>OY987335.1:59102286-60560337 GCA_963920685.1 Polydrusus tereticollis
ACAGTTATTTAACGTTCTACATGCCCTTGATTTCGAAATGGTCGATGCTTAAAAACTTTATTTTTAAGGTAACCCCAAAAAAAGAAGTCCATTGGTATGATATCGGGCGATTTTGCGGGCCAAGGGTTTCCAGAAAAGCGCCCAATCCACCGATTAGGGAAGTAGTTATCTAACCATTCCCTTACTGCAATAGTACTATCGATTGACGCGCCATCTTGTTGAAAATAAAATTCCTGATGTACATTTAGTGGCAGATTCTCAATTAAATCGCTTACAACGGTTTGCAAAAAGTCCAAGTACATTGCAACACTTAGATTTCCACGGAAAAAAATGGTGTAAAAGTGGGGGTTCTCGTTTGACCACCACCGGCAATTTTGTGAACTTACTCTACTGTCACTAGAAAAAGTGGCTTCGTCGGTAAAGAAAACATGCCTACCAAAGTAGGGGTTATCTTCTATCGTACCTTGAAACCAAGAACAGAAGTCGAGGCGAGCATCAAAATCCCGTTCCTGAAGGGTATGTACGAATTTTGGCTTATGGGCTCTGTAATTATGTTTCTTAAAAATCCTTCGTATTGACCTTTCAGAGATACTTACATCATCTTGTCTCTGAGACAATGGCATCGTTTCAGCTTCCGCTGCAGACAGCAACACATTTAAACTTGTGTCTTCATTAAATACGTTTTTCTTGTGCGGCTGTTTGAATTTATTTTCGATTGATTCTGTTTGTTTAAATTTTTTGGCAATTCTTAAAACGGTTGAATGAACTATATTTCTATAGGGATGTCTCTGATTAAAAATATCTGCCGTCTCGCGAGAAGAATTGTGATTTTCCCCAAAAATCAAATCAATTTCAATTTGTTCTTGTGAAGACAATTTAGTTCTGCCATTTTTTACAGCTAAAATAACAACTGACGCTTAACGTCAGCTTCAATCCTAAATATTTTTTCATGGCAACTAGATTTCAATGAAAACGACTTTTATTATGTAAGGGTTTGAACTTTAATTCATGAACCGATGGGTTTAAGAGTTTTTGAAAAATTTGGCAGCGCAAAATGTTGTTAAATGTATGAAGTATACCCTTATTTGTTTTATATAAAGTTATTTCGCTTATTCATAAAATAATGTACGGTGTGCACCAGAAAAATGAGATTATTTTTGACGATATTTTATTAAACGTAAGTAAGTTATGTGTCTAATTACCCACGAACTGTTAAAAAACTGAATTTATAGGTTGCATAACTTCTATCGATTCGTTACACAAGGGGGCGTCAAAGAAGAAGTAAAAACATTTTTTTTTGTGCTACCGACCTGAAATTTAGTATTTATGGATAACTTTTAAGTGCAAACAACATTTCCCAATAAAAATTTTTTCTACGATAAAAAAATAAGGGCACTTTATTCTTGAGTGAATTTAACGATTTCACCTCTGCCTCGTATACGACGCAATATTTACTAGTTTTGTTGATGCTCTTTTTTGTTTAAGAACATGCAGAACATTTCCACCTTCAAAAAAATTTGGTAAGTTTTCAAATAAAAAAAAATCCCCCTTGGTGCGTACTTTCTGCCGGTCACTGTATGTTAATATTTTTATTTGCTCAATTTCGTTCAAAAAATTCGAAAAATATACGCGCTTAAAGGATAACGTATAAAGTGCGTGACCATAGGCCTCGCACAGCTACGCCAAATAATTAACAATGCGTATGCCTATGGACAATCCTTACTTGACTAAAGACCCTACTGCTTCCAAATCATAGTGCACCGGAGTATACAAAAAAAAAGGCAATTATTTCACTTGTTTTTTATTAAATTTACACTCCATTTTTGGTCGAAGAAGGAACCTGATTGAATCTTTCTCGTGGCTAGTGTTTTGTGGTTAGCTGTAAATTTTTGAAAATATATTTTAATTCCTTCAGTACCTCTTACTTTAACATTTGCACCTTTTAGGTAAGGGCTCAGTGTCTGCAAAATTTCAGCTTCCTGAGCTTTACCGTTTTCGAAGTATCGCTTTTCTTTAACATCGACATTAAATTAGGGGCAGTTCTACCCTGGGGAAAAGAAGGGCCCGTCAATGTATGAATTGTGGTAAGTACTAATTAGCTGTAAAATTATAGTATATATTATTATTAATAATTAATTAATATTTTCCAATCAGTCCTCATGCGGACCCTGGTTTAAAGGTCCTATCACTACCTGACATACGTACTCTATTATGTATGTTTGCTGCGACCAAAGCCTTGCATAAGTCTTCTTTAAAAATTTCCTTTTCAAATTTCGATTTTTCTCCAACATTTTGAAATACCTTTTTTACACTGAACTGGCTCAGATTTAATTTTTTGTAACTTTGATTAATGCAGCGGTGTTTTTAAATGTTGATCGATTTGGGACTTCTTTTCACAAACAATAATTCTAGCACAAGCTTTACAGAAGACGTTTTCGTCACTTTAAACATTTTGAACACAAGTTTGAACTCACTAGTTTCACACTGAAAATACTGAAATCTTTCAACAAACTAAAACAGAAGTACGTATTACAACCCGATGTAAATACAGTTTGTTAAGCAGGTAATAATAAGGCAATATTAAATGACAATAAATAACCCCTAAAAATATACATGCAAACCCCGGAAACCCCCAATAAATACCTTGTGTGCAACCAAAATGTAAGTATTAATTATTATATAATTACCTTAAGATTAGAAAATCCTTGAAACAAGTGCCGGACTGGACATTAAACCTATGAGTACGAGTTTTTTATGACAGGGCGTTTTTAATTTTTTGATAACTCCGAAAACATAAAAATATGCTCATAAAATGATAATTTGGTGAAAATATGCATTTTATTATAATATTGACAAAATATGCAAAAAATGCATATATGCACTTTGCATATTATTATATTCCGCCCTTTAGTTATAATCCTTAAAAAGCCTTTTCATGTGGAAATCTAAGAATTTCACATATTCATGTTAGATAAAATTTAGGTTAAAAAAAACAAGTGAAAGAGACAAAAAAAACTTAAGAGACGTCACCAACAAAAGAATCCTTTCAAATCCCACTGTAAAACTCAACCGCTGACTTCTTACTTTATGGTTGGTTGTTATTTGGTTAGGCAAAGTGAAAGTGAAGTTACCTCGGGATTTGAAGGTTTAGACAAAAGACAGTTGTCCATTACCTGTCACGTCAAGAATAGGTCCGTTTATGCAGAACAAATAATGAAACTGATCTCGATTAAATAAAATGACAAAATCGAGGAAGCTTGATGTATGGAAAACTACTAAATGTTTTCCATGCATAATATGCAATTTGCAAAATGGCATGGCAATTTATCAAACGTTGTAAAGTGCACCACCTACGCTCTAGAGTAAACAAATCAAGATTTGAGTGGAACAACCAAACGAATACGCTATGCCACAAATGAACTACTGAACTGTCAACAGATTAAATGCTAAATCAACATACCCTCAAATGTTGACATCTAAAAAATTTTGATATTCAAATATCTATTCCGTTCAAGTTAATTTAAAAGAAAAAGGAATATGACTGACCAAAAATATTAATGATAAGACAAGCCATTGTCCTGAAAAATATGGGAAATCCCATACAAAATTTGGTAACCACAAATATTGGCTCCCGTATCAATTTTACATCAATCATATTAGGCTTTCTTAAAGGTCTCTGTATGATGAACTCGCACACCCAATTTTATTGTTTTCTTATTAGTCAATAAAAAGTTATTTAGAAAAAACTCTGAAAATTATTAAAATTTTAATACGTCTCCAATACATACCTCAATAAAACCGGCAGTAATAATAATTATGATAATGTCAAATGTTTCTAGAAGTTTTATTTTTTATTAATTTCAACATGTTTTACAGTATTGAAGAAAAATTAATGATTATACTAATTTAACAAATGCAAGTACTTAAAACGGAATAAATATAAGTTGGTTTACGAGTCCATCATACCTTTACAAAAGTCTAATAAAATTTTGATGTAAAATTAATAGGGGAGCCAATATTTGAGAGTAGCAAAATTTACAAGAACATTCCTATGGCCAGTCTGGCGGTGCACCACCCGGTATAGAATAGAAAGGTAAAGTATACAAATAGCTTACATAAAACCATGTAGCACCATAAAGATATATGATTACAGCAAAAATGAATGCTACACCTACAAGAAAGTTTGTCTTACAATGACAGTAATGAACTAGAATTTAATTCTGAGAAAAATAGGGGGCATGACAATATCTGGTTCTCTAGCATTACCTAAAAAAAGGCCACCCGGACTTTTTTAGCATTACATTCTACGTCGTTACTGTCACTTCAAGTCAGAATTTCTGGCAGGTCTAGCATTCCACTACCACCCGTACGTGATTCAGCTTAATGTTCCTCAAACGACACTGTTGAAAAATCTATTCATATGGAGAACGTCATCACTCTACAACGGCCTCTCTTAGTCGTATGCCCCAACGAGTTATTCTAAAAAGATTCAAAACCAACCTGAATCGCTTTCCTCACACGGACTGCTCGCACAGCGCCATAAATCATTTTTCTGCAGTGCTGTGCTTGATCATAAATTCACGCTGGAAACTGGACTCTCGCACCCAATACCCTCAAAAAATTAATGGTTACGTCGGCATTGTTGACAACCGAATTTGGATTGTTTATTGATGTAATTATGACTAGCCATAAATATTCAGTTTACTTGAAAATAATCTAGTACCATGCTTTGCCAAATGTGGCTTATAAAATGATTAAAATTATTAGGCAATCCAGAACATCTTGATGCACGAATCATTTTTTCTGGTATCAGCCAGACTACACCCGTCTTGTCCTGTGTACAAGTACCTCAATACAGTTTTTCGAATGGTCGATAGGGTCCAGTTTAATGCCCTGTGGGATTTCCGGGTTATACCCCTGCAGATTATTTATTGTGGAAGTATCTCAATTCTAAAGTCTAATTTACCCAACCAAACTAACCAAAACTAATGACTTAAAGAGCCTGACATTAATAGAAAATTACGAAGTTAATAACGTTCTGCAGGAAGTTAAAGATCGTGTTGGGTACTGCCAGGAGGTCGATAGGGTTTTTTTTTTAACATTTGCTTAGATAAATTTTTCTTGTTTCTGCATTTTACTGTATTTTCGGCAGGTAGTAATATACTTTGATGTTTTAAATTAAACGCATTTGCTCTCAAACAGTTGAATGAAATTATTTTTATTGGTCCTTTCGAAATTATGCGTTGGGTAAACCTTATACCACCCCAATCATATAGTGAACACTTGATTCCGCCAAAGCATACATACCACAGTATTCGGTATATTCCTAATTGATAAAACTGGAAAATAAGGCTTCGCAGTTGATTATTTATTTTTAAGAATGAATCCATATAAACGTCTAGATATTTAGTGAACAAAGCAAAGTAACATTTATGGATAAACTGTATACTTCGGAGTAATTTACGATGCACTGTAGGATCTTTTGTGATAAAAAATATCAATATTCATCCACTTTTTCTCCTTATAGGTAAATAAATTTTGCCACACTATAATCAAAACAAAAACAACAACAAAACAACTTTCTATAAAATTAGATTGTGACGGTTTTTCCTTCCCATAGTCTAAGGATAATAGCTTGGCGACGCGCCAGAAAACCTCGTAGTTTCAATTTATAAATTTTAGTCAAAAGAGATAGTCATCAAAGTTGATTTCTTCCCCTATACGAAAAATTGCTATAATATATAGGTCAAGAAGGACAATATATAATACGATTAGATGTTCACAAATGATTTGATTCCATTATCGTTTCTTCTGATATTTTTACTGGTTAGCCCTTCCATAGTCGCACAGGCAACGGTTGTAGCCCACTCTTATTTCAAGTAAAATTATTTTGCGTTGCGAGATGTTACGCTTGCGCGCCATTTAGTAGCTATCGCTTAAAAATTCTTCTAGTAGTCAGTAAGTCGAGGGGATTAAACTTTGTATTGGGCATAGGTCAATTTCGGCAAGAGGGTCCATGTCTAAACGAGGTAAGCAGGTATATAGTTCAAGCTGCCCTACCATATAAAACCCAACTTGAGTAATGATCTATGTATTGATAAGCGTGGTGCTTGTCTTTACTACTCAAAGTAGTGATTTAAGACTTAGACAGGATTAATTGATTACCTTAGTTGGTATATTTAATTAAGTGTCTGCTTACATAATCATGCCATTTTGTTATCCCAGATATGATTTCAAGTAGCACTGGGTTAAGCGAATAGTCCTTTACGATTTTGGCTAGATGACCATGCATTTTTGTCGCCATATTTTTTTAATTTATTTGTATACTGCATCGACCAACTAATGATCTTTATAATTTAGTACAGAACGTTTTTGATAACAAAAATTTTATCAGATTGGTAAGATTTAGGTCAATGATTAAGATATCATTCATGGCATTTTTAAACTTGTAGTTATGCCTTTGTACATTGTATTTGGGGCAATCTATAATAGTATGTTTCACCAAAAAGACTACACGGCAGATGTCGAAGATGGGTTGATTTCGAGATTTGGGTAGTTGATGTGATGGTTTGACCGATGGTTTTACCTCTAAAAATTTTGATTGTGCGTTCCATTCAGTCAGCCACGCAGTAAGTACTAAGTACTTTAATTTTTACATTTGCTTTAATAATATGCATGAGATTTCTTTCGCAAGTTTGTGTATGATGTACAGAATTCTCCTAATGAGTTGGACTATAGGATGTTGCAGTTTTTGACGCACCAGTGTAAATTATTCTTCGCGTCTCCGTCCTTCTATGATAGTGTTTTGGTAGGTACATTTTATTGCGAGCTGCGCACTATTTTAAAGGAATCAGCAAAAACTAGGCCCGCTTATCTCCCCGACCCGAGCGATACGTTAGGTTTGTTCCAACCGCAGCAAAAACCGTTCTTGAACGGTCCTGCGCATGCGTATTAAATAAAATGCGTTCCAACTGTGAATTGACGATTCATAGAACGATTCTTTAAGTGTTCCAACCAACCTTGTTACCGTTCTAGAACTAGTTCTTGAACCGTCCTTTCGATCCCTGGCCATACATTGGAATCGTTTGGGATGACCTGCGCAGTAAGGTTTTAGTAAGCTGGGGCTGACATTAGTGACATTTCCATTTGTTTATTGGTGGTTTTTGTTCGTGAGATTTTTAGTTCGACTGTGTACTTTTCTGTTTTATACTGCCTTAATTTGACTTTGGTTTATTTTTACTAAGAGTGACGAAGGAGATAGTGAGGTTATGTTCACGTTTTAATTATTTAACGCGATACCAAAATCGGTTCACAAAATCGTTCCAACCCGTCTATATTTTGCACCATCACGGAACTGTAAAATATCCACGCCTGCGCACAACATCGGTACGAGTGATCCCAATAACCGTTCGGGGACGATACCAAATTAGTTGGTTGGAACAAACCTGTTGACTCACATCTGTTATTTATTTCGTTCATTTTATTGTGCGAGCGCGTGCATTTGAATTTCGATACGGAAAACCGAGACGACGTTTTCGATATCGCCATGCCAAACAAGAGACACAAGAAAAGGAAAGCAATTACGGAATTGTGTAATTTAAAGGAGAAAATTAGGCGTCTGGAAAAATTGTTAAGTGCCCAGGACTCTTCCTCGTCTTCTGAAAGCAGGAAATCTGAATCAGACGGTTAGTAAAGTCTCAGGGTTGTACCTGTTTTTATTGTGACCAATGTGTATAATAAATTCCTTGCTAACTACTAAAATAAAGTTTCAGGGTTGTACCTGTTAACTTTGAAAGTAGTTAGGCAAAATATTAAAGCCTTAGGGTTGTACCTGTTAATTTGTAGGCTTCCCAAATGTTTAAATGAAGTGGTTGTTGTGACCAATGTGTATAAAAGAAAAATTCGTTGCTAACTACTAAAATAAAGCCTCAGGGTTGTGCCTGTTAAATTTGTGGCTTTGTAAACTTTGAGAATAGCATAGTTTGCCGTGCAATACTCTGTTCCTTGTTTTTCAGAGTCGAGTTTAACAGATAGTTCCACGCCAGCTCTGGAAACTGCGCAACAACAACCTATACCCAAAATTACTCCGGTTCAGGAGACTAATACGAACGACCTACAATTCTTAGGAGATGAACCTAGATTACAAGAGCAAATCGGAGCTAGTTTGTCTGCTATTGGCAACAATTTTAAACGCTAAACTTCTAGAGCCCAATGTAACACTGTTGTTAGACGAAACAAAGTTGCAAAACTTGGCAGAAGCAGCGCAGTTGCTTGCAAATTCCTTTCATGCGATTTTAGTCAAACGGAAGTTTGACATTCAACCTTTCCTGAGTCAAGAAAGTAGAAATGCATCCTATAAATGCCCAATAGATGAATTTTTGTTTGGTGAGGGGTTTCTAGAACAACTCAAGGCCTGTCAAAGTGTTCGGAAAACGGCGGAGAAAATCAGAAAACAGAAACAAACCTTCACTCAGCCTTTAACTTCCAAAGGTCCAGGGAAATATTTAAACTCCAAGCGCCCGACCTACAAAACCAAAAAGAAAAGGAGCCCATCACCCCCGGAACCTCAAAAGTATCGCCAGAAAGATCGGAGGAAGTAGAGAGAGCCTCAAGATCATCGCCAGAACTACCGGAAATGGAAGTCCAAGCAATAGGGGTAAATACACAACTAGCAGGTAGATTAAAATACTTTTATTTCAACTGGAAAAATTTGCCTCTTACGAAAGGGATTTTAAGCTGGATTCAGGGTATTAAAATAGCTTTTTCATCCAAGCCTACACAGTTGAATATAAAAGAAAAGTATATACAAGAATACCAAAATCTAAATTAGACTTATATACTATTGAAATAAGCAAGCTCTTCGAAAAGGGCGCTATATCAAAATGCTTTTACATAAAAGATCAGTTTTTGTCATCTTATTTTTTAATTAGAAAACCTAATAATACCTATCGTTTTGTTTTAAACCTTAAAAAACTGAATAAGTTTATTCCCGTAAACCATTTCAAAATGGAAAACCACAAAACGGCTGTTAAACTTATATCACAAGACGCCTATTTAATGAAATTAGATTTAAAAGATGCCTATTTTCTATTGCCAATTGATTCTTGCTATAGAAAATATTTCAAATTTGAGTTTAATAAGACATTATATCAATGCAATTGTTTGCCATTCGGCCTAAATATAGCGCCCCTAATTTTCACAAAAACACTAAGGCCGGTAGTCAGATGTTTACGAGAGCGAGGCGTTAAGTTAGTTATTTAGTTAGATGATTTATTAGTTATAGGAAAAACTAGGGACGAGTGCTTAAAATTTGCAATAGTGAAAAAAGTACTGTTTTACCTGTGAAAGAAATTGAATTTTTAGGGTTCATGTTTAATACCTCCTCTATGGTTTTAAGTCTCCCAGAAAGAAAAAGAGTAGCAATTACGAGGTTACTTACTAAAATTCAAAACAAAAACTAATGTAAAATCAAAGAATTTGCATCTTTGGTTGGCACTTTAGTTTCTATAGCTCCTACATTTATATATGGTTCGCTGCATATAAAACCATTTGAGTTAATTAAACAAGAGAAATTAAAGTCTAATCAAATGAATTTTAACAGAAAAATGAAAATTCCTTTTTCTTTACATAATAACCTGGTGGTTAAACAATTTATCAAAGTCGGGTAAAAAACTCATTAAAAACCCATACTCATTAGAAATATATTCAGACTCTTCAAAAACAGGGTGGGGAACACATACCGGGGATACACAGACGTGGGGGTTCTGGAGTTTACTAGAGAAAAAAAGACATATTAATTATCTAGAATTATTGGCGGCCTTTCAGGGCTTAAAATCATTACCAAGGGATTTAGGAAATTGTAATATTCTTCTTCGCATTGACAATATAACTGCCATTGCGTGTATCAATAAAATGGGTAATATCTGTTTTCTTTGTATCATGGGTAATATCAACATAAAAATTTAAACAAAATAACATCAGAACTATGGAATTGGTGGGAACTAAGGAATATCTATGTGTTTGCTTCCTACATAAACACTTCTAGTAATGTTAAGGCAGATATGTTGTCAAGATTAAAATTTATAAATACAGAATTTGAGTTAGATCCTCAATGTTTCGAAAAAATTGCAAATAAATTTGGAGAACCCACTATAGATCTGCTCGCTTCCAGAATTAATAAAAAATGTTCAACATATATATCATGGTATCCGGACCCCGATTGTTTATCAGTCGATGCTTTTACGGAAAATTGGCAGAAATATTATTTTTATGAGTTCCCGCCCTTTTCAATAATAGGCCAAGTACTACAAAAAATTAAGAATGATAAAGCCAGTGGTATTGTGATAATTCCCTATTGGCCTACACAAGCCTGGTATCCATTACTTTGTGAACTTTTAGTAGAAAAACCAATTATATTCGGTCCGCATTAAACCTTGCTTTCTTCTCCTTTCAGACAACCTCATCCGCTTCACAGATCACTTTCCCTGGTGGCAGGAAAATTTTGTGAGAAGCATTAAAATTAAAAAACATTCCAGAACAAGTCATACCAACGCTCATGGGGTCGATTTCAGAGGGTACTTTTAAACAATATACTACAATATATAAAAATGGTGGCCATATTGCATAGAAAGAAGTTATGATCCCTACGTGAAATCAACAGATAATATATTAACTTTTTTGCTTAAATTGGTAAACGATGGGCTTGCATACTCCTCATTAAATACTTCTAGGTCAGCATTTGCATTAATATTTTATTTAAATCCAGAAGATGAAAAAATCCTTAAGAGATTTTTGAAAGGCGCTTATAATAAAAACCCATCGGTTCCAAGATACTCAAATACATCGGACCCCAGTCCAGCCCTTAGGTATTTGGAAAATTTGCATCCGTTAGAATCACTCTCTTTAAAAGAATTAACACAAAAATTAACAACTTTTTTATCTTTAACCTCGGCACACAGGATGCAAACCTTGTCAAAAATTAAATTACAAAATATTTTCCAGTATGAGGATAGGCTAGAAGTAAATATCAGCGCTAAAATAAAAACCTCAGGTTTAAATAGGAAACAGCCTGTTCTTGTATTTCAATTTTTTAAAGAAAACCCAAAACTTTGTATAGCATTAATAATACTATTTTATATAAAAACAACAAAGATATTTAGAGGTAGCAATAACTCACTAATATTCACATACCAAAAACCTTATCACCCAGCGTCTCCGCAAACCTTGAGTCGATGGATAAAAGAAATTTTTATCAAATAGTAGCAGCAATACAAATGTGTATAGCGGCTATTCTGTAAGACATACGGCTACGTCAACAGCCTTTCGGTCGGGTGTAAAAAATAGGTTTGTTCCAACCAACTTATCCCCGAACGGTTATTGGGATCACTCGTACCGATGTTGTGCGCAGGCGTGGATATTTTACAGTTCCGTGACTGTGCAAATTATAGACGGGTTGGAACGATTTTGTGAACCGATTTAGGTATCCAGTTAAATAATCATAACGTGAACATAACCTCATGTTTTCTCAAACATAACCTGTGTTTGTATTTTGTGTTTATAAAAAGCAGTGTGTGAAAAAATGACAGAAAATGAAAATACAGTAGTAAGAGGTAAGTCGATAGGATTCTGCAGTAGTTTATAACAAAAAACTGTCCAATGTCACTAATGTCAGCCCCAGCTTACTAAAACCTTACTGCGCAGGTCATCCCAAATGATTCCAATGTATGGCCAGGGATCGAAAGGACGGTTCGAGAACTAGTTCTAGAACGGTAACAAGGTTAGTTGGAACACTTAAAGAATCGTCCTATGAATCGTCAATTAACAGTGGGAACGTATTTTATTTAATACGCATGCGCAGGACCGTTCAAGAACGGTTTTTGCTGCGGTTGGAACAAACCTATGACTCAATTTTATCAACTGCTGGGTGGACAAAAAATTCCCGAGTTTTCAACGCTTTCTATAACAAACCGACTACCGATGATGATGATAAAACAGAATTTGCTAAATGCTTATTAAATAAATGACTTTTTGCATTCATTTGATTTATATTGTTAAATACAATAGATTAGGCATTTACTTGATATTGTAATATAGATTAAGTAAATTTTAGATTTAGGAATCTTAAGTAATGTTAACGACCTGTCTGGGTACCTAAACGAATATTTCAGTGATTTGTATTATCTATATTTGTTAGCTATATTGAATATTAATATATTATAAACTACAAATGCCATTAACTTTATTTCTTTAATACCGATATTTTGGAATTACAGGTGTTATTTGTTACACAATAGCTCGTTTTTTCCGTTCTCAACCTGGGGCTACCACAATCGCATGCTGATGCTTTAAACATCTACCAAAACTCTATCATAGAAGGACGGAGACGCGAAGAATAATTGTAAGATTAATCGACTTACCTGTAAGGAAGATTAATCAAAATTATTCGAGCGTCGTAGTTCTTCTATGATAGGACCCTCCCACCCTAAAACTACCCTTTTGCGATTGTGTGATACAAATGAACTAAATAACAGATGTGAGTCAACGTATCGCCCGGGTCGGGGAGATAAGCGGGCCTAGTTTTTGCTGATTTCTTTAAAATAGTGCGCAGCTCGCAATAAAATGAGGCTACACTAAATATCACCGAAACCTCGGAAGCATTCGGCTCATCGGCTCCGTTCGGAGAAACGCTGGCTTTTATTCTACGGTTACTAGATTAACTGAAGTTTGTAAGCAACTGAGTGGTACTGTGGATATAGCATCCGTGTATGAGCCATAGGTCCCGGGATCGATTCCCGTTTCGGGCACTTTTTCTTTATGACTTTTTTTTTAGTTTTTTATAACTCTTTTATTTTTTTTTTAAAGTAGATCGACTCAAAAAGGGCTAAACAATGACATACATACAAAACACAAACCCCTTTACTACAAATTACCAATATACAACCTCCCACTGCCAGACGCACAATAACATTATTAGATGACGAATAAGAACGAACAAACAATAAAATAACGTAGACAAACATACAACAACATAAAACTAAAATAACAACAATTACTTGAAACACATAAATCGGCTGCAAGAATTTTGCTAGACTTTCAGCATCACTCGATCGTTTGGCGTATTTTTGCAGCCGAAAACGTGTGTTTCCGACACGAGAAACGGCAGTGGGCGGGACTTACGAGACCTCAACACTGACTAACAAACAAGGACAACCCACTAAATATGGCCACTCCCACTGTAGGAGGTGACGGAGCGAGATGGTTGTACCGCATTGCATTCAGATTGTCCGCTGTAGGCGAACATAAACAGAGCCTGTGATATTTAAAATTAACTGGGTTTTTTGAAAGTTTTCCCAGAATGCTCTGCCATTGGAATACAGTTACCGCTTTACTAATTTCCTGAAATTTTAATATTAAGCTCCACGGAGCAATGCAAGCCTCGTAAAACACCGGTAAGGCACCGCCGGAACGCGTGTGAAATAATCCTTGTAACGTAAAAAGCTAAAATTGTACCCAGGCCATTCCAACGGCCGCCGGGCTCCTAGCCCGGTTTCTTGGGCATATTTCGGGCCGTATGCTTACGGTCCGTATACGCCCAAAACTGTTCAATACTCTATCTTAGGGAATATGTGTTACTGTGCGATTTCTTAGTTGTGTAGGGGCACTAAGCCCTAGGGTAGCTTTAAGTGCAAAGTTGGCTTTGTTAACCAATAGGAAAATATACAAGTTTAAAAAGGAAAGGTAAATAATTGGCCGGTAAACTTGAAAAAGGCGAATTGGAACCAAAAAGGTGGATTAGATGCCGTGTTAGCGCTGTTTAACCAATATAAGTCTATAATTATTAGTTACAAAATTATTTAGTTGAGTTAAGCAATATAATGTTCCAATCCGTTACGTAACATAATATCTTGTTTGACATTTCCGACCGACATGCCCTATTTCTGACGCCACCAACAAATCCCCATTCGAAATTCCCGCTAGGGTATCTCCGAAAGAAGCCGAATGCGTCCGAGGTTTCGGTGATATTTAGTGTCGCCTAATAAAATGTACCTACCAAAACACTATCATAGAAGGACTACGACGCTCGAATAATTTTGATTAATCTTCCTTACAGGTAAGTTGATTAATCTTACAATTATTTCGGCGTGTGACAGACTATTAAGAATTCCTGAGAATTTGTTTTTGATAACGTTGTGGTTTGTTTCGATTTTACTGAACTGGTTAAATATGGTGAAAAAATTGACAATTATTCTAGTTTTTTTAAAATTATTAAATTGACGATCATTTCTTTTTAATGAATAGAATCTGTATTATTAGCCTGCCAAAAGCCGATAAACGCACATCCACCCACTAGTAACAGACAAGTCGCGCCGCGACTCGTATGCTTACAGTATATGTATACAGAGTGTTTAGGTGAAGATATTAAATATCAAACTCAAATTCAAATTCAAAATTTATTTATCTCATAATATTAATTGCTTATAAAAATCAGAATACATACAAAAATGCTAACAAATATGTGTATCGCGCCTAAGCACTACACGTGCTGGAGTTGCGCCCTATTCGATATGTTATTTTATTATTACCTGCATGCATTATTTGTATAGAATTACATTGGTCATTAATAATATTACATATTATATTCTGGTAGTGTCAGAACTCACCAGAATCACTTAGTAGATGTTATAATAGTCTCAGAGGATTCAGTGGTTGACAGCATAACAGTAATTAATCTACATGACATATCAGGTCATTGTGTTACATCTTGCAGGGTTAATAAAAATAAAGAAAGGACAATTCTACAATTTATCACATTTAGAAATTTTAAAAATTTTAACGAAAACATTTTTTCTGCTTATTTACAACAAATTAACTAGGATTATGTAAATAGTCTTGAATGCGCAAACCTTTGGTAGAATATCTTGTTAGCCAAATTATTCATATTTTCGACATATGTGCCCCGCTAGTAAGACAGATGCTGAACTCCTTTCTAACTCTAACTAAACTCTAAATGTCGATCAAATAAATCAAAGCTTTACAACTTTTCCAGTAATCAGGAAAACCCAGTACCAACTAGGTCTTTTGAAAAAATATGACGTCATACCCCAGTTTCGCGTAAGCTTTCAGTTCTGTCAAGTATCAAGTTATGAAGAAGCCAAAAAGTTCAGCTTAATTAAAGGCTTCGCTACCGGCTCAGATCAAATATCCTTGTTGATGCTACGCTTAATGGTTTCATATTTGAGCGATCACATAACATATACTATTAATAAAATACTCTCCTCAAATACTTTCCCTGGTGCTTGGGAACAAGCTAATGTACTTCTATTGGACAAGGTTCCTAACCCAGAAGTTTTCGGCCAACTTGGACTAATCAGTATTTTACCCACTCTCTCCAAAATACTTGAAAGAATTATGCACAAACAAATATCTGAATTTGTCTTTTCGAATAAGATAATACCCGAAATATAATCGGGCTTTCACCCATAACACAGCACCACATACCCTGATCAACATTACGGACGACATCCTAAGAAATCATGATCAAGGTAAAGTTACCAGCCTGGTTCTTTCGGATTACAGCAAGGCATTTGATACTCTTGACCATGCTACGCTGTGCAATAAACTTCCATATTTTGGATTTTCAAACAACTCAGTTTCCCTGATAAAAAGCTTTTTAAGTGATAGATCACAACAGGTCATTTACCACGCACTACTTTCCAGCCTCGTCAAATTCACACTGGAGTCCCACAAGGCTCTATCTTATCGCTACTGTGGTTTTCAATCTACACGGCTGATTTTCACACAATGGCCCAAAACTGTAAAATTCACCACTATGCAGATGATACCCAGATCTATCTTGATATTTTAAAGTTACAGTGGGCTTCCGCTAGTGAACAAATTAATAATGATTTTAAAGTCCTGACTGACATATCTTTTGTACATAACCTTAAATTAAATGCATTAAAATCCTAGTCATCATTTTTGGACCAAAAAAAGCACGCAGCATTGCTACTCACCAACTTAAAATCAAGGTCAATGAGGAGACTCTCACGTTTGTTACAGAGTGTAAAAATCTAAGTATTTGGTTAGATAGCAACCTAAGTTTTACAAAGTACGTTAGTTAGCTCTGCAAACCATCCTATAGTGTGTTAAAATAGTTATACAGCAGTCGTGAAATCTTAAACTCCACAATAAAATTGAAACTTTGAGAATCGTTGATCATCTCGAAAGTGTCGTATTATGATTCTCTCTCTCGTCCTTGTCTAACCGCGGTCGATAAAGCTAGACTTCAAAAAATCCAGAACTCTTGTAATCGCTTTGCCTATGGCATCAGGACATAGGGGTTAGTATGGGTTGATTAAAGAAAACAAGGGCTCTAATAATGATAATAATAATATATTTTTATTACATCCATCAAAAAAATAGGCATAACCTAATACAGATTTAGATAGTTTGTAGGGGTAAGAAACACCATCTTTTTTCATACTATGAGATTCTGGTTCAAACGAAATTGTAATATTTGGATATAATCTGCTATAAGTAAATTCAAAATTAGAAACATCCTCCCATGCTTTAAAAGCTCTGGCTGCTATATTTCTATAGGGGGATAATCTACTAGAAGGTGGATATATGCTCCAAGACAGTCTTGTATCACCCCATCGTAATAAAGACCCTACATAATAGTTTGAATGGTCTTTGACTCCGCAGCGAAGCTTTTCCATCAATGCTAATATCTGATTATTCATAGATCCATCTGCGGGGAGACCATAAAATTCTTGAAAACTCCTTAATCCTTCAGATAATGATAATACAGAATTTTCTGTAGTATTTTCCATGCAACCAAGCTCTATTAAAAATTGATAAACATCTGTATCGTTAGTTGCAGAAACATTTGTTTCATTAGTTGTATTTGCAACAACCAACAAATCTGTTTCACTAGCTGCATTTGCAACAACCAACAAAACTAGCAAACAAATAAACACGTCCATCCTGCTTAAGACCTGTGGGTATTCTCAGGATAGAAACAAGGGGGGAGCGTATTTATTCTATGCTATTTTTGTGAAACTCTATAATCCCTAATTTCTCTAACTGCTTAAAATATTCATAATTTTTTTATTTTTATTTTTGTCGGAGCCTCTTTCAAGTTCCATCATCTGTTGTACTAATACATTAGGATCGTCATCTAACTCAAAAAAGTCACTGTTTTGTATATCTTCACTGCGTCTATTTTTAACAGTCCTTTTTGGTTGAAAAAGTCTAAAAATAATGTTTGTATACTTCCAGCTTTATATGGCTTTTACTATTAAATATTCTTCGGTGCGCACTTGACACAAGAAGAATTTCTTTATATTTCTTCAACTCTGTATTGGAATATCCTGTAGGGTGTTCTTTTGTCAATAAATCCAGTAGTCCGGTGGTTAAGGTATATTTTTCATTATCGATCATTAGTGTGTTATTTTCAATTTCTACAGGCTCATTTCCAATAAACCATTCATTTTCGCACATTCTAAAACCAAAGTCTAGTCCGTTTGGTAAAGACATAAGCGCTAATTTAATTTTTTGATTTTCCATCTTATCTCGTTGACTTCTAACCTTCTAATGAGGTACTCAGCAACGGAACGGGTATTTAAAACAAAACGATATCAAAACTGCATCACAACAGCATCACAACAGCATCACAACTGCATCACAACTGTATCACAACACTATTAAAACACTATCGTGATTGCATCAATACATCACAACACAAACACGTCAGCATCACAACACTATCAAAACACTATCGTGATTGCACCAATACATCACAACACAAACACGTCAGCATCACAACAAAAATAATAGGGCTGTTTCTAACAAATGAAAAAGACATGTATTAATGTTCAGAATACTGATGACATGTGTTTTGCTTGGTCTGTTGTTTCTGCTTTATATCCAGCTTTCAAACATTCTGAGCGAACATCATCTTATCCAAACCCGCAGGATGTTTTAAATTTAAAAGGGATACATTTTCCCATTACACGTGGTTTAATTCATCGATTTGAGAATCAAAATAATATATCAATAAATGTTTATAGATTACAGAAAATGAACAAGGGTTTTCAAATTTTACCAACATATTTAACTCAAAATAAACAGACCATACATATAAACTTGCTTCTTTTACAGGATAGTTACGTAATGGCCGAAGAGTTAGATAATAATTTAGCACCTGTTAGGTTTCATTATGTTTGGATAAAAAGTCTCTCACGACTCTTATCTCGTCAACTGAACAAAAACGGCAGACAATAGTTTATCTGTGACAGATGTTTACATTATTTTAATTCTGCAGATAAGTTGGTACATCACACAAAAGAGTGTATTAAAATTAATAATTGTGTAGTACCTGAAATACCTAGTCCCGAGTGTGCACTTATTAAATTTAAAAATTATTCGTTTAAAGAAAAAGCACCATTTGTTATGTATGCCGACACTGAGTGTCTCTTAATACTTATCGAGGACGACAATAATAAAAACACCCAAAAGTATCAGAAACATGTACCATTTAGCATTGGGTATTATGTCAAATGTAGCTATGATGACAGCCTCTCGTTTTATAAGTCATATACCGGTGCGGATTGCATAGAGTGGTTTATGCGAGAGCTTCAACAG
Organism: Polydrusus tereticollis; assembly: GCA_963920685.1. Lineage (NCBI taxonomy): Eukaryota > Metazoa > Arthropoda > Insecta > Coleoptera > Curculionidae > Polydrusus > Polydrusus tereticollis. The sequence goes on from OY987335.1 coordinate 59,120,932, forward strand.
TTTGCCGAAGAAGTTGAAACTGTGTTCCTATGTCCTTTGCCTATGGCACCTTTATTAGCAAAAGAGTGGAATGAATTTAATCACGCAACACATTGTCATATTTGTGAGCAGCTGTTCACAAAAGAACATAAAAGAGTTCGAGACCATTGTCACTTGACTGGAGAATGGCGCGGAGCTGCCCATGAAACTTGTAATTTGAATTACCAAGATGCCCGCGTTATACCTGTTATATTCCATAATCTTAGCTGCTACGATGGTCATCTGCTAATAAAGGCGTTAGCAGAAATACCTGGAAATATAGATGTATTACCAGCGAACAAGGAAAAATATATTTCATTTCCAAAAAAAATACCCAACAGTCTAATAGAATTCAGATTCCTTGACAGCTTTCGATTTTTGGCTGCTGGACTTAATAAATTGACTTCTTATTTAGAGAATTACCCCACACTTAAATCAGAATTTCGGGACTTGCCAGAGGAACAATTTAACTTGTTAACTAGAAAAGGTGTTTTCACTTATGAATATATGGACGGTTGGGAGAAATTAAAGGCTGTATGTTTTCCACCTAAATATACTTTTTATAGCAGTCTTGAAGATAAACATTATAACTAACAGTGATTATGAGCATGCGCAACAGGTGTGGGATGTATTCAAGTGTAAAAATATGGGTGATTATTCAGACTTATATTTAAAACCGATGTTTTACTATTGGCTGATGTTTTTGAGGAATTTAGATTTATTAGTAATAAAACATATGGACTTTGCCCTGCACATGCGTATACATTGCCCGGATATGCATGGCAAGTAATGCTATATAAAACTGCGTATGAACTTGAACTTCTAACGGATTATGAGATGGTTTTATTTATTAAAAAGGGTATACGGGGAGGTGTAAGTCAGTGTTCTAAAAGATATGCTGAAGCAAATAATAAATACATGCCTGATTATGATCCTTCCAAGGAATCGAAATATCTTTCATATCTAGATATTAATAATCAATATGGCTGGGCGATGTCGCAATATCTACCATATGGTGGTTTTAGATGGTATTCTCAAGATGAAATTACTCAGTTAAATGTTCTAGATATTTTTGATAATGCTCATGAAGGCTGTATCTTGGAGGTTGACCTCGAGATTCCTTATGAGTTACATGATAAATTTTCTGATCTTCCACCTTGTCCAGAACATAAAATCCCCGTTGGATCGAAATGTTCTATAACTATATGATTACCTGATTTTCCGAGTGTAAGATCTTATACACGGATACTGATTCTCTTATTTATGAAATAACTCACCCCGATATGTACGAGGTAATAAAAAACGACTGTCGTCAGTATTTTGATACTTTTGATTACCCAGAGGATAATATATATGGAATTCCAAAAGTAAATAAGAAAGTTCTTGGAATTATGAAAGATGAGAACAATGGACGAATATTGACTAATTTTATTGGACTTCGTTAAAAGATGTATGCCACCAAAGTACAATATTCACCAGAAGAGTTTGAGCAAATGCGGCTAAAAATGGAACTCGAAATTAAAGAGAAAGCCGATATTGAGAGAACCTTATTAAATTTAGGTGTTACCAAAAAAAAAAAGGGTGTTAAAAAGTCTGTTAATAAAAATAAAATTACTTTTAATGATTATGTTGCATGTTTGGAATCATTTATAACAAAGCCTGTTACCCAAAATCTAATTCAGTCCCGAAAGCACGAGTTACACACTATAAAACAAAATAAAATTGGTCTCAGTCCTCATGATGATAAACGGCAAATATCTCAAACTTCACCTGTCACATTACCATGGGGGCATTACTCATCTATGGATATTTATTGATTGTTGACCTAAAAAGAATCAAAAATGTAACAAGTGATACAATTTAAAAAGAGCCATAATATTCGTATAGCAATTAACTGTTGTCTGATTTTAAAAAGAGCCATCAAATCAGATGATAGAAAAAGATGCCAAACTACAAGAGGCCAATTTAAAAAGGTTTTTGTTTTGAAAATTTGTTTTTTTTTCCTTAAGGAAATTCGTGTTTTCTTTTTTTTTTTTTTTAAAAAAGGGAAAATTCTTGTTTTCTTTAAAAAAATCAAATGGGGGCTCAAAGGGCCACGTTCACGTTGTGCCCCTGTTTAAACAGAGAGCCCTTTTCACACGTTTTTATGTGTTCAAATTTATTATATTTTTACATCTGTACTTTTTCAACACTGCCTTAAAAGGGCTTGTTAGTAATGATGTAGATTATTTTTATTTGTACGTCGCTTGAAAACCAAAAGCGCCAGTAGCTGAGTTTTGTTGTTATTAGATTAAATTTTACATTTATCTAATCACCCTGTCGATAAGTTCTTAATAATAATCGATCAGAAGTATTTAATATACAAGGTATTGCTTTTATTGTATATATCTTTTGTTCTGTGTTTTTAATTCCGTACTATTTATCATATTATGTAAACTTAATAATATAATACATACGAGGTTGATAATAAGTTTGTCCTTGTTGTTATAATATATTTAGTCCTAAGAGCATATAAATTATATTTTTTTTTTACTACATTTAAGATGTCACTGAGGGGTTTTTCAAAAATTTAAAAAGAATATTTAGGGTCTTTAGTATTTGGTTTGGTATTTAAATATATATTGCATTTATGTCTTAATTCCTAATGCTAAGGGACCTTTACAACATACAAAACAAATACCGAGCCCCTACGTAATGGCTTGTGATTGTGTGCACTAACCAAAATGTGTAGTTCTTTAACATCGTGAAATGTTTGCAGAAAATACAATGTGCTTATATTTTGAATAATTTTTAGCACGAGATCTTTAACGCTTATTGATATTTAACAGTAATAGTGTTTATATAATATAAGAGATATTATCTCTTTTTAAAGAAAAGTATACACTTCTTTATGAAACATACAGTGTGGCTTATAATTTACAAATGTAATGACTTTGTTATATGTTTATTTATAACATTACGTCAAATTTGTTCTTGAAAGGTTACAATTTCATCAGGAAATATTTTTAGGGAATTTGGGGGGCCTGGGTGGTCTTTGTATACTTGCTTTACATCTTCCTTGTATACATTTTTGTACAAAATTACGCAAGTAATTTTTATCTGTTCAAAGAAATGCATTTTTGCATATAACTGTCATAATATACATTGTTGCAAATTACCAGTAGTGAATTAGCATAAAATAAAGATTTACTCATTCTAAGCTGCATCTTTAGTATGCATGTTTCAAAAGGAAGGTGCCGTTGTATTATATATTATTTTATCTAATTATTTTATTTAAATGGTTGACTTTTTGTATGTATATAATTTTTACATTTTTTGATTTTATTAATTTTAAAATTATGTATAATGTTGGTATCCTTGTGAATCCTAAATAAAGCAAAACATCCGAAGTCACTACTTTAACTTGGCTTGTGTTGGTGAGCTAACTATCCAAACCAAAATCTTTTGAGCCGCTAAGAGTGAGTTGGATAGACAAAATGGAAGATAAATTAGTGTGTCGTCCGCATACTGATGAGATGAACATGAATTTTAATAATTGCGGAACTCCGCGGTATAAATTAAAAACAACATGGGCCCAATAATACTACCTTGCAGGACACCCCGTACTAGTGCATCAACATCTAAGCAGGCATCGTTAATATATACCTTCTGCGTTCTGTCCAGCAGAGAGTTTTTAAAAAAGTTCAAAGCGTTGTTGTCAAATCCAAAGTATTTTAGTTTTGTGCAAAGAATCTGATGATTTAAGGTACTAAATGTTTTACTATGACCGAGTAAAATGAGGCATGTATTTAGTTTGACATCCATTGCTCTAAAAATGTCGTCAGTAACTTTAAGAAGAGCGGATGTCGTGCTGTGATTAGCACGAAAACCAGACTGAGTTAACGGAATAATATTGTTATTATTTAGAACGTCATTAACCTGTATCGTTACACATCTTTCAAGAACTTTAGAGAAGGATATAAAGTTTAATATGAAAATAATAATTAAATAAATAATTGACGTCTCTACTTTCAATAAATATATATTCAAACTGTGCGTGGCCGTAGACTTCGCACAATAAATCTAATACTTAAGAACAGAAAATAGAATATTTAATTTTAATTAATGTAAAACATTTGTAAAATGTTAACCCTAACTAAGAATAATAATTATAATATACAGTGACCGGCAGAAAGTACGCACCAAGCAGGGTGCATAAATAAAACTAGTAAATATTGCGTTGTATACGAGGGAGAGGTGAAAACGTTAAATTCACTCAAGAATAAAGTGCCCTTATTTTACACCGTAGAAAATTTTTTTATTAGGAAATATTGTTTGCACTTAAAAGATATCTACAAATAACAAATTTCAGCTCGGTAGCACAAAAAGAATGTTTTTACTTTTTTTCTTACGTCCCCTCGTATAACGAATCGATAGAAGCTATGCAACCTATAAATTCAGTTTTTTAACAGCTTGTGGGCAATTAGACACATAACTTACTTAAATATATAACATAAGGTCGAAATGAAAGTTTCGGCACGGCAAACTGTTAGAAAAGTAAAGGAAATAAAACTTTAAGTGTCAGTCTTATAGTAATGTATAATAAGTCCGAAAAACGGCGAACAAGTAAAAATAACATAAAAAACACAGTTATTTAACGTTCTACATGCCCTTGATTTCGAAATGGTCGATGCTTAAAAACTTTATTTTTAAGGTAACCCCAAAAAAAGAAGTCCATTGGTATGATATCGGGCGATTTTGCGGGCCAAGGGTTTCCAGAAAAGCGCCCAATCCACCGATTAGGGAAGTAGTTATCTAACCATTCCCTTACTGCAATAGTACTATCGATTGACGCGCCATCTTGTTGAAAATAAAATTCCTGATGTACATTTAGTGGCAGATTCTCAATTAAATCGCTTACAACGGTTTGCAAAAAGTCCAAGTACATTGCAACACTTAGATTTCCACGGAAAAAAATGGTGTAAAAGTGGGGGTTCTCGTTTGACCACCACCGGCAATTTTGTGAACTTACTCTACTGTCACTAGAAAAAGTGGCTTCGTCGGTAAAGAAAACATGCCTACCAAAGTAGGGGTTATCTTCTATCGTACCTTGAAACCAAGAACAGAAGTCGAGGCGAGCATCAAAATCCCGTTCCTGAAGGGTATGTACGAATTTTGGCTTATGGGCTCTGTAATTATGTTTCTTAAAAATCCTTCGTATTGACCTTTCAGAGATACTTACATCATCTTGTCTCTGAGACAATGGCATCGTTTCAGCTTCCGCTGCAGACAGCAACACATTTAAACTTGTGTCTTCATTAAATACGTTTTTCTTGTGCGGCTGTTTGAATTTATTTTCGATTGATTCTGTTTGTTTAAATTTTTTGGCAATTCTTAAAACGGTTGAATGAACTATATTTCTATAGGGATGTCTCTGATTAAAAATATCTGCCGTCTCGCGAGAAGAATTGTGATTTTCCCCAAAAATCAAATCAATTTCAATTTGTTCTTGTGAAGACAATTTAGTTCTGCCATTTTTTACAGCTAAAATAACAACTGACGCTTAACGTCAGCTTCAATCCTAAATATTTTTTCATGGCAACTAGATTTCAATGAAAACGACTTTTATTATGTAAGGGTTTGAACTTTAATTCATGAACCGATGGGTTTAAGAGTTTTTGAAAAATTTGGCAGCGCAAAATGTTGTTAAATGTATGAAGTATACCCTTATTTGTTTTATATAAAGTTATTTCGCTTATTCATAAAATAATGTACGGTGTGCACCAGAAAAATGAGATTATTTTTGACGATATTTTATTAAACGTAAGTAAGTTATGTGTCTAATTACCCACGAACTGTTAAAAAACTGAATTTATAGGTTGCATAACTTCTATCGATTCGTTACACAAGGGGGCGTCAAAGAAGAAGTAAAAACATTTTTTTTTGTGCTACCGACCTGAAATTTAGTATTTATGGATAACTTTTAAGTGCAAACAACATTTCCCAATAAAAATTTTTTCTACGGTAAAAAAATAAGGGCACTTTATTCTTGAGTGAATTTAACGATTTCACCTCTGCCTCGTATACGACGCAATATTTACTAGTTTTGTTGATGCTCTTTTTTGTTTAAGAACATGCAGAACATTTCCACCTTCAAAAAAATTTGGTAAGTTTTCAAATAAAAAAAAATCCCCCTTGGTGCGTACTTTCTGCCGGTCACTGTATGTTAATATTTTTATTTGCTCAATTTCGTTCAAAAAATTCGAAAAATATACGCGCTTAAAGGATAACGTATAAAGTGCGTGACCATAGGCCTCGCACAGCTACGCCAAATAATTAACAATGCGTATGCCTATGGACAATCCTTACTTGACTAAAGACCCTACTGCTTCCAAATCATAGTGCACCGGAGTATACAAAAAAAAAGGCAATTATTTCACTTGTTTTTTATTAAATTTACACTCCATTTTTGGTCGAAGAAGGAACCTGATTGAATCTTTCTCGTGGCTAGTGTTTTGTGGTTAGCTGTAAATTTTTGAAAATATATTTTAATTCCTTCAGTACCTCTTACTTTAACATTTGCACCTTTTAGGTAAGGGCTCAGTGTCTGCAAAATTTCAGCTTCCTGAGCTTTACCGTTTTCGAAGTATCGCTTTTCTTTAACATCGACATTAAATTAGGGGCAGTTCTACCCTGGGGAAAAGAAGGGCCCGTCAATGTATGAATTGTGGTAAGTACTAATTAGCTGTAAAATTATAGTATATATTATTATTAATAATTAATTAATATTTTCCAATCAGTCCTCATGCGGACCCTGGTTTAAAGGTCCTATCACTACCTGACATACGTACTCTATTATGTATGTTTGCTGCGACCAAAGCCTTGCATAAGTCTTCTTTAAAAATTTCCTTTTCAAATTTCGATTTTTCTCCAACATTTTGAAATACCTTTTTTACACTGAACTGGCTCAGATTTAATTTTTTGTAACTTTGATTAATGCAGCGGTGTTTTTAAATGTTGATCGATTTGGGACTTCTTTTCACAAACAATAATTCTAGCACAAGCTTTACAGAAGACGTTTTCGTCACTTTAAACATTTTGAACACAAGTTTGAACTCACTAGTTTCACACTGAAAATACTGAAATCTTTCAACAAACTAAAACAGAAGTACGTATTACAACCCGATGTAAATACAGTTTGTTAAGCAGGTAATAATAAGGCAATATTAAATGACAATAAATAACCCCTAAAAATATACATGCAAACCCCGGAAACCCCCAATAAATACCTTGTGTGCAACCAAAATGTAAGTATTAATTATTATATAATTACCTTAAGATTAGAAAATCCTTGAAACAAGTGCCGGACTGGACATTAAACCTATGAGTACGAGTTTTTTATGACAGGGCGTTTTTAATTTTTTGATAACTCCGAAAACATAAAAATATGCTCATAAAATGATAATTTGGTGAAAATATGCATTTTATTATAATATTGACAAAATATGCAAAAAATGCATATATGCACTTTGCATATTATTATATTCCGCCCTTTAGTTATAATCCTTAAAAAGCCTTTTCATGTGGAAATCTAAGAATTTCACATATTCATGTTAGATAAAATTTAGGTTAAAAAAAACAAGTGAAAGAGACAAAAAAAACTTAAGAGACGTCACCAACAAAAGAATCCTTTCAAATCCCACTGTAAAACTCAACCGCTGACTTCTTACTTTATGGTTGGTTGTTATTTGGTTAGGCAAAGTGAAAGTGAAGTTACCTCGGGATTTGAAGGTTTAGACAAAAGACAGTTGTCCATTACCTGTCACGTCAAGAATAGGTCCGTTTATGCAGAACAAATAATGAAACTGATCTCGATTAAATAAAATGACAAAATCGAGGAAGCTTGATGTATGGAAAACTACTAAATGTTTTCCATGCATAATATGCAATTTGCAAAATGGCATGGCAATTTATCAAACGTTGTAAAGTGCACCACCTACGCTCTAGAGTAAACAAATCAAGATTTGAGTGGAACAACCAAACGAATACGCTATGCCACAAATGAACTACTGAACTGTCAACAGATTAAATGCTAAATCAACATACCCTCAAATGTTGACATCTAAAAAATTTTGATATTCAAATATCTATTCCGTTCAAGTTAATTTAAAAGAAAAAGGAATATGACTGACCAAAAATATTAATGATAAGACAAGCCATTGTCCTGAAAAATATGGGAAATCCCATACAAAATTTGGTAACCACAAATATTGGCTCCCGTATCAATTTTACATCAATCATATTAGGCTTTCTTAAAGGTCTCTGTATGATGAACTCGCACACCCAATTTTATTGTTTTCTTATTAGTCAATAAAAAGTTATTTAGAAAAAACTCTGAAAATTATTAAAATTTTAATACGTCTCCAATACATACCTCAATAAAACCGGCAGTAATAATAATTATGATAATGTCAAATGTTTCTAGAAGTTTTATTTTTTATTAATTTCAACATGTTTTACAGTATTGAAGAAAAATTAATGATTATACTAATTTAACAAATGCAAGTACTTAAAACGGAATAAATATAAGTTGGTTTACGAGTCCATCATACCTTTACAAAAGTCTAATAAAATTTTGATGTAAAATTAATAGGGGAGCCAATATTTGAGAGTAGCAAAATTTACAAGAACATTCCTATGGCCAGTCTGGCGGTGCACCACCCGGTATAGAATAGAAAGGTAAAGTATACAAATAGCTTACATAAAACCATGTAGCACCATAAAGATATATGATTACAGCAAAAATGAATGCTACACCTACAAGAAAGTTTGTCTTACAATGACAGTAATGAACTAGAATTTAATTCTGAGAAAAATAGGGGGCATGACAATATCTGGTTCTCTAGCATTACCTAAAAAAAGGCCACCCGGACTTTTTTAGCATTACATTCTACGTCGTTACTGTCACTTCAAGTCAGAATTTCTGGCAGGTCTAGCATTCCACTACCACCCGTACGTGATTCAGCTTAATGTTCCTCAAACGACACTGTTGAAAAATCTATTCATATGGAGAACGGCATCACTCTACAACGGCCTCTCTTAGTCGTATGCCCCAACGAGTTATTCTAAAAAGATTCAAAACCAACCTGAATCGCTTTCCTCACACGGACTGCTCGCACAGCGCCATAAATCATTTTTCTGCAGTGCTGTGCTTGATCATAAATTCACGCTGGAAACTGGACTCTCGCACCCAATACCCTCAAAAAATTAATGGTTACGTCGGCATTGTTGACAACCGAATTTGGATTGTTTATTGATGTAATTATGACTAGCCATAAATATTCAGTTTACTTGAAAATAATCTAGTACCATGCTTTGCCAAATGTGGCTTATAAAATGATTAAAATTATTAGGCAATCCAGAACATCTTGATGCACGAATCATTTTTTCTGGTATCAGCCAGACTACACCCGTCTTGTCCTGTGTACAAGTACCTCAATACAGTTTTTCGAATGGTCGATAGGGTCCAGTTTAATGCCCTGTGGGATTTCCGGGTTATACCCCTGCAGATTATTTATTGTGGAAGTATCTCAATTCTAAAGTCTAATTTACCCAACCAAACTAACCAAAACTAATGACTTAAAGAGCCTGACATTAATAGAAAATTACGAAGTTAATAACGTTCTGCAGGAAGTTAAAGATCGTGTTGGGTACTGCCAGGAGGTCGATAGGGTTTTTTTTTTAACATTTGCTTAGATAAATTTTTCTTGTTTCTGCATTTTACTGTATTTTCGGCAGGAAGTAATATACTTTGATGTTTTAAATTAAACGCATTTGCTCTCAAACAGTTGAATGAAATTATTTTTATTGGTCCTTTCGAAATTATGCGTTGGGTAAACCTTATACCACCCCAATCATATAGTGAACACTTGATTCCGCCAAAGCATACATACCACAGTATTCGGTATATTCCTAATTGATAAAACTGGAAAATAAGGCTTCGCAGTTGATTATTTATTTTTAAGAATGAATCCATATAAACGTCTAGATATTTAGTGAACAAAGCAAAGTAACATTTATGGATAAACTGTATACTTCGGAGTAATTTACGATGCACTGTAGGATCTTTTGTGATAAAAAATATCAATATTCATCCACTTTTTCTCCTTATAGGTAAATAAATTTTGCCACACTATAATCAAAACAAAAACAACAACAAAACAACTTTCTATAAAATTAGATTGTGACGGTTTTTCCTTCCCATAGTCTAAGGATAATAGCTTGGCGACGCGCCAGAAAACCTCGTAGTTTCAATTTATAAATTTTAGTCAAAAGAGATAGTCATCAAAGTTGATTTCTTCCCCTATACGAAAAATTGCTATAATATATAGGTCAAGAAGGACAATATATAATACGATTAGATGTTCACAAATGATTTGATTCCATTATCGTTTCTTCTGATATTTTTACTGGTTAGCCCTTCCATAGTCGCACAGGCAACGGTTGTAGCCCACTCTTATTTCAAGTAAAATTATTTTGCGTTGCGAGATGTTACGCTTGCGCGCCATTTAGTAGCTATCGCTTAAAAATTCTTCTAGTAGTCAGTAAGTCGAGGGGATTAAACTTTGTATTGGGCATAGGTCAATTTCGGCAAGAGGGTCCATGTCTAAACGAGGTAAGCAGGTATATAGTTCAAGCTGCCCTACCATATAAAACCCAACTTGAGTAATGATCTATGTATTGATAAGCGTGGTGCTTGTCTTTACTACTCAAAGTAGTGATTTAAGACTTAGACAGGATTAATTGATTACCTTAGTTGGTATATTTAATTAAGTGTCTGCTTACATAATCATGCCATTTTGTTATCCCAGATATGATTTCAAGTAGCACTGGGTTAAGCGAATAGTCCTTTACGATTTTGGCTAGATGACCATGCATTTTTGTCGCCATATTTTTTTAATTTATTTGTATACTGCATCGACCAACTAATGATCTTTATAATTTAGTACAGAACGTTTTTGATAACAAAAATTTTATCAGATTGGTAAGATTTAGGTCAATGATTAAGATATCATTCATGGCATTTTTAAACTTGTAGTTATGCCTTTGTACATTGTATTTGGGGCAATCTATAATAGTATGTTTCACCAAAAAGACTACACGGCAGATGTCGAAGATGGGTTGATTTCGAGATTTGGGTAGTTGATGTGATGGTTTGACCGATGGTTTTACCTCTAAAAATTTTGATTGTGCGTTCCATTCAGTCAGCCACGCAGTAAGTACTAAGTACTTTAATTTTTACATTTGCTTTAATAATATGCATGAGATTTCTTTCGCAAGTTTGTGTATGATGTACAGAATTCTCCTAATGAGTTGGACTATAGGATGTTGCAGTTTTTGACGCACCAGTGTAAATTATTCTTCGCGTCTCCGTCCTTCTATGATAGTGTTTTGGTAGGTACATTTTATTGCGAGCTGCGCACTATTTTAAAGGAATCAGCAAAAACTAGGCCCGCTTATCTCCCCGACCCGAGCGATACGTTAGGTTTGTTCCAACCGCAGCAAAAACCGTTCTTGAACGGTCCTGCGCATGCGTATTAAATAAAATGCGTTCCAACTGTGAATTGACGATTCATAGAACGATTCTTTAAGTGTTCCAACCAACCTTGTTACCGTTCTAGAACTAGTTCTTGAACCGTCCTTTCGATCCCTGGCCATACATTGGAATCGTTTGGGATGACCTGCGCAGTAAGGTTTTAGTAAGCTGGGGCTGACATTAGTGACATTTCCATTTGTTTATTGGTGGTTTTTGTTCGTGAGATTTTTAGTTCGACTGTGTACTTTTCTGTTTTATACTGCCTTAATTTGACTTTGGTTTATTTTTACTAAGAGTGACGAAGGAGATAGTGAGGTTATGTTCACGTTTTAATTATTTAACGCGATACCAAAATCGGTTCACAAAATCGTTCCAACCCGTCTATATTTTGCACCATCACGGAACTGTAAAATATCCACGCCTGCGCACAACATCGGTACGAGTGATCCCAATAACCGTTCGGGGACGATACCAAATTAGTTGGTTGGAACAAACCTGTTGACTCACATCTGTTATTTATTTCGTTCATTTTATTGTGCGAGCGCGTGCATTTGAATTTCGATACGGAAAACCGAGACGACGTTTTCGATATCGCCATGCCAAACAAGAGACACAAGAAAAGGAAAGCAATTACGGAATTGTGTAATTTAAAGGAGAAAATTAGGCGTCTGGAAAAATTGTTAAGTGCCCAGGACTCTTCCTCGTCTTCTGAAAGCAGGAAATCTGAATCAGACGGTTAGTAAAGTCTCAGGGTTGTACCTGTTTTTATTGTGACCAATGTGTATAATAAATTCCTTGCTAACTACTAAAATAAAGTTTCAGGGTTGTACCTGTTAACTTTGAAAGTAGTTAGGCAAAATATTAAAGCCTTAGGGTTGTACCTGTTAATTTGTAGGCTTCCCAAATGTTTAAATGAAGTGGTTGTTGTGACCAATGTGTATAAAAGAAAAATTCGTTGCTAACTACTAAAATAAAGCCTCAGGGTTGTGCCTGTTAAATTTGTGGCTTTGTAAACTTTGAGAATAGCATAGTTTGCCGTGCAATACTCTGTTCCTTGTTTTTCAGAGTCGAGTTTAACAGATAGTTCCACGCCAGCTCTGGAAACTGCGCAACAACAACCTATACCCAAAATTACTCCGGTTCAGGAGACTAATACGAACGACCTACAATTCTTAGGAGATGAACCTAGATTACAAGAGCAAATCGGAGCTAGTTTGTCTGCTATTGGCAACAATTTTAAACGCTAAACTTCTAGAGCCCAATGTAACACTGTTGTTAGACGAAACAAAGTTGCAAAACTTGGCAGAAGCAGCGCAGTTGCTTGCAAATTCCTTTCATGCGATTTTAGTCAAACGGAAGTTTGACATTCAACCTTTCCTGAGTCAAGAAAGTAGAAATGCATCCTATAAATGCCCAATAGATGAATTTTTGTTTGGTGAGGGGTTTCTAGAACAACTCAAGGCCTGTCAAAGTGTTCGGAAAACGGCGGAGAAAATCAGAAAACAGAAACAAACCTTCACTCAGCCTTTAACTTCCAAAGGTCCAGGGAAATATTTAAACTCCAAGCGCCCGACCTACAAAACCAAAAAGAAAAGGAGCCCATCACCCCCGGAACCTCAAAAGTATCGCCAGAAAGATCGGAGGAAGTAGAGAGAGCCTCAAGATCATCGCCAGAACTACCGGAAATGGAAGTCCAAGCAATAGGGGTAAATACACAACTAGCAGGTAGATTAAAATACTTTTATTTCAACTGGAAAAATTTGCCTCTTACGAAAGGGATTTTAAGCTGGATTCAGGGTATTAAAATAGCTTTTTCATCCAAGCCTACACAGTTGAATATAAAAGAAAAGTATATACAAGAATACCAAAATCTAAATTAGACTTATATACTATTGAAATAAGCAAGCTCTTCGAAAAGGGCGCTATATCAAAATGCTTTTACATAAAAGATCAGTTTTTGTCATCTTATTTTTTAATTAGAAAACCTAATAATACCTATCGTTTTGTTTTAAACCTTAAAAAACTGAATAAGTTTATTCCCGTAAACCATTTCAAAATGGAAAACCACAAAACGGCTGTTAAACTTATATCACAAGACGCCTATTTAATGAAATTAGATTTAAAAGATGCCTATTTTCTATTGCCAATTGATTCTTGCTATAGAAAATATTTCAAATTTGAGTTTAATAAGACATTATATCAATGCAATTGTTTGCCATTCGGCCTAAATATAGCGCCCCTAATTTTCACAAAAACACTAAGGCCGGTAGTCAGATGTTTACGAGAGCGAGGCGTTAAGTTAGTTATTTAGTTAGATGATTTATTAGTTATAGGAAAAACTAGGGACGAGTGCTTAAAATTTGCAATAGTGAAAAAAGTACTGTTTTACCTGTGAAAGAAATTGAATTTTTAGGGTTCATGTTTAATACCTCCTCTATGGTTTTAAGTCTCCCAGAAAGAAAAAGAGTAGCAATTACGAGGTTACTTACTAAAATTCAAAACAAAAACTAATGTAAAATCAAAGAATTTGCATCTTTGGTTGGCACTTTAGTTTCTATAGCTCCTACATTTATATATGGTTCGCTGCATATAAAACCATTTGAGTTAATTAAACAAGAGAAATTAAAGTCTAATCAAATGAATTTTAACAGAAAAATGAAAATTCCTTTTTCTTTACATAATAACCTGGTGGTTAAACAATTTATCAAAGTCGGGTAAAAAACTCATTAAAAACCCATACTCATTAGAAATATATTCAGACTCTTCAAAAACAGGGTGGGGAACACATACCGGGGATACACAGACGTGGGGGTTCTGGAGTTTACTAGAGAAAAAAAGACATATTAATTATCTAGAATTATTGGCGGCCTTTCAGGGCTTAAAATCATTACCAAGGGATTTAGGAAATTGTAATATTCTTCTTCGCATTGACAATATAACTGCCATTGCGTGTATCAATAAAATGGGTAATATCTGTTTTCTTTGTATCATGGGTAATATCAACATAAAAATTTAAACAAAATAACATCAGAACTATGGAATTGGTGGGAACTAAGGAATATCTATGTGTTTGCTTCCTACATAAACACTTCTAGTAATGTTAAGGCAGATATGTTGTCAAGATTAAAATTTATAAATACAGAATTTGAGTTAGATCCTCAATGTTTCGAAAAAATTGCAAATAAATTTGGAGAACCCACTATAGATCTGCTCGCTTCCAGAATTAATAAAAAATGTTCAACATATATATCATGGTATCCGGACCCCGATTGTTTATCAGTCGATGCTTTTACGGAAAATTGGCAGAAATATTATTTTTATGAGTTCCCGCCCTTTTCAATAATAGGCCAAGTACTACAAAAAATTAAGAATGATAAAGCCAGTGGTATTGTGATAATTCCCTATTGGCCTACACAAGCCTGGTATCCATTACTTTGTGAACTTTTAGTAGAAAAACCAATTATATTCGGTCCGCATTAAACCTTGCTTTCTTCTCCTTTCAGACAACCTCATCCGCTTCACAGATCACTTTCCCTGGTGGCAGGAAAATTTTGTGAGAAGCATTAAAATTAAAAAACATTCCAGAACAAGTCATACCAACGCTCATGGGGTCGATTTCAGAGGGTACTTTTAAACAATATACTACAATATATAAAAATGGTGGCCATATTGCATAGAAAGAAGTTATGATCCCTACGTGAAATCAACAGATAATATATTAACTTTTTTGCTTAAATTGGTAAACGATGGGCTTGCATACTCCTCATTAAATACTTCTAGGTCAGCATTTGCATTAATATTTTATTTAAATCCAGAAGATGAAAAAATCCTTAAGAGATTTTTGAAAGGCGCTTATAATAAAAACCCATCGGTTCCAAGATACTCAAATACATCGGACCCCAGTCCAGCCCTTAGGTATTTGGAAAATTTGCATCCGTTAGAATCACTCTCTTTAAAAGAATTAACACAAAAATTAACAACTTTTTTATCTTTAACCTCGGCACACAGGATGCAAACCTTGTCAAAAATTAAATTACAAAATATTTTCCAGTATGAGGATAGGCTAGAAGTAAATATCAGCGCTAAAATAAAAACCTCAGGTTTAAATAGGAAACAGCCTGTTCTTGTATTTCAATTTTTTAAAGAAAACCCAAAACTTTGTATAGCATTAATAATACTATTTTATATAAAAACAACAAAGATATTTAGAGGTAGCAATAACTCACTAATATTCACATACCAAAAACCTTATCACCCAGCGTCTCCGCAAACCTTGAGTCGATGGATAAAAGAAATTTTTATCAAATAGTAGCAGCAATACAAATGTGTATAGCGGCTATTCTGTAAGACATACGGCTACGTCAACAGCCTTTCGGTCGGGTGTAAAAAATAGGTTTGTTCCAACCAACTTATCCCCGAACGGTTATTGGGATCACTCGTACCGATGTTGTGCGCAGGCGTGGATATTTTACAGTTCCGTGACTGTGCAAATTATAGACGGGTTGGAACGATTTTGTGAACCGATTTAGGTATCCAGTTAAATAATCATAACGTGAACATAACCTCATGTTTTCTCAAACATAACCTGTGTTTGTATTTTGTGTTTATAAAAAGCAGTGTGTGAAAAAATGACAGAAAATGAAAATACAGTAGTAAGAGGTAAGTCGATAGGATTCTGCAGTAGTTTATAACAAAAAACTGTCCAATGTCACTAATGTCAGCCCCAGCTTACTAAAACCTTACTGCGCAGGTCATCCCAAATGATTTCAATGTATGGCCAGGGATCGAAAGGACGGTTCGAGAACTAGTTCTAGAACGGTAACAAGGTTAGTTGGAACACTTAAAGAATCGTCCTATGAATCGTCAATTAACAGTGGGAACGTATTTTATTTAATACGCATGCGCAGGACCGTTCAAGAACGGTTTTTGCTGCGGTTGGAACAAACCTATGACTCAATTTTATCAACTGCTGGGTGGACAAAAAATTCCCGAGTTTTCAACGCTTTCTATAACAAACCGACTACCGATGATGATGATAAAACAGAATTTGCTAAATGCTTATTAAATAAATGACTTTTTGCATTCATTTGATTTATATTGTTAAATACAATAGATTAGGCATTTACTTGATATTGTAATATTGATTAAGTAAATTTTAGATTTAGGAATCTTAAGTAATGTTAACGACCTGTCTGGGTACCTAAACGAATATTTCAGTGATTTGTATTATCTATATTTGTTAGCTATATTGAATATTAATATATTATAAACTACAAATGCCATTAACTTTATTTCTTTAATACCGATATTTTGGAATTACAGGTGTTATTTGTTACACAATAGCTCGTTTTTTCCGTTCTCAACCTGGGGCTACCACAATCGCATGCTGATGCTTTAAACATCTACCAAAACTCTATCATAGAAGGACGGAGACGCGAAGAATAATTGTAAGATTAATCGACTTACCTGTAAGGAAGATTAATCAAAATTATTCGAGCGTCGTAGTTCTTCTATGATAGGACCCTCCCACCCTAAAACTACCCTTTTGCGATTGTGTGATACAAATGAACTAAATAACAGATGTGAGTCAACGTATCGCCCGGGTCGGGGAGATAAGCGGGCCTAGTTTTTGCTGATTTCTTTAAAATAGTGCGCAGCTCGCAATAAAATGAGGCTACACTAAATATCACCGAAACCTCGGAAGCATTCGGCTCATCGGCTCCGTTCGGAGAAACGCTGGCTTTTATTCTACGGTTACTAGATTAACTGAAGTTTGTAAGCAACTGAGTGGTACTGTGGATATAGCATCCGTGTATGAGCCATAGGTCCCGGGATCGATTCCCGTTTCGGGCACTTTTTCTTTATGACTTTTTTTTTAGTTTTTTATAACTCTTTTATTTTTTTTTTAAAGTAGATCGACTCAAAAAGGGCTAAACAATGACATACATACAAAACACAAACCCCTTTACTACAAATTACCAATATACAACCTCCCACTGCCAGACGCACAATAACATTATTAGATGACGAATAAGAACGAACAAACAATAAAATAACGTAGACAAACATACAACAACATAAAACTAAAATAACAACAATTACTTGAAACACATAAATCGGCTGCAAGAATTTTGCTAGACTTTCAGCATCACTCGATCGTTTGGCGTATTTTTGCAGCCGAAAACGTGTGTTTCCGACACGAGAAACGGCAGTGGGCGGGACTTACGAGACCTCAACACTGACTAACAAACAAGGACAACCCACTAAATATGGCCACTCCCACTGTAGGAGGTGACGGAGCGAGATGGTTGTACCGCATTGCATTCAGATTGTCCGCTGTAGGCGAACATAAACAGAGCCTGTGATATTTAAAATTAACTGGGTTTTTTGAAAGTTTTCCCAGAATGCTCTGCCATTGGAATACAGTTACCGCTTTACTAATTTCCTGAAATTTTAATATTAAGCTCCACGGAGCAATGCAAGCCTCGTAAAACACCGGTAAGGCACCGCCGGAACGCGTGTGAAATAATCCTTGTAACGTAAAAAGCTAAAATTGTACCCAGGCCATTCCAACGGCCGCCGGGCTCCTAGCCCGGTTTCTTGGGCATATTTCGGGCCGTATGCTTACGGTCCGTATACGCCCAAAACTGTTCAATACTCTATCTTAGGGAATATGTGTTACTGTGCGATTTCTTAGTTGTGTAGGGGCACTAAGCCCTAGGGTAGCTTTAAGTGCAAAGTTGGCTTTGTTAACCAATAGGAAAATATACAAGTTTAAAAAGGAAAGGTAAATAATTGGCCGGTAAACTTGAAAAAGGCGAATTGGAACCAAAAAGGTGGATTAGATGCCGTGTTAGCGCTGTTTAACCAATATAAGTCTATAATTATTAGTTACAAAATTATTTAGTTGAGTTAAGCAATATAATGTTCCAATCCGTTACGTAACATAATATCTTGTTTGACATTTCCGACCGACATGCCCTATTTCTGACGCCACCAACAAATCCCCATTCGAAATTCCCGCTAGGGTATCTCCGAAAGAAGCCGAATGCGTCCGAGGTTTCGGTGATATTTAGTGTCGCCTAATAAAATGTACCTACCAAAACACTATCATAGAAGGACTACGACGCTCGAATAATTTTGATTAATCTTCCTTACAGGTAAGTTGATTAATCTTACAATTATTTCGGCGTGTGACAGACTATTAAGAATTCCTGAGAATTTGTTTTTGATAACGTTGTGGTTTGTTTCGATTTTACTGAACTGGTTAAATATGGTGAAAAAATTGACAATTATTCTAGTTTTTTTAAAATTATTAAATTGACGATCATTTCTTTTTAATGAATAGAATCTGTATTATTAGCCTGCCAAAAGCCGATAAACGCACATCCACCCACTAGTAACAGACAAGTCGCGCCGCGACTCGTATGCTTACAGTATATGTATACAGAGTGTTTAGGTGAAGATATTAAATATCAAACTCAAATTCAAATTCAAAATTTATTTATCTCATAATATTAATTGCTTATAAAAATCAGAATACATACAAAAATGCTAACAAATATGTGTATCGCGCCTAAGCACTACACGTGCTGGAGTTGCGCCCTATTCGATATGTTATTTTATTATTACCTGCATGCATTATTTGTATAGAATTACATTGGTCATTAATAATATTACATATTATATTCTGGTAGTGTCAGAACTCACCAGAATCACTTAGTAGATGTTATAATAGTCTCAGAGGATTCAGTGGTTGACAGCATAACAGTAATTAATCTACATGACATATCAGGTCATTGTGTTACATCTTGCAGGGTTAATAAAAATAAAGAAAGGACAATTCTACAATTTATCACATTTAGAAATTTTAAAAATTTTAACGAAAACATTTTTTCTGCTTATTTACAACAAATTAACTAGGATTATGTAAATAGTCTTGAATGCGCAAACCTTTGGTAGAATATCTTGTTAGCCAAATTATTCATATTTTCGACATATGTGCCCCGCTAGTAAGACAGATGCTGAACTCCTTTCTAACTCTAACTAAACTCTAAATGTCGATCAAATAAATCAAAGCTTTACAACTTTTCCAGTAATCAGGAAAACCCAGTACCAACTAGGTCTTTTGAAAAAATATGACGTCATACCCCAGTTTCGCGTAAGCTTTCAGTTCTGTCAAGTATCAAGTTATGAAGAAGCCAAAAAGTTCAGCTTAATTAAAGGCTTCGCTACCGGCTCAGATCAAATATCCTTGTTGATGCTACGCTTAATGGTTTCATATTTGAGCGATCACATAACATATACTATTAATAAAATACTCTCCTCAAATACTTTCCCTGGTGCTTGGGAACAAGCTAATGTACTTCTATTGGACAAGGTTCCTAACCCAGAAGTTTTCGGCCAACTTGGACTAATCAGTATTTTACCCACTCTCTCCAAAATACTTGAAAGAATTATGCACAAACAAATATCTGAATTTGTCTTTTCGAATAAGATAATACCCGAAATATAATCGGGCTTTCACCCATAACACAGCACCACATACCCTGATCAACATTACGGACGACATCCTAAGAAATCATGATCAAGGTAAAGTTACCAGCCTGGTTCTTTCGGATTACAGCAAGGCATTTGATACTCTTGACCATGCTACGCTGTGCAATAAACTTCCATATTTTGGATTTTCAAACAACTCAGTTTCCCTGATAAAAAGCTTTTTAAGTGATAGATCACAACAGGTCATTTACCACGCACTACTTTCCAGCCTCGTCAAATTCACACTGGAGTCCCACAAGGCTCTATCTTATCGCTACTGTGGTTTTCAATCTACACGGCTGATTTTCACACAATGGCCCAAAACTGTAAAATTCACCACTATGCAGATGATACCCAGATCTATCTTGATATTTTAAAGTTACAGTGGGCTTCCGCTAGTGAACAAATTAATAATGATTTTAAAGTCCTGACTGACATATCTTTTGTACATAACCTTAAATTAAATGCATTAAAATCCTAGTCATCATTTTTGGACCAAAAAAAGCACGCAGCATTGCTACTCACCAACTTAAAATCAAGGTCAATGAGGAGACTCTCACGTTTGTTACAGAGTGTAAAAATCTAAGTATTTGGTTGGATAGCAACCTAAGTTTTACAAAGTACGTTAGTTAGCTCTGCAAACCATCCTATAGTGTGTTAAAATAGTTATACAGCAGTCGTGAAATCTTAAACTCCACAATAAAATTGAAACTTTGAGAATCGTTGATCATCTCGAAAGTGTCGTATTATGATTCTCTCTCTCGTCCTTGTCTAACCGCGGTCGATAAAGCTAGACTTCAAAAAATCCAGAACTCTTGTAATCGCTTTGCCTATGGCATCAGAAGACATTAAAGTGTCAGTAATAAGATTTCAGATACAGGCCGATTAAAACTAAATAAAGTTCAGCAACTTCATCTCCTCACTTTGGATCACAGCTTACTATTAAACGATCAGCCTTCTTATCTCTTACGCAAGCTTAGCAAGTTTAAAGACATAAATCACTTAAAAACGCAAAACAGAAATCTTTTTCAGTTTCAGTTCAGCACCCACTACAATAATTTGCCTAATAACTTTTATAACTACGACACAATAAATCTCAAAAAAAGATTAAAAGCACTATTGTTGCTACAGGTCGGAAATTCTTAACAGGGATCAATGTTGACTATACAACTGCTATCGCCTTGGAATACTACCTGTCGCTAGAAGATATATCTAATGTTCAACATATTATTATTTTTATTGTCACAATAATATTATAATATATTCTATGAATTTTGCGTAATCTACAAGGATTAAATCTGAGATTAATATATATCATTATATATATATATACAGGGTGTTAGTGAATAAGTGCGACAAACTCCAGGGGGTGATTCTACATGAAAAAATAATGATAGTTTGCTATACCGGGTGTTGCATCGTCGAGCGGGACATAGGAAATCACATGTAATTTTAAATGGGGTCAATTATTGGCTTCCCTAATTATTTTAGAGAAAAATTCTATTTAGGTTTATTAAAGAGCACTAAAACCCACATTCAAAAGAATAACTTTAGATATTTTTGATGAGCCCGTTTACGGGTTATCGCCGATTTCTTTTTAACTATTTCTCCTTTTTATGGCCCCGTATTTGCGGGCACCAGTCAAGGTAAAAGATGACTGTCAAATAAAGTTGTCATTTTGAAATGTGTGCTTTATTGTTATAAAAACTCGTACATCGAAAATATTAAAGGTGTATTTATGAGTACAAATTAATCTGAATAAAACTAAAATAAAGTATCCAATTACAAGGTTAATTATGACATTTTACATGTTTCAATATTTTACTAATTAATAGGTAGGTACTATTAAATTGTTAGAACTTTAGGATTTAAGAAGATGTTCAAATATTCCTCCATTGACTGCTAGACAATAACCGAGGCGATCATAAAATTCTCTTCTTACATTCGCTAGTTGGTAAACTGAAATTCTATTGCATTCGGCAGAAATAGCATTTTTTAACTCGTCTAGATTTGGGTATTTTTATCTTTGTATATCCTGTTTTTTAAATGGCCCCAGAGAAATAAATCGTTTGGCGATAAATCAGGAGACCTGGCTGGCCAATTTACTGTATGATTTAAGCCAATAACATTTCCATTAAAAGCACGGTTTAAATATTCCCGGACAGCCAGGGTACTATCAGCCGGGCAGCCCTCCATTTGGTACCAAACTTCCTGATTTTCCCTGGCGGCATCATGTAAAGTAGGTAAAATATGATCTTCAAGTAGTTCCAAAAAATATTCTGCATTTAAATTTCGTGTAAGAAATAATGGCTCGATAATATTTTCTCCGAAAATCCCAGCCGATACATTAACTTTTTGTGGATATTGCGTCCTTGTTTCCACAAACCTGTGTTGGTTTTCTTTGCTCCAATATCAATAATTTTGAACATTGGGTTCATTGTTTAAGGTAAATGTGCAATCGTCAGTGAAACAAATGTTTTTTAAAAATTCCCTATCCATGTTTGCTCTTTCCATCATACCAAAACAAAACTCCTGTCGTCGTATTTCGTCCCTATCTCTTAGCTCTTGGTGCTTTTAATATTTGTATGAATAATATTTATGTCGTTTCAAAGCTCGTAACGCTGTGGTGTGATCTAATCCTATGTCATCCTCAAGTTTCCTTGTGCCGATCTTCCCATCATTTTCTTCCACGCACAATAAAACTTGCAAGTCCCTATCATTTCTTGCATCTCTTCTTTGTTCCTGCCTTTCTTCACATCTGCAGTTATTTATTACAGTGCATTTTGTCTCAAATTTCTTGATAGTCCTTTCGACTGTAGATTTTGCAGGTATCGGTCTATTCGGATACAGAGCAGCAAACATGTCTGACACATTTTGATAACTATTTCCTTGATAATACCATTTAATCATCAATATTTTTTCTTCAGAAGTGTAATTCATGGCTAATATTTTCGATGTACGAGTTTTTATAACAATAAAGCACACATTTCAAAATGACAACTTTATTTGACAGTCATCTTTTACCTTGACTGGTGCCCGCAAATACGGGGCCATAAAAAGGAGAAATAGTTAAAAAGAAATCGGCGATAACCCGTAAACGGGCTCATCAAAAATATCTAAAGTTATTCTTTTGAATGTGGGTTTTAGTGCTCTTTAATAAACCTAAATAGAATTTTTCTCTAAAATAATTAGGGAAGCCAATAATTGACCCCATTTAAAATTACATAGGATTTCCTATGTCCCGCTCGACGATGCAACACCCGGTATAACTTTTGTCCGCAAATGCTTTGATTTCCGAGATACGTTAAAGTTTTTATTAAAAAGTGACGATTTATTTATTGCTCTGAAACCCATCGAGATATGCAAATGAAATTTGGTAGGTATTAAGAGGTAGTTATTGCGCAATTTCTGACATGCAATTAAGAATTTTATGTTTATCATTGGCGCGCATAAGGGTAATAATCTCAATTTTTTTAAAGAAAAAAATTATACGCCACTGAGATATATCAAACTAAAAACAATTTTTGAATTTCTCATTCAATTTGTGACAAAAAATCTCTCTTGCCTTTTTTTCGTATTGGGCGCCGTTTTTATGCAAAAAGATAAAACATCTTAAGGCGTATTTTTCATTTCTTTAATACATCTTCTAGTAGGCTACTGTCAACATTCTGTTAAATACGAATATTTCAACGAAATGTCAAATTATATTAGAGTTTCTTCATTTTTAAGCTTTTAGTTTGGTATAGCATTAATGTTAATGAGTAATTAATTTTTCTTTTATCGAAAAGAATGGAAAATTATACAAATGCGGAATTGTCAGACATGCATTTTGTCTATGGTCGAAGTAATGGAAATGGTCGGCAAGCTCGACGATTGTATGCTTGTATCCAGGACGTAGAGTACCCATCACACAATATTTGCTCGTCTGCACCAACGTTTGCGCGAAAATGGTACATTTAAGAAACAAACGGCTGACTGCGGACGCCCTCGAGAAGTACGAACTGTGCAACTAGAGGAAGCAGTTCTCGAGTTATTTGCGGAGTCACCTGAAACAACTACTCGAAATATTGCCAACATATTGAATGTAAGCAACTTCACTGTATTTAAAATTCTTAAAGAACAGCAATTGTATCCGTTTCACATTCAACGTGTGCAAGCTCTACTACCTAGAGACTTTTTTCCGCGCCTAGTTTTTTGCCATTGGATTCTTTATCAAATCGCTCAAATTCCTAATTTTTTAATTGGCGTTTTGTTTACTGACGAGGCTAATTTTGGACGACAGTGTATACGAAATTTCCATAACAATCACTTATGGGCTGAGGAAAATCCACATGGAATCTGTGAAGCTCATTTTCAGTATCAGTTTTCAGTAAATGTATGACTTGGGGTAATTGATGATCATTTAGTCGGTCCATATTTCCTCACACAACGACTAACAGGCGACTCTTACCTTAATTTCCTACAGGAAGAGCTACCTGCTCTTTTAGAAAAAATCCCTCAACAGCTGAGACAACACTTCTGGTTCATGCATGATGGCGCACCAGCTCATTTTAGCATTAATGTACGTAATCACTTAGATACAGTATATCCAAATCGTTGGACAGGTAGGGGAGGTACGGAAAATTGGCCTGCTCGATCGCCGGATTTAAATTCTCTATATTTTTGCATTTGGGGTTTTCTTAAGTCGTTAGTTTATTCCACTCCCGTCGAAAATGTTGAAGACCTGAGGAATCGAATTATAGCCGGCTGTGAGACGATAAGAAATACACCAGGAATATTTGCGCGAATACGACAATCAACGAGGTTGTAGCTTTGCGCCTATCTATTTATTAGTGTTATTTTCTGTTATTGTTCTGGTTTAATGTTATTGTATTAGATAGTTTTTAATAATGTATTAAAGAAATTCGCGTTAAGATGTTTTATTTTTTTGCATAAAAACGGCGCCCAATACGAAAAAAAGGCAAGAGAGATTTTTTGTCACAAATTGAATGAGAAATTCAAAAATTGTTTTTAGTTTGATATATCTCAGTGGCGCATCATTTTTTTCTTTAAAAAAATTGAGATTATTACCCCTATGCGCTCCAATGATAAACATAAAATTCCTAATTGCATGTCAGAAAATGCGCAATAACTACCTCTTAAAACCCACCAAATTTCATTTGCATATCTCGATGGGTTTCAGAGCAATAAATAAATCGTCACTTTTTAATAAAAACTTTAACACCCTGTATGTCGGAAATCAAAGCATTTGCGGACAAAAGTTATATAGCAAACTATCATTATTTTTTCATGTTAAATCACCACCTGAAGTTTGTCGCACTTATTCACTAATATACAGTATATACAGGGTGTCCGGATAAGGATACGGAGCGGCCATATCTCGGAAACGATACGTCCCACAGATCTGAAAAAAAAGCTCTCATCATAAAAACTGCCAAGAGAAATTCATTCAAAATAATTTTAAGTTTCGGAAATTGCCGCAAGAGGGCGTAACGGCTTATTTATTTTTTAAAGTTCATTTTACGGCAAAAAATGCCACTTAACCGTAGAAAAGCAAATAAATAATTAAAATCAGTAGATTGTTTACTACAACTTTTGTTATTGTTATTTTTTTTGAATATCGCCTAATAAAGGAGTGGGGGAAGCCTTTAGGACATTTTTCAAAAACTGTCATTATGTCGTTATCCTTCAACGGATTTTCTATAACTTGGACTTGTTCGAAAGGGAATTCCTTGGAGTTTAAATAAATGATTCAGGAATTGTCACAAGTTTCCTGATACAATTTTAAGATGGCGCTGTTATTCAATCTAACTTATTTTTTTATTTTTCTCGGTATTTGCAAATTGGATGGTATAATTTTTTTCGGTAGTAATAGGAGACAATTTGCATAGGGAACGATTAGTCCAAACCGCAAATCGATATCACCAGGGGTTTAAAAGTTATTTTGATTTTTCTTTAAAAAATGATACAGTTTTCATTTACCGGTACCCGGTATACCCCTAATAAGCAAGATAACAACTAATTTCATGGCCTACTGTTTAATAAACTATAAAATTTATAATAAAAGTTTAACGAGTCAAAGAAACATCAATAACACTGAATAAAATATGAATATTATGATATGAGATTATGAAAAAGTGCACAAATCTTAAATCTAGAAACATTTAGCAATTTAGCAAGACAACAATAATTACAAATGTTTAAAATATTTTCCGTCACTTCCTAAGCTCTTAGTTATTCTTCTTTCAGTGAAAAACACACTTGCCTCTTGCCTCAATTTCAGCCATGGATAAGCTTCGAACGGCATTTCATATCCTTTCCATCATGTTTTCGCCTAAATTACAAGTTCCAAGTTGTCCATGGAAAAAAACATATTAATAATTTATTGTGACAAGCTGTTGATGAGTTTTAAACGTCAAGCATCTTATAATATTAAGCATTGTTTTTTACATTTATATTGCATTTTTCTACAAACAGTATGCCGTTTACTAACGCAGAAGCGTATGATATGTTGAATATGTATTTTCAATCTCTTGAAAATGCTGTAATAGCGTCGCGAGAGTATGCAATGCGATTTCCACAAAGAAGACACTATTCTCGAGAAGTATTCTCAAGATTAGCTCGACGATTAAGAGAAACTGGTAATGTGCAGCCCATTCAACGACCCTTACGCATTCGTAGGACACGTAATGAGGTAAATATTATCAACGTTTTGGCTTACGTTCAATACGATCCCACTTTAAGCACCAGAAAAATTTCCCTTGACTTGGGGGTTCCAAAAACAAATGTCCACGAGATTTTACAAACTAATAGTATGCACCCTTACCACATCGTTTTACACCAGGCATTGAACGATACTGATTATGATCGTCGATTGGATTTCTGTCACTGGCTATTAAATATGATTAGGGAAAATCCAAATTTTCTTTTACGGATATTATGGACAGACGAGGCCACTTTCACTAACGCTGGGGGTGTGAATTTGCATAATATGCACTATTGGTCTGAGCAAAACCCTCATTGGATGAGGCAAGTAGATTTTCAAAACCGCTGGAGTTTAAATGTTTGGTGCGGGATCTTGGAAGGAAAAATTATCGGTCCCCATTTTTTTGACCAAACCCTTAATGGAGCAAGATTTTTAGATTTCTTGGCCACTTTCCTTTCACCTCTTTTGGAAGAAGTCTCCTTACAAACGAGAACAAACATGTGGATCCAACTTGATGGTTGTCCGGCGCATTACTATCGTAACGTACGCCAATACTTAGAAGAGCAATTTGCGCATCGTGTAATTGGAAGAGGAAGCTTGTTTCCCTGGCCGGCTCGTTCACCGGATCTTACTTGTCTTGATTTTTACCTATGGGGTAGGTTAAAAGATCTGGTTTTCCAAGAGAGACCAACAACAAGGGAAAACATGATGGTAAGGATAACAAATGCCGTTAGAAACTTATCCACGGCTGAAATTGAGGCAGCCGTATTATCAACTAACAGAAGAATAATTAAGTGCTTACAAAATGACGGAAAATATTTTGAACATTTGTAATTATTATTGTTGTCTCGCTAAATTGCTAATAAAATTGTTTCTAGTTCTAAGATTTGTGCACTTTTTCATAGTCTAAGTCTCATAATATGATATTATCATAATATTCATATTTTATTCAGTGTTATTGATGTTTCTTTGACTCGTTAAACTTTTATTATAAATTTTATAGTTTATTAAACAGTGGGCCATAATATTAGTTGTTATCTTGCTTATTAGGGGTATACCGGGTACCGGTAAATGAAAACTGTATCATTTTTTAAAGAAAAATCAAAATAACTTTTAAACCCCTGGTGATATCGATTTGCGGTTTGGACTAATCGTTCCCTATGTAAATTGTCTCCTATTACTACCGAAAAAAATTATACCATCCAATTTGCAAACACCGAGAAAAATAAAAAAATAAGTTAGATTGAATAACAGCGCCATATTAAAATTTGATCAGGAAACTTGTGACAATTCCTGAATCATTTATATAAACTCCAAGGAATTCCCTTTCAAACAAGTCCAAGTTATAGAAAATCCGTTGAAGGATAACGACATAATGACAGTTTTTGAAAAATGTCCTAAAGGCTTCCCCCACTCCTTTATTAGGCGAGATTCAAAAAATAACAATAACAAAAGTTGTAGTAAACAATCTACTGATTTTAATTATTTATTTTCTTTTCTACGATTAAGTGGCATTTTTTGCCGTAAAATGAACTTTAAAAAATAAATAAGCCGTTACGCCCTCTTGCGGCAATTTCCGAAACTTAAAATTATTTTGAATGGATTTCTCTTGGCAGTTTTTATGATGAGAGCTTTTTTTTCAGATCTGTGGGACGTATCGTTTCCGAGATATGGCCGCTCCGTATCCTTATCCGGGCACCCTGTATATATAT
Organism: Polydrusus tereticollis; assembly: GCA_963920685.1. Lineage (NCBI taxonomy): Eukaryota > Metazoa > Arthropoda > Insecta > Coleoptera > Curculionidae > Polydrusus > Polydrusus tereticollis. The sequence goes on from OY987335.1 coordinate 59,149,481, forward strand.
ATAGAGAGGGTAGTCGTTGCTGACTAGTTAAGAGATGCACTCCCCAATATTCACTAGTTTATTTCTTAACTAGTCAGCAACGACTACCCTCTCGATATATATAAGTTATATATCATTAACCTCCCTGAACCTGCCAAGTCAACCAGGTCATCAACATAATTACCACAACTTGCATAATAATCAATTTACCAATTGAGAACATTTTACATTATATTATTATTTGAATATTCAGTCTGAATTTAGAATCGAATTGTAATAGTTGATCTTTAAGATATTAAAAAATTGTTTTTTTAAAAAAGTATTCTACAGAGTGTTTTAGTTAATTTATATATATATATATATATATATGTACACCTGAGAGCATTTAGACGGTATTTTTTTGGCCTACATGGGCATTAAGACGGACCCGAGGCTCATAGACGGTAGTCATGGGCTCATAGACGGTACATGCTTCATAGACGGTATTTTCCAAACGGAGTAGAAGGAGAAATGTGACCATTTCATTAAAATAAGAGGGGTAATTCTATATTTTAGCGATGGATAAATGTCCGTCCGTTATAAATAGGTTAGTTATTTGTTTTGTGTAGGTTAGGTTGTACTGTTTACATATAATAATACGGCTAGATTTCGCCTAATTGTATTAATTTGTGAATAAAAGACGTTTATTAATTATTAATATTGATTTAGAAAAGGAGGTGGCAAATATGAAGAAAATAATGCAATTAGGCAATCCAACGACATGTCAAAATAAATTCGATATCGCGTCTGTGGGCACACAAACCGTTTGTTTACATTTAGAGCATGTGTATCCCGAGTTTCGTTAAAGTTTAATTTGGTTTAATTTAGTCATCAAGGAGTCCAAAAATTGTTGTTAGTTCATCTAAAAAGGTTGTTAAATGTATATAGTGTGCTCCTAAAATGATTTTTGCAATAAGAAACGTTTTGCAGTGGTTTATTTAGTGTGCGTATTTTTAGCAAACAATGTCGGTGACTTGTCTTTTGTAGTCGGTTGTGAAAGTTGCTCCAACAGAGACCAGATAAGTTTTTATTCTATACCTACTAGCTTTAATAATGGGTTATTAACTCATTTAATTGATTTGTTCAAGAGGAGTAGGGAACGTTGGATAGCTGCTCTCAAAAGAGATGATCTGACAGAGTCTATCTTGAAGAATCAAAGTATTTGCAGCACACATTTTGTAACAGGTACCTAAATTACTTCCAAAAGATATTTTCTTGTTAAATTAAATAACCTTCCCTATCTTAGGATACTTTCTAAGTGTGCTGTGTTTATTGTTTTTAATTTGTCTTGATTATACTTTTTAATGTATAATGTAACAGTAGGGGTTGTTTGCCTCAAAGCTGCACCCCTGTACAGATGTTGATGTTTCAAATTTTGAAATTTATACCTACATAATATATTGAATCTATATTTTATAACATTATAACAATTTCTTTTATTTTTACTATTGTATTGACTTATGTGAGTACTATGTGTATGTTAACACAAATAAACTATTTTGATTTTGATTTTGAATAAAGGACCAGAACGAGCGCGAATCCATACCAATATTATTTTGTATCGTATTCACATAGGTCAATTCTGCAGCTCTAATCTCACGTTTTAGTTCAGCTCGAACTTTTTTCAGTTGAATATATATTACATTATATTTCTGTTGTATTTTTTTCTCAGCTTTTCTTTAAATTTAAGTTTATTTATAATCGATATGTTGAACCAAGTGGGGTATTTTTTTGTGTTTTATTTGGTTTTAGGGATGTGTTCATTGAAGATTTTGTATAATAAAAATCATTAACTGCCTCATTTACATTGGTATTGGATTTGAGGTACGCCCTATCATGTTATCCTAAAAACAAAATAAGCAGAAACAAAATTCATTATTAACCAATAGGTGATAGGAAGATGTTGAATCGAAAAGACTTGTTTTGTGCCATATTAATTACTACCTGCAATTCAGTTGCAAAACTCTTGGCTGGTTTTAAACCAAACCTAGGTGTTAGAAAATAAAATAGTAGGTACCGGTATATGTACCTATACCGATATCTACTTTTTTTCTTAAAACATGGTCTTATATGGTTAACTGTACATAAAATACAAGGTTTTTCTCATTAGTACCCAAAAAAAAACACCTGATAAGTAACAATTGTCTTTCTTTGAACTTTGTAATAAGGGACACAGTTGTACGAAGCGCACTAAGGCCAACAATTGGAGTACATTTTTTTAAATCTAATTAAGTATAAATTATTGTCAAGATCCTTTAGTATAAGAGATCGGTTAATACAGATAAAATAATTCTAAATTATTACATTTATCTGCCATTTTAAAGTTTTTTTTACTATATTTTAGGTTCCTCATTAGTAAAATCTTTGACTTGCCTGGAGACAAGTATAGTTTATCCAAGTTATCCATTGTGTGATATTGGAACTAAGTATTATTATATAATATAAGATGATTAATAGGTAAAATTTATTAAACAAGACTTTACCAATACAATACAATACAAGGAAAGATAATTAAATATAAAATTAACAAAGTGGCAAACTTTCAGTTGATTCACTGATAAATACAATCAAGTAGGTAAAGATGCAAAAAGTAAGTATGCTTGTATTTTTAAAACATCCAAGACTTTGTGTACCTACCTACAAATTAGCATGCTTTAGAGGCAGGCTCGGCTGATATACAGGGTGATTCACGACGATGGCGTATTAGACGTTTAATTCTGGCGAACCAGTTAACAAAACGATTCAAAAATTTGGTTTCTTACATAATAGGACATGCTCTACACAGCTAAAATATTTTGAATAATGCGGTGTTGTCGTTTCTACTAGAAAGTAGTAGCAACTTTGATGTTTTAAATGGAACACCCTGTATATTATTACATTTTTTAATTCTACATAAAATTACAATCATTTTTTAAAAGGTGCACTATAGGTCTAAACTTACATGTCCCTATCTTACTTTTTCATTATCTTTCCAAAAGTGTCATAATCCGGATGTAACCCAAAAGCTGAAATATAGTACTTCCGGATTAACCGAAAGTTGAGACTTTTGGAAAGATAAAGAAAAAGTAAGACGGGGATATGTAAGCCGTTTTGCTCTGAGACGTACTGTTAAGAAGCTAGAAGCTGTCAAAGTTCAAAAATGTCACTTTTTAAAATTCGATATCTCGGGAACTATCAAGTTTAGACTTATAGTGCAGCTTTTAGAAAATGATTGTAATTTTATGTAGAATTGAAAAATGTAATAATATACAGGGTGTTCCATTTAAAATATCAAAGTTGCTACTACTTTCTAGTAGAAGCGGCAACAACGCATTATTCAAAATATTTCAGCAATGTAGAGCATGTCCTATTATGTAAGAAACCAAATTTTTGAATCGTTTTGTTAACTGGTTTGCCAGAAACGTCTAATACGCCATCGTCGTGAATCACCCTGTATATGTACCGGGAAGTGTACCACCAGACTGGACATAAGAAATCCCATGTAAATTTTGCTACCCTCAAATATTACTTTTTTGAAGGTCCTTGTAGGATGGACCCAATGAAGTCAATTCAAAGCTATTTATTTATTTCTTGTCAGGTACTTGCGTTTATGAAGTTAGTATAATCATTATTTGTTCTTGAATACTGTACTGTAAATCATGTTACTAAACTAATCAAAAATAAAACTTCTATTAGTATCATTTCACATTATCATAATAAAATTATTACTGGTGGTTTCATTGAGGTATATATCAGTTACGAAGAGTTTTTTCTAAATAACTTTGAATTGGCTTATTAGAGAAAAATAAAATTTGGCGTGTGAGTTCATCATACAAGGACCTTCAAAAAAGTCTAATACAATTTTGATGTAAAGTTAACAGGGAAGCCAATATTTGAGAGTAGCAAAATTTACATGGGATTTCCTATGTCCAGTTTGGTGGGACAACACCCGGTATATAATCGTGCTCACTAAAATTTAAAATTCTTTTAAATTATAAAAGTCCTGACCCTATAAATTTGGTTGTAAATGAAATTTAAAAACTTTTACTTTACGGCTATGCATATCCTGTAGGCCACCCTGTAAAACTGTTTTCTTTTTAATTTTAGGCTTATCTATGACCACACAAGTACAGGGTGTCCATTTTTGGGCACTTGTGCAGGATAGCTCGCTTATTCTCATGCAAAAGTGCCCAAAAATGGACACCCTGTACACCTACCAAGTTCAAGTAAAAATTGAGAAGAAGTGACTTTAGGAATTGGAGGTAAGTTTTGGGCTAAAGTCATAATGATGTCACTAATTAATCAAATGTCATAAACAGGTTGAAAAAAAAATTTAAAAGAAATGGAAGTATTTTTTATTATTTATAGGATTTTTCTTTAGATTCAAGTTTGATACGAGATCAAAAGGATCGGGACAGTACATCATCTTCTCTATTATTCCTGTCAACAAATACTCAACCATCAATTCTTTGGAGTTGTGGAATATCAAGAAAAGAAAAAGTAAGGGAGCAAGTAAAGGCACTAAGAATCTCTACTAAATTATACTTGAAATTAATACCTATTATTTATGTTAAATAAGGAACCTGGTTATCTGTATAATATTTATTGTAATAACCTTTACTAATAAAATATCTACTTTCATAGATTTTGTGCAACGAATGTATAGTAAATTATTAATATTATTATAAGGCCCTATGTGCACGTATTTTTTTTTTTTAATAAAAATGGCATCTTTAGGATTACATCAAAATAAAATATACTTTTAAGTTTCGTTTTATTTCTTTTACAACCTTAGTGAACATTAATTTGCTATATACTTACAAATAAAATTAAGCAAATCGGAGACAAAAAAAGTAAAAGGTAATGTAATGACCTGACTAAGAATTATTGCAATAAAGATTTGATACGTATATGTGTCATTTATTTTTTACTTTTATATTTACTTTAATACTTTTGGATAAATTGTTATAGTATATAGATTGTCAGTGGGGGTTTTCAGTTTCTATACAGTGAAAAGAGGGTATTTTCTTTTTAACACAAATTTATTATTAATGACTATTTTAATAAATGTTTCACCTGACTGTATCCTTCTGGTACACCACACAATGGTGTAAAATATTTAGCTTCGGTTAAAAGGATATTGAAAGAACTCTATTTGCGAGTTAAAACATGTTGCAGATTTTTTATTAAGGACTTACAATCTGCAACATGTTTTAACTCATAAAGAGAGTCGCATTTCAATATCCTTGATGATATCGGATAATTCGGATAGGTATACACTTTATTTTTTATTATGCATAATGTTTAAAATTGGCGAATGAGCAAGACAACGCAGTTTCTAATAAAAATTAACCAAATTTAATAATAATATGTAATTGCTATAAAATAGTTGTTTTGGCATGGTGTATCTATTGGCATTCTGGTGCCCGAAAATTCCTTATTGCATATTTTAAAGAACTGTTACCTATATCTTATTTTTCAAACTCGAGATTCTCTTGTGAGCAATTATAGGTACTAGGAAAGACAATATAAAGTTTAATACGTATTACAGGCTAAAAATTTTAACTAAAAATGTGGATTTGTCTTTGTTTATGTTTTTTGACTGTGCAAATGGATTACATAATTAGAGTTTATGTTATTTAATTAACTTGCCAAGATTGGAGGGTGGTTTTGATAGTTTATTTCGGAAAAGTAGATTTTTACGTATTTTATCTAGTTGGGGGTTTAAACGGTACTTATTCTGTATATATGTCTGCGTAGACGGTATAGAGACCAGGCTGCTTTCAGCTTCTTAACCGTGAACGTTTTCCTTTGCACACACACGTACCGCTCGCAGGGCGCCATAAAGGATATTAATCCTGTAGTGCTGTGCTTTATCATAAAAACACAAAAAAATTTCTACAATTAAGATATCTTTCGTGATCAGTTCGACTTCCAAATACAGTAAAACCAATAATAAGTTAACACGTATTAAAGGCTCAAATTGTTAAAATTAAAACGAGAACTGTATTTTTTTTATGTTTTTTGACTTTGCAGGTGAATGACATAATAAAATTATAGTTTGTGTAATTTTTTTGACCTGCCAAATAAGGGTAGTTGATGTTTATTTCGCAAAAGTAGACTTTTACGTATTTTATCTAGTTGGGGGTTTAAACGGTACTTATTGTGTATATATGTCTGCATAGACGGTATAGAGACCAGGCTGCTTTCAGCTTCTTAAGACGGTATATTAATCTATGAAAGCACAAAAATCATTTTAGGGTTTTAGATAAATACCTACCTAGTTATCTACCTATAAAGACCTCTACCAAATACCGGGATTTTTAATTAAACCGGTTTTTTTGTGTAAAACTGTGGATATCGTAATTTAATGAAATTTTTAAATTTTAAAATACGGAAACCTTTAGATTTCATCTGGAGAACGTCATTATTCTGGAACGACCTCCAAGATGCCGTGTTCCCCAACAAGTACCTATAATCTCCAAAGATTCAAGATCAACGCGAACGGTTTCCTTCGCACACACACGCACCGCTCGCAGGGCGCCATAAAGGATATTAATCCTGTAGTGCTGTGCTTTATCATAAAAACAGAAAAAAAATTTTACAATTAAGATATCTTTCGTGATCAGTTCGACTTCCAAATACAGTAAAACCAATAATAAGTTAACACGTATTAAAGGCTCAAATTGTTAAAATTAAAACGAGAACTGTATTTTTTTTATGTTTTTTGACTTTGCAGGTGAATGACATAATAAAATTATAGTTTGTGTAATTTTTTTGACCTGCCAAATAAGGGTAGTTGATGTTTATTTCGCAAAAGTAGACTTTTACGTATTTTATCTAGTTGGGGGTTTAAACGGTACTTATTCTGTATATATGTCTGCATAGACGGTATAGAGACCAGGCTGCTTTCAGCTTCTTAAGACGGTATATTAATCTATGAAAGCACAAAAATCATTTTAGGGTTTTAGATAAATACCTACCTAGTTATCTACCTATAAAGACCTCTACCAAATACCGGGATTTTTAATTAAACCGGTTTTTTTGTGTAAAACTGTGGATATCGTAATTTAATGAAATTTTTAAATTTTAAAATACGGAAACCTTTAGATTTCATCTGGAGAACGTCATTATTCTGGAACGACCTCCAAGATGCCGTGTTCCCCAACAAGTACCTATATAATCTCCAAAGATTCAAGATCAACGCGAACGGTTTCCTTCGCACACACACGCACCGCTCGCAGGGCGCCATAAAGGATATTAATCCTGTAGTGCTGTGCTTTATCATAAAAACAGAAAAAAAAATTTACAATTAAGATATCTTTCGTGATCAGTTCGACTTCCAAATACAGTAAAACCAATAATAAGTTAACACGTATTAAAGGCTCAAATTGTTAAAATTAAAACGAGAACTGTATTTTTTTTATGTTTTTTGACTTTGCAGGTGAATGACATAATAAAATTATAGTTTGTGTAATTTTTTTGACCTGCCAAATAAGGGTAGTTGATGTTTATTTCGCAAAAGTAGATTTTTACGTATTTTATCTAGTTGGGGGTTTAAACGGTACTTATTCTGTATATATGTCTGCGTAGACGGTATAGAGACCAGGCTGCTTTCAGCTTCTTAAGACGGTATATTAATCTATGAAAGCACAAAAATCATTTTAGGGTTTTAGATAAATACCTACCTATCTTTTGAAATGCTTTATTTATACACAATAGGAATTTACAATGTTAACTTAAATTACATTATCCAAGTTTTAAAATACGGAAACCTTTAGATTATTAAAACATTTTGGCAACACAGCAAGAGGCCCCGATATGGGGAGCAGTATAGGAAAATACCGGCCGGTTTGTCTATCAATTTTAATTATATTTCTTAGTATTACGTCCTTGGGGATTATAGCTGCGTTCTACAATCCAATAGAGATCGATGCGACGGATTTCTTGTCACGTGAGAATAAATCAGACAGAAAATTTTTTAATAAACGAACGGTACAGATCGAGATCGCTGTAAAATTCAAAAATCATCAATAAATATGACGTCGACAACACTCTGATTAGGCGTCTTGAAGGGAAGGTCAAATTGCCGCGGGACCAATAGTAAAGCTCGAGCTGCAAAATTACGCATTACTCATGGTTTATCGCCATTGCTAGTTGGTAATGTACAGAGTCTAGTATCCCTATTTTTTTATTGGCCGAGTAATTGAAAAACAAGTTCGAACTTTTTGCACTAAACAAAGTTACTCTAACAAATTGAAATTATTCGCTTTCATCGGCCGAAATTATCCGAACGGTTCAGATTTATTTTCCCTTTACCCTACAGAACTACTACATAGTAATACAGAGGTACACTGAGCAAAATATCGAGTTGACATAACTCAAATATGAGTTATCCCAGACCGACGCGTGTTGCTAATAGGGGACAGCTCAGACCTTTGAGTTACGGCAACTAAACCGAAGAGATTGCATCAAATCACTGTTCATGAGTTATAATAGCCCTGAAGATGGGTTGTTTTAGCCAGCTAGCTTAGCTAATCGTAACTGGGATTGACGAACACATGTGACGTGGGCTGCAGCAACTCATTATTTAAGCTGCCAGAAACCAATATGGGAGTTGTGATGCGTCACTATTAGGGCTAGATTAACTCATGATTCGAGCTATCAAAACTGGACCTTTCAGTTGTTCTAGCTTACTTAACGACTATAGATTTAATCTGTCCTAAATATTGGTAGGAAATTTCAATAGAGCCAAGAAACACAAGAAATATTTAATAATATGTACTTTAATTAACAAACACTTGTTACGAGAACACATGCTAGGTTAACTGAAGTCGAGTTCGGTTAATCCTCGCAGATGAGACGAAATAGACGGCAAATTTAAAACAGCTGATCCGCAAATGAGTCCGAGGTGCCGGTATTTAAAGAACGGTCTCCCGTATTTGACAGCCACGATAACCTGAATTTTTGACTTTTTCTTTTCGTAAATAAAAATTTACACTAAATTATTAATCCCTGTGGTTTAAATCGACTACGATATGATTATGATAGATCATGATGCCGAACAAATAAATCAGTTCGAGAAAGTGTAGCATTTGTCAATCAGCTGATTGTATCCTCGGTTTCGTCGCTCAAAAACCTCCGATGAAAAAGATGACGCTCCGAGGCATCTGCCCCGCTTTAAACGAACGCAGTTCTTTGTCGGCCGTCAGCTCTGAAACAATTAAACGAACGACATTTTGACAATCCAACGGATCGGAGACCTCACAGAGGATTAACCGAACTCGCCTTGACATAAGTGCCATCTAACAACATATGATAAACGTCAAGTGCAAAGGAAATACTCTATGAACGAAGCTACATAGAACAACATAGAACCGTGCGTTAAAGTAGCTCTAATTCTGTAACCCACGACATTGGTAAATCCATTTTTGTCAGTGAGAGGCTGTTCCTTTAAACATCGAGTCTGTAAGTCATCGCGCTGCCATCAATTTTTGTTTTGGTGGCATATCCTGTTGATACTCGTTTTCGCAAAGAGCTGTAAAGTAGCTGTGTACACCTATTAGTGGAGTGTACGAGTACGATGCTAGCCCAAGTACCTAACACAGATTGTCCAGAAAGAAAAAAAAATCAAGGTGTGAGCACGTTGCAACAAATCAGTCACATCTCCGATAGAAGTTTCGAACGCAGCTTCAACAATCAAAGCTAAAATACCAGATTTAAATTGTAGACAATATTTCAAATAAAACCCCTACGATGTTGCCAAATGTTGTAATAATCTAGGGAGGGTATCCGTATTTTCCTTCTAAAATTTCTTACTTACGGAGTTTTCATCTTTTAGAGCTAACCTGTAAGCAACCGTGATAATTATAAACCCGCGGGTAACGCATTTAAAAAGATTAAACAGTTTATAGGGACGGGCCAGTTAGTTTGACAAAATGTTAAAGATGAACTGGCAACCTCGCACCACCTACAAAACGCCTCGCAAATGTAGCTACTGGTTATAATAATAATAATATTATGACCTGTCTCCTCGAGAGTTTAAAACATAAAAATCGATTTCTTTCCCTGTCAAAAATAATAATATTTACATATTTTATTGCCGGTTTAAATGTGTTTTGTGATAAGTACATATAGGTTATAAATGTTATTGTGTACTTAACCTAAAAGTAAAATGTCTCGGAAAATGTAATGTTAGATTTCCCAACAGGATACGAATGCGGGTAAGATCGTTTATTTTGTAAAAATAAATATTCAGAGATTTGAAAAAACATGACATGATCAATATGCTGACAAACACATGACAAAGTATTATTCAGAAACATTCCTAAAAACTTGGTGTTATTGTTTACTTCTATAATACAATCATTTTCTATAGTTACTATGTTAAACTACGAGTCAATAAAAATGAGAGATTTTTTTACCTATTTATTTTGCATAAGCTTTAATAATATGTGACAAAATGATGCATGATCTGGATAAAGTATTGGATTAGTGTACAGAAAATAATATGGAACTAAATTCCTCAAAGTGTAAAGTAATATCATTTACAAGCATCTAAGCTGAGATTTCAATCAATCAATCAATTCTTTATTCATAACTTGCACAAAGTGCTCTTACAAGTCAAATTGCAGTGTAAAAAATGCTGCATAAAAAAAACAGTTAATACATAAATATAATGTTACCTAAATAAATTAAATTTAAGTACAAAACTAAGCGCCACATACCTATAGCCATATTTTTGAGGAATTATTTAAAAATCATGAGATAAGATAAATTGCAGTTAACATAATATATTAAAATAACCTATCTAACAGTTGTTGGTTAACGTCACTATTTAGAAACTCGTCACAAGTATAAAATGCTTTTTTTTTTATATTTTTAATACCCTATATTGGCTACAATCCGAACTGCCTTTCGTTGGAGAGCAAAAATTCTATGCCACAGTGCAGCCTGTCCCCATACAATACAGCTATAAGATATGTTAGAGAGTGAATAAGCCCAAAGTAGGCAGTTCTGAGCCCAGTGGTACTCGGGTAGTTTACAAGATTTCTTAATACAAACAAGTTTGTAGAGATTTTCTTTGCAAGATCTTCTATATGTGTCTCCCATTTTAATTTATTATTCAAATAAACTCCTAAAAATTTTGCCCCCTCCACTGTACTTGGGTTGGGCTAAATATCACATTTTGTGTCTTATCTTGGTTTAAGAACAGCCGATTTGACTGAAACCAGTTTAAAGCCCTAGACTGCACCTCCCACGATTCAGCTCCAAGAACCTCCATGTCATAATGGGTCGTGACCAGTGTGGTGTCATCATTAGAAAGGTATGACTTGAGTAGTTGCAAACTTGAACAGTTAAAGTTATATTTTTGAAGTTTTTCCAAGAGTAAATCGTGGGATACGCAGTCAAAGGCTTTGCTAAGATCACAAAAGGTAGCCGAGCAGTGCTGCAGGTTTTCAAATGCATCCTGGATGGAGGTCACAAGATCGATAATACCCATGACTGTACCTCTCTACCCTTCCTAAAGCCATACTGGTTCTCAAGAAATAAGTTGTTATGTTCAAAATACTCACATATTCTTAGTGCCAAACAACGCTCAAATATTTTAGAAATAACTGGCAGAATTGAGATTGGTCTATAATTTGATGGATTGTTTTTTGGTCCTTTTTTATAAATCGGCGTTACCCTGGCAACCTTAAGTCGTCTGGAAAGACTCCTTCCATTATAGAAAGATGTATCAGCTTAGCAAGAGGCATTATGATAATATTCTTAATACATTTTAAAAGGGGAACATTAAGATGAAAAATGTCTTTACTAGATTTATTTTTTATTGAATTTATTATTTCTCTGACTTTATTAAATGTCACTTCCCTAAAAGTGAATTTTTCTTCTGGTAGGTATTTAAAGCACTAATTAAATCAAAATTGGGAGGTTTTTGGCCCAAATCCTGCAGCAAAGCATATGCTACACCGCTCATTCAAACCATCTAGTGAGAGATCCGAGGGGATACTATGAAAGTCTTTTTTTATATTTCTTTTTTCATTAATTAAGTACCTATATTCGAAAGATACTTATTAGGGTTATTACAAGTGTTTGGTTTTTGTTCGTAAGCTTTCCTCTTTGCAAGAGAGATTTCTTTTTTATCTTGTTTTCTTAAATAATTTTTAAGTTTAAGAGCATCCTGTGTGCGATATTGATGGTAAACTTCACAGAGAAAACGATATTTTTTCCTCATATCTCTCAGCGTTTGGTTAAACCACTATTATTTTAGTATATTATTTTCTTCTATATATCTATTTACATATTTTTTTTCTGGAAATGCTAAAAAATAACATGTCACAATTTCATTAAGAAATATATGAACTTTTTCATTAACATTTTTATTTGTATCATTTATAAAGTTCCAGGCTATACCCTCCACTAGGTTATAAAAAACATTTTTTTTCTTTTGTGTAATTGGTCTACAGACAATTAACATTTTTTGGTTTTTTGTTTAAGCCATTATTGCAGTTATTCTTATTAAAAATATTTATGACCTGACCTTTATGATCAGACAGACCAGTTTGTATATTAGTAGCAATTGATGTATTATAGTCAAAATTAATAAAATGTTATCGATGCAAGACCCATTTCGGGTTGTTTCAGTTATCATCTGCTTTAAACCAAAGGTTGAAAGCAATTCCAGTAAAGCTACAGTTTCTTTACTAGAAGTTTCGAAATGGACATGAAAGTCTCCAGTTAAAACAATTATTTTATAACTACCCGTCATTGACAAAGCTTGCTCAAGTACATTTAAAAAACACTCAAAGTTACCCGAGGGAGACCTATATATTTTAAAACTAAAACAAAAAAATTTTGATATTTAACATGAACTCCACATATTTCTATTTGTTCGTCCTCACTTGCCCAGTGTTCTGTGAAGCAGATCATGGAAAATGGATTATCAACCAAGTATGCTGCAACTTCATCCAGTTTGTTTCTTAGCGATCGAATATTGATGTGAAAAACAGTGGTTTCACATGATTTAGTTTTTACCGAGGATTTTACATTGTTGACTTTTTTATTTGGTCTAGAAGTAAAAAATTATTAATAAGAATACCACTTTGCCAGAAATTGGTGCATGCTGACCTTAAGTATATTGTCTTCGTTTGTTCCAACTACTGGACGTGGGCGATTGTCCATTCTTTTTTGCCTCTCTGGATTTTTGAGGGTCACATTCTCGTTTTGAGGAAAAACAGTATTTTTTCCCCCGCTAACCAGGTTGTCTTGTCCTGTGGGTCAGTTTCCTTCTTTTCTTGGAATATTAGAATGAGGTTAAGAGGCTTCACCATAATTAGGAGTAGGAGTAGGAGTGTTGTTTACCTCCAATGCTTCCTTTATCCCTGTTTGGACATCCGACTTAGAAATTATGTCTTTACCTGCAACACTTAAACATTTAACGAACACATATAAGTATATTTTATTAAAGTCCTTTAGAATGGCAGGGTTTATAATGAGGCGTTGCTGGGAATTTCCGAACACTGAAGTCCTTAAGTCTCTTCACTACTCCTTGGTACGAAGCCACTTGGAGTACTTAACTGTTGTGTCGTCTGGTCACCATATTACAAAGTCCATATAAAACGAATTGAACGCGTCCAGTCGAAATTTGCAAACTTCTTATTGTATAGGCTGGGAATAGATAAGAGTGGTTTATCTTACCATCAGCGATTGAAAATCTTAAACATGGTCAGTCTGGAGAAACGTAGAATCTTGTTGTCCATAGTGTTTGGGTATAAAATAATTACAAACAGCATAGAGTGCGCTGAACTTCTAGCATTAGTTAATTATCGCGTTCCTCCGCGCAATACGCGACTTGATGAGGTATTTTCAATTAATAAGTAGAGGCCGAAATGATGTTGCCAGAAACGGTTTCATGAACTAAATAATGCAAAACCTATATACGTATATCCCCTTTAACACAGAGTTTATTTATTCATTGATAACGTTCAAAAGAAAACTCAATTTATTGTTCACACTATGCAAACAATTGCAGTTCCGATGTTCCTGACTTTTATGGGCGTATTTTATCTGTCCTATTTGTCCCTATTTTGCAAAATGTTCTGTTATATCACACAAATTAGTTTTAAGTAATGTATAGGTACTATTTGGTTTCTTGTTCTGTAATGTAGAAGTAGATAAATAAATAAATAAATATCTAACATAGGTAGTTTGATAAAATTGCATTTATCGTCTAATCGATGCCGACTTAAAAAAAACATTAAGAAATGCTTTCTTTAATCACTAAAATTTTTAACAAATTGTGCTATCAAAAAAGCCAGCGGCGTACCTATTTTTTGTTCAAAATTAGTAGAGCATCTGATCGCATGCACGCCCCTGGTCAACATGTTCACACATTTTTATTGCTTAAATTTATGCTATTGTAGGTACTTTCACAACCCAAACTTTACTTAAATCACGGGCGTAGGAAATTTCGGCCCCGGCCAGGTAGCAGCCCGATTTTGACATGTAACGTACAAATTTCATTTTACGATTTAGATAGTATAAATAAACACAAATTTATAATAATAATTTACCTTATTCCACATGTAGTGTGAACGTTAAAATCTTGTGTGTATGCCAGCAAAATCATTAGTGCTTTCAGTGACATTCCTAATTTGTCCTGGCAATTGGTCACTTCATACTGAGTTCGAGGGATTCCAGCTATTCTGCTATCAGAAATAGCTTATACGTTGTCCTGGGTCCTGTGTTTAGTAAGTTCTCCTTGAATAGATGGATTTAATGTACGTTACCTACGATAATTTCTAATGTTATGACAGTTTCAGTCGAGTTGTTTACCTTTGTGGTAAGCTTGATTTATAACGGAATATACCTCTTTAGCTTCAGGATCGTGCCCCTGTACTTACTTTGACGTATTATATGATGGGTTTCCTGGATTGTTAGTTAATTCGCTAGCATGTTATGGAATTAATTCTAGTTTGGCTTTTGAGAACAGCTGATCTTGACAGGTTGGAGTTTCGGGGTCACCATTTCGATAGGGCCCTGCGTATATTGGCCTTGTTGCACGTGTTCTACGGTGTTGCCAGTTATTTTAGGACAAATTCCCCATGAAATCGGACCTCATGGTTTCGAAACGATTTGTACATGGCCAAAACAGCCAGGCGGTGGTCTGGATGGTGAATGCCGTAATCTTGCAATAATCAGCTCCTAGGATTTAGACGTAATGGTGAAATCACTCGATTGGTCGCTTCTTGGGTATGAGATTTTTATAAAGGTATATCTGGTTGCGGCAGTACGTTGGTGGTTTCCCCATAGCAATATCCTGATCCTGACGTTTGACAACCCTGTTGACATTGCGAATCACGTGTTCTCATCGAGTTGCGTATTGGAGATTTATTCCAGATGCTAGAGAGAAACAATTGCTCTTCGCAGCGGGTAAGAAAGGGATAGTGCTGTACTAGACCCGAAGATCTTGGAGGAAGGGTAGGGTACACCGGTACAGCCGGCAGACATTTCACATCTTTCGACTAAAGTCGTTGTCTCCTGCTGTCTCCTCTTTTTTCCGGCATGGCGCCGCCATTTTAAATTAAGATTTCGGTAATGTATCGCTGAGAAGCCTGTGAGCTTGTAAGTGCCACTTAGATGGATTAGCACCGCAAATCTTTGTGAAGTTATGGATTTCCGATTGAATTGATGTAGTTAGATATTGATGGAAGTACTTCACGCCATTTTGGAATGGGATCAGATTTAATGGCCGCCATATGCTGTGGTTCTATGCCCCGCTTAATGTCTTCAGGTACGGTTGTCTTCATATATTAATATATTTGACTATTAAATCGATATCTAAGTCCTCGAAATAATATTTCAGGGGCGATATAAATTTGGAGTAGAGTTCACTCGTGGTGACGACCGCGTGGGATCTTTTGTTTGGGACTACAGTATGGGCATTCAGGCCTAAAAGGACCCTCTACTTAAGTGCAGAGGTAATGTATATTGGGTAGATACTTATGTCAATCTTAAGAGGTAAATCTTCATAAATTAAGAGGTATTTTTCCTCTATTTTAGGGTTTTTAGTCCTGGTTTTTGGTTCTGGTTTTGGTTTCATTTGGATTTTGGAGTGTTGAGGTTCATTCAGCACACTTGTCGGCTTATTAATTCCATGGAGTCTCTACACTGACGGTGTATTAGAGAGGCGGTTACTTCGAGTTCCATAGGATCCCTCAGGCATTGCATGGCCTTGAGTTGAAGCTGAGAACGCAAGTTTTTAAACATATTTTCATATATCAATTCAATGAACCCATTTAAGACTTATTGACTAGTACACTTGTTTTTTTTTGCGAGATCACATAGAGAGAAGTTTATTTGAATTAAATATTTTTGTTTATAATTGGTTTAGAATCTCCTATGTTGATTCTTGGCTAGGGAAGGGATCAATTCAAAGGGTTGGGGTATGGACATATTTAGGGTATTATTTTTTGTTTAAGATATGTACATATTTGGGATTTCACTAGTATTTAGGATTGTAACTATTATGTAACAGAGCTGAGGCCATAGCTTACATAATAAGGGGGCTCGATATAGAAGAGCAGGGAGTAATACATTTTTGTTTGGGTTTTTACTAGTGTCTAAGATTAGAACTATTATGTAACAGAGCTGAGGTCATAGTTTACATAATAAGGGGGCTCGATATAGAAGAGCAGGGAGTAATACATTTTTGTTTGGGTTTTTACTAGTGTCTAAGATTAGAACTATTATGTAACAGAGCTGAGGCCATAGTTTACATAATAAGGGGGCTCGATATAGAAGAGCAGGGAGTAATACATTTTTGTTTGGGTTTTTACTAGTATCTAAGATTAGAACTATTATGTAACCGAGCTAATGCCATAGCTTACATAATAAGGGGCTCGATATTACAGAGCAGGGATTAGTACTTATTTGGGATTTTACTACTACATTGAGTCAGTGTTATGCAATAATGCTATCTGTCATGACTTGCATAGTACAGTAAATAGTAATCGTACATTTTAGCTGCTTATTTTATATTTCGGTCAGGATACTGCATCAGCGGACTGCGGTCTGGTAACTGTAAACAAGGCGTGATCACGTGTTGTAGGCCTACATCCCTGAGTAGCGTATATTGATAGCACCCTGTATATTATTTGGTGTCACTCACAGTCGGTTTATTTATTTGACTTGTAGTCGCGTATCAATCTACCTACATAAATGTAAGTATCGCTGTAGTACTCCTGGCTTCCATAGTTCTAACGTTGCTGGGTCATATCCTTAAATCTTCCTGTACTTTCGACCTCAAGACTTGACCATACATTTATATTTCTACAGTAAAAAGTAATCCTATCTGTGGAGTTTATCTTATTTCCACATCCTTACTTTTAATTACTGTACGTGCTTCTATAATGGCATAATTATCATTGTTATTTTATTGTTTGACAATCACTAATTGTGTCAATTGGTCGAAGAACATAGGAATATGATCTGGTGAACGTTCTGCTCATTAATTCAAATTTCACTGTTATTTTAAAATCTTTCATTACAAATTTAGACTCTAACTAAGCATCATATTATTTCAATACGAGGTCTATACCTATTTGGCTACCGATAGTCAATAATGTCAACCTGCATTTAAGCGACTAACATCTTATGACAAATAGATTAAATATACTGAGCGTTGTTGTTTTACATTACTATCCCCAACCTAGGTTAATATTTGAAGGTAAAGGAAATTAAGTGTAGGGCAGTTATAGGGTGATTCGCAGTTATCATTCATAACTATCGAACATCAACTTCCAGAGGCAAGGTGCACCACTTAACTGCGTGGCGCTCATAATCTTAGAACTTAACCCAGGCCCGTCTCCACTGTCTAAAAGCTGGCGGCCACTTTTGTCTCTGACAACAAAAACCTCTGCACTCGGTGTCTTGTTTTCCTTCCTTATTGGATCATCTAAATTAGCGTCACAGAAATTGGCGCCCAACGTGGGGCCAGATATTATTTCGCTTTCGCATTGTTGCCAGTTGTTGGGAATTTTATTTTTTTGCAGGGTTGCCATTTTTCGAAAATTTCCTTGATTTAAGGATTTTTTTTTTATTTCTTATTTGAATAGGGTTAATGGTATAGAACCGTATTGGAGTATTCGCACAGTATTATTTTGCAGATTTTACACATTTTTGGGGGAAAATATTTTGAAAGTTTCTTTTGTTGAATTTTCATCTTGCAAAATAATTATATTGACTTTCCCGGAATAGACGTTACCGATTGAGACTTTTTTTTTATCACTTGGTTTATGGTGTAACAGTGGTGAAGCATTGGTTGCTAGTGTAGAATAGTGTATTATAGCTGCATAGTGAGTGAATATAGTGTAAACCACCTGTTCTACCAGTGTATTTTGTGATATAAGTGACAGAATATTTCGCGCACAATTTCTTATGATATATTGTGGTATATATAGTATTGTTGTATAGTTATACAGTAGTGTTGTATTGTAAGTAGTGATCTATTTATTCATCTTATTCTGAACCGTCTGGAAGACACAAAATTAAAAATGTCTCGAAGAGTTGAAGTGAATCGCCTTGATAAGGAAGAACTCATCTATGAACTTGTATGGAGAGGTATAGCCATTGGCACTGTGGAAGAAATGCGTACTCGATTAGCACTAGCTAGACAAATGGAAAGAAACAATGAGAGCCTACATTATCCACCATATCCGTTTTCGTTTCGTCAAGATGTAGCAGCAGTCACTAAGAAGTTGGACGACCTTGTGGTCATTATTGATAACTTCTCTGAATCGAGTAAGAGTAACAGTTACTTGAGATTGCAGACGAAATTGAATCATGCTTTATCACGAATAGATAATATATCTTGTAATACGACGGACGAATTTAACCTTCGAGGTGTGTTAGTTGCTCAAATTTTGTCAATGATTGACCAGTTAAATACAAAAGCTGCTCAGGCAGATGGAAGAAATCAACAGATTCCACCAAACCTTTGCGTTCTTCAAGGAAGTATTCAACGACTACCTCCGGTCATTCCTCCATTGTCAAGCTCGACTTTAGTATCACCGTTTCAGTCTCCTGTGACTACTAGTTCGCCAGTACCATGTGCTCCATATAGCGCTAGTTCTATCAAACCTATTCTACCGCATAAATGGAATTTGAAGTTCAGTGGTGATAGGAAAGGAATGTCTATTACAGCTTTCTTTGAACGTGTTGAAGAGTTGATGCGTGCTCGAAACGTATCGAAGGATATATTACTGGATTCTGGCATAGATTTATTTGAAGGCCGAGCATATGAATTTTTCCAAGATTGTAGAAAAGAAGTCCACTCATGGGATGAATTAGTTGAAAGATTTAAAGAGGAATATCAGCCAGCATTTTATTCAGAGCATCTTTTAGAGGAGATAAAGCGTAGAACACAAGGTTCTGACGAATCCATCGGTACATATATGGCAGTAATGTCAAAATACTTCCAAAGATTGCAGTGTTCGATATCAGAAGAAGCTAAGCTTACTATTTTACTTAGGAATATTTCTCCGATTTATCGTTCTCAATTAGGAGCTCTAGAGATCAGTAATATAGCGCAACTAAGAAGTCTCTGTAAGAGAATCGAACAGAGGACTCTAGCTGCAGATTATGCACCTACTCCACGAAAAGGATTTTCTTTGGAACCGGATCTCGCCTACGTAAAACTCGAAGAGCAATTCGATGAAGTTCGATTAACTGAAGCAGAACCTCAGGATAGATCAAACGCACCAAGTACTTCTAGAAGAAGGGAGATAATATGCTTTAATTGTAACAAGCCTGGACATAAGGCTATTGGATGTGTTGAAAGAAGAAAATTGGTTTGCTTTGGATGTAAAAGAGAAGGTTTTACGAAGAGGACCTGCCCAAATTGTAATTCGGGAAACGGTCGAAGGCCCTTCTAGGAAGTCGGACTAGAGGCAAGTCTAATGATTCTACCGGCTACAGACCAATTTTGGATTTTATTCTCGATCATGCTCAGAATGATGAAAGACCTTATTTAGAAGTAGACATGTTAGGTTACAAGTTTTTAGGATTACTGGATTCTGGTGCTTCCAGGACATTTATTGGTCAGAAAGGATGGAATATTTTGAAGAGGTTGAATTTACCACTGGATGAGAGTAAGAAGTCGTTATGTACAGTTGCAAATGGTCAAAAAACTAAAAGTATTGGAACGATGCAGTTGCCGATGAGAGTTAAAGATAGACTTAGAATTGTTGAAGTGATTATTTTGCCGGAATTGCCGCATTCATTGATTTTGGGTTACGATTTTTGGTGTATTATGGGTGTCGTACCAGATTTGAGACATAATGAATGGCATTTCGCGGAGAATCCAGACAATATCTGCTGCATACAACCTGACCAACTTCAAACCATTTTGGACAATCGTCAACAATCGCAACTGGACCGACTAGTGACTAATTTTAAAGAATCTATGGGAGAAAATATTGGATGTACAAACTTAGTTGAACATACTATCGTAGCTAACTCAGAACCTATCAGACAGCGTAGCTATAGAATTTCACCAGTATTACAAAAGGTCGTAGAAGACGAAATCGCAGAGATGTTAAAATTGGGAGTAATAGAACCGTCGAACAGTTCGTGGGCATCACCTGTAGTATTGGTTAGAAAGAAAAATACAGACAAATATAGATTCTGTGTAGACTATAGGATTTTAAACTCTAAGACAGAAAGAGACAGTTATCCTCTTCCTCTTGTTTCTGACACTTTGGACAAACTCAAGGATGCAAAATTTTTATCCAGTTTAGATATTAAGAGTGCATATTGGCAAGTTCCTATAGAAGAATCGTCTAAACCTCTGACTGCTTTTATTTGTCACAAAGGACTATATCAATTCCGAAGAATGCCTTTCGGGCTTCATAATGCACCTGCTACTTGGCAAAGACTAATCGATAGGATTTTGACTGATCTCGCCCCATATGTATTTGTTTATTTGGACGATGTTGTCATTGTAACACAGACCTTCGAAGATCACTTGAAAGTGCTAGAAGAGGTATTTAATAGACTTAAAGGTGCTGGTATTACAGTTAGTTGGGACAAGTGTCAATTTTGTCGTCCAGAAATGAAATACTTGGGTTATGTTGTCGATAGACGTGGTCTCAGAGTAGACCCTGACAAGGTTAAAGCTATGCTGGAGTTGAAACAACCTAAATCAGTGACAGAAGTTAGAAGAGTTGTTGGCAGTTTTTCTTGGTATCGTAGATTCGTGCCAGAGTTTTCTTCAATCATTTCACCAATCACCGCCCTTACTAAGAAAAATAAAAAGTTCGATTGGACACCAGAGTGTGATGCTGCTTTTAGGAAGATTAAGGAACTGTTGGTCGCCGCACCGATTTTGAGTTGTCCAGATTATTCTAAGGAATTCGTAATAATGACAGATGCATCAGGTTTTGGCATCGGCGCAGTACTTTATCAGCCACACGAGGATGGAGACAAGGTAATCTGCTATTTAAGCCGTTCTTTAACGAAGCAGGAAAGAGTTTATACTACTTCAGAACGTGAAATGTTAGCTTTGGTTTGGGCGATACAGAAATTACGTCCCTACATAGAAGGTGTTCCATTTACAGTAATTACCGATCACTATAGTCTGAAATGGCTTTTAAATCTTAAAGATCCTACTGGACGTTTAGGACGTTGGTCAATTAAGTTGCAAATGTACGACTTTAAAGTACAGCACAGAAGCGGTCGAGATATGGCTTTGCCTGATATGTTATCTAGGACAGTACCGATAATAGATAGCGTGGAAGTAGCTGAAACAACCGATAATGTAATTCGGGATAAGTGGTATCATCGTATGATTATAAACATTGAGAAGTTCCCTTTGAAATTTTTAAATTGGCGTTATCAAGAAGGAAAATTATACAAGTATGTCAAACAAGACTATCCAAGTTTTTCATCTTCCGAGGATTTCTGGAAATTAGTAGTACCAAAGGAGCAACGATCTGGTTTAATTAAGTTGGCACATGACCCTCCAACTTCTGGTCATATGGGGGTATATAAGACGTATTCACGATTAACAGGAAAATATTATTGGCCTAAGATGCGTCAGGATGTAGCGTCCTACATCAAGAAGTGTCACGTCTGTGCTGCTTATAAGAGTGATCCTCGCGGAGTTAAAGATCAGATGGTTTCACATTCTAAACCTTCAAGACCTTGGGAAGTAATTTCTACAGATTTAATGGGACCTTTACCTAGATCCACCAAGGGAAATTCGTTTATCTTAGTCGTTACTGACTACCTCAGTAAATTTTCTTTAGTTTTCCCACTTCGTAAAGCGACTTCAGCGACTATTATCAAAAGAATTGAAGAAGAAGTATTTTTAGTGTTTGGCGTACCAAGGATTTTATTGACTGATAATGGCCCTCAATATAGGAGTAATGAGTTTAGGAAGTTTGTGGATAAATATCAATGTTCAATTAAGTTTAATGCCAATTACCACCCTAGAGCGAATCCGACGGAGAGGCAAAATAGGACTATCAAGACAATGTTGGCTATGTATGTTAAGGATAATCATAGAACTTGGGATGCTGAGATACATAAGGTAGCTTGTGCTTTGAGAACAGCTCACCAAGAAACAACTAGAGTGTCACCCTATTTTGTTAATTTTGGTCGAAACATGTGTTTATCTGGAGATGACTACAAAAATCAGGAACTATTTAAAGAAGAAAACGGTACCCAGACACCGGGAGTTTCAAGAAACGAGGCATTTAGGAAGCTATTTAGTGCTGTTAAGAAACGTTTGGAAACTGCTGGTGAAAGGAGTGCTGCTCGGTACAACCTACGCAAAAGAAATGCTGATTATTCTGTAGGCGATAGCGTTTGGAGGAAGAACTACGTCATCTCAGACGCCGCAAAGCATTTCACTAGTAAACTAGCTCCGAAGTTTGTAGGACCCTTTTTAATCCATCGTCGCATCTCACCTTGGACTTATGAGTTAAAAGATGAGAATGGCAGTCTACAAGGAGTCTGGCATTCAAAGGACTTAAAGGATAATTTTTCCTTTGATTAACCATAGGGGTTAATCATTTTGAAGTTAGGGGGGGAAAATGTAACGTACAAATTTCATTTTACGATTTAGATAGTATAAATAAACACAAATTTATAATAATAATTTACCTTATTCCACATGTAGTGTGAACGTTAAAATCTTGTGTGTATGCCAGCAAAATCATTAGTGCTTTCAGTGACATTCCTAATTTGTCCTGGCAATTGGTCACTTCATACTGAGTTCGAGGGATTCCAGCTATTCTGCTATCAGAAATAGCTTATACGTTGTCCTGGGTCCTGTGTTTAGTAAGTTCTCCTTGAATAGATGGATTTAATGTACGTTACCTACGATAATTTCTAATGTTATGACAGTTTCAGTCGAGTTGTTTACCTTTGTGGTAAGCTTGATTTATAACGGAATATACCTCTTTAGCTTCAGGATCGTGCCCCTGTACTTACTTTGACGTATTATATGATGGGTTTCCTGGATTGTTAGTTAATTCGCTAGCATGTTATGGAATTAATTCTAGTTTGGCTTTTGAGAACAGCTGATCTTGACAGGTTGGAGTTTCGGGGTCACCATTTCGATAGGGCCCTGCGTATATTGGCCTTGTTGCACGTGTTCTACGGTGTTGCCAGTTATTTTAGGACAAATTCCCCATGAAATCGGACCTCATGGTTTCGAAACGATTTGTACATGGCCAAAACAGCCAGGCGGTGGTCTGGATGGTGAATGCCGTAATCTTGCAATAATCAGCTCCTAGGATTTAGACGTAATGGTGAAATCACTCGATTGGTCGCTTCTTGGGTATGAGATTTTTATAAAGGTATATCTGGTTGCGGCAGTACGTTGGTGGTTTCCCCATAGCAATATCCTGATCCTGACGTTTGACAACCCTGTTGACATTGCGAATCACGTGTTCTCATCGAGTTGCGTATTGGAGATTTATTCCAGATGCTAGAGAGAAACAATTGCTCTTCGCAGCGGGTAAGAAAGGGATAGTGCTGTACTAGACCCGAAGATCTTGGAGGAAGGGTAGGGTACACCGGTACAGCCGGCAGACATTTCACATCTTTCGACTAAAGTCGTTGTCTCCTGCTGTCTCCTCTTTTTTCCGGCATGGCGCCGCCATTTTAAATTAAGATTTCGGTAATGTATCGCTGAGAAGCCTGTGAGCTTGTAAGTGCCACTTAGATGGATTAGCACCGCAAATCTTTGTGAAGTTATGGATTTCCGATTGAATTGATGTAGTTAGATATTGATGGAAGTACTTCACGCCATTTTGGAATGGGATCAGATTTAATGGCCGCCATATGCTGTGGTTCTATGCCCCGCTTAATGTCTTCAGGTACGGTTGTCTTCATATATTAATATATTTGACTATTAAATCGATATCTAAGTCCTCGAAATAATATTTCAGGGGCGATATAAATTTGGAGTAGAGTTCACTCGTGGTGACGACCGCGTGGGATCTTTTGTTTGGGACTACAGTATGGGCATTCAGGCCTAAAAGGACCCTCTACTTAAGTGCAGAGGTAATGTATATTGGGTAGATACTTATGTCAATCTTAAGAGGTAAATCTTCATAAATTAAGAGGTATTTTTCCTCTATTTTAGGGTTTTTAGTCCTGGTTTTTGGTTCTGGTTTTGGTTTCATTTGGATTTTGGAGTGTTGAGGTTCATTCAGCACACTTGTCGGCTTATTAATTCCATGGAGTCTCTACACTGACGGTGTATTAGAGAGGCGGTTACTTCGAGTTCCATAGGATCCCTCAGGCATTGCATGGCCTTGAGTTGAAGCTGAGAACGCAAGTTTTTAAACATATTTTCATATATCAATTCAATGAACCCATTTAAGACTTATTGACTAGTACACTTGTTTTTTTTTGCGAGATCACATAGAGAGAAGTTTATTTGAATTAAATATTTTTGTTTATAATTGGTTTAGAATCTCCTATGTTGATTCTTGGCTAGGGAAGGGATCAATTCAAAGGGTTGGGGTATGGACATATTTAGGGTATTATTTTTTGTTTAAGATATGTACATATTTGGGATTTCACTAGTATTTAGGATTGTAACTATTATGTAACAGAGCTGAGGCCATAGCTTACATAATAAGGGGGCTCGATATAGAAGAGCAGGGAGTAATACATTTTTGTTTGGGTTTTTACTAGTGTCTAAGATTAGAACTATTATGTAACAGAGCTGAGGTCATAGTTTACATAATAAGGGGGCTCGATATAGAAGAGCAGGGAGTAATACATTTTTGTTTGGGTTTTTACTAGTGTCTAAGATTAGAACTATTATGTAACAGAGCTGAGGCCATAGTTTACATAATAAGGGGGCTCGATATAGAAGAGCAGGGAGTAATACATTTTTGTTTGGGTTTTTACTAGTATCTAAGATTAGAACTATTATGTAACCGAGCTAATGCCATAGCTTACATAATAAGGGGCTCGATATTACAGAGCAGGGATTAGTACTTATTTGGGATTTTACTACTACATTGAGTCAGTGTTATGCAATAATGCTATCTGTCATGACTTGCATAGTACAGTAAATAGTAATCGTACATTTTAGCTGCTTATTTTATATTTCGGTCAGGATACTGCATCAGCGGACTGCGGTCTGGTAACTGTAAACAAGGCGTGATCACGTGTTGTAGGCCTACATCCCTGAGTAGCGTATATTGATAGCACCCTGTATATTATTTGGTGTCACTCACAGTCGGTTTATTTATTTGACTTGTAGTCGCGTATCAATCTACCTACATAAATGTAAGTATCGCTGTAGTACTCCTGGCTTCCATAGTTCTAACGTTGCTGGGTCATATCCTTAAATCTTCCTGTACTTTCGACCTCAAGACTTGACCATACATTTATATTTCTACAGTAAAAAGTAATCCTATCTGTGGAGTTTATCTTATTTCCACATCCTTACTTTTAATTACTGTACGTGCTTCTATAATGGCATAATTATCATTGTTATTTTATTGTTTGACAATCACTAATTGTGTCAATTGGTCGAAGAACATAGGAATATGATCTGGTGAACGTTCTGCTCATTAATTCAAATTTCACTGTTATTTTAAAATCTTTCATTACAAATTTAGACTCTAACTAAGCATCATATTATTTCAATACGAGGTCTATACCTATTTGGCTACCGATAGTCAATAATGTCAACCTGCATTTAAGCGACTAACATCTTATGACAAATAGATTAAATATACTGAGCGTTGTTGTTTTACATTACTATCCCCAACCTAGGTTAATATTTGAAGGTAAAGGAAATTAAGTGTAGGGCAGTTATAGGGTGATTCGCAGTTATCATTCATAACTATCGAACATCAACTTCCAGAGGCAAGGTGCACCACTTAACTGCGTGGCGCTCATAATCTTAGAACTTAACCCAGGCCCGTCTCCACTGTCTAAAAGCTGGCGGCCACTTTTGTCTCTGACAACAAAAACCTCTGCACTCGGTGTCTTGTTTTCCTTCCTTATTGGATCATCTAAATTAGCGTCACAGACAGGAACTTTCGGCCCCGGGATGGAAGGGTCATGTTTTTATTACAGGCATTTTCGGCCCCAATGGTCTAACGTTATAACATTTTAATTTTTTTATGATCTTTTGTGTTTTGAATCATTTATAAAATGAAAATGCAACTAACCTGAACTAACTCAATTTTTGACCTGCAACTCGGCTAATGCGGTTTTATAGACTTATATTGGTTAAACAGCGCTAACACGGCATCTAATCCACCTTTTTGGTTCCAATTCGCCTTTTTCAAGTTCACCGGGGAATATTATTATTAATTGTTTGCCCCTTTTATAGACTTATATTGGTTAAACAGCGCTAACACGGCATCTTTCCACCTTTTTGGTTCAATTCGCCTTTTTTAAGTTCACCGGCCAATTATTTACCTGCAATGTTTGGGGCCGAAATTTCTTGCAAGATTACTTGACCTAAAATTTCTAGCAGGTACCTTACCCAATATGGGGCCGAAAGTTCCGCCGCCCTAAATCACTGAAGCCGTTTCGGAAACATTTTGAAAAAAGCGAAACTAACCTGAACTAACCGAGTATCTTTTAAACAAAGCATCTGCCCATGTTAATAGGAACTATTTGCCTTATTTTTGGGTAAGGAATCACCACCCGAGCGATGGCACATTTATTTTGAAACTCCCTGTATAGGGTGTTCCATTTTAAGAAAAAGTAACTTTGTTTTTCTTCGGCTTTTTGACTCATCCTTTAGGTATACCCTAACGTCTTTGGGTATACCTAAAAATTTTGTATCTAATACTTTTGGTAGCTGTTTTACTTTCAGAAATAATCGACCGTTTCCATACAATTCAACAACCCTGTATAAAAATAAACTCTTATAATAATTTATAATACAGAACACCATTGTACCGGGTAATAATTATCGTACATCTGGCAACGCTGCTTTCCTCTGGTATTAAAATTGCACGCGCGAAACACGTCGTGGTTTACCCTTTACGGGCCTCTTTCTAGCCGTCTCGAAGAACATGCGTTCCCGCCCACATTCTAGAATCAGCTGTTTGTAGTCAATCCACGTTTTGACAGGTTTGCATTGTTTGGGTAGACCGTTTTGGTGTTTCCTTTAAGCTTTTAGTTGTTTTTAGCAGTTTAATGTGATTATTTTAGAAAACCCATAAACATTAATTTAACGCAGTTTGGACCTTTATATGTAAAACCATAAATTATTTGATTAAGTTGCTGTCAAATAGCGAAAAATGCCAAATTCATGGTGTGTTCCTGGGTGATACTCAACTATAATGTTTTTCACTGATGAAATGCTAAAAAAAGGATCCCAAGAGACGATTTGTATTGCGAAAATGTATCAGCTTTTTCATAAAGTACTTTGAGGAAAGGTTTTTAGTCAGGAAATTTAGGGCGACCAGAAGACTTGATGGTAGATAACACTATAACAGGGCAATGTAGGTACCTTTTTTAATAATAATATTTTGGTATATTGTTTAAATTGTTATTAGGCAATAAACATAGAATCAAATCAAATTTTATTCAATCAATAATTAAATACAAATTATAATTTCTGCACAAAAGGCACCTAGATACCTAAGCATCTGTGTGTGCCTCAAAAGCTGTATAATACTAATAATTCATAGATCTAGACTATCCCTATTAACTGAAGTTTACAATAAGAGCAATTCCCGGGGGACATAGTAATAATAATAGAGAACATGCAGTCTATATATATATATATCAAAATTAAATAACCAACTATAACGAGAACAAGTAATATAGTAGTTAACTAGCTTTTAAGAGAACAGTTTCTTATTTTTTATTATATAATTCAAAGCATGCTTATTAAAATTCTTTAAGGTATAATTTTTCTTTTTAATTTCATTAGGCAACAAATTATAGAATTTTGGAGCCAAAAATACTGAAGAATGCTTACTAAGATCACGGTTTATTCTGGGTATTATGAGATGTTGCTTTATATTGCACCTGGTGCCATATGTATGGTTTGTGATGGATTGTTTAGAGTGATGTTGATGTATATAGGAACAACAGGTTGATATAAAGATTGTTCGTATGTCTATTATTTCCTCACCATAAAGGTGCATTGTGGAGAACAGTCTTGGTTTTTTAAAAATTATTTTCACCATTGTGTTTTGTGCTGTTTTTAAGTTTTTAATGTTATTTTCGTACGCTACCCCCCATATTAAAATACCGTATTTCAGTAGTGGCTCAATTAAAGCTTTATATATCAAAATCAATAATTTTTTGGAAAGAAATTCACGCAGCAAATAAAATTTGTGTAACAATGCTCTTATTTTTTTTGTTAAATATGCAATGTGACAGTCCCACTTCAAATTTTTGTCAATGTGCACACCTAAATATTTGAAGTATGGTACTTCTTCAATGGAGTCTTGTATATTTTCTATATTAATGTATTAATAATTGGGTCTATTACTATCATTTATAGAGAATGCTACGTATTTTGATTTTTTTCCATTTAGCGAGAGTTTAAAGCTGTCCAGGAAATTTTTCACTGATGATAGACCTTGCTGTAACTTTTCTTTTGCTTCTTGCCAAGAATTTCCGCTGAATAAAATTGCCGTGTCGTCTGCATAGGATATGATCGTGCCATGAATATTTAAGTCATTTATTGAGTTTATGTACACATTGAACAGTGTGGGGCCTAAAACAGTTCCCTGTGGTACTCCTGCCTTAACTGTATTTGGTTTACTTATACAATTTTCTATTTTGGTGAATTGTGTTCTATCTTTTAAGATGCTTTTTAATAGTTTCAATATTTGACCTCTTATACTGTATCTTTCTAACACCGTCAACAGAATATCATGATCTACAGTGTCAAACGCTTTAGATAAGTCGAGGAACACCACAAGGCACTTCTTTTTATCATCTAAGTTTTTGGTAATATCGCTTACTAGTTCATACATTGCATCTAATGTACTTACTCCGTGGGTAAAACCGTATTGATTTTTTGACAAGGTTCTGTTTTTATCAAGATATGAGGTCAAACTCTCCTTGAGGCATTTCTCGAAGATCTTTCCAAGGTTTGATATAACACTTATTGGCCTGTAATTTTCCATAAGTTCCTTACTTCCAGATTTGAAAATGGGGCTGACCATTGACACCTTGAAATGGCCTGGCACACTGCCAGATTCAAATATTAAATTTATAATGTACTCAAGCGGTCTCAATATGTACATATGTAAGGCTTGAATGATTTTAGAGGGTATTTTGTCTTTTCCAGGTGAACAATTATTTTTAAGGGAGCTTATATGTTTTATTAGATCATTCTGCGTTACAGGTTTTAAGTACATATAATTTAATGAAGGGTTTGTTAGTTCAACCGGAATTATTTCAAGCCTACATTTATAAAATAGTTATTAAAATTGTCAGCAATATCTTGTGGGTCCACAGTTTTCTTACCATTATCCAACTCAATAACTTTTATGTAATTTTTTGTATCTTTTTTATTTTCATTTACAGCTTCATTTATAAAATTATATATCTTTTTGATATTTTTATTGTTTTCATCTATCTTGGCTTTATAATAGTTATTCTTAGTAAGTGTAATTAGTTTATTCAGTTTGTTGCGATAATTTCTAAACTCTGTAAGGTTTGGTGGAGTAGGATTTCTTTTCAGGTTATGTTTCAATCTATCTCTCTCTTTTATTGATATAATAAGTCCATTTGATATCCACGGCTTAAGCTTTCTAAATTTTTTGTTTATGACTCTTTCTTCATAGGATTCTACAATGTCAGTAATATTTTTAATCAAGCAATCCAGTACCATTTCTGAATCTGTGTAGGTCAAAGTTTCTTCCCAATTTTTGTTTTGCGCCAAATCAGTCAATTTCTTATAATTTATATTTTTAACAGTAAATTGGTTCTGATTTTCATTGTCACAATTTCTATTTTCAAGAGAGAACTCAATTAATACAGGTAGATGATCAGTTATATCATAATCAACAATATATGGCCTTAATTCAACTGAGCTTTCCCCTAAATTTGTTTTTAGAAAGACGTGGTCTAGACAGGTCTGTGACTCTGGTCTAGTCACATCCTCATACAAAGAAAAGAACCCGTGTGTATTCATTACCGAGATATATTCATTAACTAAGTTAACATTTGTATTTAAAATATTTAAGTTTATGTCTCCCATGAATAAGGTTATGTCTGTCTTTTTTATGTTTAGTAGATATTCATTTAAGTCACGCAAAAAGGCTACTGTATTTGAATTTGGTGATCAATAACAAATATTTAAGTTTAAAGCTGTACCTTTAATATGACAGGTAAGGTTAGTAATACTTATATTACATGTATTCAGCTTTTTTGTCTTAATAATCGAGTCTAGATAACATTTAGTGTAGACAAGCACTCCATCAAATGTATTAAAATTTGCGTGATCATAATAAACATTAAACCCGGGTATGCCAAACAGAGAAGTGGACTCTAAACTATGACATTCTGTCAGAATTATAATATCACAACATTTGAGATTATTGGATTCTAGAAATACCATAAACTTTTCTATATTTGTTTTTATACCTCTAATGTTAAGTAGCAAAATATTAAATTCTTTTTGACCAATATCCATTACACTATCCGGTGCAACCGTGATTTTTTTAGTTTCTATAGAAATGTTCTCTAAAACTTCCATTTCCATATCCATCAGTCTTTTAAATATTTACAGAAACCTACGTAATAGTCACCACAAAGAGTTACCTAAATCTTCAAATCCTCTTCACTATGAATCCTAATCGGATCGCCAGCCAGGGATTTTTTTAAGAAAATCCTCCCGTGCCTAGTAAAAACCGAGTAAAACTTTTGAAGTCTTTTAAACTCCATTGCCATCTTGAAGAGTTGTTGGTTGTGCGTTGTTAAGTCATCAATAATGTAAATTTTACCATTTTCACCTTTAAATTCACATGTTTCTGTCTTCAGACTTTTCATTTCTTTTATTTTTAATTAATTTTCTTTATTTTTCAAGTCAATTTCATTTATTTTCCAACAAATAATACATCGTTGAAAAGCTGACGTCATAAGCTACCTTTTAAGTATAAAATACAATATGGCGCCCATAAGAAAAAATGAACCTGATGATGGTATAAAATAACTGAAACGTCGTCTTCAAAATTAAATTGCAGAACTGAAATCTACTTAAAAAGTTGCTTTAAAAATGTTTTTACAGATTGCCAAAATAGTGAATAATAAGAAATCTACAGCATATTTTCGAAAATACATCTTTTTGGTTTTTTCAACATATTTCAAAAACCAAAAAAGATAGGGCCGCGTACTAAACGGTTTTCAGTTAGAAATATAATTGTCAAAAACTTTCCCCATTTAACCGTTTCTCTATCTTCTATAGTTTCCAAGATCCCCATACATGTAGGCCCAATTTGGGCCACACTGTATATGTTTAAAGCTTTTTGGTCCATTATTAAGAAAGTTGGTTTCATACACTTCTCTTGCTTCTCTAAGTTCCTGGACGATGGCATTATTTGCAATTCGGTACTGTTGGTGGTCATCTGGATTTTTAGATAGCTAGTATTTATCCCAGAGCTTTCATTTTTCTTTGATTTTTCTTACGTGAGACTGTTGAATCCATGGCTTGTTACTGGTTTTCTTATCCGTTTTGATAGGTATTAGCTCATTTTTAATGTGGTTTATGACATGCATTAAATTAGAATATGCTGATTTTGAGTTGTCGAGCTCATGTCCTTGAATATACTGCTTTATGACCTCATAATCTGCATTCCAGTAATTTGTGAGCCTAGTTTTGGGAGAGGTTCAACGTGGAAGTTGAATTTGGGCAACAGCATCAATGACAACATGATCACTTTTGCCAATGGCAGGCATAAAGTTGATTTCTGTGACCAAATTTTCCTCCGAGACAAACATGAGGTCCAGAAGTGAAGGTTGGTTTCCCGTCCTAAAGCGTGTATTTTGTTTAATTAGTTGGTGCAAGTGTGTGTCTTTGTACGCGTCTAGGAATTTTTCTGATTTGGGATTGTATCCACTTAGTTCCATTAGCTCCCAGTCGATCTGTGGATAGTTGAAGTCCCCAAATACTATCATCGGTAGAGACACTTGGTCATTAAGGTTTATTAGACTATTGCAGAGAATGTTGTGAGATTGACCAGTACAATTTGGAGGATTGTAATGCAGGCGAGAAGAAATTCTAGGGATCCGATTTTCACTTTCACCCAGAGTGAGTCAATATCAGCAGCTGTCGGGTCTATTAAACTGGTTTGTATTATTGCTCGAGTCAAATGGCCATGTATGTTATTTTTCACGTAAATGCATACACCTCCTCCACTCTTATTTGGTCGATCCACCCTGAGTATTGTGTAGTTGGGAATAAAAACTAGGGAATCTGGAATGTTTGAGTGAAGCCACGTCTCAGTGAGGAAAACTACATCTGGCTGTCTTACATTTACTGTGACTAGAAACTCATCCATGCGGGGCATAAGTCTGCAGATGTTGGTATAGAGGAGATGTAGGTTTAGCAGTAGTGTATCTAGTTTTTTGGAGGTGGTAACTGGCTGGTGGCCCGGGCACGGGACTCGGCTTGAATTATTTTTGGCACCCCATTCACATATTTTATACTTAGGTCTTCTCTATCCCTCTTTCTAGCTTCCAGCTCTGCAACAACCTTCTTAAGGTGGTCTCTTTGTAGTGATGTTTGATCCGGCTTGATGTACACCGATTTGTCTTTGATATTAGTGCGCATTTTAAAATATTTAATAGCTTCAGGTTAGGCTTCGAAAATGATCCCTTAAAAGTGTGTCTACCTTTAGTTTCTCAGCGTTGGGTCGCTCGCGCTCTGCAATGGCCACGTTTTCAGGTATTCCCAAAAAGTAGGATATTTCTCTTCCTCCTTTCCCTATCCTCTATTTCACTTATCGCAGGAATAACATTTGCGTTGGGCGTAGAATTCCTAGGTAGTGTTCGGGCTTTTAATGATTCTTTAGTCTCGGAGGAGCATTTTTCAATTTTATCATTTAGACTGTCTATATCTGAGCTGGGTTTGACTGACTTTGCTTCCAGGTCAGTTTTGAGTACATCACAGTAGGATTTGGTCTTTTCGAACTTATCAGTTTTGGCGGCAATGTTATGCAGCTGTTTTGCGATTTTTTCGATCTTATTCTTGTTCTCTAGCTGTTGATCTTGATGTTTGCTAAGTTGATCTACCTTTAGCTTCAGTTGATCTACTTCATTTTCTAGACTCTCAGTTTTCCGTACTATCATTGGGGCATCTTCTGTAGGTAGGTAGAATGGCCCACTCAGTTAAAAAGATGACAAGTGGAATCAAGAAGAAGAAGAAGCGTGAAATCAAGAGATCATAACCGCACAAAAATACATGTCACGCAAAAACAGTTCTTGGCGGGAAAAAGATCCAGCACAAATTTCCTTTTTAACGGGTAAACCGCCTTGTCTCTCCGCGGCAGGACCAATCTGCTCAGGAAGGAACACAGTAATGTACTTATCTGACAATCTTTACACAATTTTTTCTCATTAATCACTCGGAATCTTGATAGCAATAGACACTAAAACAAACACGTCAACACACGTCAAATATCTAGGTTTGATTTGATTGCCGATGACTGTACTGTGATTTGTACACCTACTGCTGTAGTGAGACACCCCTCGGGTAACCGTTAGGGTAAGGTAAGGTAAAATTAGAAATTAGACAGACTGTCCAAAGGGGAATTAAACGTGCAACTTTTTTGTCGTAATTTTTTTTTAAAGACAAATAGGTTAAGTTTAATTTATTTGGAAAAAGGACTAGAAGTTTCTGATTAAATTCTGAAAAGCTTTTCACATTTAACCTACTTTGTAGCTCAAATACTTACCGGACACACCTGTATTGCTTAGTGCTTTTGGTCCACGATTCAAGGGGCAATTGAGCTGCATTCCAGATGAACAATGTTTCACCTGATACAATTTAAAAATCCCTTTGCGGGTCGTTTATATGGCATTTATGCCAGCACAGCTCTTTCAAGCCAGGAAGGTAATTTAGTTACAGTGAAGGTCAAGAAGGCAAGAAGGACAATTGCCGCCCAGATATTGTACAGTAATGGTAAGCGATAAAGTTGTCAACCAGATTGTCAAATTGTAGTTTCTATTCGGCCGGCTAACGATTTCTTTTCTACTTCAGAAAAAGAAGAAATCCTTTCATGTATGCAAAGGGATCTACAAGGTGTATGCAAAGTCAAGTTGACGTCTAATATAAAAGTATCGCCTGAGCGGCTTCCCGAACAGTCTTTCAGCGGCGTAAAAGCGCCTGGACAAGGTGACCCTGACTGTAAATTTCACTCTGTAGTAGAGGTATCATCGTTGACAATATCAACAGCAACACCATTGCCTGAGGTTACTATAGAATCGGCCGGCATAAATTCTATGGAGGAGGTGACTGCGCAAATAGAGACAATCGATAGCGTTGAAAATGCAATATGCCTGTTGGACCAGCTTAATCACATTACAGTTCTATCCAACGATTACGACGACGGTCTTGTTTCCCAAAGTGAACTGGACTTATTGAAAAAACCGGACAATTGCTTAATAGACGCACTTGTCGAGAAATATGACGGTAAGTGTGGTTAGTTAGAAAGTTATTTCACGTTATAACTTTTTTTTTGTCTTGTCGTTATCAGACATTTCCGAGTTGCACCAACAACCAATCAGTGATGGTACCTTAGATTGCCCGTCACCAAGACCAACTATACATTCTGTAAGAAGGGTGCTTTTCACTAACGACGAGGGCGATGATACAGGTAATAAAACTCTTCTGAAATATACATACTGATTAAAAGAACCATGCTTACGTAAACAAGCGGTGCTAAAACATTCTGGTATTCGAAGCATTTATTATTCATTTTGCAATGATTTTGCTCATAATTTCTTTCAGGATCGATTTATAAATCAGGAAAAGGCTGATATGTATATATGAATACCTGCTTAAATTAACATAAATATAAATTTATTCATTATCACTATCTTCAGCCCTTGTTGTTGTGCAGGGAAGCTATTTGTAAAAATTCCAGTATTGACTAGGAATAGCCTTGCTGTTGCACAAATCTACTAAGTCTTTTTTTTTTGCTTGCAATATTTTAACTGGATTTGTGTAAATCTTTTTAAGTTGAATAGTTTCTGGATTAATACTCATTCTAGTTTTATCCCGTACATCAATTCGTTTGTATTCAATTTCATCATAGGATTTTTTAAAAAAGATGGTATAAGGATGACTTTTTGTTAATATCGCCATTATTATAGAAAGTTGTGTAGCCCCGTATTGAGAATTCAACATAGGAGTCCAATTGATAGGACTCACTCAAGATAAGAATATCAAAATAATAAATTTTATATGATTCCAAAAATGATATTAGTTAATCAAAGTTTTTTCTAACACTTCTAATGTTAAAATATGCATTATATTTATATTTTTTTCATGTATGTTTATTTTACTCTTAATATCTAAATGTCCAACAGTCTCCTGACTTTACAATCCTGGATGGATTTTAGCCGACTCCAGTACGCGCCTTCATTTTTCCCTATCTTGCATCCTTTTCAGGCCATCTTGAATGTTCATGGCTTTTAGGTCTTTTGCGATATTGTCCCTCCTTCTAAGGCGGGGTCGGCCCAAAGGACGCTTTCCTTGTTCAATGTGACAGGTTATGGTTCGGCTGTTTCAACATATTATAGAAAATCCACGATCAGAGAAAAATTTCAAGGCAGACAAAAAAAAACTATTTAAGCATATTCTAAAATTCATACAGGGTGAATCAAAGATATATATTTTTTTTTAAACCGCACACCCTCTATACTATTTTATTTTTGAATCCTGTGGACGATTTTAATTAAATATTGTATTAAATATTTTATAACTAAATGCAATTGTTTTTTAAATATTGACACTTAAAAATTGACCTTTTACAGCCTTTAATAGAGTGCAAATTGTCAATATCGCGAAAACTATTTTATTGCATTTAGCTATATACATGCATTGTAATACAATATTTGTTTAGAATCTTCCACAGAGTTAAAAAATAAAATATTATACATGATATTAAAATGAGATTTATACAGGGTTAATAAAAAATATTTATTTTTGATTCACTCTGTATGAATTTCATAATAAATATGCTTAAATAATCCTTTTACCGCTCTAAAGTTTTGCTGCGACTTGGAACTTTCTGGGTTTTAAAACAACTGAGCTGCAAGCAGCAAAAAGCTGTCACATTGAATCTGAGACACCCAGTCTAACGGTTTTGCACTATAATATCTATATAAACTATTACAGTTATGTAACTAACATCTGTCGTATTTCCCTGTTTTATTAATACTACGTTTTTATTTGCTTTAGCTGGACGCCCGGTTCAAAGGTGGACCACTCCGCAAAAAACAAAATTGAGAAGACATTTTTTACAATATTATCTGGAAACAAAAAAAACTGGAACCTCCAGGTATCCTCCTCAAAATGAATTGGCATATGCTGCATCAACTGTTCCAGAATTTAAAGGTAAAACTTCCGACATTTTAAGAAGCAAGTTACAACACGAATTTAAACGAATGTCAATAATTGGACAAGATCTGGAAGAGATGCAAGATCACGATTCTGAGAATGAAAAATCAGAAACTGAGGAATCTCAATATTACAGTTCTTCGGAAATTGAGTGACTTTTTATATTATAAGTCAAAGACATAATAACTAATAGACTGAACGTTCCATTCATAATTCCCATAAAATATCGACTATTATTGTTTTAAAAGAATCGGCAATTGATTTTAATCTTACAGTATTTTATTAGTCCTTTTTTTTTTACTGTTAAGTAGGTAGCTACCATCAGTTATTTTTAATTGTTTCTAAGTATAACAGAACTTTTTTTCGTCGTACATAAACACTTTAATTGAAATGATGCTACTAAACAAACCTGTACGCTACACCAATGGTTTTTTTTTTTTATTTTTTACTTTTTTACGGTTCGTCGGCGTATCTTAGGCCATCTAGAACCGGTCATCGACCGTACGGTTTTTAATCGTGGGGTCTACCGACTGGGGAGTGTGAAACGGCACCTTCATCCTACGAGATATCCGATCTCATCCGGCCTGTCCGGCGTGAATAGGATGGTTTTGATGTCGATTCATTTTACACTCTTCCCTAAGGCAAGAGCACGCGGTGTTTCCCAAGCGGTCACCCATCCAAGTACTAGGCGCGCTCGACACCGCTTAACTTCGGTGATCTGACGGGAACCGGTGCTTTAGGTGTCGCTAGGCCCTTGCCCTACACCAATGGTTCATAACAAAGCAATATCTAAAAACCATACTTACCGATGAAACAATAAATTTGAATTAAAATGATCCACTTCTTTACACAGTACAACTGCATGCACCATGATTGTATATTTGCATTTTGAATTTTGAATTTGAAAAATAAAGAGGGAATAATGATTTGCCGCATAAAAATGTAAATAATTTGGTCTATTAGTTGTAATGTCTTCGTTATAAGTAGTATAGTCAACTGTCCATACATTTAGTTCACAATAAATTGCACTTTCTTATCGCCGGTTTTCCTCCTCTAACAAGTTGGTCCTCTTAAATTCTTAATCCGAAGTTTCGTGTTCAGGGCGTCATCAACTTAATTTTTTAAAGCTGGGCCTATAATTTTTATTGCATTTTTCAATAGTTTTTTGGTATCCTAAATTCAATGATGTATCACTTATTCTTAAAATAAATATTTCAAGCAGATCCCATAAAATTAATTTTCCTTCTTACTTAAACATAGAGTTTTTACGGAAAGTACCTAAAATATTAATTCTTATAAAAGCTTTATTAAATAACTAACCTAAACTAACCTTAACGTCGGATCTAAAATTTAGGAATACCGTTTTGTAGAACAGGGAAAACGGTAGTGACAAAGTGCAGTTTACTATATAAAAAATGTCTTCTCAAACAACGCCAGCAGAAAAGAATTACTGAATATCTCCGAATGTTGCCCCTATTTAATAGAGCTTCTCCATTTTGACTCAACCGCCCTACATAAACGTTTTATTATTTATTCTCTTACATAAGCCTTTATTATGTTCATATATGAGTGAATTTTTTAAACGAGCCATTCAGAATAGCAAATTTTCAGAAAATCAATATGAGAGTTCGATTTTGGTAAAAACATTTTTATAATCCATGTGATATTTCAAAAGCTACCCCAGATGATTTTGCTTGACCTTCCAGGAATTTTGCTCATTGGGGTGACGGATTAAAAAAAAACTGCTTCTTGTGAATTCACTAAAGTACAATTTCTATGAAATTTTAAATACATTACTACTTAAGTTGTACGTAACAAGCCATTTCCTTATACAGTGTGTCCAAAAAAGTATGCAAGATATGGAAAAGTTTTTTATTACGGATTTCTCAGAAAATTTTATTCTTGATAAAAGTTGCTGCATGCCTTAAAACTATAAATGCATATTTCATATTTCACCTGCGGCTAATAGTAAAGGAGCAAATGCCATTTTTTCGAAATTGCTTTAAGGTAAAGTACCTTAATTATTAGAAATACAGCAAAATTTTATATAGAAATGTTTTTGCAAATTAAAAACTTAGCACAAATACGAAATTTAAGCTAGGTGTCTCAATTATTAATTTAAAGAATAAGCAACTTATGTTTTTTTTTTTAAATGAAACACCCTGTTTCTATTCTATTCCGATTATAGATCTTTTTTTCTGATTCCAAAAATATATATAGTTTGTGTAGCTCAAACCGTTTTTAAGATATTAGCGATCAAAATTAAAAAGCATCACCATTGTAGGGCATTATTTGATTTCCAAAGCAGACTACTTACTTATTAAACGAGAATAAATACAACTTTATACAATTTTTATCGCTAATATCTCAAAAACGGTCTGAGCTAATATAGGCAAACTATATATTTTTGGAATAAAAAATAGATGTACACCTTTAATAAAAGAGATATAAGGTGTTTCATTTCAAAAAACATAAGTTGCTTATTTTTTTCGGCATTCCAATCGTCGTTTGATAATATTTTGCCAAGATTCTGATGACTTTGTATAAATCCTAAAACTTTTGTGTTTAAAGTTTTCTTCTGCCTCTCATTGTCTTCGCTCTAGATAGGAGTATAAATATAAAAGAAAATCCGGTAGATTGCCACAAAGATTTGGCCATGGCGTAAAAAGCCTCCGGGTATTACCCAACCAAATTTGAGTTACATTGTTAGTAGAGCATGTCCTTTCATGCAAAAATCCAAAATTTTGGATCGTCCCGTTGACTGATTTCCCATAAACGTCTAATACGCCATCGTCGTGACTCATCCTGTATAGAGATTCAGGGCCAGAGTGGAGTGCTTTTTGTTAGAACTTGGATCCATCTACTTAATGGATACCATATAAGCAGGCCGATGTGCCTCTCACCTCTACATTGTTTAAGACCGCCGTTTGTTTGATCCCTTACCGTGGTCCTATTAGACTTTCTGATCCTTTAGCGAATGTCATGCGTATTTCTGAACCCACACCGGCAACCTTTTCATCGGCATTAATTTGATAAATCTACATGTTGTGCTCCAAAAAAGATAATTTTAAAATGTGTTACCGTTTTTTAAGGAAAGAACGTCTCCAGGGGCGCAACAACGTTTTTGTTTTAGAGGGGGTCACGCTCCGCAAATAGAAATACCCACCTAATCGCAAGACCAATATGAAACTATTACCCGTTTTATACATATTATATATTGTGAACAGTGTCGCCATGTCAAAAATTACATTTTTTTCAAAAATTGTTAAAAAAATAGCAGTTTTTACCGAATATCTAAAAATGTTATAAGAAAAAATTGTTTTTGGTGTAATTCTAGTCCTATGTACAAAGATTTAGATGTCGCCACACGGTCAATTTTTTTGTCATATTTTCGAACAAACGTTTTTTTTATAATATAAGTAAGTTGACTTAATGGATGGATATTAAACCATTTGTCCTTATCATCCTGAATATTTTATTAACTTTGCTGACATGTCTTTTTTCACAAATATAAAATTAGAGGCAAAAAAAGAATAAAGTTAGGATAATTTAACAATTTTATCCAATAGATGTCGGATGTTCCATTTTGTTGACAGTAAATATACGTACTTATAAAGTTAAAAAGACTCATAATACGATAATTTCCAAAGGAATGATTAGTTCACAATTTAAACGCAATTCTTCATCACCTATTTAAACATTTAATATCCATTAAGTCAACTTACATTATGAAAAAAACACATTTAATTAATTCGAAAAAATGACAAGAAACTCAACTTTGCCCTAGACATCTGAAACTTTGTACGTAGGCCTAAAATAAAATTCGCCAAAAAATGTAATTTTTCAGCATTCCTTCATAAAAAATAACTTAGTCAAATTTAAAGCAAAAACGATTGACGTTATTTAATTTTCACTATCCAGTACTGTTCTTCAAAAACCGTGGCCACTCCTGCCCCCCTCCCCCCCTGTTGTTGCGCTCCTGAACGTCTTGTATGGTAGGCGCCACACTGTTTATTTTTTAAATGTGTTCGTTATTTGCACTGATAATACTGGCTGAGGACACTTTTAAATATTAAAAATAAGTTATTAATCTGCATTTTAAAGTGTTTTACAAACAAGTGTATGTACTATGTACCTAGATAGTTTATATGACAAAAATGTAAGGTTCTAATGTTATAAATAGCAATAAAAGTCAATTTACTTTTTTGGTTGCCTTCTTTTATTTTTGGTATCATTAACTGACATGAAAGTCAACAAGTCATCATGCAAGGTTAGTCGAATGTAGGATATCATATAGGGGGTAAGAAACGAACTGAAAAATAATTTCAGCGATGTTCTCAAGTCTTGTTTTTTCGGAAATTTTATAATTTTTAAATTTCAAATTGAACACCATGTATTTTATTGCATCTTTGAATTACCAGGAAAATTCGAATCGTATTTTATATTAAACACCCTATCCCTAAATTCGATTGAATTTAAAATATTGACGTTCGAAAATTAACAATTTTCACACTTTAAAATGCTATAAAATCTTAACGGTTTGGCTTGGCACAAAATGATTGTAAAAAGTTTTCAGTTTCGGCTACTTTCTGGAAAGCCGGGAGATAACGCCATTAGACAGATTATCAAAAGCTAAAATGATAATATGGTAGTAATTTTATTCGAAGT
This sequence comes from Polydrusus tereticollis, assembly GCA_963920685.1. Classification (NCBI taxonomy): domain Eukaryota; kingdom Metazoa; phylum Arthropoda; class Insecta; order Coleoptera; family Curculionidae; genus Polydrusus; species Polydrusus tereticollis. Next base: position 59,191,233 of record OY987335.1, read on the forward strand.
TGATACAGCCTTCAAAAGTGCAAAAATTGTCAATTTTCAAACGTCAATATCTTGAAAACAATTCAACTTGAGGAAGGGTCTGCAATATAAAGTATGATTCGAATATTCCTGTCAATTAAAATACGCATGGTGTTTTATTTAAAATTAAAAAATATGTACCTACTATTCGAAAAATCAAAAGCACATCATTGCTGAAATCATTTTCGAGTTTGTCACGTTTCATTACCCCTATGATCCAAAATTTGCCTCTTTCCATACGTTTGTACAAGAGGAATTGGTATTGCCATCCCTAATATTACATTTCATCAATGCTCCCCCCTTACGAAAAAGCCTGCGCACGCCTATGCGTGGGTACGTATTGTAATGATGAATGGAAGAAAGCAAAATATTAGAATATAGTATAAATACTTTTAATTTTAATAAATTACGTACTCCAAACATTTAATTTATTATAAATAAAACAAAGCAGTCCTTCTGCACAGTTTAATTATGTATTGCGGGCGAGGGCCTCTTCTCAAACATTCATTGTTGAACCATATGTCTAGCTCTACCAGTCTTCTCCTTATGAAGTTCTTATATTCGTGGACTAATATAGCCTGACCAGCTGATTTGAAGTTGAAGAAATAGTCCATACTTTCAGTGAAGTTGATTTAATATAAATAAAACAAAGCAGTGCTCCTCCAGATTAATTTTTTAGATTTCCTGACAAAATGGCGAAAAACAGTAATTAAAGAAAAACTGACGTTTCAATAGGTAATATATTAATTAATGTTTCGGTTTTAACTTTTCTCAGGTGGCCACTATATAGGTACAACCTTTTATATACAAATGTTTTATTATAAAATAAATTGCAACTAACATTACTGCTCTGAGCAGGTTATCAATGTGCTTTACAGTACACTTTGAATACATTTCATTTCTTGCCCACTTTAGAGAGAGAATGACTTTTGAGAAAAAGGGATTTTCGCCCAGTGTTCGTTCTTATATTCGATATTCCAGGACACTGCTACTTTTCAAATTTGTAATAATTTGCAAGGTTATTATTCACTGCAAAAATCGTCTAATAAAAGTGAATAAATCAAGATCAAATCTTTTTTATGAAAATACCGTCAATAGCTTGGGCAAGATAAATTTTAAAACATTGACCACAAAACTAACATGGGGTCCTCGATTTAGTTATAATTGCATTTATTGATCTACTAAAAGGGGTTTAATTAATAAATAGGAAAATGTCTGAGTTAGTACTGAACACCAAAATTGACAGTGACATTGTAAACGGTTCATTTGAAGTGTCCAAACTCCTGGTGTTTTTATTACTAACACAGTGTTCATTGTAAAATATAAAGCTGCAAAAAAGGTTTTAGCAGTTCCTAACTGATTGACCAAAAAGGGCTAAAGTTTGGCCCTTGGACACAGCTCTTTGCGCTCCTAATAAATTTTAGGGTGGCCAATATTTTGACCAGCTTAAAAGCTTGCATGAGATTTTCTATGTTCCGTGGATCCATGCACCATTCTCCATAGAAAAAGCAAATTTTAATCTTATCTATTAGTTTATTAATAACATGTTTGTAATCCAAATTAAACCTTGCCTTGAAGGGCCACTCCAATTGATAATTTATGTACTTATTTATGTATTTGCTACTCCTGCATTTACTGCGCATTATATACGTACTTGCATGCATTTTAAAGGAAGTTTAATTTAGCAAATATAGGCAGTTATATCCATGTCTTTTATTTTATTTTCTTACAAACAATTATTATACATTTACGTGTGGAATAATAAAAGTGATAAAATTCCAAGCACCTACCATATAACACACCCTTGTTACTATTTACCTGCGACTAAATTAACATAATTTTGTTTACCTTCTGGAACGAACTATACTTATAGCACAACTGGGCTGTTTTTAGTGTTCTTACTCTTAGTTTTAAGACCCAAGAACTAATTAAAACTTATCAATCCACTTTCGGGGTTATGTTTACATTGATCGCTTATATACATTTACAAGATTTCATTTGAGGGCTTAGACGGTATGTGGAAGGTTTATTCCGCATAGACGGTATTGTAGGGGTATTTTGAGCGTTTCCCCACTCCATCACTTTTACTACCGTTTAAGCACTCTTGTAGAACCTTTTAAAGATCTTGTGATTTCTGTATATACTAGTACCGTCTAAACCCCCTCACGTGTACATATATATATATATATCATCAGTACATTATGGACGACCTCTTAGACGAGTGTATCCCAAAACTTCCTTTTGAACTCCCTTTCATTAAAAAATATGTTGATGACCTGATATGTTCTATCCCGACAGGCCAACATGAAATAACTCTCAGCACATTCAATAGCTACAACCAGTACATACAATTTACGATCAAGAAAGAACATGAACGAAGTGTTCCGTTTCTTGACACAAAATTGATAAGAGATAAGAACAACAAAGTAATCCTCGATTGGTACGTCAAACCTACCAACTCGGGCAGATACATAAACTATCACTCTTATCACACAGAGAAAATCAAGATCAATCTGGTACTAGCATTGAAAAGTCGCATAGAAAAGATTTCCCATCCCACCTATAAAGACAATAATATAAAAAGACTATACAATACACTCCTAGATAATTCTTATCCACCTTCCCTATTAAAAAAACTAATTTACAACACCATAGCTCGTGATAATGTACAGAGGGGCGATGGAGGTATGGTATCACCAGACATTAGTGCCTTCTTGACACAAAATCAACCAACTTTTTATTTTTCAATTCCTTACATAAAAGATGTGACAACACAAATAATAAAAATTTATAAAGATGAACGCAACATCAAGATAGTACCTAAGTATTCGAAAACTGTGGGTCACACATATACCAAACTAAAAGACAAAGACCCCACGTTAAAAAAAGCAGAAATCGTGTATAGTATCCCCTGTTTAGACTGTGACAAAACTTACATCGGACAAACCGGTCGCGTACTGAAAGATAGGATTACGCAACACAAAAGTGATTGCCGTAACCAAAAACTAACCTGTGCTCTCTCTCAACATACTTGTGAAACCGGACATGAGTTCAATTTCAATGAATCAAAAGTTCTTCTCACCGAAAAGAACTTACATAAAAGAACTTTTTTGGAGATGGTGGAGATACACCTTGACAAATCAACTATTAACAAAAAGAAAGATATAGATGACCTCAGTGCTACATATTCTTATCTCCTACATCTGGATATTAAAAAAACTTCTAACAATATATCACTTAACAATGATTCAATCTAACCAAAAAAATACTCTTAGGCTGTCTAAACACAAATAACACAATTTAAATTAAAAAACTCTTTCTAAAACCGTCACCAATGGACTATCACTCTCCCAAGAGACAGAAGCTAACGCTGCTTCCATTAGGTCCCGGATTGATACCTGATGGACACCTATGACTCCTGCCCTGGTCATGTGACAGATGTACTTGGGCACGAGTGTATGTGCCCAGCAGGTATTATAGGAACTGCCAATAGAAATAAATTAAAATTACCAGTCATCAAATAATTTTTAGATTGTCAAAGAAACTAAATATAAAAATTATTTAAAATATATTCTTTTCTATTATAAAATACTGAATATTGAAAAATAATTCACACTATGCGTAATGACGACACACTGTCCCACTGACCCTCAAGTGACAGATGAGACGTCCGTGTGCCAGTGGGGATGTTTCAGAGTTTCTCTTGTATTTCAAAAAACAACATATAAACATACGGCTACCATGGCACTCCCTTTTCCGCTTGGTATGCCTTTGAGAGACAGACGAAGGCGCTTATGTCGGCACTGTAATGTTTATGATTAGCTCAAAAAAGTCTTGTTGTCGCCCTTACGTGACAGGTTAGGGATGACGGCCAGACCACACTTAGAAATTAAAAATTTAAATTAAAATTAAAACAAAAGAAAATATTCCACACTATAGCGATGCACCCATCATGGCTCTTGACACCAGGTGACAGTTGGTGTCTTTTGCCATATGGGCTAGTCACTAACGCCGCTCACAGGAGTTTCTCTGTCCTCCCAAGTCTTACGCTCACTCACATTATCTCAACTTACATACAAAATCTTTCTGTGGCTTCTTCATAGGTCACATTGACAATTTTTCACTATCTCTTAACTTTCCAACAAAAAAGACTGGTAATAAATAAAATCAGCTTAACAACTAAAATAAATAAAAAACTTTCGAGTGACTCTGGGTGACAGACAGAGGCACGTCAAAGTACAATCAAATAATCAATATCAAATTAAATAAAATATTTATTGGTATTTCCGCACTACAAATAATTCCATGAATAAACAACGCCACCACTGGAATATGCGCACGCATTGCGTGAGTCAGGTGGTACCTGATGGAAGCAGCGCACTGCCAACATTATTCCCTCTCTCTCCTTCAGTTGTCTCCCTCAGATTCATGCAACGCGAAGGCAGGTATCCCGCCATTTTCTAAAGTGAAAATCAAGCAGACATGTTCGCTGCCACATGGTGTTATCCCATAGTGATTAAAATTAAAAATATGTAACAAATAAAACAAAACAGATCTTAAAGTTTCCTTCGATGATACCTGCGACGAATTAAAAATGCCAGTTTTCTTTAAAAATATCTCACTTTACACGTAAGTCTTTAAATTGTATAAAATAAATTTAAAAAATAAGATCTTGTTCTGTATTGCAGCCTTGAAAAAGGAATAAAATAATTCCGAAAGCTCGGCGTAGTAGAAAAGAGTTTTTTTCTTCAAACCGTCCAAACCCAGATCGATCCCCCAAGATTAGGATTTTCTATATATATGTTATATGCGATTTAATAACGAACTTATATTCCAAAAAGCAGAGTCAGCATGATTGCAAAACGTGATGTTTAGCGTGTGAACCATGCCGACACTGCAGAATTTTTATTATAAATACCCTTGTAAAATATTAGAATAGTTAGTATAAGATTTAAGGCGTTACTATGCCGATTTTGTATCTCATATGTTTTTGTAATTAAAATAATAATCTTTTTTAAAAAGTCAAGTGGAGTTTTAGTGATATAACAGTGGCGCAGTCGGTAGGATTCGTCAACGTCTGCAGAACAGGAAGATTACCCAACTGTTGACGGCGGATCCCAATCCCTTAACGGAAAAAACGAACCAGAAGAGACGTCCCAACTCGACAGCTGCAACGGAAGGAACACCCAGTGAAGCCCCTGGTTGCCCCAGCTCGTGGAGAACAAGACAACTCATGCATCTAAGCGTGTTGATGTAAGTTACATTGATTTATCTCGTTCTATTTCTTATACCTCATAGATAATTTGGTGAGAACATCTGTTTGAAAGTCTGATATTTTGTGTACACCCCTGCTGTTTTATAGGTGTAACATTTTTAAAATAATATTGATTAATATTCTATTGCGACATTTACAAATTTTAGAAATCTTTGAGCCATAAACTATCAAAATGCCCGATACTCGCTCGCAAACAAGCACTTCTACTAATAGCCCCGGAACTAACCCGGTCCAAGCCCAAATTGAACCCTACAAACTCTCCGAAATATTTTCAATAGTTCCCGAATTTGACGGAGATCAGATCCCGTTGGGTACATTCCTCAACGCGTGCGACTATGCAAACAAAATGGCAGTAGGCGATCAAAACCTCCTTTTAGTTATTCACATAAAAAATAAATTAAGAGGCAGGGCCGCCCAACTGATAAATTCCCGAAACCCTTCAGCATATTCAAATATAAAAGATCTCCTAAATTTGCATTTTGGAGATTCCAGGGATCTATCGTCCCTCATACAAGACCTCCAGCGTCTTAAGCAACTATCTAATGAATCCCCGCTAACCTTTTTCAACCGTTTGCAAGTCCTGAATGCGAAAATGCATGCTAACATTCAGAAAACTTCTACTCTGAATAAAGACCAGAAACAAGCACAATGTGAACTAATTGAGACCATGACCCTAAACACTCTCCTCACAGGCCTAGAGACACGCCTTGGCCAAATTATTCGCGCAGGAAATCCTGTCAACCTCATTGATGCACATTCCCGTATTAAGAGAGAACTACAACTTTCGTACTTTGAAACCCAGAAAACCAATAAACCACTCAGCGCAGTGAAACCTCCTTTACCAGTTCGAAGGCCCTCAATTCAACCTACAAAATGCTATAATTGCGGACGTTTGGGACATATAGCAAACGAATGCCGATCTCAACCAATACAGAGACCCAGCCTCTCTCAAAATAACAATAACTTCCAAAGACCCTCATTGCCAAGCCAGCATTCGAATTCCTTTCAATCGTATCAAAATAATTCGAGGCCTTCCACATTCTCACAACAAAGTCAAGCTCAAACACCTTTTCGCCCCTCCGTAATCCAGCGGAACCCGAACATTCAATCAAATCAGCACAGAGCTCATTATATGAACTACAACACTCAATTTTACGAAGATGACTCTCAGCAATACGATGAGAACTACTATGACTACCACCCTGATCACACCCAAGACACCGTCGACTCGTTCTATGACACCGATCAGACATTCAGTGATCACATAACACCCACCAATGAGGAGCCTCAAAATTTTCTCTCGCTTCCGAACCAAAACCATCCTCCGAACGGTACTACTCCGATAACCGATCCCCTAGAGAATATCCAGGATCGAATCAGCAACCTGAATCTGGACGATCTAAACCCCAACGTGAATTTCCCGGAACAGAGCTTCCTCTAAATCCGTTACCCGCAGTCAACCCCAAGAATCTCTATTTCATCCAAGATGCTTCCAACAAGTTTAAACTCTTAATTGACACCGGAGCCGGCATAACTGTCTTCAAAGAAACCACTGCCCAACATTTTCACAATAGGTCCCCTGAAAATGTCACCATACAAGGAATAACCGATCAAAAGTTACATATAACTGAATCTACCCTTGTACCATTCAACGCTGGCGACCCCCATAAAGTCGTTATCTATAACCTTGATATAGAATTTGATGGAATATTAGGCCTAGATTTTCTAGAACATTACGAGTGTGTAATAGACCTTAAGTCTAAAGAATTAATAACAAACTTTAAAACTATCCCCTTGCACAAAGTAAACGCAAATGCTAAGAAAAAACAAGAAACTAACAAAGCAGACGTGAGTAATATAATTTCTATAGAAGTTAGGTTACCACATGCACTTGTTAGAGTAAATAAAAACAGTGAATTTTTAACGTCTGTTATCAACGCTAATGCGGTTTCTAAAACTATAAATTTTTCGGACCTCTCGATCGAACTATTAAAAGATGTGTAACCCATCCTAAGTCTAAATTGCTCAAAAATTGGAAATCCAGAACCTATTGACAGGACAGAAATAATAAGAAATGAATTAAGAACAGAACACTTGAACCAGGAAGAGAAAGAAGAAATACTACAACTATGTTTAGAATATGCAGACATATTCTATATAGAAGGCGACAAACTATCGTTCACCAACGAAGTCAAACACGCAATCGAAACTAATAATTCCAGGCCCATATTTACCAAATCATATAGGTATCCACAGGTGCACAAAGAAGAGGTGAAAACACAAATTGGAAAGATGCTAGACCAAGGTATCATCCAACCATCTGTATCACCTTGGTCTTCCCCAGTTTGGGTCGTCCCTAAAAAACTGGATGCCTCTGGACAACAGAAATGGCGCGTAGTCATAGACTACCGTAAACTAAACGAACTAACGATTGATGATAGATATCCACTCCCCAATATCTCTGATCTCTTAGACCAGCTCGGAAAATGCCAGTATTTCACTACCTTGGATTTGGCGTCTGGGTTCCATCAAATCGAGATTAGCCCCGAGGATATCCCGAAAACTGCTTTCTCAGTCGAAAACGGCCATTACGAGTTTTTGCGTATGCCTTTTGGCCTGAAGAATGCCCCGTCCACGTTCCAGCGAGTCATGGATAATATCCTGCTGGGTATTCAAAATGAACGCTGCTTGGTCTATATGGACGACATAATCATCTATTCCCCAACAATCCACACACACATGGATCGACTCAGAGACGTCTTCAAGAGACTCCGCAAAGCTAACCTAAAAATCCAACCGGATTAATGTGAGTTCTTACGCAAGGAAGTAGCTTACCTAGGACACCTTGTCACTAAGGATGGAGTAAAACCAAATCCCTCCAAAATTGATTGCATCCAACAAATCCCGGAACCAAAAACTCCCAAAGAAATAAAGTCGTTTTTTGGACTAGTAGGCTACTACCGCCGCTTCATCTCTAACTTTGCGAAAATCCCCAAACCATTAACGAAGCTTCTCCAGAAAGACGTCGAATTCAATTTCAACTCAGATTGTAGAACGTCATTCAACCAACTTAAGCAAGCTATAGTTTCCGATCCTATCCTAATCTACCCAAATTTTGAAGAACCATTTCTCCTTACGACTGATGCGAGCGCATTCGCCATTGGCGCCGTTCTCTCCCAGGGTCCTGTAGGAAAAGACCTACCTATAGCATTTGCATCTAGAACCCTCTGCAATGCTGAGACCAAATACTCTACAATTGAAAGGGAGCTGCTCGCAATTGTCTGGGCCGTTAAACACTTCCGCCCCTACCTTTTCGGTAGAAAGTTCACCCTTATAACGGATCACCGACCCCTAACATGGCTGTTCTCAATCAAAGATCCGGGTAGCAGACTAGCAAGATGGCGTCTTAAACTAGAAGAGTACAACTATAAAATAGAACATAAACCGGGTAAGATCAACAAGAATGCCGATGCCTTATCTAGGATAAAGATAAACCACTTCCAAGAATGTGCCAAACTTCAATCCAAAATAAGGACCTTCACACCCGACGACGAAACATCTGAATCAGAAGATGAAACAGCTACTACCCAAGAAAAAAACAATCCTGAAGAAGAAGACGAAGAAATAACACAAGAATTTAATAAATTCGTAGAACTATACAGAACCAGATCTCTGATAGACTATTCTAAGATAGAGATCTCAAATTCTCAACTCCTAGACAAATCTCACAAGGATATACTCACGTTTCTCTGGCAAAATAAAATGGGAGATCTACATTTCAAAATAATAGAAGACATATTTGAAGAAAACACGGATTTATCATCAACAACTCTTAACATAGTTAATAGCAAATCGGTGAAAAAAAGAAAATACTTCATTATACCACTCCCGTTTGACCCTGAAACCGTAGTTCAACATCTGTTCTATAACCTTTTTAAATTCCAAAACGAATTCGATATCTCGAGAACTTACTGCATCGAGACCAACCTAGAACTTCCTATTTTAGAGATTTTATCCTATATCTTTTCAGATAAAGACATAAAGTTAAAAATTTGCCAAAATCTAGTAAGAATACCGACAGAGGACGAAATTCCTCAAATCCTTGATCACTATCACCGCGGAAAAACTAACCTACACCGAGGTATTAACGAAACCGTGAGACGTTTAAAGGAAAAGTATTCCTGGCCCAATCTTATCAAAGATGTCGAAAAGTTAATAAAGGCTTGCGAAATATGTCAAAAAGTTAAAATATGCAGGCAAAATTTAAGTAGGCCTCTAGTCATAACCGAAACACCGAGAACGCCATTCGAACGAATTAACATAGATATCTTTGAATATCCCACAAAAAACCATGCACTAACAATACGGGATGAATTGACCTAGTTCACCCAAGCCTACCCTCTGTCAGATAAATCAGCGAAATCCGTAGTCAACACCCTTTTGGTGTTCTTCCAACATTACGGTACTCCTCTGAGGATAGTCTGTGACCATGGCCGAGAATTCGACAATTCACTCATGAAAGACCTTTGTCACCTTTTTGAAATTAAAATAACTTTTACAAGCGTTAGCCATCCCCAATCAAACGGTTCAGTAGAAAGATTTCACGCGACACTTTCCGAAATGATTCGTGCAAATCTTGCGGAAAATCCCGAAGAACACCCCTTTAATGTCTTACCCTACACCGTTATATGCTATAACAACACGAAAACAAAACCCACGGGTTTACCCCGTTTGAATTACTCTTTGGACATACTTCAGCCAGACCCCCTGAGAAACTTTACAACCAAAAGGAACTGATTTCCAAATATGTAAGGGATCTAAACAATAGAATGGAGTATTACTATAAAGTCGCCAGAGACAGAACTGCAACTCAAAAAGAAAAATCAAAGGAAAGATTCCACGAAAGCGTTTCGAAAACCCTATATGAATACAAAGTGGGAGATAAAGTCTACGTAAAAGAATCTCAAATTAAGACGAAAGCCGAAAACTTATTCAATGGCCCATTCGAAATTACAGAGATCCTAAAAAACTCAGCCATCGTTAATAATCTCAAAACCAATCAATCTACAAAAATTAATTTTGATAGATTAAAACCCTATTTTGAATAAGCGCCTTTTATTTTACAGATTTTGTGCGATACTCGCGGCAACATCTTCCCAATACTCAATAACACCAATAAATAATACTATCGGAATTTTCTTCCATGAAGAAGGAACACTTAAAGTATCAAACAACAAATGGACACTTCTGGTCTACAAAGACCTCCTACCTGTTAAGGAAGCTATTTTAAAAAACGATAAAATTTTAAAGAACCTGCTAGATAACTTCTTTTCTCAGGACATACCCTCACCTAGGATAATAGCGTTTAAAGGAGAAGTGCAGACACACGTCAGCCTACTTGAACAAATTTCTGACTCAGTCAATCTCAAATATAAAGATGTTATGGCTGATACCCAGAAGTACTCCTATAATAGGAGAAGACGTGGACTTATTAATGGAATGGGAACAATCTGGAAATCAATATCCGGCAATTTAGATGCTTCAGATGGTGAATATTTTAATGATTGCATAGAGAAAATCGGTCGAGATGAGCGAGAAATTGAAATCTTAATGAAAAATCAAATATCCGTGACGACATCAGTAATAAAAAGCTTTAATTCAACTATGCAAAAACTAGCCATCGATGAAAAAGCCTTTAACGAAAACATACAGAACATTCAAACTGCAATAATTAACATTTCAGACGACTTAGCTTTCTATGACGCTAAAATAGACCTTCTTAATATATGCGAATCCCTGATGGAAAGTTACTCGTTTATAGAAAACTTTCTTAATGATATCTTGAATGCTATAACGTTTGCTCGCCTTAAAATATTACATAGCTCTATTATTACTCCACTAGATCTGATCGAGTCACTCAAACAAATCTCTCAATCTCTGCATAAAAATAACTTACCACTTCCGGGCTACTCTTCCAGTATTGCCAAATATATTGATATCATTGAACTAGAGGCATACCAATCAGACTCTAAAGTAGTATTCGTTCTTAAAATTCCTCTGGTTGAGCCCGAAACTTACACCATGTACCGTCTTTACCCAATCCCAATATCAGACAACCGAACAGGGTTCCACCACATCATCTCTACTACCCAAAAATACATTGCGAGAGACGATGAATCAATGCTTTACATCTCACTCCAAAGTATTGAGAGCTGTAAACCTCTTGGTTTGAGCCAAAAAATCTGTTCAGAGATCCTTCCACATCCAATCGACAGTGACTCCATCTGTGAAGCGCAGCTCGTGAAGCAGTCAACCCAATTACTACCAAGGACATGCCAATCAAATCTGCTAATGGTAACAGAATACAACGTCCAACAAATCGACCTCAACTTCTGGTTGATTACTGTATCAGACCCACTCCCTATAACAGTTAAATGCGAAGGAAGACAAATAATCACGAAGATAGTCCAAGTTAACACCCTCCTACGACTCCAGCCAGCCTGCAGCGCCTTCATCGGTAGTACTAAAGTCCATAGTAAATACCTGATGGACGCCTACCAAAACATCACCTACAGAAGCCTACCCATTGAGATCCCGTATAGATGCTGTGAAAACTTTCCAAAGAAGTCATCACTTCCAGACCTCAAACCCTTGAAGCTGAGCAAAATTGACACCGATGATCTCAACATCGCCCAGCACAAACTCGACCAGTATTCGGAGGAATTGGACAAAATAATTTCTCAGCCATTTATAGACAAACACTTGTCTTGGTTTACCATAGTAACTATAACCATAATTGTTGTTCTGGTTATTATCTACTTCACGTGCAAATGTCGACGCAGAAGAATACCAATGATCACCATGCATCCTTCCAACGATGATTCCCCTCCAAGGCCAAAGCCAAAGAACCAGAAGACCGTATCCAGCCTTTGCAGTATACTTCCGAGGCGAAGACCTACCATCCACCCAGAAGATTACATTCATGAAGAAGAAATAGAACTCCATTAGAGTCCTAAAAGTTGTCGCATAGCATCAACTTTTAAAAAAAAAGGGGAGTTGTTATATGCGATTTAATAACGAACTTAGAATTTTTGCATCAAGCGCGTGTTCTATTTCGCAATAGCAACTCGACACGTGTATTCCAAGAAGGAGAGTCAGCATGATTGCAAAACGTGATGTTTAGCGTGTGAACCATGCCGACACTGCAGAATTTTTATTATAAATACCTTTGTAAAATATTAGAATAGTTAGTATAAGATTTAAGGCGTTACTATGCCGATTTTGTATCTCATATGTTTTTGTAATTAAAATAATAATCTTTTTTAAAAAGTCAAGTGGAGTTTTAGTGATATAACATATACAGGGTGTTATGGAAATGACTTATTATTTTTTAACCCGTAAATATATAGGTCGAGACGAATTGGGGAAAAATTGCTATAAATGGCGCTCGAAGCTAGAAATTCGAGAAAAATGCCTTCAAAAATTTAGGTCCAAAACACCTACGCGCCAATGACCCAAACAGCTGACTTGGGTAATTGTTTACTTTAGTGCAAATGTTGAATTTTTCGCTAAAATTTCGTATATAGGCTAATTAAGGGTAGCTGATCACAATTTTCCTTTTGCGTTTAGGCGGCAAATGCACTGGTTTTGAGAAAAAAAATGTTAAAGTTTTTCTAACTCACCGGTATGTTATTTTGCAGGTAATCCTAAAATGTTGCTATTTCCAATAAAATATTACTTGTCGGAGTCATAGTATACACTTCTGAGTTGAAATAAACGAAATATGCCACAAGGAAACTCTGAAAAACGGGATAACTTGTAAGCGAACAGAAAACTCTACGTTATCTGGAAAAAGACGGGAGACAGCTCACTGACAGCTGGCCAAAAAAGCAGAAGCAAACTGCACCCATGTTGTCAGATTGTTAGTGTATTATAAATTGCCTATTCTTTTCAATTCATTTTTATTAATTGAATGAATCCTATTGGCTCGAGCTAGCATATCATTCTCCTGGATGGAAGCCATTAATAATTACAAGAAAAAGAAGAACAATCTGGCAACGTGAGTGCAATGAATCTGAAAAGAGACGCTTCTACTTTGTCGGCGTATTAACAACGAATTTAATTAAATTTGTGCCTTTTCCATTGTTTTTTTGCTAAAATGTTGTTCTTATTTTATGAACAGATAGTTTGGTGAAAGTTTTATCACATATTTTGAAGGGAAAACCATAAAATCTAGGAAATTGAAAGGAAAGAATACCCTAACCTGTAAGTGAAAAACTTTAACATTTTTTTTTCTCAAAACCAGTGCATTTGCCGTAAAAACGCAAAAGGAAAATTGTGATCAGCTACCCTCAATTAGTCTATATACGAAATTTTAGCACAAAATTCAACATTAATTGCACTAAACTAAACAATTACCATTCCAGCAGTTTGTCTTGTCAAAAACACATGTGTTCAGGGGCATTGAACTATCATGGAAGGCGCACATAGTCCGGTTTTAAGGTATTTTACAAAATTTAAAATACTTCCGATTTTAGAAAAAAAAACTATCAAGTGTAACTCTAGACCACCTCAGGAGTGGCCCCTTAAAATATAATAAGTCATTTCCATAACACCCTGTATATGTTATATGCGATTTAATAACGAACTTAGAATATTTGCATCAAGCGCGTGTTCTATTTCGCAATAGCAACTCGACACGTGTATTCCAAGAAGCAGAGTCAGCATGATTGCAAAACGTGATGTTTAGCGTGTGAACCATGCCGACACTGCAGAATTTTTATTATAAATACCTTTGTAAAATATTAGAATAGTTAGTATAAGATTTAAGGCGTTACTATGCCGATTTTGTATCTCATATGTTTTTGTAATTAAAATAATAATCTTTTTTAAAAAGTCAAGTGGAGTTTTAGTGATATAACATATATATATATATATATATTTTATAATTTTAGTGGTTAAGTAGAAAAACGCCCGTTATGAACGACACGTCTTTTCAGCCATAACCATACGTATACATTTCTTGTAATTTAATTTTGTTATTACACTATCCTAAAATAGCTGAATAAAAACAATTTATTATTGTTATTAAAGAAAGATAGAGAAGTTATAGAGAAGAGGGATACTGTACAATTTTAAAATTGCCACTATTGACTTTGTGGGAAATGTTACACTTACCTTTGATTCTTACGGTTATATTCCCACAAGGTGCATCCTTTATAGTTATTTGGTTCAAAAATTGTTTATTTAGTTGTGTCATCTTTGTTTACAGAAAATTAGTCAAAATATGTGGGGTTAGAAAGTAGTGCGTTCGCTTTTCTGTTGGTTAATGGCACAAGACGCTGCAAGTAGGTTGACCATGCATTTCCGTTTCTGGCTCCCATCAAGTCGCAGAAGGCTCATTTTTACTTTTGGCAATTTTATGTATTAACAAAGTTGTTTGGAATTATTTTCTTTATTTCGTTATTTAACTTATGTTCTGGTAAAAGCCCAGACTCTCGTATCGCTCTGTATTCGTAGTGTGTCTCTGTTCTCGTCTCTTTTATTGTTGGGGTTATGTTAAGTTGGCAAAACGAAGAAAATAGTGGTGCTTTTGAAAAAAACATTTTTTACCGATGAGGCTTATTTTTATTTATCAGGCTATGTTAATTCACAAAATATGCGAATGTGGAATACGCAAAATTCGCATGTTTTTGTAGAAAGACCTCTTCATCCTCAAAAAGTTGGTGTGTGGGCAGCAATTAGTTCTAGAAGAATAGTAGGCCCAATTTACTTTGATGGCACAATTACAGCTGAGAGATATCGGATCGCAATTCTGACAACATTTATTAATGAGCTTCACGATGATGAATTGCGGGAAGGTTACTTCCAACAAGATGGCGCTACACCTCATGTAACCAGAGAAAATTTAAATTTTTTAAGTGAATTTTTTGAAAACAGAGTTATATGCCGAAATACGCAATAAATATGGCCACCTCGTTCCTGCGATTTAACACCCTGCGATTTCTTCTTGTGGCCTTTTATAAAAAACTCCATTTATCGAACACCAATTGAGGATATAAATGATCTTAAACGAAGGATTTCAGAAAAAATTGCCGAAATTAATAATTCTCCAAACGTAAGGTAGCTCAGGATTTTATATTACATACCTACCGTCAAAAAACATTATTTTAGGTTTTCAACGTGACAACGCTGCTTTCTTGCAAATTCGCCCTATGATTTAATCTACGCGCTACTGCTACACTATGTATACTGAGTCACAGCCGCCCTTGAGCAAAATAATTAATAATCACTCGTTATGAAAACATCTAAAATAACTTTATGTTTAAAATAAATTGCACGCTTTTTAAGATAGCTAAAAAATATGGCCATGTTAGATACCTGGATGCAAATACTATTTGTAAAAACAATTATTTGGTAAATTTGTCACCGTACATTAATTACTTCGCAAAAAGAGTATTTGCATGGAGATTTTTCGGCTAAACATTGCCCATCCTTTTATAAATAATTCAAACTTAATTATAATACCAACTATGTCATGTACAAGAATGTGAAATATAGCAGACAGTAATCCTATAAGTAACTCAAACGATTTGGAAAACGCCGATGAATCTCCATTGAGGGATTATACTTTTGTGGCCCAGAGTAAACGTGACATTACAGGGTCCACCACAATAAATAAACCCATACCAAACCAAAATGTATCCAATAACTGTTTTCGTCCTTTAGAAGTACCTTAACCCACTTGTATATTTTCATCAAAATATCGAATGCTTAGCTAATACGGCTTAAGAGTCAGAAATATCACTGAATAGTAAAACTTGCCATTTTCAACTACTCAACTAACACTAGCAGTCTCATGAGGAGTTATTATGTTGTATTATTAGTTGGAAAAAAATTTTAGCTTATGTACTAAATACTGCCCCACAATATCTATGAATGGTGGGGTGGCAATTTATAAACATGATGCGCACAGTATAACTTTAGTGTCTGTTATGTAACAAAATTCTGTCGTAATGGTATAATGGAATACAGTTAAATTGTATCAAACTTATTTTAATAATTGTTTAATCTAAAAGGCGATTTTCACCCGTTTTTGTTATTGTTTAGTGAGTTACCAACAAATATTGATAACCCGCCATATTCGTATTAAAAACAAGTGTCAGCTGATTTTGTAATAAAGTGCACTTTTTCGTTAAAAAAGGTTTTGCTTACTTCCACCAGTGGCGTGCGTGAAGATACTCAATATTTTTTTTGAGAAAATATTTGATACGCCACTGATTTTTTTAAACTCTGATGCATTTTTATGCATTATTGATACAAGCTGAACAAAAATTGTCTCTGCTATGTTTTTGAAAAAAAAAACAGTAGTTTTAAAAATAACTCTGATGCAGTACGGATATAAACTAAACAAAATTAATTTACTAATTAAATAAGTACAAAACATTTTATGAATTATTTATACTACAAGTAATATATTTAAAATTTTTTCTAATATATTTAACTTATTCGTTAATCTAAATTTAAACACAAAACAAACTGGACTTAGAGATACTGTTAAAAGTATTAAGTCTATTAATTAAACTCGACTTTACTGCCACAAAACTATATTCAAAATTACAAAAGACTCCTTTTTAAACAAAACAAATGTAAACCCAATTATATATTTTAGCCAATACCGTAATCTCCGATACTCCGTGTATGACTAAATCTATAGAAGCCAGCCTGTTATGCTTTTTCCATCTATGCCTGACTCAGTGTTTGTTTCTTTATTACTTGACGACTATAAACATTTATATACCAGGTGAATAGTTTACAAAAGTGACCACTTTCTACTAAAATACAAGCCGTCTTCTCATTGAACGTCTAACATGTTTAAAAATTCCTGGAGTGTTTTTAATATTTTCGCAAGCCATTATTATCCGGTTTCTAAGATATTCCTGGTTTTCAACTGGAGTTTTGTAAACTAGAGATTTTAAATAGCACCAGAAATAAAAATCCAATACATTTAAATCTGGGGACCTACCGATCCATCGATTTCCGTATTCATCATTTAGATATTTTCTGGCTGTGGCACTAAACTGGGCGGAAGCTCCGTCATGCATAAAAGACGACTGGTTTCGCTGAGCTAATGGCAAGTCTTCCGATAATATTGACAGCTCATTTTCTAAAAAATTGCGATAGGTTTGGCCATCTAACCGCTGGGGAAGAAAGAAAGGTCCTATTAATCTGTTACCAACTATTCCTGCCCATACATTTAACGAAAATTGGCACTGAAAATGTCTTTCGCTAATAGCGTGTGGATTTTCTTGACTCCAAACGTGATTGTTATGAAAGTTTGTTATGGCATTCTTAGAACAATTAGCTTCATCAGTAAAAAATAAATTATCTATAAATTGTGGATTTCTGGCCAACCTTTCCAATAATCATTGACAAAAATTAGGGCGTTGAGGAAAATCACGTGGTAAAAGGGCCTGAACTCGTTGTATGTGGAAAGGATACATTTAATGATCGTGAAGAATCCTCAAAACGGTTTGCTGACTAGCGTTTACCTTATGCGCAATTTTTTTAGTACTGGTTTCTGTATCTTCCTCAATTCTATTTAATACTGTTTCTTCTAATTGTAGTGTTCTTACCGTCCTTGGCCTGCCAGGAATATCAGAAACTCTTGCAAAACTTCATATTTCTCACAAACGGCGATGAAGACATACAAGGGTCTGAGCACACGGTGCTACAGGATTCAGATATCTTGCCTGGTATATGCGTCTTGCTTCGTATGCATTTCCATCAGCAAGAACATAAAGAAAATGCATATCTGCCAAATGAGCACTGTTTTGTAAATCAGCCATAACTTTTGGATCGATAAACAATTGACAAAAACGACGCACTAAAGCTTTAAATGATTCTTCTGTCATTTGATTTTGTGAGATTTCCACAATTATTTCCAAAATCTTTGACATAAGCCTACTCTCAAAAAAAGTCCAATCAGCGATAATATTGATGGTATCTTCACGCACGCCACTGGTGAAAGTAAGCAAAACCTTTTTTAACGAAAAGGTGCAGTTTAGTATAAAACCAGTTGACACCAATTTTTAATACCGTATCTTCAAAGACTATCAAAATTAAAAAAAAAAAAACAATTATTTCTTCTATTTTAACACCCTGTATCTTAGAGGGTAAGCAATTTAGGGCATATGTCTATACGAACTTTTCGACTTAAAATATTGCTAGGAATTATATCCTAGATTTTCTTCATGCACTTAAGGATCACCCTGTATGGATCCGTCGAAGAGACGTGAAGATAAGCAGACAAAGTTTATCTATAACAGATGGTATAACACACAAAACAGACAAATTTGTTAACTTACTTAAAGATGAAGAATGGCATAGGGTATATCGTCGTATCCCTACCAGAAGTCACTAATTGACATTTAGGGATAAAATTAACCAACTGTGCGTCGCAACTTATTTTAATTGTGTATTTTAGTTTATAACGTCACTAACTGCAAACGAATCATTAATCCCGGGTATTTGTATGCTGTAAAGGTCACTAAGTAAACTAGCATAGAAATTGATAATGCCAAAACTCCTTAAGTGAGTAAATGAGTTTTTGTTAAAATGTTTTACAAGGCGGGTCAATTCTAAATCTCACTGACAGCAGTTAGTGATTTTTGGCATTATCTTTATTGACGAATATTGTTTGTTGTGTATTAAGTACACACGTTTTTACTTCTTTCCGTGAAGTAAGTATGTGACTAAGTTTTTGTATAATCTAACAAGATTTATCGTTTGTAATAGTGAAATTGATATATAATACGATACGAACTATGAATTCTATAGGCTTAAAACTTCTGAGACTGGCCTTAAATAATATGGCAAGTAAGAAAACCTAACCTCAATATTTAGCATGCCTTTATTTTATTAGTGCATTATGATAATGTTTTAAATAATATTAATTTATTAAACCTATAAGAGCATTATTTCAAGTCAATTCTTAGTAGATAAATGTTAAATAAATAAATATATAAATGCCAAAATTTTTTTCAAAAAACATTAGATATAAGTAATGGGGCGATAAATAAAGCATTTGAAGGTTGTCAAGATGACGTCCTTACGGCCGATGATAAACGAAGCAAGGGAACCCCTTACAATAAAACTAAGGATGAAGATGTGGCTTTTGTTAAAGAACACATTGAAATGTTTCCTGCAATGGAATCACACTGTTGCAGGAAAAATTCACAAAGGCGAAATTTAGTTGCCAAGTTGATCATCAGAAAAATGTTCTTTTTATATAAGGAGTATTGCATCGAAAAAAAACCGAATTCCGGTAACTCAATCTATATACA
The DNA here is from genome assembly GCA_963920685.1 of Polydrusus tereticollis. Classification (NCBI taxonomy): domain Eukaryota; kingdom Metazoa; phylum Arthropoda; class Insecta; order Coleoptera; family Curculionidae; genus Polydrusus; species Polydrusus tereticollis. The sequence goes on from OY987335.1 coordinate 59,210,871, forward strand.
GGCAACCATTTTGCACATAATTCAATCTGTCATTTTTCGTTCCAAAGAAAAACCAGTGTTCCTTATGTAATAAATTTTTAAAAGCTAAAAATGCAGAAACACTGAATGACCAACTTCAAATCAGTTATACTGAACATATTAAACAAAAAAACGACGCTAACCGAGCCAAGGAACAAGATAAAACCAGACCAAATAATGATCCACATTTATGTCTATTACATTCGATCTTCAAAGTGTTCTTCAAATACCATCTGGTGAAGAGTCGCTGCTATACTATACTAGAAAACTTTGCATCTACAATTTATGTATTTATTAATCCAGATTGCCTAACGAGGCCTACTGCATACTATGGTCCGAAATAAATGGAAAAAGAAGCAATGAAATTGATACTGCCTTAGTGCAGTGGATTACGGCTCTTCCAGAGAATATCAGAGAAATATCTTTGTTTTCTGATACTTGCGGAGGCCAAAATAGAAACCAAGAAATATCCGCATTATTATTATTCCTTGCTAAAACCACCAGTGTTAACATCATTGAACACAAATACTTAGAATCTGGACACTCATTTATGGAAGTGGACAGTATGCAAAGTGCAATCGAAAGAGAAAAAAGGCATATCAGCATTAATTCTGTTATGGGGTGGATGAATATTATGAAAAGCGCTAGATCCAATAGAAGTAAAAGAACAGCCAATCCGTATCATGTTAACCAGTTAAACTGATATCCTTGACTTTAAAGATGTGAGCAAACGCTTAATCAAAAATCGCCTCAAAGATAGTAATGGTGATACAGTCAAGTGGCTTTTGATAAAATGCTTACGATATGAAAATGAAAGCCCAGGAATAATAAAATTTCGGTATAGCCACAGTGGATCCTACATAAATTTAAACGTTTTCCAGCGAGGTCGTCTAAGAAACATAACTGAAATTAAAAAAAAAAACGTATAATGATTCTCTCCCCATAAGTATTCTCAAAAAGCAAGATCTATTAAAACTATGTCGCAAGAATATTATACCAGAAAAGCTTCATCCCTAGTATGAATCACTTCCAACCGCCACCACCGTGGTAGATGATACTGTAGAGCCTGCTAAAGATGAAGATGACGACGAAGGTGATGATAGTGGTTAATTAATAAGATTTATTTAAATGTTAGGACTATAAGTAATACCTATGGTAGTTAATAAAAAACCAGCAGATAATTCACAAATTGTTTTTTTTTTTTATTTATTAAAAACTCACTAACTGACGTTTTTCCGATAAAATTAAACTTTTTAAGGTCAAGTAGGCTCTCAGTGTTGGTTCCTTTCGTCGGATTCTATAACCTCACTGACAAGCCGTTATACGGCGAAACGCGTCTGGGAATTTATCCGACGAAGGGAAGCAACCTTTAAATTCTACAATTGTTGGTACTCGGTCCGTTAACCGAACTGGCTCCTAATGTTGCGCACCTGGCGGCGACTCCTGCAATAATGACCGGCTCGTCTGGTCTTTGCAGGGGTTTCCTTCTCCGTTTCTGACTGATTCTTGTGTAAACACTTTCTTTCTGTCTCCGGTTGTAGTTCCAGATTTTGTATCATTAATTAGACGATTAAAGAACTGTAATTCGAGTGGATCTGACAATATGTCAAACAATATGCTAAAAAAGTGTACATATCGCCTCTGTAATGTCTCAATATTTTCAATTGATTTGTCCAATTCAAGAAAGTGTTTTCCTAGTCAGATGAAAGTGGCAACAGTTATTCCGGTGTCTAAAAAAGGGGATCCCAATAATTTCGCTAATTATCATGCTATAAGCTTAATTTCACGCCACTCAAAAAAATTTCAAATGTACCTAAAAGGTCAGATTAATTCCTTCTTGCAAACTACAAACTGTTGTCCGACACACGGCATGGTTTTATTAGGTTGAAAAGCACGGAAACTGCTTTTTTGATCCTTTCAAAACAAAATTATTTCTGCGCTCTATAATAAGCAAGGTGCCCTGGGTCTGTTCATTGATTTTTCCCGTGCTTTCGAAATGGTGGACAACGACTTAGTGTTAGCAAAACTGTAGCGATATGGTAATAGGGATGGTCCACTGAGGCTACTTAAGTTATATCTGGATGGTCGTTTTCAGCATGTTATATTGAACAATAAAATGAGTGGGCCTAGACCTATAACGCAAAAAGTCCCGCAGTGATCTATCCTTGGTCCTTTATTTTTCGTTATTTTTGCTAACGACTTGATTCTACATATTTAGAACTGTCTTCAATATGTTTACATTGATTGTTATGCCAACGACACTAATGTATTATTACTGAGGCCGGATCCAGTATAATTAAACGAAAACTGCTGAAATTGCTGGAGACAAGGCTGGACTATGGTATCAAAAAATCAGTTTATTAATTAAGCGAAGTAAAACAATAAATTAATTATCAACATTATATTTTTATCGGGCAGAACATTCTCTTGACACTGTCCTATGTACAGGTTCGTTATGGTATTCTTAATTTGGGTACTAGTAGGCACATTAGGAGAGTGTTTCTGATACAGAAAAGGTCAATTTGAACTTTGGCGGGACTATCTCATGAGAAATTATCGTTTATAATACGGAATAATATGTGTATGCTTTTAAAAATAGAACTCAGTTGCAGGCTACTCATCCTGATTATTTGCATAATACTCTTGGGAGAGATTTAGAGTTCGACCAAGTTCAAATTGGTACAGCTATGTGTGTGCCGATGCGCGAATGTATAACGTCAAAATCAGTATCCGTTAATCAGGAGCTTAAGAATGCTTCGTGGCCGTCACTAGGTAGCGAGAGCGAGAGTAAGCGAGCCACTGTGCAGCTTGAGTGGAGGCTATTTAATGAACCACTTTGAACTTGGTCGAATTCTACTTCCGCCTGACAATCATCGGTCCGCTTTTTACCAAAAAGAACATTTGGTATAATGCATTTAAATCTTTCAATGCACTTCGAGGTAAAATAAGGTATTGTCCAAATATTGATATACATAATAATTTCAAGGCTCAAGACTACTCTGAAATTATTAACTGGATGAACTGAGTTTTATCTTCGCCTCCATTATTAAAAGATATTAGTAACGATGATATTAACTCGCATATTGAAAGTGACTCAGTTCCTAAATGGGATATGACATTTCAAACATCTATAGCTCACCCAAAGGCAGTTGAACGATGTGTAAAACTCATAACAGAATCCTCAGGAAAAGTTTGCAGAATTGAGTCTAGGGATAGTTTTTTCGATAAAAAAAATCTGTTTATAAATATTTCTAATGGTTTAAACTAATTTGTTTTTAAACGTGTAAACTTGTATTCAATCAAGAAAACCAATAAAAAGAACATGTAAGTTGTTAGTATTTTTATCTATTCATATCTATCATCTACCTTTATTTCTGAATTTTTCTCAAAATTTTATTAACTTTGAAGGCAACGCGTAACCGGAAGATGTTGATGGATTTAACTAATATTAAGACATGATTTTCTGTGGTTTCAATACATATGAATTTAAGCTATTACATTCGGGAAGATGCTAATTTAAAAATGGTAAAAATTATCTTTAAATCATCCAAGGATTAAGACCCTCAAGGCCTCAAGGACCAACATGCAATTATGAAATACAATGGGTTTAAGACGAGGTTTAAAAAATTTTTAGTATAGAAGAGCTGTTACACATTTCAGATGGTCCATTTTTATGTCAAAATCAAAAAATGATAATCTCTCTTAAAATCAAAAGTAAAGGTAAGTGACGTAGAACGGATTTGGACTCTACTAACACTATAAAAATTATTTTTCTGACCTTTTGGACTCCTTCTAAAATAAGGGTGGGGGAGGCTTGACTTCTGTTGCAGAAGAAGTTCGATAACTACCCAATACGTTATCCGATTTGGTTGAACTTGGTCTTGTCTTAAGATGGGAGTTAAATAAGAAATCAATTGCAGAGCCTCACGCAAAAGAGATCAATTCAAAAACTATTAATTTTCAAAGCATTTTGATGGTGCACGTTTAAAGATAAAACATGTGGCCCGGAGTTCGTCTATTTTTTATTATAAAATATTGCAAAATAGTCCAGTTATCAATTAACAAAAATAGCAACAATTTGAAATCTGTTGTCACGGAATCAAATAAAAAATAGTGAAATTCCTAGGTAATATTACAACAAACATATTTACGTAGTTTCAACAAGAAAAACGTCGGTTTGCAGTCAATGGTCTCATTTTAGTAAATATTATATCATATGGGACGATTTTTGTCTGCCATGTTGAAGTTTTAGGCGAACGGTAGCTTCGACAACCACCATCGCATGGATAACTTAGTTCAGTACCTACATGCCAGAGAGCAGCACGGGTGTTCTAAATATAGTATTATTTTCTTAGTTACCCGACTTTATATATAATTGTACTAAAATTTGCAGCTTTCAAAGTATAATATGTAGCATACAAAATGAATTAAAATATTCAAAAAATGAGGAGACGCACACATTTCATAAGTAAATGTACTTATTAAATAAAGAAATTGCGGAAGAGCCTCTCACAACGATAATTTCTTTTAATAATTAAATCCGTACCTACCTCAACTAATTTTAATTACAAAAGTCGTGTACTACCCTATGTGTAAACTGCAAATTTACGGTTAACAATAATTTTATAAATTAAGCAATAATGGTCTCTATGCATATCGAAGATTAGGTATATAAAAAGTAATAAAACCCATCAATGCTGTATTGAAACAATATTCATTGTTTTAACAGGGACACCAAAGAGAAGAGTAACCCAACTAATTCTTTGACCGAATTTGGGCGAATGCCTCTTTAAAATAGGTAGGCACCGACAGCGTACCCAGTAAAATCGATAGGTGGTACAAAAAAGCAACATGGAATACTAAATCTTAAGAAATAGCTATTTATTTAAACAAAAAAATAATGATGTACTTCTTCCACTTGCCGGGGAGCGCTAGCGGTAACGAGCCAATAAGATTGAAATTTTACTGACACGTGTCATCGGAACAAATTGAAGGGAAATGTGAGTTGCAAGACGCGAACACGCAGGACTCGCGGCGAAGAGCATATGAGTCATTTAAACCGGTCTGGACGTAGACGATGCATATTCTGATACGCTGGGATACGTCTCCGTCTCCGGGTAGCCTTGACGCATGCGCCCAACGTATTCTAGTTTGCTGACGATCAGCTAGTTCAATATAGACTTGTTTTTCATCCTCTTCACCCAGTATTCCCCACGGCTGTACTTCTTCACACCATGACCAGAGATCCTCTTCTTCAGGCTTAGTTGTTATTGCCTGCGGTGAGTCACCCACGGGGTTTGGGTCGCTTGCCACTTCTTTGCCACTCGGCCGGCAGTCGGGCGGAGGTTTAGAGAACCCTAACAGGTCCTGGACACCAAGTACAGAGTTGGCATCTCGGTCTGGGCCCTTCGCCACCTCCGCAACGTTGACGGAAAAGTCATAGCGAACTTCCTGGAGTTCTGCTTGTCCATTGGGCGAGTATGCGGCCATGGCATCATTGATCCAGGCCTCCAGGAAGCCGCTCGGCGAAGACGGTAGCAGCACGTCTTGCATTCTGTCGGAGACTGCTGCGTAATTTAAGGCCATGTGTCTAAATCACAACAGCCTTGTTGAAACGTAATAAAAATATGTCAAAACTTTTATTCGAACTCTGTATATTATATAAGTCTTATTCTGACTCTATATAATATCTAACTAATAACACTTGTTATGCCTAAGTATTTATTCAACTTAAAAACACAAAATTAAACGACTTCGTAACTTTAATAAAACTTTTATTGGTCCGACTATTATTTTGACAACTCCCAAGAAAGTCCCAGATTATGCTTTAGGAACTTTCCGTTAAAATGCGTATTACAAAATTAATTCTTGTGAAAATAACTCATCATCTCGAGTTATGACGTCATATGATGACTGCAGCTAAATTGATCTTATCTGTTTGAACCCCCGTGAATGACTGAAGAGCATACGAACTTGTCGGCTATTTATAGTAAAATCCAATACCAGAACAATTCCATGTTTTCAAGCGATCTGAATAATAATACCGGGTGAGCGAAAGCTAATTATTTGAAGGTATGAATTTTTTGTTCTATTATTTAAACCTTCCGTCTTTAGTGTGGTTTAATAATTTGTAAAAATAGGTACTGGATGTTTTATTAACAGTTGTGCCCAATTTTAATACTTTTTAAGTAGGTATGTAGTTACGACTTTTTCCATACGCAATCTCATGTAAGTATATACTTACATAGTGTATTAAAACATAAGGTGTTCAGGGTAGGTCCAGGTTTATAAAAAAATTTTCTGATGCTTTTCTGTAGGCTAAGTGTATATTCGTATACATATACAGGGTCCCAAATTTAAAACTACCCAGGCCCGTATTATCCTTCATTTTTGACAGACAAATTTGTGGGGATTACCGAATTGTAGAGATTATACTATCGTGTCGTCAATTAAAAATTTTTTGTGCTCTCTTGGTACTTATAGCTGAAGATGTGGTTACATCCCACAGCAAACTTCTATTTTTTACTTCGTTAATTAATTGCATTTCATAATAACACAGCACCAGCTGATGTGTGTCAGATGATCAAATGACTACAGGGAGAACTGTTATTGGTTACGGTTGTATTGATAATAAAGAACATGGACGGGAGAGACATATTATTGGTTTCGGTTTGGGTTAGGTTAGTTATAGTTAGTTAGTATTTACTCGATCCTCACATCGCAGGGACCCTGCAAATTGGGTACTGTGTACTGTGTAGGCATGCCGGACCGACAAAATCCAGATCGGGCGGTTGGTTGAGGTGACCATACGATCTCTCGAAGTCCCCACTCCAACGCCCTGCAAGTCTGATCGTGTGGAGCACGGTTGGGTCAATTTTCATCTATATTTGACGGGGCACGTCATGTTTTAATTCTGACGCGAATTTTTATTATTTTGAATCGAAAATGTCTGAAAGGGAGATTTAAGCTGGGAGAGAAGTTTTTCAGCTATAAAGGGATATGCCCTGCCTGTGGGATATTTCCAACGCCAATTATTTAAATAGAGACATGCGCAGCCATGGAATGAAAGTTTTCAAAGGCAGTTGGTCCTAGTTCTTTAAGAATATTAATATGGCTATACTTATTCCTCTCTAGTGGCCACTTTTTAACCCAGCATTTATTTTCTTTTCATTCTTCACGAATTATTTCCCAATACCGCAATTCCGATTTTTTTGACATGTACTTAGAGGAGCCATTCCACCTTTAACGTCACACGCTCGAATCACAGAAAAAGGCTCGTTTTTCTCAACAGGCTGCGAGTTCGGGTGGTGTGAAGAGCATCAGCACCCGATTTTCCCTTTCCTATATGCCCTGCAAATCGCACCCTGCAGATTGGGTCGTGTGTGAGGGCTTTTACTGAGAAACTCTTTGGGTACCTATACCGATACCGACAATACAGTAATAAATAACGAGACGGCGACGATTTACAAGGTGGATTTATTTGCTAAATAAAAATTAATAATAATAATAATAAATAAAATACTGCTCAATAATATGGTATAAAATAAAGGTCCGCTTTCTTAAAAAAAATACACCTGCATTTGTAGGAGCCAAATTTTAAGGCACAAGAATAAATATACTGAATACTATAATATTATCAACAATTTCTCTTTACCCAGCTGTAGGAAGTAGTGGCGTAGTCAGCATTTAGGGACGGGGGAGGCAAACTGTCGGAGGGGCGCAGATAGCGGAGGTAAAGCGCCGCAGGCAAAAAATTTTTGTGACCACGCCCAAATTTCGTAGGAATTTACCTTCTTTATGTTCCCTACGAAACGTGGGTCTGGCCCCAAACGAAGTGAAAATCCGCTATATAAAAAAAAATATTATAATGTGGTGGGACACTCTTGAAACCGGTTTTATTAAGTATATTCCCATCGCTTTTCTTTACTAAAAATAAAATAAGACCGATCTTGTTTTTTAAGAATTATTATTTAAGTAGTAAAGGGGCGCCAAGTCAAGGGGAGCGGGGGAGGGGATTGCCTCCCTTTGCCTCCTGTGGCTACGCCACTGGTAGGAAGACAGAATCGTTGCCTTTGTCTCGGCGGCGGCACTTTTTTAAACGAACGAATAATTCGCAGGTAAAGGCAAAGGCAAAGAGACCGACAAGCTTCAGCACGGGGTAAAGGGCGTGGAGCTACAAACAGTTTTTACATCGATATTTTGCGAAGAACAAACTGAGTTTAATAACAACGATGTTTAATTTTGTCAAAAGATATTCCAAAATAATTTTTTGACTTTTGTTCTTATAATATATGGGTAGCGAAAGTAGTAAATATTTTTATTTCGCTTATATTTATACTTAACCTAGAGTTTGCAGTCACTGTTTTGAATGGCCGAATAAACGACATTTGGAAACCTGACATTGTAACACTAGTTATCCTATACAGGGCGTCAAAAAGTCTGGGGTATTGCAAATTTTTCAAAAACTATATACCGAATACATTGTCCGGAAATTGGCATGTGTATATAAATGTAATTCCAACGGCACAACTTGGAAGATACAACCATAGACATATAAACATATCTGTCTATGGATACAACCATGAACTAACCTGTAACTAAGTGTAATACAGGGTTGGTAAGGAGAAAACCAAATTCCTAATTTTAAATGGAACGTCCTGTATATTTCTGAAGATTTAGATAGTCCATTAAAAGACAAATTAAAAATGATGTAAGGATGTAATGGGTGTATGTACAAAAACGACTTATGAAATCAAATTTTAAAAAATTACACACAATAAAAATAAGAAATTCCTAAACAAATAAACAACACCTACTTTATGAGATGTTCAAAATGTTAGCCATGTTAGTCTTTCACTAAATTCCCGTAAGGCATTTTTTCAGCTTATATACTATTTCAAAAAATTAATTGTTTTAATTTGGTTTTTACATAAATCTATTAGTTTGACACATAAACCCAGCAACAGCAGCCTATCAAAAAATTGTTTTTTTATAAGGCACTATTTGAAATTTTAAAAATATTCAGATCACTTAAAATTAAAAGGAATTATATTTTTGCTGACCAACCGTATATAATATAGCAACAGATAAGGTTTCATCCTTCTAAAGTGTGCAGCTTTAAGCTATATCGACATTCCAATCTCCAAAAAATATTTTAAGTACTTGTAGAAATTATTTGTAATATACCAGACTTTTTTGACACCCTATATAGCAAAATAACATATTATTATTATTATTACCACATACCACACTTGAAATTAGCTTTATATTATGTTATATAGGAGAGCTGGTCATAGTTTTCTTCGGTATAGTTTAGTATAGTACAATCTAAACTTAAATAGTTTGTACAATAGTAAACTATATACTCCCTTAAAAGCAATTCATCTATCGACAAATTTATAATGTAGTTGGATGGGTAAATTACAGATCTCACATTTATTTTTAAAAATATATTCCTGATATCATACGCCCACCGTCATCTACGAATAATATATCTGTACCTCAGAGGTCAACTGTACTAAGTCACATTTATCTAATTTTATAGGAGAACAGTTAAAGAATTATTTATAACTAATTTGGTTGTCATTTTTTAAATATTGTTTATTTTTTTTCAATAATGAGAACATTTATATAGGTTATTAATAGGTACAACATGTTAGGACTTAAAAAACAAAAATCCGTAAAATTTTGGTTTTACTGGACTTAGTATAGGTTACCACCAAAAAGAAATATTTTTTGTTGTGGACTTAGTATTAAATATTTAAACTAACGTGACTTAGTATACCTTATTTTTTAAATATATAAAAAGTCGGCGCAATTTTAATTATTTAATATTACATATGAAAAATGGGCCTTATAAAATACTGACAACAAAAAATAATGGTTTTACCAGTACAGTTTATAATTTTTCTAACTAACTGTTAGTTTTAGATTCTGTAAAAACATTATATTAACAAAGCTTCTCGTTTGCAAAAATTTACAGGTATCTACTTATATCTTAGATCTTTACACATTATGGAAAGCTTTTTTGTTTAATAACGAAAATATTTTTTTGAAACTTAACTGTAATTCGTTGAACTAATAAAGTGAAAATAACAAATTAAATTTAAAAACTTATAAGCTTTATTCACTTAATCTTCATCACTAACAGCATCACTGTGTGGAAGATTTTGGTAGAAGGCATGAAACATTCTTGGCACCCACTTTAATAAATTTTGCAGATGTTTGTATTTCTTTTCTCCTATTGGTTTTGGTACGTCTCTTATCACTGGTATTTCGTCTGGAAATACTACTGATCTTCGTGTATTTCTATTTAAATCAAGGATATCAAAATTATCTTGTTCAAAAGAACTCTTGCAAGAAACCTTGCCTGGTTGGTCAGCTCGAAGCTGTATGTGAACTAATTTCGATATTTTAAAGTCTTTTCGATTTTCACACTTTTTCCTATGCATAAGTGGTGCGTTACTGCCATTAATCAAAAACAAAAAATCTTTAAAATCTGTAGTCTCCATGTTAAGTACAGAAAATCTCGTATTAGCTAATAGCACAAGCTGTTGCCAGTCCCATGGCGTCATAATCTGAAATTTAGGCATCTTTTTTGTGGCTCTCTCTATAAGAGAATGATCACTATCCACTTCAAAGTGTGTATGCCCTCTTAAAAGGTATTTGTGATTTATTACTTTCAAAGTTGGAATTAATTTTAAAAAGGCAATATACGCCAAAATTGCATTAATGTTCCGATTCTGGGACGGGCAATTATCGGATCAAATAGTAACTTCTTCAGTAGATTTCTCAATTTGTGTTGCTAGATATTTCATCAAGCATGAAGCGATTTCATTGCCACCTCGCCCTGCTACACTTTCATCCCACATACAACATGATGTGATGTTCTTAGTAGTGTCTTTAATTGTGTAGTTAAAAGTCCATAATTTTAATGAATAAAAGCTTTGAGAGTTTGTCAGGGTGGGTGTTGGTAAGCACTTTTCGAGGTCTACTGTTAGGCACTTTTGATTTGTGGAATTTTCAGCATTTTTTTTATCTTTGTTTTATAAATCATACTTTTTTGATGCTTCTTCTAAATGTTTATCGTATTGTTCTTGAATATGATGTCTTTCTTCCCCAGAATAATCCTTTAACTTTATTAGGAATTCATCATACTGGTCGCATGTATCGTTGTCCGGAAGTTTAAAAGAATAGTTGAATTCATTATTAAATATTTCATAATACAACCACGCTTTGGGGATTTCATTTTCAGGAACATTATTTTCCAACATTTCTTCTCTGTATATATCGTACATTTTGGCAATGGTTAAACTACTATCAAGATATTTTTTGGATGACCGCTCTCTGCTGTAGTGTGATTGTATCGTAGGAAATTGTGATATGTGATTTCTGATACTGTCTTTGGCGTCAGCAGGTATTTTATTTGGTGGAACTTTTTTCCCACGTTGATCAGCTTCCGTCATACCACCAACCAGCTTTTTGGACAATGCTGTCGAAACCAAAAGTCTATGAGATAGCCAGTGTATTTAAAAAAAATACCTTGCATACTTCCGTCTGGACACCGTCAATACTAAAAGTAAACTTTCTGTTGCACGTTTTTTTATTTTCTCTTTCACCTGTTCTCGAACGTCTTCTTTTAACATCAACTAAATGGACACTGGAAGCTACGAACTGACGTTTTAGTTCGACTGACTTTGATGGCGACCAAAACATTTTAAAAATATTTCGGCGTTGTTCCGGCGTAATATTTAAGATACATTTAAATCTGCACGTGTCTTTAAAAGGAGGACCCAGGGACTTGGCCTTAATTAAAGTTTTACGTCTGCAAATATATTGTTTTCCAGAAAGGCGTTTGCGTTTTCTTATATTGCACTCCCAGGAGTCAGGATTCGTTTGACGTTTTCTACATTTTTTGCGAACCATTTGCTCTCCGTTCGAACCTAACTGATTTAAATTAGCGCTTTCATCGGAACTATCACTAATGTTTTCTATTTGATTCTTTAGAAGTTTTACTGCCGGTTTTTTGTTTCCCAGAACGCTCTCATCACTGCTACTAGAGGAGGTCTCGTAATCGGGATCATTTACGCTATCATCCGAATTAACTAGTAAATCAACTTCATTCACAATATAGCTTGATTGAGGCCGATTGTCATTTTCATGGCATTGCTTACTAATATCTTCATTTATTGAAGACGTCTTGACTTGAGGCGTTGAATCTTTTACCGTTACATCTGGAGTTACGGATGAAGTAGCTTTCTAGTTCCCAAATTTGCTTGGTTTAACTAAGGAACAACCATTTAAAGATTCTGATAATTCCGCAAGACAGAGCCTTTCTTCAGATAACTCCGGGTTTACTTGTTCCACATCTGCAACATAAAAAATATAATGCTTACACAATGCAAACAAGGGCTGATTACAGGCGTTTACCAGTTAATTAAAGTTATTATATTTTTATAATTAAAATACGGTAGTTTTTTTTTAAGTGCCATCTAATAAACTCTTTAGAATTTAGCAACTAGACAAAACTAACATTTTCTTAAAATATATCGAGAGTTGTTTTGCCAAACATACTATACCGGGTAATTTCTACTTGCACTCTACATGCTAAAAATTTTAATGTTTTCATTAGATCTCAATAAAAAGTATCTAGCTGACTTACTTATCAAATCGGTGGATACAGGGCTCAGAACGGATTGAGGGCTTCCAACTAATAAGTCACCAAATTCGCCGTAATCTTCCGGAAAACTTGGACCATAATATGTCGTTGAAGATTCTAAAATAAAACAAATTTTATATAGCCGGGTTAAAATTCTATATAAAATTCCTAAGGCCCAGCTGTATCATTTTTATATAACAAAATAATCTCGCAAGTAATTAACAGAGACTGAGATACATAAAATTACCTCTGGCCACCTTGATCATTTGGTACTGATTACTTACTACATTAACGTTCTTAAAATGTCATCTTTCCATTGTGTAACGGAACTTACACAGCCTGATAACCAAAAAAATAAAAAACTTTAGAAATACTTACCATTTTGTTGCACGTGTTCATCTGTTTCCAATGGTTTAACCGCTTTTAATGCAGCAAATATTTTAGCGCTTCTAGAATTCATTATAGCACAGTAAAAAAACACCTTATCTTGGCAAGACACCACAACACACTAAACAAATTATTTAAAACTGCTACGTTTTTTTTTATTTAAGCGAAAGGGGGAGGTTGCACAATAAACTGGTAGCCTTAATCCAAAAAGAGAAGCCACTGCCTTATAGGGCAAAAACCGACGACTAGCTCACTGCAGTCGGTGAGTGGTGTGGGTAAATCTAAAAGCGCCACCTGTTTTGGGGCCCTATGTGTTAAGACAGTGCTTGATGATACTGTAAAACAGGAAACGTTAGGTACTTTTAATAGGAGAAAAAAAAGACACCAACCAATAAAGTTCACTTCCGAATATGACGGCGTATTTAATAATTAAATAACTTGAATAATGGGGCTAATCCAAATAAAACAATTAAAGCAAATTTATAACCTAAATGCACACTATTGATTAGAAAAAAAAAAGGGAACCGAAGGCAAATATAATATTATACATATACTTATTGATAGTTGAGCCAAACTAAATTTGGGGCGACTTTTCATATATCGCATAATTTCTGTGACGCTTTTTGGCGTCGGAATACTCAAAATCGCATCAACCTTCTCAGGATCCACCAAAAGACCCGAAGAATTAACTACATATCCCAGATACTTAAGTTCTGGCTTACAAAAATTACATTTCTCACGGTTAAGGGTTAGGCCCGCACGAGTAATTCGCGAAATTATCTCGCGCAAAACCCGAATGTGTTCCTCAAAAGTCGGAGTACACACAATGACATCATCAAGGTAGACGAAAACAAACTTTTCTAAATCGACACCTACTACCTGGTCGATTAACCTTTGCCATACAGCCGGGGCATTAGTAAGACCGAAGGGCATTCTAGTAAATTGGAAAAGACCACGTGACGGGACAGTAAACGCTGTTAGAGGTCTAGACTCTTTCGCTATTGGTATCTGCCAATAAGCAGATTTGATATCCAAGGTACTTAGGTATTTTGCGTCACGCAATTTGTCTAAAGTTGCTGACGTAAGGGATGGGGTAGGCATCCGGTATGGTCGCCTTATTAAGCGAACAATAATCGACACAAAATCTCCAACCACCTGACTTTTTCTTTACCATCACGATAGGCGAGGACCAGGGTGACTCAGATGCCTCCACGATTCCATCGCTCAACATTTGTTCTAACTCCTTATTAGCTTCTTTCTGTAAAGCGTAAGATAAGGGGTAGTATCTCTGTTTTATTGGGGTAGTTTGGGTTTTAATCTCCATCTCCACCAGCTTCGTACATCCTAGCTTTTCTCCCATTGCAGAGTAAGTATCCTCCACAAGGTGGTCTAGAATCTGCCGCTGTTCAGTGATAAGAGAGTCACGGGAATGTATTGCGCAAACTTGTGGGTTATGGTCAAACGAGTGAAATGACCACTCGCCACTATACAGATCAGGCACAATTTTCATTCGACTCCAAAAGTCAATTCCGAGAATAAGAGAGTGTGGAAGGGATGGCACAACCAATGCATCCAAGAGGATGACCTTATCCCTTAGTTGAAATGGTAGTCTCACTGAACCAATGCTCTCGCAAGTTTGACCATTTGCAACTGTGCAAGTCAATACGTCTGAAGAATTAAGACTACAAATAGATTTCAGTAAATCCCTTTCAAGAGAGCCAATAATAGTTCTTGACGAACCGCAATCCAGCAAACCGAGAACTGGTTTACCATAAATAAATACACTTAAGTATGGTCTCTTGTCATCTTTGACATGTTCCAAAATATATTATAAAATAACTTTATTAGGTTCAGCCTTATATGATTCGCTAACGGGGAAGAACGGTCGGCCGTTCACTGCCTTCCCGCTCCTACGTTTTTTGAACATGAGGGACAGTTTTTCGAGATGACGTCCACTTTTCCACAACGGAAGCAGAATTTCTTACGAGGCTTCGTACACTGGCGAAACTGATGATCCACCTCTTGACAATTCCAACACAAGACTGAATTGGTAGGAGTTCTAATCTCAGAAACAGGACTGACAGGCGAAGACTCAACAGCACTAACATAATTAGAGGGCTTATGATAAGCTAAAGCAGGCTCTATGAGTTGACGATAATTAGTCGAAGGGGGCACAAAACGCTGGATTCGAGATTCCGTCTCTTCAACAGCACGACTCAACCTAACAAGATACTGCAAGCTAAGAATTTGATGAGTAGATAGTCGACTCTGAATGTACGGCAATAAATTTCGACGAATCATTTGAAGTCTAGTCGTCTCAGAGGGCATTACTGGGAGTTTGCGGAACAAATTCTCCATAGACGCGACAAAACTAATCACGCGCTCCTGACCGCCTTGTGTGCGACGACGAATCTCATCCCAAAGTGCAAACTCATAATCATACGGTTGAAAAGTATCTCTTAATTGAGACACGAGATCATCCCAACTCACAACATTACAAGTACGGAACCATAAAAGAGCATCCCCACAGAACAGTTCCGGAGCAGACCGAAGTAACTGTTCCTTAGATGCACCGCGTGAAACTCGAAGTTCGTCTATACGTTCCAAAAAATCATTTACACTACTTTGTCCATTAAACTTAACATTCCATTTGCCTATATCTAAAAACTCAGAACTAGAACTACAAATACGAGGTTCTTCACCAGAAGTTCCTCTTAAACGCGAAAACTGAAAATTATCTAACCGATCTGCAAGATCAACGTACGGGTCTGAATAATTCAACGGTTCTTCTCGACGAGTAGAGTTCACGTTTACGAAACGGGAAGTATTTTTTTGCTGATCTGCAAAATGCACTTGAGTACTTTGTCTTTCCGAAGAGGAAGCAGTGGGCATGGTGATTGTTTGACCAGTTTTCCTAGTATACTCGCTAACGGGTTGTGTTCTTCCAGAATAATGCTCGGATGAGTGAACTTGGTACGCGTGCGTGCGTGCTAAATTGGTTAGATTAGGTTGACTGCTCAAAATCCTTCGTGGTTCAGCCAGTTGACTACGCGGAAGGTTGGTTTGAACTGGTTGAGTAGACAAGCGCAACCGAGAATCTATTTGGGCATTACGAGCTTGATTCAGATACAAGTTTTGACGAGAAAGCGGGACAGAAGCCAAAGGGTTCGCATTTACCGGCTCCCAACTTTGAGGCTCTGCTACTTGTCTTGCAGCAGATTGCCAAAACTCATGAATAGGCTCACGTACCGCGGTTAAATCAATGGGCTCGCTATTCAGGGCTTGAGTACCTGAAATATGCCTGCCACTAGAATTTGATAAGTCAACGACATGAAGTTCCGAACCATTGGTAGCCATTCGAGTACCGTGCGATACATCAAAATGTATACGACGAGCTGGAAAATTTGACTGTTCTTCACGAGAGGTAGGTAGTGTACCAGTCGAGAAAGTACCGAGAGAGACTCTAGTAGGTGCGTGAATAATACGCCTCTGCTCAACATACTCATTACGATTACTAAAATCTGTAGAGCGTTGGTCTGTTGACGAAGCTAAGGGGTTACGATTAATTTCTTCTCCTTCCGAAATGTTCGGGTAAGAAGACACATTACCATGATATACTGTCTGAGGGTGTAACGACGAAACAACAGCAGAGTGCCGTGAAGCATTTAAGTCAGGCTGTGGATCGTTCAGATGTGTGGATCCACGCTGAGTCATCGAGGGCGGTAATTGCTGGACGGGATGTCCGAGAATACTTGCCAATGGGGCTGCATCAATATCAATTAAGTCATATGAGACCTGCGTACGTTCCTGTGGTGCAATAGTAGGAGGTAGGATGTTGTTTTCTATTGGTTCGTTCTCAGAGTCTAAGATACTGAGATTTTCCGGACGTAAATAAACGTCTTCCCGTGCAGATGCACCGGGTACCGAGAACACATCTTGATCTCTGATTAACGTACGAGGAATACCCTCTAAAGCAGAATGCAAATTACCTATGAGCTGTTGACACTTGCTTGAATGCGATGTAGACGCGCTTCTACATGAAGTAAAAAAGTGTGAATTCTCCTAAATTCGCCATCTTTATTATTGTAATCAAAATTAAGTATATCACGTTCCAAAATGTATAACTTTGCCTGACAGACACAAAGGTCTGTTTCACTTTGAAGATACGATGTTGTTGGCCGTGAAACACGTCCTTCACGCTCCATTCGCATCGCATCCCTGAGTAATGCACGTTTGTGTGGAAAAGAACCCGTAATTGGTAACCCACGTATTGTTAACTCGTACATTATTTCGTCAGCTCCTAGCAGATTAATCTCCATTTTCTTAAAAAAAACTAAAAATCTACATATACCTACAAAATATCAAATTACCTAAATTAATTTCTGCTGAGTGTGTCGAGAATTGACACACAAACCCGACCCCCACTTAAAGAAAACAAAAAAAAAATCAACGCTGGTTTATTGTTACATCGCCTAAAGCAAAAAAAACAAATTAGCTTAGTAAGTTCTAAGAAAAATCCAAAGAAAACTATTTGCACAAAATACGTAACACAAAACTTCAGTACGCTCGTTCATTCACGTTCATAACAAAAAAACGCAAAAATAAAAGTTGCTTTTAATCTTCTAACTTTTCATGGTAGCCTTAATCCAAAAAGAGAAGCCACTGCTTTATAGGGCAAAAACCGACGACTAGCTCACTGCAGTCGGTGAGTGGTGTGGGTAAATCTAAAAGCGCCACCTGTTTTGGGGCCCTATGTGTTAAGACAGTGCTTGATGATACTGTAAAACAGGAAACGTTAGGTACTTTAAATAGGAGGAAAAAAAGACACCAACCAATAAAGTTCACTTCCGAATATGACGGCGTATTTAATAATTAAATAACTTGAATAATGGGGCTAATCCAAATAAAACAATTAAAGCTAATTTATAACCTAAATGCACACTATTTATAAGAAAAGAAAAAAAAAGGGAACCGAAGGCAAATATAATATTATATACTTATTGATAGTTGAACCAAACTAAATTTGGGGCGACTTTTCATATATCGCACATTCCTATGTGTCGAACGTTGTTTTTGAAAGTTCAAATAAGAAGGAAAAG
Organism: Polydrusus tereticollis; assembly: GCA_963920685.1. Classification (NCBI taxonomy): domain Eukaryota; kingdom Metazoa; phylum Arthropoda; class Insecta; order Coleoptera; family Curculionidae; genus Polydrusus; species Polydrusus tereticollis. The sequence goes on from OY987335.1 coordinate 59,229,033, forward strand.
TTAGGTTAGTTATGTTTTCTAGAATCTGCCTGCATTTTAGAACTTTATTCTTATATTTTCAGTATTTTAACTTAACTTATATTACCTATAAAGTGTTGTTCGTGCTACACATCGTGGAGTGTTGTCTATTAAGTGATTTAATAGTGAAATATGCAGTTCACCGAACGCAAACAGGCCTGTTCTACCTTCAGCTTACAGTTACTACTGCTTACAGTGATTAAAATTTAACTATCTACAATGGACCCGTTATAGTGCTTGAGTTTGCATACTTAATTATTACTTGTAACTTAAATAAGGTGGTAATAAGAAAACGATATTTTAAGGTCTATAGTACCGATTAAAAGAGGGTGATCTACGTCCCAAAAATCTGTAGCCTTGGACTGGCTTTTTCTTTAAATTACTAACACAGAACACAGGGACGTCACTGACATATCAAACCTGGTTGAAGGCTTCTATTGGGCACATTTGCCTCTAGGGCTCCGGTGTACGGGTGGTTTAGAGTTGCTTGTTTGGCCTAGGATGGTAGGCTATTGAGTTAGCAGTCCAATCGTGCACAAGCTTAGACTGGACCTCCAGATTAAGGTGAACAGCAGAGAGAACGAGGGAGCAGTAAGGTAAAAGAAGCAAAAGTAAAAGCAAGAATAATAATGATGAAGATGACGAGGATGATGATTAGGCCTGCAACAAAACCTAGTCTTAGTAAGGTATGTAGCTATTTATGTAGGTATTTAGTAACTAAGTAACTGATAGAGAAACCCAGGAAATAATATAAAAGACTCACCGGAGATGTTATGTGGCCTCCTAGAGGAAACTTATATCAGCACATTCTGATTATCCTATTTCCAATTAAACATATATCAGCCTCGGTAGACCATTAGTGCAAAACTATTTGCCACTAACTGTTTAGTTATAGGACTCAGAATTGAAGGAAAAAATCAGCAAGACTGCTTCAACATGCCTTTTAGTTGCAGCACTGCACAAGACTTTTTTCCAACTGAATTTCGTCGTCAAAAAGGCGGCAAATCTCAGCGTCAGTGGTTTAGGGAATTTTATTTCCATTTTGTCAAGAATGACATGTGACAATTTTCTAACCCGAAACCAAAATAAACAAAGATTTATGATACCCACGAAGTCAGGCTTAGCAGGGCTCTTCTCACAATTTCTGTACTAAACTACCTTATTTATGAAAGAATTATTGACAATAAAAGTCCTGGTTCCAATTAACCATAACCTTTTATTGTAGATTTGCTGCTACTTCGTCCTAGAGCTCAATGTATGGCACAATGACCGAGAAATCCTGCAGTGATGGCTCCTAAGGGGAACACCTAGACAAAGCTAACCAGAGGTTTTTGGTCTACAACAAATTATCCATGATTGTGCCTGAAAGGCCAGCAGGTAAGCCACAAGATATCACTAATAATATGGTTTAATATTTCCTTAAGAACGACCTTAAAACTGCCTCGACACTAAGCTTAACTAATACCTGTCCTATATTTTTAGGTGAACCAGGGAAATCTACAGGTCCTGAACATCGCAGAGTACAGGAGGTACAAAATATGAAATAGATAGGATTAGTAGTTGTCAAGCTCAAAATAAAGAACGCTATAGTACACAAAATCTAGTTTTATATACAAGGCAAAGATTTAGAAGCAAGATTGGTAAGTGTAATTCTATTTATTTACTTATTTTAAACGATGCAAAATAAAACCGTAACAACAACAAATGTCTTCCTGTTCTAACACGTTATAGTATGTACTATAAATATTTGTCATTTTATACCAAGTCCACGCCTGATGGACATAGTATTAGGGCATATTGCATTTTGTACCAAGTTCACTTGTAATGGAAATAGTACAGTGGTACAGGGATACTATGTCCACTTATTATAATTTACCTCTCAGTGATTTTGTGACTTAATATTGTTTAACACTGGCTAATTCGGTAATTTGTCTAAATTTGAGTTTGCAAGTATTTTTTCCTAAATGGCCACAAAAAGTTAAGTCACTAGCATTATAAACATCGTTTTGGGCAAAAATGGACTTACAGTTGACCTCTGAGGTACAGATATAGAATTTAAACTTTTAGCTGATTTTGTGTGCGATTTTGAGCAATTCAACTGCGGTCTTAAAGCTATGTGATACCGGAATTATAGTCTATGATACTACTTAAGCTTAAGTTTAAGCCTGAACCGCAAGATGGCGCTTTTTGGTCGCTTTCGTAGTTTCCTCATTTTTCTATTAATAACTTAAATGGAAAGTCAACTTATTATTTTACTAAACTTATTACTCGTAAAATTATCTAAAAAGTGGCGTAAACCTGCAGTCGATATCGTTTCTAAAACTTAAGTTATGATCAATAATATATTATTTTTTAAGAAATTCTATTTCGAAGCAAATTTCAACAATTTTTCGTAACATCCAGTATTAATCCACCTGAAACTAATTAACGTCTAAAAGTAATCAAAAGTATGCACCCTTGACGTCGAAATTATATGGAGAAATGAGGCTACCTTACTAGTAGAGATAAAGCAAACTTACATAACCGTCATTAATGGTCGGCAAATAATCGTCATTGGATGATCATCAAAATCAATTCAGCGTAAATGTATGGCGCCGCATAATTGAAGGTAAAATTTATGTTTTCGTATTTCATTAATGGAACAAGATATTTAGAGTTTTTAAGAAACCATTTGAAAATCTTTTAAATGAAGTACCTTTTGAAACTTGTGTAAACATGTGGTTTCAACACGATGCATGGTTGCCTTGCGCATTATGCTCTTAACCTGACAGAAATACCCGGTTTCCAAAAAATGGATAAGAATGGGTAGTTTAGTAGTAGTAGAATTGCCCTGGCAACTCAGACTCCCTGACTTAACAATTTGGTTCAACATATTTGTTAACAGACTTTTATTTATGGGGAAGACTTAAAGATATTGTCTATCAGGCCCAGCCAAACGACACGAGAAGATGTAATTCTTAGAATCCAAAATGTGATAGCGTCTATTATTGTGGCAGAGATCGAAACTGCTGTTGATGTAACATATCGAAGAGTTGTTTTGACAATAATGGCGGTCATCTAGATCATTTGCTGAAAAAAAAAACGAGAAAAAGTATTGATCTTGGCGAGGTAATAAATAATTAGTATTTATTACTACGGGTTCAAAAAAATATTAATTGCTTTCTTTTGAAGAATTTAGAGATTAATGTAATTTTGTAGTAAAGGAACGACGCCTATTATCTTTGTTACTAGTTCGTCATGACAATATTTTTTCGGACGCCAATTAGTTTTAGGTGGATTAATACTGGATGTTGCGAGAAATGGTTGAAATTTGCTTTGAATAAAAAAAAATAGAATTTTTGCTCATAACTTCAGTTTGAAAAACGATATTGACCACCGGTTTGCGCAACTTTTTACATAATTTTACAAATCAGATTAGTGTAAGAAAAAATTAGCCTTGCATTTATCTTTACAAGTTGGACACAGTGATCAAAATCTTGAAATCTGTAAAAAAATATAATATAAATAGTTAAACAAAAACTTATTTCTAGTTTGAAATGACAGCAAGCAACAAAGAAAGTTTTTATTTCACCCCGCAAGTCTTGAAGATTGTTATTTCGCACGACCAGCCTCAAAAAGAATTTTTATATTGCTCCGCAAGTTTAATACAATGTGATGACGTGTCCAACAAAGAAATATTGTAAATCTTATCTAAAAAATTTGACAGTTTGGAGGAAAGTGTTAAATTTAATACTGATATTATGAATGACTTGCAAAAGACATTAAAGAGCATCAAAGAGGAAAACAAGAAGCTTAAGAAAGAACAAATTGCCTTGAACACAAAAATATCTGAACTAGAAACCGAATTAATGTATGGTAAGGAGCAAGTCAGCATGAATAAAATCAATAATAGGGCTACAAATATTATAGTTGTTGGACTTGAGGGGGACAACAATGTACAAAGTGATGTCCAGAAAATATTCAATTCTTTAAAATTTCACGGTAAAGATGATAGTTACACAGTGCATCCCTTACCTACTCGTACGCAACGAAAACAAATACATTTTTAAAAACAATTTTATTAATTTAGCGCTCGTTGGGGCATGTAGCCCAGAGAATAGCTGTTTTAGCGTAATTTGGTTAATCCTTATTGTATAAGGTCTTAGCAAGTGGCTAGAGAACAAAGTTCTCACATGTATACATATTTATATGTCATATTAGAAAACTAATATTTATAAAATTTCAAACTGTACAACAAAGGAACAATCTGCTGGAACTGAAAAAGGGCAAGCCTGAGCTCAAAACATCTGATTGTGGGATATCGGGTACCATAAGAAATATCAACCTGAATGAAGACCTGCCTGTGTTGTGTATATTCGGGGTTGTATAAAAGGAGGCACGTAAGTTAAGAAGTTATGGCTATCAATACATTTGATGCAAAATGGGTCGAATATTCGCTAGGAAAGGGGAAGGAAAACCATTAGTTAAAATCTTTAGTCAAGCACAAATTAATAACATTATAAAAAATGATTAAACTTACCGGTGTGCTATATCTGTTATATTTGTACCATTGATATCGTTAAATGGCGTACAAATCTGAAAGTTTTAAAAGTATTAAGGTGGGTAACCTTAATGTAAGATCTTTAATGCCTCATTTTTCGGATAATCGTGACCTAATTAGAGATAACAGCTTTGAAATTTTTTGTATTGCCGAAAGTTGGTTCAAACCTGATACACCAAGCTCCTTGGTGCACTTACAGGGTTACCAGCTTCTTCGCAATGACCGTGCTGAGAGGGTTGGCGGTGGCGTGGCAATTTATATTCGCAATTTGTACAGATTTGAACAATACTTCTTGGCAACGTGTAATAATGGGTTGATTGAAAATGTATGATTGAGCTTTAAAGTGAAAACGAAAACACTTCTTATTGGGGTGTCAGATATGGGCAATGTTTTCTCTGGGGTGCCACAGGGCTCAATCCTGGGGCCTCTACTCTCTTTGTTATACACCTTTGATATTGCTAACGTAACTAAGCTCTCACGCACATATTGTTATGCTGATGATACACATATCCTTGCGACTTATATAGTATCTTGACATACAGCAGTAACCACAATCTTAAATTAAATGCTAAGAAAACGCAGGTGATTCTGTATACACCCCCAGCTTGTCGTGACTGTCTGTTGGGTTACCTTCATTTTCACTTAGGAGATCACCGCCTTGCCTTTTCTGACACGGCCAGAAACATGAAAGTGGTTCACGATTGAGATATAACCATCATAATATCTCCAATTTGAGTAAAAAATACTATATGACCTTGAAGGTTTTGTATGCAAACAAAACATATTCTGAATATTAAAGACCGTAAAAAATTTTGTGAGGCTTACATCATGCCAACGCTATCGTATTGCATTACGCTTTATTACCCGTGTCTTACATATGAAGATAAACAACGACTACGAATGATTCAGAATGGTTGTTGCCGTTTCATCTTTGGCCTAAGAAAATATGATCGCGTATCTGAGAAATTAAACGAATTGGAGTGGCTTAGAATAAAATTTCTAATTCAATATATTTTGTTTGTTAATGTTTATAGATTATTAAAAACGTCAGCTCCCACCTACCTAAGATCTAAACTAGTATTTAGTAATGACAACCACATTGTTCCCCTTAGAAAAAATATACTTGTTATGCCCCAACATTCCGCAATGCTATAGCGTAGATGGCTTGGTCACGGGAAATTATGTAACTGTAAAAATAATTAAGGTGTTCAGCTTAGAAGGTCTATTTATTAAAGGGGTGAGACACTTAAAAGACAAAATCGATGAAGGCAAATTAGGAACCCCCGTATTTCCGAAACGGCTGAACATAAATATTAACAACTATAGGTTTTTGAAATTGGATCGCCAAATGCAATTCACTTGTGTGGCTACTTATGAGGGTTGCCATTTAAAAAAATTCAAAATGGTGTCGTATCTGTCACTTTTTTGACATCTGTCAGATTTGATTATAGCGTATATCATGGAAATTATTACGTAAGTGTGGAAAGAATTGAGGTTTTCAAGTTAGAAGGGCTATTTATTAAAGCGGTGAGACACTTAAAAGACAAAATCGATGAAGACAAATTAGAAACCCCCGTATTTCCGAAAAATTCGGCTTCCTTGTAGAAAATCATTGAGAAATGTATGGTTTGTTTTTTATTATAGTTAGCGGGAAAATCGCCAATCAGGTGAGACACTTAAAAAAATGTCCTTGTATATAGTTTTCTCCTCTTTGTAGGATCTTTGAATAATGGATAACTAATTATTATGGAATAAAACTTGTATATTAATATTTCTACAATTATATTTTTTGTCTTACATAACTAGTAGGTATTGTAGAGTTTTCTTCTTAAATATTTTCTTAATCATTATATAACATTATAAATAGCTTTATTAAATGATTCCTAAACAATAATGGTTGTATGAGAAGCTTAGCTGGATACCGCCACGACTTTTTCAAACTAATTGCTTTATGATGATTTGTTTAATTATCAAATATAGGGATTTATTAGTATTATTAATATTATTATTAAGGTAGTATAAGTCGAAAATTATTGTGACCATGATCTGATAAACAACCTGGAAAGCCTTGAACATCGAAGGCAGGTTGGCGACTTGAGTCTTTTTTACAAATATTTTCATGGCAAATGCTTAACTGAGGTTGCCTGCTTGATTCCACCCAGAGCGGTGCATGGTAGAAATACATAACGAGCCACTGCAACCCACCCGTACGTAGTTCAGCTTAGTGTCCCTCGAATGACACTGATTAGAAATTCCTTCATCTGGAAAACGTCATTACTCTGGACCGACCTCTCTGAGGCCGAGTTTCCCAACGAGAAAATCGCCAAAGATTTAAGACCAACGTGAATCGTTTCCTGCACACACGCACCGCTCCCAGAGCGCCGTAAAGGGTTAATCCAGCAGTGCTGTGCCGGATCATAAAAAAATACAAAGTTAGTTATGAAATGATGAGGTTTGGTGGTAGAAAAATGTGAATAGTATTATAACTTTACTAGTCCTGTTTGCCACCTTAATCCATACCTTACATTACAAGGAAAGAGAATAACAAGTGCACTCATTGTGGTTTACCCTAAAAAATAAATTTATAAATAATAAGAGAAATATTATAAAATAACTTGTACTAAGGTTCTCTTTATTTGACTAAAAAACAATCTGCTGTATAATATTACTGTTCCCATTAACTTACCATCCGAAAAGCTAACTTCAAATAGTGGTAGATTAACGGGTTTAGTTAGCAGTTTAGTAGTTGTGTATTGTGAAGTTTGTGAATTTCTTGTCTAACAATGTTTTCTTAAAGTACGATGTTAATTATGAAAAAAGCAGAAACAGTTATGAATACTTCAGGAGCGATACACCTTCAAGGTAAGAAGACCACTTTTATATAGTAATTCACAGTTTACAAACGTGATATTCTCAACTCTTAAACTGACAAAATATTCAGTGGTATTGCGTTATCTATCGACAAGAAGTCTGTCGATTTCTCTGTGAGTCTCTATCTTTTTTATTACAGATTGTAGAAAAAGTAAATAACATCAAGCTGATTCTGATGTATACTTTTTTCAGAGCTTACTCCAGTAAGGTATTCGGTTTTCCTGCCTGACACAAGATGTTCAATAAAAGAAATACCGAAAAACGTCCCTGTAACTGGTAAGTCGGTTGCGGTATAACAATAAATTAATATTGTTACTTAAGTTAACGGTTTTTTTCACGTTGTACTTACTGTACAATTTACAACACTACCTATAGTGTTTTTTTACGATAACTACAGATGCATTTTTTTTTAAACAATACATTTCTTAATTCTTAAGACACTTAATAGTGCCGTGACCGACGCAACCTTTCGGTAGGTACTCTGTTGCAAAATATAGTTAGTTCCGTTTATTGTGTCAATCTTATCCCTTCTACCTGTGGTGCAAATCGAATACGTTGTAAATAAAATAATTTATTGCTGTTAACGAAATAAAAGTGTTTCACTAATACTATATCGCTCCCGAACCTAGGGAGATACAACTTGCAACAAAATAAAAAAAAGTCAGTGGCCTTTCGAAATCACGGAGAAGGTTTTGTGACAATTCAATTTTGTCACTAATAAGTTAATAGAACTGGCTTAATCATAGTACCTTATATCACGTATCTGACTTGAATTTTAGCTTTAATAACTAGTGAAACGTTTAATGTTGTGTTTCCTATATGGAACTGGACACCTACCTTATGTTAAGAACCTTTCCTTCGTTGTCTTTGGCCAGGCGGAATTACATTTTGCCTATATCTTAAATCATCTTATTCTCCTGCAATAGTTATCCAATATTTTCTTATAGAACAGTATATTTGTAAAAATTTCCTTGTTTTGGTGTTTCCTGTTTTTTACCTGTCAGTTTTAGGGTGCAAACTTTCTAGGTTAATTTCTTCGTTTGAAAGATGTAATGGCTTCTATATTGGGCAACCGAGATCAAACGACCGTTTGTCGAATGGCCGAAGATGTATGGGCTGTGGGATTGTTTGAATTGCATTCGTAATGAGTTGCATTGATTATGGATTGATTTCTTATGTAAAACTAAATTTGGGTACATCTGTAAATCTGTTTGGTTTTACTTGGCTTAAATACCTGCAATTGGGTAAACAGAACCCACTAGACGTATTTCATTATCACTCGCTAGTATGTGAACCGGCCTATTTTTGGTCCGGGCAGTACTGTTCTGGAGTTTTTCGGCTGAAATTTGCATAATCTGCTTGACGCCCCTCCCTCGTCTCTCTGTGGTAGACGAAATGACTCACCTAAAATAGTTTTGTGGTCACTTGATCTCGAGCAGCGGGCTAGCAAGAAGCCTTTTCGGCTAGCAAGAAGCATTTTCAAATCCGGGACTCTAGAAGCCATCTTTCCGGATTTCGGATTCGGAAGGCCCTTTATTTGCCGCCATTAAGTTTACTTTTGGGTTGTCGATCCCGTCGCGGCAGAAAACCACTTACGTGGGATTTTTTGTGGCATTTGTTCGCTGTTCGAGGTTAAGTCAGGGCACCAGGACCGAAAGGGGCCAAGTTTTGGAGCACCCACCACCTCGTGAACCCCCATACAATAATTATTAGGACCCTATAGAAGCTCCAAATAGGGTCGTTTCGACACCTTCTTTTTGACATCCATCGACTACCTGTTGTCTGGTCTTCCTTCCTCTTGGAAGAAGTCCACCATCTGCACCCACTTTTTAAGTGTACAGGTTTAAATACTAACCCCCATTTTTATTTCTGAATAAAGCCAGTAATAATTTTAATTTTTTTTGTTTTATTTATACAGCTTCCCCGTGTTTTTTTATTACTTGTGTTTGTGTGGTGTCAGGTCGCACGATCAGAGCTAGCCCCCCGACTATCTAGGAGGTGGTAAAGCTGGTGGCGCTTGTGAAACCCCCTCCCGCGAGCTAGGGCAATTGGCACGCGTGCTCCACGGCTGGTTCGGTGCGTGCTCTCTGGCCACCACTTTAAATTTTTTTTTATCGTCAATTTTATTAATTTCATTCTTTTTTCGATTAAATTTTAAAATTACGGTTCGGCTTATTCAGCGGTGCTCATCACATCATCGCTGAAGAGTACCATCTCCTCCTCTTTTTTTAATAAAATAAATAATTTTTTTTTTATTGTTTATTTTGTTTTTTACAAAAAAAAACAACAGTGAAATACGCGTTTCAGTTTATGTTCAATTTTTTTTTAAATTGTAAAAAAATAATTGACATGTAGTCAAAATACTAAATTTTACTAATTTCTTTGTAACCTTTAACAAAAAAGGACTTAATTTTAAATAATAGAGTACCAAAATCCCCACACTATTGTCGTCTCCAAATTTTAAATTTTTATTTGAGTAAAAAAATATGATGTAAACCTTGTCGCCGACAAATGTCATTTTGGTGGATATCCATCCGCCTTTATTGCACGTGTTTTGACGACAGGTGTAATCTTATTCAATGTTCCGTTGGTTCATTTACATATAAAGCGACGTTGCCTTGAAAGAGATATCTGTGTTGTTTTTGTGTTTCTTAGAGTTTTTGTGTAAGATTTAAGTTTTTCTTATACAAAGTTACCCTTGAGCACGATAACGCATTTTTAATTATTTGGGTTACTGTGCGAGGCCTACGACTACGCACTTTTTACGTATCCTTGAGCGCCGATATTTTTCAAATTTTTGAAACAAAAAAGTGCAAAAAAAACTAAATATTTTATATACTTTTGGTTTTTAAATTTCAAAAATATTAACATTAAATACCTATTCTGTTTTTCCCTTTAGTATTTGCTTAATCATATGAGACCTACGGCTATATATTTTTTTTAAAATAATTAGATCACAAATTGACAAAAATAATTTCAAACAGAATAAATTACAATTTAAAAAAATTTTAATTTATTTTTCACTTAACTTTTCATTTCCGACTGTTCATTTGACCGAGCGAAAGGTACCGTACTAAGGAAACTGCTGAAATTATGCGCTGTCAAAGTTTAAATAGTCTCTTTCCCACCTCGGAGATGACGCGCTAGTACGATCTGATTGGTCAAAACTCTAACTTATACTAGTTTTATCTGGATAGATCTCGGAATAGGGACGGATTGCGTTGGTGTCTACCAGTAACACTTTAACACTTGCAGTACATCTGCCGACCAACTGCAACTATTTTCAAATAACTTTCAAATAAATTAAGATTGTAAAAAGTCGAAATTCGGACCGAAACTGGACCACTTATGTAAACATCTGCGTGAACTTACAGGTCTTATTTTCATCGATTTTCCCCTATAAATGGGTGGAATTGCTAGAAGAAAAGTTACTTCATTTTTGACCGTCGTAATGTTCAAATATCTACCAAGTTAGTACCGTCGAAGCCGTCGTCCGTCAGAAATTGTCAAGGTGTAGTCGCGAGAAGTTCAGTTCGGAAGTTGAGAGTGCGTTGATCCGGAGTTACACGGAGGTAGTAGGGTATCGTCGCGGCGGCAGACACCCTGACTTATTGACTTGGCACAGTAACGCGAAAATATTTATTCAATAAAGCGTAAAATGAGCGCATTTCTAAAGCTCAGTGTCGGCGTTAGGGTTATTGTAAATATGAGTAAGTGAAGAGATTTGTTTGTGGAATTAAGTTAATTGTTGGTGGCTCCGATAACAAAATTTGATGTTAATAAATAAGTGAATTTGACTTTGTCGTTTTACTGTTAGAAGTTAGAAGTTAACTTATTTAATTTAAAAGTAAACATTTCTTAAAAGAAAAGTTTAAACTACTTCAATTTAACAACAATTTGGATGTCTCTTGTAATACACTGGAACTGCAAACCCCGTTGGGGATCTCAGTAGCCGCATTCAAGGGATGAGGTCATAAAACAGGAAGTACCCATTTGAGGATAGAAGGTGGGCGCTACACAAACTTATTTTCTACCCTGTATAAAGTAAACACATAAAAATTAGCCAAGTAGCCTAAAGATGTGTAAGGAAAATGCACTTTTCATATCCGGAATCTTCTAGCGTAGGGGCAACATAAATGAAAAATGTCCAATTTAAAGGAGGATAGAAATATTACTTACCAAAAACGAATATCAATTTTGCCCATTTTTTCACAATTCCGTGCGTCTCATGGACAACAAATAAAAGTTCGCATCGTAAGTAGATATTTTAAACCTCACACAGAATTGCTAAATAAAAAACTTACTCGCTCTATTGGCATATGGTCAATGGTGATCACTGTAGTAGTAATAGTATTAGTAGTGGGTCATTGAAAGTATTGCAATAACTTTTGAATGTTAAAATTTATGAAATAAAAATAGGGCTAACTACTTGTAGAAAAATTAATGCGTTCATAAAAAGGAAACATTATTTAAAACACATTTATCACATTTTTTCAGCTCAGCACGATGTAATATTGCCACAAAGGGTTAAAGTTAAACCACTAATTTTCTGAGAACTTGACGTCTCTGGTAAATTTCAGCTTTGCCAAATACAAACACTGTTTCAGTCATGATCCTGAGTCTAGAATCTACAAATTATAAACTTTGCATTATAGAAAAGAAAATGTTTCAATCGATAAACATAAGAACTTTTCAATCGGTTATATTGAGCGGAGCGGCCGCCATGACACGTGTATTTTCTTTTTTTGAAGTTGTGTCAATTTTTCCCAAACACCCTGTATATTCGCATTTTATCTCACCACATACCCTAAATATTTGTCGAATTGTTGCGATAGTTTAATCGTTCCATCTTAAACCTATTTAAAAGAAATTAAAAAAAAGAAGCAAAATTGTCGATTTGACACTGCGACAATAACCACACAATCGGAACATCTGTAGGTGACACGCCTAAAAGATATTACGCGAAACGACGTTAAATAATCGGGTCGTTCGACCCCTTTGTAACAATTAGAACTTACAATCGCGTTTGGAACATTTGTAGTATACCTACATGGCATTGTTAGTTATGTTTAAACACAAAAACAAATCAGAACTGTCCAAACACGTCGCCGCAAATCTCATTGACTGTTCCTAGTACCAGTCGGTTGAGTTGCGCCGCGCAAAAAATATGAAAATCATTCAAGAATAAAGTACCCTTAATGTCGAAAAATAGAGAGAAACGTTATAAGGAGAAGTTGTTTAGAATTTGTCACTATTAAGTTATTAGAAGTGGCCTATTAATAGTAACTTATATCACATTATTGATTTGAATTTTAGCATTAAAACTGGTGAAAAGTTCAATGCTTTATTTTCTGTATGAAACTACATACTTAGCTTTATCGACTTCGTCTTGGTTTCCCACTTAAGGTTAATGACCTTCCTTTCGGTGTTTTTGGTGAAGCGGGATTACATTTTGCCCATATCTTAATTTACCCGATTTTCCTTCTATCAACTACCATATCATTTGATCCATATACAACAGTATTTTCGTGGAAATTTCTTTGTCTTGGTTTTCAATTTTACTTGTAAGTTTTAGTTCCAAACTTTCTAAATTAGTTCTTCTCTTCTTTTTTCCAAGAATGTTTATGGCCTATACAGGGTGAGTCGGGAGAAATGTGCATAACTCTAAGGGTGTAATCTATGCATCAAAATAATAAGAAAAACTCAAATGTTGTTATCCAATATTCATTTGTTTTCAAGTTACAGCGTTTAATAAAATAATAATATTGTTAAATCAAAATATCCAACATTAACATTGTTTTAAATAAATCATTGGTTTAGTAAATTTTCAAAAATACCGCCATTGATTTCCAAACATTTTCTGCTTCGTTTACGAATGGCGCGCGTGGATCTTCTAATTGATTCGTGCCTTTCTTTAATATTGAGTACAGCATTTCTAATGCATATCTAATATTTACTTTTACTTTGTAAACCTCAGTTTTTTACGAACCCTATAAATTGTAGTCCAACGGCGTGAGGTCTGGCGATCTGTAAGGCCAACTAATAGGGCCACCGCGACCAATCCAAACCCCTGGAAACCTTTGGTCTAAATATGGCTTGACCCGACGATCGAAATGGGCGGGCGCTCCGTCGTGTTGATAATACATTTCAATTCTGATGTTTAAAGGAATCTCATCCAGTAGTCCTTGCAATTCATTTTGTAAAAAACTTAAGTAGTGATCCCCTGTAAGGCGATTTTCCAAAAGAAAAGGGCCAATTAAATTATTATCGATCATGCCGCACCACACGTTTACTGAAAACCTGTGTTGAAAATTACTTTCGACTATTGCGTTAGGATTTTCATCCGACCATACATGGGAGTTTCGATTATTATTGATGCCGTCACGGGTGAATGTAGCTTCGTCAGTAAAAAGTATGTGCGGTAAAAGATGACGATTATTAATTATCCACTCACAAAATTGCATACGCTAGGCGTAGTCTCCAGGTTGAAGATTCTGTACACGCTGTACATGGTACGGGTATAAGAATTGCTCGTAAAGCGTATTGATCACTCTTTTTTGGGGAATCCCCAACTGAATTCCAATTATTTGTGAGCTTGTCGTCACATCTTCTTCTACTAAAGCTAGAACATTTTCTATTTCTTCTAAATTCTGTTGAATGGCTCGTTCGGATGTTACATTAGCACTTGGAAGCGTTCCAGTCTCGTAGAGTTTGTTGAAAATTCTAATAAAGGCCTTTCTGTTCGGTGTTCTTTTATGTGGAAATCGTTCACGATATTCTTCAGCAGCCGCTGTAGCATTCCCATTACACAAACCATAAATAACAACCATATTGGCGTGTTCGAGATGTGAATAAATGTATGGCATTTTATAAAATTAAAATGATACAAATCCGAAAGTTAACGGTGAACCAATGTAACATGTTATACTAACACTAATAGGATAGTGACAGCACAACAATTAAAAGCAAACAATAATAACATTTATTACAGGAAAGCTAAATTAATGCAATATTTTGTTTTTGCCTTACAACTTGAAAACAAATGAATATTGAATAACAACATTTGAGTTTTTTCTTATTATTTTGATGCATAGATTACACCCTTAGAGTTAGGCCCATTCCTCCCGACTTACCCTGTATATCAAGCAACCGAATTCGAACGTGGCCGTTTGTCGAATATTGAAGATATTGGGACTATTGTTTATTTGGGATTGATTAGTCAACAATAACTAAATTTAGGTACCTCTGTTTTATTTCACTTAGTTTAAATACCTGCAACCGATTAGTCAGGACCCATTAGATTTATTTCAATATTAACCGCTAGTATGTGAACCGGTCTATTCCTGCCTTTTCTATTTCAGTTAAGGCAGTGTTTCTGTCCGAGAACCTATGGGAGTGGTTCGCAGAAATTTGCATTGTCTTCTTTCTTCTTTTTGACGTTCCCGCCTTTTTGTGACATTGTTGACGGGCGACACGTTTTAATTTTTCTCACTTGACTTCTGGCAGCGAAACAGGCAACAGGCTTCAAATCCAAGATTTTCTGAATCATCCTCGCGGGATATAGGATTTGAAGACCATATTTTCCGTCGCCTCTACGGTAATTTTACAGGTCGTGGTTTATTTTTGGCGTAAGTTTTTCGTGGGCGACAAAGGAACCGCCTTGTGATTGCCTTCTGGGGCTTTATTTTAATCAAGTCATCCGGTCACCAAGGCCTACAAGGGCGAGGTACTATAGGAGCACGCCAACTCCGGTGTTAAGACCCCCAAATATACATTAGGGCCCTAGAAGCGCCAACTAAGTGAGTGTAATTCACTTTTATCTTTTCATATTCCCCGTATATTGGTGCAAAATCCCATAATGAAACAAGCCATGCTTTTCCTAGGTAAATGTGTTTCTTGTACGTAGGGCCGAGGGCTTAAAGGCCTCATTAGCTAAATTTTCACTATAACTCATTACTTTTTAATTGCTACATAAAGCAACTTGCCACTATGTTAGTTGAACCCCATTTTATTTATTTAACATTACCAGTTTATCACACCTGCAGTCTGCAGGCTGTCTTAAAATAATATTATCAAGATAATAATGTACTTTTAAATTAAGAATTTCCTATTTTCCTTTTAGTTTGCTGTTTACTGTTAATTTAATTTGATATATGACTGAGATTTGATTAATAATCAATTAGTTATGACCTTGGACTTTTTAATTAACTATCTTTAGAGTATTTACAGTTCCAGAGGCATTTCTTTAGTTTTCATTGATTATTATAAGGGGTCCACTACTGGGTCCAGCACAAGTTTTACTTAAAGTCCAGTGTTGCATGACATTTTAATTTATGCCATACCTGGTAACATATCTAATTCTTTAACTAATTTAATTACTATGTTTATTTTACATATAACTATTACTTTTCTACTGCGTTGCATAACTGATTTGAACAGATTCAAGGTGGTTTAGTGCCATACAGTGTTGACAATTACTGATTACTTTTAAATTCATTTGTTGCATATCGCTGATGCAGTAGTTTAGTGCATTCTGTTTACCTTGAGTCTGTCAATACTGTATGGTGGCCTGCTTCTTAAGTGATGTTGACTCCTCCTGTTTTGCTATTGCTGTGTAATACAACATCATATTTTAAAGCTATCCAGACCTAGTGCTATTACTTGTATTGCATAATTAAATAGCTGAAGTGACTCAGTTTTGCCAGTTTGATTTATTTATAACTTATTGTGTTTATTTACCTTAGTCTTAAAATCAAATGCCTACAGTTTAAGATAGTGCCATCGAACTAATCATTTTTTTTATTTTAAATACAAGTGCACCCTCGTTGATCCGAACACTCAATTGTCAGACCCTAATCGGATTATCGAATTATTCGGATTAACGAATATACAATAAAACACTGTGAACATCTGTAGATCTATAGATCTATGTATATAAATTTTCATACATTTAAATACATGTGTACATTATTTAAATATGTAAATTTAACTTATGTACCGTGTGTTCCACCTAAGGAGGTAATCGGCTATATCTCAGAAAGTAATAACACTAGAACTTTGGGGAGAAATATATATCGATAAAAGCGGTCAAGAGAAATTGCTGGAAATTATTTTCAAGTTCGAAAAATGACCGCTAGGGGGCGTAAGAGTACTTTCAAAATAGAAATGCCGATTTTCTCTTGATTTTTCTTAATAAAATTATGTTAAAAATATAAGCATTGTGTTCTTCATAAAATTATGCAACTTTATGTTAAGAATCGTTTTTTTCTATTTTCAATAATAAAGTGGTGGGAGAAAGTCAAACTTTTTTTCTTTCAAACGCTGGTATCGCTGCTTTGGATAAACCGATTTTATTCAACTTGGTCTTGAAAAAAAGCCCCTCTTTTCCTATACACGTAGATCTAATAACTATACCATATTGATTCTGATGGTGGCCACTAGATGGCGTTTTTTCGTAATTCCTCAATGAATAAGGATTTTCTCAAAAAAATCAAACGGTATGATATGACTCTTTCATCATATTTTATTCTAGGCTTATTAAGGCTATTAAATAGTGGAATAAAAAATCCAGGTCCGTATTTAAAATAAAAAAAGGTGATGATGGTCGCTCGAATCCGAAACGTCGGATTAAAAAACTAACCCCATCAGCTTCTAGACAAGGAAAAGTAACTATAGAAATTAGGGATATAAATAATTAATATGGAAAAATAGGCCATTTTTTAAAACATTAATTAATCAATTAAATCTCTGGTTTAACAAAAGATATTACATTGCGGTTTTCAGTTCCTTATAGTAACTTTTCCTCCTCTACAAGCTGATGGGGTTAGTTTTTAAATCCGACGTTTCGGATTTTAGACTTTTTTATTTTAAATACGGACCTGGATTTTTTATTCCACTATTTATTAGCCTTTATAAGCCTAAAATAAAATATGATGAAAAAGTCATATCATAACAATTGATTTTTTTGAAAAAATCCTTATTCATTGAGGAATTACGGAAAAACGCCATCTAGTGGCCACCATCAGAATCAATATGGTATAGTTAATAGATCTACGTGTAGAGGAAAAGAAGGGCTGTTTTGAAGAACAAGTTGAATAAGATCGGTTTATCCAAAGCAGAGATATCAGCGTTTGAAAGAAAAAAAGTTTGACCTTCTCCCACTTTATATTGAAAATAGAAAAAAACGATTCCTAACATAAAGTTGCATAATTTTATGAAGAATACAATGCTTATATGTAAACTATTCACCTGGTATATAAATGTTTATAGTCGTCAACTAATAAAGAAACAAACACTGAGTCAGGCATAGATGGAAAAAGCATAACAGGCTGGCTTCTATAGATTTAGTCATACACGGAGTATCGGAGATTACGGTATTGGCTAAAATATATAATTGGGTTTACATTTGTTTTGTTTAAAAAGGAGTCTTTTGTAATTTTGAATATAGTTTTGTGGTAGTAAAGTCGAGTTTAATTAATAGACTTAATAGTGCAGCGGCGGGATATACCTGCAGTCGCGAAGTGACTAGTTTTACGTAATTGTTTGTTTTGTGTTTATAACTACAAATATGGGAAATCATAAGAGGAATCGAAGCAGTTCTAGTGATTCGTCGAGCTCTTGATCGAATAGTGACAATTGTGCTGGGCGTTATAAAAGGAGACGCAGTAAACGGAACAGAACAACGACCAGCCAAAACTCTCGAAAGCCAAGGCAGAGCCCAAACACTGAAAGAAATGTGCAAAAACGACCTTCAATGCAAAGTGTTGTTGTACAGGTACACGAACCAAGAAGCTTGACTCCTCCTAGCCAAGTTAGAGAAAATCCACAACTTCAAGAGGTCCGCGCTAGAAATAACCAGCGGCAGGAAGTTGATCTTGATATAATTGGACAGGCTGTAGATGTAAATGTTACATCGCAAAGCAGTAGTTCAATTACTGAAGAGAGCGATTCGCAGAGGCGAATCAGACAACTGGAGGACTTAGTTAACCAACTAATGGATAATCAAGGCGCTCGCAAGGTTACTATAAATCCAAATTGTATTCCGGCATTCAACCCAAATTGTGATTCACAAAGTTGCAGCAAGTGGTTGGACAAAATTGATCAGCTGGGTCAAATAAACCACTGGGATGATAATTTAAAAATTTTTCATATGCAAACTAGGCTAGAGGGCCTAGCGAAAACGTGGTATAATGGACTGGATAACTACCGTTATACATGGGCTGAATGGAAGAATATGCTTATACAAGCTTTTCCAGATCATCAGGATTTCCCCACGGCCATTAGAAAACTGATAAATCGAAAAAAATTAGCCGAAGAATCATGGACCGAATATTTTTTTGCCAAAATGCAGTTGATTAGACAATGCGAAATATCGGGCAAAAACGCAGTAGCCATACTAATTGATGGAATCCCTGATAGTACCTTACAGTCAGGCGCAAAAGTGGGTAGATACTTAACACCGGAAGACCTCTTTAGAGACTACCTTTCTACTTTGTCATCGGTGCCAGTATCGGTTAAAGGACGCCTAGAACTGCCGAAAAAACAAGAGAAGCGGGTCGGTGATTACCGAGGTGATTACAATAAACCAGATCTAAGACAGAAGCTGAAGCATGTTAGGTGTTTCAATTGCAGAGAGTACGGCCACATAATCAAATATTGCACAAAACCAAGGAACCCGTGTGCAAATTGTAAACAAATTGGGCATCAGACAGCAAATTGCCGTAAACACAAACAAAATGATTCTCATAAGGCCCTTTTGTGCGGGACCACACCGCATCTGAAAAACGCCGGCTATTACGTCACTTGCGAAGTTAATGGGCAGAGTTTGCAAGGATTTATTGATTCGGGGTGTGAAGTGGTTCTCATTAGAGAAACAGACGCGCGTAGAGTAGGCCTAACTTGGAGTCAGAGCGATGTTCACCTAAATGGTTATGGCGGTGCTGTTTGCAAGGTCTTGGGTACAGTCAAGATAAATCTTAGAGTAGATTTATTTGAAACGGAAGTTTTTATATTTGTTGTGCATGATAATTTGCAGACCATGCCAATTTTGATTGGTCGATCAGTGCTTGACAAAGATGATGCCATCACTGTGGTGCGGAGAGGAACGGTTAGGCTTTGTAGCAGTGATCTTGCCGAGCTTCCAGAAATTACCGATCTTCCTGAGAAGAAGATAGTATTGGTGGTTACAGCTTCTACAGAAGTTCTTCCAAATCATGTTGGTTTTGTTAGTTGCAAGTCTAAATGTGACTATGATGGTGATGTTTTCGTCGAGTAACGAAATTGCCTTCGCCCTGGTACAGAATATGTTCTGCCTAGATGCATCATCTCTTCGAGTGAAGCAAAAGTTCCAGTGCTCAATCTCTCCAAGAAGCCTATATTGTTTAAGAAAAGTCAGGTGGTGGCAAGAGGCGTTCCATGTGTTTCCGAATGCGAAAACGTAAGTACTTGTCAAAAAGTTAATATTGTTGAGTTACCAACATTTTCCTTAAACGATGTTCTTGGTCATGTGGCAGATACATTATCTGAGAAGGACCTAAACAATCTTTTGTTACTTTTAAATAAATATCGAGACTGTTTCGCTGAAAACTTACAAGAGTTAGGTCAAATTGCAAGCGCAGAAATGAAAATTCGTTTGTCGGATGACAAACCGGTAACCTATCGGCCTTATAGACTTTCTGTGTGTGAAAGGGAGAATGTGCGAAAAATAGTGAATGAGTTGCTGGCTGCTAACATTATACGAGAGTAAAATTCACCATATTCGAGTCCAATCATTTTGGTAAAAAAGAAAAATGGCGAGACTAGGTTGTGTGTTGATTACCGTGCTCTAAATGCGCGGACGGTGAAGGATTGCTATCCACTACCGCGGGTCGATGACCACTTGGAGGTCCTGAAGGGTTGCAAATATTTTACAACCTTGGATATGGCTAGCGGCTATCATCAAATATCAATGGCGAAAGATTCCACAGAGAAAACATCTTTTGTAACACCCGACGGGCAGTACGAGTACCTCAGAATGCCATTTGGCTTGGTAAATGCACCGGCAATGTTCCAGAGGACGATTAATCACATCCTGGGTTCTATGAGATTTTCAACTGCTTTGGCATACATGGACGATATTCTGGTACCCTCTCCTAGTATTGCGTCTGGCTTATTGGCTCTTGCTGATGTCTTTGAGACTTTCAGAAGCGCTGGTGTAACATTGCGATTGTCAAAATGTAATTTTTTCCGAGATAACATTGACTACTTGGGACACGAGATTAGTGCAACCGGTATACGGCCTGGTGCTGCAAAAATCGCTGCCGTAAAGAAGTTCCCTGTTCCCAAAAATGTTCACCAGATACGTCAGTTCATCGGACTATGTAGCTATTTTCGAAAATATGTAAAAGGTTTCGCACAAATTGCTCGCCCTTTAACTTTTCTCACTAAAAAAGAAGTTGTTTTTACCTGGGGTGGGGCGGAGAATAGTGCTTTTGAAAAGCTTAGAGAAGTTTTGATCAAAAGACCTATACTTGCCATATATGACCCTAAGTTAGAAACAGAAGTGCATACCGACGCTTCGAAAGTCGGACTCGGTGGAATTCTGTTGCAAAAGCAAAGTGATGACAGTTATAAACCCGTTTTCTACTTCAGTCGACAAACAACAAAACAGGAAGAGAAATACCATTCTTACGAGCTCGAAGCGTTAGCTGTTGTCAACTCTCTGCAAAGATTCCGAGTATATCTTCTAGGATTGTCGTTCAAAGTGGTAACTGATTGCAGTGCCTTGCGAACAGCTATGACGAAACGTGACCTCATCCCTCGAATCGGGAGATGGTGGTTAATTACGCAAGAGTTTAACTTTACTGTCGAGTATCGCCAAGGGGTAAAGATGGCTCATGTCGATGCACTAAGTCGGAATCCCATCGAAGATGAAATATCGCATGATAAATGGCAGCCGACCAATGTCTTCCAAGTAGATATTTCGCAAGACGATTGGATTTTGTCAACGCAAATTAAAGATAATCAGTGCAGACAATTAATCGAGTCATTATCTAGAAAACCATCTAGCAATGATGAAAAACAAGTTCATAAGGACTATGTGCTCAAGAATAACCGATTGTATAGACAAACATCTGATGGCCTGAATTGGTATGTACCTAAAGTAGGCAGAAGAGCTGTGACCATGTTCCACCATGACAACATGGGTCATTTTGCTGCCGAAAAAACAATAAAGAATATTTGTAGTAAGTACTGGTTTCCAAGAATAAGAAAGTATGTTAGCCGTTATATATCATCTTGTTTGCCATGTGTGTATAACAAAGCTCCTGCAGGAAAGCAAGTAGGATTTCTTCACAGTATTGCGAAAGTGTCAACCCCAATGGACACACTCCACATTGATCATTTGGGACCATTTGTCAAGAGCACCAAAGGAAATTCGCATTTAATTGTGGCTGTAGATGCTTTTACGAAGTTTCTGCATGCTAAAGCGGTTTCAAGTACAAAAACAAAACCGGTACTAACTTTCTTAGATAATGTATTTTTAATGTACGGAACTCCGAGACGTATTATTTGCGATCGTGGAACGAGTTTCACTAGTTCTTCATTCGAGAAGTTTGCGAAGGACTTAGGTATTAAATTAATTTTCAATGCAACTGCCACTCCACGTGCAAACGGACAAGTGGAACGCTATAATAAAACTTTGTTAAATGCTATTTCGACTTCTCATGAGGATGAAAGGAAATGGGATGATTCACTAGGCGCAATTGTGTTCAGTATTAACTCAGCTGTGAGTTGTTCTACTGGGAAGAGTCCCTTTGAACTGCTATTAACCAAGAGCAATGAGCGACTCGTTTCTAAGTGCAGTTGTGGTAGAGGACATAGTAGAGAGAGATCTCGATAAGTCGAGACAGGAAGCTGCCTCGAGAATTCAAGAGTCTCAAGCTAGGCAAAAGGCTTATTTTGATGCCAAGAGGAAGAAGTTTCGCGAATATAATGTAGGGGACCAAGTTGTTCTAAAGAGAACGAATGCTTTTAACGATGGCAAAAGTAAGAAGTTACTGCCAAAGTTTAGTGGTCCTTATAGAGTTAAACAAGTTCTGGATCATGATCGATATGTTGTAGAGGACCTACCCGGGTCAACACGTGCACGTAAAAAGTATGAGGGTGTCAGTTCAGCTGACAAAATGAAACCGTTCGAAGCTGCATTTGAGAGCAGTAGTGAAACGGGGTCTGAGAAAATCTTAGAAGATGAGCTTTCCACTTACTGAGTCGAGTCTCATTGTTGTGGTGGCGAAAGATTTTAGTTTCTCTTTAATACTGTTTGGGGTCAGGTGGTATTGTTTCTGACTGGCCATCATTGACAATGCCAGCTGGACGCTAAACATGTATATGCATTTAAATATTTAAACTAATGTAAATATATATTTCTTTTAGGTTTTCTAAGCTAATTTTCCGGGACGGAAAAGGGAGGTAGCTGTGGCCGACTGTAAATTATTCACCTGGTATATAAATGTTTATAGTCGTCAACTAATAAAGAAACAAACACTGAGTCAGGCATAGATGGAAAAAGCATAACAGGCTGGCTTCTATAGATTTAGTCATACACGGAGTATCGGAGATTACGGTATTGGCTAAAATATATAATTGGGTTTACATTTGTTTTGTTTAAAAAGGAGTCTATTGTAATTTTGAATATAGTTTTGTGGTAGTAAAGTCGAGTTTAATTAATAGACTTAATATATATTTTTAACATATTTTTATTAAGAAAAATCAAGAGAAAATCGACATTTCTATTTTGAAAGTTCTCTTACGCCCCCTAGCGGTCATTTTTCGAACTTGAAAATAATTTCCAGCAATTTCTCTTGGCTGCTTTTAGCGACAAATATTTTTTCCCAAAGTCCTAATGTTATTACTTTCTGAGATATATCCGATTACCTCCTTAGGTGGATCAC
This sequence comes from Polydrusus tereticollis, assembly GCA_963920685.1. NCBI lineage: Eukaryota > Metazoa > Arthropoda > Insecta > Coleoptera > Curculionidae > Polydrusus > Polydrusus tereticollis. The sequence goes on from OY987335.1 coordinate 59,252,391, forward strand.
CTGGTACTCACGAAATATGTACAGGGTGTTTCATTAAGGTCGAAGAGCAGCCATATCTCGGAAACTATTGGGCATAGAAATTCAGCAAAAAAAAATTAATGACTAAAGTGACCATGAGAAAATCCTGGAAATAATTTTTAAGTTCCGCATTTTGCCGCAAGGGGGCGCAATTGAAAAGTAAATTTTTAAATTTTAGATATCTCCGAAAATTGCACGTTAAGGTATATTTTTGATAACACCATTAAAAAGCTTGGTCAATTTTGCATAATTTTGGTCCCATGCTTATTGGCGTACCGACTTTAGTAAGAGTGGGGGAAGCTGTTGAATGTGTAATCATTTAAATCGCTGTAACTTATAAACCACTTATCCGATTTTAGCAAACTAAAACTTGTTTGGAAGAGAAATCTAAGTGCTTTTAACTATCGTCTTGAGTGGTCCATGATACTTCTCAATAAAAATACAAGCGGGCGCAATTTGCAATAATAACACATTTCTTAACTTTATTCATTTATTTCAAATCATACGGTATAATTATGATACCATAATCGAAAAGTAGATGAAATTTGCTACAAAAAATGTCAAAACCGCAGTTCGATATCTCCATCCGTTTCAGAGTTATTGCCAATAGAATAATTTTTAAAACTTTAAATGAAGAAGCGGTTGTTTTCATAGTTTTGTGATCAAGCATTCCATGACAAAAAATATTTTTAAACTTTATGGTTAGGTAGGTTTGTTTCTCATTATTCCAATGGCCCAGAAACCACTCTAGAATTAATGGCAATCATGGAAAACGTGTCATTTAGGCGTAACTCTAACAATATGATGTGTTTTAAAAAATAAATCTAGATAGCTGTGAAATAAAATCTGAAAGTTTCCATGGAGATAAGACAAATAATGCAAATAGTTGTCAACTAGTTTCATTTTGAAAGGTGTTGACAAAAGTTTATCCGTAATTCATCTTAAACTTCTTGATAGAAAATTGTGATACGTACTTTTCAAAAATGGCTTATACCAATGCCGAAGCTTACGATATGCTGGCCGTATATTTTGAATGTTTTCAAAATGCGCCTATAGCGGAACGCGAATATGCTCTCAGATATCCTGAACGAAGGCACTATGGCAGAGCAGTATTTCAGCGACTGGCAATATGCGTAAGGCAAACGGGAAGTGTACGACGCATTTCAGTTGCTTTTAGAAGACGTCCAGTAAGAAATGAAGTCAACATTACAAACGTTCTTGCGTACGTAGAGGCCGATCCGCATTTAAGCATAAGAGCAATTTCTTTAGACCTAGGTATAAGTTGTACTGCAGTGTTCCGAATTCTAAGGGATTTTAAGCTGCATCCCTATCATATAGTTTTACATCAGGCGCTATCAGAAAGTGATTATGACAGACTATTGCTATTGGCTAAGAGAGATGTGTAACGAGAATCCTCAATTCCTCTCCCACGTGTTATGGACTGATGAAGCCACTTTCAGTAGCTGTGGCAAAGTTAATTTACACAATATGCACTATTGGTCACAGACAAATCCTCACTGGATGCGCGAAGTGGATCACCAAAACAGATGGAGTGTTAACGTGTGGTGCGGAGTATTAGGACACAGAATTATCGGACCGTTTATTTTTAATGATTATCTAAATGGTGAATCTTATTTAAACTTTTTACAAAATGACTTGCCTATCCTTTTAGAAGATGTTCCTATTGGCCTAAGAACATCCATGTGGTATCAACATGATGGATGCCCGGCACACTTTTCGCATATGGTCCGTGATTTTTTAGATATTGGATACCCAAATCGCTGGATTGGAAGGGGTAGTTTGTTTGCTTGGCCACCTAGATCCCCGGATTTAACTGTGTTAGATTTTTACTTGTGGGGGCGAATAAAAGACATTGTATATAAAACGCGACCAACCACACGAGACAACATGATTGAGCGAATTGAAAATGCACTAAATTCGATTTCACGAGCTGAAATTGAAACAACTGTCTCTAGTTCTAGAAAAAGAATTAATCGTTGTATTTTGCACAACGGAGGTCATTTTGAACATTTATAAAGTCTCTCAATTGTTTTCCTAAGAAGCTTTCCATGAATATTTTTCCTTCAATAGTTTCCGATAATTATTTCAATACTGTTTTATGGCCCGTTGGCCTTGAAACACGCTCCAAATTTTGTATTTTACATGATTTGGACTAGTCCTAAGCCTAGATAAAGTGTGAAGGAAGGCACGGAGTTTGACATTGGAATAATGAGAAACAAACCTACCTAACCATAAAGTTTAAAAATATTTTTTGTCATGGAATGCTTGATCACAAAACTATGAAAACAACCGCTTCTTCATTTAAAGTTTTAAAAATTATTCTATTGGCAATAACTCTGAAACGGATGGAGATATCGAACTGCGGTTTTAACATTTTTTGTAGCAAATTTCATCTACTTTTCGATTATGGTATCATAATTATACCGTATGATTTGAAATAAATGAATAAAGTTAAGAAATGTGTTATTATTGCAAATTGCGCCCTCTTGTATTTTTATTGAGAAGTATCATGGACCACTCAAGACGACAGTTAAAAGTACTTACATTTTTCTTCCAAAAAAGTTTTAGTTTGCTAAAATCGGATAAGTGGTTTATAAGTTACAGCGTGTAAATGATTACACATTCAACAGCTTCCCCCACTCTTACTAAAGTTGGTACGCCAATAAGCATGGGACCAAAATTATGCAAAATTGTCCAAGCTTTTTAATGGTGTTATCAAAAATATACCTTAACGTGCATTTTTCGGAGATATCTAAAATTTAAAAATTTACTTTTCAATTGCGCCCCCTTGCGGCAAAATGCGGAACTTAAAAATTATTTCCAGGATTTTCCCATGGCCACTTTAGTTATAAATTTTTTTTTCCTGAATTTCTATGCCCAATAGTTTCCGAGATATGGCCGCTCTTCGACCTTAATGAAACACCCTTAATTAATGGACACATATGAGACGACAGCCCCTTTGACATAAATATCGATTAGTTATTAGTAAGCAATTACGTTAATGACCATAAAGAAAAAACAAAAGTCCTATATTCTCAAATTAACGAAAAACTAATAGGGGAAAAAAATAATTAGCAAAATTAACGAAAACCGAAAGACGCCCGATATATTTACACCTGAACAAGACGTTTACGTTAAAAAGCACATACGGCAGAAAAATGCTGATAAATTCTCAAAACAAAACTAATTTCCGTGAATAAGAGGCGTAAAACTGCAAAAACAGATTCCCACTGAGGAAAAAGAATAGTTTCGACTAACAACTACTCTTATCTCTCTTTTCAGAATTCTCCAAATCATATTCGGATACGAAAAGAAAATTTCCGTACGGAAAATAAATGATAACCCCAATAAAATTCCACTTAATTTAGGAACTGCAAAAGTCCAAGAATGTACTTATACACTGATACACTACTACGACTTAAACCCAATAATTGTAGAAATCAAATATATCGGAGACAATATAACTCCCAACGAATATTTATTCGAAACCTAAAATTATTTTAAAATCTTACAACTAATACAAGACAGGATTAAAGCAAAAATAATAGAAATACTCTCACATCCGAATGGGGTAAAGCGAGGATTTATCAATGCACTAGGATCAGTTTTCATAGCCGTGCCAGGTAACTTAGATGCTTCGGATGGCGAAAGATACGAAAAATTATTCGCCGATCTGCAAAATAATCAAAATAATTTGGCCACAAATATTTTAAAAGAAAATTCAATTTCTCTTAGCATCATTAAGAAATTTAATTCGAATATTCAACAAATTAGTGATAACGAAGAATTGTTGGAATCCAAATTAAATCAAATAGATTTTATAGTACAGAAAACGACATACAGGGAAAATGCAAATATGATCAAAGATACCTTAAATCAAATTATTAATGTTTATGAAATAATCGATTCTATCTTACAAGACATAGAAAACTCTATTGCTTTCGCTCGATTAAAAACAATGCACACATCATAAAAACAGAACATCTTTATTTTGAACTGTTAAAAATCCAAAAACAAGTTGGTTTAGAACAAATGCCCTCAGTAGTGACTTTAGAAAATACCTTAATTCTTGAAAAAAATATTAAACTAGAATGCTTCATTTTAAATAATAAAATTACGTATCTCCACATTTCCCAATAACCTACCCAGAAACACTTAACTACCTACACCTTTTTCCATGCCTGTCTTAACGACGGGTCAATTTAAAGTTATCGTACCGCGAAATAAATTCCTATTAAAAAACAAATTACACTACGCATACCGAGGTCAAGAATGGCAAGAAGTCAAGGCCCAGTCATTCATCTGCGACAACATGGACCTACAAGAAATAAACGAAAATAGCCCATGCATAGTAAAACAATCAAACTTCTAGATTCCAGCACAGCCACCTCCACTTGTCAACAAATCGAAGCCAAAGTCACTCACCCAATCATTAAACAATTGGAAACTGCTGACAAATGGATTTTCATCCTACCCAAAGAAGAAATTGTCAACCTTAAATGCCGCCAGCAAGAAGAAAGCCAAAACTTAGTTCGTACCTACCTAATGCAGATACCAAGTAATTGCACAGTCACTGTTAACTATCAACCAATAATTAATAATCAGAAAAAATATCGAGCAGCCAACCAATACTATTTCCCGACATTGATAACGAACTCAAAGTATAACCAACCCTTAATCTCAGCCTCCACATAAACGATGTTAAATTAGATGTACTCTATGAACTGGAAAATAAAATCTTAGAAAATCAACCGAAAACATTCTCCAATAAAGTATCAGGATTCCCAAGCCTTTGGACTATTATAATGTATGCAGCATTAACCATATGTGTCACCATATTTTGCTATAAGAAAAAATGTTTTGTAAAGCAAATCAAGAAGATTGAAGACAAAGACGAAAACCTGGAACGTCAAAATGTCCAAATACCCCGTTGACCGTGGAGTTGAATCTTCGAGGGGGGGAGTTCACCACCCAAATGTGCCAAGTCGGCACTACCATTATTGCAAGTACAGAACCTAACCCGTCTTACTTAATGTTTGTAATGATTTCTCATAGGCAGTCAGAGTTAGAGCGTCTTAGCAGACATACCTGTTACCAATATTAAGTTGTACCCTTTACGAAATAATTATTATTTTTTAAAAAAGGACTTCTTGGTTTAGAATTTATAACTCATGTATAAATAGACGGAATAGATCATGATCTAATTGTCGTATATTCATCGATTTTTAGCGCTACCATACGTTGTCTCTATAACCTGAGTTCAGGCCCGCCGAGGGGGGTCGAGGTGATTCCCCCGAGCTCGGTGTATCTGGGGGCCCATATTTTTATGCATTATTGATACAAGCTGAACAAAAGTTGACTCTACTATGTTTTTGAAAAAAAACAGTAGTTCTAAAGATAACTCTAATGCAGTACGGATATAAATTAAACAAAATTAATTTACTAAATAAATAAGTACAAAACATGTTATGAATTATTTATACTACAAGAAATTTATTTCAATTTTTTTCTAATATAATTAAATTATTTGATAAACTAAATATAAATACCAAACAAACTGGATTTAAAGAAACTGAAATTTTTAACATGTTCAAAAATTCCTGGGGTGTTTTTAATATTTTCGCAAGCCATTATTATCCGGTTTCTAAGATCTTGCTCGTTTTCAACTGGAGTTTTGTAAACTAGAAATTTTAAATGGCCCCAGAAATTAAAATCCAATACATTTAAATCTGGGGACCTTGGCGGCCACGGTTGATTAGATAGTGCAACGCCTCTACCGATCTTTAGATATTCTCTGGCTGTGGCACTAAACGGGGCGGGAGGAGCTCCGTCATGCATAAAAAACAACTGGTTTCGCTAAGCTAATGGCAAATTTTCCAATAATATTGGCAGCTCATTTTCTAGAAAATTGCGATAGGTTTGGCAATCTAACCGCTGGGGAAAAAAGAAAGGACTTATTAGTCTATTACCAACTATTCCTGTCCATACATTTAACGGAAATTGGTAGTGAAAATGTCTCTTGCTAATAGCGTGTGAATTGTCTTGACTCCAAACGTAACTGTTATGAAAGCTTGTTATGGCATTCTTAGAAAAATTAGCTTAATCGATAAAAAAGAAATTATCTAAAAATTTTGGATTTCAGGCCAACCTTTCCAAAAACCATTGAGAAAATTAACGCGTTGAGAAAAACTACGTGGTAAAGGGTCTGAACTCGTTGTGTATGGTAAGGATACATTTGATGATCGTGAAGAATCCTCAAGACGGTTTGCTAACTAGCTTTTACCTCATGCGCAATTTTTCGAGTACTGGTTACTAGATTTTCCTCAACTCTCTTTAGCACTGATTTTCCTAATTGTGGTGTTCTTACCGTCCTTGGCCTGCCGGGAATATCAGAAACTCTTGCAAAACTTCCTGTTTCTGATAAACCGCGATGGAGACCTACAAAGGTCTGAGCACACGGTGCTACACGATTCGGATATCTTGTCTGGTAAATGCGTCTTCTTTTGTATGCATTTCCATCAGCAGGACCATAAACAAAATGCATAACTGCCAAATGGGTACTGTTTTGTAAATCAGTCATAACTTTAAAACTTTTGGATCGATAAACAATTTACAAAAAAGACGCACTAAAGCTTTAAATGATTTTACTGTCATTAATTTTGTGACATTTCCACAATTATTTCCACAATCTGTGACATAAGCCTACCTAAAAAAAAAGTCGAATCAGCGATGTCTCACCATAGTTTTTTTTTTATAATTTTACAATTTTTTCCATTTTTCGTTAAAACTAGTGTTTTTCTCAAAAACATAGTACAGACAATTTTTGTTCAGCTTGTATCAATAATGCATAAAAATGCATCAGAGTTAAAAAAAAATCATTGACGTATCAAATATTATCACAAAAAAATATTGATGGTATCTTTACACACGCCACTGGTGGAAGTGTGCAAGCAAAACCTTTTTTAACGAAAAAGTGTTGTTTAATACAAAATTAGTTGACACCAATTTTCAATACCGTATCTTCAAGGACTTTCGAAATTAAAAAAAAACGATTATTTTTTATTATTTTAACACACTGTATCTGTAGAGGGTGAGCATTTTAGGGCATATGTCCATATGAACTTTTCGCCTTAAAATGATGTCGGGAATTATATTCTAGATTTTCTTCATGTACTTAAGGATCATCCTATATAGTATAATATAAAAAAATCAACAAAATAACTATATTTTTAGGCCACCGTGTATATTGCATTTAAGATATGGACATAGCCTAAAAAGCTTTCGGGTATTGCCCAACTCTTCACCAAATTTCAATGTCTTATAATGTCTGAATTCAAATATATCAGCATTTATTCTAGGTCATGTTTCTCATAAAAAAAAAACTGAAAATTAAATCTCGAAAACAGTGACAGATATAGGAACATTATAATGACATTTGTTAAGAAACTACTAGAGAATATAAAAAAATGGCTTAAACCTATACCTAACTTTTTTATATTGATTCTTTTTTTTTAGGTCAAATTACAAAATGTCAATATTCTTTGCGAAAAAAGGTAGTCAGGTAGCTTATGCACCGTTTTTAAGATAATTCAATTTAGATTATCTCGCACGTCAAAAATTATTGTAGGTTAGTTCAGGTTAGTTAGGTGCATTACCTCTCTATTTAACTACAGGTATACAATTTTTTAACATTCTGATTAAAGCTAGTACCTCCCAGCAAAATGTAGCGCGGAAAAGCTGATCTCTAAAAGTTTATGCACGACCATTATCTCAGACAGAAAAAACTGTTTACATTATAGAGAAGATCTATCACTTCCTTTCCTTTCCCTTTAAAGCAATTAATATGCATAGAATATACTACAAGGATAGAATTCACTGTGGGTAAGTAAATGCCTGTTTAGTATCATCATCATTGTAATTGTATCTATTTTTGTAAATGGGTTATTCATGTTCGTTAAATAAATAAATAACCATCAAATTTCGACTCAAGAACACGTTCCACGTGTAGTAAAAATTTAATTATGAAAAAGAAAATAAAAAACGATGGTTAATTAACTAAATTTAAAAAGTGGTTCGTCCCAGTAGTTCGTCTTTTTACAATTTTACATGTTATTTGTTTTTACTAATTAGTTTTTTACATTGTGCTGATGATGGCCCACTTATTTAATTGTGTCAATGAAGTTTCCTGTTTCCTGACAAAGAAGCACTGAAGATGGCCTAAGGCCGAAAGCGCTCTGCAAATTTAAAATATTTTGAAGATTATACACTTAATACACAAAAAAACTACTTTCCTTCCTTCTTTTTTCAAAAAAGTGTACACAGCCCTACCTGATCAAATTAATAAAAGGTAACTCTGTAGTAATTAGAAAATACGCATTTTACTGATAAACAGGTGGCATAATTTTTATTTGTTTTTTTTAGGAATTAATAAATAATCTTTCATGCCTTCGAAAGGGTAATTTTTAAAATATTTTATTCGACATACATTTTAATGATTATCATGCATTTTGTTGCTATAGAAGCATGTCGAATAACGATAATAACATTAAATAAAAAAATGGCTTAACTTGTTCCTAAACAGTGATCTGAGAGGTACTGACAAAATAATTTAAAAATCACAGGAGAATGTGATGATGCATCCATAAAAAACCACTCGAATTCAATGATTTTTCTCACTGCTGAATGTAATGTGTCATATCTAGTGACTACATCGAAAGAAAATTGAATTAATAGTAACAGGATACTAACCTGAACTAACGTAATAAAAATTCTGCGGCAATAGGCCTTTAAAAATTAACTTTTGTGGTCACTTAAGTAATTTTTTTGAAATGATCCTGTTACAGCAGGACTTTTTTGCCGTTGTAGAGCTAAGAGTTGACGTGATCTAGTAGTAGTAATTTAAATTTTATTCGCCTTTTTTCCACAAAGTGTTTTTTACGTCTGAGAAAAGAAAATGGCAATTGAGCTTGAGATTTAAGAAAACACAAATAAAAGAAAATGTTTTATTAAAGCTTTGCTCTTAACTATAAAAACTAAAAAAAAATACACTACTATAAATAAACAAAACACAACAATAATATTTAAACATTTTTAATATATTATTATGTTATATAGTCTCTTCGAGTGTAACTTAACTTATATTGAATCAAGAAATGTATTTTAATTAAAATAGGAAATAACCCTCCCAGTAGCTAACCAATACAGGGATATCCGGGTTATGTCCGTTGGAAAGCTGTAGGATGTTGTAAAGCGGCTCCTCGATTTGACAATCCTTGCACTGTAATAGACAGAGAAAGCGCATCATGTATGGAAGAATTTAGAACTATTGTGATAAGTTGTCTTTTTACAAAATTTTAAACTTTGGAATGAAAAAATAATGCAATGTTTACATAAGGAGAGATCCCATTTCTGTACAACCTGAACTATCCCACTTATATTGAAAACCAGCCTATATTTGCGTTCTAACTGAATTGATTTTTAAAATGTTGGTGTGTTTGCTAAGTACCCTACCCTAGGGCACATTTTCCTAACGCCTAAATATCATTGGCGTGTGGTTCTATAGAAGTTTCATAAAATAATTTGATGAGTTTTGCGGTTATTTTATTTCAAAACTAATAACATACACCGATTTGGCATCTTTCATATCCCTTAAATAATATTTTTTATAAAATTGACACAACCAGTATCACCACCTTTTATTTTTACTTTTTTGTTAAAAATAATTAAATCTAAGTATGCGCGATAAGGAAAGACTTAATTACGGGTCTCGTAGCCTAGCTATTATGGTTTCGGATACACAGGAACTAATGTAGCGCGGGTTTAATCCCCGGGCCCGGAAAAACGACTTCGTTTGGATTTTAGTGGTTCGCCATGGCGTTGCAGTGCGACGTGGTGCAAAATAACGGAAGAGTGAAAAATGTACAAGCATCCAAAGCCCCCATTCACGCCGGTTAGAGGCCGGATGAGATCGGATATCTCGTGGAGGGAGGGTGAAGTTACGCACTCCACAGTCGGTAGGTCACAATTGACAACTTAAAGCAGCACGAAATCACGGGTTTATAGCCCTTAAAGGGTGCAGGCCGAGATGGTTGTCGTAACTAAGAACCGTAGTTCGGGTTAGTTAGTTAATCCAGGGGTACACTGAAAAACAATATAAATTCCTCCTTGCAATATGAAAAATTTGAAGATAATTAAATACGCCTAAAAATGGAAATGTATTTATTTATAACATGTAGGTATGCGTGGACAACTGTTTATAAAATAAAATTAAAGTTAAAATTAAATTAAATCAACTCACATTAAAAACATAAGATCAAAGATCAAAAATTAACAAGGAAAGAAAATAAAGACGTAAAATTAGAAATAACATAATTGTAATAGAGCTACAAACAAATAGTAGGCAAGATGGCCGACAAAGACAAGTCAAATCCATCAGCTCCAGAAGATAAAAGCTGTTTATGTTGCAACAGTGGTGTCAATACGGGCGTAAAGGGCCAAAACTGTAAAAGATGGTTCCATAATTCATGTGTCTTAAGATGTAACGTGTAATTTTCGCATTAAAACAAAAGTGTATACTGTAAAAATATTCAAGAATACACTAGGGTGTAATAACTTTTAACTCTATAATTACACTGCCCTCCCCTTACATTTTATCTATAGATGTTACTTACAGCATAGTGGTTGATTTCTCAGTTTTATCTTACCGAATAAATACCGTCCTGATGGCTTGAGTTTGGTCATTAAGTTCGTTTTCTTGTTGCTTATTTTATTCCAGGTTTCCTGCCTGTTTTGGCGTGGTAGTTTGCCATAACAACTACTGGGGCTTTTGGCCGAAGTCCCTGGTTTAGCCTAAAATAAGTCAATGATCTTGCTTTGTTTGTTTTGTGGCCCGAAGCTTTTAATTAGGCTTCGTAATGATTGAGTAAAGCAGAGACGCTTACCAATTTTTAACATGTAACTTACTAAACACTAGATATGCTCCGAGTGTATAAACTAAAGAATGTCGATACCCTGGCAATAGCGCATTGTCCTTTGGCTTTTAGTTCTAGAACTAGTCCCACCTTCTTGTCAACTGACCTCTGTATCACCCTTCTCTCTTCGTTTTTCATCTATCCACTTTGTTTCGGTACAGCAAGACGTTCGAAAAGTTGTTTAGGATTTGATCAAAAGGAATCCCCGAGAGGTCTTTACTCGGTCAACGTAAGGAGGATCCTTCTGTATGTAGGTTGTGTAGATCAAGGAAGCACTCTTCTATGAGTTTTAGTATAAATTCTTTGGGTTTTGAAGCCCTATTTGTCGTTTCTCACATTGAAATGACACAAGTGTTGTTGGTTAGTTTTTGTGTGGAATTTATGAGTTTTCTAGCATATATTCTAGCAAGAATAGTAAAGTAAGAGTTAAATGATCTATGCAAGGCTCCTGTCTCACAGTTTTATAGCGGATTATCTAAAATATTCGCTTTGGAAACAAACGTATTTTCGTAGGTTTTTTTTGATTAGGAAACACATGACATGCAATGTATATATTTGTTCGAGGTAATATGTCATAGGAAATCTAAAAAGGAACTTACTTTTGTTTGGTTATCGTTATTTTGAGATGGTTTTCTCTTTGATTGATGTTTGTTGTTGTTTGTTTAAATTGACAGGTTCTGACGTACGAGTGTTGTCAAATTCTGACGTATAAGCATACAGCGGACGGTACAGTAGTTATTCGCGATTTTCTGGTACACGTTGCCAGTTCGTTATTTTAGGATTTTTATATTACATTCAGTTATGACGTCACGAGGTGACACTTATTGATTAATGTTGAAAACAGTGAAATTCCTGGATTATCCCGGTAGGTTTCAGATCCGTGAAATCATATTTTAACTTGGAAACTTCTAGATTGCGCTTTTAAAGAAACTAGTATTATCTCAGTTGATTTCTGTCCGTGCAGTTTGAATCACGGTTTATGACAGATCGTTAGGTACGGGTATTTTGCGGGTATGCGGCAACACCGCCAGCCGCCCGTTTTGACTCAACAGAAAGTGGCAGACATCTTTCTTTTTTCTTGTGCAAGCGTGGAAAGGAGAAGCCCTTTTTGTACCAGGAAAAGTTTTCTGATATGTTTTAACCGTGAAAAGTTGTGCGGTACCCTTGAATATAGGGATTTTATATCAGCCAATATAGTGGAATTTGCCGGTTTAAGCGATTTGATGCTAGTATTGGAAATCGTCCAGAATTGCTCCATGCTGTAGTTCACGAACGGATCATTCGATCAAGGGAGAAGGTTAACATTGGTGCAGCCGATCACACCTGTCGCAGCTCTCCAAGTCTGGTCTTTGAGAGGCCTACGAACCAGCCTTAACGCACACTAGTCTGTCTTAATTTATGTTGAGTTTCAACGGTTTAGTTGAACTATTTCCAAAGAGGCTACCCATTCAATCAATAACAATATTTTTTCTCTCACGTAACTATGAATTTATAAGCTTAATGTACCATTTTTTTTTACATAACTAGAATCATTTAATTTACATAACCAGAACCATATTTTATGAATTGGGTAGTGAGAACAACTTCTTTTCTTTGTTTTTATAAGTACTTTATAATTTATTTCTAGTTATTTTGGTAACGTTGCATTGAGCACTCCAGTCAGAAGTATGTACTACCGTGCGATTGTAACGAAGTGTGATCACGTTTTGCGCTAAAGGTATAGATAATATGTCTCATTCATTGCAGTAAATAATAGTAACTACTCAACGTGGTAAAATAATAATAAGATATTTAAATTTCCTTAATCTAAACTATATTACATGTACATTTGTAACACCATTGGTTCACATTTCCATACATAAATAAAAAGAATTATTTATGTAACGAGTCACAGAAAATATAACTTGTTTCTTTGCACCCTTAGGTCGAATTACATTTTGATTTTGGTTTTCATTTTCAGTTAATAGTTTATGGAACCGGTTGTAGTCGTGAGTAGACACAATTCGTGATTTATTGGTTAGCTCACTATAACATCAAGACAACAGGCTTGACGTAACTTAAGTCACGTGGCGCCCTCATAATTACTTGGTTTATTTAACCCCCCCTTTCTCCACTGTCTAAAAGCTGGCAGAGCCGTCAATGTCCTGGTACTAAACTATTTACAACCGTGCACTGTAAACTTGGCTAATATAGTGAATTTTGGTTTCATATGGTTAAATTGTTATAATTGTTGTTCCGGTAGAGACAAAGATAAATTAAATAATTAAGGCCGCCATAAAGAATCACCGGCTTAAAAGTGATTAGTAGAAGCAAAAGAATTGTTCAATGTCCTTGCCTTCAAAGTGAGATTAATCAAAAACAAACCACAAACAACTTAAATTCAGAAACCAAACCAGTCACAATAAGTCCCGATCTATATCCTCAAGAATAAATTGAATAATAATATAATAATAATAATAATAATAATAAAGTTTATTTAAAATATTTACATAAATACAATACATTTCAATATATTTTACATTAAAAATAAACTTAGGAATAAAACCCCTGAAGGTTAACTTGTATAGGGGTTAATTTTATTAAAATATTTGATTAATATATTATTATGTAAATAATTGAGGATAAAATTTTTATAAATTTATTTAATATTATTTAGATTTGGTATTAATATATTAATATATTAATACCTATTTAATAATTATAGCATTTCTAAAATATTATCTAAACTATTTTTATTTAATAACCACCATTTAATTTCTTTTTTATAAAATTTAAATGATTTTATTTTTTTAATATTATTTATTAGACAATCGAATATGTATAAACTTAAAATTTTGAAACTTTTTTGTCCAATAGATTTATTTATTTTTGGTTTAATAGAAATTTCATTTTTAAATCTTGTATTATAATTATGCTCTTTAAATTCAATGTTATTTTTATTTTTAAAAATATATATTAAAATATTATAAAAGTAAATTTGTCTCACATCCATTTTTTTTGTTTCTGCATATAATTTTTTTGAAGAGTATAAATAATCTTTATCATAAATAATTTTTAAAAACCTTTTTTGTAATATTTCTAAACTTTTTACTAAATTCCTATTTATTCCCCCCCAACCTAAAATGCATAATATAATATTTCTAGATTTTTTATATTTAAAATTTTTTTTATATTTTTAAATATTGGCAATGTACTTCTTAATTTTTTAATTAAATTTTCTATATGAAAATACCAGTTTAATTTATTATCAATAATTATTCCAAATATTTGATATTATTAGTTTTCATTATTTGAATATCATTATTTATATTTATATCTTTAAAATCATTTATTTTTGATGTAAAAGGAATATATTTTGTTTTATCAAAATTAATTGTTAATAAATTTTTATCAAACCAATTTTTTATAATTTCGAAGTCTTTTTTTATTTTCTTATGTAAATTTTCCCAAGATATGTCGTTGTAAAAAATAACAGTATCATCTGCAAAACTATGAATTTCTCCGTCACATTTTATATTAAATAAATCATTAATATAAATATTAAAAAATAAAGGTCCTAAAATTGTGCCTTGTGGTACACCATATTTAAAATATTTTGATTAACTTATTTTTTCATTTATTTTTACATAATTTGGACGATCTTTATGGTAATTTTTTTATTAATTTTGGTTGATTTCCCCTAAAACCAATATTTTCTAATTTGTTTACCAAAATGGTATGACTGACTGTATCAAATGCTTTTGCCAAATCTAAAAATATACAAATACATGATTTTTTATTATCCATGGTGTTATATAATTTTTCTGTTAAATAGCATATATGGCATCTTCAGCTGATTTATTTTTTTGAAATCCAAATTGTTTATCTGAAATGAAATTTAATTTTTTTAGATATTCATCTATTCTTTCTTTTAAAATTTTTTCAAAAATTTTTGCTAATGAAGATATTAATGTTATTGGTCTATAATTACCCGTTTTGTTTAATTCTCCATTTTTAAAAATAGGTTTAATCAGACCTACTTTAAAAGCTTCTGGATATATACTAGTTTCAAAAATATTATTTATTAAGTATGTAATTGGTTTAGAAATATTATTTTTAATAGATTTTAAAATTTCAGAGGTTATTCCATCCATACCAGGAGATTTTTTTGGTTTTAAACTATCAATAATATCTTCAACTTCATGATAATTAGTTTCCTTTAAGAAAAATGATGTCATATATGTTATTTTTTAAATTATTTAAGAATAATTTATTTTTATTTTTTATTTTATTTGCTAATTTTTCACCCACTTCTGAAAAATAATCAATAAAAGTATTTGCCATAATTTTTTCATCATTTATTATATTATGCTCATCAATTTTTATTTCTTTTATATTTTGATTTTTTTGTTTTTTACCACAAATATTTTTAATAGTTTTCCATAGATTTATATTTGAGTTTTTAGAATTATCAATTTTTGATTTATAAAATTTAATTTTTTGTTCTCTTATTAATTTGTTTAATTTATTTTTGTAAATTTTATATTGGTATAGTAATATATGATTATTACTATTTTTTTTTTAATTTTTTATAAAGTTCATTTTTTTTATTTATAGAATTCAATAAACCATTTGTAATCCATTCTTTTCTTTTTTTAATTTTAATTTTAACTTTAAATGTACATTTTTCAACATTTTTTTTAATTTCTGTTATTAAAATATTAGCTAAATTATTTGTTTCTAGAATTGAATAATAGTTTGTTCAATTTATTTTACTCATATTTTGATTTAGTTGTGAATAATTAATATATGTTTTAAATGTTATAGAATTTTTTTGAATATTTTCATTATCAAGATTTTTTTGTAAAATTATTGGATATGATTATTTGATATTTGAAAATCATTGATTTAAAATTATTTAAACTTTCTGCTGTTTTAATAAATATATGATCTATACAAGAACTTTCATTTTTAAATTCTCTAGTATTTCCATTTATAAAAGATATAAAACCGTATTCACTTAAGATATTTAAATATTCATTACTATCATTAGAATTTGAAAATATATTAATATTTATAACTCCAATTAAAATTACTGTCTCGTTATTGCAATTATTTTTAATTTTGTCAAAAAATAATTTAAGATCTAAAATAAAATCTGAAGTAGAAATTGATGGAGGTTTATATAAACTTATAATATTGATTTTTTCTTTTTTGAAAGTTACTTTAATAAATACTTATTTTACCTAAAGATATAATATCAAAAAAGTAATTTTGATCATCTTTAATATAAACTATAACACCGTCGTTCTGATTTATATTACCATTATTATAAATTAGTTTATAATTTGGTAATTCAAATAAATCAGTATTGTAAATTTTCCATGTTTCTGTAAAAATAATTACATCAAAATCATGATTAAGTTGATATAAAAATAGTTTAGTTTCATCAAAATTTTTTGAAATGCTTCTGATATTATTATGATATATGGAAAAATTATTTAATGATTTTAATTTTAATCTGTTAAATTCATTTTTATCCTCTATTATAGTAGTTTCAATATTTTTTAAGTCAAAATCTGATAAACTTTCTGTCATTTAAAGAATTTTAAAAATATTATTTAAATATAAAATTTTTCTAATAATTCTTAGTAATGATTAGTATCTATTCAAATTTATCAACTGTTTCAATGTTTCTTCTGTACTAATATTTATAACTCTTTTTTCTTCATTTTTTCTTACAAAAATTTTCCCATTCTTTATCCAAATATATTTAAAACCTTTTTTCTTTAATTCTTTAGTCTTTCCAAATTATTCATTTTTTGAGTTAATTCTTCATTGATATATATAATATTTTTATTTCCTTTTAAATTAAGTTTTTCTGTTGTTAATTTTCCATTATTCTTAAAATATTGTTTTGACTTCTCCAAAATCTGTTTTTTAATATCTTCATTTTTTAATTTTATTTTAAATATATTTTCATTTATATTTTCCATTCTTTTAATTTCTAGTATGTCTTCTTTTTCTGTCTTTATTCCAATTTGATTAAAATTTTTTCTTGTTATTTCCTTATCATCAATATTTGATTTTTCCGGTACACCTTTAATTTCAATATTATTTTTTAAAGAAATTTGGGATTTAAAATCTTTTTCTTGTTCAATATTTTTTATTTCTTTTTGTAAATTTTCTACATGCTGTTTTAAACATATGTTTTCTTTCTTTAATTCATCTTGATTTTTACTAGGTTCCTTCAATGCTTTTGAGAAATTTTTATTTTCTTGGTATATTATGTCATATTTTTCAGAAATACAATTTATTGATTTTTCTATTTCTTTAATATAATTTTCTAAATTAGTAGGTTTGATTTTACATTTGTCACATACCCATTTTAATCCTTTGTTCTTTTCAATCAATTGGTCTAATAATTTAACATTTTTTGATTTTAAACATTTCATATGATACCAATTTTTACAATCGCCATTGCATTGTACATACTTTTGATTTTGATTGATATTTTGTTTGCAATCTTCACAAACCTTTAAATTTGACGATCCCGCTTCCTTTTTATCTTCTGGACTAATTTTAAAGTTTTTAATTTTTTCCATACATTTATTTTGGCTTGCTCTTACTGGATATTTCAATGGTAAATACTCTTCTTCGTCATCTGATTAATTTTTCAGGTGTACTATATTTGACTCTCCATCATTTTGAACTTGACTGGTAATTTTTCGCATACTTTTTCTTGTCATTATGACACAAAATACAAAATGTCTAAAAAATTATTTCACAATATTTCAATTAAATTTCCTTTCTTCACAGTGTACTCCTTTTGTACTTCAATGTTTTCCAACAAAATGTTATCTTCTAAATCTTATTTGACCACTTTAAAAATTTTTATTTTATTTCTTCGTTTATAAATCAGTAAATAAAATTGTAAAAATTCAATATACAGTGTTACTATACAGGTAGATAATACTAATATGCAAAGATGCTCGAGCTGGCATGTCGTTCTCCTAGATAAAAGACATTGACAAGAAAAAGAAAAAGAATTGCAAAGATGCTGTAATATTAGAACTTCACGAAAACAAAATTTTACAAAACAAAGCCATAACATTACCCAAAGATAAAATTAGCTGTTTAGAAAAAGAAATACAAAAAAAGTGATCTTGCCAACTGGAATTTGAGTACCGAAAAAGTGTGGAACCGAATGTAAACCCAATACAAGTGACAAGAACAAGGCGACCGAAAATGCAAATACACTGCTCAAAAGTAATACAGAACTCCAGTATGAGAAACAGCAAAAAGCAAACATAATAAGTCGAATAAATTAACAATCCCAGCACATAATAAATCGAATCGATATAATGATTCTACTCAGGAGTGCGAGACACGACAAAGGGAAATAATTATAAATTTTTCCACAACACCGAAAACATCTTCAAATAATAACGATGGCGACGGATTCAAGATGGTTAAATATGGAATAAACGGAATCTAACAAAGTTCGTATACAATGATGCGGGGTGTCAAATTTCTGCTGTAGAAAGTCGACTTGAGATCCTCATTTCCTGACTGCATCTAGAAACATCAACCGATAAAATTTTATTACATTTAAAAGAAAAAAATATAACACCATTAAACGTTGAAAAGCTAAACGTTAAATCAGATCAAATTTCTTCAGAGACTAGCCTGGGACAACACGGAAGTAAAGTGAAAATATGTCATCTAAACGTACAGTTACTAAGGAATAAGACTAACGAGGTAGAGGCCTACCTGGCCGACAAAGACTTTGACATACTATGTTTCAGCGAGCACTGGTTAGCAAAGGGTGAAGTACTGCCTTTACTTATGGAAAATTTTAATACTGCGTCGGTTTGTAATAGAACTCAGTTTAGGGGGGAGGATCGGCAATTTTATCAGCACCAAATTTTAAATATAAAGTATTAAATCACTTTGATCATTTCAACTTAGAGAAATGTATTGAGGTTTGTGAAATTTTTATTGAAAACCTTAATGTCAATATTTTGTTCATTTACAGATCACCTTCAGGCTCTTTTGACACCTTTTTTGAGTAACCTTGAGGGCATTATGAGCTTGTTTAATGGCAAAGGATCACTGTGGCAGGAGACTTCAAAGTTCATTTTGGCACTCAATATAGGGAATGCATTGGGCTCTGTCATGTAATGTGTTTTTTTTTTGGCTTTATTCCGACAATATGTGAGGCCACTAAAGGTAGGAATTGTCTTGACAATGTATTCCTTAACTTTGGTGCGGATGACTACACTAAAAACATATTAAACACTGATTTGTCAGATCTTGGTATAGTAGTTCAGGTGAATTTAAAATAAAATGCGCAAATTAATAGGCCAGTTAAGAGAATCTTAAGATCTCTTACTGAGCAGGGTAAGTACAATTTTTTCTGTCTTGTTAAGAAAATTGATTTTAATTTTATATACTCAAAACACACAGATGTTGATACCAAATTTTGCACTTTTAAAGATCTACTCAAAAATGCCTTTGAGGAGACATTTCCACTAAAAACATATAATACAAAAAATAATTTCAGTCACTCAGTCGACTGGTTTAATGAAAATTTAAGAGATATGCGTAATCATCTTCACTTTCTTCACGATTTATATAGAACCCTTCCTTTTCCTCAACTGAAGCTAAGAATAAAATCTTACAAATCACTGTATAGGAGTTCAATTAGGGATGCTAAAAAACAGGCTAACAACAAGAGGCGTCGTAAGTGAAAAACAGGTCACGTCAAATATTTCCCCAGCTGAATTCAATAATTTCTTCACTAATATAAAAAACAGGATTCAGAAAAATATTAGAAACACCAACACAGATCCTATAGAAAATGTTAGGAGGTTAAGTAATATACCAAACTGTAAAATCTCTTGTGGCGAGCTACTATAAGGTAAGAGACGTGATCACATTCCTATAAAATAAAAACAGCAGAGATTCGCATGGTTTGAATGTAATTACTTTAAAAAACACTCTAAATAGTATACTAGTCCCTTTGACAAATTTAATAAACCACTGCTTCCGAGAACATTGCTTTCCGGATATTCTAAATCATATTGTAATCACACCCATCTATAAGCAGGGGAATGTAGACGATGTGTCTAACTACAGATCTATATCAATACTTTCAGTATTTGCTAAGGTACTTGCGAAATGTATGGCGTTGGAAATATCACAATTTTTGAGGCATATAATATTTTCACAGATTTTCAGTTTAGCTTTCGTAAGGATCGTGGTACTTCCATGGGAATACTTGATCTTGTTAGCAACATATTGAAGTCTTATGATGAAAAAAAAATTGCGGCGACAACGTTTTCCTACCTCATAAAGGCGTTCGACTGTGTCTCCTACGATATTCTTTTAAGAAAACTTACAATCTACAATTTTGACGAACATGGACTGGCTCTAGTAGAATCATATCTTAATAACAGAAAGCAGGCTGTGGGGATGAATGGGGTGAAATCCGGGGAGGGAGTTGTGAGTATTTGGGTTCCGCAGGGTTTGGTACTTGGACCACTACTTTTCTTAATATACATAAATGACGTACGCTATACGGATACCTCTTCCAACTACACTGTCTTCGCGGATGATACCATCATGTCCTTCAAATCTGCAGATCGCGATACTGCATTGGTCCGATTTAAAGAGTCACAGTCGAAGGCTGCTGGTTCCCTGCTAATCAGTTGCACCTAAATAACACCAAGACTGAACATATGATGTTTACTATGAAGCAACTTCTACAAAAAAAAGCAGAGACGGTGGTAACATTTCTGGGAGTATACATCGATCCAAGATTGGGATGGAACTCGCATAATGATTCTTAGACAGGCTTATTTCTCGTTGTGTCACAGCCACATGTCGTATGCAATTTTGGTTTGGGGGCACGCAGCCGGAGGAAACCAGGTATTCAGAATTCAACGGAAAGCAGTAAGGTTGATTTCAAGTCTGTCATATAGAGCCGACTGCAAAAATGCATTTATTCAAAAAGAGATACTCAGTTTTCCTTTGTTATACGTTCTTGCTTCATGTCAGAAAAAATAAAACATGTACACAATACACCAGGACTACACAATACACCAGGACTACACAATACACCAGGACTACACAATACACCAGGACATACACTGCAACGATACCCGGACAAAGAGTAATCTGGTACCCAGACACCACAGATTAAATAAGTGTCAGGACGGCCAAGGTTGTCTGGCTATTCGTTTTTTCAATAAAGTACCTAGTGAAATAAAGGATTTACCCATTTGTCTGTTGTAACGCCAATTAAAAAAATGCTGATCAGAGGTGCCTCTTTTTCTATTGAAGAGTCCTTAAAATCTAATCTTGTAGTAGTAGTTATTATTTTAATGTTTTTAAAGCTATAAGCTAATTCATATTTTATTTGTTACTGTGTAATTTTGTAATTTGTAGATATTTAATGTGTTTTTATTATTTTTAGTTTATATTACTAGTATTAGTATATAGTTAAAATATATTAGGTAATTAATCATTTTGTTAAAAATACGAAAAGTTAGCCTGATATGGCAGAAATTATATTTTTTTATTTTGACTCTATTTTTTACTATTATCTAGACTAGACTATTTATCTACTGAATATAGACAATATAATATATTTTAAAATGTATGCTCTGTAAATTATTACTCTTGTCATTTTGCCAAAAAAAAAAAACTAATGGTTTTCGAGATAATCGCAAAAAGCTAAAATAATGTACCTTGGGGGTAGTTTTAGGGTAGTTTTTAAAGTAGGAACTAACCTGAACTAACCTGGGCCCTTATTCTGCATTTATTTTAAATCCCCCAGTGCACCATTTTTTAGTAAAGGTTAAACTTTAACACGCACTGTAACTCACAACCCAGTTTTATGTGAGATATCATACCTACTATTAGTAGGAGATAATGCGAGAAATAGAGAGGACGCCCGAAAATTCAATCGTCATCGCTTTATATCCTATGAGTACATATTTAGAGCCAATCAGATGTTTAGTCAACGCCATTCATGGTTCGCCGTTAGAATATAGGGAAAATTGGTATATTCAGTTAAATTGCCCTTCAATTCCTAATTTTGCACCTGTTAATTAATGAAAATTTTAAAAACAAATGGATTGATCGCAACTATTCTTTTGTAGCATGGCCTCCTAGGGCTCCTTGACCCCACCGGATTAAAAAAAAACAAAATGCAAAAAACTCGTTCAGCGACATTACAAGCTTCGAGAGGTACTTTACTCTTCAAATTATTTTATAAAACCCTCCATGTTTTTGATTTTTTATTATGAGGCACAGCACTGCAGAATCAATCCTTATGGACAGAAAACAATTCACGTTGTTCTTGAATCTTCGGAGATTATATTCGTTGGGGGACATGGTCTTAAGGAGGTCGCTACAGAGTGATGACGTTCTCCAGATGAAAGAATTTTTAAACAGTGTCGTTCTTGGGACACTAAGCTAAACCACGTACGGGTGGGCTGCAGTGGCTCGTCGAATATTCCTACCATGCACCCCTCTAGGTGGAATCAAACGGGCAAGCTCATTTGAGCACTTGCCATGAAAATATTTGTAAAATAGACTCAAGTCGCCAACCTGCCTTCGATGTTCAAGGCTTTCCAGGTTGTTTGTCAGATCATGGTCACCGATCATAAATTTCGAGATTTAACCCATAATTATATTGAGTATTTGTGATAATGTGTATGTTTAAACAGCGTAAAGTAAATATGTACTTACAACATGAGATGACGAAACAATTCAAAAAATATAGGCGGACGGTGCCAATACCAAAAATGAAATGCGTAAATGAACAGAACTCCGTAAATATGTTGCTGTCAAATGCCAAAACCACGATGCTATGTACGATCCCCATCTTATTTTAATGGTTATTATTACGACGTTACCAATAAAACCCAAATCCGTTAATGGTATTCCAGAATTACCAGTGGCGTGCAGACAATGTAGGCAAAAACGCATTGCCTACCCTGGCGAAAAAGTCCCAAGGAAATAATTTAAAAATGTCTCAATTTAATTTTTACAGAAATCCATAATATTATTAATATTTATTATGCATTTTTCCTATTTGCTTATTCTTAAAACAATATATTGTATATAATATACTCATATCAAAGAATGTTCAAATAAATATAATAAAACAAAACATCAATAATCCAACACAACAAAGACATTTTAAGCGATCGAAACTACTGAAATCAGCATTAATATTTCCTATGTAGGTGGCCCATATGACCACAGCGAAGGTGTTTTAAATCTTTGCATGGACGCTTTAGCTTCTTTTAAAGACAGCACCTACAATAGGGCGGAGTGAATTTTTCAACCTTTGAAACTTAATAGCCCTGCATGCTTAACATGTGTCTATTACATGCTAGAATAAGTGAAAAAAATCTGAGTTCCCAAAAATAATATCTTCGGCTGCCGAAATCATTTTAAATTTAAGCAATTTATTTTATTTTTATTTATTTAAGTTTTTGTTACGATTTGTGAATAAATTGAATTTCAGTCATTTATAAATTTTTTTTAAGCAGTTTTTAGCTTTTTGGCGTATTAACCCCCTTCAAAGAAAATGTTTTACCAACATATGCTGACGTTATTAAATATTATTCGTGGCTAAGGTTAGAAAAATTGAACGAGAATAAACAAGAACCCAGTGTAAGTGATGTTTGTATAAAGCTAGTAAAAGACCTAAAAGAAATATGGAAGAAAAGTTGGATTTCCGTAGTATCGGACCAGCAAATATTTAATCAAATAAAACAGTATAATGCTAAATATCGAGCAATTAAGAAGAGCCTTAAATCCAAGTATAAGGACAATTACAATAAAAAAGTACAGATATTTAAAGGGTCTGCATGAGACAAAACTGTTTGATATTGCTATCTGCAAAGTGCAAATGTAAAAATTTTTCAACTTGTAAGTGCAAAAACAAAATACCAATAGCCTAGCGACAATTCCTTTTAGATCAAAGAATAAACCGAAAAATGGCAATCGGTAATTTAGATATTGAGACCACAAAGGAAAATCAAAAAGCACTCGCACACTTTTCACGAGAAAAGTGAGCTTCAAACAGTGGAACATTCTACGTCTAAGCGTGAGCCAAACGAACTAGGAAGTATTTCATCTACTTCCAAGGCAAGGGATCCTTCAGAGAAATAATTAAAAGTCGCGCTAATCTAACAAAAACATTTGGGGACCATACTCCAGACGTGCAAGCAATCTGTTTTGATGGGCGTAGGGACAAAACCTTGATCAAAGAATAAAAAAGAAATAAGTACTATCAAAAAACTGTTACCGAGGAACATTATGCTTTAGTTTGTGAACCCGGATCAAGATATATCGGACACGTAAGTCCAACATCTGGAAGTGCAAAAGCAATTAAAACTTCAATACTTCAGTTTTTACAAAAAAATACTGATATAAATACAATTGTGGCTATAGGTTGTGACGGAACTGTGGTAAACACAGGTTCAAAAAATGGAGTAATTCGAGGTCTAGAATCAGATTTAAAGAAGCCGTTACAGTGGTTGGTTTGCTTGCTTCATATGAACGAATTACCATTACGTCACTTAATGAATTATTTAGACGGAAGAACTTCCGGACCAAGTGGGTTTTCGGGACAAATTGGCAAATCTCTAGAATCGTGCGAGAACTTACCTGTAGTAGAGTTTAAACAAATTGAGACTGTTACCTCCAACAGATGTAAAAACGTTAAGTACCGATCAATAATACATGTTTGAGATATGTCAAGGAATCTGTAACGGAATTTTGTGGAGAAGATTTAGCTTTAAAATCCCCTGGAAGAATGTCACACGCCAGATGGCTTACCACAGCCAATAGAGTTCTAAGGTTATATGTTGCTACCAAAGAACCATCTGAAAACCTTCGAATATTAACTGAATTTATAGTTAAAGTGTATGCCGTATGTTGGTTCGAAATTAAAAGCAGTTGGTCTTGTAAAGATGGTGCTAGACACCTTTTCAACATGATTAGAAGATCTCGATACCTCCCTGGCGACCTTAAAAAAGTTATAGATTCGAGAGTTGGCTTTAAGGAGAATTTTAAAACGTAGAAAATCATCGGCCAAAACAGAGAACGTTAGAATATTTCAAGTGAATGAACTAAATTTTGATTGTGAAGATTATGTCGACTTAATTGATTGGCAGAATGTCAGTATAAGCGAACCCCCTTTGACAATTGGAATATCAAACGAAAACTTAACCAATATGATTTCTGTGATTCCGGATGAAATACCCGTATTAAAATTTCCTTGTCATTCGCAGGCAGTTGAAAGGTGTATAAATTTAATAACAGAAGCTTCTATAGCAGTTTTGGCTCTGAAGCACGAGACGGGTTCATAAAAGCTCGTTTAATTTCTGTAGGGTAGGGAGGGTTAGGGTGGAACTCGACATGCGCCACCTCCACGAGGTGAATTCTGGGTTGTTTTTTTAATTTGCTGAAAAGAAACAAGCAGAGAGCTGCATATTTTTATTTCTTTTTATTTTTTGGAAAATTCCTTTTTATTAAGCTTTCAAGGTCATTTCGGCAGCCAAAGAAATTGTCGTAGGACACTCATATTTTTTTCTGTTCCTAAGTATCCTAAAAGGCACCTATTGCGTATGCAGGCAACTTCATTTTCCAAAAAAATTTTGTTTTGCGTCTATTTTCGCTCTGCCCTAACCTACAATTCTGATTAAAGTACGAATTTAAAGGCACGGATGTAGCGTCGTCTGTTAAAACGAGAGCGAGCGATTGGAAGATGTCTTAGCGTAATTCGTCATTGTGTTAGGTCTCGTGTCGCGGGTTACAGGGATTTTACGGGTTTGTTGTTTATAATATTTTTATCTTGTTTATCAATAGAGTTTAATGAACTCACAATTAGTTGTCCCGTATATTTTACATGGTACCTACTTACTTGTATTTTTTATAATGACGTGTTAAATGCATTTTTAAAGAAAGACCGTCGTATCGTATGGACTGATTTATAAAAACTATTATGTTTAATTCGAAACCTAAAAAGACATTTCTTAAGTAATAAATTTTACTTTATCGTTTTTGCCTACCCTGTTTCCAAAGTCACTGCACGCCACTGAGAATTACGATAACAAGAAAATGTACTATTCATGCTCATCATAAAAATGTAGTAGAAAAATACATTTCAATGGGTTAAACCGTTCGGGATTTATGGTGTCTAGTGTATATACATATTTACGGCTGGATAGCAGCCAAAAGAATCAAAATAAATTTAGGGATCTTTAGATGTTACGATGCTTTTCTGTAACTGTTATTTCCACCCCCCCCCCTTTCTACTTTTTGAAGAGATTAAATAAGGAAATTAAAAGTCGAAATCGGGAAATGGGTACATGAATATTGAATACTATGTCATGTGTAAAATTGGTAAACATAAATTTCAAAATGACGTTCTACGCCATTTTGTAAAAAATATAGTGGCTTTCGACTCATTCTTTTTAAACTCCCAAGGTATAATACATCATTGCTTAATACGAAATAGGAACAGTTTTAATGTTATGGAATAAATCCATATTTAAAAAAGGTATTCATTTTCGCAAAAGATGCTGGAAACGAAGACGTCGCCCATCTTGAGGCAAATAATGTCTATCTGGGATTTTTCCTCGAATATTTTCTGCATCTTTGGCAACGAATAGGTAAGATATTCTTTCAAATACCGTTTCATACTATTAAAGATGGCGCCATTTCGTATTGAATGAATGAAGTACTCGTTGGGAAAAACAATGTTATGAATTCATTCCATTTCATTTCTAAAATAGCGTACAGTCTCCATTTCGAAATTTTCATTTGTCAATTTTACGCTTACGTATGTACTCAACTACCTCGAGTTTACTTAATCTGACCCGTTTAAATATTTAGAAAAGTGAGGGGAGCATTAAAGATAAGTATTAAAAACAAGCATTAACGATATTAAGTAACAAAGTAAATCTATTTGCTTTCTATTTTTATCAAGAAAATAATATAGAAAACTGAGGACCATTATTGTGTTGACAATATATAATCTGTTCTCTACTGATTTATAATGCTTTTAATCTCGGTTTAAAGCAAACAACTAAAAAACAAGGAGCAAACAATTTGCAAGAAAAGTGTTAAAAGACATAATCCAGAAATTTCTATTAAAATTTTAATAGCATAAATATCAAACTGATATATTATCTATTTTTATATCGGGAAAAACATATTTCACCAATCTATAATATGAAATAAATTTATTTTGTTCGGAATATATTTTTTATACTATACAGGGTGTCTGCAAAAGGTCTTTACAAAACCCTACGACATATTTTTCAGACCAAAATTAGCCGCTTTAAGTAAACTTACCTTAGTACAAAGTTGCTTAGTTTGAGCGCTAGACGGCGCTGAAGTGACAATTTTTAAATCGTTTTTCTGGATTAATTCAAAAACTGCTCATACTATTTTGCCGAAATTTGGTACGTTGGCATAGCTTTATGGGGCAAAAAGACCCACGCTACAATTCTGATTAATATCAGTCCATGGTCGTAGAACCTGGGTATTTAACCAATTGCTTGTTTCAGATTTCTATGCCAATGGAACCAGAGGGGTTTGGGCACAAAATTCAGATGAACCAACTCATTTGCTACAAAAAGGTACTCTTGATAAGACTCGATTCCTTTGACAGTTTTCGAGAAATTTGCATTGTATTACCTACTTAATACGTAGTAGTTTTTACCACGTAGTACTTGGGTTTTATAGAATGTTTCTGTTTTTGATTTTTACGCCAATGGAAGATTACAGGTTTAAGTTTAAAATTTAGATTAAACCAACTTATTTACTACAAAAAACCTCTTAAACAGTTTTCTTATCATCTGCTTTTTGTTCGCACGGTATTTTTCAGGTATGTACAACACGACCTTACACCTCACAAACGATTGGTATTGTTGGTTATTATTAGTATCATCTGACAACATAGGATTATTGTCAAATTTGTTGTAACATTTAATATTGTTGCTAACGTTCAATCATTTTATCTGCTTGCATTAATTATTAGAAAACTTCAATTGTCGTGAATTATCATGGCTGCGCAATACACTAATGCAGGATATACCGATATGATATTGGTATTTAGGTATTGCCAAGGAAATAATCAAGAATGTGTCAGAGCCTACTCCGAAAGGTTTCCAAATCGCCGCATACCAAGCCACCCGACGTTTGCTGCTGGTGAAAGACGCCTGCGGAAAACCGGCCAATTTACTCCTAAAGCCATTGATAATGGGAGACAGCGTTTTGTAAGGGTTCCTGAAGTCGAGCAAGACATTTTAGAACGTGTTGCAGAAGATCCAGAAATAAGCACCAGAAGGCTAAGTAGGGAAATAGGCGTGTCCAAAGATATTGTTCATAAAGTACTTCAAGAACAGTTGCTATATCCATACCATAAGATGCCAGTTCAAGATCTTTTACGTAATGATCCTGAAATGCGCCTGGTTTTTAGTCGGCTTGTTCATAGGCAGAGAAAAGAGAATCCCAATCGTGCCAACAATATTTTGTTTACCGATGAAGCATGTTTCACAAAAAGAGGGATTACAAATTTTCATAATAAACATGTTTATGCGAATGAAAATCCATATGCTATCAAGGTAGAACATATTCAAAATGAGTTTAAAATTAATGTGTGGGCTGGAATAATTGGTAATCACATTGTTGGTCCTGTCAATATTCCACAAAGATTAACCGGGAAAATTTATTTGCAACATCTACAAAATACGCTGCCAGATTTGCTAGAAGATTTACCTTTACAACTTCGGAGAGATATGTGGTTTATGCACGATGAAACTCCACCACATTCGGCTTTAAATGTTAGAAACTTTTTGAATCAGCAGTACCCAAATAAATGGATTGGTAGTGGTAATGCCCCTGTAAATTGTCCACCACGATCTCCGGACTTAAATCCATTGGATTATTTCTTATGGGGACATCATAAGACAGTGGCTTATAGGACCACTCCAGATAACGCAGAACAACTATGGCAACGTATTTAAGATGCAATATGAACAAGTTTTGCAAAGAGTGTGTTTTAATTTTCTTCGACGTATAAATCTTTGTACTCATGAAAATGGTGGACATTTTGAGCAATTTTTATAACACTTCTATTTATTTCTGTTTATGATTTAGTTATTTTTTTCTTTTTTTGTAAAAACTAATACGTGTTAAGTAATAAAAAGCAAATTTCTCGAAAACCGTCAGAGGAATAGAGTCTTATCAAGAGTACCTTTTTTATAGAAAATGAGTTGGTTTATCTGAATTTTGTGTCCAAACGCCTCTTGTTCCATTAACATAGAAATCTGAAACGAGCAATTAGTAAAAAACCCAGGTTCTACGCCCATGGACCTATATTAATCAGAATTGTGGCATGGGTTTTTCGCCCCATAAAGCTATGCCAACGTACCAAATTTCGGCAAAATAGTATGAGCAGTTTTTGAATTAATTCAGAAAAACGATTTAAAAATTATCACTTCAGCGCCGTCTAGTACCCAAACTAAGCAACTTTGTACTAAGATAAGTTTACTTAAATCGGCTAATTTTGGTCTGAAGAATAGGTAGGTTTTTGTAAAGACTTTTTACAGACACCCTGTATAACGAGTACACTCGAATTTTCGTGACAAACTACAGTGAAGAGTAAATGTGAATAGCTAAGGTAATTAAACCTCATTGGTAATTTTAATCTAGCTGGACTAGCTTCATTATAAGGTAACACTATTGTTTTGGTTTTTTAAACAAATTTATTTCAAGCGTTACAAGGCCTAATTAATAAGTATTTACAATATATTTTACACTTCTAACATAGGTTATGACCAACATATTATACAATATTAACTTATTCATTATAGTTAAAATACCCTTTTAAGCTCATAATTGGTTGAATATTTTTTAAAGTTTAACGAGAAATGTAAATTCCTCTTTTATGGTATTATACTGTTTAATCAACCTACCTACTTTCTTTTATAAGATTTAAACTTATTTCTAATATTTTACCTAAACTTATTATTTGTAAATTCTCGCATATTTAAAGGTTACATAACACGAAACATTAAACTAAACAACGACAAACTTGCTGAGAAAGCACGTCTCGTTACCGGCAATATACCGGGTAAGGTTGCCGGTTGCCAACTTAATGTCAAGTTCATATGTTATTATAAATAGGAAAATTTTAGATTTAATAAACCAGTATTCAACTAACTACGGTTATACTTATTAACCCTAACCAACCCCCCCCCCCCCCCTCAATAGAGGCACAGACCTCAACAGAAAGCAAACAACAAAATCAACCATTTTCGAAGAGCACAAGATTTCAAGTAAAAGTAAACAACAAAATCAACCATTCCCAAAAAACACAAGTCGAAAAGTGGAAACAATGGACAGCCTAAGTCTGACGTCACAAGGGGCGTGTTTAAAAAATCTTTCCAAACAAAAATAAATTGCATTGAAAATCCCATAAGAGATTTTTGCAAGCATTGGTACACGTTTATAGGCGACAAATAAGCAATTTCTTCAAATTATTTATATTTTTGGTGATATGATTGACCCATTTACAGCCACAGATAGAGGTAAGTGTTTCCTGAAAATATTTAATCGCCATCTAAAAAAGTTTGAGGTTATGTTATTGTTGTTTACATTATTGTTTATTAAGACATAATTGTTAGTTTTTTGTAAAATGAAGCTTGTGGTAGTGTTTATTTATTAATATGAAGTAGACCCAGCCTATAGCCTAAATAATTTATATTATAGATTCAATATTGGCTAAAGTGGTTACGTATTTTGTTACCCGAACAGAAAATTTTCAAGTTTGTTGTATTCCCTGCAAAGATAGAAGAGAGGAATGCCTGGTCATCACCTATAAGCATCTTATAAGGTACATAATAGAACAATTATTATGTTAAAAAGGGATAAACGCCTTGGAGTTGAACCATTATTTGCTATACGATTATTCCGTCAACCAGCCAGAGACAACCGACGACTAGAAGCCAATCCCCTAGATGCTAGTATGATGGAGCTACAGCCCTTAGGAGAACTCCCATCGAGCGAGACTGAGGAGAATGGTTAACCAACATCTTTTTTATTAAATTAAATTTTAATATTTTACCTAAATTCGTTATTTGTAAATCCCCGCATATTGAAAGGTTACATAACACGAAACATTAAACTAAATAATGACGACTTTGCTGAGAGAGCACATCTCGGTACCGTCAATATACCGAGTAAGGTCGCAAACTTAAAGTCAAATTCATAATATAATAATAATAATATTAACAATGACTTTATTGTTAAAAGCAGCAGGCTTCTTACAAAGGGCGAAGTTGAAGCAAGCTTCCTCACTTAACCCAAATATGTTATTACAAACAGGAGAAAAACCAGTATTCAACTAAATACGGTTACCCTAACCAACCTAGAGGCACATAGAAATACCCTGTTATATTATTACGTCCTCAATTTGTTTATATTTAATATGGCTGTCTGTTTAAAAATATTAACTAATAATGCACGAATAGCCTTCTTTTGTGATCGTTGTAGTTTAAGAAGCAAATATTGTCCAGCATTTCCCCAGCGTGGGATTAAATTCCTCAAGTTAGGTTCAATAAAGCTACCATGCAACATACTTCTAGTTTCATTACTAAAAAAATGTACAGCTTATCACATCCACCATCCATATTTTTAAATGTAAACTATTTATTTGCTTTATAAAGGTCAGACGATTGTTGCCTATTATAAGTAATTTTTTAGATGTAAATTTAAAGCACCTGCGATTGTTAAAAAGTCATAAATAGGATAGATATATTTATTAACCATATATTGTGAAATTTACAATTATGGTAGCACGTCACAAGTAGTATAACATACAATGTTTTTAGCATTTGATGCAATAAACAAAGGTGTAACAAATAATCCTTACCGAAAGCAAGCAATGTAGAATTTTTTGGAAATGCATACAGCATCAGTTGCTACTACTTTCTAATCGAAGTAGCAGCACCGCATTATGACAAATATTTTAGCTGGAAAGAGCATGCTCGTTTATGCAAAACACTAAAATTTTGTAGCATTCCGTTAACTAATTCGACATATACGCCCAATGTGCCATACACCGTGAATCACACGTATGTTTGATTGAGATGTTGAGTTAAGTCATTTGCTGTAATAAGATTGATGCAGCTTAAACTTTAAGCAGTAGCAAGTAATCAGGTGCCATAAAAAATGTACCATTTCTACGTCCATTTCGTTTCAGAAATTGTCATTGCTTTATTTTAATTGCAGCCTTTTTGTCATCAACTGTGTCTGTTCTTCATCGCATGACTTGAAAATGCATATTAAGGTAAAATTTAATAAATAAATTCGCTTATTCATGATCTCCCAAAAGGCTGCTAGCCCAGCGTCATATTTAAATAAATTAGAAGATCTCTGAGAATCTCTAAAAATAGTTAGACACTAAATCACCGTATAGAAAAGTCGCCAATATGTCGAAAATGGCGGAAAAAATAAAAAAAAATTTCAGACATACTACAATCATCAAGTCAATATCTCAGAAACTTCCTCCGGTTGCTAGCTCCTAATAGCCCAAATTTGATTCAAATTTCATTAGTGTGTGTTTTGCTTTTTGGAACTAACGCATTATCTTTTAAAACTTTATAATATACAGGGTGTCCGGTAAGTATATGGCATACTCTCGGAAGCGTATAAGGACGCTCAAAAACACCCTTTATGTCAGTCGCACTTCAACCCTTGAAGAGTGCAGTCGTTGACATTGACGTTAATTTCTCTCGATCTTTTGAATTGAAGTATCGAATTTTTAATTTTTATAAGTGTCACCCAAAAATCAATTTATTTTTACATCTTATCTATGGGAGTTCAAAGGGGGGGAGGCCCCCGCTTCAACGAGACTAAGCTGCCGACATCCGATGACGAGCCCATGATCCAGCCAGACGTTACAGCAGACGGTTAAGGAGCGTATAGAAGCATGCGAAAGACAAATGGAGGCAAAATGGCGGAAGATGATAAATGACAATAATATGGAATGGGTAAACAAGACCCGGCAAATAAAAAAGGAAAGTATGAGGAAGTCGACAAAGTTAAAGGAGATGAGTAAGACATAAGGGAGTTGAAGGACGAAATTGGTAGGTACAAGACTAAGACTATTGACGAGACAAAATCAAAGAATAATGTTAATTTAAATTCAAAAATCGACAAAATTTTTGACAGTTCATTGACAAGGACAGGTAGTTTGACAACATTAGGTAGAAAGACCGACATCAACAAAGACTTGACTGCTGTTCGAAAACTTAATAGTTTACAGGTCAATATTGACAAAATCAAGGTGCTACATGCTGGTTCAGACATGGAAATCGATTCTGTGTCTGAATCTGACGATAGTAGCGAGCAGTGGTCTAGTCAAAAGACCAGACGTACTAGAAAACGATCTAACAAGAACCCCGAAACTGATAGTAATAATAAGAAAGTGGCCGGTACTTCTGCGTGGCCGAACCTACCTAAAACAAGCAATGTCGCACTAACTAATCATTTGACGCAGAAAGTGTCACAATCCAGTCAAAAAACTTCTTGTAGTCGTATAGAGGTATCCGCGCCACAAATCAAATCCCCCGTTACGAACAATTCAAGCGCCGTCACTAATGGTGTATCGGAGACTGGCCCGCCGAAACTGCGATCATCATCAGGGACAAAACCAAATTTAATGAAATTACTGGTCACCTGCGCACAGTTAAGGTAGATTATGGCCGCGCTGTGACCGTGCCGGATGGTGTCAAGATACATCCCCCTACTCCTGTGAATTATCACAAAATCGAAAAATTCTTAATTGCTAATAATCTATATCACTACTCGTTCCGGTTCCAGGACGAAAAAGAATTACACGTTGTACTCAGAGGCGTCCTGGAAACCTGGACTGAAGGAAAGATCAAAGGAGACATAAAAGATCTTGGTTATAATCCATCACATGTGATTCGATGGCACGGTCGTAACGGGGTCCAATTGCCCTTGGTGTTGGTGTTCTTGCCGCGGACGGAAAAGACAATCTTTGAATTAAAAGATTTGGACTCTATGTTCATTAAAGTCGAAGCGCAGCGGGTGCGCGCCACTATTTCGCAGTGCCATCGGTGTCAGTTATTTGGCCATTCACAATTTCGGTGCACTGCACCGGTCAAATGTATGAAGTGTGCTGCCGACCACTTTTCGTTCCAATGCACTAAACCAAGAGAAGAGAAAGCAAAGTGTTCAAATTGCTAGGGTGACCACCCCGCGAATTATAAGGGTTGTTCATGGCACCCGACCAATTTAGTAGATTAGCTATGCAGGTTTCAGAGCAGAATTGAGCTTTTTTACATGTAAATCTCCATAAGAAAATTTAAGGTCCGTTCTGCATTTCAAGGTCACCGACGCCGGGTCAGGGGCGTACTAAACATTGGAAGCCTCTTAAGCGAGAGCGTCGCGACGCCAAAATTATTAAATTTATTACCTTATAGCCACCGTCTTCCAAACTAACTACCCATAATATGCCACTGTCTTTTGAGAGTTAACGATCGATGCAGAAAAAAAGCTGATGTTTTGTTTGGGGATCGAACCAGCAACCCTCGGCCCATGCAGGTTACGCTCTAACCATTACGCTATGTCGTCTTAAGCTAAATAAAATTCGTGGTGGATGACATGCTCACGAGACAGACTCGCTTTCATCGCGGTCGCACAGGGGCGCGGATGTTACCCACGAGTATTCCTATATTTGTTTTATAAGCGCGTTTCAGCTTGTTAAAAGTCTACGCTACGCTGTCTACATCTTTTAGTTATATTGTTAGTGAAATTGATACTAGAGGTTACACACACACACACACACACACACACACACACACACACACACACACATACAAAGTTTCAATATATGTTTATTTATACAACTACACAAATACATTCCTTAAACATCTAACATCATAATACATATAAATTATATAATATAATAGTCCCTTTCTGGCTACATTACATTTACATATCCACACCCATATATTTGACTGATTGAAGATACTACTTGTCAGGTATAATAGCTATTTTTACTCGTCTTCCATTATCGAAAAGTGTCCCCAAGGAATTGTGTCAACGGATGATTTTGAAATTCGTCTCTTGTTATCATGAGGACTTAGACCTATCTTATTTTGCCTAACACTATAATAATATATATCATGATTTTTGGATCATATTAAATTCTGCGAAACATGTTTATCCGTAAGTGTTTCCAGGCACTTGACATAATCCTCAAATGTTATTTGGGTTTCAACAACCGACTTCTTAATACCTTTAATTTTTTTTGTTAGCCCCTTTTTAGAAAGATAATTTTCAATTTCTTGTTGCTGTTTACCATGCACTTCTAGTTTAAATATTTCTTGTTCTATTTCATCAAGGGTGAAATGTAGTTTTGTAGCATACATTTTAGATCTGAGTCCTATAAAATGAGTCATAATTCGTCCATTATTCTCATCTTTCATCATTCCTAGAACTTTCCTGTTAACTTTTGGAATTACATATATGTTATCCGCAGAATAATCTGATGTGTCAAAGTATTGCTGGCAATCTCTTCTGATGACTTGATAAATATCCATATGTTTAATTTCATATATTAGCGAATCAGTATCAGTATAAAGAACATTGCAGTTAGAGAAATTTTGCATCATATAATTATAATGAAAATCGTAAATTGTAGTTTTGGCTAGATCCAGAATAGACATTCCTACATATATAGGTTTATTGAAATAAGTTCTTGACTTTGCAAGTTCGATAATTACAAAATTTTCATTTATTACAGTACACGTTTTAAATTCAGGCTTTGATATTAAAGCTTCAGCCCCATAACGTCCGTCCCAATTCATAACTAATTTTACTGAGGAGTAGTTTCGAACATTTTCCATAGTTTTCCCAAATACAGCATTGTTCATAAGCTTAAATAAATTTTTTTCAAATTCATTTTTAGCCGCCTGCCTTAGACTAGTATTTAAATCAATATATGGTTTTAACCATGGAGATTGCCTAAATGACAGCACTCTATGTATTTTTTTTTAATTCGACCCCTAATTTCAACGCCTGCTTTAAGTTCCTACAATGTATAACATATTTATCTTTGTCATGCAAGGTGGCCAAAAGTTTTATGTTGCTAGCTCCAATAGGTTTTTGATGTTCTGGACAAGGTGGAAGATCGGAAAATGTATTATGCAATTCGGGAGGAATATTCAAATCAACTTCTAAAATATATCCGATGTCAGCTTCATCAGAAACCTCGACTGCATTAAAATGATTAATTTCATCTTTAGAAAGCCATTTAAAACATCCATAAGGCAGATATTGGGACATTGCCCAGCCATATTGATTATTTATGTCAAAATACGCCAGATATGACTCGTCTTTAGTAGCATCATATGAAGACATGTACTTATTATTGGCTTCAGCATATCGCTTAGAACACTGACTTAATCCACCTCTTATGCCTTTTTCTACAAACATAACCATATCTAAATCTGTCAACAGTTCAAGTTTTACTTGACTTGTTTCAGACATTTGAAATAACATGTATTGCCAAGCATACCCCGGCAACGTGTACGCATGCGTAGGAGAAATACCATAAGTTTTAAAAGACGTTTTGCGAAATTGTTTAAAAATATCTGCCAGAAGCAAGACATCTGTTTTAAGATACATATCAGAATATTCTTGCATTGTTTTGCACCCTAAAGAGTTCCATACTTCATGCGCATGAGCGTAATCCTTTTCGCTTATTAGAGAGTCATTCAAACTGTTATAGAATTGCATTTTTAAAGGCAATTTGGTTTCGCTCAGTTTGTCCCAACTATCCATGAAGTAATAAGGAAATACCCCTTTCCTACAGAGTAATGAAAACTGATCTTCAGACAAGTTCGTGAATTCGGATTTAAGAATTGGATAATCTGATAAGTATGAAGCTAACTTATCTAACCCAGAAGCCAAAAATCGAAAGCTGTCTATAAATCTTAACTGCACCAAATTTTCAGGAATATTCTTAATTGTCCATGTCCATAGGTAAATCACACAAAAAGACTGTCTCAACGTCTTCAGCAAAACTAACAAGTTCCTTAACAAACCACTGCATACAGTCTGAACCAGTGTATGACTTATAAAATGATAGACTATCATCATATGAACATTTAACATAAAACCCAACGCTATACGGAAGGTGCTCTTAATAGTTTGAAGTCGCTTTACTTCCAACATCTTCAACAGGGACCAAGAGACACTCAGTGTCTGCATAAATTATAAAGGGGACTTCTTCTTTGTATTTAAAATCTTTAAATTCTACCCACTTTCTCTCCTCGGTTGGAACTTTAGGTACTGAACCATTGTTTAACGTCTCACTATCTTGAACATGCATATTTAATTTCTCCTCAGAATAGAAAAAGTGGAGACAACGGTCACAAATATAATTTCTATTTGATACAGAGAATGAAGCCAGATGGGCTCCATCTCGTGGTGCTGGTAAATAACACCAATTTCTAAGCATACCTGCGCCCTCTGACATGGACTTAGAACCCATAGCCTCACTGATGAGCTGTTATACAGCGAAACGCGTCTGAGGATGGTTCTGGCAGAAGGAAAAAGCAAACCCTTTTCAATATAATTTCTATGTTCATGACTACCGAGCTGTTGTTGCAGTAAGCGAGATAGATTTTTTATCCATACAAAATGCTGCTTAGCAGACAAAATGTCGAAGTCTATTTTATGATTAGGCGTATCATAATATATACAGGGTGTTTCATTAAGGTCGAAGAGCGGCCATATCTCGGAAACTATTGGGCATAGAAATTCAGGAAAAAAAAATTAATGACTAAAGTGGCCATGAGAAAATCCTGGAAATAATTTTTAAGTTCCGCATTTTGCCGCAAGGGGGCGCAATTGAAAAGTAAATTTTTAAATTTTAGATATCTCCGAAAATGGCACGTTAAGGTATATTTTTGATAACACCATTAAAAAGCTTGGTCAATTTTGCATAATTTTGGTTCCATGCTTATTGGCGTTCCGACTTTAGTAAGAGTGGGAGTTGAATGTGTAATCATTTAAATCGCTGTAACTTATAAACCAAATATCCGATTTTAGCAAACTAAAACTTGTTTGGAAGAGAAATGTAAGTACTTTTAACTATCGTCTTGAGTGGTCCATGATACTTCTCAATAAAAATACAAGCGGGCGCAATTTGCAATAATAACACATTTCTTAACTTTATTCATTTATTTCAAATCATACGGTATAATTATGATACCATAATCGAAAAGTAGATGAAATTTGCTACAAAAAATGTCAAAACCGCAGTTCGATATCTCCATCCGTTTCAGAGTTATTGCCAATAGAATAATTTTTAAAACTTTAAATGAAGAAGCGGTTGTTTTCATAGTTTTGTGATCAAGCATTCCATGACAAAAAATATTTTTAAACTTTATGGTTAGGTAGGTTTGTTTCTCATTATTCCAATGGCCCAGAAACCACTCTAGAATTAATGGCAATCATGGAAAACGTGTCATTTAGGCGTAACTCTAACAATATAATGTGTTTTAAAAAATAAATCTAGATAGCTGTGAAATAAAATCTGAAAGTTTTCATGGAGATAAGACAAATAATGCAAATAGTTGTCAACTAGTTTCATTTTGAAAGGTGTTGACAAAAGTTTATCCGTAATTCATCTTAAACTTCTTGATAGAAAATTGTGATACGTACTTTTCAAAAATGGCTTATACCAATGCCGAAGCTTACGATATGCTGGCCGTATATTTTGAATGTTTTCAAAATGCGCCTATAGCGGAACGCGAATATGCTCTCAGATATCCTGAACGAAGGCACTATGGCAGAGCAGTATTTCAGCGACTGGCAATATGCGTAAGGCAAACGGGAAGTGTACGACGCATTTCAGTTGCTTTTAGAAGACGTCCAGTAAGAAATAAAGTCAACATTACAAACGTTCTTGCGTACGTAGAGGCCGATCCGCATTTAAGCATAAGAGCAATTTCTTTAGACCTAGGTATAAGTTGTACTGCAGTGTTCCGAATTCTAAGGGATTTTAAGCTGCATCCCTATCATATAGTTTTACATCAGGCGCTATCAGAAAGTGATTATGACAGACGGCTCGACTATTGCTATTGGCTAAGAGAGATGTGTAACGAGAATCCTCAATTCCTCTCCCACGTGTTATGGACTGATAAAGCCACTTTCAGTAGCTGTGGCAAAGTTAATTTACACAATATGCACTATTGGTCACAGACAAATCCTCACTGGATGCGCGAAGTGGATCACCAAAACAGATGGAGTGTTAACGTGTGGTGCGGAGTATTAGGACACAGAATTATCGGACCGTTTATTTTTAATGATTATCTAAATGGTGAATCTTATTTAAACTTTTTACAAAATGACTTGCCTATCCTTTTAGAAGATGTTCCTATTGGCCTAAGAACATCCATGTGGTATCAACATGATGGATGCCCGGCACACTTTTCGCATATGGTCCGTGATTTTTTAGATATTGGATACCCAAATCGCTGGATTGGAAGGGGTAGTTTGTTTGCTTGGCCACCTAGATCCCCGGATTTAACTGTGTTAGATTTTTACTTGTGGGGGCGAATAAAAGACATTGTATATTAAACGCGACCAACCACACGAGACAACATGATTGAGCGAATTGAAAATGCACTAAATTCGATTTCACGAGCTGAAATTGAAACAGCTGTCTCTAGTTCTAGAAAAAGAATTAATCGTTGTATTTTGCACAACGGAGGTCATTTTGAACATTTATAAAGTCTCTCAATTGTTTTCCTAAGAAGCTTTCCATGAATATTGTTTCCTTCAATAGTTTCCGATAATTATTTCAATACTGTTTTATGGCCCGTTGGCCTTGAAACACGCTCCAAATTTTGTATTTTACATAATTTGGACTAGTCCTAAGCCTAGATAAAGTGTGAAGGAAGGCACGGAGTTTGACATTGGAATAATGAGAAACAAACCTACCTAACCATAAAGTTTAAAAATATTTTTTGTCATGGAATGCTTGATCACAAAACTATGAAAACAACCGCTCTTCATTTAAAGTTTTAAAAATTATTCTATTGGCAATAACTCTGAAACGGATGGAGATATCGAACTGCGGTTTTGACATTTTTTGTAGCAAATTTCATCTACTTTTCGATTATGGTATCATAATTATACCGTATGATTTGAAATAAATGAATAAAGTTAAGAAATGTGTTATTATTGCAAATTGCGCCCTCTTGTATTTTTATTGAGAAATATCATGGACCACTCAAGACGATATTTAAAAGTACTTACATTTCTCTTCCAAACAAGTTTTAGTTTGCTAAAATCGGATAAGTGGTTTATAAGTTACAGCGATTTAAATGATTACACATTCAACAGCTTCCCCCACTCTTACTAAAGTCGGTACGCCAATAAGCATGGGAACAAAATTATGCAAAATTGACCAAGCTTTTTAACGGTGTTATCAAAAATATACCTTAACGTGCAATTTTCGGAGATATCTAAAATTTAAAAATTTACTTTTCAATTGCGCCCCCTTGCGGCAAAATGCGGAACTTAAAAATTATTTCCAGGATTTTCTCATGGCCACTTTAGTCATTAATTTTTTTTTCCTGAATTTCTATGCCCAATAGTTTCCGAGATATGGCCGCTCTTCGACCTTAATGAAACACCCTGTATCCTCTACCAATAAAAGATTTACATGCTATTCGGGCTTATTTTTTGTTAAGTAAGCCGGGATAATATTATATTTTTTTTTACATTTTTCTAGTCGATAAACATTTACTGATAAATAATTCTGGTGTTCAAATCTAGGTACTTGCCTCAAGATCATAGGAAATTGTATACCCTTCAAATTCAGTACTTCCTTAGGGTCTGGGTATGAAGATGGTAAATTATTATGGTACTTATTAGGATATAAGGCTGATGTCACAGCCCAAGCAAAACACATATCATCTTTATTTTATACATTGATACAAGCTCGCTTCTTTTGAATGAATGGGGGTAGCTCAATATAACTGCCAGCACGAAGAGGGTTATATTTATTTATAGATACTGTCAAATTTATAATTTTTTTTAAAGCCCATCCGCTATCTTTTTCCTGAAACTCTTCCAATTTAGTTAACAACTGATCTTGCACATTTTTTAAAACCCATTCATTAAAGTTAGTATTTTCGTCAATAACAGCATTCTTTGAATTAATATATTTATAATTACTTAGAATTTGAGTGTCCTTAGCAATTTGAAACTCTCCACATAGCACGGCGTTAACCTAAATGGAATTATCAACTTTTAATGTGTTTTGCAATTTTCTTTTAAGTAAGGCTGCACAATCTTCTAAAAGCAGTTTAGCATTAGTGTTTTTTACATTAGTTATAATTCCAGTTGTGACTCTAGATTTAAATGCAGAGTGTAGATCATCCCATTTAACACGATGTGTTGCGGTCTTCCTTCGCTCTTTATACCTAAATCCAGTTACTTTCAATGCTTTGATAATCGCCGTAAAACTTTTTACCCGGGCTAATAAGGTTAAAAGGTGCTGCTTTTCCGCCTTAGATGTGGAATTTTTAAGAGCTGTTGAAATTAATTTTGATGCTTGATGACATCGCTTAATTCCTATATTTATCTACAAGGCCATCGGCAAAAGACATCCTGAATTTTGTAAATTAAACTTTGGGCAGGTCTTTATCCTCTAACAGTCAGAGCGATAATAAGATACTATTATTAATTACAACGTTTTATAAGCTGTATGCTGTATGCTGTAGCTAGTAGTCTTCGGCAAAGTTCGTATAACCTGGATTAATCTCGTGTAAAACGAAGTGCCTGAAACAAAGAAGGAGTTATCTAGTAATAACTGTAATATTATCTTCATAAGTCCGCAATCTCCAGTTATCGTGACCGATCAGCGGTCCCATTATACCATACCAGTTAATGACAAAAATGAAATATGCATGATTACCATATTATTGTTCCAATTCTTATAATTTTAACATTAATATCATAGCATTATAACCACGCATCAGACTTCTAAGAAAACATATATTTAAGACTTTAAATATATTACAGGAAACAGCATGAAGAGATGAGTTTCCTGTAATATTGTAACAACAATGCATAAGATTCATAAGAAATTTTTTAAAGGTTTAAATGTAGTAAAGTTTGATGTTTAATAATATATTGACACTATGCCGTTAGTTAAATATATTTTCCAGTGAGCTATATAAAAGAATTAAAAGAGTTTTCTAAGACTGCGTAAGATTGCTTCACAGCTAGGCAGCCTGCTTTGGACACAGATGTTACAACTTCGCTCCACTATCTTACTATCCTCAAAGCGAGAGAGGACGTCAATAGGTTCTAATATATTCTTCAATACATTTATTTATAAGTGCATAATCGATAAATATAAGGATAAACTACACATAAAGATGAGTTTCCTGTCATATTTTATCAATAATACATAAGACTCATACGAAAATATCTAACTATTTAAGACTTTTATTATCGTAATGTGTAAAAAGTTTTAATAATTTAACATTTACTAGTTAAATATATTTTACAACGATCTAGGTAACAGAACACAAAAGAAGTTACTTTGACAGCGTACAATTGTTAAATACAGTAAGTAACTTACAAACAGTTATGAAAAATAATATCTCAATCTCACATAGCAACTTACATAAACCCATTATATTGTGTTTACATATTACGATACATTACGAAGTATACATCTTTCCCTACTAAAATAAGCTGGAAGTATTTTACTGTCCAAGATTATTGAAGACATACACTATACAGTAATACAATAATACATATCGGAAAGAACAATTACATCATTAAAAACCCCCAGCATGCTACTCGCATACCGCATATTTTTATATTCAAGTTAGAAATTAATCTTTTTGCGGCTATAATTACAATACATAAGCATATGTCTAACGTCTCTTTTATAAATGCCACTATAATTTTTTATTATAAGCCCCTAATAACAAAACAAAAAAAAAAGACAAATATCTGGGAAACGGTTCATTCGAGCTAAAAAAAAAATTAATCTGAAAATCCCTGATCCTCCTACCGAGTTAAACCATATTTAACACTATATAAAAATTTCAACCCCGTATTACCAAATTTTGTGCCCCCTCAGTCGACCTAGTACCTATATATTTAAGAGAAAACCCAATTATTTCCCAAACGGTACATCTTATCAAAAAAAATAAATTTTAAATTTAAAAATCTGTCCAACCCTCATG
This sequence comes from Polydrusus tereticollis, assembly GCA_963920685.1. Taxonomy (NCBI): domain Eukaryota; kingdom Metazoa; phylum Arthropoda; class Insecta; order Coleoptera; family Curculionidae; genus Polydrusus; species Polydrusus tereticollis. The sequence continues at coordinate 59,295,733 of OY987335.1, forward strand.
CCGAGTTTTTTACATGATATAAAAATTCCCCCTACCACCAATTTTTGCACCCCTCAGTAGACCCCCTATATCATAAACGCTTCGTACCAGGAAATAAAATCGTAAATGTAAAATTTTTACTTACTAATCTTGACGGATCAAGAAACGATGCACCCTACACAAGTTATCACATACTTAAAATAATATAAACTTCACGTACCCCTTTTATACCCTTAACAGTCAATGCGCATACGCGACCACTACAACTTTAAATATTTTTCTTAAAAAATGCCAATCGGTAAATATTAACTATAATATGTTTTAAATTGCATCGCCTTCCAACACATACATATCTTTATTAGTATAAGTATTTTAAAAAATACTCTAAGTCCCTAAATAGCAGAAAATAACATAAAAACCCAAATATCTCTTAAACGTTCCATCCTATCAAAAAAAAATAAACCCCAAAAATCTCCCCAGTCCCCCCGCCGAGTTTGACCATTGTTAACACGATATAGAAATTTCAAACCCCTATTATCAAAATTTTGTACCTCCCCTCAGTGTACCCGGTACCTATATAATTAAGAGAAAACCCAATTATCTCCCAAACGGTAGATATTATCAAAAAAAAAATAAATTAAATGCAAAAATCTATCCAACTCTCATGCCGAGTTTTTTAAATGACATAAAAATTTCAACCTCCTACTACCAATTTTTGCACCCCTCAGTAGACCACCTATATCACAAACGCTTTGTGCCACCATAGAATGGTAGAATCGCTTGTAATGCCTGATTACTGTTTTCTCGGTCCCTCACTACTATCAAGCGATTTCGCGCTTTTTTTTCTGCGTTTTTAACAGTTTTAGAGTCTTCCGTTTAACTTTTTGAGCACTTCACACGATAGTCCTAGTTCCCCATGTGCATAAACTGCACATTTCATAAAAATGTTAGAGCGCATGCGCGACGCGCATGTGCACTGCCACATGTATTTTTATGGTGTTTCCTCTTCAGCTCGATTCACTGATCACGGTGATGCACCGCATTAGTGTATATCACCATTCTAAGTACTGTTTCGAGCAAAAAACATTTTTTTTTATTATTTAAAATCACTCTAGTCCAGTTGTCTATGGTCGTAGTGATCTCCTATGTCCATTTACACACCTTCCCCGAAACACTTCTGCTGCGCATGCGTTGACGTCACATGCTTCAATATGACAGCTAACCCCGATGATGGGTTATTGGTTCATATGTGGTATCCTGTTTTAGATCATCTTTCGCTCTGACGTCTCCTTCACCGACTTTTTGACATTTACTTCTTTATTGTTTGACCTTGGGAAAAAAAAATTCTGGAAAAGGTGTATCCCCTCACCCTCTTTACATCACCAAAGTTTCATCGCCCCGAAGGATCCCGACATTATTTTTCCCCCGTTAACCTTAAATTTCTAACGTCTCCCGATAATTCCTTGTGTCAGGGTATGCATACGTAGACTATGATGACGTAATATCAGCTCGTTACGTTGTCATGTAACTGAGCTCTAACCAACAGGAGCAGGGGTGTGGGTGTGGGAACTGAACGCACGGTTTCCTCATATTTGTGAACTTAGGAATTTTTTTTTTTGCTAGTATCAATGAATAAATAACTAATTTTTGTATAATCATAGTAAGTGCTCGTCTCCTCTGAAAGGTAATTTTAACCGATTGCAGTCTCCTTGCCGAGTTTGACCATTGTTAACACGATATAAAAATTTCAACCCCCTATTGTCAAATTTTTATACCCCCTCAATCGACCTGGTACCTATATAAATAAGAGAAAAACCAAATATCACCCAAACGGTACATTTTATCAAAAAATTAAAGGCAAAAATCTATCCAACCCTCATACCGAGTTTTTAACACGATATAAAAATTTCAACCACCTATTATCAATTTTGCACAGCCCCTGTTTAAAACAGCTCTTATCCTGTTTAAAACAGCCATTGTTTGAAACAGGGTTTGTTCTAAAAAAAATAACCCCCAAAAATTTCCCCAATCCCCATGCCGAGTTCGACCATTTTCTACACGATATAAAAATTTCAACTCCCTAACATCAATATTTGCACCAGCTATATAAATATGCAATAAAATTAATTCTTACCCACTAGAACTCAATGTTTTTAATTATCATAGATGCTGCACCACACAACACTCTTGACATACTGAAAGAAAATACCATTTCAACATGTCCTGGCACAGTTCGCCTTCGCTTCCTCCTTCGAGGGGCTTATCCCTGGAAGCACCACGGCTAGCTCTATCCGTTTTCTCAGGGGCGGCGGTCTGTGTAGGGCAGTTTGAAGTCGACCCAGGACCCTTCCTGGTGTCGGCCTCGGTAGTCACGAGCATGTACGGGTTTTCTTCGCCCTCAGCCATCAGGGCTGGGGGAGTTTCGCTATTCAAATTCTTTTCTTCACTCATTTTTCTGTTTGACACACTTGGCTTCGTCTTCGCCGACCTGGGGCAGGGTATGCCCAGGTGGTAGGTATTCGTATTCGTCCTTTAGGCTCTGGCACTAGCTGCTGGAGGTCTGGCCTCGTCGTTCAGCTCTCGGCGTCGCCGATTCTTCACTAATTCGTATTTTTTCCACGTTGCCACGTGGTTTTCTCGCCTTGCCGACCTGGTGCAAGTTATGCCCAGGTGGTAAACCCTCGTACACGCCTCCCTGGCGATGGCGTCAGTCGCAGCAGTTATGGCACAGCTCGTCCAAGGTTGGCGACGTCGGCTATGACCGGTTCTCGTAATACTTCCTCTTAAAATTCGTTCGCCGCTAGGTTTTCTCTTCGTGCCGACCTGGTGCAGGTTATGCCCAGGTGGTAAACTCTTGTATACGCTTCCCTGGCGATGGCGTCAGTCGCAGCGGTTGTGGCACAGTTCGTCCAAGGTTGGCAACGTCGGCTATGACCGGTACTCGTGATACTTCTTCTTTAAATTCGTTCGCCGCTAGGTTTTCGCTTCTTGCCGACCTGGTGCAGGTTATGCCCAGGTGGTAAACTCTTGTATACGCCTCCCTGGCGATGGCGTCGGCTGCTACGGTTATGGCACGGTTGGTCCAAGCTTGGCAACGTCGGCGATGACCGGTTATCGTAATACTTCTTCGTGGAATTAATTCTCTAGGTGGCAAAGGTGCTCGAACGATTGGCCCTCCTCCGACGATCGTGAGCGGACTCTTTCCCCTAGGTGCGTGCAAAATCTGTCCGTATTCCAGGTACAAATTTCTAAGACGGCTAGGAACCACTGTCTCCTTACAGTATCGGGCTCGACTACGGCGTCCTCCGCCGGTGCTTCTTCAGCAACACCTTGCTTTTAACTTTAGGTTCACGTGTACCACCTTGGTACACCCAGGTCTCGGAATCTCCAAGATCGACTGGCAATTCGCTTGGTGACGTTCGTCCAAAGAAAAGACTTATGCAGATTTTAAAACCGGAACAAATGCTTAACAATACTATTAGACGTTTACTTGTTTATGGTTCTGCACCGACTGATCGTTCCCTTCGAAATCGCGCTATTTATAGCCGATTTCCACGCTTGAGCGTCAAAACACCCCCCCTCTGAAGAGCATTTGTTATGGTATGTTTATTTAACCGTACTCATCTAGTACGATTACACAATATTTATAATCTCAACCCTAAAAATACTAAGTCCATAAACAACAATATAAAATAACCAAGTCCATAAACAACAATATAAAATAACTAAGTCCATAAACAACAATATAAAATAACTAACTCCATAAACATATTTAAAATCACTTCCATTTCCATTTGTGGGAAGATTATTTCTTCTTCTTTGAACGAGGTGATCCCTCAACCTCCATGGCTCTGTCTTCATCCAGTGATTCTTCTTCAGGTGACCTGGTATAGGCCTCCTGTGGGTAGTTCTCTGGCGACCTGGGGGACTCCTCGGAGGCTTCAGGTGGCTTCTCTCTAGGCTGCCTCAATGTTGCTACGGCGACCTCGGGTTGAGGGGCCGTAATTTCCTCCACGTCTGGTGGCTTCTCATTAGGCTGCCTCAATGGTACCTCGGCGACCTCGGGCTGAGGGGCCGGAATTTCACGTATTACAGGGGGCTGTCCATGGAGGCGGGGATTCTGGTAGGCACATATCTCCAGGGGATTCCTTGTTCGTCATACCGGGTCTCCAAACTTGGAGGACATAGGTATAAATCCGTTATAGGTGGCTCTACAAAAGCCGCTATCGGGTCGGATTCTGGCAGTGGCGTACGTTTTATCGCGACTACCGTCCATCCTATATAGTTTTCTACTGGACGTTGCGTTTCCTGTCCACCCACCAATTGCAAATCCGTCAACGACGGTTCCCTTGGTTCCGCTAACTTTACCACTGGCTGGTAATACCCTGCAGCTGTGGCGGTCGTTGATTCGGTCAGTACTTCTTCCTTAATCTCAATTTTATCTTCAAATTCTGGTGGTGGCAAGATTACATTGATTTCGTCCTCTTGGACCACGTCTGGTGGCTCCAACACTTCATCTTTAACTACTTCGTCTTTTTGGATCACGTCTGGTGGCTCCAATACTTCATCTTTAACTGCTTCGTCTTTTTGGATCACGTCTGGTGGCTCCAAAATTCTGTATTTAGCTCGCTTTATCTGTTGCAGCAGTTGATTTGCTGCAAATTCCTTGTTCTCTGCTCGCAACAATGCTGCACACGTTCTTTTATCATATTTCACGCCCTCCTCCGAGTCCGAAGTTGGGGGTGAGGCTGGACGCTGTCTAAGCCGTCTCTTCCGTCGGTGTTGTTTCCGGTCTCTACGGATCTCTGTCATCGGTGACTCTTCGTTTGTTACTGTATCTCCATCTGTTGGAGTGGAATCGCTAACTGTTTCTTCGCTAACTTCCCTGGCGGATGAACCTCTCGTTACTAGGTCGCCAACAGCTTGACTAGTTGACTGGACTGGGTGTCGGTTTTCCGGATCTGCCAAGTCATCAACGCAGGAAATATAGTCATTGTTTCGGAAACTAAATAGTAACTTCTCTGGGTCCTCTATTTCTTCCTCTTCATTCGTTATGTCATCTTTTCCATCTTCTTCTTGGATTCCACACTCTTTACGCAGGAGTTCTTGATCATAGTCCTCATCATCCGCATGCAACGCGTACCACATTCCGTCTCTCAGCGCTTGACGTTTATAGTCTGCTCCTTGCGACGGATGGTCAATTTGATATTGCATGGCGCGCATAATCATTGCCCCATGCCTATTGGTACCGGCCGTTTCTACAGGTGACCCATCTGGGAACACAAACTTCGGTTTTTTCGGTTTAACCACACTTGCTTGTTGCCGGTTCGGATTCTGATTATCACGTCTCTCCCACGTTCTACTGTACTGTGGTTTATTTGGTGCCTGCGTCTGACCTCCCTGTTGCTGAGGCCTTCTTCCTTCGTTCATACAGTTTCTGCGTAGGTGAGCACCTCCACAGCCATAGCATTGTAAGCGGCCCTGGTAGCCTCGGTACTGCAACTGTCGGTTTTCACCATCAACTCTGCCATCTTGAGCGTTAAAGTTTGCTTTCGGTGCGGTGTACACCTCGGACGTTTTCCAATCCCGTTCCACCGTAATCGCAGCGTTCAACAGCTCCTCCGTGCTTCGACAATTCCATGTACGTAGCGCAGCTCGTAACGGACCGCTTAGCCTGCTTAGCAATAGCGGTACTACTTCTTCCTCCTGCCATCTTGGGTTTATTCGTTGGCAGATTTGTCTCTTTCGAATTAAAAATGCCTCCGCACCTTCTCCTTTCACTTGGTCTTGGCCATATAACTCGGCACGTAAGTGATTTACGCATTCACTATTGTTATATGCTCTAAGTACTGCTTCTTGTAATTGCCTCCAAGTAATTTGTCTTCCATCGTATATTTTCATACGGATGGCTGCCTGTTCCGTCATTTGTCTGATTGCTAGGTCCGTCCCTTGGTATGCCGGCGCTCCAATCTCCATACAATATGTTTCAAAAACAGCACCGGGTCCTCCGTGTCGGCTCCTGCAAATTTAGGTGGCGGTGATGGAATTGTTCTCCTTGGTTTGTCGATTAGCTGCCCTATGGACTGGGCTAATCCCTCCATCGTCTTCCATCTTAAAGCTTCAAGGCTTTGCTCCTCCTGTTTTGGCTCTGTCGGTTGTTCAATCACAGGCGGTAATTTCATTTCTTTAATTCTTTCTTCATACTTTTGCTTATGCCGGACTCCCCCTTGCGTTGGCGGAATTTGCCGACTTAACGGTGGCAGCGCCGAACCTCTAGGTTTGTCCTCATAGCTTGGCCTTTTCCGTTCTTCCTCCAAACTAACCGGCATCCGCCGTTCTCCAGGTGGCGTATCTTTTTGCAAAATTCTTTTTCGGATTTCTTTCATCATAAACGACGCTTCTTGATTGCAAGGTATCTGCTCGTCTATTGTCGTGTCTTCCGAATCGTCATCCGAGTCTTCTGCAGACTCGCTAAGAATCTCCACGTCCATTCTGTATTTTTCCTCCCATAATCGGCGCTTTGCACTGGTGTTATAAGCTGGGCATTCCATGGGTAGGTACGTCGACGATTCGCGATAGCTTAGGCCAAAGGGCCTAACGTCGTCACAGGGTTCTTTGTTACTCCTATCGCCTTCGTGGAATTAATTCTCTAGGTGGCAAAGGTGCTCGAACGATTGGCCCTCCTCCGACGATCGTGAGCGGACTCTTTCCCCTAGGTGCGTGCAAAATCTGTCCGTATTCCAGGTACAAACTTCTAAGACGGCTAGGAACCACTGTCTCCTTACAGTATCGGGCTCGACTACGGCGTCCTCCGCCGGTGCTTCTTCAGCAACACCTTGCTTTTAACTTTAGGTTCACGTGTACCACCTTGGTACACCCAGGTCTCGGAATCTCCAAGATCGACTGGCAATTCGCTTGGTGACGTTCGTCCAAAGAAAAGACTTATGCAGATTTTAAAACCGGAACAAATGCTCAACAATACTATTAGACGTTTACTTGTTTATGGTTCTGCACCGACTGATCGTTCCCTTCGAAATCGCGCTATTTATAGCCGATTTCCACGCTTGAGCGTCAAAACAAACAATCCTTATATAGCCGGCCGCAGAAAACGAGGTCACCATTCAATCCCCCTCGTTAAAATCCACCCCGGCGCGGGGGATTCGCAGTGCGATTCCATAAATTCTCGGTTACAGAGGTGCCAGGAAAAATCGATATTTTACCAGTGAATAAGGAAAAATATATTTCATTTACTAAGAATATTCCTGAAAATTTGGTGCAGTTAAGATTTATAGACATCTTTCGATTTTTGGCTTCTGGGTTAGATAAGTTAGCTTCATACTTATCAGATTATCCAATTCTTAAATCCGAATTCACGAACTTGTCTGAAGATCAGTTTTCATTACTCTGTAGGAAAGGGGTATTTCCTTATAACTTCATGGATAGTTGGAACAAACTGAGCGAAACCAAATTGCCTTTAAAAATGCAATTCTATGAATGACTCTCTAATAAGCGAAAAGGATTACGCTCATGCGCATGAAGTATGGAACTCTTTAGGGTGCAAAACAATTCAAGAATATTCTGATATCTATCTTAAAACAGATGTCTTGCTTCTGGCAGATATTTTTGAACAATTTCGCAAAACGTCTTTTAAAACTTATGGTATTTCTCCTACGCATGCGTACACGTTGCCGGGGTATGCTTGGCAATGCATGTTATTTCAAATGTCTAAAACAAGTCAAGTAAAACTTGAACTGTTGACAGATTTAGATATGGTTATGTTTGTAGGAAAAGGCATAAGAGGTGGATTAAGTCAGTGTTCTAAGCGATATGCTGAAGCCAATAATAAGTACATGTCTTCATATGATGCTACTAAAGACGAGTCATATCTGGCGTATTTTGACATAAATAATCAATATGGCTGGGCAATGTCCCAATATCTGCCTTATGGATGTTTTAAATGGCTTTTTCTAAAGATGAAATTAATAATTTTAATGCAGTCGAGGTTTCTGATGAAGCTGACATCGGATATATTTTAGAAGTTGATTTGAATATTCCTCCCGAATTGCATAATACATTTTCCGATCTTCCACCTTGTACAGAACATCAAAAACCTATTGGAGCTAGCAACATAAAACTTTTGGCCACCTTGCATGACAAAGATAAATATGTTATACATTATAGGAACTTAAAGCAGGCGTTGAAATTAGTGTCGAATTGAAAAAAATACATAGAGTGCTGTCATTTAGGCAATCTCCATGGTTAAAACCATATATTGATTTAAATACTAGTCTAAGGCAGGCGGCTAAAAATAAATTTGAAAAAAATTTATTTAAGCTTATGAACAAGGGAATGGGACTATTCAGCGCAGCCTTTTCAGCGCCGCCGTTTCAGCGCCGCCGTTTCAGCGCCGCCGTTTCATCGCTAGGACATTTCAGCGCCGGCCCATTTCAGCGCTAAATTATTTCTCAAAATATTTAGTAGTTTTATTTAATAAATTTTATTTATTAAACAAATTTTAGTTATTGTTTTGGTACCACTCCAGTTTATCGTCTTATGCGAAAAATGGCGTAAATTGAAAAGCGTTTCTTGCAATATGTAGCACGCACTTTCTAAACGACAAATCCGCGAGCGGAAAACCATTTTTTTAATTGCAAATATAAAAAAAAACGTGAAAATAGGGTACCCGCTTGTGACAAAAAAGAAAAAAAATGAAAAACCCTTGTTGATTTATGTAGCATATACTGAATTGGAACCAAGAAGGTGGATTAGATGCCGTGTTAGCGCCTGTTTAACCAATATAAGTCTATATAATTATTACAATTTTTGTCGAGTGACTAACAGCTAGAGAAACATAACCTCACTTGTCACTCTCACTGTGCTATTCGGTCGACTATTTTCACATTTTTTTTATATTTTCAATTAAAAAAATGGTTTTCCGCTCGCGGATTTGTCGTTTAGAAAGTACGTGCTACATATTGCAAGAAACGTTTTTCATTTTACGTCATTTTTCGCATAAGCCGATAAACTGGAATATTACCATTGTTTTTTTTTTAGTTTGTATTACCAATATTTTATCTATTTATAATTTTATTTAATAAATTCTATTTAGATCATTTTAATTATAAATATTTAATAATAAAATTTTGAGAAATAATTTAGCGCTGAAATGGGCCGGCGCTGAAATGTCCTAGCGATGAAATGGCGGCGCTGAAACGGCGGCGCTGAAACGGCGGCGCTGAAACGGCGGCGCTGAAACGGCGGCGCTGAATAGTCCTAGACCCTATGAACAATGCTGTATTAGGGAAAACTATGGAAAATGTTCGAAACTACTCCTCGGTAAAATTAGTTATGAATTGGGACGGACGTTATGGGGCTGAAGCTTTAATATCAAAGCCTGAATTTAAAACGTGTACTGTAATAAATGAAAATTTTGTAATTATCGAACTTGCTAAGTCAAGAACTTATTTCAATAAACCTATATATGTAGGAATGTCTATTCTGGATCTAGCCAAAACTACAATTTACGATTTTCATTATAATTATATGATGCAAAATTTCTCTAACAGCAATGTCCTTTATACTGATACTGATTCGCTAATATATGAAATTAAACATATGGATATTTATCAAGTCATCAGACGAGATTGCCAGCAATACTTTGACACATCAGATTATTCTGCGGATAACATATATGGAATTCCAAAAGTTAACAGGAAAGCTCTAGGAATGATGAAAGATGAGAATAATGGACGAATTATGACTCATTTTATAGGACTCAGATCTAAAATGTATGCTACAAAACTACATTTCACCCTTGATGAAATAGAACAAGAAAGATTGAAACTAGAAGTGCATGGTAAACAGCAACAAGAAATTGAAAATTATCTTTCTAGAAAGGGGCTAACAAAAAAAATTAAAGGTATTAAGAAGTCTGTTGTTGAAACCCAAATAACATTTGAGGATTATGTCAAGTGCCTGGAAACACTTACGGATGAACATGTTTCGCAAAATTTAATAAGATCCAAAAATCATGATATATATAGTGTTAGGCAAAATAAGATAGGTCTAAGTCCTCATGATAACAAGAGACGAATTTCAAAATCATCCGTTGACACAATTCCTTGGGGACACTTTTCGATAATGGAAGACGAGTAAAAATAGCTATTATACCTGACAAGTATCTTCAATCAGTCAAATATATGGATGTGGATATGTAAATGTAATGTAGCCAGAAAGGGACTATTATATTATATAATTTATATGTATTATGATGTTAGATGTTTAAGGAATGTATTTGTGTAGTTGTATAAATAAACATATATTGAAACTTTGTATGTGTGTGTGTGTGTGTGTGTAACCTCTAGTATCAATTTCACTAACAATATAACTAAAAGATGTAGACAGCGTAGCGTAGACTTTTAACAAGCTGAAACGCGCTTATAAAACAAATATAGGAATACTCGTGGGTAACATCCGCGCCCCTGTGCGACCGCGATGAAAGCGAGTCTGTCTCGTGAGCATGTCATCCACCACGAATTTTATTTAGCTTAACACGACATAGCGTAATGGTTAGAGCGTAACCTGCATGGGCCGAGGGTTGCTGGTTCGATCCCCAAACAAAACATCAGCTTTTTTTCTGCATCGATCGTTAACTCTCAAAAGACAGTGGCATATTATGGGTAGTTAGTTTGGAAGACGGTGGCTATAAGGTAATAAATTTAATAATTTTGGCGTCGCGACGCTCTCGCTTAAGAGGCTTCCAATGTTTAGTAAGCCCCTGACCCGGCGTCGGTGACCTTGAAATTCAGAACGGACCTTAAATTTTCTTATGGAGATTTACATGTAAAAAAGCTCAATTCTGCTCTGAAACAGGCATAGCTAATCTACTCAATTTAAGAAAGAATGTGATTAGTAATAATAAGAACAACAATAACATCACACCGAAAAGTAATTTTCGCAGGGGACAACAAGACATCAGTAAACTGGCCAGTGATGGTAATGCGAAGGCGACCACAAATAATCCGTCGCAGGAAAAACCAATACCCGGCGCTTTGAAAGCAGCTCTGCAAAGTACAATGCAGAACTTCCTGGCGCAGATCACTAAAATAATGGAGACTCAACTTAAAACTATCGTGGGTGCTTTTCAGAAAACCGCTGGTTAAATGGCGGCGCAACCGGAGACGGCATTTAATGTGAATTCAATCAAGCAACGGTGACTCGAACTTATCGAGTTTGTCGAGAGAAATGAAATTGATGTGTTTCTTATCCAGGAGACATGGTTAAAGGGAGATAGGTTTTCTTTCCCAAATTATACAAGATTTAGGAACGATCGCCTAGGTAGACGCAGGGGCGGAACTATGATTCTGGTTAAGAAGCACATTTCGGCTCAAGTTGTGTCAGGTCCTGACAATTGTTCCCATATGACCTTCATTTCTATTAGATTCAAAAACAATCAACGCGTACACCTGGGATCTGTTTACTGCGGTTCGTCGGTAAACTTCACAGGCAACTGCTTACAAAAAATTTTTGGAAATAACAATATAACGATTATGGAGGGCGACCTCAACGCCAAGCATACGGTGTGGGGATGTAGGTACACAAATCCAAGGGGGCGCTTCCTATATGAATTCTCTGAAGCGCTAAACTACCACATTCTGGCGCCGGAGGAGCCCACGCATTGCTTTACGCGGGGCCTTCCGGATATCTTGGACATTTTTGTTATCAAGAATGCTGTTCAAATGTCTCAGCCATTGGTCATCTGTGATCTGACCTCAGACCATGTACCGGTCGTTATAGAAGTGGGTTATCCCCTCGAAAAAGGTAGAGGTTTTGTATCCCGCACCTCAACAAGCTGGCCAAGGTATGCTAATATAATGAAAAATGTAGAGGTGTTACAACCTCTACATAATCCACTGGACATTGATAATGCAGTAAGTAAGATCACAGATGACATCAACGCAGCGTTGACCCAAACTTCTGTTACAAAAGTGTCCAGATATTCAAAATACGGGACTTTATCTGATGAAATGAAAAATCACATAAGAATTAAAAACCGGTTGAAGAATAGGGCGTATCGTACTTTAGATCCTCGCATCAAGGCGGAGGCTAATCGGGAAGCTCAGGTAGTCAGGGATTTGTTGACTGAACGGCAATCGAACATGTGGGATGACAGGGTCCAAAGTCTTTCTATGGCGGATAATTCCATCTATAGAATGACCAGGACCTTGATCAGAGGCGCCGAGCACCTATGTCCCACCTGAGAAAGCAGGAGACAGGTATGGTTTTAATCGATGCCAAAGATAAAGCTGAATTAGTCGCAGACAAACTTTGCGATCAGTTCAGCGAAAATCCGACCAATGACGCGTTACGAGATGAGAGGGTCTCAAGGACGATACATATTTATAAAACAGTCAATTACCCGTTTCAGGCCTTTCCCCAAGTCACCTTAGACGAGGTTAAGTCCCTAATAAGCGTTTTGAATATTAAAAAGGCCTCGGGTTTTGACGGTTTAAAAAATACGGCGTTGCGAAATCTACCTGACAAAGCTTTGGGGAACATAGTAAGCATATCCCAGGCTATAAATAAAGAAGGCCACTTCCCGGCTGCATGGAAACAGGCAAACCTTATTCTGATTTATAAAAAAGGTGAGGACCCTACGGCGCCGGCTAGCTATAGGCCGATTAGTCTGCTGTCGCAGCTGGGGAAAATCACTGAAAAGCTAATTTTGAGTAGAATCAATGACTTTGTGGTTACACGAAAGGTTCTGCCTGCCGAACAGTTTGTTAGTCAAAGGTTTAAACAAAAAGGCGAACACGGGAGCGGTTTTCTTTTACGTGAGCAAAGCATTCGACAAGGTCTGGCACAATGGTCTCTTGTTAAAGGCTCGGGACTCCGAACTACTTAATCAAGGTGCTAGCTTCTTTCTTGGTAAATAGAAGTTTTGCGGTCTCGTCAGAGAACGCACTTCCTTCGAATAAACGCATCAGGGCGGGAGTGCCGCAAGGCTCACCTCTCTCTCCGATGTTGTATAATATTTATACTTATGATATTCCGCGAGATAGATTTATGCAGCTCTATCTTTTCGCTGACGATACAGCAATTACTTCGACTTCTAAATCACCGCGCATTGTCGTCAGTCGGATGCAGCGTCCTGTAATCGAGCTGGAAAAATGGCTTTCGGCTTGGAAGATTTGCCTGAATCCCGCCAAGACGAAAGTCATCTTTTTTTCAAAAAGCACCGTGCGCAGGCCTGAAGCAAGACTTCGGGTTAATGGAGTTCAAGTAAACTGGTGCCAGGAGGTGAAATACCTGGGACTTATATTTGACCGAAGGCTTAACTGGAGGCTCAATTCAATTAATAGAGTAAAGCTTGCATTGCGTCGATTAGGCTCTATCTACCTCCTGCTTCACAGGCGGAGTACACTTTCAAATAGGACTAAGGTCAACCTCTACAAGGTATTGGTCAGGCCGGTTCTCACTTATGGTGCAACTTCGTCGTGCAACGTAAGCAGAACGGAGCTTAACAAGTTCCAGGTAATCCAAAACAGAGCGTTAAAAACTATCGCGGACGTACCTAGATATACATCCAACAGAGTACTTCACCGTGACTTTCAAATGCAGACGATAAACGAGTTTTTCTTGAAGAATATTAAAGACCATTCCCGACGCACAGACGTATCGACAAACCCACTAATTACAGACTCACATACGAGATCTAGACAAGACAAGACATACAAACTACCAAAAGGCTGGCTCCCTGTTGGTCCCAATCCAAATCCATAGTAGAGAGGCGCTATATGAAATATAAATAATATAATAGAAAAAGGCGCCAAAACTTGGCAGACAAAAACTTTTAAAAGAAAACGCACGAACCAAAATTATTTAAGGCATGAGCCGATATCAAAATTTCTATAAACGACAATACCTAAACAGTACACAATGAATAACAAATCTCAAACGATAAATTCTGACGTAAAAATACATTAAAAAACCCGGGACCCTAAATTGTCATAACAAAAATCCTAATGTGCCCCTTAATGGAGATACAAAGCCTCCAAGGGGGACCCAGCAACTTACCTTTTCAGCTCTAACTTTTGGACCACCATTTACAATTAACATGTATAATATGAACATAAGATTTTAATATTTAATGTAGGCCATAAAGACCATACTACAGTAGATGTTTTACATCGTCAGGGAAGTCAGGAACGGACTTGCCACGAAACTGAAAACTATTTTTTAAATATCCTGGTCATTCCTCTTTTAAAAAGGTTTTCTACATTTGTTTCGATAAAATGAGCCGTTTTCGAAGAAAATGCATTTTTTGTATAACACGCTATTGAAATAATAAATTAGAATACTGCAATGAAACACCAGTCGTTTGCACAATAGGCCTACTTATGGCCGCAAAGGGTTGAGCATAGCTTAAAAGATACAGGTAAAAAGTCATGCAAAATAAAATATGCTAAAAGTAGCTGGCAACAACGCCAATATCGTGAGTTCAAATCTGCCAATAAATTGTGAGGTTATTAAGCGGTTTCCAGACTTTATACACAACTGTATATAACGTAGTCAATAAATATATAGTAGTAGTAGTAGTAGTAGTTGGTGAGGGGAGACACACAAACCTGGCAAGCAGACCAAATGCAATCCTTTTACCTACCCCTGTGTCTTCCTCCATCCACTTATCCACCCCAGACCCTTGCCGAACCTACCCAATCTTCTCATAAAGGTCAGGACGTTACTCCAAGCAAGGGTCCCGACTTCCTCCTGTGGGATCACCACTGTCCCAAAGACTTGCCGTCCGAGTCTTCCCAGGAATTCGCAAGCGCACAGGAAGTGCAGTGGTGTCCCCTCGTCCGTATAAAATTTAAAGATGCTTTTATATTCGACGCCACTTCACACCATGGAAGATCTGATCCAGATAATCCTGGAATGTTGTTTCAAGTACAACGAAAAAACATCCGTCGGCTAAAAAAAATGTATTGAGGTACTGGGCGCTCATTTCGAAGATTTGCTGAAGTAAACAAAAAGAAGCACATCTTTCACATTTTTAACATTCTTTCGTTAAAGTGATTCCCGAAACGTCACCTCTTTCAAATGTATCAGAATAAACTCTTCTTGAATCCACACGATTGCATAGTGCTTGTCCATAAGTTAGATGCGGGTGAGCATTAATGAGATGTAATAATAACAAATTTTATTATTTTAATACGAATTATTTGTTATGATGTTATTCGATTAGTTACTGTGTTTAAATAACTTTTGTTAATAAACTAGATTATTAAATAAATTTCGAAATGCTTAAACGTGTCATACAAAAAGTTTGTTTTCTTCGAAAACGGCTAATTTTATATAAACACATGTAGAGAACCTTTTTTAAAGAGAAATGGCCAGAGTATTTTAAAAATCAGTTTTCAGCTCTGGAGAATGATACCTGTCAACATTTTGGCTCAACGAGTGTGGTGGCAAGTCCGTAATTGACTTCCCTGACGACGTAAAACATCTATTGTAGTATGGTTTTATAAGTCTCTATGGACCACATAAAATATTAAAATTTCATGTTCATATTATACATGTTAATTGTAAATGGGGGCCATAGTATCATGGCGCATCTATCATATATTATACGGTATACTATTATACTTTTAAAAATGTTAAACGAGGTAGATAAACAATCCCGATTCATTCCCGTTTATATGCAGGGTGTTATTTAATAAGTGTTCGATATTTTACAGGACGATTCCTCAGTTATTTATAAGATGAAAAGTTCATATAAGCATGGGTCCGCAAGCCCTTCATTTTTGAGATACAGGGTGTTAAGAATTTATTTTAATTTTTGTTTCTCGTAAATAATTTTTGAAATAATGTCTATATTTGGACGAAAATTCGTATCTAGGGGTATTTTGAAATGCGAAATTCGAATTTGATGTTAGTATGACTCCCACTTGTAGAGGGCGCCACCTACGTGTCTCTATACTCTTTTGAGGAGTCATTTTTTATACGTACCTCTATTACAGTTTTAAGCAAAAACATGGATTTCTTCATCACTACTACATGAAGAAGGTATACTTGCTAGAGGTCACTACGAGTAATTGTTCTCAAGAAAAAAAATAATAAAGAAATAAATGGCACATTTGCATATCGCTATGCCCATATCAGAGTATGATAAAATAGCATTTATCTCCTAAACAAAGCCAAAATCAAAAAATTATGGAAATGTACTTTGCATCAGTCAATAAAGTGCCTACATAACAGTGTTATCAAAAGAGAAAACGGCAGTGGCGTACATCTTTTTTGTTCCTGCTAAATATTGTAAATCTCTGTAACTCAAAAATGAAGGGCTTGCGGATCGGACCCATGCTTATATGAACTTTTCACCTTACAAGTAACTGTGGAATCGTCCTGTAAAATGTCGGACACTTATTAAATAACACCCTGTATACATGGTGTTTATTAAACATACGGCAACAAATGAAGGGCTTATTCTTTGGGCTATTCTAAGAATATTTTGTTTTTTGATGACTTTTGAAAAGTCGTTTTGTTTCGAAGATACAGGGCGAGAACTATTTTCAACCATAACAATATTTTATTACCAAAAATTACATGTAAAGTTTCTCAATCTACAAGAACTGTTGAAAATGACTACCTCCAGCTAGGACGCAAGAATTCAAGCTTCTTCCCTTCGACTGTCGAACTCTTTCGAGGACACCAGGGCCGTTTCTTATTGAGTTACACCCAGCAATTATCAGATTTCTTAAATCTTCCATATTCTCCACTGGATTAGTATAAACTAATGACTTTAGATGGCCCCATAGGAAATAATCCAGGGGATTTAAGTCCGGGGATCAAGCAGGCCATAAGTGAGGCCTACCTCGACCAATCCACCGATCTCCGTATGTTACTGTTAAAAACTCAAGAGCAACTACACTAAAATGTACTGGTACATTTCTTGTTGCCAAAGGTACATCCTCCAGAAACTGAGGCAGCGTTTGTCCTAAAAAGTTGCGATATACCTCGCCGGTAAGTATTCCTAGTAGAAATACCGATCCAATTAGCCAGTCACCCATAATTTCAAACTAAACGTTCAACGAAAACTGATCATGTGAATTTTCTTCAGCCCACACATGGTTGTTGTGAAAATGCCTTATTGCATTTCTTGAGAAAATCGATTCATCGGTGAAAGGAATCAACGTCGTAGTTGAGTGATTTGAACAAATGTGTGCAGAAGCCATTGACAGAATGCAATCCGTGGAGGAAAATCAGTAGGAAGAAGTGCCTGAACGCGTTATATGATATGGGACAACAAATAGTCACTAAGAATTTTCCATGACTTACAATCAAAGTATTTGCAATTTTCCGAGTAGAAGTACCTGGATCTTACTCTATTATGTCCAGAACATTCTCTTCCACTTTAACCGTTCTTAGTGTCATTGGCCTTCCTGGTCCCTTACTTCGTTTCAATGTGCCTGTTTTATGAAGACCTTGAAGAATACATTGGAAGGTTTTTCTATCGCGAACATTACGGTCAAAAACTCGTTCAATGTACAACCGCCTAGCTTGTAATGAATTGTTATGAGCAAGTCCGTAAAGTCAGACAACAAATCTTTAATCGGTCTCATCAAATTCGACACATACGAAATAATCAATTACGAAACGTATTCAAATAAAATCCACGCTTATACTAATTTACTTAAAAAATAACAACGCATTTAAAAAAGAAATTATACTCTGTAAGCCCAGTGTAGTACGCCATATTTTTATTTTGACTTCATTAATAATTTGAGAAATATCAAAATTGGTTTTGTCGAAAATTCTTCTCGCCCTGTATCTTCGAAACAAAGCGGCTTTTTGAAAATCGTCAAAGAACAAAATATTCTTAGAATAGTTTAGGGAATAACCCCTTTAATAAACACCCTGTATATGTATTCATTTTCTGTTTTAACATGTTGAGATCGACAACAATAAACGGCAGTTCTTAATAAATCGTCTTTAATTTTACAGCACAAATATTTTTCTTCACATATTTTAATCATTCAGCTAACTTAAAATGACATTAACAAACTGACGGGTAATTACCAGAGTAGGCAACTGTATACACAAAAGAAGAAAGAGTATACATTTGACTAACTACGCACCTGATTTCATTTTTATGCCTATATACCATTGCCTTTGACAGACGGAATAATTTGTTCAACTGTCAATATTGATGGTTTCTGGAGTTAGTAGAAGAAAATAATTTTTACATTAGATACAAATTTGTTACTTAAAAAATTAAACTTTAGCAAACACTATTAAATATTTTTGTATAATTTAATTGGAAACACAGCTAGATACTGATGTAATTTTAAATTTCAATATAAATAATTAATTTTTGAATGGACACTTTCCTATGAATTGTTCTTAGGTTATTATATACTACACAGGGTATCCGGAAATTAAGGGAAATACTTTACCATCATTTTCTCCGGCTAGAATAATACAATTTTTTCATATGGACATAAGTATAGAAATGCTTGTTAAGAGAGCTCCCTCCTCGAATGGGGAACCCTGAAATCGTTTTTTTTTTAATACTTTCGAACCCGTTTATAATTAAATTTTGAATTTAGGTATGGTTATAAACTTTTAACAATAAATCAGTTTCTCAATTCAAAATTTCAAAAATTTAGTCATAGGCGTCATATAAAATAATCTCATTTTTTCAACCAGTCATTTTTTTTATTATTTCCTTAATAATTATGAAATCTCAAAGTATTTCCCGTAAAAAAGGTACCCTTAGTTCACCTTGATAGAACAGTTTTTGAGTAAAATCGTTTTAAAGAAATTCACGTCCATTAAGGAGATAACTAATAAGAATAATAATAATCAAAGTGAAACTTGTGAATGAATAGAAGGCCATGAATTAAAATCGATAATTGTTTCGTTTGACATTTCTGTGTCAGATATTGTCTGCTGTTATTACTGTTGCAAAATTAGACATAATAAATAAGAAAATGCAAAACTTTTTAAACCACGAGCTTACCGATATCTGTTTTGTATACGGATATTGTAATGGACGTTCCTTTGCTGCTGTACAGGAATATAGCAGACGTTTTCCGCAACGGAGACTTCCTGGACGCAAAGTATTTGATAGGGTTCATAGAAATTCGATGGAGAATGGTTCGTTTGAACGCCTAGGAGGGACTATGATTTGGAAAATGCACTTCAACAAATAGTAGATAATCCTCAAGTTGGACTCAGACCATTGGCTACAGAAGTCAACATTCCGAAATCAATTGTAATGCATTTTACTTTACCATATTGCTATCCATAATTATAACGAATATTTATTTTAGATAGGAAGAATGACTCAGATGCAAGATTACCCATATTATTACCAGAGGGTTCAAGAGCTGTTGTCACCCAGAATCGAGTTATGTTGGTGGATTTTAGGACATCAAAATTTGCTAATCAAAATTTTATGGTCTCATGAGGCAACATTTAGTAGAACTAAAGTGTTTAATACTCGTAACACTCACTGATGGCACGATAAAAATCCAATAGCAGTCTGAAGACCTAATTGTCAATATAGGTTCTCTGTCAATTTGTGGGCCGGAAAAATTGGAAGTCAGTTAATTGGTCCGATTGAAATGCCCAATACTTTAACCAGCGAGAGATATTTGGCCTTTCTTCAAAATCAGTTAGCAGGACAGTTGGACGAGGTACCCTTAATGTCCAGGTTGGGGATGTATTTCCAACACGACGGTGCCCCTGCCCATTTTGGACGGCCTGTTCGTAACTAGTTAGATGAGAATTATCCTGAAAGATGAATAGGCAGAGGTGGACCAGTATCCAGGCCAGCGAGATCACCGAACTTAAATCCACTCGATTATTATTTTTGGGGTCATATGTGCAACATAGTTTATGCAATTTGTATGAACTCTCTCAAATAATTTGCGTCCAGGTAGTCTCCGTTGCGGAAAACGTCTGCGATATTCCTGTGCCGCAGCAACGGAACGTCCATTACAATATACGTATACAAACTGGATATCGGTAAACTCGTGGTTTGAAAAATTTTGCATTTTCTTATTTATTATGTCTAATTTTACAACAGTAATAACAGCAGACAATATCTGACACAGAAATGAAAAGAAAACAAATATCAATTTTGGCCTTCTATTCACAAATTTCACTTTGATTATTATTCTTATTAATTATCTCCTTTATGGACGTGATTTTCTTTAAAACGATTTGACTCAAAAACTGTAAGTCCTATCAAGGTGAACTAAGGGTACCTTTTTTACGTAGAATACTTTGAAATTTCATAATTATTAAGAAAACAATCAAGAAAACGACTGGTTGAAAAGATGGGATTATTTTAACCTTTAACCGCCCCGGTATGTGACGCCTATGACTAAATTTTTAATATTCATAATTCAGAAACTGATTTATCGTTACAGGTTTATAACCATACCTAATTTCAAAATTTAATTATGAACGGGTTCGAAAATATAAAAAAAAAAACTATTGCAGGGTTCCTCATTCGAGGGGGGGAGCTCCCTTAACAAGCATTTCTGCACTTATGTCCGTATGAAAAAATTCTACTATTTTTAGCCTTTTAGCCGGAGAATATGGTGGTAAAGTATTGCCCCTTAGTTTCGGGACACCCTGTATATTCAGGGTTGATTAAAATATCTAATGTTCTTTTTACGAACCGAACGTTAAAGGTAGGAAGGTCTACCTTTTCTAAAACCTAAAAATGTATTAGTTAAAGTAAAGTTTAACTAACTTCTATTAAATCAACAAAAAACAGTCAAACAAACCTTACATTAATTGGTTCCTATCTTTAATTTCTTTTAAAATGTTTTTCTGCTGGAATGCAGCTGCTTATTAGATCATTTCCTGTAATTGTAAAAATTTCTAACCAAAACTACTATACTTACACTACAGGGTGACTCGGATCTAAATGTACAGGGTTATCCAACCAAGACTAGACAAGGCGATTTTTGACTTTTCCTGTACTTTTATAAAAAAACTGAAATAGCCATCTTAAGTCATTTTCTCCCGCGAATTCGAATATCTTCAGCAAAAAACAATTGAACATCAAACAAAAGTACTAGGGGTCACTTTGATATTTTTTTAAATGGGATGGCGTATTTTTAGTGAGCTTATCCGATTTCTCATATAAATTTTGATCTAAAATGTTGGATTTTTAATTCAAAAACGCCTTTTTTCTTCAGTTTTAAATTCGGAAAATGTTAAAAATAAAAAAAAAAAATAAATAAATTAAAAATCCAACATTTTAGATCAAAATTTATATGAGAAATCGGATAAGCTCATTAAAAATACGGCATCCCATTTAAAAAAATATCAAAGTGACCCCTAGTACTTTTATTTGATGTTCAATTGTTTTTTGCTGAAGATATTCGAATTCGCGGGAGAAAATGACTTAAGATGGCTATTTCAGTTTTTTTATAAAAGTACAGGAAAAGTCAAAAAATCGCCTTGTCTAGTCTTGGTTGGATAACCCTGTACATACATCACCAGGAGATAGTGGACATCTTGGGGGTTCTAAATAATTTATCTTTAGTGGGTCCATCTTTCCTCGTTACTTAGATACAGAGTGTTTTATAAGGTTTGGCTCATTTTTGTTTTTGCCATAATTCTTTTAGCACCCGGTATAAAATGTTCATATTCGGTGGAAATATTTTGAGTAGCTATCGCTTCAAAATGCCGTATGAAAATTTTTTGAAATTCAGGTCTGGACTTTAAAAACAAGACTGATTTAATTTTTTTAAATTCAATACCCTGTATATCATATTTTTGTCAATTTGATTTTTTATTTGAAAAACACATAAAAAGCTAATTCTAATGACATACTTATCAAAATCCCCGCACTCGCCGCTCAGCCATAATAAATTGCTCTTCTTTAGATGTTGAAACACATACAAAATAATAACTGTTTTTATAATTCAATAATACCAATAATAACAAAAATAACAAAAACATAATTATTTGAGAATATTTTCAAAATGCCCACCATTATCTTCTTCACATTTTCTTCCTCTAATATTTAAATTTGAAACTGCACTTCTGATTACACCTGGTCTATTTTTTATTTCCTGAAATGAAGTGATAATGCGTTGCAAGAGCTGGTCCCGTGTATTAATTTCTTCCTCGTAAACTAAATTTTTCATATACCCCCAAAAAAAGAAGTCCAGCGGGTTAAAGTCGGGAGATCTTGCTGGCCAAGAATGGGCCCCCCCACGACCTATCCATCTGTTGGGATATCTATTGTTTAAAAGTTCGTAAACAATTCTTGCATAATGTGGAGGGGCTCCATCGTGTTGGAAATACATTCCTCTTAAATTAACATTCTCATGTTGGAGAAGATTTGGCAAAATATTTTCCAAAAAGTGTAAATATTGGTTTCCATCTAATCTTTTTTCAAAGGTGTGTGGGCCAATTAATTTACCATTGATTATACCTGCCCAAACATTTATGGAAAATCTATGTTGCGAGTGCGACTGCCTAATAGCATTTGGATTTTCTAGAGACCATAGATGACAATTTCTGGAATTGTTGACTCCATCTCTGGTAAACTGAGCTTCATCGGTCCACAAAGTCCGGTGAATACCTCTTTGGTGCCTCCTAATCCACTGACAAAAAACCAAACGGTTAGCATAATCACCTGGTTCCAACCTTTGTACCTCTTGGATATGATAAGGATATAAGCCTTCATTTTTTATTGTTGAATGGGTTAATTTTTGAGTTATATGCAGACGTCTAGCAATTTTTCTTGTGGATGTTTTTGGATTTTCTTTAATCAAATTTGAAATGTCTTCTTCCTGTTGAACTGGGTGTCTTACAGGCTGATCAATATTATTTTGTGTCGGAAAATGTCCTTGATCACGAACAAAAGAAAATACATTTGAAAATGTTTGATGGTTTGGACATCTTCTTCCAGGAAACCTTAATTCATGCTCTCGAGAAGCGGCTCGCCCGTTACCATCGCAAAATCCATATACAAATATTATATCAGCGTATTCTTGGTTTAAAAATTGATGGGGCATTTTAAACGAGAAGTAAATATTTAACAAAAATATCCTCGTAATGCCCAAAAATCTGACAGGTTACAACTGACAATGACTTATTATGTTTTGTTGCCCCCCAATATTTCGTTGTTCTGAGGTGCCGAGCCATGGAGTCAAATTGAATTGAAAATTTTCAAATTTTAACACGCCGCTGTTTTATTACTTAGGTTTATTTCTTATTATTGGTATTATTGTCGTTATAAAAACAGTTATTATTTTGTATGTGTTTCAACATCTAAAGAAGAGCAATTTATTATGGCTGAGCGGCGAGTGCGGGGATTTTGTCATTAGAATTAGTTTTTTATGTGTTTTTCAAATAAAAAATAAAATTGACAAAAATATGATATACAGGGTGTTGAATTTAAAAAAATGAAATCAGTCTTGTTTTTAAAGTCCGGACCTGAATTTCAAAAAATTTCCATACGGCATTTTGAAGCGATAGCTACTCAAAATATTTCCACCGAATATGAACATTTTATACCGGGTGCTAAAAGAATTATGGCAAAAACAAAAATAAGCCAAACCTTATAAAACACTCTGTATCTAAGTAACGAGGAAAGATGGACCCACTAAAGATAGATTATTTAGAACCCCCAAGATGTCCACTATCTCCTGGTGATGTATGTACATTTGGATCCGAGTCACCCTCAAAAAGTTTGGGATCTTCAGTCTAAATTATAATAGGTAGCAATACTTTTCGTTAAACCAAAGCAAAAAAACACACAGGCTGTAAACATGAATCACTTTATAGCATAAATATAATAACGATGACAAACGATTGAATCCTTGTTAATATGCGAGAGCGTCGCGGTGCCTTAAATTCTTGTTGAAAGAGGTTTTTGTTGTCCCTTGTCCCTTAGAAGTTAATAAAGCTGGTGGCTACAGCACGCTGTCGAGGCTTTTCAAAAAGTGAAACTGTCCGGCAATTTCGAGACAATCCACAGTTTCCTTCTGCTAGACTTTTGACTTTTTATACGGTGACTACCTTAAGTTTGCTTCCCCCTCCTATCTTTTTACTCGTTCAGTATTTTTTCATTAATTAAATGGCACAATTATTACATTTTTTATCTGTCACGTAAGGTATCCAGTAAAAAAAAATTAAGTGTAGTATCCTTGTATAGCTAAAGACTCAATCTGTGTTTGGTATGTAACAGGGTTTTAATTTATAATTTAAGTTGGGGAAAATGATCGGTAAAGTTGGACAATAACATAAAAATATTGAATTTAATGCTCTGCATTATCTCCGGTTATACTCCGGTCCCTACTTACAGTGCGCGTATAAAGTACCCCCGCCCCTCCCTTTAACTTTTCATTAACAAATGTGAGGATATTGAAATTTTTATACGTTGTTTAACAACTAAAATACTACTTTTTAAGTGTAAATTCTTGACTCGACGAGATGGCGGCAGAGCGATACAATCTTATCAAACTCGGTGATCGTTTGTTGAATCAAAATAAGTTTCCAATGAAGCATTACTTGACCCCACCTGCCATTTAAAAAGTTTATGCAAAACGCCATCTTTAAAGACTGAGTCAAGAATTAAGGAAAGTATCGTTTTAGTTGTTATAGAAAGTAGGAAAATTTCATTATAGGGGAGGGACTTTATACGCGCAGTGTATATACAGGGTGTTTCAAAAAACATGTGCCGTCGCTCGTGTGGTGATTCCTTACCCAAAAACGAGACAAATAGTTCCTATCAACATAGGTCCGCCACGCTGTATCTTTGAGATACAGGGTGTAATAATTTTTAAGCGGAGCAAAAAATATGAATGCCACTGCCGTTTTCTTTTCTGATAATACAGTTATGTAGGCAGTTTAATGTCAAATGCAAAGTACCTTTTGATATTTTTTTGAGGTCGGCGTTTTTTAGGAGATAAATGCAATTTTCTTAAACTCTGATATGGGCAATCGATATGCAAATAAGTCTCGTTTATTTTTTTAATCGAATTTTAATTGGTCACACGAAGAAAAGTCTAAATACCGTTTTGGCTAAGTAATAAAGCGCAATTTTAAAAACAATATTTATTCTGAAGAGAACCAGTGGCGTAACATTTTTTTCGTTAAACTATTAAAATACATGTTAGCGTGGGCGCCACTGATTGAAGTAGAGCAAATCTTTTTTATGAAATAAATGTGTTTTTATACCTAGTTAATACTTACTAAAATTCAAAATGATATCAACAGCGGTCACAAAAATATTATGGAAAAACCATTTTTTTTTTAATTTTCAACATTCTGTATCTCAAAATTAAAGCGTCTGCGGATTTATATTGATAAGAACTATTTGTCTTATTTTTGGGCAAAGAATCACCACACGGGCGATGGCACATGTTTTTTGAAACATCCTGTATATGGCACATAAAATATTCTAAGAATTTTCCAGAGCAATGTAATTAATTATAAAGATTTTCATTTAAAATGTTTACCGATTACATTATACCTCCTGTACAGGGTGAACCAAGTCAAGTGACCTATTAAAAGTATAACAAGAAATAAATTGGTTGTAACTATAAGAGATGTTTTTCTATGTTTATATTTTCGATATTGACGGATCATACCGAAAGGTCAACGCCGTGTTACAATAACAGTATTATTAAATTTATTTCCGAATTTGTGACATCAAGTCTTGACGTCTGTAATAATTATCCAATTAATAAATACGTGCTTTTTTCAAAGAAGATTTCTCAAATAAATATGTTGAAAATTTGCGGTTTTTTGTCAGTTTTCGCGGCAAATGTAAGAATTTGTTTCCTATGAAATATTACAGTGTAAAATAAAATTTTAAATAAGAGCGTCTTCCCATGCGATATCCAAAATTTAAAACCGTTTAAAAAAATTGCGATTTTTAATTCTTCTTAAAAATCTACAATTTTTAAATTTTTTAAGTATAGAAAGATGTGTTGTAGAAAAGAAATATTTGAGATGCAATATTTAACGGACTAAACCGCATTTTGATCCGACTTTTGGTTTGGAAACTATTAATTACCGAAAAGGGGCCTGTCTTGACTTAAAATGAGCAAAAAGGATACCTGCCATTTTCCGATTATACCGTAAAATAATAGGGTTCTGTAGGCCGACATTCTGTACAACATCAGAAAGTTTCAATCGAATATACCGAGTGGTGCGGCTGCCACGTGGCGCGTGTACATTTTTATATTTTTTTTGGAGTTGTGCATTTTTTCCGAAATTTGGTCTCAGCAGATACTCTAGATAGTTGCCGAATTGTTGAGAAAGTTTATTCGTTTCACCTTGAACCATTTTAGTAGAAATTTAAAAAAATTGCAAAATTGTCGATTTGTCATAGCCACCACACCATACGAACATTTGTAGGAAGAACTAAAACATACTAATTTTATGGAAGTAGTCCATCTCACAGTGAAGTGATATTTTATTTATGGAATAAAACACAAAGTCTGCTCCACTAATTTAATAAAATAAAATTATATGCCCATACATGTTTCGAAGGCATAAACCTTCATCCTCAGTGGGTTAATATTAAGATGTAAGAATATTATGAAGGGACCAATGACATTGTTAAATTAATTAAACCCCAAATTTTACAATAAATTTAAAATAAAATTAAACCTCATTAAACAAACAAAAACCTTTTTTATTAGTCATAATTAGTATTAAATTAATTCACGTATACATATGAATTCTTATAAAAATAAAAAAAAAAAAAAATTCTGCAACACAAGTTTTAATAATTTAACAATGTCATTGGTCTCTTCATAATATTCCTACATCTTAATATTAACCGACTGAGGATGAAGGTTTATGCCTTCGAAACATGTATGGGCATATAATTTTATTTTATTAAATTAGTGGAGCAGACTTTGTGTTTTATTCCATAAATAAAACATACCATTTGAACGACCCGATTGTAACAATATAGGCAATTCGATATTTTATTGGTGTTGTAGCGTAATTCTTATTTTTTTTTATTTATTCCTTTGCTATTAAATTATCTATTTGTTAGGCAGATACTTTTTACTATTCGATTGAGACAAAAAGTCCTTTAAACCAACTGCCAGAAAAACATTAATTTTTATAATTTTTAAATTTCGTAATAAGTCCGAAAATATTACAGATAGGTTTAGGTTAGTTCAAGTAAGTTATATCATTAGATAGGAAATTTGGGCCTCCATTTGAAAAGAGTATCGAATAAAACATTTGTTTTTTGCAAAAATTAGTCTTCTTAGAAATGTCGTTCTGGAGACCTATAAAACTAATTCAATATTTTTCAAAAAGAAACTAATAAAGATTTTGAAAGTAAAATAATATACAGGGTAATTATTTAAAATTCAAAGTTGCTATCCTTGCGGTATGATCCGGCAACACCGCATTATCTCTTATAGCCGCAACCAAATTTTGGAAATAAAATCATTTAGATCTCCAGATACTTCTAATTGGCTACTTTGCTTGGTGCACGCTGTATATGCCACCCTGTAAGTTATTTCAGTTTTCAGATTATTCAAATATAATATATACTGTATTTGTATCCAACTTATGCAATAGATCTGCCACTCACTCTACCTATACTAAAGCATAATATTTCGAAAACGACAGTAAAAATAGAAATCTATTACAAGTTAAACCTAGCAATTAGGATTGGTTTTCAACCAAAATATAATAATTTAACCGTTTTTGTAGAATTTTTTTTTATATCGAACAGCAGGCGATAATATTAGGCCTACGAAAGGTTGACATTTGCCTACGAAAGGTTGACATTTGGAGAAAAAGACTAGATTAAATTATAAAAGTAATTATTTTGTAAGGATTCTAATATAACCTGAAAAAGAATAAGAAGAGTACACTGTGTATCCAGTGAGTTATGCTAGAGCCGATGTGCACTGCGCGCCTTGTTCCTCCCACGGTGAGTACCCCTACTGCTGCTATTACTTATATTAACAGGATAGAAGATTTAACGTACAGCTGTTTTTTTAGTTAAAGTTAGAATCTTTTCTTTTCAGAAAATTAACTTGCTTTAAGAGCCTTCTAGACTACCAAAAAAGAAAACATTGTCACAAATTAAAATAATTACAGACATACATACATATTAACACAAAAACAATGAAGTCAGACTTATTATACAATTTAATCGACACTGTGCTCCTACGCTTCTCCGACGAGAAATACACACGTAGTGCCATAAATTAATTATTTGTTAAAACATGTTGCAAAGATTCATCTGTCAGGTAACATCTCGAGTAATTTTTATTTAAAAAAATTAAATATATTTGGATGGCTAAAGACTTACTCTACGTTTACCTTGCAACTGAGTTTCCGCTATTGTATGAAAAAAAGTATGCGTAAAGTTGCAGTTCTAATAGTAATAAATATATCGTTGCATTTGAAAATAAAGGGCGAAAAATGTATTGCATTGAAAACCTCGACTTTCAATATCCTTTTAACCGAAGTTAAATAGTTTACCGGTTTCCTCGGGAATTTATGATAACTGAGCGAAATAAACTGTATTTGCATGCGGTATGTTCGGTGGTATACTTGCGGTGATGAACCCTTAAGGAGGAAGAATTTTTTTAAAACACTTTCTTTATAATATTAATACAGACGAAAATTATCTTATTCCATGTCAATATTCTTTTCTTGTGTTCGTGACAGGTTAATGAAAATTATTTTTTTTTAATTCCGATTGCGTATTTATTACACTGCACTGCTCACATTTTCATCTTTATTAATATTATGAAAAGCTACTTTATAATTCTTTAAATTCTAATGTCGAAACTCATCCCACTTATTTATTTTTACATTTTTATCTTTAAAAGTAGCTTTATGATACTAAAAATTGCCTCCAAGATATCTTTGGACTTACCGCAGGTACGGCTATAATATTTCGTTATCTGAAAAATTTAAACCTACTAAATCACCACAGACACCAAACTTTATTATTATTTTGCTAAACTTTTTAAACGTTTTGAAAGTTATAACTCACGCTTAGCCAGCAACAATTGTTATAAAAATGTATTATCGGAACAAAAGTAACGAATCACTGAAAAATGTCTTGTATTAAAACATGTCACAATTAAGTAGTAACATCTCATTTAAAAATAGGCAAAAGTTTATAATTAAAAGTCAGACTGTTAAACTGTTCCACCTTATACTCTGCAGAGAGTGTTTCTAATTTCTGGTATCAAATTATAAGTTTTAAATACCCGAAAGCAATTTCACAAAGCAGTATTAATTATAAAATGGCATATATTAATTTATGAAGGAAACAGTGGTTAAGAGTATACTAAACGTAGGGATAGAATAATTAAATTAACTTAATTAACATTTCCAATAACATTCCAACATAAAAATCTAATTGTCACATATTGAAAAAACAACACTCTAATATATACAATAAAAATGGCACAAAAAAAGTGTCCATGTCCAAACGCAGCTGATGAATTAAGAAGTTTATCTGCCATAGCAACTAAAACCAGAACCTCTTAAGTGAATCTTCTAGCCGATCTTTAGGCTCAAATTGAGTTTGGACTATGATGGATGGGACAGTATTAAAATTTGCTTGTATTTGATGGATATGCTAAACGACCGAAATATAAAATCTAATTCTAGCGTTAAATGCTAAATTATGTTCTTAAACATTTAATGTTGACAAGAAACTTATAAACACCCTGTAGTGCGTGTATAATAGCTGCAGTAAAAACATTTAAGTCATTAACAAAACTTTACTTGTATCTTTTTGGGTAATTTAATATCTATTAGTGGAAGAGATACTCATGATTCTACAGTAAACGTATGGAAAGTTCTAGGGCAAGTTCTTCTGTGGTGCTCTAATTATGCCCAGCAATTTATTATTAATTTTTTTATTTTATTAACTAATTTAGTTTCTAAACTGGTACATTTGCGGTTAACTTAAATAATAATTAAAAATATAAAGGCTTTTCCAAAGAGGCCTGTATTGATCTAACTAGCAACGAAACTACAAATTTTTGTCATTCTTACCTTAGCAAAAAAATATTTTAATTATATTTAAAAACGATTATTGTTCTTATACTGTTTGTTTTTACCCGCAGTAAAGCAAGTAAATTGACCTACATTTCTCAAATATTTTAACAAACATGTAGGTACAGTGTTTATAAAGAAAGGAGTTCTTTAAATAATTTACATTTTCATATTATATTATGCTATAAAATTGCTTACTATTTTGTTTACATTTATCTACAAACATTGAAGCGTGTAAAATTGGCAGACTAAAATTGTAATTCACCTTTCAAAGAAGTTGGGCTCTATCACTCTTCAAAGGAGCGGCCTCATTTTTTGAATGAGATTCAAATTACAGTAAAAAATCGAGTTTCTACATAGCGGACTGCACACGAAAATGTGTAATATCATTCGAATTCACGACGAGAAGCACTGCCGGTGCCTTTGGCTTCTCAAAAACGAAAACTAACGAAAATTGTATGCGCGTCACACGGTCTGCTCAAGCCCTGAGCCAGAATCTCTTACTGGATCCCATTTATCCAGAGTTTTAGAGTTATTACGCGCGATTGCGTTCGACTAGTTTCATTTCCAGCTAGGGAATGTATTCCAGAAATGTTAACGAACTGTTTTTTATTCTCGTTTTACTCATATTTAGGGCAAATTGACAGGCGATTTCAAATATTTAGCGTTATCGTTCAATAAAACTATTTCTTCGCCAGTACATAGTTGCCGAATAAGCATACATTACTTCTTATTTAATAGTTAAAAGCTTTACTGACTTCATAAATCGCAGTGTGAAATTTGCACACACTCATAGAACTGGCCCTTTCTAATAATTAAGGTATTAGAATTATTACCTTTCGCTAAATTAGGAACAAAGTCTCAAAATTCATTTAATTAAGCTGTAGTGCCTTACATAACTAACTTACCTATGCGTTGGTTGGCTTTTGACAAGCCTCTAATAAAGAGTCTGTGCATAAATAAAAATAATATTGTTGATTAATTCATGGAAAAAAATACTAAAATGATAATAATTGCCTTTTTTTTGCCACATCCCTGCGGACTAAGATTTGGAAACATACACGTTTTCATTCAAGTAAGGATTGTAATTTTTATGGGTAGCCTCAGGCCATGCATTATTAATTATTATTTGGAGTTACCGTGCAAGGCCTACGGCCACACACTTTTTACGCTATCCTTGAACGCTAATAATTTTAAATTTTTTTAAATGAATGGATGCAAAGATAAAATATTTTTATTATTGTGCGTAACTTGTATATATTTCCATCTTACGGCACGTTTTGTACCTAAATATATTTTTCTATTCATGCACAAATCTTATTTTTTTAATGTAAAGTATTATTTTTGTGGACAATATCGAATAAACAGAAAATATTGGGCACCCTAAAAATTATTAGCTAAGTGGAGAGATAATAATTGAATTTCAGTGGCTCGCGAATTACAAATCAATTCAAAAACTACTCATTTTCAAAGCACTTTTATGGTCATTGAAAGATGAAACATATGGCTCGGACTCTTAAACTATTTTTATTAAAAATATTACTGAATAATCGAGATATCTATAAACAATTTGAAATCCCATGAGTTAAATTATCGAAACCAGGAAATCCGTTTTTAAAAAATAGTTTCTAAATTGGTACAATATAAAATTAATGTTTTACAGCTATTGTGACGGCTAAACTCTAACTAACATTAAATCGTTATTACAAGGAATAAAAGTAGAATAAATGCTGTGCTTGCAGAATAGTGTTGGCTAGGCATCTTTGGTGGTTCGAGTGTGACGTAACTCCTCCCCTCGGATATTCAACTCCACGGTAATCGGGGTAGTTGAATATCTTGAAGTTTCAGACTTTCTGGTAGGTTTTGTAAATTGTTTCTTTGTTTTTGGCAACATTTTCTCTTGTAGCAGTAGGATGCGGCGCAAATGGTCAAAACTTCATAAATTATAATAGTCCATAGGCTGGGAAATTCTGATACATTGTTGAAGGCTGATTGGGGTTGATTTTCTTTAATTTCATTTTTAAGTTCATAGAGTCCATCAAGTTTGACCTCTTGTATATGGAAGCTGAGATTGAGGGTTGGCAAGACGTTGATTTCGTTATTAAAATCAGGAAACGGGATTGGTTGACTGCTGCTTGATATTAATTTCTGGTTGTTAATTATCGATTCTTGGATAACTGTGGTCATACAATTATTTGGTATTTGTATTAGGTAGGTCCCAAATAATTTTTGACTTTCTTCTTGTCGGTTGCATTTAAGTTTGACTATTTCTTCC
The DNA here is from genome assembly GCA_963920685.1 of Polydrusus tereticollis. Taxonomy (NCBI): domain Eukaryota; kingdom Metazoa; phylum Arthropoda; class Insecta; order Coleoptera; family Curculionidae; genus Polydrusus; species Polydrusus tereticollis. The sequence goes on from OY987335.1 coordinate 59,328,029, forward strand.
TTTGTCAGGATAAAAATCCATTGATGGGCGACTTCCAATTGCTTAATGATTGGCTGAGTGATTTTCGCTTCAATTTATTAACAAGTGGAGGTGGCTTCAGTGGAGTCTAGAAGTTTGACTGTACATGGACTGTTTTCGTTGACTTCTTGTAAGTTCATTTTGTCACAGATAAATGACTGGGCTTTGACTTCTTATTTGTGAATATAGGGATAACCGTAAATTTTCGTATAAATCGGGATTTCATTCAAGGTACTGATGTGGTGTTCTATTTTATGCGTTAAAGGTGTGCCTTCTTGGTAAAATATATCTGAACATTTTTGGCATATTTTAAAAATCGCCTTTCTCTCTTCTGAATTTAAATGATCGGGCGAATTTTAGAAAAATCTAATTCTGTCTTGGGGTATCGTCAAAGTAATTAAATTGATTTTTTCTATGCCATTTTTATGAAACTTCTCAAATTCTAAGAGCTCTGAAAAATTTAAAGTTATAGGTATTATTTAAAATAGTGGTTAAGGCTTTGCCAATTCTTGCTACAGTTAAACATTCGGGAATTTCACAATTATGAAATTTATGGTGTGGAATAATAATTTCGCCGTTTTTTATAGAAGTTTTAACTTTTATCACCTGCTTACATCTCGGAGAGATGGTGATGCAATTTAATTCGTTTTTGGTTTTATGAAAAGGCAATTTTATTTTAGTATACGGGGTGATTAGAAAACATTTGTCAAAATTTAAGTTAGCTTGAAGTATTTTTAGGTTATCGAGGCCAATAAGTCCGTCAAAAACGTTATGAAATCTGAATAAGAAAAATTTAAGATTTATAATTTCGGGTAAGTTAAAGATTTTAGACGCGGGGATCATCTCACTATTAGTCTGGTGGGTTGTGTCATGGCGTGGCCATTTTAGTGAATGAAGTGTGGAAATGGGCTAAAATGACTTCATATACTACAAGGAGTTTGCCATTCCAGACAGAGTTTTCAACTCCGTTCTATAAGCGCAGGAGAAGGAGGGGGGGGGGGGTGTTAAAATAATAAGAATTTGACGCAAATAATAAGTCAAATATTATAAAACACATTTTCTTTTGGGAAACAAAGCTATTTGAACTTCAATAAGCTATTATACATATGTACTTTAATTATTTATTATACAGAGTGTTTTATTATTCGAACATTTTTGTTAAAAAGAAGTAATAGGATAGGAAAAAATAGCGATTAAACAAAAGTTGCATTAATTACTTTTTTAAATATCTTTTATAACTTCAAAACATTATCGCATAGAGCATAATTGCATATTACGTGTATTTTTGGTTTACAAAAAGTTAGTGTCGTAGATAAAATATATTATATATAGGTAAAAAGAAGAAATGGGATAGGAACAAGTAGTGATTAAGCAAAAATTGTAATAAATACTTTAAATACCTTCTAAAATTTCAAAACATTATCGCATAGAACATAATTGCATATCACGTGTATTTTTTTTTATTACAAAAAACCAGTGTCGTAGTTAAAAAAGTATGTATAGACACATATTATTAAATAAAGACCATCTAAGCCATGATAGAAAAATTAAACTGTAATTAATTCTGTGATGTCGTCAGTTTCTTGAAGAGCTTCATTATTTACACAATTTTCTCCCTCGCAGGAGCACAACTCTGTGCAGATAACTTTGTTCGTACAGCACTTGCATGGAGGTATACACCGTATTTTGCAGGAACATTTGGTTATATTAAAAATTTCCTCAGGTACGTTTAACTGGCCATCAGTTGGAAGTGGTGAATATCTAAAAAAAGCAAAGAGCTTAAATCGACCACACACTTTTTCAAATAATATATTTACCTGCCATTCATTAAAGTCCATCCATAGCTAACAGGAGATGGAAGATTCTGATAGCTTGTAGTTGATCTGCTCCACATTATAGTTTGATAATTGGCCCTTTTGAGATGCAGAGAAAGTGATCCTTTTGTTGGAGGAAGTAGATCGTTGGTCAATTGTTTATTGGAGAACATAATATGCCACCGCAATAACTCGACATCAGTGATTGTAGTCTTGGGAGAGAATACTTTACACACAAATCTCTGCAATGCACTGAAACTTTGCTCAGTTATAGCACCTTCATTTTTTAAATTTGCCAAAGCCATCAAAATATCCTGATCCGCATTGAGAAACGCTGCCCAAAATATCTCTTTTCCTTTTCTATGAAAAGTACCTGTAGTGTCAGTACCAGATATTGAATGTAATCCAAGAAGTGCATCTACTCGATTTTGTCCCAGTGCATTACATATTATATTTAATGCTATTATTCTGCGCCTCCCCAGCTCCAGTATGGAAATAACGTATTTGAGGATATTGTATGCATTTACTCAATGCTAAAACAAGAACGTCTGTGTCTGGAGAGAAGATATGAATAACTTTTTCTTGCTTAGCCAGATATACGGAATGAAGCAGAATTTTTGTGTCTGCTTCCTCGTGATCGCAAATTAAATCAGAGTATTTTTCCTCAAAAGATGATAAAACTTCTTCTTTTAGAGAAACAACTACTCTAAGGCCATCTTCTTTTGCAAATAGAATTATCTGTTTTGCCATATATTTAATGAGGTCGGTTTTTGTTTCATTGTGAGATAAAAGCTTTTTCATTGGAATCTTTTCTATTTTCATCGAAGGTGTTATATGATAACGCACTTTTGTTGCATTTCTGTTGTATCTGGTCAGATTTTTAAGGGAATCTTTCTTATAAGTATCAAATACAACATGCAATTCTGAAAACTCTTTATATTTGCTAAACAATTTTTTACTAAACCTTGTAGCTAAGTCAAAACATGTAGTTAAACTTTCTGTGCCAAAGCTTTGCAGTTCAGCCATAGCATCAACAACTGCGACGTGTATACTTCCTGACATATCCTGGGCATCACTCGAGGCATCACCGCTCTCGGAAGGATATTTTTCTAACAAGGTTAGTAGTTCATTTTTTTTCGAGCAAAAATGTAATTCACCATGGAAATTAAACATCGAATGTGGCACTGAGGATAGTTCATAAGTAGAAATTATTCTCTTTAAGTTAATTTCTGGTCGTATTCGTGTAGCAATGAGAATTCGCGTAAATAATGACCGGTCTTCTTTTATTTGAACTGTGGTGGCTTTCGTTGATATTTTTAATTTCTTTAAGTTATTTTTGCACAACTGCAAATTATTTTTTTTCATTGGGTCCCAGATACTACCTTCCGAGCCAATTATTATTCTTTTTTTCACAAAATTTAAATAAGAAGTCAGGCCTATCTCGTACATTCTATCCACATCATTCGGAATTTCCTTCGAAAATACTATCGCACTGGATAAGCAACCCAAATTGCTTTCCTTATAGGTGAAGGGGTTAAGGTTGGACTTTAGAACAGAAAGAAATTGTTGAAGATTTTGATGATGTCTTCTATTCTGCGACTGTCTGAAATAATGTTTATTTTTGTCAACATTATGGTCTATTTTAAAAATGTAGTCTTCAGCTTCTTCTGTAATTCTTTCTTATTCAGGTGCACAAAGGAAAAATCGTGCCAATGCTTGGGGATTTTGTGTAATACCAGTAAGACCTCCTATGACCTTGAGTTTTCTATTTTGTTGTTCGAGTGCTTCATCTGGACTTGGACATTCGGCAAGTACGGCAACGTTGCATTTTAACACCTGCTAAAATATCGTCGGTGCATAAAATCCACAAGATTTTACTGTATGTACGAGAAGGAGGGAAGACTTGACATACTAACCTTTCAAATTAACACAAATCAGTTCGACATCAGAGTTGAAAGCAACCAGGCGGGCTCCCCCGTGGTGTTTATACGAGGTTAGTTGATTCATGGCACACGGGCCGTGGAAAAGAGTCCCTCGCAGCAGTCTTTGTAGAAAGCACATAAGCTTTTCTCGCGGCATTTTAGCTCAGTTTTAGTTGATTTACGGCACACGAGCCGTGGAAATAGTTGTAAATTTCGCGTTATTGTATCCCGAAGTACGTATACCACGACGCAAATACAGTTAACTCTTGTAAATGCGATAAAACCTCAATAGTTTAAGACTAAAGTATTGTATCAAGAGAGAATTGTTGGTGTGAAAATCAAGTTGTATTTTTAACTCCCAACATTAAAAGTGAGGCTTTGAATTTTCCTCGGGTTTAGGTTATTTTACTGGTTGGTTTATTATATTTCGCTTAAGTGAATTAGACAGTTAGATCACATTTAATTTGGCGTTTATTCATCCAATTCGGCGCTTGTTTACAAGATAACTCTTTAATACATGAATAATTACTTACTTATAACATTACTGTATTTATTTACATGGTGCTTTTCATTAAGCGAATACAATTGTCTTGTCCGGCGGACGATGACCCACGTTAATTTTGAGGTACGTGTTTACCTTTGAAAGGTTTGACTCGCAGTCCCTGCCGAGGAACCGAAAGTGTGCTCTGTCGCCAGAAAATCACGCCCCGCTGTCATACGAATCAGTCACAATGTAACATATTTCCCGCCTTGTCTCTAATAGGCTATTCATTGTTCCGCCATGTTTTCTTAGGACCAATTGTTATTTTTCCCGTTTTCTGTACGGCGATGACCATACTTTCCTGGCGGCAAAACGTGTCAAAGGATATGCATTTTCACAAATTCTAAAGATAGACATTTTAACATTGAATTGTATTGAGAACACTTTTTTGCTTAATTAACCGTAGCGACAGGCCGCTTATTTAGGAGAATATTTGCAAGTTTTGTTATTTGTCTAGACGACAGTATTATTCGTTTTACAAACATTAGATGCATTTTGTTTCTCTGTTTCTCTGACCGTTGAGGAATCGTGTTGCTAATGGAATAATAGCTATAGCAAGTTATAATATTTGTAAAGCAGCTATTTTATCTAGACAAAAAGTAGTATTGATTCTGAAAACATTGGTTGCATTAAATTTCATTATTTTTATTGCATTTGAGCAATCGTTTCTCCAACATTCTCCTCCGCGTTGGAACATTCATGCTTCAACAGACATTCCAATAACAGCAGCCCCCCTACTAAATTATGTACAAAACTATTGCTTAAATTTACTCTGCTTTGGTATCCAACAGTACAATTTTCACAACTGAACATTATAATTTTTAATAAAAAACAAAAACATTTTTCCAAATATGGTTTAGGACTCTCAATAGTCATACGCCAATACATTTCACTTTGTGTAAAAACAACATGTTATCTATATTGTAACAACAAATTCGTAGAAATGCTCTCATGAGCCGAAATCTAATATGATACATTAAATACAAACGTAGCGATACATATGATACCCTATTACAACATAATCATCAATTATCTCTGTTACCATACTCAAGTATGCTACAATCAATGAACAACAATTTTGCATCTGACGTGCGACCCTGTCTTATTTACACATGATAGCAGCTAACCACGACGTGGATTCGCCAACGCAAGTGGAAGTACTAGTTGTAAGCTTGCACCTCCCTAAGTAGTCAGTAATGACTTTGGCACTCTTGCTTGAGCCCTCAGTCCAGCATGAAGCACAAGATGTAAGTTTGTACTTTACATTAGGTATTTGTAGGTATTCTTCACATTGAAGAATATTAGCCACAACGTGACCTGAACATGTTGACATTCACCCTTAGTGAATGCAACCAACTATATTAGCCTCTGCAGAGCTGTTGCTCCTACAGAGTTGTCACAAACCCCGAATACTCCCACTCGAAGAAAATCCCTATAATTCCCCTGAGCTGGGTAACAACAGAACCCCTTATCCCCACCCAACCCAGAAAAATGACACTGGTACTTAGGCTGACGCTGCACGTGCCCATGCAGCGCGGAAACAAAGACGAGCGTGAAAAGGGAACGAACGTTATCTTCTCTCAATAAGACTATGTTGTTCAGACTGATAGTTTTCGTATTTTTTAGCCATTTTTGCAAATTTTGAAGTCGATTGAGATAATTCACAGACCATCGTTTCCAAAAAACTTGTTGTATTTTTATACCTTGTTGCCAAAACTTTAGCCTATTTTCAGGGGCATTGCTTTAATCCTTCTCAGGATATGCAGTTAAACTTTTTCCGATTAAAAAATGCCCTGGCGTTAAGCAACTGACGTCAGACGGATCGTTTGTCAACAGACACAACGGTTTTGAATTCAAAATTGCTTCTATTTGTGTTAGGATAGTATAAAATTCCTCAAATGTAAATTTTGAATTTCCCATTAATCTAGTCATATGCTGTTTTGCGCTTTTTACCGCAGCTTCTCATAGCCCAACCCAGCGTGAAGACCTAGATCGAATAAATTTTTTAGAAATTTATATAAGTCTCGCAACTGATTAGCTCCCCCTTGAAAATTTGTACCATTATCGCTATAGATGATGGTCGGGTTACCTCTTCGTAAAATAAAACGTTTCAATGTCATAATAAATGCTTCAGTTGACAAACTAGTCACTAACTCGATGTGCATTGCTGTAGTTGTCATGCATACAAAAATTGCGATATACGCTTTTATCATGGGCGCTTTCCATAATCGTGATGATTTAACCAAAAATAGGTCACCGTAGTCGATGCCTACTTTTTCAAAGGGCCGTGCACTTTGAACTCCATCTCCCGGCAGATCTGCCATTATTTGCTGAGCTGGAGCAATCCTAAACCTTGCGCACGTGATACAATTTCGTATAACCGCTTTAGTTTCTCGTTAACCGTTCAGAGGCCAGTACCGTATCTAACATTTGACAACACTGTTTGAGCACCAGCGTGTCCTAATCGCGTATGTTGTAACGTATAAATTTTACTTTAGGAACAGTCAGCCATTTTGCATAAAAATTATTACTATAAATATAATAAGTAAAGCTCATTCTTGCCTCAATTTAAGTGTTAATACTTACTTGCAATAATATGTAAATTAAAAAGGATATATTTATTTGGATGACTTTCATCGTCAAACCCTCAGTATATGTCTAGGTACCTGAGCATCTAATTAATAATTCTGACTGCATTTTATGCACAGGTGTCCCTTGATTTCATGCTTTTAGACTGGTTATAGTATTTATTTATTCGTATTACTTGGTTGTGAAACTACCAGCTGAATTGCTATTAAAATGGCTTATAGGTTGTCCTGGAGTTTTAAGTAAGTAGTGCAGATGTTGCTTGGCATTCTGTACATCTTGGGGTACTGGTACAGGCGGAAATTATCTTCTAAAAATGAGTTAGTAATCGTTATCCCTTTGGGAATATTAAGTTTTTGTATTGACATCTTGGGTTAGGTTTTCGTTATTATTCCCTTAAATATCTTCCTGACTATATTTTAACTCGATTTACTTACTTTGACCATCTTCCCGGCTATGAATTTTTGAATCCTTGTTATTTGGCATTTTTGATAAAATGTTGGGATTCTATAAGTATGACAGCTGTTCGAACTCAAGGAACTTCTGGAAGTACTAAATGCTAATAGTGGTTACAGAAATGAAGAAGCAATTCAAAGGAGTAGCTGCTACACCTGCTTAGACCCATATAAATGTCTAGTATGGAATCCAGTTGTGCTTGGTGTCGTTGACAAAGATATTGTAGGGAGATTCCTACGTTTCTGCATGACGCAGAGTGGGTCTAGCTACTGTGGTGGTAGATGTCTCTAACAGTCGACAATGTTGCCCGGTTTCCTGTTGCGGTTGTACAAAGAATTATGAGACCGCATGGTTCTTGAGAAAGATGGAGATATTTTGTGTTTTGGTCGAACTCAGTTCGGTAGCATTGTAATGGGTCATTGGTAGATTATTGGTACACTCAGAACATACCAGTCGAAATTACCTCTTTTGAAAGTGTTATAGCTAAGTATGGTGGGTTGCCTAACTAATTTGGACATTTATGGGTTTTCTTCCTGATTTACGTCATTCGGCAACTATGTAGTGAATCTTTTTTTAAGAAGGAGTGGTGGTGCTGCCGCGCTTGACCAGTGGACAGACTAGACTGAAAAGCCGTGTGGTCAACGTCTCGAAAGTGTAATGGTTTCTTAATTTTAAATTATCGGTATGTTATACTAAGTTTGATGCGAAATATTTAGTGCCCTGATGAGGGATTAGCACCGGTAATTGTTTGCGACGAGATTTGGGCCCCGATGGTTTGAGATGTTCAAGATATTTTCGGGTCAGATTGTTGTTAAGTTGCACCTAATGGGTGAATAATAAGAAGCCATTTTCACTTAAACTGTGCCCCGACATTCCATCGACAGGTATGCTATTTCTGATTCTCTATTCCATGTTAGGACTCACTCATGGATGATGTTTTCTACAAATTTGTGGTATTTGAGGGGCAGTATTCTCACTTCAGCACAATACATGGTTTGCCATCGTCACACGTTAATGGAGCCAGAAGGTTCAAAAAGAAACCCTCTACTTAACTGAAGGGGTAACGTAGTTAGTTATTTTATTTTATAAATTTTGGTATTGTGGAAGTGTATAGAATATAAAGGAATGAATAGGGCGATTTTTCTTATTCATTCTAGGGTTTTTTTCTTTTACTTTCAGTTTGCATATGGTTGGATAGAACTCCATTGTGTTGGGTTGTGTTCAAACAAGATTATTCAATGGTGAGCGTTTGCTGTAGTTGCTGCTCGATGAGTCCAGGCCTGATCAACCTATGATTTAGTACGGGTACCGCAGCCATTGGAGACGCAAGTCATTTAGAATTGATTCTATATATTTTTTTTAATTTACTGCATACTATGCATTAGTATTTTTGATTATTTCTAGTGTGTAGGGGCCTTATTCACATTTGTATATTCTTAAAGCTCAGTCAGTTCAATAGTCACCTTCAGTACTTAATATTAAACTAAATCCGTTAAGTTAGTCCATTATGTCACATAGCAACCATCACCCTTTTATATTTTCTTGAATTAGTAGTGCCTCTTTTCTTTTGATCTGGTTAAGAGCTATAAAAGGGTACAAACCTCATAGCTTATCTAATTTATTGAATTATTGATCACCTCTTCTCTTTTAATTTAATGTCAAAGTAGAAAGATGGTACTGGATTAATACTGATTCCGCAGCCCTCTGGGTGTAAAATACATTTAAATTCTTCAATATCCCTCCGTGTTTGATTATCTTTAAATTTAACAGTAACAGTTGTATGACATAATAGTAATTCTCTTCTTCTATATTTTGCATATATCAGGTATAACTTGCTCTGTACATTAGTTGTTTATTTTGGGTATCGAGGTTGCAACTGTGTATATATATAAATTGGGTTTTTAATGGTGCTACTACATGATAGTGATGTAGGCACGGTGGTGTATGTATGGTTTAGTCATATACACCAAGGTTTAGTCTCCGGGGAATAGTCCCATATATTTTTGTTCTACCACATTCAGCTTCACAATTTTTAATTTTATTTTGGTATATTGTGTATTCCCTCTATATTGATACTTAAGGCAGAGCGCCTAAGTATATTGTTGATTTATTTGATTTTATATTAAGCTACTGACTGCACACATAGTAGCAGTGCAGTGTTTATTTTACTTATATCAGTGTAGCGGTGCTAGGCTTATTTATATATATAAAATCTTATATGGCAATTGTAAGCAAACCGTGATCACGAGTTGTTAGCCCATTTTCCTATTATGGTATACCTTGATTAAACACTGGTTGATTTATTTAGTGTACTAATGTCGGGTTTTATTGTTTGACATAGTATAATGATTGGTATATCCATACTACATGCATATTGTCATCTTGTAATTGCCTAGTCTCCGCGTACTGCCAACTCTCTATTTTTTGTATCTAGAACTACTTCATTCTTGGGAAGGTTCGTACCATTAATCCAGTAGTACAACACTTTTATTATTCTTGAATGAATATACTGTCATTTTATTGGCATTGAAGGGTCGAGTGACCTGGGAAATTCGAGTGAAGTGTCCGAATAGCATCGTAATGCATCACTTACAGTAAAATTCTCGTATTATCTCGGGTTGATGATTTATTTGGTGTCAATTAATTACCTAAGGCTTTAGCACGAGTGACCCTCAGTCTATTGCACTGTCATTGTACGAGCCTTATTATTATACATAAATCTCTAATTTGAAATACTACAATAGTTCACACATGTCATAATATAATTCTGGAACTCCTTGAGTAAAAGTTGATTGTTAAATATTCCTTTTCTTTCCTTAAGAAAATAGAAGTCATTGTTTTCAATCAAGTGGTTTTTATTAATGTCCCAATATCAGGCTGAATTTGGAATTTTAGGATTGGAGTCAAATGAGAAAATAATTCGTTGGTTTTTAGCTCTCACTCGCTGACCAACGATATTTCAGGGCGTGGTGTAAACCCAAATCACGTGGCGCTCAATTTTACATCTACCCCGGCCCGTCTTCACTGTTTAAAAGCTGGCGGCCACTATTGTTCCTGACCTAAAGCTGCAGTCCTAATAGAAGGCTAGACAGTCTTAAGCTGATTCAGTTTATGTAGTGTGGTTTTATAATCCTGTTTTTATTAAATAATTCTTGATAAGAAACGAGCGTCGCAATGTTCATATTTTAACATTATTTTTACTACTTCATTATGAGAAGACAACAAATACGGATGTTTCTGATCAAAAGAAATATTTGTATTCTCCAGCCTACCTCCTACTCGTACCAATTGATCTGAATCCAGAAAAATTTTAAATCCTTTTAACCTTTTCGCTGCGGGGCGATTTTGAGCTGATGCAACCTGCTGTGCGGGAGACTTTATAGGACAACCGCAGAGCTGAATGATTTCTCAGAAAAAAAGTGCAAAGACAATATTTTTTTATTTAAACAAATACAAACCAGTGGCGGATCTATGGGGGGGGGGGGGCATCGGGTCCAGACCCCCCCAGGAAAGTAGAAATTTAGGCGAGGCATCTAACAATTTTGGCCTGCGGCGCTATTTTTACACTATTTTAATAATTTTTTTGTGTGTGATAAAGTCTGAAACAGGGAATGATACATAACGCTATATTCCCACAATCGACACACATGTAAACCGATTTCTTCACAACTTTGTTTTTTGCACAAACTGCACATCTTCTTTGGCCGCATTTTCCTTTTTCAGTAACGGGGACTTTCTCTGGAAAATGTCTTCCTGTCAGCCGGCCTGGGTGATCACCTGGAGCTCTCCCTCTGGATAGAGACCTGCAACAAATTTTAAATTAGTAGTTTAGATAGGTAACCAATTTTGAACTACTCATACCCATTTGGTGGGGGGTATTTCGCCAGTATCTCTCGAATCAAGTCCATCTGGAATTTTGCTAGTGGAATAGACTTCTTCGTTGTCTCCTTATACAAGACATGCGCATTCAAAAGGGCCAAATCCAAAAAATGAAAGAATAGCTTTTTGTACCATTTTGTTGTGCGACGTATACACTCGACTGAATGAAGAAGCATGTCAGTTTTATCGACAGCACCCATAAACTTATTATAGCGAACTATACATTCTGGTTTCATGATTTGACGGTGAGTGGAACGGTCAACTTTTCCTGTTGGTGCAGTATTGTAATCGTGAGCAGTAGTTAACATGTAAACCTCCCTTTTGTCGCAATATTTTACTGCCAATAGCTGGTCAGCAGTCGATCTAAACGTTAATTCTCCCTTTTTCAATTTTTCTGCCATTTGCGGCATGTTTTTCCTGTTTTTTTTAACCGTCCCGCAAGCATTCGTTGAACGAGAATATAACCATAAGAAGAGATCTGGACTGGTGTACCAATTGTCAATGTACAAACAATGCCCTGCATCTAAATAAGGTTGTAGCAAAGTTAAAACTACATCTCCAGTAACACCAAATCTGTTGCTTTGATTTATTTCAGTTGTCTTTCCGGTATATACAATGAAATCTAGTATATATCCAGTTTTTGAATCGCATAAAACAAACAGTTTTACACCAAAACGGTGCCTTTTTGCTGGTATGTATTGCTTAAAAAATAACCTTCCCTTGAATAAAAGAAGACTTTCGTCTATGCATAACTCTTTGCCTGGCTTGAAACTCGATTTGAAAGAGTCTCTAAAATGATCAATTATTTTTCTGAGTTTGAAAAGTGTATCGTTATTTTTTGGAGCGTTGTTGTCGCAAAAATGCAATAAACGTAAAATAATCAAATAGCGGTCTCTAACCATCATCTCTCCAAATATAGTAGTTTTTAATAGGCTATCTTTGCTCCAATACTCGGAAATCTGCAGCTTTTTACATCTAGGCATTAACATTGTTAATCCAAAAAATCGCCATAGTTCGTCTATGTTTGTGTCTTTCCAAGATACTAAACGGGAATTTTGTTTGACATTAGTGTGTTCGCATATATATTTATAAAAATTGTTGGTCTCCTCTACAATAAAACTTACTATATCCTGAGTCAAAAATGTTTGAAAATACTCTAAAGCACTACTGTCCGCACCTAAGTGGTCTACAGTGCATCCACTAGCCAAATTAAAAGGAAAAATAGTAGGTTTAAAGTCCGTTTGCACCCAGTTAAAATCGAAAGTAGGAAAATCTGTCTCACCATCCGAGTCTATAACAGATTCTGCAGGGGACGCTGGTGCTTGTAATTCGTTCAAAACCTCAGCCTCAAGTTGATTTTCATCCTGATCATCCCATTCTGGATCTATACGACTCTCAATAAATTCATCTTCGCTGTCAGAACGCGTCAAAATCTCTTCCAACTCGGCCGTTGTGTAAAACTTTCCACGACGCGGAGCGACCATATTTGCCGCCATAATTCGCCGTACACACACCTCCAAGTAAGCTGTTCAACTAACGCGAGGAATTGGCGCGTCGCGAATACCCTTTCGCCAACGCCAAAACACCTCCCACCTATAGAAACTAAAATATAACCAGCCGCAGACAAATATTAATAAGTTTACTAAATATCGGACGCCCGCAACACAGACACGACCGGCTGGGATCCGAAAAATAGGACAGCCGCAGCGAAAGGGTTAACTGGTTACTAGAATTTATTTTATCTTGTTTTAATTCTGAAATTTCCTTAGTAAAATATTTTTCCTGCAGATTTCTTACAATAAATTTTTTTGCTCTGTCAATTTCATTGACATCAACATTGACTGTTTTTTATCCTATTTATTTTTAACGTTATATATAAACCGGAATATAAATGCTACTGATCGTATTAAACGTCAAAAACTCGAAAAGTGTGCGAAATATTGTAACCAAAAATCGCACGCCTCTGGTCTCTGAAAAGCGACGAGTACTATTTTCCTTTGTTCTAGAATATTTTTTAAATTTATTTGACCGTCGAACGAGTGCAAATCCACGTCCAAATTCAACAAAGATTTAGGTTCATGAAACCAATTCCTGAATTAATGATTTCGGTTGAAAAGTTTCCCTGTGACAAAATGTCCGCGGGATTATTTGCTGATTTTACATATCTTGACATGCATTTTGCTGTGAGGCTCTGAATTTGAGGCACTCTATGCGATACAAACGTAGACCGCCGATTTGGATGATCATTACACCATGCAATAGCAATCTTAGAATCTGACCAAAGATTTACCGAATCGAACTTCATCAGGTTCTCAAAAATACTCAGGATCCTTTGCACTAAATTTACTAAAATTACCAAGACACAGAGTTCCAATCTTGGCAATGTAATTGTTTTAATTCGTGCTACTCTCGATTTTAAAGCGATCAAATTACTAGGCACTGAATTGTCCGCGTATAAAACACGAATATACACAGAGGCGACTCTGCCAATGTGCTTGCGTCCGCGAATCCTTGAATTTCGATTTTCAGTATTTTTTTATTGTCACATATTTTCCTAGGTATTTTTAACGAGCCGATAAGAGACACCATACCTAAGAATTTACCCCAATCAGTTATCAGATCAATATTCGTTATTTCCGTGTCTTAATCTAATTTTTGAATCCACAATATTTGCAAATTTTTCCTGCAACTACCACTGGATTAACAATTCCTAACGGATCGTAACATTGCGCTAACGTTGACAAAATAATTCTTTTCGTTGGATTTTTATTTCCCAAATCCGTCGGAATCGCGACACTTAACATATCCTCATCCGGAATCCATTTTAATCCTAACACCTTACTTGACGCCACTGGAAATTCGTCACATCCCGCCTTTGCTATTTGTAGCACAGTTCGTGTAGCTACATACGGAGCAAAGTTAACTCCATACGTCACAGTTTGCAGCTCCACACATGTCAAGCTTTCGTGTGGATTGTCCCGCCAAAGAATATTCTGCAGAAACTTATGCTCTGGATTTATTTTTATTTGTCTGTACATTTTTTCTATGTCTAAAATCAATACGAATTGAAAATACCTAAACCGGCACAAAATATCGAAAAGCTCAGGCTGTACCTGATACCCTTTTAAAGTGACGTCGTTTAAAGAATATCCCGACTTTGACTGTGCCGACGCGTCAAACACTACACGTAATTTTGTTGTGACACTAGAATCTCTGATTACACACAGATGTGGTATAAAATATTTATCTTCGTTATTTGCGTTCGTCAAAGCCAACGGAACATACCTTGCATGACCTAGGTCAACATACTCATCAATAAATTTTTTGTATCCCGAAAATAGTTCCGGGTTACTCTTAAATCTCCTTTTAAGTGACAGAAAACGTTTTTCTGGCATTGCATATGAATTTCCCAAGTACTTATATTCTTGCGGCTGCTTAAATGGCATATCCACCTGATATGCTCCGTCCTCCAGAATTTTTGTAGTATCACAAAATATTTCTTCCGCTAACTTGTCAGCTGGCATTACCAGTGTTGACGGGATTTGTTCAATCTCCCAAAACTTTGTTAACCTATTATCAATTTCTTGTGTTTGTAAGAAAAACGAAACTTCATTCTGTGAACAGTCTTGTTGATTTTGCACTGGTTTAGTACAGTAAAAGGTACGTCACCTGCGATAATCCACCCGAATTCGGTGCTTAAAAGAGTCGACAATTGCTTACCTAAACTGTAATGTCCTTTCTCCCAAAGTACATAATAAAAACTCACTCCTAATAAAAGATCTATACTAGAAGGCACATAAAATGTTGGGTCTACAAGTTCACCCTGTATACTATTTGGTATTTTTAAACTATCTATATTTATCGGCACCTGCGGCAATTTATATGTTATATTATCCAATATTGTACAAGACACGGTATAATATTATTTTTTAATTTATTTACTTTAAAACTTTTTGTGAAATGCTTGAAATATTTAGCTCGTGTTCATACAATTAACATTGTAATTGGTTGATCAGTGACTGCGCTATCTTACAAAGCTTTAACAGAAATCATTTCCCCATATTTATTAAGTACTTTTACTTAAGCAGTTGCCAATAATACATGCATTAACCGTAGCGACAGGCCGCTTATTTAGGAACTAGTGGCTATATTAAATGATAATATTTGCAAGTTCTGTTATTTGTCTTGACGACAGTATTATTCGTTCTACAAACATTAGATTCATTTTGTTTCTCTGTTTTTCTGACCGTTAAGGAATTGTGTTGCTAATGGAATAATAGCTGTAGCAAGTTATAATATTTAAAAAGCAGCTATTTTATCTAGACAAAAAGTAGTATTGATTTTAAAAACATTGGTTGCATTTAATTTCATTATTTTTATTGCATTTGAACAATCGTTTCTCCAACATACGCTTTAAAGAGTAGGATTCTCAGACACGTTTAAAATATGCTAGTGAGAAAGTTATTACTTTATTAGAAAACTTGGATAGCAAGTTATTTGGCTTTTTAGAGGAGTTTGAAACAGGTATAAATTTAGAAAATAGGTTCAAACAGAAGTTTTCAAGATATTTTGAAAAATACTCTGTTTGTGAAACACAGAATTTTTATTTAGCTGTTGTTATTAACAAAGCTGTTTATTTGGGACTTTTTTAACATGTTAAAAAGTCTTTTCAAAGTTCTAAGCGTGCTGAAGATGTCAGTAAAGGACATAAAAGTAATGTTAAAAAATTTGAATCTGCCTGAATTCCTTAAATACTCACTCTAGTCTTATATGTGATTATTGTGTACATAGGTATCACAAATCAGCAACAGTAGGGTCAGCAGATTATTTTGCTTCGAAGTAGTATGTACTTAATACTGCTTGTATATTGGTGGTTGATACCCAATCGCCAGGATATTAAACTTATATATTGAGCTTTAACTTAGTGTTTAAATTGAAACGACTATACCTAATTCCTAACATAACCCCCGATTTTTAACAATATACCTGATTTGTGACAATACCTTTGATTTGTGACAATGTACGAGATATGTGATAATGTACCTGATATGTGACAATGTACCCAATTTGTGACGAAATAATTTATATATTATGATCAAAATATTATATATGACCATTTTGTTTTTCTCTAAAATTCTATTTAGAGAAAACAATGTTTTTGTAAATATTTTATACGAAAATGCCCATTATTGTATTTTTCATGCTTTGTGTCTTACATTAGACCAACCAAAACCCAGCTTCCAATCCCAGGATAATTTAAACAGTGGAAGTGGGAAGGGGTTCCTTGATGCAAAGTGATGTTTATAGTTAGCCCTGTTCAAAACATTTTTTTTTACTTATGCACCATACAAGGTGTTCAGATTATTGTTGTACTGCGCAACCAGCGGGCACTTTACCTGAAACTCATATAATATTTTGCGCATATATTTTCGTTTAGACATACATTGACATTAAAACTTATTATCATGTTAAATTTAATAAAATTCGAATTATTTCTTAGGTTTCGACTCTTTTATCACATAGAATCATTCCTCCAAGATTTGTAACACATTTTACGAATACCCTTTGTACAAAATTTGTTGTCTGTTATTCTGAATATTGTTGTATATTATAACTGTGTTCAAAAAGCCCCGGACCGGTCAATTATTTAGAAAATAGCGCACAATATAAAAAAACTTCCGGTATAAAAGTTGTAGGCCTTAAAAAAATCTATGAAACCTGTAATTATACAGGGTGCCTCAAACAGTCATAGTAAACAAAACTTTCATTTTTTTAAATATAATGCCCTATAACTTATAATACTGTTGGATTATACATAAAATATCAATTATTTTTTAATAAGCACACTATAAGTCTAAACTTAATAGTTTCTGAGATATCGACTTTCGAAAAATTACATTTTTGAACTTTGACAGCTTTTAGCTCTCTAACGGTATGTCTGAGAGCAAAACGGCTTACATGTCCCTATCTTACTTTTTTATTATCTTCCTAAAAATATCAATTTTGGGTTAAACCGGAAGTACTTTATTTCCGGTTCTCAAGTTACATCCGGTTTAACCGGAAGTTTACACTTCTGGGAAGATAATGAAAACGTAAGATAGGTACATGTAAGCCGTTTTGCTCTAAGATATACCGTTAGAGAGCTAGAAGCTGTCAAAGCTCAAAAATGTAATTTTTCGAATGTCGATATCTCAGAAACTATTAAGTTTAGACTTATAGTGCGCTTATTAAAAAATAATTGATATTTTATGTAGAATCCAAAAGTATTATAAGATATAGGGCATTCCATTTAGAAAAAATGAATGTTTCGTTTACCATGACTGTTTGAGGCACCCTGTAAAATAACAGGTGTTCTAGTTTTATAGATTATTTTAAGGCCTACAACTTTTATACCGAAAGTTTTTTTATATTGTGCGCCATTTTCTAAATAATTGACCGGTCCGGGACTTTTTGAACACGGTGTATATTGTTTTCTATAAATAGGATTATTGTTATAGTTTTCAAACAGCTTTAATTTTTTTGTGTACATTCATGCTACCTAATAAGTACAGATTAGTGACTTTCCATATTTAAATTGTTAAGAATAACGCTAAACAGGATTTTTATAAACTCGCAAATTGCCAAAAATTAATTTCATTCAGATTCAAACTTTTTGAGATTAAACCGTATTAGTTTTAGTACTTTCCGACGTTTCGCCTATGGTTGCATGGTGCATCTTCAGGAATTTTTACTTTAGTTAGAACACTGAATGAAATTACTAGAGTAAAAAGCCTTAAAGGTACTGCGTGCAACCGTAGGGGATACGTCGTAAAAGATCTTATGTTTTGACATGTTAAATAAGAATTAAATATATGTGATGCAGCCCTAATTAAACTGCTGACATCTTGCATAATTTCTCGCATTTATATCTACTAAAAAGTTGTTCTTTGCTATTAAAAACTTATATTAAATTATTTGTTTACTGACATTACATTTCATTTCGTTCTTATTCTTGACACTTGTTGTCACTCATTGTCGTTACCGTGGTAGTGAAATATAAACGTCTGGTACTTATATTAGTAACGCAATATACCGCCACCCTTAAAAGTACTACCTTACTTTCAAAAAGATTTGTCATAAACTGTTTCTATTTTCATAATTATACTAATATATAACAAACCTATAAACAAAAAACTAAATAATCACTTTCCTAAATTTTAACAGAAAACCAAACTATTCTAAAGGTAGAATACACACCTTGGCAATGGCGCGTTTAAAATTACTTTTTTCAGTTTTTACACGAACAACCCGCACTATACCGTCGTTCCCTAGATAAACTTGTTCTATTCGCCCCAAAGGCCACTTTAACGATGACAAGTTTTCTTCCTTAAGGATGACCATATCACCCACTTTTATCTCAGGGCCATTTGGATAATGCCACTTGGATCGCTTATTTAATTCACTTAAGCACTCCTTATACCATCGAACCCAAAAATGTTGGGCGAGTTGCTTTAAGTATTGGTATCTATTTAGTTTATTTACATTTATATCGCGAACATCTGATTCTGGTAAGGCAACCAGTGATTCCCCAACAAGAAAATGTCCTGTAAGGGGCGATAACTCGTTCGGATCGTTCGATAACGGACTTAACGGTCGAGAATTCATACAAGCCTCTATCTGTGATAAAACAGTTGATAATTCTTCAAAAGTTAATGAAGCGTTACCCACAATCCTATGCAAATGATTATTTGCTTGTCTTACACTAGCTTCCCACAAACCTCCGAAATGCGGTGAGCGTGGTGGAATGAAACTCCATTTTATTTCATCTTGAGACAAATATTCAAATATTTTATCTTTAAACTCTTTTACCATTTAAAAATTTAGAGAACTCGCGCATTTCGTTGTTTGCACCTACGAAATTGGAGCCACAATCAGAAAATAGGTTTTTACATTTACCGCGTCTCGCTATAATTCGCTTTAGCGCATTTAAAAATGATTCTGTTGTGGAATCTGAAACAACCTCGAGATGAACTGCCCTAGTAACGAAACAAACGAAAACTTATAGGTATGCCTTTGAAACTTTACTTTGACGTAATTTTGAACTTTTTATATTAAAGGCACCCGCGTAATCGACGCCACAATTAAAAAATTGTTTTGCAGGTATAAGCCGCTGTTCAGGCAATTCACCCATCAAAATATTCAAATATTGAGGTTTAACTTTAAAACATACAATGCATTTTCAAAGTACCTTTTTTATGACACCAATACCACCCAATATCCAGAATCTGAATCTAATATTAGCAAGTAAATTTTGCGGTCCCATGTGCAGGTTCCTTTTGTGGTCATGGGCGATTAGTAAATTACTTAAAACATGATTATTATTGAGTATAATAGGAAATTTTTTATTAAAGCTGGCAGTTGATTTACTTAGGCGACCACCCACACGTAATAATTCGTCTTTATCTAAGAAAGGATTTAAATAGATTAATTTGCTATTACGCAATAGTGGTCTCTTTGCTTTTAAACTCTCGATTGCATTTGAAAAATCAGCTGACTGAGCAATTTTAATGAGGCATGTTAAGGAATATTGCAACTCTTCGACAGTTAAACTACCTGTTACTTTATTATTTTTATTTGTATTTAAATTATTGTAAAATCTAAAACAATATGCCATCACTCTCTGCAGCCGTGAAAAAGTCGAAAACCTTGGAATTATATTTTGATCTAAAACAGAAATCGTTACTTGCCTGATATTTCCAGTTTCAGGAATTTCATCCTGTAAACATTCGAATTCATTTTGAGGCCAATCGCGCCTTGTCTTTTTTAACCATTCTGGTCCATGCCATCATAACTTAGATTCCCTTAACTGAATCGTATCACATCCTCGTGATATAATGTCAGCTGGATTATCTTGACCTTTTACATGGCTCCAATTGTGGATATTATTATTTTGTTGTATTTCGGCAACCCGATGTGACACAAACACGTTCCATTTGGCAGGCTCTGCCGCTAGCCAGGACAATACTATGGTAGAATCCGTCCAACAATTTACTTCTTCAATTTTCAAACTTAATGATTCAATAGTTTTAATTATTAATCGTGATAGCAAAACGGCTCCACACAACTCCAATCTCGGTAAAGTTAAGGTTTTGATAGGAGCCACTTTTGATTTTGCACACAAAAGGTGCGTATTTATCTTTCCATTTTTTTTAGTAGAACGTAAATATATACAGGTTCCATAAGCCCTTTCAGAAGCGTGATAGTAACCATGAACCATGCATGTCGTGAATTGTGTAAATTTTTTAAATTTGCCAAATCATTATGAAACTATTTCCACATTTTATACATTTCTGGAGAAACTTCGTCATCATAATTTGGCATGAATAATTATTGGACCAACCAATCCCAGTGGATCAAATATTTTTGACAGAATTGATAAAATGTTCCTCTTTGTAGGTACAGTCCAGCTTTCTATATGAATACTGAACTCTAAACTGTCTTCCTAGATATTCCACATTAATCCTAAAGTTTTTGTAATATTCTGATCTACTATACAGGGTGTTATGGAAATGACTTATTATTTTTTAACCCGTAAATATATAGGTCGAGACGAATTGGGGAAAAATTGCTATAAATGGCGCTCGAAGCTAGAAATTCGAGAAAAATGCCTTCAAAAATTTAGGTCCAAAACACCTACACGCCAATGACCCAAACAGCTGATTTGGGTAATTGTTTACTTTAGTGGAAATGTTGAATTTTTCGCTAAAATTTCGTATATAGGCTAATTAAGGGTAGCTGATCACAATTTTCCTTTTGCGTTTAGGCGGCAAATGCACTGGTTTTGAGAAAAAAAATGTTAAAGTTTTTCTAACTCACCGGTATGTTATTTTGCATGTAATCCTAAAATGTTGCTTATTTCCAATAAAATATTACTTGTCGGAGTCATAGTATACACTTCTAAGTTGAAATAAACGAAATATGCCACAAGGAAACTCTGAAAAACGGGATAACTTGTAAGCGAACAGAAAACTCTACGTTATCTGGAAAAAGACGGGGGCTCACTGACAGCTGGCCACCCATGTTGTCAGATTGTTAGTGTATTATAAATTGCCTATACTTGTCAATTCATTTTTATTAATTGAATGAATCCTATTGGCTCGAGCTAGCATATCATTCTCCTGGATGGAAGCCATTGATAATTACAAGAAAAAGAAGAACAATCTGGCAACGTGAGTGCAATGAATCTGAAAAGAGACGGTTCTACTTTGTCGGCGTATTAACAACGAATTTAATTAAATTTGTGCCTTTTCCATTGTTTTTTTGCTAAAATGTTGCTCTTATTTTATGAACAGATAGTTTGGTGAAAGTTTTATCACATATTTTGAAGGGAAAACCATAAAATCTAGGAAATTGAAAGGAAAGAATACCCTAACCTGTAAGTGAAAAACTTTAACATTTTTTTCTCAAAACCAGTGCATTTGCCGTAAAAACGCAAAAGGAAAATTGTGATCAGCTACCCTCAATTAGTCTATATACGAAATTTTAGCACAAAATTCAACATTAATTGCACTAAACTAAACAATTACCATTCCAGCAGTTTGTCTTGTCAAAAACACATGTGTTCAGGGGCATTGAACTATCATGGAAGGCGCACATAGTCCGGTTTAAGGGTATTTTACAAAATTCAAAATACTTCCGATTTTAGAAAAAAAAACTATCAAGTGTAACTCTAGACCACCTCAGGAGTGGCCCCTTAAAATATAATAAGTCATTTCCATAACACCCTGTATATTGTTTAATTTCGCAATTCTGATCGTTCTGTAATACTTCCTTTTTATTTGACACCAGCTTCCTTAAAGCGAATTCCGATTTCTTTAAAACTTCTGATATTTCCTTTTTTAATTCTATGACTTTTTCAATAGTTGATGCTCCCGTCAATAGGTCGTCAACATAAAAATTTTTCTTTACTTCATAACTTGCTCTTGGATATTCATGTTCGTGCTCCTCTGCTGCTCTGTATAAACAACGAATGGTTAGAAACGAAGCTGAAGTTGTTCCATACGTAACTGTATTAAGGCGATAATGTTTTAATTTTTCTTCAGGATTTTTTCTCCATACTATTTGTTTCGTGCGGGTCCTAGTAAGCCTTCGATACTCAACTTGGAGAGAGAATGGACAATCCAAATAAATATGAAATTAAAAACGGGCCTTTAAAAGTCCTTACCTGGCTATTATGATATAGGTCTCAGCAGGCCTGCTTTGGTGGAGACTTCTGGTTTTCTTGGTCCTGGTCAATTGAACTGTGGGGGGTTGCGGGTGATAAAAACGAAACACTGCTTTTCGATCGTTAGCGAAACGTGACTCCGGGTTCACAGTTAACTCGAATCTCTCGTCCCGGATCCGCCGCAGAACGGGCGGTATCCAGAACTTTTAAAGGCGACCATACACGCGGATATATGACAAAATAAAAGTTGAGTATGGACCGCTGTTATATAGAATACTTAGAAAATATGACAAATGAAAGTTAAAAATATTAATAAATGGTAAATTACAAAAAACAAACATTGACTTGGACGACACACGCTAGTGTGGACGGACCATTTCCGCCCACCAAAATACGGAGTATTTTAATTAGAGAGGTAGAGGGCAGAGTTTTAGGGCCGGTCGTTTAAAAGTACCATTGGCCGTCTGAACCTTAGCGACTCTAACAATACCGTCAGTGCCAGGGTATGTCGCCACTATACGCCCCAACGGCCACTTAAGTGATGGAATCATGTCCTGTTGAATAATGACAAGAGTACCTGGTTGAAGGTTGAAGGAAGGTGAATTCCACTTGGCTCTTTGCTGTAGCGTATGTAAATATTCATTAGATCATCGAGCCCAAATATGCTGATGAATGCGTGTAAGAAATTGCCATCTCGATAGCCTATTTATGGGAATATCGAGTAGATCAGGTTCCGGGAGGGCTGTCAAAGGCTCCAAGGTCAAAAAGTGGCCCGGGGTAAGGGCACTTAAATCGTTGGGGTCATTACTAATAGGAGTTAGCGGTCGCGAATTCATAATAGCTTCAACTTGAATAAAAACTGTTAAAAGCTCTTCAAAAGTGAGAATCTGAGCTCCAACAACACGGAGTAAATGAGTTTTAATAGATTTAATATTGGCCTCCTAAAGACCTCCAAAATGAGGGGTGGAAGGTGGATTAAAATGCCAACTAATAGCCTCCTGTACCGCAGCTGCCTTGGCGTATTTATCAAGCAGTTTACGGGCCTTGACAAAATTGGTTCCGTTATCTGAATAGACATGAGCACAGCGACCACGACGGCCAATAAAATGCTTAAACGCGGCAAGAAATGCATCGGCGGATAAATCGGACACGAGTTCCAGATGAATAGCCTTAACCGATAAAAAAATAAAAAGGCAAAGGTAAGCTTTTAGCGTTTTGGCACCACGAGTTTTGGACATGGTTATAGTAAACGGACCGGCGTAGTCAATACCAACGTGAAGAAAGGGCTTACAACGGGAAACCCGTGCTACA
This sequence comes from Polydrusus tereticollis, assembly GCA_963920685.1. NCBI lineage: Eukaryota > Metazoa > Arthropoda > Insecta > Coleoptera > Curculionidae > Polydrusus > Polydrusus tereticollis. The sequence goes on from OY987335.1 coordinate 59,351,759, forward strand.
GGTAAATCTCCCATTGGAGGAGCCGCAGCCGTAGGGTGAGTTTTAAAACATCTTACACAACGTGACAAAACACGTCTGATTGAGCGTTTAGCGGACAAAATCCAAAACTTTTGTAAGAGTATAAAGTGAACAGTTTGTACTCCAGCATGGAGATACTGCAGATGAATAGATTCAATAATTAAATCGGTTAGAATACTTCGACTAGGAAGTAGTGCGGGAAATTTAAGATCATAGTCAATGGGAGCGTGTCTAAGACGGCCACCTACTCGTAAGATTCCTTGGTCATCAAGAAATGGTGAAAGTTTACTAAAAACTTTGGGAAGTTTTTTCCTTGGCGGAGAGCCTGAATTTCAAGGGAAAACTTTAATTCCTGAATGCGTTTGACAAATAGCAATAGTGCCTTGTGAGTTTCAAGGGTAGTAAGGGAACCTATAATGGGAAGAGAGTTGCGGATTTTGACTTGGCAATTATGAATAAATCGTAGTACATAGGCTAAGATGCGGGATGAATCCTTAGCCGACGAATGAGATTCAACTACGGAATCGAGAAAGTTAGGTGAAATAAAGGCAGCGCAAACTACTGGGCGCTCTTCCAACGTAACTTCTGGGGTAAGAGGAAAGTCAATATACTCCATTTTGGGGAAGTTATGATTAGACAGAACGGGTGCCGCCCACCATAAGGAACAATCCAGTAACTCGGAGGGTAACAGTCCCCGGGATCCCACGTCAGCAGGATTATCCGAAGATGAAATATAAAACCAATTGGAAGGGGATACCTTCTCTTGAATAATAGAAACTCTATTGCCGACAAATGTACGCCATTTGTGTGGTGAAGATTTGATCCAACTGAGAACGACAGTGGAATCAGAATAACAGCAAACTTTTCGAAATTGCACTTTGCCTGCAAAAGCCTTTAAAACGAACGAAACTAAACGAGCCGCTAGAACTGCAGCACAAAGCTCAAGTCTGGGCAACGAGACTCTTTTGAGGGGTGCTATCTTTGCTTTAGAGCAAACAAAGTGCACAGAAATATTATCGGAGGGTGAAAAGCATCGAATATATAAACAACTACAAAATCCTTTCTCACTCGCATCTCCAAAACAATGCAGTTCATATTGAGACGTTCCCTCGGGACAAAGAAGGCGTGGCAACTTGAAAGAACTTAAACATGAAATATCATTCATGTATCGGTCCCAAAGCCTTACAATTTCGTCAGGGGGGGGCTTGATCCCAATCTAACTTGAGCGTCCAAAGACGTTGAATCAGGTGTTTGATAAGAAAAGTTACTGGTGAGGCTAGGCCCAAAGGATCAAATATGCGAGCAAGATTAGATAAGAGGTTCCTTTTAGTGCATGGTCGGTCTGGAAACTTCACACAGAAGCGAAAACTATCAGAAGAAGCATTCCATTCTAAGCCCAATACTTTTAGGGAAGCTTCATTTGAAGCCCAGGAGTCAAAACTTACTGGATCTATGGCTACAAGAGAAGAAGGTAAGTGACTTAACAGTTTGGGATGGTTACTTGACCATTTCTGAAGTTCAAAACCTCCCTTACGTAACAAGGAAACTAGTTCACTTTGAAGACTTAGAGCATGCTCAAGCGAGGAGTTTCCCGTGACTATATCGTCAACATATGTGCTGGTGCGTAAAGCTTCAGCAGCCAATGGATAAGAAGTTCCATCTTCGTCAGCTAATTGAAGAAGAGTGCGGATGGCAAGATAAGGGGAGCAAGTAAGGCCATAAACAAGGCGGTTTATGCGAAATTCCTGAACAGGGTCAGAGGGAGAAAAGCGCCACAAGATGCGTTGATACTCCTGATGCTCAGGGGTGACAACAATCTGACGGTACATCTTAGTAATATCTGCGGTTAAAACAATTTTATGGATGCGGAAATTAAGCAAAATTGTAAAAATGTCATTTTGAAGTTTTGGGCCAATGTAAAGTTGATCATTGAGAGAGGGTTGATTTGGTAAATGAGCTGAGCCATTGAAAACTACCCTCAGCTTAGTGGTCAAACTATCTGGTTTTATAACACAATGGTGCGGAAGATAAAATGAGTTGGGGAAAAAACCAGAGGCGGGTTCCATATGGCCAAGATCAAGATATTCTTGAATAAAATTACGATACTGATCGTAAATTTGCGGGTGTTTAATGAGCCTGCGCTCTAACGAATAAAAGCGGTGAAGTGCAAGAGCACGAATTTCTGGAAAAGAAGGATTGTCTTCTTTAAACGGAAGATTTAAAATAAATCGTCCAGACTTACCACGCCTACACGTGACCACAAATAGTTTTTCACATTGAATTTCGTCAGGAGACAAGCATTTGACTTGGGGAACTTCTTCTAACTCCCAAAATAATTTAACTTGATTCTCCAAAGAGACCGAATCTTCAATATGACAAAACATAGTAGTAATCGAGGGTGTGGGAGAGGGCTTCTGAACTGTTCCCATTAATATATATCCAAAAATGGTGTTTAAGGCATCAGGCGCCCCTACGCCTCCTGGGATACGCCCATCTAGTAAAACCTTAGAAAATATATCAGCCCCCAGTAATAAATCGACAGAACCAGGAACATGAACCTGATCATCGGCTAGGCGAATGTTTGAAACATGGGGCCAACTTTCAATTGGAAGTTTATACGTGGGTAAGTTGTCACAGATTTTATTAAGGATAAGTGCATCAATAGAGAATATGTGGTTTGTTTGTCGAAATGGACGGAAAGAAATAGTTACTCCTTGATTTACAAAGGTATTCATGGGGCCTAAACCATTTAAATTGACTGGACTTTGTACAGGGTGAAGTCCGAGGTGTTTAACACATTTTGCAGTTATAAACGAGGTCATACTTCCGGAATTCAGAAGACAACGAACGGGTTGATAAGTACCCCGGGTATCTAAAAGTTCTATGCGGGCGGTGGAAAGTAGGACACTGGACTTTGAGGAAGTAAAACCACCTTGAATAGAACGTGGTGCGGTTGTAGAAGCTTTTGGAATGGTTTGAACATTGTTTGGTGTTGGAGTTAAACTCGGTGAGTGCGGTGGAGAAGTATTTTTTGAAAAATGTAACAAAGTGTGATGTCTCTGACCACATGTATGGCAAGTAGTTTCAGAACGGCAATTAGCAAAGCGATGGGTATGGCTTAAGCAATTGATACAAAATTTATGGGTTTTTGCAAATTGATAACGATCATAGGGAGTTTTACCTAAAAAATTGTTGCATTTAAAAATTGTATGATCAGTTTTATTGCACCCTGGGCATTGAGAATCAGAATTTTGTGTTTGAACTAAGAGGGCAGTATGATAAGGTGATTGGGGTTTGCTTGGTGCAGGTTTTCGAAATGTAGGTTTAGATTTTTTAAGAGGGAAGTTAACATTATCTAGAGCCATACAATTATTCATTAAAAATTCTGATAATATTTTATAAGTCGGCAACGTTATGGAATCATCATAGAAAAGTTCAAATCTTGTGATAATGGAAATATCTAAACGTTTAAGTATCATTTGAACCAAAATAAAATCTCAATGATCAGTTGGTAGTCCTAAATTTCTCAATGTTGCAATGTTTTCAGCAAAAATGTCTAGCAAATTTCGAAGGTCACTTGGATTGTCACAAGATACTTGATGAGCACTTTCTAAATTATTCCACAGCGTGGAAGCCATTAAACGAATATTTTTGTAGCGTTTGCAGAGCGTATCATACGCAATAATATAATTTGTAGAAGTTACAGGTAAATGTTGAATAACAGATAAAGCGGAGCCTTTCAGGGTAGAAAGCAAATAGGTAAATTTCTCACAATTAGCCAAGGTAGCATTATTATGTATTAAAGCATCATACATATCAATAAAGGATTGAAACAAAGTAATACACCTGTAAAAATAGGCAAACTAATTTTAGGTAAATGATTGGAGGTTATGTTTCCACTAGGTTGCGAAGTGCCCGCTGATAACTGAGAAGTTGATGCTGAATCAGACGGTAATTTAAATTTAATGGCTTTAATACCATAATACAGCAAATCAAATTCTTTTCGAATCGCATCTTCAGCCTCAAATCTCTCATCATCATCTGCCACCAGGCAAATAATACACTGATGACTTTCATAAAAGCCAGAATGTCTTTTTTCGATATTCTCGATCATACATTTAAACCTTCCAACCTGAGTGACATCACCTCCTTCGACCTTCTTTGCAACATCGTGCATTTCCTTTAATTGTGAAAGTTCAATTTTGCGCAAAGCTTGATATTTTTTAAGTTTGTCGGACATTTTAAACTCGAAGAAATTATATTAAACTATGATGCAAATGCGTTAAAAGTCACGAAAAAATCACCAATGAGAACGACTCGAAAACTTTGAACTTATTTAAATGCTAAGTATTGCGTTTAAGCTGGCAAGTTAAATTATAACTTGAAACACTCGCGTTTTATTTGTAAAATAAAAAAAATAAAAATTAATAAATCTAAAATTACCAATTGACTATCAACAAATAATTGCATTAGCCAAATAGCGCACCTGCAACAAATTTGTGCGTATATGAACACCTTTTAAACTCTGTCCTCTACAAACATATAAAAAAGGTTTTGAGGAATTTGATAAAAACGGCACGTTATCGTCCAGCCAACATAAGTCTACTGCGTGGAAAGTGAAATGTATTAATGTAATTAAAAACAAGAAAACACCAAAAATGAATTTTTCCTAAATATTGGTAATTGAAAATTGACTTATATTAAAATTTTAAATTTATTGATGTAAAGAAATATTGTTTTTTGCAAAAGTTAAGTAATTTAAATTTAATAAATGCAGTTCATTTATTGAAAAGAACCTTAAAAACCAGAAATTATTAAAGAATTGTCATATCCAGTCTCGAAAGTGACCAAATGTTTCGTGCGGGTCCTAGTAAGCCTTCGATACTCAACTTGGAGAGAGAATGGACAATCCAAATAAATATGAAATTAAAAACGGGCCTTTAAAAGTCCTGACCTGGCTATTATGATATAGGTCTCATCAGGCCTGCTTTGGTGGAGACTTCTGGTTTTCTTGGTCCTGGTCAATTGAACTGTGGGGGGTTGCGGGTGATAAAAACGAAACACTGCTTTTCGATCGTTAGCGAAACGTGAGTCCGGGTTCACAGTTAACTCGAATCTCTCGTCTCGGATCCGCCGCAGAACGGGCGGTACCCAGAACTTTTAAAGGCGACCATACACGCGGAGATATGACAAAATAAAAGTTGAGTATGGACCGCTGTTATATAGAATACTTAGAAAATATGACAAATGAAAGTTAAAAATATTAATAAATGGTAAATTACAAAAAACAAACATTGACTTGGACGACACACGCTAGTGTGGACGGACCACTATTCTTAGTAAGTCTCTCTGCTCTAGATCTATCCACACCTGTCTATACATTCTTAATAACTGCATGGTGAGGCATATAATATACTGGTTTATTGTTTTCTATTACATCTTTCGGTATTTCAGACTTGTGTCCTAACTCTTCAAATTCTGTCATAAAATTTTCATATTCATTTTTTACCTTTCCGTTTACCATTAATTTCTTTTCTAACTTGAAAAATCTTTGTTCAGCTTTTTGCCTTAAATCTTCTATATTTTCTATTCCTTCCTTGGTTGGTAACTTTACTATGAACCTTCCATTACTTCCAATGTATCCTCGCATTCTTGTTCTGCCCTTTTTAAGAATGTGGCTGGCAGTATTTCTTCTAACTTCCAAAATTTTTCTATTTGTTGGTCTAAACTTTGTAACGCTCCTGCTGTGGTTCGTAATGCCGAACAGTCTTGTCGGCCTGTACTTTCTTGAGACGGATAATTCTCGAGCGCCACTCTGTTGCTTTAGGGTGTAACAGAGAACCACCAGACCTATAGGTAGCTTTTACACAGTTGGAGAAACGGTACTCCAGGGGTCTATGCGCCCACTATAGCCGTTTTGCCTATTTAATAAATAATAACACAGAATACGGGTTTGTTCTAAACAATTTATTAACTAATAGAATTTATTATTTTCGGGCTGACATTTACTATACAGAAGCTAGGACTATGCTATTTAAAATATACGGTTTTTAGAGGGGGTGCGGCGGTTCCACATTTTATGTGAACAAGCTACTACGGGAGGGTGTAAAGCAGACAGGTACGATAGAGCAAACTATGAGTGCAAGAAAGCAGGGTGTGTAGCGGGATTAAAGCAACGGGTTAAAAAGGAAAAAGGCTCCAGCGGTCATAAGGGGCTGTCACAGACATACGGACTGCTACCATCGTGGCAAGGAAACGGAATAACTTCGCTCGCCAGAGAACACCACATTCCTCACACATTCGGTCATTCTTAGTTTCGGCGAATCGGTAACCGGGGCAGTAATGGGCGTAAAAACACACCAAGAGGCTCCGGTGATCGACACAGGGTAGTTACCCCCGACTGGCTACACTACGCGTGAAAACGCTATAGTGCAGTCAGTCGGCGGCTAGTCCCCACAACATTCATCCTGCGGTTCATTCACTTTCGCTCTATTACGGGAGGCGATTACAATGAGCGTAAACACACTTCAAAGTAGCCGGTCTCCCGAAACGGGTTTTGTTAAATATCGAAAGTGTATACAGCGTGAAAACACATATATACCCTTCCGATTGTCGGCAGCCCTTCGGTCACTCGGTTTCGGTCTTCCCTGTTGGCTTTCCGAAGAATGCTGAACGTTCTTCGGAAAACTTTTAAGTTGGTACAGGATCAGCGTGAGAACACATGACCATATACGTCCCTTTTTCAACAGAACCTAACACTCTTTTTTCTGGCGAGGAGATAATTACATCCCTCCACGGTGCCAACAGGTATACTCAAATCGGTGGCTCGTAGCGGAAAATTTACACGACGGTGGATATTTAGATTATTTAGGCAAGGGCTCAGTGAAACGTCTCTGTTAAGCCGGGTCTCGGTGAGAAGTGTCTTTCACGACGTTCTCAACGTCCGGAGCAAGGTTCGCGTTCTCCCACCAGTACTACGGTACTCTGGGGGATTGCGCCTTTTGATTGGCTGTGCATGGTCGCACTGCGGAATTGTTTGGCTGAGCTATACTGGGTGCTCTGAGGGAGCCGGTAATTAGCTAGTTCGCTAGTCTAATTATTTAATCGATGTCTTTAATATAAATTATGCGGAATAACTATGAAATATGTTTGATTAAAATGTGACTTCGTCACACACCCCCCTTACTTCGATAAAAAAAAATTAATTTTTTTTATCCAAATTAATTTTTTTTCTTAGTGCCAACTTAAATCAGATTTACCTAATAACAGCTAGCCTGTCTTATTTATATACAAAAAAAATATTTTCAAAGTACTTATACTTTCCCTACTACTTAAATATTTTACTATATTTACCTAATGACTATCTTAAATGACAGCTAGCCTGTCCTATTTATATAAAAAAAATTAAAAAAAAAAAATATTTTCACAGTACTATACTTTCCCTACTACTTAAATATTTTACTTTATTATGTTTTGTAACATCCGGTATCCTGATAGGCTTCCTTAATCCGGTCCCACGTTGCGCAAAGGGATAACCTGCCTATGCCGAATATCATCTTCTCGGTTTCTTTATCTATACCAGTTTACAGGTAGTGGGATCTCTTCTGCCCGGCCATTGGACACCCGCAATGGCGGCATGGGATACTAGCCAGAGCTAAGTACTTTTGATGTCGTACCTCTTTGGAACACATGCAGTTTCTGGACATTGTTCCCGTTTTACCACAACGGGAGCAAAATAGAATCGGGCGGCGGTGGCACTTTTCTCTCTTGTGCCCTGAAACACCACAACGCCAACACAGGTTGTTGGTTATAATAATGTAGTCAGGATATGGGCGGTGCTTTTCCCGAGCTTCAGCTTTTTTTAGGGTCCATGGCTTTGGACCGGTATACGGCAGCACAAACGGACCGTCAAACGGTGTATGCATGAGAGGATCTCTTCCTAATTGCAGAGGTGTTGGATCCTCAGGGCCAAATTCTGACCCTGGAGCGGCTTCCTCCTTTATCGGCGGTAACGGTGACGTACACAAACTTAGTACGGGACTGGTCATGTTCTGCAAATCAAAAAAAAAAACAATAAACATACGGTAACTTGCTTTTTATAAGTCTTATGACCAATTGGAGGGTTGCAAACACGGTGGGTGTCTTACTGGTGGCGTATACATATTTACAGCTAATTCTATCCTATATATCACTATCTATTTATACACAGCTTATCCTAGTTACTTACATTATATACAGCTTATTTGCATGATTGCCATCGTGGTCAGATTTTTGAAACTCGGTTGCCAGATTTTTGCATTAGAGGCGGTCCACGGGCGGGATGTTTATCGTGATCTTCCGCCATCCTTTCTACGGAAAGTACGTCGAACGCGCCGCGAGTCTGGCATACTCGGTGGCCGGTATCGGGCTAGAGCTTGGCGGACCTCGCTCGTCCAGTAATCAGGGCGAGATTCCGCCAACAATTTTTCAGCCAAGGAGGCTTCCGGCCATCGGCGGTACAGGGCCGGAGCATTGCAATTTCTGGCCGTTATTGTCATGCTGTCGGTCGGTTTCCTGATCGCCTGTTCTGCATCCAACCAACGGAACAGATCGTGGTCCAGGTTGCTGGTTACTACAGTAATGTTGTCGGTATTGCCTGGAGCTGCAGGTCCGATGACGTCGGTTCGGGCTGGCACTACCACGATGTTCTGCAGGATCTTTATTCTTGGGCCCGGCACTTGAAATCCTGGCAGCAGGCGTTTCATCTTTGCCAACCTTTGCCGGGTGGCCTCGATTCTTTTCTGCAAGTCGTTCACTGGGCGAGTAAGATCCGGAATAGCCGATCCCAGTGGCGGTTCTCCTGATAGTCTCGGCATTCTGAAAATTAGGGGTGATTACGGTAAATACAGGGTCTATGTCATGGGTCGGTTTCAAATCTTTAATATGAACTCGGTAGGGCTTTTTTCCTTTTATGCTTTTTAGTTCATAAACCACGGGTGAAATTACTTTTGTAACAGTATACGGGCCGGAATATTTCGGGGCTTATTTCGCGGCAAAACCTTTTTCAGCGGACGACAGGACGTGTTCACGCTTCATCAGTAGTGATGGCTTTGTGTGGTGAACGCTTTGGCCTGATTAATTCTGACCAACTCATACACTTCAGTCAGCTTATTCACTGGGTCGGTCTGTTGAATAAGCTGATCGTCGTCAGGTTCGGTAGAACTGCCTGGTTTTGGTTGCTGTTCCTGATAGTATGTTCTCGGGGGTTCTAATTCTCGGCCAAAATTCAAAAAAGCGGGTGAAAATCCGGTCGAATCACTACGGGTGGTATTAAAAGCAAAAGTCAGGTCAGGTAAGTCAGCGTCCCAATTTTTATGGTTGTCACCACAAAACTGAGCAATCATGGTTTTCATGGTTCAGTTTGCTCTTTCTACGGGGTTCGCTTGCGGGGTATACGGTGGTGTTAGTCGGTGGTCTATACCGTATTCTTTTAGCAGGTCTCTAAAAGTTTTTCCGGTATACTGTGTGCCGTTGTCGGAAATAACGGTTTTCGGACGGCCAAATTGTGTTAGTACTAGTTCATACAGGGCTTGACTAACGGCGCGTGACGTTGCTTTCCGTATAGCACGACATTGAATCCACTTAGTAAAGCGGTCTTGGAACATCACTACGTATGCGTTACCCTTAGAGGACCTCGGTAATGGTCCTACTAAATCTGTACTAACAGTTTCCCACGGTGTATGGTTTCTTGACGGCTGCATTTTTCCGGGTATCTGTTGTTGCGACGGTTTATATTGCTGGCAGCAGATACATTGTCTAACATACTGGGCTATGTCGCGAGACATACCAGGCCAGTAGTATCTTAACGTGATACGGGCTGTAGTTTTTGCTATTCCCATGTGTCCAGCGGTTGTAGAATTATGGTTCTCCTCCATTATTCTGGTTCTTACGGTTTTCGGTATACAGAGTTTCCATGGATCCATCATGTCCGGTTCGGTCATGTCTGATGAGCTCCAAAAGTGTCGGTACAGGTTTCCATCTCGTATACAATACGTCGGGTGTGCTTCGGGGTGATTTTTCACCTCCCTTATTTTACTCGCATACCAGGAACACTGTTCGTCCTCTGTTATTAGGGTTATAGCAGCTAACTCATTGGTTTCTGCTTCCTCTGGTGCACCGGGGTTTGGTTGGCGAGATAGTGCATCAGCCACTCGGTTTAATACGCCTCGTCGGTATTTTATTTCAAAATCGAACTGTTGCAGATGCATCTGCCATCGTGCTAAATGTCCGGACGGTGATTTAATTGTTTTTAGCCATCGTAAGGACTGATGGTCGGTCAGGACGGTGAAGTGGTATCCTTCCAGGTAGGGTCTCATTTTCTCTATTCCATAAACTATTGCTAAGCACTCTTTTTCGGTCGTGGAGTACGCTTTCTCAGCCGAAGTCAAAGTTCGGCTAGCATAGGCGATAATATTATCCCCCCCATCGGTATTGTTTTGAGTCAGGGCTACTCCTAAACCACTATCTGAGGCATCGGTCTGTAGGGTAAAAGGGCGACTAAAGTTGGGGCATGCTAATACCGGTGCGACGGTAAGGGCGGTTTTTAGTTTTTCAAATGCCAGTTGCTGTTCGGCTCCCCAATTCCAGCGTCGGCCCTTTTTTAGTAGCATGTTTAACGGTGCTGCTATTTGCAAAAATACAGGTACAAAACGTCGGTACCATGAGACCATACCCAAAAAGCGTCGTACTTCTCTTACATTTGACGGAGCTGCGTACTGCGTGATGGATGTTACTTTTTCTGGGTCGGTGTGTATTCCGGTAGCAGTAACCTGGTGTCCCAAATATTTCAAAGATCTACGCCCAAACTGACATTTATCGGAATTTATTCTTAGGTTTGCGGTTCTTAGTTTTTGAAATACGGTTCTTATATTTTGCAGGTGTTCTTCAAATGTTTCGCCTAGGATAATTATATTGTCTAGGTAGGCAAAACAGTACGGGTCTAGTTCGGGTCCTATGATGCGGTCCATTAGTCTTTGGAACGTCGCTGGTGCAGAGTGTAATCCAAACGGCATTACTCGGAATTGAAACAAACCCCGTCCTGGTACTGTAAATGCCGTAATTGGTTTGCTTTCTTCGGTCAGTGGTACCTGCCAGTATCCCTGTTTGAGGTCTATACGGGAGATATACTTCGCCTTTCGAAGTTTGTCGAGAATCGCATTTATAAACGGTAGTGGATATGCATCTTTTTGAGAAATATCATTGATTTTTTGAAAATCAATGCAGAACCTTGGTTTTCCGTCTTTCTTTCGGACAATGACTACCGGTGAGCTCCATGCACTATTCGATTGTTCAATGATCCCATCTTGCAGCATCTGGTCAACTTCATTATTAATGATTTCCTGCATACGGGGATTTTGTGGGCGGTATCTTTGTTTAATCGGTTCGTGACTTGTCAATCTAATTTTGTGCTTAATAAGCGGCGTTGTTCCTTTAATGCATTCAAAAGACGGTAGTTCGTAGCTTAGAAAGGAATGCAGCCGGTTCTCTTCGGTGGTAGACAATGTTAACGTTAGTTGATTGCCAATTTTCCCTACTGGACTGCAGGGTGCAACTGTCCTATTTGAGTGCGAAGTAAAGTCGTCAATCACGATGGTGCCTGTGCCTAATTCTAGTTTGAACTTTCCTTTTTGTAAAATGTCCATTCCTAGAACCATATCCGTGGAGAGTCCAGGTAGGTAATGCATTATCTCCGTAAATTTCTTCGGACCTATTCGGAAGGTGGTTCGGTAGGCTTCGGGAATCTCCATTAATTCTCCATTCGCAAGCCGGGCTAGGTTAGTAGTTTTTTCCACCGGTTGCAGTGCGTAGAACGGTTTTCTTTTTGCTAGCCGGTCTCCTATATAAGATTTTGCGGCTCCGGTATCTATTAGTGCTAAAACTGGTTTTTCATTAATATGTATAGTCACATGTGGTCGATTTTCGGTCAGGTCGGTCGTGTTTAATGCAGTCGAGGCGGGTGAGTCGTGGTGCTGTCCTTGCCTCGTCATGGGGCAGCGCCTTCCTAGTTTTCCGACCTCGGACAGGGACAATCTCGAGACATGACATCTGTTTTCCCACATCTTGAACAGAATAATCTAGCGGGGCCTTTGCAGTTACTTCGCAAATGTCCAGCCTGTCCGCAGCGCCAGCATGTGGCGGGCGTCGACGTCGGTCCCGGTTTACCAAAATTTTGTAAATTCGATGTGCAATAAAGTATTATGTGGCTTACCGCATTTTTGGCAACCTTTATAGGGACACCTTGTACTAATATGATTAGGTTTAAAACAATTAAGGCATAAATGCAACTTTTTATTTCACTTACTCTTTCCATTTCAGTTAAACCCAAAAATTTAGAACAGTGATAGATGGGATGTTTACTAGTCTTGCAAAACAAACATTTATCATTATTATTATTAACATTAATATTATTATTATTAGTGTTACTTGTTGATGCGTAACCTTGAGTGGTTTTAAAACCTTTAAAACTAGGCTTACCATTAGACGGTTGCAATTGATTTAAGTTGGTTTTATGTTACCCCACATTTTCCAGTATTTGGCATCTTTCATTTAAGAATTTAATAAAATCATTGCAATTAACCTTGCTACTCCTAACACAAAATGTTTCCCATTCACGTTTTGAATATAAATCCAATTTACTGCTAAACATGTAGAGCAATAATGTATCCCAACTGTCTACTGGTTCTTTTACACTTTTCAAAGCTCTCAAATTCTTTTGAATGGTGTCTACTAATTTTCCTAAATCAACTAGAGTGCTTTTTCCTACTACAGGCAATTCAAAAAGGCATTTTACGTGAGTAGATAAGGCTATAAGAGTTCTGGCCCAAAAACCCATAAGAAATAACATGGGACCTAAAACTCGTAATTTTAGTGCCATTTTAGGGCGTGGCAATTTTCCTGGAAGTCGCCATCATCTCTTAACCCGAGTGGAACCCATATCGCCATCTAGTATCTGACGTCATAACTGCTCGCAGTAGATACAGGATCCGTCTTAACCTAAGTGGTGCCCCCTGATATTACCAACCTAACTGAACAACATAATGAATAAATAATAACATAAAAAAGTTGCGCATTCAGCGGGAATTGAACCATAAACCTCTGGGTTCGAACCTCAAAGCCTTGCGAGATACGCTACGAGAGCATATAGATTAAAACTGTTAAACAATGTTTGACAACGTGAAGCCATGGGGATACATCTGAACAGATTGCTGGAACAAAGGTCCTTAAGTGAGATTATGGTGATATTATGGTTATAATGTACAAAATTAAGGTTAACCAGGCTGTTTCATATACATAGTAAAACAAACTAATTGATATCTGAGTACTACCTGAAGTTAGGCAACCAGTGTTTCACATAAAAATAAATATTATAAGCGTAGGCAAATATTAACAATCTTGCGCATTCACCTATCTGTTTTGCAACGCAAGCATCAGCTTTCAATATTATTTTACAATCATTTACCCCGAAAGGGTTGCAACGTTTCTTATAGATAGATAGTATAAACTAAAAATCAGTAATTAACCGAAGCGTCAAGTCTTTTAGTTGATAATTAAAAACAAAAGACATCAGATTTAACAAAAAAGTATCGTAATATAAACTGCTCTGCGTGGAATCAGATTAAACGTATTATGAACCCTGTTCAACGGACCCTATTGACCTGAACAGCCCTGTTTAACAGACCCTGTTCAACGGACCCTATTAACCTGAACAGCCCTGTTTAACAGACCCTGATCAACGGACCCTGTTGACCTAAACAGACCCTGATCAAATGAACAGACCCTGTTGACCTCTCTGTTACAGAAAACAAAGACGCTTATCCCCCTTAAACATAAATTAAAAATAAAAACAAAATAATTTCAACAAACAAATTTATTATCAAAAAATATATAGGTATACACCAAACAGTACATACAGGGGTGTATTAAAAGTAGTTTTGTGTAAAAAAGGAACATTTTACCATGCACAGTATTAAAAATAAATTATCTTATTATTACAACCAAAAACTTATCAGTCTAACTAAAGAATGATTGCATACGAATTCACGATTATAGAAAATTACCAATTGTTTAAAATCATTTAGGAAGCTAGAGTTGCTTCTATCAAAGTTTGGATAGTTAGCTAACCAAGGCAAGTTAAAGTAGTGACTTCGGGTGTTTTGCTTTATTTAGGATTCACAAGGATACCAATATTATTTTATAATCATTAAAATCAAAAAAAAATGTAACATCAATATGCAAATCATTAGTTACACACGAGCCTTGTCTAGATAATGCTTTATTTATGCTAATTGACTACTGGTAATTTACAACAATGTATATTGCATCATTTATATGCAAAAATGCATTTCTTTGAACAGATAAAAATTACTTGTGTAATTTTGTACAAAAATCTATACAGGGAAGATATAAAGTAAGTATACAAAGACCTCCCAGATCCCCCCCCCCCCCCAAATTCCCTAAAATATATATTCACGATGAAATTGTGACCGTTCAAGAACACATTTGATACAATGTTATAAACTAATCATATAAATAAAGTCATTAAATGTGTAAATTATAAGCCACACTGTATGTTTCATGAAGAAATGTATAATTTTCTTAAAAATTTAACACTATTACTACTGTTAAATATCAATAACCGTCAAAGATCTCGTGTTAAAAATTATTCAAAATATAAACACATTGTATTTTCTGCAAACATTTGATGATGTTAAAGAACCCAACATTTTGACCGGTGAGTATGTATTAAGTTGCAAATATTACCGAAACACACAATCACAAGCCATTACGTAGGGGCTCAGTATTTGTTTTGTACGTTGTAAAGGTCCCATAGCATTAGGAATTAAGACATAAACGTAATTTATATTTAAATTCCAAGTACTAAAGACCCTAAATATTCTTTTTAAATTTTTGAAAAACCTCTCAGTGACATTTTAAATAGCGTAAAAAAATATAATTTATATGCTCTAGAACTAAATATATTATAACAACAAGAACAAACTTATTACCAACCTCGTATAAAATAATATAAATACTTATGATTATTATTAAGAACTTATCGACAGGGTGATTAGATAAATGTAAAATTTAGCCTAATAACACCAAAACTCAACTACGGGGGTTTTTTTTTTTTCAAGCGACGCACAAATAAAAATAATCCACATCGTTACTAACAAGCCCTTTTAAGGCAGTGTTGGAACAGTACAGACGTAAAATTATAATAAATTTGAACACATAAAAATATGTGAAAAGGGCTCTCTGTTTAAACAGGGGCACGACGTGAACGTGGCCCTTTGAGCCCCCATTTGATTTTTTTTAAAGAAAACAAGAATTTTCCTTTTTTTTTTTTAAAAAAAGAAAACACGAATTTCCTTAAGGAAAAAACAAATTTTCAAAACAAAAACCTTTTTAAATTGACCTCTTTTAGTTTTGGCATCTTTTTCTATCATCTGATTTGATGGCTCTTTTTAAAATCAGACAACAGTTAATTGCTATACGAATATTATAGCTCTTTTTAAATTGTATAGCGTTTATATGACTCTTTTTTTATACTCTATGATCTATTATGGTTCTTTTAAAAATCATAAGAGCAGACCGCAATTGACTCTTTTAACTTACTCTGTAGCAATTTTAAAATTACCACTATTTATTTTGTGGGGTATCATCTTTAGTTGTATAACACTAGCCAAAATATGGGGCGAACGCACTGCTTCTGTTTTCTGTGGCTGATGGCATCAGGCGCCGCACATAGGTGAACCATGTAATTCCGGTTTCGCGTCTCGGTCAAGTCGCAGACCGTACATTTCTACTTTTGGCGATTTTATGTTTAGACGGGGTTGTTTAGAATTACTTTCTTCATTTCCTTACGTAATTTAGGTTCTGGTAAAAGCCCAGACCCTTGTTCGTTCTGATCGTTTGGATCCTTTATGTTGTCACTCTTGTTCTCTTCTTCTTCTTATTTTCCTTGTCGGGGTTTGTGTCCAGTTGGCAGCCTTGAGTCAGCGGATTTTGCTAGAGAAGGGGGTCTGTCTTACTTGGAAGATCTTGCGGCCTCCATTTTACTTTCAAAAATACCTTGAGAGAAGAAGGTCGCTGTTGGGCCATTTTTTTAAAAGAAAAAAGACCACGAGGTCTCACCCCCCTTTTAGAGGTAAGCTATTTTCTTTTCTTTTGTTCTTAGTTATCGTTTTTTTGGGAATTCAGTGGGTTAATTTTTCTTTCTATTCTTTTTTAGGGGTTGTGTGTTTTGTTGGTTTCGGCTGAGTATGCCGTTTCACACTTAACTAGGTTAAGAAACCACATGGGATTTTAGCATCCACATAAGTAGCCCTTGAGCTACCAGGTTCCGGTTGGCCCACGTAAGAACTGAGTGGTTACGAGCTGTGTATGGACTAGATTTCACCTGGCCGATCATGAACAGCATTCAGGAGCCACATGGTCCATGCCCAGTATAGCTGCCCCAGCAGAAGCGAGGGATTAAAAGGCTTGTATAAAGCAAACCTCAATTTAGTGCATTCTGCCTTTTTAATTTAGTTAGTACGTCACCACACTTAAATAAACTGCTGGTTAATCACTAATTTTTTATGTAAAGCCATCTTGACAAAGGTACTCCTTCTGTAACCATACACCATCGAAATATTTAAAGGTTCTAGAATCTTCCCCCGAGGTTATACATAATTGTGACTTAAATCCTTGCGTCCAGAAAGGCTGTTTTTTCATTCATTTCATTTCATAATTCAAACTTATCTAAATTTTAAACAATTTAACATAACAATAAACCTAAACCCCTTTTTATTCAATAAAAACTTTATTATTTGTGTGGGAAAGCTTTAGAGTTTTATTTGTTGCTTAGATTTTCCAATAGAACTGATATTCGGTATATTTTTCCTGGTTTGGACATCGATCAAACCAGGTGGCGCCCAAGACAACCAAAGACGAAGGGAAGGTGTAAGTATTGGACCACGACCTAGTGCCTCCACATAAAGAGCTACCGTCAGCGGATAGTGACAACCTGTTGTCCAAGACAACAGATTGCCATTGCCAAATAAAAATAGCGCCCAGTATCGTGGGGCTTTGATTCTAATTTTTTCAACTTTCTTTCGTCTTGGTCTACGTTTTTTAATTAATGTTTATATTGGAAAACTATGCAATAAATTTCATGCGGTTTGAATTTTAACTTTCTTTAGTAGGGCAACTTCGTACAAACTTGAACCTTAATAAATATAGTGTGGTTACCTACGCATATCTTTATTTAGTTTGGTTTAAAAACTCAAATTTTAAGGATTATATTTGAGGAATGTTAAACCTGTATTTTTTATCTAGCATAATGGAAGTACCTGATATTTTGGTGTAAGGAAGGACAGTGGTTCAATGATATTTGGTATATTGTTATAGGTTTACACTTTGAGTGTGTATTGAACTATTTCTGTCGCTTCTAGGTTTTTTGGTAACTTCTATTAGTGGCTTTTGATTACATTTTTGGTATTCGTACTTTATACTGCATATTTTACAGAAAATATAAGGTTCGATACATTTTTGGTGAATTTTTCTATATTGGCTTCCTTGAACATTGAGTGTTTCTAGTTTTGATGTCTGTAAGCAGTACATTGTGATTTTGATAACTGACTTTTACTTGATCACCAATTTAATTAACAATCACTATACAGAGTGTCTAAAATGTTGAAATTTTACTTACACTGTTCCTAATATTACTTGATTCACTTTAATTAAGTCCAATTAACTTAGTTGCGGGAAAATAATTACTTTTCAACATAGTTGGATAATTCACTATACAGGGTGTCCCGATTGTAGTAATTTTTTTGAATTGAGATTTAATTTTTTTAAATTTTATTTTAGTATCCCCGGATAATTCTGAAGGAGTACAACACGTTTTCTAAGCTCTGCTGTTATCATTTAGTGTACAGAGTGGCACAAATGTAATTTAAATTAAAAATTTATTTTTCTTGATTATTTCTCGATTTTGAGTTTTATCTTATAGACACTTGGATAATTTTCCGAAATCCTTTTAGTATACAGGGTGAACTTGAGTAATATTTCGACTTGTAAAATATCTTAAATTTTTTTTGAATTCCAAATTTTTTTTATATACAGCCGCCTACAGGTATAGCCTTTGATTAGTTTTTTATACAGGGTGGTCAAAGTATTATATTGATTTACTGCTTTAAGCTTACTTAATGGTATTTAGTCTTGAAGACTTGTGATTGAGAGCGCTCGATTTCATTGTGCATATCTGATTTTTTTATTTGTAGATTTTTTTTTGAGCTTTCGCATTTACTTACAATCATGGCAGAGTCAATGCAGCCTAATCATTTATTGGATTCTGAATTAAGCTACGAGTTAGCAATTCGCGCGGTTACATCTACTCGACCTGTTGCAGACAGACGAAAAATTTTGAGACGACTTTTAGCTAAAGAGACTAGCAGTAATAAATCCGAAATTGTGACTGCTCTTGTTAGGAATCGCGAGTTTAGGTTAGAGGCAATTGCAATCGAGGAAACAATGCAATCAATTAAAGAGATTATTGCTGATTTTGAAGGTAGTGCAACAGACTCTACATTTTTACGAATGACTTCCAGGTTAATTCACCTCTCGGGTAGAATTGGCAGATTGTACTGTCCAGAGGATAATGCTGATGCTAGTAATTTTAAAACCGAAGCTCATGCGTCTTGCTTAGTTCTTGAGGCAGATTTATACGACAGCATTATACCTACATCTTCTGGTACTGGTACTGCTAATTATTCAGCTCCTCAAGCACCAATTATTAACGTTGCACCACCCATAGTTAATTGTTCTGGCAATATTCCAGCTATAGGTGATTGGCAGATTAAATTTAATGGTGATTCTAAAAATCTTTATAACTTTTTGGAAAGAGTAACCGAACTTGCTGAATCTCGTAAGGTGAAGCAAGATGACTTGTTTATTTCTGCAGCCGAATTATTTGTCGGTGATGCTTTTGTTTGGTTTAGGAGTGTAAAGGGCTCAGTAAACAATTGGGATTCCTTGGTGGCTAGATTAAAAGCAGACTTTTTGCATTCTGATGTGGAGGATGATTTGTGGAACCAGATAAAGCATCGCAAACAAAGGCGAAATGAAACAGTAGCTGTATTCATCGCACATTTGGAAATTTTATTCTTTCGTTTAGTTCATCCACCTGCAGAAGTAACCAAGGTTAAACATATTCGGAACAATTTATTGCCAGACTATATTACTCAGTTAGCCTTAGTTGATATCTCTACAGTTTCTGAGTTAGCAAATCTTTGTAGGAAACTTGAAGAAGTTTCTTATATTAGAAATAAAAATAATACAGTTAGCGAACTGTCCAATTTAGATATTTCTGGTCCTTCGAATTCTAGTAAATCTAATACTGGTTTTGGTAGGGGGAAATTTCATAATTCTTCTAGTAGAACTAATTCTGGAAATTTTTCTAATAACCATTCTAGTAGGAATAATCGAAATATCTCAAGTGAAACAGTCGACTTAAATTCTAATGCTTCTCCAACTTCTTCAAATTCCGGATTCAAAAATAAAGTAAATGCTAGTAATCGTTTAAGTAATAAAAATAGTAAACCTCAAAGTAATGTAGTCTGTTTCAATTGTAATATGCCAAATCATACCTATCAATTTTGTAGACAAACTCGTAAACTCTTTTGCTTTAAATGTGGATTGCCAGATGTTAAAGTGACTTCTTGCCCTAATTGTTCAAAAAACTAGTAAAGGAAGTGTGTCCTCGAGGCAGGT
Source organism: Polydrusus tereticollis (assembly GCA_963920685.1). NCBI lineage: Eukaryota > Metazoa > Arthropoda > Insecta > Coleoptera > Curculionidae > Polydrusus > Polydrusus tereticollis. Next base: position 59,371,571 of record OY987335.1, read on the forward strand.
ACACTACTTCTAAATTTAATGTCTCAAGTAAAGTCAAAATTAGTAAATTTAATAAACATGATTGGAGTAAATGGCTTAAGACAGTCTCAAATTTTTATCAGAGTTCTAAAAATGAAGTTTCTCCTTTATTTGTAAGGAAACCGATGGATAATAGACCTTATATTTCTGTAAAATTATTTGATCAAGATATTACCGTTTTACTAGATTCTGGTGCTACAGCTTCTGTTGTAGGCACGAAAGGTCTAGACATTTTACGTCGTTTTAATTTAGAAATCTATCCAGCCAAGTTAAGAAATATATGCACTGCAGATGGAACTCAGAAAAATGTCGATGGTTTAGTTGATTTGCCTATTGTTATAGGAAACATTTGTCAAGTTATTACAGTTTTGGTGGTTCCGACATTACCACATAGTTTTATCTTTGGATGCGACTTTGCCAAACAGTTTAAAATTTCTGTTAATTTTAAGAATGATTCTTGGCAAGTACACGCTAACTTAGCAAATTCTTATGTACCTATTGTTAAGAATTATTCTGATTTTGTTTTTGAGCCGCTATGTTCTTTAGATGATCTTTCTAATTCAGAGCGTTTTAAAGCTGAAAAGGTTATTGCTTCTTTTAATTTAATTAATAGTAAAAATCGTTTAGGTAGGACCGATAAATTAACGTTAACAATTGACACAGGTAATGCTTTACCATTTCATAAAAAACAGTATCCAATGTCGCCATACATGTCTCAAGTTTTGAATAAAGAGTTAGATGAAATGTTAAAGTTGGGTGTTGTTGAACCTTCACAAAGTCCATGGTCTTCTCCAGTACTTTTAGTCAAAAAATCAAGCGGAGAGTTTAGATTTGTTTTTGATGGACGATTTTTAAATAATATTACTAAATTTGATTCTTATGCTCTTCCTAGTATAGACAAAATCCTTAGTTCATTACGTAATGCTAAATTTATTTCGTCTATTGATTTACGTAAAGCATTTTGGCAGATACCGTTAGATGAAAATTCTAAAGACAAAGCTACTTTTAATGTTCCTGGGCGTGGTTCTTTTAGATTCAATACAGTACCCTTTGGTTTATGTAATGCAGCACAAGCTCAGCAGCGCTTGGTTGATGCAATTTTTGGTGCAAAGTATGAACCGTTTATTTTCACGTACCTGGATGATATTTTAATTTGTAGTCCTGATTTTGAGCATCATGTAAAATTATTAGGCGAAGTTAGGGAAAAATTGAAAGAAGCAAACCTTACTATTAATTTAGAAAAATGCGATTTTTTTAAGACAAGCTTGAAATTTTTGGGTTACATAGTTGGGTCAAATAGTTTGCGCACGGATCCTGACAAAATTATTTCAATGGTTAATTATCCGAGACCAAAAACTGCTACGGAAGTTAAACGTTTTGTAGGTTTATGTTCGTGGTATAGGCGTTTTATAAATAATTTTTCCTCATTAATGCCTCCGATCAATGATCTTCTGAAAGGTCGCAGGAAAAGCCAACCTATTACCTGGACTGAAGCCGCAGAATCTTCCTTTGTTAAAATCAAGGAACTTCTAGTCTCGTCGCCAATTTTGTCTCAGCCCGATTTCAGCAAACCATTTATTATAACGTCCGATGCCAGTTTGACAGGTGTTGGAGGCGCACTGTCACAAATTATAGATGGAGAGGAGCACGTGATAGCATACGCCAGTAGGTCACTCTCAAGAGCCGAGAGGAATTATTCTGTTGTGGAACGGGAATGTCTTGGAGTTTTATTTTGTTTAGATAAATTTCGTATGTATATTGAAGGCGCTCCGAAATTCCAGATCATAACAGACTGTTATTCTCTTTTGTGGCTAAACAACATGAAGAACCCTACAGGCAAATTAGCTCGCTGGAGTGTGCGATTGCGTCAGCATAATTTCGATCTTGTTCACAGGCGCGGAGTAGATAATGTTGTGGCAGATGCATTGAGTAGAATTCCACCTCCTAATGACAGTCAAGAAGTCTCACCTATTGTTTCACTTATAAATCCATTTAATGTGGATATTGATCGTATTGACCCTTGGTATAATGACCTACGCGAAAAAATTATTCAGTCTCCTGATAAGTATACTCAATGGAAAGTTGAGGAAGATTTTATTCTAAAGTTTATACCTAATAAACTTCCAATGAGTGTAAATATTCCTGAGTGGAAAATTCTTGTTCCAAACCCCCAAATTTCTGATGTCATTCAACATTGTCATTGTCCGCCAACTTCAGGTCACTTTGGTTTTTTTAAGACTCTTAATAGAGTACAGGATTTTTATTATTGGCCTAAGATGCGGCGTGACGTTTTGAAATTTGTTAAGTCATGTTTAGTTTGTGGTGCTCAAAAGGTATCAAACACTTCTCGCATGGGACTTATGGGAAAAGAGAAGAAAGTCGACCTGCCGTTTCAATGCATAGCTGCAGATCTTATGGGACCCTTTCCCAGATCTAAGAAAGGGCACAAATGGCTATTAGTTGTAGCGGATTGGTTTTCAAAGTACACTCTTTTATATCCATTACGTAGTTCCAAGTCCTCTCATATCGAGAATATTCTAGAAAATCAAATATTTTTAGTATTTGGGTGCCCCGAAACTCTTATCTGTGACAATGGACCTCAGTTTATTTGTAAAAGCTTCAAAGATTTATGTTCAAAATATAATGTAAACACTCGGTATAATCCTCTATATTCTGCACAGTGTAACTTCGTAGAACGGAATAATAGAACAGTCGGTACAGCTATTCGTAGTTATGTTAGTGATCACGATGGTTGGGATAGAGACATTTCAAAAATTCAGCAGGCTATAAATACCTCTAAGCATGAAGTTACTCACTTCACTCCTGCTTTTTTAGCTTTCGGTAGACATCCGCCTTTATCGGGAAAGTTTTATTCTCAATCATCTGAACGCAAAAGCCAAGATATCGAAATTATTCCAGGAAATAGGGATTCGTATGCTGAAAACATGCATGGTCTTAGGGAAATTTTTGTAGCAGTTAAGAAACGACTTCATGAGGCATATGAACGAAATTCAAAAGCATATAATCTTAGGAAGCGGGACATTTCATTTAATCAGGGTGATCGCGTGTGGCGAAAAAATCAAGTTTTATCTAGTGCGGCAAATCATTTCATGGCAAAGTTAGCTCCAAAGTATACTCTCTCGATTGTGCATAAAAAGATTTCAAATTTGGTGTATGAACTTAAGAATGTTAATGGTTCTAAGGCTGGTAGATGGCATATCAAAGATCTTAAAAAGTATGATGGTACTGATCTGGATAATTCAGATCAGGATTCTCAATTTTCAGATTAAATTTTGGAATTTAGGGAGAATGTTAAAATTTCAGGGGCGAAGTTTGCCTAACCACGTATTCTGTTGGCAAAATCGTTACGATTTGTATCCCTGATTTAGTAGCATTCACTATTCCTAAAAAAACCTTTATTTCTGTTTAGTATCTTATCTATTTTGCAGTCAGATATATATTTTATTTTGATGCATAATTTGGGTATTTGGTAAGCGAATAAATTCGCTGATTTTTCTCTCTTCACTTACCTATATTTTTGGTATATATTTTGGTTCAAGTAAGTTGAAGCTTTGTTATTTGCTAGAGGCATTGACATTTATCTTTCTGGTTTTTATCCTTTTGCATATCACCGAAAGTGATCATATATTGTTGGGTTATTGGTGTAGACGTACACTAATAATTTTTTACCTCTTACGTTGACTTTTTTAAGTCAAAGAGAAAAATAGTTTTGTATATATAAAGGCCGTTTATTGTTGGGTGTTACCAGGTTTCATATGGGAGATGGTTTAACCATGTCTGGCTGGAAGGATGAGCATTGGGGGGGATGTGTCATTGGCGTAAGGTCCTAATGAGTCCTTACACTATGCTGGGGCCATCCTACTGTGTTTCGTCTGAGCTCCTTCTCGGATCATTTTATATGGAGGGCTGGTGACAGTGCCAATTTACGGAACAACCTATTCCGTTCAGTATATTTTTCTCTGTGCTTCGGCATTTTTAGCGTAGCGAGCGCTATAGTTTGCTCCCTTGTGACGAGTGGAACATTTGGGTTACCATTATCTATTTGATATGTTTTTTTGGTTTTCCACTTTTCAGAGTGTACCTTCCTGGTGGGTGTTTGGGTCACGTCCGGTGTTGGTGGGCGTATTCTCCAGACCAGCGGTGTGAGGTTAGTAGACGAGGTGCTTCACGCCATTATTGAAGTCACGCAATGCTAACTTTCGTTACCACTTAATACAGGATTGCCACACTGCTGCCTGGAGAGTGCTTCTTCCTTCACTTGGGGGTTTCATGGGCATTTCGCCATCGAGATATTCTCTGAAATTATTTTTTTTCGTTTTTCTTTAGTCTAGTACTAGAGGTTTTATTTTGAATTTTGCTATTACACTTGGTGTGTATATTGTACAGACAGTGTTTTGTCTGTAAATTCCAGAATAATTTCCCTTGGGATTAATTCCCTTAATCTGCATTATTTTATTCCTTAGTAGGCTAGATCCTACAGGGGATTTATTTACCGTTTTGTTGTGATTACATGACGTATATGATGGTGGGTAAATATTTTTCTTATTGATATTTTCACGATACTTACCATATCTCCATATCTGTTAGTTTTAGATAGACTTTTCCCTATTATGACTTACCCGATTTTGACCTTACCGATTTTGACCTTACCGATTTAGTCCCTTTTAAGGCGAGTGATACACGCAGCTATCAAACTAAAACTACCCAGAAATCTCTACTTTTATTGTATCCTTGATTTTGTTGACTATTATTATAGTCATTGCGTATTTTTTATTTTTGGAAAATAGTCTATTTCATAGCCTATTTTATTTTCGTTGGGGGATAATGTAGCAATTTTAAAATTGCCACTATTTATTTTGTGGGGTATCATCTTTAGTTGTATAACACTAGCCAAAATATGGGGCGAACGCACTGCTTCTGTTTTCTGTGGCTGATGGCATCAGGCGCCGCACATAGGTGAACCATGTAATTCCGGTTTCGCGTCTCGGTCAAGTCGCAGACCGTACATTTCTACTTTTGGCGATTTTATGTTTAGACGGGGTTGTTTAGAATTACTTTCTTCATTTCCTTACGTAATTTAGGTTCTGGTAAAAGCCCAGACCCTTGTTCGTTCTGATCGTTTGGATCCTTTATGTTGTCACTCTTGTTCTTTTCTTCTTCTTATTTTCCTTGTCGGGGTTTGTGTCCAGTTGGCAGCCTTGAGTCAGCGGATTTTGCTAGAGAAGGGGGTCTGTCTTACTTGGAAGATCTTGCGGCCTCCATTTTACTTTCAAAAATACCTTGAGAGAAGAAGGTCGCTGTTGGGCCATTTTTTTAAAAGAAAAAAGACCACGAGGTCTCACCCCCCTTTTAGAGGTAAGCTATTTTCTTTTCTTTTGTTCTTAGTTATCGTTTTTTTGGGAATTCAGTGGGTTAATTTTTCTTTCTATTCTTTTTTAGGGGTTGTGTGTTTTGTTGGTTTCGGCTGAGTATGCCGTTTCACACTTAACTAGGTTAAGAAACCACATGGGATTTTAGCATCCACATAAGTAGCCCTTGAGCTACCAGGTTCCGGTTGGCCCACGTAAGAACTGAGTGGTTACGAGCTGTGTATGGACTAGATTTCACCTGGCCGATCATGAACAGCATTCAGGAGCCACATGGTCCATGCCCAGTATAGCTGCCCCAGCAGAAGCGAGGGATTAAAAGGCTTGTATAAAGCAAACCTCAATTTAGTGCATTCTGCCTTTTTAATTTAGTTAGTACGTCACCACACTTAAATAAACTGCTGGTTAATCACTAATTTTTTATGTAAAGCCATCTTGACAAAGGTACTCCTTCTGTAACCATACACCATCGAAATATTTAAAGGTTCTAGAATCTTCCCCCGAGGTTATACATAATTGTGACTTAAATCCTTGCGTCCAGAAAGGCTGTTTTTTCATTCATTTCATTTCATAATTCAAACTTATCTAAATTTTAAACAATTTAACATAACAATAAACCTAAACCCCTTTTTATTCAATAAAAACTTTATTATTTGAGTGGGAAAGCTTTAGAGTTTTATTTGTTGCTTAGATTTTCCAATAGAACTGATATTCGGTATATTTTTCCTGGTTTGGACATCGATCAAACCAGGTGGCGCCCAAGACAACCAAAGACGAAGGGAAGGTGTAAGTATTGGACCACGACCTAGTGCCTCCACATAAAGAGCTACCGTCAGCGGATAGTGACAACCTGTTGTCCAAGACAACAGATTGCCATTGCCAAAACTCTTAATTACGATGTGTAACGGCTCTTTTAAACGTTATACGTATAGATCGTTACATTTTTGGTTCTTTTTAGGTCAACAATCAATAAATATCCATAGATGAACAATGTCCCCATGGTAATGTGACAGGTGAAGTTTGAGATATTTGTCGTTTATCATCATGAGGGCTGAGACCAATTTTATTTTGTTTTATAGTGTGTAACTCGTGCTTTCGGGACTGAATTAGATTTTGGGTAACAGGCTTTGTTATAAATGATTCCAAGCATGCAACATAGTCATCAAAAGTAATTTTATTTTTAATAACAGACTTTTTAACACCCTTTATCTTTTTGGTGACACCTAAATTTAATAAGGTTCTCTCAATATCGGCTTTCTCTTTATTTTCGAGTTCCATTTTTAGCCGCATTTGCTCAAACTCTTCTGGTGAATATTGCACTTTAGTGGCATACATCTTTGAACGAAGTCCAATAAAATGAGTCAATATTCGCCCATTGTTCTCATCTTTCATAATCGCAAGAACTTTCTTATTTACTTTTGGAATTCCATATACCGGGTGTTGCATCGTCGAGCGGGACATAGGAAATCCCATGTAATTTTAAATGGGGTCAATTATTGGCTTCCCTAATTATTTTAGAGAAAAATTCTATTTAGGTTTATTAAAGAGCACTAAAACCCACATTCAAAAGAATAACTTTAGATATTTTTGATGAGCCCGTTTACGGGTTATCGCCGATTTCTTTTTAACTATTTCTCCTTTTTATGGCCCCGTATTTGCGGGCACCAGTCAAGGTAAAAGATGACTGTCAAATAAAGTTGTCATTTTGAAATGTGTGCTTTATTGTTATAAAAACTCGTACATCGAAAATATTAAAGGTGTATTTATGAGTACAAATTAATCTGAATAAAACTAAAATAAAGTATCCAATTACAAGGTTAATTATGACATTTTACATGTTTCAATATTTTACTAATTAATAGGTAGGTACTATTAAATTGTTAGAACTTTAGGATTTAAGAAGATGTTCAAATATTCCTCCATTGACTGCTAGACAATAACCGAGGCGATCATAAAATTCTCTTCTTACATTCGCTAGTTGGTAAACTGAAATTCTATTGCATTCGGCAGAAATAGCATTTTTTAACTCGTCTAGATTTGGGTACTTTTTATCTTTGTATATCCTGTTTTTTAAATGGCCCCAGAGAAAGAAATCATTTGGCGATAAATCAGGAGACCTGGCTGGCCAATTTACTGTATGATTTAAGCCAATAACATTTCCATTAAAAGCACGGTTTAAATATTCCCGGACAGCCAGGGTACTATGTACCGGGCAGCCATCCATTTGGTACCAAACTTCCTGTTTTTCCATGGCGGCATCATGTAAAGTAGGTAAAATATGATCTTCAAGTAGTTCCAAAAAATATTTTGCATTTAAATTTCGTGTAAGAAATAATGGCCCGATAATATTTTCTCCGAAAATCCCAGCCCATACATTAACTTTTTGTGGATATTGCATCCTTGTTTTCACAAACCTGTGTTGGTTTTCTTTGCTCCAATATCGATAATTTAGAACATTGGGTTCATTGTTTAAGGTAAATGTGCATTCGTCAGTGAAACAAATGTTTTTTTAAAAATTCCCTATCCATGTTTGCTCTTTCCATCATACCAAAACAAAACTCCTGTCGTCGTATTTCGTCCCTATCTCTTAGCTCTTGATGCTTTTCATATTTGTATGAATAATATTTATGTCGTTTCAAAGCTCGTAACGCTGTGGTGTGATCTAATCCTATGTCATCCTCAAGTTTCCTTGTGCTGATCTTCCCATCATTTTCTTCCACGCACAATAAAACTTGCAAGTCCCTATCATTTCTTGCATCTCTTCTTTGTTCCTGCCTTTCTTCACATCTGCAGTTATTTATTACAGTGCCTTTTGTCTCAAATTTCTTGATAGTCCTTTCGACTGTAGATTTTGCAGGTATCGGTCTATTCGGATACAGAGCAGCAAACATGTCTGACACATTTTGATAACTATTTCCTTGATAATACCATTTAATCATCAATATTTTTTCTTCAGAAGTGTAATTCTTGGCTAATATTTTCGATGTACGAGTTTTTATAACAATAAAGCACACATTTCAAAATGAAAACTTTATTTGACAGTCATCTTTTACCTTGACTGGTGCCCGCAAATACGGGGCCATAAAAAGGAGAAATAATTAAAAAGAAATCGGCGATAACCCGTAAACGGGCTCATCAAAAATATCTAAAGTTATTCTTTTGAATGTGGGTTTTAGTGCTCTTTAATAAACCTAAATAGAATTTTTCTCTAAAATAATTAGGGAAGCCAATAATTGACCCCATTTAAAATTACATGGGATTTCCCATGTCCCGCTCGACGATGCAACACCCGGTATGTTATCCTCTGGGTAATCAAAATTATCAAAATACTGACGACAGTCGTTTTTTATTACCTCGTACATATCGGGGTGAGTTATTTCATAAATAAGAGAATCCGTATCCGTGTATAAGATCTTACACTCAGAAAATCTGGTAATCATATAGTTATAGTGGAAATCATATATAGTTGTTCTAGCAAGATCTAGAATGCACATACCCACATAAATAGGCTTGTTAAAATATAAATTGGTTTTGGCAAGCTCTATAATCAACAGATTTTCATTAGTCATAACAGCGCTTCGAAATTCTGGACGAGCGATTAACGATTCAGCACCATATCGTCCATCCCATTTAGTTATTAATTTAACGGTAGAATGCTTTCTAATATTCTGCATGGTTTTACCGAAAACAGCATTGTTCATTAGATTAAAAAAGTTCTTTTCAAGCATTAGCATTTGGCGTAATTCAGTATTTAGATCTATATACTGTTTAAGCCAAGGCGCCTGTTTAAATGCAAGCACCCGGTGTATTTTCATTAATTTCACACCTAAACTTAAGGCTTGTTTTAAGTTGCGATAATGAATGACATATTCTTGTTTATTATACAAAGTCGTCAAAAGCTTTGAACATTTTGATCCAACGGGGATTTTTTGTTCGGGACAAGGTGGAAGATCAGAAAATTTATCGTGTAACTCATATGGAATCTCGAGGTCAACCTCCAAGATACAGCCTTCATGAGCATCATCAAAAATATCTAGAACATTTAACTGAGTAATTTCATCTTGAGAATACCATCTAAAACCTCCATATGGTAGATATTGCGACATCGCCCAGCCATATTGATTATTAATATCTAGATATGAAAGATATTTCGATTCCTTGGAAGGATCATAATCAGGCATGTATTTATTATTTGCTTCAGCATATCGTTTAGAACACTGACTTACGCCTCCCCGTATGCCCTTTTCAATAAATAAAACCATCTCATAATCTGTTAGAAGTTCAAGTTCATACGCAGTTTTATATAGCATTACTTGCCATGCATATCCGGGCAATGTATACGCATGGGCAGGGCAAAGGCCATATGTTTTATGACTAATAAATCTAAATTCCTCAAAAACATCAGCCAATAGTAAAACATCGGTTTTTAAATATAAGTCTGAATAATCACCAATATTTTTACACTTAAATGCATCCCACACCTGTTGCGCATGCTCATAATCGCTGCTAGTTATATGTCTATCTTCAAGACTGCTATAAAAAGTTTATTTAGGTGGAAAACATACATCCTTTAATTTCTCCCAATCGTCCATATATTCATAAGGGAAAACACCTTTTCTAGTTAACAAATTAAAGTGTTTCTCTGGCAAGTCCCGAAATTCTGATTTAAGTATGGGATAACTCTCTAAATAAGAAGCCAATTTATCAAGTCCAGCAGCCAAAAATCGAAAGCTGTCAAGGAATCTGAATTCTATTAGACTGTTGGGTATTTTTTTTGTAAATGAAATATATTTTTCCTTGTTCACTGGTAATACATCTATATTTCCAGGTATTTCTGCTAACGCTGTTATTAGCAGATGACCATCGTAGCAGCTAAGATTATGGAATATAACAGGTATAACGCGGGCATCTTGGTAATTCAAATTACAAGTTTCATGGGCAGCTCCGCGCCATTTTCCAGTCAAGTGACAATGGTCTCGAACTCTTTTATGTTCTTCGGTGAACGGCTGCTCACAAATATGACAATGTGTTGCGTGATTAAATTCATTCCACTCTTTTGACGATAAAGGTGCCATAGACAAAGGGCATAGGAACACAGTTTCGACATCTTCGGCAAACTGTTGAAGCTCACGCATAAACCACTCTATGCAATCCGCACCGGTATATGACTTATAAAACGAGAGGCTGTCATCATAGCTACATTTGACATAATACCCAATGCTAAATGGCACATGTTTCTGATACTTTTGGGTGTTTTTATTATTATCGTCCTCGATAGGTATTAAGAGACACTCGGTGTCGGCATAGATAACAAATGGTGCTTTTTCTTTAAACGAATAATTTTTAAATTTAATAAGTGCACACTCGGGACTAGGTATGTCAGGTACTACACAATTATTAATTTTAATACACTCTTTAGTGTGACGTGAAAACTTATCTGCAGAATAAAAATAATGTAAACATCTGTCACAGATAAACTTTTGTTGAGTATTTTTGCTCAGTTGACGTGATAAGAGTCGTGAGAGACTTTTTATCCAAACATAATGAAACCTAACAGGTGCTAAATTATTATCTAACTCGTCGGCCATTACGTAACTATCCTGTAAAAGAAGAAAGTTTATATGTATGGTTTGTTTATTTTGAGTTAAATATGTTGGTAAAATTTGAAAACCCTTGCTCATTTTCTGTAATCTATAAACATTTATTGATATATTATTTTGATTCTCAAATCGCTGAATTAAACCATGTGTAATGGGAAAATGTATCCCTTTTAAATTTAAAACATCCTGGGGGTTTGGATAAGATGATGTTCGCTCAGAATGTATGAAAGTTGGATATAAAGCGGAAACAATGGCCCAAACAAAACACATGTCATCAGTATTCTGAACATTAGTACATGCCTTTTTCAATGCAATTTCTTTTGGTAGAGGTATGTAACTTCCGGCTTTAAGGGGGTTATATTGGTTGATATTCACAGTTAGACTTATTACTTTCCTTAACGCCCACCCGGAATCTCTTTCTTGGAACTCACCCAAATCGGTAAGAATGATATCTAGTATTTTATCTTTAAACCATGCATCTAAATCGGTGTTCTGATAAATTGGAGCATTAGCAGTATTTAAATATTTAGTCTCCTCCAAAATCACATCAGCTTTTGAAATTTGAAATTCACCACAGAGAACTGCGTTGACCTTGAGAGCTTCACTCGTTTTTAGTGCATTTTTAATTCTACGCTTAAACAAAGCAGCACAGTCCTCGAGAAACGGTAGCACATCGGTATGGCGTATATTGGTTATAACACCGGTTCTAACTCTCGATTGAAATGCCGAACCTAAGTCATCCCATTTAACCCTATGAGTTGTTCTCTCAACCTGACGTACACCGCTTCCTCCACCAACCTTTTTATTCTTTAAATATCGCTGAAAACCCTTAATCTGCCCCAAACAGGCTAAGATGTGCGTCTTTTCGGACACAGACTTGGCACGTTTTAGGACTTTATTCAAGTTCCTAAGAGCACGAGTACACTCCCTTAAAACATTACTATACATCTCAACAGTTAAATTAGGATTCTGCACCTGAATCTTAAGCGCTTGAACTATATCGCTGGCAAAAGGCATGATAACTCTGAAACAAAACATAAGACGCTCATAGAGCTAATGTGGCTCAAACGGTTACGTCCCCCTATTTATACCCCTGGTTCTACTAGAAAATAACTTGGGAATTCCCAGAACTACAACAATAGGTATACTAGATATGGACTTTCTTGATATCATAGATGCATTGAGCTCGCTTTCGATTTTATTTCTATCTAAACTAAATTGTGTTGCAAATGTAAACATCAATCGCCATATGCTAGAAACAGCCCTATTATTTTTGTTGTGATGCCTACGTGTTTGTGTTGTTATGTATTGATACAATCACGATAGTGTTTTGATAGTGATGACATTGTTATATCGTTTTGTTTTAAATATCCGTTCCGTTGCTTAGTACCTCATTAGAAGGTTAGAGGTCAACGAGATAAGATGTCTAAAATTAAATTAGCGCTTATGTCTTTACCAAACGGACTAGACTTTGGTTTTAGAATGTGCGAAAACAAATTGTTTATTGGAAATAAGCCTGTAGAAATTGAAAATAACACACTAATGATCGATAATGAAAAATATACCTTAACCACCGGACTACTGAATTTATTAACAAAAGAACACCCTACAGGATATTCCAATACAGAGTTGAAGATATATAAAGAAATTCTTCTTGTGTCAAGTGCACACCTAAGGGGATTTAATTGTAAAAGTCATATAAAGTCTAGCAAAAGCTGGAAGTATACAAACATTATTTCTAGACTTTTTCCACCAAAAAGAACTTATGTTAAAAATAGGTGCAGTGAAGATATACAAAACAGTGACTTTTTTGAGTCAGATAACGATCCTAATGTATTAGTACAACAGATGATTGAACTTGAAAGAAGCTCCGACAAAAATAAAAATAAAAAATTATGAATATTTTGAAGCAGTTAGAGAAATTAGGCATTATAGAGTTTCACAAAAATAGTATAGAATAAATACGCTCTCCCCTTGTTTCTATCCTCAGAATACCTACAGGTCTTAAGCAGGATGGACGTGTTTATTTGTTTGCTAGTTTTGTTGGTTGTTGCAAATGCAGCTAGTGAAACAGATTTGTTGGTTGTTGCAAATACGACTAATGAAACAAATGTTTCTGCAACTAACGATACAGATGTTTATCAATTTTTAATAGAGCTTGGTTACATGGAAAATACTACAGAAAATTCTGTATTATCATTATCTGAAGGACTAAAAAGTTTTCAAGAATTTTATGGTCTCCCTGCAGATGGAACTGTGAATAATCAGACATTAGCATTGATGGAAAAGCCCCGCTGCGGAGTCAAAGACCATTCAAACTATTATGTAGGGTCTTTATTACGTTGGGGTGATACAAGACTGTCTTGGGGCATATATCCACCTTCTAGTAGATTATCCCCCTATAGAAATATAGCAGCCAGAGCTTTTAAAGCATGGGAGGATGTTTCTAATTTTGAATTTACTTATAGCAGATTATATCCAAATATTACAATTTTGTTTGAACCAGAATCTCATAGTATGAAAAAAGATGGTGTTTCTTGCCCCTACAAACTATCTAAATCTGTAATAGGTCATGCCTATTTTCCTGATGGGGGGCCCCTTTCAGAAATTCACATAAATTTAAATCAAACTTGGAGTCTATCTGGTGTGGCAAGAAGAGGTGAATCAAATTTATTAAGTGTTTTAATACATGAAATTGGGCATTCTCTGGGGTTAGGACACTCTTCTGACCCAACTGCAATAATGTACACATTCTACAGCGAAGAGAGGATAAATATAACCGATGATGATATATATGGTATAGAGTATATGTATGGAATAAAAAGACAACCGTTTAAACATATTCCTAACACTTCGACAAAGAAAATATCAGTGTCAACAACTCCTGTGCCAACTACTATAAAAACAAAGGCTACTTTGTCTACAAAGAAAACCACAGTAAAAACTACAACAACCATACTACCTATTACTGAACAACCAACAATCAAGGCGGAAACCCCCCAGATCTATGTGAATTAGATTCCAAAACAGATAAATTATATTTAATTGTAAAAAACAAATTGTTCATTTTTTATCAAAAGTATGTTTGGATGATGAAGCTCGATATAAAAGAAGTTTTAAATACTCCTTTTTTAATAACAGATTACTTTAAATTTTTACCAAAAAGCTTTCAAAAAATAAATGCTATATACGAGAGGCCTAACGGAGAAATAGTTTTAATTGCCGATAATATAATTTACTTTATAAAATACGGTTCATTCGAATTAATTAAAAAGCAACATATTGACTCACTTGGGAATCTTAATTTACAACTTAAACCTCAAGCCCTTTTAAGTACAAACAGAGGAAAAACCTATTTATTTTTCAACGATATTTTGGTGTGGGGTATTGACGAATGTTCATTTAAACCAGACGATTACCATATAACTGCAGAATTATTTAATGGAATCCCTACAAAAATTGATACGGCTTTTCGCTATACTAATGGACGACTTTATTTTATACAAAACGAAATGTTTTTTGAATTTAACGAATTCACAAATACTCTTGAAAGAATGAAAAAAATGGATCTTTCATTTTTTGGTATATCTTGTCCTAATGTAGGTGTTTTGGCGCAGCTTAAAGATTTATTACATAAAATTGTATCTCGTAATATAAAATTTTAGTTATGTAAATATAAATAAAATGTATATTATTATAAACCTAATAAAAATATATAATTATTATTATTAGAGCCCTCGTTTTCTTTAATCAACCTATACCAAACCCTTTTTCTTTAATTAGCCTATGTCCCAAGTCCTACAAAAGTTGTAAAATAAATTATTTTCCCTATATCTTTTTCGATGCAAACGGAGTGTTATGGCCATTGTAATTTACTAGCTTGCCGCCACTTGTTAAATTAACTTTTAAGACGCATTGACGTAGAACAGCTGTTTTAAAATTAATTATATTTGCTGGATTATTTGGTCTATGACTCTGTTAAATAATGCTTTATTTAACTACAACTTTGTTTAATTGAGGAAGAATATTATTCAGGTAGGCTTAATATTCAAAAATATTTTTTTGTAGGTGTTATTTAAAGCATGGATATTGAAACAAAAACGTACATACTCAAGTTACAAGAATTGAGTTCTAATATTTAAAAAAATATATATCGGGTGATCTATATAAAACTAGGAATCAAAAGAAAAAGCAATATATTATTAAATGTATCGGATAATATACTGATAAAAAAAATCACTTGTAGATAAAATGTTAAAACAAAATATTATACAGGTATGAAATAAAATTAAAAACAATTTTCATTTCTTTTAGGGCTGTTTTGAAAAACTAATACCCAAACTACTTGGTGGAAATGCCTATATAGAGTAGTTGTATTCTACATAATAACGAAGAAGGGTTCATGAATTCTTAATAAAAACAATAGCTTATGTGGGTGAGTGTCTATATGAGGGGCGTTTAAAAAAAAATGACCTAGGTATGCTAATATCATTTTAGGAAAATAAATGTTGTGGTAAAATAGCATAAATAGGAATTGGTCAATATTATAAAAAATTTTTATTCAAAATAAAAAAGGTTACCTTAACTTTCGAGTGTTTTAATACAGATTTTACATATAGGTACACAATTTTGAGCATCACGCTTTAAACGTATGCACTTTTCAAAGCAGATGTTTAAATTTCTTATAAACGATATATTTAAGAAAAAGTTATCCGTAGAAAACCCTTGCGATAATTTGTTTAGGCCCTCTGGTATAGAATCATTATAAATAAATGAAATTTCAAAAAGCTCTAAATAATTTTCGAAATCAATCTCGGGCCGCGATAATAGTGTTTCATTTTTAAGATTATATGTAAAAAATTTTTCGCATAAATGCAAATTAAACATTTTAAAATTGTTCATATAAATTCAATTTCCATAAAAATATAAAAAATAAAAAACAGTGATATTAATTTTATAAAATAAAAATAAAACCAACTTACCCCGCTCAAAGTATAAGACAAATACCTTTTTAAGTGAAATTTAAAGGATATATATATACTAGAGGTCTCCATAGAGTGAATGATGCAACAAAAAGGTAGGGGCGTTGATATACATACATGCGACAAACGTTCAGAAAGTTAGTTTCTAGTTTATACTATACTATACAAAAATGGCCTCAAAAATTATTATTGTAAACGGCTTAGACCTGGTAGAGAGAGAGCACTATAGAATTCTTGACATCGAAAATAAGGACGGTGCCTACGGGGTTCAAACAGTAGTTTATCTGGAAGATGATAAAATGGTATATCTTCCTAAGAGGATGCTAAAAACTGATGCCGAAGTGGCTAATATATCCTGTGGCCAAACATATCTTGTCAGAACCGGAAAACATTATGTGGAAAAATATGGGTGTACCACCCCTATTTTAGAGATACGCAAGTATTGGTAAGTAAAATATTATTTAACTTTTACGCTTGAAATTACAAAGGTTCGTTTCTTTTCTTTCAGAATAAAGTAGCCAAAATATTAAATAATTGCTTTATAAATATTATAAAATAAATTGATGCATTAATATTATTGCTTTTTCTTGCTTCAGTCCTTAGTTTTAATTTTTAAAATTAAAAAGGCTCTTATTTTAAATATAAATATATTTTCTAATAACTAATATTTAAAAATTAACACTACATTATCCGCTGGGTCGGCCCATGCTATTATAATGTCCCCCATGCATGGACCGTTCCATATTTCTATATAATTTTCCGGCATCATATAGGCCGGGGGGCCCTCAGAAAATAAGCACACAAACTAAAAGGACGTAATTAGAAAATAAAATAAAAATATTGTTAACACTTACTGGTATACCCGGAAACGTTGTCTCCGCCAACTGTTGAATAAAGCTCATCTGATACATAACTAAAAAATTATTCAAAATAAAACTTGAACAATACACTATAAAAAAGAACTTACATGCGGACATGGTCTTTATATTTTTAAATAATTTTTCTGCTTGTGGATATCCTTTTATAGTGTATTTTTTCTACTAATTGCATTTACATTAGCATATTAAAACAATTAAATATTGAAATGCTATTACTTACAAATTTAATGAGTTTTTTTATATGATTAGTTTATAACTTTATATCAAATTTGATCTTAAAAGGTCACAATTTCATCGGGTATATATATTTTAGGGAATTTGGGGGGGGCCTGGTCCCTTTATCTACATTTACAAACATCGAAAATTAAGCAAGTAATTTTTATCTGTTCAAGGAAATGCATTTTTGCATATAAATGATACAATATACATTGTTGCAAATTATCAGTGGTGAATAAGCATAAATAAAACATTATCTAGACAAGACTCGTGTATAACTAATGATATACATGATGATACATTTTTTGATTTTAATTAATTTTAAAATTAACATGTTTGGAATCAATTATAACAAAGCCTGTTACCCAAAATCTAAAAAAGAGCCATAATATTCGTATAGCAATTAACTGTTGTCTGATTTTAAAAAGAGCCATCAAATCAGATGATAGAAAAAGATGCCAAACTAAAAGAGCCCAATTTAAAAAGGTTTTTGTTTTGAAAATTTTTTTTTTCCTTAAGGAAATTCGTGTTTTCTTTTTTTAAAAAAAAAAGGAAGATTCTTGTTTTCTTTAAAAAAAATCAAATGGGGGCTCAAAGGGCCACGTTCACGTCGTGCCCCTGTTTAAACAGAGAGCCCTTTTCACACATTTTTATGTGTTCAAATTTATTATAATTTTACGTCTGTCTTAAAAGGACTTGTTAGTAACGATGTGGATTATTTTTATTTGTGTGTCGCTTGAAATCCAAAAGCGCCTGTAGTTGTGTTTTGGTGTTATTAGGCTAAATTTTATATTTATCTAATCACCCTGTCGATAAGTTCTTAATAATAATCATAAGTATTTATATTATTTTATACGAGGTTGGTAATAAGTTTGTTCCTTTGTTATAATATATTTAGTTCTAGAGCATATAAATTATATTTTTTTACGCTATTTAAGATGTCATTGAGAGGTTTTTCAAAAATTTAAAAAGAATATTTAGGGTCTTTAGTACTTGGAATTTAAATATAAATTACATTTATGTCTTAATTCCTAATGCTATGGGACCTTTACAACGTACAAAACAGATACTGAGCCCCTACGTAATGGCTTGTGATTGTGTGTTTCGGTAATATTTGCAACTTAATACATACTCACCGGTCAAAATGTTGGGTTCTTTAACATCATCAAATGTTTGCAGAAAATACAATGTGTTTATATTTTGAATAATTTTTAACACGAGATCTTTGACGCTTATTGATATTTAACAGTAGTTATAGTGTTAAATTTTTAAAAAAATTATACATTTCTTCATGAAACATACAGTGTGGCTTATAATTTACACATTTAATGACTTTGTTTATATGATTAGTTTATAACATTGTATCAAATGTGTTCTTGAAAGGTCACAATTTCATCGTGAATATATATTTTAGGGAATTTGGGGGGGGGGGGGATCTGGGAGGTCTTTGTATACTTACTTTATAACTTCCCTGTATAGATTTTTGTACCAAATTACACAAGTAATTTTTATCTGTCCAAAGAAATGCATTTTTGCATATAAATGATGCAATATACATTGTTGTAAATTACCAGTAGTCAATTAGCATAAATAAAGCATTATCTAGACAAGGCTCGTGTGTAACTAATGATTTGCATATTGATGTAACATTTTTTTTTGATTTTAATGATTATAAAATAATATTGGTATCCTTGTGAATCCTAAATAAAGCAAAACACCCGAAGTCACTACTTTAACTTGCCTTGGTTAGCTAACTATCCAAACTTTGATAGAAGCAACTCTAGCTTCCTAAATGATTTTAAACAATTGGTAATTTTCTATAATCGTGAATTCGTATGCAATCATTCTTTAGTTAGACTGATAAGTTTTTGGTTATAATAATAAGATAATTTATTTTTAATACTGTGCATGGTAAAATGTTCCTTTTTTATACAAAACTACTTTTAATACACCCCTGTATGTATTGTTTGGTGTATACCTATATATTTTTTGATAATAAATTTGTTTGTTGAAATTATTTTGTTTTTATTTTTAATTTATGTTTAAGGGGGATAAACGTCTTTGTTTTCTGTAACAGAGAGGTCAACAGGGTCTGTTCATTTGATCAGGGTCTGTTTAGGTCAACAGGGTCCGTTGATCAGGGTCTGTTAAACAGGGCTGTTCAGGTTAATAGGGTCCGTTGAACAGGGTCTGTTAAACAGGGCTGTTCAGGTCAATAGGGTCCGTTGAACAGGGTTCATAATACGTTTAATCTGATTCCACGCAGAGCAGTTTATATTACGATACTTTTTTTGTTAAATCTGATGTCTTTTGTTTTTAATTATCAACTAAAAGACTTGACGCTTCGGTTAATTACTGATTTTTAGTTTATACTATCTATCTATAAGAAACGTTGCAACCCTTTCGGGGTAAATGATTGTAAAATAATATTGAAAGCTGATGCTTGCGTTGCAAAACAGATAGGTGAATGCGCAAGATTGTTAATATTTGCCTACGCTTATAATATTTATTTTTATGTGAAACACTGGTTGCCTAACTTCAGGTAGTACTCAGATATCAATTAGTTTGTTTTACTATGTATATGAAACAGCCTGGTTTACCTTAATTTTGTACATTATAACCATAATATCACCATAATCTCACTTAAGGACCTTTGTTCCAGCAATCTGTTCAGATGTATCCCCATGGCTTCACGTTGTCTAACATTGTTTAACAGTTTTAATCTATATGCTCTCGTAGCGTATCTCGCAAGGCTTTGAGGTTCGAACCCAGAGGTTTATGGTTCAATTCCCGCTGAATGCGCAACTTTTTTATGTTATTATTTATTTATTATGTTGTTCAGTTAGGTTGGTAATATCAGGGGGCACCACTTAGGTTAAGACGGATCCTGTATCTACTGCGAGCAGTTATGACGTCAGATACTAGATGGCGATATGGGTTCCACTCGGGTTAAGAGATGATGGCGACTTCCAGGAAAAGTGCCACGCCCTAAAATACCACTAAAATTACGAGTTTTAGGTCCCATGTTATTTCTTATGGGTTTTTGGGCCAGAACTCTTATAGCCTTATCTACTTACGTGGCTTTTAATATTAAAATTTGTATTTTCATTCCTTTCACGCAATAGTTTAAATGCAATTTCATAATTAAAATCATTTACCTGAATGGAGTGAATCACCTGAGCAGCTTCGCCTTTTAAGCAAGATTGTAAGTAGTAAAATTTCTGCACATTGCTTAAATTATTATTCAAATGTATCAAAGCTACAAAAGTATCAAAAAACCCCAGCCATGAATCATAGTTACCATGAAAAGAAGGCAGGTCCAATGGTGGCAATTTAACAATACTTTGCTGTGAATTTTATGATTTATTGTATTATTAGCAAAATTCTTATTTGCTGTTAAATTATCTTTTAATAATTCTTTAAACATACAAATAGTATCGAAATATTTTTCCTCGAAGTCATTTCTATCACTTGTATTAGAATCCTCGTGATACTCAATATCTAATTGTACTTTATTAAAATCATTCCATAAAGTTTCACATCTCACAAACCTCTCATTTATTTTAATTTTACTAGTGAACTCATCACAATTTAAAACAAAATCGAAAAACCTTTCTAATTGGCCACAAATCTGTTTTCTATCTTTCTTGAGCTTTTTTACTAACTCTTTTTTCTCTTTGTTCGACATTTTGTTAAGAAAAGAGTTTCAAATCTTACTATATAACTCTACCTAAATATATATAACTATTACAGTAGGTACTTATTATAATAGTATTAGCACAAAATATCATTTATTTGAATCATCTACTGCCTTTTTGCTTTTACCTATTATACAAATGTTACTTAGCCGACCGTTATTGTTGTCCTACCTATTTACCGGTACCGAGCGCGAGCCGATGACAATCACAAAAACTGGTTACAATTAATTATCGAGAGCTTCAGTCAAAACTATTTTTCCCAAATGTCTATTATTTTAGGATACTTTCTTCTTTCTTTGAGTCTTCTATTTCTCCTAAAAACTCATTTATTTATTCTGCTTACTTGCTGAGTACTTTTCTATTTATTTATTCTCATATGACTTTCCAACAATTTTACTTTTTCGCTGGTTCTATTTTCATTTAATTTATATTTGACGACGAAGGACCATTATGATGCAGCCCTAATTGAACTGCTGACATCTTGCATAATTTGTCGCATTTACATCTACTAAAAACTTGTTCTTTGCTATTAAAAACTTATCTTAAATTATTTGTTTACCGACATTACATTTCTACTCGTTCTTATTCTTGACACTTCTTGTCACTCATTGTCGTCACCGTGGTATTGAAATATAAACGTCTGGTACTTATATTAGTAACGCAACAATATGTATTGTAAATACCTAGGGACTGTAAAGTACCCAACCTGTACTCCTGTTTAACCAGAGGTAGGACGTCCTCTATGATATTGCGTCCAAAGGATATTTCATTCTTTAAATTTATAAATTTACCTAGAGGTACCTTTTTTACTTGTTTTTTTTTTATTTGTTATTTACTCTAAAAATCTCCACAATTTTTGTGCCAGGTGTTATTAACTTGATACGTTGGATCAATGGCCGACATTAATTGCATTTGTTAATATCAACCTATACTGATTAGGTTTGGTGCCTGCATTTATCAGGCAAATAAGCAAAGAGTAACTCAACTAATTAATTGAACTACTCATTGCTAATATATCGTCCACTCTTAAAGTAACATACATTAATGCAAGTATATCATCGCTGAAAAGTCAAAAGCTGCTATGAGGGGATATTTGTGTTTTTGGTGTTCTAAAGCAGTTTTTCATTCTCGCAAGCCCTTTTGTAAAGTCTGCTAAATGAAAAACTATTAAAGTTTTACAGCAACACCTTTATTTTTTAATATAAGATTAAACAAAACTATGTGGCAAAAAATAAACAGCTGTAAAATGTCATTAAGTCAACTTAATTTGACTTTTCAGTGACAATAACCTACTGTTCCTGAGGTACTTTCTGAAATAAAGTGTCAAATCAGTATATTGTAACCCAAATAAGTCAAGATCGCATGCAGAGGCAAGAAAGAAAAAATAATGAACTGAGCCTTTATGATTTAATATTTTAGATGCCAACTTATCAAACTAAGTAGTATTCATATTAATTGTACAATACTGAGATTACGGTAGAAAGATCAGGCTTGAATTTTAGAGCTACAAAGTACTGATTTGATACCATCAATAGGCTTAAGAAGAGCATAGCAACAACAGTATCTTATTTGTGAGGGAAGGCACTCCTCCTCCGTATTTACCCATTGAGAGAAGACACTCCTCCCTCCGTATTTACCCATTGAGAGAAGGCACTCCTCCTTCGTATGTACCCATTGAGAGAAGGCACTCCTCCCTCCGATTTCCCCATTGAGAGAACACACTCTTCCGTATTTACTACGGTGTGCAGTCGTAACCCCTTTCGCGCTATCGGTCACCCGTCAGTCACTTCCCCTTTCCCCTTTTGTTACCTTTCGAGTCAACGCATGTAGGACGGAAGGAGATTTTTGTAATAAAACAAGACTTGTCCAACGGTAACATTTAGTGATCATTAATAATGAATTCTTCTAGTATAACAAGTAGTGAATTAACCCAGCATGTTAAGAGGTTACATAAAACCTTTTGTGAGAAGATTAACGAACAACAGTATTTTGCTATGCATAGTAGACCACGATGGTGTAACTTTTATCAAGATCAAGCGGAATATTATGGAAGAGGTGCGGAAGCATGTGTACGATATTTTGAAACGTTCAACTTGATGGATCTGGTATGCGAGTTTAACAGAAATGGTTTCTTTACGGAACTAGTAAGCTTGAAAGACTATGTTACGGATCCTTCAGTATTGAATACGGTCCTAATGATTGAGGAACAACTTACAGAGGAGCCTCTAAACATGTCGGCTGAATGCAATATTTGTTACACATAGAATTAAAAAATTAAACAGTAAAGATACTCAATGTTCTTTTATTTACTTATAATTCTTTCTAAGCTTAATACAAATAGGATTAAAAAATAAAACAGTAACGATACTCAATGTTCTTTTATTTACCTATACTTTTTTCTAAGCTTAATGCAACTAGGATTAAAAAAAACAGTAACGATACTCAATGTTCTTTTATTTACTTATAATTTTTTCTAAGCTTAATGCAAATAGGATTAAATATAAAACAGTAACGATACTCAATGTTTTTTTTTATTTACGAAAATGTATACAAATAGAAGTTAAGTGAGGGAAGAAAATTTGGACTCCAAACACAAACTTCCTTTCACTTCTTGTTAGTTCTCTTCAATAATGGCAGCTTCCAGTATCGACATAGAGATCGTCAATAGGGAATTAAGTAGTCATGTTCAACAACTACATGCTGACTTTCGCAAGAAGGTTCTGGCTGAATATAAGTCTGCTTTGTATAGTAAACCACAATGGATTACTTCCCATCAAGATTTAGCAAAATATTATGGAAGTGGTGCAGAGGCATGTGTACAGTATCTTAAAACTTTTGACATAATGGAGCTGGTGAACAAATTTAACAACAGTTCGTTTTATGAAGAAGTAATAAGCTTAAAAGACTATGTTATCGATCCAATCGTATTAAATGCGATCACAGAGATTCATGAAAAGAGGATTGGACGTCTGTTTCTTTAATAACTTGTAATAATAACTGTAATTAAGAAATAAACAAGTAAATAAAATTAATGTTTTTTTATTCATTCGGCATTTTCTTTGCCTTTAACATAAATAAATTGAGCGTCTTCGATAATTTTCTTAACTATATCGTCAAAACAATGGAGAGGGGTAGATCCTTGGTTTCAGTTTATGCAATGATGATTTTTCATTAACCAGTTAGCTTGCTTGTATTGTTTTTGGGAAAGTAAATTTAGTGCAAAAGGCTGTTTGAAAACATAAACCCTTGAACATCCATAACAACTCTTGAACACATCTTAATTAATTTTTAAAGCAGTAAATTTTTTTAACATGGAACACTTTTTGGAATACTCTTCAATTTGCTTTCTAAGAACGCTCAACTTGAGAATAAAAGTGTGTAGTCGTTCAGAATGCTCTTCTTCTAGTGACATGTTCACAACGCAGAGTTTAGAGAAATATATAAGAATGGTAATTAAAAATAGAATGGTAGGAGGTTTAAATTTGTTTTACTATTTTTGTTAGTGGATTATAGCTAAATATTTTATCATGAATAATGAGGCAATAGGCAGCTGTTTTAGGAGTCATTTTTTCTTTGGTTTCAAATTCGATCCTCATAGTAACTGGACCAGTTTGTAACAGATCTCTTTGATGTAAACAATTAATGTATGTAATAGGGGCATTGCTCTTAAATTCGGCAGGAGAAAAAATTGGTTCAACTGGGGAGTTATAATATACATGACGAAAATCAGAAAACATTTCATACAGGGTCGCGAATTTGTTGTTTGTGAAATCAAGTTGAAGGTCGTTATAAGGATATCTTTCAGAGTTTAAAAAAACGTTGATATTTCTCAATTCGCAGTGATCAAATTTACTCATATCCATTTTCATATTACCACGTCTATTCTTTTGGAAAGCGATTAAAACATGACGTGGTGTTTCAACCTCGGTAGAAGTTTTTACAGGCCAATTATGTCGTGTAGCTTCTAATAATTCAGGATATTCAACCAATTCCCAACTTCTGAAAGAAATTAGAATGTCACTGTTCCTATCGATAAGTTTTGGTAATGCTAATTCTTGTACAATAGCCACCGTAAGATGAGAAACTCGCCAGCAAAGTCTAGTTATTAAAATTTGTGATGTTTCATTTTCCTCATTAGTGCGCAGTAACGCATCAACAGGATCATTACTTCTAACGAGTATTAGCTCTTGTTGAGAATTCAAGATAATTTTATTATAATCCTCAAAGAATCCTGAATACATCTTTAACGGAATACATAAAGATACGTTCCCTCTGGCATCAGTCATAATTTTGTCTGTGGGTTTTGCTTTGGGATACCAACCGGCATTTTTCAACTTAGCACTCTCGTTCTGATTAAACGATGTATAACCTTTCAGTGTAGAAGTGATGCCGAGATCTCTAACAGAGTCGATAGTAACGCCGTTCAAAACATAACGCATTTCTTTAAACAGGAATGCAGGCGCATTGTTGATTAATACGGTATTTGCTAACGGAGTACCATCCTCTTTAGTAACTTGTAATTCTAAATAAATTTCACTTTTGCAGGGTAATGGATATTTTCCTGTTTGTTGTAAAGCAATTCTAATTTCATCGTTCGGTCCTAGTTTTGTTGGATTAAAAGGGTCAAAGGAAAATACCTCCCAACTTAATATTGATATCATCGACAAAAACATTTTCCTTGACGTTCAGATACTCCATATTTTATTTAATTTTTAAACTTAAACTTATAAGAAACTGACGATTTAAGGATGTTAGTCTTTGAGAGTTTGGTTTATTACTGAGGAAATTACGTTTGTTTTCTTTCTTATTAAGCTTTCCACTAAAGTGTTGTGGTTTTCTGTTATAAAGAATTACCATCGTTCATCTAGTTTTTTGAGATGTAGTCTTAGCGTTATGGTTACTTCTCTAAAATTAACACTGTTCCCTTCTTGGTCTAATATTTTAATAAGCATTTTATCTATAACCTTAGCAGTAACTGGAAAATATATAACGTTTTGGGGTGATTCTATAATTTTAAAACCAGGAGCCACGCTGGGAAAAAATTGATGTATTATGTGAACTGGATTACCATTTAAGTATGAACCTTCGGCAATACTACAATCGATATTTATTGAGTTTACTTTAATTATTTTTGCAGGTCGTTCAGAATTATAAATTTGTCCCAAATCTAGTATTTGATGTTTAAATCCCAACAATGTACCTATAGAGCCGTCTTTAAAAATAATAGTTTCAGAGCATTTAATTACTGAACGCAACGTATTATTATTAGCATGAAGATAAAACGAATTTTTTTTTTCTTCTAATTTCTCTTGCAGTAATTTGTTGATATTATCAATTTCATAACTTCCGGGTGGGATAGTAATAAATTCACCAGTTTCACCGTAAAAGAAACGATTATTACTCTCATCAATGTTGGGAATTGCGTTAAATGTTTCAAAATTTACAAGTCCAATAACATAGTCGATATTTTCTTCTAGATATATAGGTGGGTGAAATTCAGTTGATAAGACGGCCGAATTACCGCTAATAACAAAACTATAGGACATGTCGTCCCTTTAATATTTCGTTAATGAATAAATCTTTATTGTGTTTCATGTATTATTATAAAGAAATTTCAGACATAACTGTCCACAGTTTGTGGTGTTAAAATTTTGATACCTGTTATAATTATCATTTATAACATTTTTCTTTTTATCGCTGAAGAAATATGTTATTAACTCAGTGGGGGGGCGCAGATTACCGTAACTATCAAAGTATGTTATTTCTTTTTCTTTTTTTATGTAGGCTGTCCAATGAGTCCCATCACCATTATAGTCATCTAGATTAATAATACCACTTTCGTTGTTTTTTATTTTTTTATCCACCACTCTTTGGAATAGGTATTACTCTTATTTTAGATTCTCGAACCTTACCACTTTTTTTAATTGATTTCATAGCTGTTTTAATACCCTCATGTAAACTTTTAAACTGTTTTCCTTTAATTCCTTTTCTAGCTTGAGCAATGGCTTGAGATAATGATATTCCTCGCCCCTTGGTCTTTTTTCTTTTTAATCCCATTTCTAACTTTCTTTTAACTTTCATAGCACCGCTAATACCTAACGCAACAGCTTTTTCTCCAAAACTTGTGTCTTTTGCTCGGAACCGTGCTAAAGCTTTCTCAGCTAGTAATTGATCAGCGATGTGTCTGGTGCTTAGATCCTTTGATTGTGAGTATGCAATGTCGTGCTATTTGCAAGCCTCGTCTAATAAGTTTATTCCCTTGTCACCTCTTGCGAATCTCTTTTCTAATTTTGTCTCCGGTCCACAAAAATTATAACCAGGCACGTGTAGTTCAACTGGTAATTTATTGATAAGAGTGTTTAGTAAACCAGATCCTCTTTTCGTGATGGTCGGTTTGTAAGTAATACGTTTGCTGTGTGATTGAAACATTATATAGTTAAAGTCTTAACATATAATGGTTAGTTTTAATTAGACAGTGAACTTAAGTACTTTTAAAATATGAGAGTTGAAAAACAGCCATACTCTATAAAAATTAAAAATCATGATACAACAACAAATAAATTTAGAAAACACGGAAAATTGTTCGAGGAAACTAGCAAAAGAGGTTTGATTATAGGACCCTCAGGGTGCGGAAAAACGAATGTTCTTCTTGGTCTAATTGAAGATTCTAACGGTCTACGATTTGAAAATTTATATATTTATTCAAAATCTTTATATCAACCCAAGTATGAATATTTAAGAACACTTTTTAAACCAATGAAAGAAATTGGTTATTACGAATCCGAGGATGAAGAAAATATAGTTTTACCCCAAGAAGTAATGCCAAACGCAATAATTATTTTTGACGACATAGTTTGTTGTAATCAGACAATTGTAAAGGATTACTTTTGTTTTGGAAGACATAAAAACACCGATTGTTTCTATTTGTTGATTGAGTCGGCCGATACTTGGTGGAAGTCCATAACTGATATTATGGGTTAACCAGAAGAACTACTAGTTTGACTTAGTAAACTTCCACTATATTGACAAAAAATTATTTGACATGTTTTGCTACACTGTAGCTTCTTTAGAATATGATTTACGAATTCGGTTAACCCATAATATCAGTTTATATTTATGTCAAACATATTCTTCTATTCCTAAACAGCTAATTCGTGACAATGCAAATTTAATTGTTATTTTTCAACAAGACAATACAAATTTAAAACATGCTTACGAAGACCACGTAAACGTTGATATGACGTTTAATCAGTTTAAAGAAATGTGTTTGTTGTGTTGGCGAGAGAAATTTGGCTTCTTGGTAATAGATAAGGATTCCGGTATAAATTCAGGTAGATATCGAAAAGGTTTTGATTCGTACATTTACTTATAAAAACAACACCACGAGACAAAAAACAGTTATTTCAAATAATTCGGTCATGAATGAACATTTAGCCAGACAACTTGTTAAATCAAGGAAGGCAGTTAAGAAAAAATATCAAGCTTTAAAAAATGCAGAATTTGAGTCACATTCGAGACTGGAAGAAACTTATAAACCAATAACACAGCCTTTACAAGAATTAATTTCAACCATTGGTAAAAATGAACCTGTTGTCCTAAAAGAAGAGGAACCGTCATTTACAAGATTTTATAAAACATCAACCCCCCAAAGGACAAAAAACATAAGGAAAACTGGCAGAACCCCGGTTCCTCCAACAGAAATACCCTCCTTTTTTGATACGAGCGTCGCATCAGTAAGTCATATCCCAAACATACAAGAAACGAGCGTTATAGCTGAAACAGAGCCATTATCTTCATCATCCGATTCGACAATAGGGAATCTTTCAGATCTATTGGAACAAAATAGACGAACATTTCAGACATATGTTGGCACACCTTCGTATCAACAATGGTTAAACGACTTTCACGAATTACCTCGTAAATACATTGATGAAGGTGTCAAGGATTTAGAACATACGTTCGATCATCCTTATGGCATAGTTCATGATTTGGAAACTGAAAAATTTTTCTTAGGACTAACGCAGCAACCTATGAAGATTAATGGGAAAAATATTAAGGTAAAAGAGATTACCTATCAAGGCACCCCAGGTTTATACGAATTAATTTTTAAAAAGGATCCAAAAGGTTGGACTTGGGTAATTACATGGATATTCTAACCCGAACTAACGCTGATCGCAGAAATAATTTAAGCGCCGAACAAGTACAAGGAAATGGCTCACGTAAGTATGTGACCATAATTGGACCCTACTTGCAGAAAAAGGGAATAACAAAATCAAGACTTATTCCTGCAGCCGAAAACTTAATTTCGGCATTCACAAGATGTAAGACTCCATATAGAGTTCAAAGAACAACTTTAAAAACAGAAGGATCAGGTTTAACTCTAAAAGTTAATAACAGCAATACTGATTATGTATATTGGGACAATGTCAACGAATTGGTCAATCGACTTCGTTTAATAGTAGCGTCAACGAATGCCGGTCATACGGGTCATAAAAATGAAGCCATCTCAATTATCGAAAAACTGAAATAAGCCAACATTATCATATAAGAGACTGTAACGAAGTGTTTCAAAACATTTACAAAATGACTATTGACAAATTTGGTCGTCACATTTCAAAACAATCCAAAATAAATGATACAGATACTAAAGATCTCGTTAAAAAAGTTGGAAGTGAAATAACCACTAATATTTCAAAAAATTTAAATTACATCGAGGACAAAATAGTGGACTATTTTAAAAATGGTTTGCAACGAAAACACTTAGAAATTTCAAATTTTAAAAAGAGTTAACGGTGCAAAATAAACGATCAGTCGACAATGTGGCATCTATTACAAACGTGACAAAAAAACTAAAATTTTGCGAAGATCAAGTAACAACATTAGAGCAAAAATATACACAGGAAGAAAATTTTAGCAAGGAAACTATACAAAATATCGACAATAGAATATTAAATTTTGAGGTTAAAGTAGACCTCGCAGAGAAACAGATAAGTGTCCTTGATAGTTACAGCAAGAAACTCAGAAGCTACTAGTTAAATTGCAAAGGGATTTAAATATTGATGCCATTCAAAAAAAGTTAACAAATGATCTTAAAAAAAAGTTTTAAACATTTTCAAATTTGGTTTACGATAGGATTTCAATGGAGGTGGAAAATTTCAAAGATGTCTATGACGGAATGACTAAGAATACAAAAGATATTGAAAGGATTTTGAATTTACATTTAATGGTTCACCAAAAGGACGATGAAAAATTAGTGGCATTAAAAGAGCAATTCAACATTATGTCACAACAAATTTCAGAAATAAAACCCATAGAATATTTAAATAAAGAAGAAATAGAAAATATTAAAACAACTTTACAAAATAATAATAATATCTCATTAAGAATTTCAGACATTTAAAAAAAAAGTTGGTGAAATAAAGAACTCTGGTATACAGATTTAAATGGTCTTGATAAAATTAATAAAGATATCGAGTTATTAAAAAAATTCATTAAAAGTGAAAATTTAATTTTAAAAGCGGATATCGAAAAAGTGAACAACATGCTGAACACAAGATTTAGGGAGATGGTATCTTTCAATTCAAAAGAAAAAATTAAAAGCTTTAAAACGGATGTTGATAATTTAAGTACAACTAAAACAGAAATATTGAATAGTGTTCTTAACGGTAAACAAATTTATGTGCTGCCTTTATCTGAAAGGCAGATTGTCACTGGTATTCATTCTTTCGTATGAAATATCGTTAAAAAATTCAAGGACGAACTAACTAAAATAGACGAAGGTATGAGCGAATTAGATATCATACTTAGTCCTACATCACTGAAATATCTAAACACAAGAATTAAGGACGGTCTTCATGACATAAGCAGAAATATTGCTAAAATTCAAGGATATTTTAAAGAAACTTAAAGTATACGACGAAACATATAAGAATTACTGGGATAATTATTTTCTTAAATTATTCGATTAATCGTAATGTCTCTCATTAAGGAGACGGTTGTCGACGAATTACATAAACCTGCTAGAAAAAATTATCAAAGAAGAAGAGTTATTATTAGGGGACTCGATGATTTATGGCAGGCCGATTTAGTGGAAATGCTTCCCTATGCTAAATTAAATAGGGGGTACAGATATATTTTGGTAGTAATAAACGCTTTTTCAAAATATGTCTGGGCTCAACCCCTTAAATCTAAACAAGGAAAGGAGGTAACTCGCGCTATGAAAATAATAATAGACAAAAACAAGAAGCCAAGAAATTTACAAACCGATTTAGAAAAGGAGTTTTATAATAGAGATTTTCAGCAACTTATGAGTGATTTTAAAATAAACCATTACAGCACTTTTTCTAACCTGAAAGCAAGTATAGTTGAACGTGTTAATCGAACCCTTAAAATAGTATGTGGAAATATTTTAGTAATCAGGGCAGTTATAAATGGCATACGGCTTTGTCAAGTATTATCGAAAAGTATAATAATACTAAACATAGCACTATAGGATATAAACCTGTTGAAGTTAACCCAAGAAATGAAAAATCTATATTACTAAATTCGTTCACCTTTAAAAAAATAATCGATTTGAGGATGCAGATACTGCCATAAGCAGAATAATACACTTTTATGTCAAATTTCACAAATTTCACAAATCCAATACAATTACAACAATGTATACATCATTTAAGGAAACAACGTGTATCCGAAGATATGTGTGTGTTTCCCAAATGATATACAGAAAATTAAACGTTCTCTTAATATCTATATATCTTATATCACTACTAGTAGTAGAGATTTAAATCATAGTAAGTTTAGGGTTAATGTCTTTGTTAGAATTTCCAAACAAAGAAAAGCTTTTGAAAAGGAATATACGCCAAATTGGTCTACTGAAATTTTTTAAGTAAGAAAAGTGAACCTGACAAATCCCACCACCTATCTCCTGAAAGATGAGAGAAATGAGGACATTGCGGGAGCATTTTATCAACAAGAGTTGCAGAAAGTTAAACATCCTGACGTGTATTTAGTTGAAAAAAAAATGAGAAAGAAAGGGAGTAAGGTGTTTGTTAAGTGGCTTGGGTTTGACAAATCTCACAACTCATGGGTTCCAAAAAAAAATGTTTTGTAATATATAAATATTGACAAATAAAACGATTTTATAAATTAAATGTATTTTATTTTTAATTAAATTTATACCTATTAACATATATTTTCATTCTATGCTCTTCATTTAAAACATTAGAAAGTAAAATTTCACATTGCTGAATTCGTCTTTTGAATCGTAGTTGGTCCAGATATTGTCTTCTAAAATTACTTTTTCGAGCATTCCGATAGGCAAATGACCATGCAACTAGTACATAAACTTTATTTTGATCTTCACAGAAACTCACTGTTTTCCTCGTATTTTCTTTTTTGTCCATTGTTAATCATCATATTTTTCAACTTCTCCGGATATATTGTTGCAAACTCTAGCATGGTGCGTACATTTTCACTGTTTGAATTTTGGTTTGGATTTAAAACATTATAAATATTTGTAAGCAAGTCTCCTGCATGTTTTATACTACTTTTAAACACATTGAAATACTGTGAAAACTCTTGTCTTTTAACTATTTCAATCCTATAATTAATTCATCAATAATTAATCACTGCTAACCTCACTGTTGCTGGTGGAATACCCAAAACTTTGATTAAAGGTATAATACATCTTATTTACTGAAGAAGAGCATGCAAAGGCATTCTTATTATAGTTGTTTCCCCACCAACTTGATTCAGTTGTATAGGTTAAAATATGTAAAAGTAATTAAAACAGGATTTTTTTTTTCATTAATTTATTTCACAGGAAAATAATTAGGTATAAACATATTTAGTAAAAATAACAAAATAGTAACAATAAACAACGGTATTAATATTTGAAAATCTTTTTGTTGCACTGGTGATATTTTCGATATTTTGTCTTTTGTTTTAAGTTGCCACAAACACTCAATTAGATCACAGTGTTTATGAAATTTATAATGTTCCTCAATGAGGCAGTCTTCATATCTCCAATCAAAGATCTCTACACCACAATAAAAACATTTGCAAACATCTTCGAACATCAGATAGTAAAATCCACAGCCTGCTAATAATAGTTCAGGTGATATTTTTCCGTTCCATTTTCTAAACGAAATTATTCTTTGATCGTAGTTTCTATAAGATAGATTGTCAATTTCCTTATCAAAAGATTCTAAATACATTATTACTTAGTTAAAACTGAAATATTTTACAGTGTGAACCCTTAATATATTAATAATTAAGGTAGAGGGGATTACCAATCTTCATTATCTCTAAGCCACTTGTACAAGGGAATATCCTGGTGACCCCAGGCAAGACTATCAAAAGAGTTTGGAAACTTGAAGCGTTTATCGTCAGTTGAGATTAAAGCTACTTTATTTAACAATTCGGTAAAAATATTATGCGACCTAGATCGAAACAAATACATGGTACAAAAGGTTTTTGCATTATTTTCAACGACGTCCTTGTAATGAGTCAAATTTAACTGTTCATTAACACTACTTTTTTTAATCCCTTTTGCCTTTTTAAGTAAAGTCTTTTGAGTTTTTATACAGTATGCCTTTGCGCCTGTTCCGAAAAAACTTTCTATTGATTCACCATCATATTCATCTTTCAATTTACCTACGACAGATTTAGTTATTGGTATATTATGTATATTACTAATTTTATAATTGGAAGTATCAAATTTATCTATATGATGTTTGATATCGTCATAAACATTTTTGGTTTCTACTTCCAAGATAAAGGAGTCAGTATCTGTGTACAATAATTTAACCTTTTCTTGATATAACGGTTTTAAGAAATCGTAAAAGAAACTATACATTATCGTTTTGGATATATCTAAAATATCCCGCATATACGGGCTTATCGTAATCTATAAAGACCTTACCCATATGTATGGCCGTTAAGTTTCCGTTATACAGGGTGACTCGGATCTAAATGTACATACATCACCAGGAGATAGTGGACATCTTGGGGGTTCTAAATAATCTATCTTTAGTTGGTCCATCTTTCCTCGTTACTTAGATACAGAGTGTTTTATAAGGTTTGGCTCATTTTTGTTTTTGCCATAATTCTTTTAGCACCCGGTATAAAATGTTCATATTCGGTGGAAATATTTTGAGTAGCTATCGCTTCAAAATGCCGTTTGAAAATTTTTTGAAATTCAGGTCCGGACTTTAAAAACAAGACTGATTTAATTTTTTTAAATTCAACACCCTGTATATCATATTTTTGTCAATTTGATTTTTTATTTGAAAAACACATAAAAAACTAATTCTAATGACATACTTATCAAAATCCCCGCACTCGCCGCTCAGCCATAATAAATTGCTCTTCTTTAGATGTTGAAACACATTCAAAGTAATAACTGTTTTTATAACGACAATAATACCAATAAACCAAAGTAATAAAATAGCGGCGTGTTAAAATTTGAAAATTTTCAATTCAATTTGACTCCATGGCTCGGCACCTCAGAACAACGAAATATTGGGGGGCAACAAAACATAATAAGTCATTGTCAGTTGTAACCTGTCAGATTTTTGGGCATTATGAGGATATTTTTGTTAAACATTTACTTCTCGTTTAAAATGCCCCATAAATTTTCAAACCAAGAATACGCTGATATAATATTTGTATATGGATTTTGCGATGGTAACGGGCGAGCCGCTTCTCGAGAGTATGAATTAAGGTTTCCTGGAAGAAGATGTCCAAACCATCAAACATTTTCAAATGTATTTTCTTTTGTTCGTGAACAAGGACATTTTGCGACACAAAATAATATTGATATGATAATAAGTCACCCAGTTCAACAGGAAGAAGACATTTTAAATTTGATCGAAGAAAATCCAAAAACATCCACAAGGAAAATTGCTAGACGTCTGCATATAACGCAAAAATTAACCCATTCAACAATAAAAAAGGCTTATATCCTTATCATATCCAAGAGGTACAAAGGTTGGAACCAGGTGATTATGCTAACCGTTTGGTTTTTTTGTCAGTGGATTAGGAGGCACCAAAGAGATATTCACCGGACTTTGTGGACCGATGAAGCTCAGTTTACCAGAGATGGAGTCAACAATTCCAGAAATTGTCATCTATGGTCTCTAGAAAATCCAAATGCTATTAGGCAGTCGCACTCGCAACATAGATTTTCCATAAATGTTTGGGCAGGTATAATCAATGGTAAATTGATTGGCCCACACATCTTTGAAGAAAGATTAGATAGTAACCAATATTGGCAATATTTACACTTTTTGGAAAACATCTTGCCAAATCTTTTCCAAAATGAGAATGTTAATTTAAGAGGAATGTATTTCCAACACGATGGAGCCCCTCCACATTATGCAAGAATTGTTTCCGAACTTTTAAACAATAGATATCCCAACAGATGGATAGGTCGTGGGAGGCCCCATTCTTGGCCAGCAAGATCTCCCGACTTTAACCCGCTGGACTTTTTTTTTGGGGGGTATATGAAAAATTTAGTTTACGAGGAAGAAATTAATACACGGGAACAGCTCTTGCAACGCATTATCGCTTCATTTCAGGAAATAAAAAATAGACCAGGTGTAATCAGAAGTGCAGTTTCAAATTTAAATATCAGAGGAAGAAAATGTGAAGAAGTTAATGGTGGGCATTTTGAAAATATTCTCAAATAATTATGTTTTGGTTATTTTTGTTATTATTGGTATTATTGTCGTTATAAAAACAGTTATTATTTTGTATGTGTTTCAACATCTAAAGAAGAGCAAATTATTATGGCTGAGCGGCGAGTGCGGGGATTTTGATGTATGTCATTAGAATTAGTTTTTATGTGTTTTTCAAATAAAAAATAAAATTTACAAAAATATGATATACAGGGTGTCGAATTTAAAAAAATGAAATCAGTCTTGTTGTGAAAGTCCGGACCTGAATTTCAAAAAATTTTTATACGGCATTTTGAAGCGATAGCTACTCAAAATATTTCCACCGAATATGAACATTTTATACCGGGTGCTAAAAGAGTTATGGTAAAAACAAAAATGAGCCAAACCTTATAAAACACTCTGTATCTAAGTAACGAGGAAAGATGGACCCACTAAAGATAGATTATTTAGAACCCCCAAGATGTCCACTATGTCCTGTTGATGTATGTACATTTAGATCCGAGTCACCCTGTATATAAATGATTCTTTAAAATATGGCTTATCAATAAGATTCTCCGCCCCATCTTTTCTCCTATTTTTTTACCACTCGGTAACCAACCTAATATCAGTTCTTTTTTCAACATTTTCCATAGTTTTACCGTATATACTATTATTAGCCAACTTGTACGTACTTCTTTCAAACTCGGTTTTAGTGTCATTGCGCAATTTTGTGTTTAAATCGATATATTTTTTGAGCCAAGGTGATTGTGTAAACTCTAAGACTCTGTGAATTTTAGTCAAATTTAGTCCATGGTTAAGACATTGCTTAAGTAACATGTAATGAATTACATATTTTTCCTTGTTTCTTAAATTTGGGATTAATTTCGAGCATTTACAATTTGGCGGTTGATAATTTTCAGGACAAAAAGGAAATTCGTTATGTAAGTCGTGTAAATCACCCAGATAAGTTAGGTTCGCTTCTAAAACATAGTCCTTATCAGATGTGTCGGAAATATTTAGAACGTTAAAATTTTCACTTTTATCTTGTGATAACCAAACAAAATCTTTTTGTGGAAGGTACTGAGACATTGCATAACCATATAAATTCGTTGCATCGACATATAAAATATACTTATCGGGTTTAGATTGATCATAATTTGACAGAAATTTATTATTTGCCTCGGATTTCCTAGAAACACAAGTACTGACTCCCTTTCTTACATTATTAAAAAAATGTAACATATCAACATATGTTAATAATTCTAATTCCGTCCCTGTGTGCAATAAAAAGCTATCAAAACTGAAACTAGGAAAACTTACATACGCCGCAGGTTCTAGATGATAGGTACTGAGACAAGTTTTCCTAAAATTTTTAAATACATCGGCCAAAAGTAAAACATCCGATTTTAAATAAATATCGTAATATTCCCCCATAGACTGGCACTGAAACAAGTTCCACACATTTTTTGCTCGGTCGTACTCCTCGTCGCTAATATGTTCATCTACCAAATCATTATAAAACTGATCTTTTTCGGGCAATTCATTTTCGTCTAATTTTATATAAGAATCTATGTAACTGTAAGGAAAAACTCCTTTTTGACGAATAAAATTAAACTTGTCTTTCTCCTTAAAATATTTTAATATTTCTAAACATTGATTATCTTTTAAAGTTTCAGATAGTTTTGATAAGGAACCAGGCAAAAACTGGAAACTATCTATAAACCTGATAGAAAAATATTTTTTCTTTTCTTTTCTGCTTTTTTTAATCAAAATAACTACCTACCTCAAGGAACTTTTCAAACATAATATACTTTTCCTTATTTTGTGCAATCACCCCAAACGCTCCTTGTTTTGACAAAGGCTTTTAATAAATAGGTGGGCATCATAATTTTTTAGGTTATGTAATACAACCGGAATGAAACTTGGTATCTTAAAATTAAATTACATATTGAATGTGCAGGTCCTCTATAATTTCCAGTTAAATGACAGTGGTCTGAAACTTTTTCTTCACCAGTTTTAATTATTTTTTTACAAATGTGACACTCGTTTGTATAATTATGTCGTAGTTTTTCCAATACACTTAAATTATGCATTGGTTTTGTATGTCGTATATATTTGTTATACAGGTCATAAATGTCTCTTTCTAGGAAATTAATAAAAACGTTTGCACAATCAATACCCCGATAAAGTTCAAATTTTGAAGCTTTATCGTCAAAAGAACATTTGATATAATAAGCAAATGAGTATGGAATATGTTCAAATTGTTTAAGCGTGTAAGGTTGGTTTGCTTGTAAGTCGTTGGTTTGATTAGTTAGAGGTTTAAGGATGCACTCGAAATCTGCATAAATGACAAAGGGTACTTCCATTTGTTTTTGAATATTTATAAATTTTAAAATATTTCCAGGTACTGAGTTGCCAAATTTTCTTTGCCTTTAACATAAATAAATTGAGCGTCTTCGATAATTTTCTTAACTATATCGTCAAAACAATGGAGAGGGGTAGATCCTTGGTTCCAGTTTATGCAATGATGATTTTTCATTAACCAGTTAGCTTGCTTGTATTGTTTTTGGGAAAGTAAATTTAGTGCAAAAGGCTGTTTGAAAACATAAACCCTTGAACATCCATAACAACTCTTGAACACATCTTAATTAATTTTTAAAGCAGTAAATTTTTTTAACATGGAACACTTTTTGGAATACTCTTCAATTTGCTTTCTAAGAACGCTCAACTTGAGAATAAAAGTGTGTAGTCGTTCAGAATACTCTTCTTCTAGTGACATGTTCACAACGCAGAGTTTAGAGAAATATATAAGAATGGTAATTAAAAATAGAATGGTAGGAGGTTTAAAGTTGTTTTACTATTTTTGTTAGTGGATTATAGCTAAATATTTTATCATGAATAATGAGGCAATAGGCAGCTGTTTTAGGAGTCATTTTTTCTTTGGTTTCAAATTCGATCCTCATAGTAACTGGACCAGTTTGTAACAGATCTCTTTGATGTAAACAATTAATGTATGTAATAGGGGCATTGCTCTTAAATTCGGCAGGAGAAAAAATTGGTTCAACTGGGGAGTTATAATATACATGACGAAAATCAGAAAACATTTCATACAGGGTCGCGAATTTGTTGTTTGTGAAATCAAGTTGAAGGTCGTTATAAGGATATCTTTCAGAGTTTAAAAAAACGTTGATATTTCTCAATTCGCAGTGATCAAATTTACTCATATCCATTTTCATATTACCACGTCTATTCTTTTGGAAAGCGATTAAAACATGACGTGGTGTTTCAACCTCGGTAGAAGTTTTTACAGGCCAATTATGTCGTGTAGCTTCTAATAATTCAGGATATTCAACCAATTCCCAACTTCTGAAAGAAATTAGAATGTCACTGTTCCTATCGATAAGTTTTGGTAATGCTAATTCTTGTACAATAGCCACCGTAAGATGAGAAACTCGCCAGCAAAGTCTAGTTATTAAAATTTGTGATGTTTCATTTTCCTCATTAGTGCGCAGTAACGCATCAACAGGATCATTACTTCTAACGAGTATTAGCTCTTGTTGAGAATTCAAGATAATTTTATTATAATCCTCAAAGAATCCTGAATACATCTTTAACGGAATACATAAAGATACGTTCCCTCTGGCATCAGTCATAATTTTGTCTGTGGGTTTTGCTTTGGGATACCAACCGGCATTTTTCAACTTAGCACTCTCGTTCTGATTAAACGATGTATAACCTTTCAGTGTAGAAGTGATGCCGAGATCTCTAACAGAGTCGATAGTAACGCCGTTCAAAACATAACGCATTTCTTTAAACAGGAATGCAGGCGCATTGTTGATTAATACGGTATTTGCTAACGGAGTACCATCCTCTTTAGTAACTTGTAATTCTAAATAAATTTCACTTTTGCAGGGTAATGGATATTTTCCTGTTTGTTGTAAAGCAATTCTAATTTCATCGTTCGGTCCTAGTTTTGTTGGATTAAAAGGGTCAAAGGAAAATACCTCCCAACTTAATATTGATATCATCGACAAAAACATTTTCCTTGACGTTCAGATACTCCATATTTTATTTAATTTTTAAACTTAAACTTATAAGAAACTGACGATTTAAGGATGTTAGTCTTTGAGAGTTTGGTTTATTACTGAGGAAATTACGTTTGTTTTCTTTCTTATTAAGCTTTCCACTAAAGTGTTGTGGTTTTCTGTTATAAAGAATTACCATCGTTCATCTAGTTTTTTGAGATGTAGTCTTAGCGTTATGGTTACTTCTCTAAAATTAACACTGTTCCCTTCTTGGTCTAATATTTTAATAAGCATTTTATCTATAACCTTAGCAGTAACTGGAAAATATATAACGTTTTGGGGTGATTCTATAATTTTAAAACCAGGAGCCACGCTGGGAAAAAATTGATGTATTATGTGAACTGGATTACCATTTAAGTATGAACCTTCGGCAATACTACAATCGATATTTATTGAGTTTACTTTAATTATTTTTGCAGGTCGTTCAGAATTATAAATTTGTCCCAAATCTAGTATTTGATGTTTAAATCCCAACAATGTACCTATAGAGCCGTCTTTAAAAATAATAGTTTCAGAGCATTTAATTACTGAACGCAACGTATTATTATTAGCATGAAGATAAAACGAATTTTTTTTTTCTTCTAATTTCTCTTGCAGTAATTTGTTGATATTATCAATTTCATAACTTCCGGGTGGGATAGTAATAAATTCACCAGTTTCACCGTAAAAGAAACGATTATTACTCTCATCAATGTTGGGAATTGCGTTAAATGTTTCAAAATTTACAAGTCCAATAACATAGTCGATATTTTCTTCTAGATATACAGGGTTGGGCAAATGTTCCGGAACGGCTTAATTACAAGCGAACGAAAAGTGATATCGAATCGGGGTTTTGGGCAATCTATAGGACAAAAATTTTACTATTTGACTGGTATACCATATGTCAGTAATGTCACCAACTGTCAAGTGTCGACGATATTTTTTTATTTTTTTAAATGGAACACCCTGTATATTATCAGATATTCTAGATCTTCAATAAATTACAAATATTTTTCATATAGCATACCATATGATTAAATTCAACTGTTTCGGAAATACGGGCATATGAATCTAGAAAGCCCATATTACATTTTGTTTAAAAATCAAGCAACATATTTCTTTTATTATGACATTCCAAATAAAAGTCTTAGTTTCCATGACTCCCAAGTGTCACTCTGACACATTTCCTATTTAATTTTTATTTATTTGTATTAAGTGAGTTGTGCGAGTTTTTTATTTATCGACTAAACCTCTGATATAACTGATAAAACTATGGTTCAGCTAACTGAACAAGAACGGATTGCTCTGCTTATGATGATAGGATATGGGGATAGACGGAGATCTTTTCAAGAAGCAACCGACCTTTTCAATCAAAGTTTTCCTGTTCGAGATCCCATTTCTAAATCAACTGCTAATAGAATATTCCATAACTTTGAGCATACGGGTACGGTAAAAAACTTGCCAAAAACAGGTCGTCCGAAAACTGCTACAAATGACGAGAAATCCCTGGATGTTTTGCTTGCCCTGCAAGAAGAACCACAGACGTCAGTTCCAAAGCTTGCTCTTGCACATGAAAACAGCGAAAAATCAATTAGAAGAATCCTCAAAAAAAAATAAAATGTTTCCTTATAAAGTCAGCTTGCTTCAAGAACTATCAGAGGACGATCCTGATAGGCGTATGCAATTTTGTCAAGAAATAATGGACTACATAGACCTACAACCTAACTTTGTAAGTCGTATTTTATTTTCTGACGAGGCTACATTCTGTCTTAATGGTTTCGTCAATAGGCACAACTGTCGATACTGGTCAGACCATAATCCCCATTGGATGATTGAGCACCGTACGCAACACCCCCAAAAATTAAATGTGTGGGCAGGTATAATTGGAAACCATATTATTGGGCCTTTCTTCCTTGATGGAAACTTGACATCTATTTACTACTTAGATCTGCTTCGAAATAGAATTATACCAAATTTGATTAATTTATATCATGATCAGGTTAACGATCAAATACTAGCGAATGACATTTGGTTTCAGCAAGATGGGGCGCCAGCTCATTTTGGTATACATGTCAGAAATTATTTAGATCAAACTTTTCCTGGAAGGTGGATAGGTAGGAGAGGGTCCATTGAATGGCCTCCTAGATCTCCAGATTTAACACCTCTAGATTTCTACCTCTGGGGTCATTTAAAGACTGTCGTATATCGTACACAACCTAAGACTTTGGAGGATCTTCAAAACAGAATTTTAGATGCTGTGCATGTTATTTCTC
The DNA here is from genome assembly GCA_963920685.1 of Polydrusus tereticollis. NCBI lineage: Eukaryota > Metazoa > Arthropoda > Insecta > Coleoptera > Curculionidae > Polydrusus > Polydrusus tereticollis. Next base: position 59,413,347 of record OY987335.1, read on the forward strand.
GTGAACATTTGCAAAACGTGCGTTCTGAATTTTCCGACAGGATTGGACACTGTCAGGTGGCTGAAGGACGACATTTTGAACATTTAATTAAATAACCATTATTTTATATTATTGTGTTTTAAAGTTATTACTTGGTTTTGTTTAAATAAAATGTACTACATTCATTTGCCCGTATTTCCGAAACAGTTGAATTTAATCATATGGTATGCTATATGAAAAATATTTGTAATTTATTGAAGATCTAGAATATCTGATAATATACAGGGTGTTCCATTTAAAAAAATAAAAAAATATCGTCGACACTTGACAGTTGGTGACATTACTGACATATGGTATACCAGTCAAATAGTAAAATTTTTGTCCTATAGATTGCCCAAAACCCCGATTCGATATCACTTTTCGTTCGCTTGTAATTAAGCCGTTCCGGAACATTTGCCCAACCCTGTATAGGTGGGTGAAATTCAGTTGATAAGACGGCCGAATTACCGCTAATAACAAAACTATAGGGCATGTCGTCCCTTTAATATTTCGTTAATGAATAAATCTTTATTGTGTTTCATGTATTATTATAAAGAAATTTCAGACATAACTGTCCACAGTTTGTGGTGTTAAAATTTTGATACCTGTTATAATTATCATTTATAACATTTTTCTTTTTATCGCTGAAGAAATATGTTATTAACTCAGTGGGGGGGCGCAGATTACCGTAACTATCAAAGTATGTTATTTCTTTTTCTTTTTTTATGTAGGCTGTCCAATGAGTCCCATCACCATTATAGTCATCTAGATTAATAATACCACTTTCGTTGTTTTTTATTTTTTTATCCACCACTCTTTTGAATAGGTATTACTCTTATTTTAGATTCTCGAACCTTACCACTTTTTTTAATTGATTTCATAGCTGTTTTAATACCCTCATGTAAACTTTTAAACTGTTTTCCTTTAATTCCTTTTCTAGCTTGAGCAATGGCTTGAGATAATGATATTCCTCGCCCCTTGGTCTTTTTTCTTTTTAATCCCATTCCTAACTTTCTTTTAACTTTCATAGCACCGCTAATACCTAACGCAACAGCTTTTTCTCCAAAACTTGTGTCTTTTGCTCGGAACCGTGCTAAAGCTTTCTCAGCTAGTAATTGATCAGCGATGTGTCTGGTGCTTAGATCCTTTGATTGTGAGTATGCAATGTCGTGCTATTTGCAAGCCTCGTCTAATAAGTTTATTCCCTTGTCACCTCTTGCTAATCTCTTTTCTAATTTTGTCCCCGGTCCACAAAAATTATAACCAGGCACGTGTAGTTCAACTGGTAATTTATTGATAAGAGTGTTTAGTAAACCAGATCCTCTTTTCGTGATGGTCGGTTTGTAAGTAATACGTTTGCTGTGTGATTGAAACATTATATAGTTAAAGTCTTAACATATAATGGTTAGTTTTAATTAGACAGTGAACTTAAGTACTTTTAAAATATGAGAGTTGAAAAACAGCCATACTCTATAAAAATTAAAAATCATGATACAACAACAAATAAATTTAGAAAACACGGAAAATTGTTCGAGGAAACTAGCAAAAGAGGTTTGATTATAGGACCCTCAGGGTGCGGAAAAACGAATGTTCTTCTTGGTCTAATTGAAGATTCTAACGGTCTACGATTTGAAAATTTATATATTTATTCAAAATCTTTATATCAACCCAAGTATGAATATTTAAGAACACTTTTTAAACCAATGAAAGAAATTGGTTATTACGAATCCGAGGATGAAGAAAATATAGTTTTACCCCAAGAAGTAATGCCAAACGCAATAATTATTTTTGACGACATAGTTTGTTGTAATCAGACAATTGTAAAGGATTACTTTTGTTTTGGAAGACATAAAAACACCGATTGTTTCTATTTGTTGATTGAGTCGGCCGATACTTGGTGGAAGTCCATAACTGATATTATGGGTTAACCAGAAAAACTACTAGTTTGACTTAGTAAACTTCCACTATATTGACAAAAAATTATTTGACATGTTTTGCTACACTGTAGCTTCTTTAGAATATGATTTACGAATTCGGTTAACCCATAATATCAGTTTATATTTATGTCAAACATATTCTTCTATTCCTAAATAGCTAATTCGTGACAATGCAAATTTAATTGTTATTTTTCAACAAGACAATACAAATTTAAAACATGCTTACGAAGACCACGTAAACGTTGATATGACGTTTAATCAGTTTAAAGAAATGTGTTTGTTGTGTTGGCGAGAGAAATTTGGCTTCTTGGTAATAGATAAGGATTCCGGTATAAATTCAGGTAGATATCGAAAAGGTTTTGATTCGTACATTTACTTATAAAAACAACACCACGAGACAAAAAACAGTTATTTCAAATAATTCGGTCATGAATGAACATTTAGCCAGACAACTTGTTAAATCAAGGAAGGCAGTTAAGAAAAAATATCAAGCTTTAAAAAATGCAGAATTTGAGTCACATTCGAGACTAGAAGAAACTTATAAACCAATAACACAGCCTTTACAAGAATTAATTTCAACCATTGGTAAAAATGAACCTGTTGTCCTAAAAGAAGAGGAACCGTCATTTACAAGATTTTATAAAACATCAACCCCCCAAAGGACAAAAAACATAAGGAAAACTGGCAGAACCCCAGTTCCTCCAACAGAAATACCCTCCTTTTTTGATACGAGCGTCGCATCAGTAAGTCATATCCCAAACATACAAGAAACGAGCATTATAGCTGAAACAGAGCCATTATCTTCATCATCCGATTCGACAATAGGGAATCTTTCAGATCTATTGGAACAAAATAGACGAACAATTCAGACATATTATGTTGGCACACCTTCGTATCAACAATGGTTAAACGACTTTCACGAATTACCTCGTAAATACATTGATGAAGGTGTCAAGGATTTAGAACATACGTTCGATCATCCTTATGGCATAGTTCATGATTTGGAAACTGAAAAATTTTTCTTAGGACTAACGCAGCAACCTGTGAAGATTAATGGGAAAAATATTAAGGTAAAAGAGATTACCTATCAAGGCACCCCAGGTTTATACGAATTAATTTTTAAAAAGGATCCAAAAGGTTGGACTTGGGTAATTACATGGATATTCTAACCCGAACTAACGCTGATCGCAGAAATAATTTAAGCGCCGAACAAGTACAAGGAAATGGCTCACGTAAGTATGTGACCATAATTGGACCCTACTTGCAGAAAAAGGGAATAACAAAATCAAGACTTATTCCTGCAGCCGAAAACTTAATTTCGGCATTCACAAGATGTAAGACTCCATATAGAGTTCAAAGAACAACTTTAAAAACAGAAGGATCAGGTTTAACTCTAAAAGTTAATAACAGCAATACTGATTATGTATATTGGGACAATGTCAACGAATTGGTCAATCGACTTCGTTTAATAGTAGCGTCAACGAATGCCGGTCATACGGGTCATAAAAATGAAGCCATCTCAATTATCGAAAAACTGAAATAAGCCAACATTATCATATAAGAGACTGTAACGAAGTGTTTCAAAACATTTACAAAATGACTATTGACAAATTTGGTCGTCACATTTCAAAACAATCCAAAATAAATGATACAGATACTAAAGATCTCGTTAAAAAAGTTGGAAGTGAAATAACCACTAATATTTCAAAAAATTTAAATTACATCGAGGACAAAATAGTGGACTATTTTAAAAATGGTTTGCAACGAAAACACTTAGAAATTTCAAATTTTAAAAAGAGTTAACGGTGCAAAATAAACGATCAGTCGACAATGTGGCATCTATTACAAACGTGACAAAAAAACTAAAATTTTGCGAAGATCAAGTAACAACATTAGAGCAAAAATATACACAGGAAGAAAATTTTAGCAAGGAAACTATACAAAATATCGACAATAGAATATTAAATTTTGAGGTTAAAGTAGACCTCGCAGAGAAACAGATAAGTGTCCTTGATAGTTACAGCAAGAAACTCAGAAGCTACTAGTTAAATTGCAAAGGGATTTAAATATTGATGCCATTCAAAAAAAGTTAACAAATGATCTTAAAAAAAAGTTTTAAACATTTTCAAATTTAGTTTACGATAGGATTTCAATGGAGGTGGAAAATTTCAAAGATGTCTATGACGGAATGACTAAGAATACAAAAGATATTGAAAGGATTTTGAATTTACATTTAATGGTTCACCAAAAGGACGATGAAAAATTAGTGGCATTAAAAGAGCAATTCAACATTATGTCACAACAAATTTCAGAATTAAAACCCATAGAATATTTAAATAAAGAAGAAATAGAAAATATTAAAACAACTTTACAAAATAATAATAATATCTCATTAAGAATTTCAGACATTTAAAAAAAAAGTTGGTGAAATAAAGAACTCTGGTATACAGATTTAAATGGTCTTGATAAAATTAATAAAGATATCGAGTTATTAAAAAAATTCATTAAAAGTGAAAATTTAATTTTAAAAGCGGATATCGAAAAAGTGAACAACATGCTGAACACAAGATTTAGGGAGATGGTATCTTTCAATTCAAAAGAAAAAATTAAAAGCTTTAGAACGGATGTTGATAATTTAAGTACAACTAAAACAGAAATATTGAATAGTGTTCTTAACGGTAAACAAATTTATGTGCTGCCTTTATCTGAAAGGCAGATTGTCACTGGTATTCATTCTTTCGTATGAAATATCGTTAAAAAATTCAAGGACGAACTAACTAAAATAGACGAAGGTATGAGCGAATTAGATATCATACTTAGTCCTACATCACTGAAATATCTAAACACAAGAATTAAGGACGGTCTTCATGACATAAGCAGAAATATTGCTAAAATTAAAGGATATTTTAAAGAAACTTAAAGTATACGACGAAACATATAAGAATTACTGGGATAATTATTTTCCTAAATTATTCGATTAATCGTAATGTTTCTCATTAAGGAGACGGTTGTCGACGAATTACATAAACCTGCTAGAAAAAATTATCAAAGAAGAAGGGTTATTATTAGGGGACTCGATGATTTATGGCAGGCCGATTTAGTGGAAATGCTTCCCTATGCTAAATTAAATAGGGGGTACAGATATATTTTGGTAGTAATAAACGCTTTTTCAAAATATGTCTGGGCTCAACCCCTTAAATCTAAACAAGGAAAGGAGGTAACTCGCGCTATGAAAATAATAATAGACAAAAACAAGAAGCCAAGAAATTTACAAACCGATTTAGAAAAGGAGTTTTATAATAGAGATTTTCAGCAACTTATGAGTGATTTTAAAATAAACCATTACAGCACTTTTTCTAACCTGAAAGCAAGTATAGTTGAACGTGTTAATCGAACCCTTAAAATAGTATGTGGAAATATTTTAGTAATCAGGGCAGTTATAAATGGCATACGGCTTTGTCAAGTATTATCGAAAAGTATAATAATACTAAACATAGCACTATAGGATATAAACCTGTTGAAGTTAACCCAAGAAATGAAAAATCTATATTACTAAATTCGTTCACCTTTAAAAAAATAATCGATTTGAGGATGCAGATACTGCCATAAGCAGAATAATACACTTTTATGTCAAATTTCACAAATTTCACAAATCCAATACAATTACAACAATGTATACATCATTTAAGGAAACAACGTGTATCCGAAGATATGTGTGTGTTTCCCAAATGATATACAGAAAATTAAACGTTCTCTTAATATCTATATATCTTATATCACTACTAGTAGTAGAGATTTAAATCATAGTAAGTTTAGGGTTAATGACTTTGTTAGAATTTCCAAACAAAGAAAAGCTTTTGAAAAGGAATATACGCCAAATTGGTCTACTGAAATTTTTTAAGTAAGAAAAGTGAACCTGACAAATCCCACCACCTATCTCCTGAAAGATGAGAGAAATGAGGACATTGCGGGAGCATTTTATCAACAAGAGTTGCAGAAAGTTAAACATCCTGACGTGTATTTAGTTGAAAAAAAAATGAGAAAGAAAGGGAGTAAGGTGTTTGTTAAGTGGCTTGGGTTTGACAAATCTCACAACTCATGGGTTCCAAAAAAAATGTTTTGTAATATATATATATTGACAAATAAAACGATTTTATAAATTAAATGTATTTTATTTTTAATTAAATTTATACCTATTAACATATATTTTCATTCTATGCTCTTCATTTAAAACATTAGAAAGTAAAATTTCACATTGCTGAATTCGTCTTTTGAATCGTAGTTGGTCCAGATATTGTCTTCTAAAATTACTTTTCGAGCATTCCGATAGGCAAATGACCATGCAACTAGTACATAAACTTTATTTTGATCTTCACAGAAACTCACTGTTTTCCTCGTATTTTATTTTTTGTCCATTGTTAATCATCATATTTTACAACTTCTCCGGATATATTGTTGCAAACTCTAGCATGGTGCGTACATTTTCACTGTTTGAATTTTGGTTTGGATTTAAAACATTATAAATATTTGTAAGCAAGTCTCCTGCATGTTTTATACTACTTTTAAACACATTGAAATACTGTGAAAACTCTTGTCTTTTAACTATTTCAATCCTATAATTAATTCATCAATAATTAATCACTGCTAACCTCACTGTTGCTGGTGGAATACCCAAAACTTTGATTAAAGGTATAATACATCTTATTTACTGAAGAAGAGCATGCAAAGGCATTCTTATTATAGTTGTTTCCCCACCAACTTGATTCAGTTGTATAGGTTAAAATATGTAAAAGTAATTAAAACAGGATTTTTTTTTTTCATTAATTTATTTCACAGGAAAATAATTAGGTATAAACATATTTAGTAAAAATAACAAAATAGTAACAATAAACAACGGTATTAATATTTGAAAATCTTTTTGTTGCACTGGTGATATTTTCGATATTTTGTCTTTTGTTTTAAGTTGCCACAAACACTCAATTAGATCACAGTGTTTATGAAATTTATAATGTTCCTCAATGAGGCAGTCTTCATATCTCCAATCAAAGATCTCTACACCACAATAAAAACATTTGCAAACATCTTCGAACATCAGATAGTAAAATCCACAGCCTGCTAATAATAGTTCAGGTGATATTTTTCCGTTCCATTTTCTAAACGAAATTATTCTTTGATCGTAGTTTCTATAAGATAGATTGTCAATTTCCTTATCAAAAGATTCTAAATACATTATTACTTAGTTAAAACTGAAATATTTTACAGTGTGAACCCTTAATATATTAATAATTAAGGTAGAGGGGATTACCAATCTTCATTATCTCTAAGCCACTTGTACAAGGGAATATCCTGGTGACCCCAGGCAAGACTATCAAAAGAGTTTGGAAACTTGAAGCGTTTATCGTCAGTTGAGATTAAAGCTACTTTATTTAACAATTCGGTAAAAATATTATGCGACCTAGATCGAAACAAATACATGGTACAAAAGGTTTTTGCATTATTTTCAACGACGTCCTTGTAATGAGTCAAATTTAAGTCAGTATCTGTGTACAATAATTTAACCTTTTCTTGATATAACGGTTTTAAGAAATCGTAAAAGAAACTATACATTATCGTTTTGGATATATCTAAAATATCCCGCATATACGGGCTTATCGTAATCTATAAAGACCTTACCCATATGTATGGCCGTTAAGTTTCCGTTATACAGGGTGACTCGGATCTAAATGTACATACATCACCAGGAGATAGTGGACATCTTGGGGGTTCTAAATAATCTATCTTTAGTGGGTCCATCTTTCCTCGTTACTTAGATACAGAGTGTTTTATAAGGTTTGGCTCATTTTTGTTTTTGCCATAATTCTTTTAGCACCCGGTATAAAATGTTCATATTCGGTGGAAATATTTTGAGTAGCTATCGCTTCAAAATGCCGTATGAAAATTTTTTGAAATTCAGGTCCGGACTTTAAAAACAAGACTGATTTAATTTTTTTAAATTCAACACCCTGTATATCATATTTTTGTCAATTTGATTTTTTATTTGAAAAACACATAAAAAACTAATTCTAATGACATACTTATCAAAATCCCCGCACTCGCCGCTCAGCCATAATAAATTGCTCTTCTTTAGATGTTGAAACACATTCAAAGTAATAACTGTTTTTATAACGACAATAATACCAATAAACCAAAGTAATAAAATAGCGGCGTGTTAAAATTTGAAAATTTTCAATTCAATTTGACTCCATGGCTCGGCACCTCAGAACAACGAAATATTGGGGGGCAACAAAACATAATAAGTCATTGTCAGTTGTAACCTGTCAGATTTTTGGGCATTATGAGGATATTTTTGTTAAACATTTACTTCTCGTTTAAAATGCCCCATAAATTTTCAAACCAAGAATACGCTGATATAATATTTGTATATGGATTTTGCGATGGTAACGGGCGAGCCGCTTCTCGAGAGTATGAATTAAGGTTTCCTGAAAGAAGATGTCCAAACCATCAAACATTTTCAAATGTATTTTCTTTTGTTCGTGAACAAGGACATTTTGCGACACAAAATAATATTGATCAGCCTGTAAGTCACCCAGTTCAACAGGAAGAAGACATTTTAAATTTGATCGAAGAAAATCCAAAAACATCCACAAGGAAAATTGCTAGACGTCTGCATATAACGCAAAAATTAACCCATTCAACAATAAAAAAGGCTTATATCCTTATCATATCCAAGAGGTACAAAGGTTGGAACCAGGTGATTATGCTAACCGTTTGGTTTTTTTGTCAGTGGATTAGGAGGCACCAAAGAGATATTCACCGGACTTTGTGGACCGATGAAGCTCAGTTTACCAGAGATGGAGTCAACAATTCCAGAAATTGTCATCTATGGTCTCTAGAAAATCCAAATGCTATTAGGCAGTCGCACTCGCAACATAGATTTTCCATAAATGTTTGGGCAGGTATAATCAATGGTAAATTGATTGGCCCACACATCTTTGAAGAAAGATTAGATAGTAACCAATATTGGCAATATTTACACTTTTTGGAAAACATCTTGCCAAATCTTTTCCAAAATGAGAATGTTAATTTAAGAGGAATGTATTTCCAACACGATGGAGCCCCTCCACATTATGCAAGAATTGTTTCCGAACTTTTAAACAATAGATATCCCAACAGATGGATAGGTCGTGGGAGGCCCCATTCTTGGCCAGCAAGATCTCCCGACTTTAACCCGCTGGACTTTTTTTTTGGGGGGTATATGAAAAATTTAGTTTACGAGGAAGAAATTAATACACGGGAACAGCTCTTGCAACGCATTATCGCTTCATTTCAGGAAATAAAAAATAGACCAGGTGTAATCAGAAGTGCAGTTTCAAATTTAAATATCAGAGGAAGAAAATGTGAAGAAGTTAATGGTGGGCATTTTGAAAATATTCTCAAATAATTATGTTTTGGTTATTTTTGTTATTATTGGTATTATTGTCGTTATAAAAACAGTTATTATTTTGTATGTGTTTCAACATCTAAAGAAGAGCAAATTATTATGGCTGAGCGGCGAGTGCGGCGATTTTGATGTATGTCATTAGAATTAGTTTTTTATGTGTTTTTCAAATAAAAAATAAAATTTACAAAAATATGATATACAGGGTGTCGAATTTAAAAAAATGAAATAAGTCTTGTTGTGAAAGTCCGGACCTGAATTTCAAAAAATTTTTATACGGCATTTTGAAGCGATAGCTACTCAAAATATTTCCACCGAATATGAACATTTTATACCGGGTGCTAAAAGAGTTATGGTAAAAACAAAAATGAGCCAAACCTTATAAAACACTCTGTATCTAAGTAACGAGGAAAGATGGACCCACTAAAGATAGATTATTTAGAACCCCCAAGATGTCCACTATCTCCTGTTGATGTATGTACATTTAGATCCGAGTCACCCTGTATATAAATGATTCTTTAAAATATGGCTTATCAATAAGATTCTCCGCCCCATCTTTTCTCCTATTTTTTAACCACTCGGTAACCAACCTAATATCAGTTCTTTTTTCAACATTTTCCATAGTTTTACCGTATATACTATTATTAGCCAACTTGTACGTACTTCTTTCAAACTCGGTTTTAGTGTCATTGCGCAATTTTGTGTTTAAATCGATATATTTTTTGAGCCAAGGTGATTGTGTAAACTCTAAGACTCTGTGAATTTTAGTCAAATTTAGTCCATGGTTAAGACATTGCTTAAGTAACATGTAATGAATTACATATTTTTCCTTGTTTCTTAAATTTGGGATTAATTTCGAGCATTTACAATTTGGCGGTTGATAATTTTCAGGACAAAAAGGAAATTCGTTATGTAAGTCGTGTAAATCACCCAGATAAGTTAGGTTCACTTCTAAAACATAGTCCTTTATCAGATGTGTCGGAAATATTTAGAACGTTAAAATTTTCACTTTTATCTTGTGATAACCAAACAAAATCTTTTTGTGGAAGGTACTGAGACATTGCATAACCATATAAATTCGTTGCATCGACATATAAAATATACTTATCGGGTTTAGATTGATCATAATTTGACAGAAATTTATTATTTGCCTCGGATTTCCTAGAAACACAAGTACTGACTCCCTTTCTTACATTATCTTTAAAAAAATGTAACATATCAACATATGTTAATAATTCTAATTCCGTCCCTGTGTGCAATAAAAAGCTATCAAAACTGAAACTAGGAAAACTTACATACGCCGCAGGTTCTAGATGATAGGTACCGAGACAAGTTTTCCTAAAATTTTTAAATACATCGGCCAAAAGTAAAACATCCGATTTTAAATAAATATCGTAATATTCCCCCATAGACTGGCACTGAAACAAGTTCCACACATTTTTTGCTCGGTCGTACTCCTCGTCGCTAATATGTTCATCTACCAAATCATTATAAAACTGATCTTTTTCGGGCAATTCATTTTCGTCTAATTTTATATAAGAATCTATGTAACTGTAAGGAAAAACTCCTTTTTGACGAATAAAATTAAACTTGTCTTTCTCCTTAAAATATTTAAATATTTCTAAACATTGATTATCTTTTAAAGTTTCAGATAGTTTTGATAAGGAACCAGGCAAAAACTGGAAACTATCTATAAACCTGATAGAAAAATATTTTTTCTTTTCTTTTCTGCTTTTTTTAATCAAAATAACTACCTACCTCAAGGAACTTTTCAAACATAATATACTTTTCCTTATTTTGTGCAATCACCCCAAACGCTCCTTGTTTTGACAAAGGCTTTTAATAAATAGGTGGGCATCATAATTTTTTAGGTTATGTAATACAACCGGAATGAAACTTGGTATCTTAAAATTAAATTACATATTGAATGTGCAGGTCCTCTATAATTTCCAGTTAAATGACAGTGGTCTGAAACTTTTTCTTCACCAGTTTTAATTATTTTTTTACAAATGTGACACTCGTTTGTATAATTATGTCGTAGTTTTTCCAATACACTTAAATTATGCATTGGTTTTGTATGTCGTATATATTTGTTATACAGGTCATAAATGTCTCTTTCTAGGAAATTAATAAAAACGTTTGCACAATCAATACCCCGATAAAGTTAAAATTTTGAAGCTTTATCGTCAAAAGAACATTTGATATAATAAGCAAATGAGTATGGAATATGTTCAAATTGTTTAAGCGTGTAAGGTTGGTTTGCTTGTAAGTCGTTGGTTTGATTAGTTAGAGGTTTAAGGATGCACTCGAAATCTGCATAAATGACAAAGGGTACTTCCATTTGTTTTTGAATATTTATAAATTTTAAAATATTTCCAGGTACTGAGTTGCCAAATTTATCTATTTTGTTTTCTGTGGTTGGTAAATTAATTCGTACATGACCACAATCAAAAAGAGAATGTCTATTTAGTTTTTCATTACAATCAAAATATTGCAGGCAGCCGTCACAAAAGTACTTTTTCCCATTATGTAATGTTAGTTGCCTTGAAACTAATCTAGACAAATCAGAAATTAAACAGTAATGAAAATTTCCATTTTCGTCACTTATTAACAATGAATTCTTATGATTATTTTGCTTGACATTGGTATAATGTAAAGGTCCAATCACTTCGTGCCCCAAATCAGACTTTAGTTTTTCCAAACCATAGACATTAACCGATATATTATTTTGTAATTCAAATTTTGAGATGTTAGTTAGTTTAACTGGACTATCGATACCTGTAATGTTTAAGACCGTTGAAAAGTGTGGGCACGACGAGGTTTTAAACTCCGATCCTGTAGGAGAATGTAAGGCTGCCACAATTGACCAGAAGAAACAATATTAATCATCGTTCCTTATATTTACAACTGCTCCCTTCTGCTGAATATCTATGGGTAGTTTAAGGTGTGCGGAAGCTCTTAGTGGGTTATATTTATTGATATTAACTTCCACATGTAAAATGTTGACCAAACTTCATCCTGTAAAAGGACAACTTTTAGAACTCTGAGATTTTGGGGCTATTGTCTTAAAATTTAACAAGCAAATATTAAAATTAGAGATATATATAAATAACTTACCTGAATCCCTTTCTGCCATTTCATCAGCTTTAACATTGATTATTCTGCTCATCATCAATATATTGGGTTAGGTCTGTAGTCTGACAGAGTATTTTAAATTGTGTGTTAAACGACTTCACACTATGAATTCCATTTACAGGGTTTACATATAAACCAAAAAGCTCTAAATTAGTTTTAACACAGTTATGTTTTTGAACCTCTAGTCATAATAAGTCACTTAGTTTCTGAAAAATGTTGCCAAAGAACTCCTTGATGTTAATATGATGGCCCTCAGGCTTGATTCTGTATGATATTATTGTTGCTTTAAAGGCAGTCTTGATCGTTTCAATTCAATTTAAAACAGTCACAACTTTATTTTTATGTTCGTTTGAGCGTAGATGACTTGTAAATAACCTTTTGGAAAAGGATTTTTTACAAGCTGCACAATATCTCAACGTTTGTTCTAAAAAACAAAATAAAAAAATAAACAACTAATTAACAGAAAATGAAATCAAATGATCTTATATAGTAAATTGAATCTTTACTTTCATTTCTATAATTATGTAATACAAATAAGTGTAATAAACATAATTTTTACCTGGTTCCTTAAGAGTTTTCTGTCTTTTTACTTTCTTCATACTATCCAACTGTGATTTGTTCCCTGTTATCTTACAGGACTGTCTCAAATGACGTAGTAAATTGTCTCTTCTGCGAAAAGTTTTTTGGCAACTACTACACCGAAATGCCACTTTCTTTTACTTAAAACTTGTGTTAAAAAACCTGTTATATAACCGGTGAATAATCAGTTTTAATTGACTAATATTTTACTTAAATTTTCTTTTAATAGGTAAAAAAGGTGAGGGGACGGAGATTCAAACAGTAAGGTTAACCACTTCCTCCAATATTTGTAATATTCGAGTCCATTTCTGTTTTCCGTTATTAGACAACTTTTTAGTTGTAACGGAAATTGTTATTTGGCGCTTAGTTATGACTTTTATTTTTTTTTTTTAAATCTCGGGCGCCACCCTTTATTGTTTCAAGTGGTAAAGGGATCCACTATGCCTATCGGGTAGCCTTTAAACAGAGGAGAAATGTTACCAGAGTTCGTTATTGTTCAAAAGGCGAGTTCTGACGGTATCCTATAGCCAGGGATGGGTGATAGAACAGAAACAACTATTTTAGTAAACTAGATTTATTTCATTATAAATATTCAATGTCCCAACAAAAAAAAATCAATTTCTAGAAGCCAACAAATGTTTTTAAGATGACGGAAAATAGGTGAATCCTAGTCTAAATTGCATAGGTATACGTGTGCCGGTAAGTTAATCAAGCGGGCGGTGTTAAATCGGGTGAAAACGGTGAACGGTGAACGGCGAACGGTGAACGTTGAACGGTGAACGGTGAACGGTGAACGGTAAGCGGTGGTAGTTAGTAAAGCAGGATGAAAAGATTAATGTTAAGCGGTAACGGCGGTAAGCGTTAAGCGTAAGCGGGAATGATTAAAAAAAATAAAACTGTTTCGTTAGCCAGGTAAGATTGCGGGATGGTAATGATAAGTAGTGCACAATAAATGATGATGCAGTAATTACGATAAGAGACGTTCAACTCCGGTGCGGCGTTAAGTTATAGACTCAATTTTAAGGATCTCGTGGAACGGACTTAAAATAAATCGGCTTTTCACAAAAGTACACTACTGAACCACTTGGCACCAATGGGCGATTAGCCACCGCAAAAGTGCCACGTAACAGGCGATTACCCACCGACTTGGGCCGCCAGCAAGTAATAGCTCACACGTGGTTCAGCGGTGAAAATCAGGATATATTGGACTTTACGAAAAATTTTAAAATGAAATTGAGAGTTAAGGTGACACAGGTAACGGCGTTATTTAACCAGGCAAAACGCTGATTCACTTGACACCAATGGGCGATTAGCCACCTCAAAAATGCCACGTACCAGGCGATTATCTACCGGACTTCCGCCAGCGAATAATTGCTCACATGTGAATCAACGTTCGGATCCTGATTAAACGTCGGCGTCGGTTAGTAAAAAGAAATATCAAAAATAATGCCCTGAATTTATAAATATTACGAAATTATATACCTCCCAGATCTTATATTATTTTAAGCACTTTTCAACTTAATATTTTAGGATACGGATTTAAATTTTAATTTTATTAAAACTGAAATAACTTTTAATGCAAAAATACGGTGTAGAACGGTCTCTTATCAGTAAAGAATTCGGATAAAGTAAACACTCAAAATAAAAAAAAATGAATAAAAACTTGTTACCTTTCTAACAAAACAATTTCTTCAGTGCACAATATTTACAGGTGATGCCTTCGGTATTCGGAGCAGAAGTCAATTTTGCATCGGTACTGCTTTTCAGCTGGACTCGCTGGACCCCGGTACTCCCTCCAGGCTGCGCTGTATTTCTCCGGCCGCTGGAGCGCGATTCTATCATCGAGCTGAATATACTGGGCGGTATTTGATTAAGTTTTAACGGAATGATTTTAATTGAATACGGCGGTTGCTTAATTGCTTTAATGGATTAATTTAATTAAATTGGTGGTTGCATATTGTTTTAAAATTATAATTATACCGGTTGTCCCAAAAATCAAAATTTTCTGTTGTAGAAAAGCGGAGTTAAAACAAAACTCGTTTAATTGATTCGGAGCTCTATTTAAATATGCAAAAATGACTGAAAAAAACTTGTAACTTCGTTACATAGTTTGGTGCATATATAGATTATTTAAGCAAAAAGACAAACTTTTTACTCTTGATTTTAGTATACGATTATGTTTTGTATTATCTTTTTAAGGGGTTACATTCGTATTTTCTGTTCGGGTATATACGTTCAAGAACTTATTATTTGTTTTTTGTTTGTGCTGAAACTGAATTAAATTGTTTAGACAAAAGATTCGACCCTATAGATTGTAATAACGGAATCGATTCCTTAGTAAACCCATCAATTGAATCAAATTGTTTAGACAAAAGATTCGACTCTATAGATTGTAATAAAGGAATCGATTCATTAGTAAACCCATCTGAATTATCTGACAAATTGCTTAAACTACCAGTGAAAATGTTCGGTAAAACTTTTTCAAAATTGCTTTCTGTAAAATTTAAACCTTCATCTGTTACTTCTGGTTTAAAAACAACACTAGTTTGCTCGACTAAATCTACAATGTCATTAGTTTCAAATGTCTCGCAATAATTTTTACAATTTTCCACAAAGTTTGTTGTCCCTACATTATCGCGAAAAAGTCTTTCATCTACAATTTAATCTAAATCTGGTGTAAAACATAAATCTTGATCAAAGGGTATTGGAGAAAAACAACTAAATTCCCTGTTTAAATCATCACTCAGCTCTTTTACCGGAAATAAAATATTTTCCAATGTGTTAACTGGTTTCACTACTAGCTTGTCAGACGTATTCATTACACAAAGTTTTAAGTAAAGACAACGAATGGAACTTACTATATATAGCAGTAAATCCATTCACTATACGTCTTGCTTGCGAGCTTGCAATATATAGCAGTAAATCCATTCACTTTACGTCTTGCTTTCAAATTTGAACAAGTTATGTTCGTAAAATAAAAATTTAGACGATAAGGACGTGAACGTTTACGACAGGATCACTAGCCGTTGAAATAAACTGCTTTTAAATTTGTACTAGTTAATTTCCTAAAATAAAAATTAAGCTACTATATATTATGTAAAATTTGTCTCCAAACGATAGTACAACAAGCGAAATGAAGTCTAGTAAACTAAGTGTTTGCTTGGACAATCCAGGAACAGCTGCGCCAATCGACCATAGCTGGGACATAACAACCCCAGTACCAATCGACCATAGCTGGGACTTAACAACTCAAGTGCTAATCGATCATAGCTGGGACTTACCAACTCAAGTGCCAATCGATTATAGCTGGGACATATCAACCCAAGTGCCAATCGATCATAGCTAGGACTTACCAACTCCAGTGCCAATCGATCATAGCTGGGACATATCAACCCAAGTGTCAATCGATCATAGCTGGGACTTACCAACTCAAGTATCAATCGATCATAGCTGGGACCTAGATCCCCCAGCAACAACATATGATCCTTTACCATATGTTTTAAGGAATAACATATTAAGGCAGGTCCCACCCAAGATGAAAAAATCAGCCAGGAAGGCCTTTCGGGAGGGTGAACGAAGTCGGCTGTCTAAAATCCTTGCTGAACAAGTCCAAAAGGTATAAAAATAAATAAAAACATTATTTTTTATTTAGTTATTTTATTTACTTTTTCTATGTTTTAAGTTTAAAGGTAAAAATTGAAACAAATTCCTTGTTTACTCGTTATGTAAATCTGCGTTTATTTTTAGTTCAGATTATCCTACGCTAAGAAACTAGTTTCTATTAAATCTATTAAATCATAACCAGGTCAATTAAAGGAAGGAAAGTAAAATGTGTTATGTAATTCTAACGGATCAATCTCTGAAAGCACTTGAAAGAGGTCAAGCAAACTTGAATGGCCAAATATAATATAATCTGTTCTAATTTTAAATAAAAAAAACAATATTATTTTATTTCATATTTATCATTTAATCTTTCTCGGACATAGAATTTCGAATAAGCGCAATGTTTTCTTTTAAGTTTAAAATTCTAAATTGTAACAATAATTGAAATAAATTCCTTGTTTGTAAAAACTCTTTACAAGCGGCTGCCCCTCTTTTACATAATTCAGCGTGTTCTGTTTCTCTCAGGTAGAGGTCCACGTCTTGCGCATCTGTGTCATCACCAGTAAGAGCGTAAAATCTTGAATAGGCCTCGGACATCAAAAAGTCCTGGTACATCGATGTGATTAGGGTTTTCATATGTACTAAATTCATCGCTAGTAAGATTGAAACAACAATAGTAATAGTAATAATGTCGAAGCACTGTCTTGCTTTGGATCTGTACTAGGAGACTCGGTAAAATTTATACCAATGAAAGGTCACTCTCCCAAGAAATGAAGGGGGAAAGGGGAGGTGACTGACGGGTGACCGATAGCACGAGAGGGCTACGACTGCGCACCGTAGTTAATACGGAGGAGTGTGTTCTCTCAATGGGGAAATCGGAGGGAGGAGTGCCTTCTCTCAATGGGTAAATACGGAGGGAGGAGTGCCTTCTCTCAATGGGTAAATACGAAGGAGGAGTGCCTTCTCTCAATGGGTAAATACGGAGGAGGAGTGCCTTCTCTCAATGGGTAAATACGGAGGAGGAGTGTCTTTTCTCACAAATAAGATACTAACAAGACATTATAATATTTCATAAACAATAAGTTTTTTGATAATATTTCTGTTTTTTAAATAAAACTTCAAACCAATAATTTATGTAGTTTAATATTTTCTTTTCCAAGAAGTTGTATTTACAACATAAAAATCTATTTAGTCTTCTTGTTTATTTCAATAACAAATAAAATAAAAGGTTTTAAATGGATTGTTATATTATGTTCTAATTCCAACTGTAAATATTTAAGAAAAAGATTTCATAAGTAACGAAAAATTATTTTTTAAAAGGGCCGGCCTCGCGCATGCGCATAACCCGCATAATAATATACACTACACAATGGCCGCGGGTTTTTTGACATTTAATTTGACATGCGTGCAGCGATCCAATAACAAGGGGGTTTGTCTTCTTTAACCTTAGTCTTTATTGGTCCAGTCTAACAGGGCCATTCAGACTGCAGTGGGTGTTCTCGATTTAATTTTTACTCACGTTTTCTCGTCTTGCAACAGTGTGCGACCGTTTGTTCCCGACTATTATAATCCTGTGTTGTGCTTAAGTGACGGTGTTTATATTTTCTAAGGTATGGATTCAATAATAGATTTAACCACCTTTGATTTACAAAAAGCATGCATGATTCATGACTTTATTGATTGCCCGCTTTGTACAATGACTACTGAACAACTTGAGACACATTTCAGACAAGTGGATGTTATTAAGAGCGATGACTTTTTATTTATAAATGAAATTTAATTAACACTTATAGTACGATGGATATCGCTGAAAATGAAATCCTTAACTACTTTAACGATAATAATCCTTTTACTACCATTCCCGGTTTAGAATGTGCGGATTTGGGTGAACTCGAATCGAATAAAGATTTTATACCTTTTGAAACACCTTCCAATGATTCAGACCTAAATATTTTTAAAAAAATTGTATGATCGCGCTCACGTCATATTCGGTGAAGATAGAGGACAAAATTTAAATTCAACAATAAATTATTCTGATATTGATGCGACTGAACTTAATTGTAAAAAAATTAAATTGTCAAAACCCGAATATGAATGTATGTGTTTACCCATTTCCGAGGCGGCTGTGGATGAAACTATTATACACCAAAACAGCCCATATTTAATTGTTAAGGTGCCTGAACAGAGTCTAACTATCGCTGTGAAGGTGCAGGCACCTAAATTACATTTTAGTAAAAGTGTTATGCAGGTGTATAATAATACTTTACATGAATTTTGCGGGGTGATTGACATCTACGAGATTGCAAATTTAAAAACTTCGATGGGGTGCTCACCTAAACAATCCGTTGACTTTGTTAAAAGAACTCCTACGTCGTTTTAACCATCTGAGAAAATAGAGGTTTATGAGCCTCTAAAAAAGTCAACCAATTGTTTACGTGAGGATTTTAAAATAACAAATTTTAATGTATTTAAAGAATCGAAAGAGAAGAAGAAGAGATTTTATGAGTTTATTGATTTAACAACCTCAATAGGGTGTTTACCCCACCATTCTGCCGATGTTGTAAAAAGTGTTCCACTTCAACCCGGAGATAACAAACATCCCAAGTTAGACTCACATTTTCAATTTAAAGCGTATCAGTGCGTTGTCACATCTCCCCCTAGTAGTAGTAGTAGTAGGTGAGGGGAGGCACACGGACCTGGCAAGTAGACCAAATGCAATCATTTTTGCCTATCCCTGAGTCTTCCCCCATCCACTCAACCACCCAGGCTCTCGCCGAACCTACCCGACCTTCTCATGAAGGTCAGGATGTTACTCCAAGCAAGAGTCCTGACTTCCTCCTGTGGGATCACCACTGTCCCAAAGACTTGTCGTCTGAGTCTTCCCAGTGCTTCACAATTGCACAGGAAGTGCAGTGGTGTCTCCTCATCCTCCAAGCATCCCGAACTTATCGGGTCCTCCTCCACCCCCATCGTATGTAGGTGCTTCCTCAATTTGCAGGGTCCTGTTAAGAGTCCTACCAGAGGATTCAGGGCACGCCTACCCCTGTTAAGGATCCATTCTAACTTGGCCCTATCGGGCCAAGTTATGAAATCTTTCGCCTGTCTACACCCTGGCATCTGCCGCCATTCCTCCTTGGAGAGGTTGGCGGTCCATCCCCCAGGGCCGTCCCCACCTGCTGCTTTGATATACTGCCACCTATCTGCACTGCAGGAGGGTGAGAGCCCTCTGTAGTCAGAGACCGGTAAGGTGTAGCAACACGGAGAACTGGGCTAGCCACTAGTCGGGAGTGGTCGTGCGGTAATTTAGAAAGTAATGGAATTATGGGCGCCAGTAACCTATTTAAAGCCACAAGCTCCGTTCCGGAATGTAGATGAGTACTCGGTTACAACATACCATCAATTTACCAGGAGGTGCAACGATGTTCGGTAGTTCGCCAAAATTAATAACACAGAAGAGGAATACCAATGACACTATTTTATTGAAGCCTGTGTAAATTTATAGAACCAAATTTCATAAATCATATTACATACAAAATATTCATCTGGAATATGTACGAATAAACCTCGCTATATTATATCTAGAAATGATAGAGAATGTTTCAGGTACCTGTCGTGATCACGGCCGGTTTACACGCACCAGGCTATATAGGGTGCAACCTTGACGAATGAAAATTATGGGTAATTAAATTAGTAGTATAAAAAAAAAATACATACTCTAGCTCAGTATTCAGATACACCAGCAATGTAATATATTTCTAGCAATGGCTAGTTCGCAAATTATATCAATATGTCATTGGCACACCGGAGATAAACTTACGTTAACTTCAAAACAATACATAAGGTATGTCTAATTAAGTCATGTCAAATATCCAGTTAGAAATACACTAGATACAATTAATTACATAAATACCTTTCTATTTAAATAACCAACTCCATAAATTCTGAATAGATTTAAATTTAAGATAATAGTCTAGTGCGGACCTGCATGGACCAAGTATAAGGAAATATTTTCCCCCTATAAATAATTACATATATTTCAACTTTAATAATAAATTTAACTTAAAAATAGCCGACCAGTACGGACCTGCATAGATCCAACTACTGAATAATTAAATACCTTCTTGGTCAAATACTTCAAACTCTGTACTTTAAATTCTAAGTTACTAAACAGAAATAATAGTCCAACGCAGTCCTCCACAAATCAAATCATTAAATAACTAGATACCTTTCTGGTTAAATATCTGTGACGCTGTACTTTAAATACGGAATTATTAACAGGAATAATAGTCCAACCCATTCCTGCATAGATCAAACCATAGAATAACTAAATACCTTTCTGGTTAAATACTAGGAACCTTGTAGTTTAAGTAAGAAATCTGATCCGGTCCTGCATAGATCAATCCGTTCTGAACTGCCACCAGCCTAGCCTATGGTACTACAGTAAAGGATGAGGGTAGGTAGATGAATATCCCCCGGGAACAGCCCTAAAATTTACAGAAAAAACCGTTGCTCATACCGCCAAATATATGTGGCCAGAAAGCTTGTAATACTTACACACTGTCTCGTGTGGCTGTAGATCTAGGTCTTGAGCAAAGATGAAGAGTTCAGTGATGAGATAATGGATTACAAAGTTAAATGCATTTTGGTTGACCGATAATCATATCTAAAAGGGATAAGCATCCACATGTAGTCCAGAATAATTATGATGAATATTCAGCAAGGAAAATAAAAAAACGAAAACTCATAAAACAAAACACATTGATGACTTACTTGACTGATCCTACGCCTTAGCTGACCGAAGTGCTCTAATATCCAGCCCTAGGCCGTAGTTGGTGACAAAACTATACACTATAACACCAACACTACTATTTTTGGATGAAAAAATCCCTCATCAACGAGGAGTGTATCCCAAAACACTATTCAAATCCCCAAAAATAGGCAGCAACTTCTCGCGTCCAGCGGCACCAGGAACCAAGTGTCGGAAGATGGCCGTCCTTGTCGGCACTACCCAGAAAGGTACTAAATTTAGCGCGGGAAACCTATTTAATTTTGATACTTTAACTAGTACTATTGAGAAAAAGTGATCACTAAAATAGATACTACATCGCCAATAACCAACGATTCCTACAATATTTTCAGAAGAATCCTAGCCTATATTGAGTAATTAATTTTTAAAATAACTATAATTTTAAATGATTTATATCCGGCATTAGCGGCAATTGAGGAAGGCGGAGCATAACCCACGATCCATGGTTGAGTTTGTTCATAAGGTCGTACCATTACAGTCTTTAGACATTGTCAAATATAGCTATCTCTTTTCGGCTATCTCTGAATATACACCGCGGTACTCCCGGATGATAGCAGAGCCCATCTCCTTGACAATTAGGTTCCACACCAAACAGACCTTCCTCAAATATTCCTACGCGCGTCGCGCGTCGCCGCGATGATTGCAGTTGACCGGGTACGATTTCTACGGTACGTTAGTAAGCCCACAGTATTCGAAGTAGGTTCTCGCTTCGCAGGACAAAATTATACGGCGAGTTGCCAGAACCGGACTGAGAATCAAACCGTATCAATTTAGATCTTGCCCAATGATACTTTAACATTTATTAGGCAAATAAACTCTAGCTATATTACAATAAAACACTTAATAAGTACAAATAGAAAATATCGATATCAATTATTTAACTAAATTTTGATAATTTAAAAATATTACCGTTACAAATCCCCCCCAACTTTAAAAGATTTTACCCAAAATCTTTAAATAGTTTAATCTTCATCTGGAGGATGAGACTTTAAATCCTTGATGTGCCAATTCCCACAAGGCTTGCCCTTACTATCTTTTAATTCGTAAGTCCAAGGTGATAATTTTTTAGATATCGTAAAGGGTCCAACATACTTCGGGGCCAGTTTTGCTGCAAAGTATTTTGAGGCATCCGAAAGAACGTAATTCTTACGCCAAACTAACTGATTCGGTAAAAGCTGTTCATCACGACGACGAAGATCGTACATCTTCTTATTCTTTTCATAAGCTCTACCTAATTTAATCTTAACGTCTTCATACAAATTCTTTATTCCTTGAGTACGTTGCTCCCCAAGTGAAGTACGATTAAAACTTATCAGCGTATCCGAAGTTTCTGTATCGTTGGTCCGGGGTAGTTCCCGACCAAACACTATAAAATTCGGGGAAAATCCTGTCACCTCATGAACAGCGGAACGAATCGCACTACCAACACTACCCAAATATTTATCCCAAGTCCTATGATTTTCTGATACGAATGACATAAGCATTGTTTTCATAACTCTGTTTACTCGTTCACAGGGATTCGCTTGGGGGTGATAATTGGCAGTAAATTTTATGTAGGTACCATATTTACGCATAAGTGCTCTGAACTCATTGGAGCGAAACTGGACACCATTATCAACAATAATTTTCGCAGGGCACCCAAAAATTGACATGACGTAATCTTCTAAGAGACGACAAACAGCTGAGGCTGTTGCCGAACGTAACGGAAGCAATAAGGTAAATTTGCTAAAGCAATCCGAGACGACAAAAATGTAGGAATAACCAGACGTAGACCGAGGAAGTGGCCCAACAAAATCAGCGCATATAAGCTGAAAGGGTTCAGTAATCGAGGTCTGAGGACTAAGCATAAGGCCCGCAGGCGGTTTTTGTTCTGGCTTAATAGAAACACACACGCGACAGCGTCGTACAAAACTCGCAACATCAACTCTCATTTTCGGCCAATAGACGGTCTTGGAAAGTTGGCAATAAGTTTTGAATACGCCCAAATGACAGAGTGCAGTATGAGCTTCCTGTATCATTGGTTTCCTTCTTTCAGAAGGAATGACTTCTCGCCAATAATCCCCTTCTTTGGCTAATTCAGGAAACTTTGGTTTAACATATTTGAAAAGCCGTGTACCTGAAATGCGAAAGGTTGAGTATTTCTTTGGAAACTTAGCTACTTTCTCCAATAGCCTTAAGAACCATGAATCCTCAACCGTATCCATAGTGGTTAGGTTGTCAATAAATGGGACAGTCCTGGAGAGTGTATCTGGTACTATATGATCTTTTCCTTTACGATGAATTATAGAGTAATCATACTGTTGCATGCGAATAGCCCATCGTGCCAGACGGCCAGTAGGGTTCTTTAGGTTATTTAACCATACCAAACTATGGTGGTCCGTTATGACGGTGAATTTAGATCCTTCCAAATACGGTCGCAACTTCTCTATCGCCCATATTACGGCGAGACATTCTCGCTCAGTGACTGTATAATGTCTTTCATTCCGATTCAATGATCGGGAACAATACGCTATGACTCTCTCTCCATCAGGAGACTGTTGTTGACTAAGCACTGCGCCAATACCAAATCCACTGGCGTCAGTTTGAACAGTAAAGGGTAAGGAGAAATCCGGACATGTTAGAACCGGTGCGGAAACAAGACAATCTTTTAACGCCTGAAAGGAATCTTCACAGGCTTGATCCCATGTAAATGATTGGTTTTTTCGAGTTAGATTAGATAAGGGTGATATTAGTGAAGAGAAATTGGGGACAAAGCGTCTATACCAAGAGGCTAAGCCGATAATCCTGCGAACTTCAGTTACGTTGGATGGAACTGGAATTTTTAGGATAGCGTTGACCTTCTCCGGATCCACATGTAGTCCATTGCGATCAACGATATAGCCCAAATACCGCAATTCGGGACGGCAGAAATTACATTTCTCAGTCGAAACAGTTAGATTAGCGTCCTTTAAACGTTTAAAAACTTCCCTTAAGACCTCGATATGTTTCTCGAAAGTAGAGGTCGCGATAATTATATCGTCCAAATATACAAAAACATAATCTTCAAGAGCTGGTCCAAGCACCCTGTCTATAAGACGTTGCCAAGTAGCAGGTGCATTAGAAAGTCCCATAGGCAGTCTGCAAAATTGGAAAAGTCCACGTCCTGACACTGTAAACGCTGTAAGCGGCTTTGATGATTCGGAAAGGGGGACCTGAAAGTATGCTGATTTTATATCCAGAGATGACAAACACCGTGCATTCCGTAGTTTATCGAGGGTTGCCGAGATATAGGGAATGGGATAGGCATCTTTTTCGGTTACATTGTTTAGCTTTCTATAATCTACTACGAATCTCCACGAAACTCCATCCGACTTCTTTACAAGAAGTATTGGTGAAGACCAAGGACTACAACTAGGTTCAACGATCCCTTCATCTAGTAGCTTATCCAGTTCAGAATTAATATGCCCCTGCATCACCGGAGAAACGGGGTAATATCGTTGCTTTATTGGCATAGAGGTGGTTGCTATATGGTGTTCTACCATTTTAGTACAACCAAGACGATTACCCATTTCTTGAAATACTTGGCTGATAAATTTCTCTAGTACTAGGGAATGTTCAGGTGTTAGTTCGGTTCTGGACTGCAATACTCCAGAGTTAACTGATGCACAGTGACAATCTTTAGAAGAAAATTCCCAACTTCCATGCCTTAGGTCAGGCACAATACCCATACGCTTCCAAAAATCAGCTCCTAAAATCAGGAGGTGCCGCAAGCTTGGTATAACAAGCACTCGCATCGCTCTCACACGACCCTCAACCTCCATCGGCAGCGTCAGAGAACCAATGCTTTCACAGGTGTTTCCATCAGCAACAGTACAAGTGATTTTATGATCTTCATTGAGTTGAAGTCCCAGAGATTTTATTAGAGACCATCCTGGCCCGCCCAGAATACTGGAAGAGGCTCCACTATCCAGTAAGCCACGCAACTTTAAGCCCAATATGTCCACCAATAAGTATGGTCGCTCATCGCCCTCAGCATGAGAAAAGATGAAATCGAGAACGGCTCGTTGGGTAACCGGCAGTGGTAAGTTATTGGTGACCGTCGAAGGTCGAGACATATTACGGTCGCTTAATGTCTCCGACTTCCGTTTCCCGAGCTTCCAGAGCATTTGGGACATGACCTCACGGTATAACCAGCATTACCACATCTGAAACAATACTTATTCTTTTTATCGCGGCATTCTGATGCTCGGTGACCAGTTGTCTTGCAATTCCAACAGGTGATTTCAGAGACATTAACCTCACTGGTTCCACTCGTTGAAGCACTGTCAGTGTAAACGTATGCTAAGTCTGGTTCCATCATCTTTTTATGTCTTGGGGGAGGAATAAAGTTTTCAATTGCTTCCTTTCTTTCTTCCAATTGTCTTCCGACCTCAATAAGTTGCTGGATAGTATCAACCTTTACAAGCCCAAGCTGACTTTGGTAAAATGGTGAAATGTTCTTCATTAGAACTTTTAGTTTTAACTGTTCTGTGGTCGAACATGTCAATCGATTGAACATGTTTATCATAGTCGCTATATATAGTCCGATGGACTCATTAGGTCCTTGAGTTCTTTGCTTAATCTCTTCAAAAAGACGGTCATTGTAGTCGCTGGGCAAAAACTGTTTTCTTAAGGCAAACACCAAATCTTCCCACGTTCTAACTTGATCTCTAATAGAATTATACCAAATCTTGGCTTTTCCAGTGAATAAATCCGAAGCAGAAGCACACAATTGAGGTTTAGAAACATTTCTGGAAATACTCAATTCATGGACGCTCTCTAAAAAGGAATTTAAGGACATAGACTCGCCATTATATTTGAGATTCCACAAATAAACAGGTACTGTCTTAGGTCTGTTCATGGTGACAGGACCG
Organism: Polydrusus tereticollis; assembly: GCA_963920685.1. Taxonomy (NCBI): domain Eukaryota; kingdom Metazoa; phylum Arthropoda; class Insecta; order Coleoptera; family Curculionidae; genus Polydrusus; species Polydrusus tereticollis. The sequence goes on from OY987335.1 coordinate 59,439,756, forward strand.
CTTGCTCGTGGCATTGTAACTGACTCCGCTTCGCTGTCTGCACCATCAGAACTTTCCTCCTCTGTAGTAGTAGAATCGTCGTCTTCATTGTCCAAGCTGGTCGACGATAATAAATTAGCCAACTCTAAAGGGCCATGAGTTTGGGATAAACGTTTAAATCTCCTTGCTTTCTGCTGTACAGCCGAATGAAATTTCAAAAGCGAGACTATTAATGAGGAACGTTGCCCCGTTTCTATATCTCCTTTCGGTTTGCTACGATTGGCTCTTTCATAAGCATGCCATATTTTCGTAGAAATTTTGGAAAACTGTCCACTCTCGGCAGTATCCGCGAACTTCTTGACCAGGTCTTCAATCTCCTTAATCTTATCGGTAACGGCCTGACAATCTTTGGCAAAATTATAGGGATAGGTCGGATAAGTTAGAGTTGATCCAGCCTTCTCTAGTTTAAGTAACTGTCGAAGGGTCTTTCGCATGTCTGCCACAGTAGCAGCTTCTTCATCCACCTTTATTCCCCTGAAGGTTAACTCGTACACAAATTCATCTCGATCTAGACGGTTGATCTCCATCTTCATCGCCATGTTTATCTTGTTTATTTTTTTTTCCCTTTCGCAATACTATAATATTTCAGACACAATTTTCAACTATTTCAACTATAAGCACTACCTTAATAATATAATCGGTATATTAGTACCTTAACACTATGCACACACAACCTTATTTCGTAAATAATTAATAACACAAACTTTAATGAGTGCCTCACTAATATCGATACTCCGGTAGTCGAGAATTTCACAAAGAGTGTAGTAAAGCACGCACGGCCTCGACATTAAATCAACAGGACAGCCGCGTAATCAGAAAATAGAAATACCAAAAGAATATAAACAAAACACTCGAATATAGAATCAAATCTAACCGATATTGTAGCAGAGGAGCATCTACCACCGTAAATATTCCTAAAACACAAACAAAAAAAATTCCCTAAATTTAGGGAAATTTGAAAAAAATGGCAACACTGTTTGCAAAAGGGCCCCACGTTGGGCGCCAAACTTGCCACCTATCTGCACTGCAGGAGGGTGAGAGCCCTCTGTAGTCAGAGACCGGTAAGGTGTAGCAACACGGAGAACTGGGCTAGCCACTAGTCGGGAGTGGTCGTGCGGTAATTTAGAAAGTAATGGAATTATGGGCGCCAGTAACCTATTTAAAGCCACAAGCTCCGTTCCGGAATGTAGATGAGTACTCGGTTACAACATACCATCAATTTACCAGGAGGTGCAACGATGTTCGGTAGTTCGCCAAAATTAATAACACAGAAGAGGAATACCAATGACACTATTTTATTGAAGCCTGTGTAAATTTATAGAACCAAATTTCATAAATCATATTACATACAAAATATTCATCTGGAATATGTACGAATAAACCTCGCTATATTATATCTAGAAATGATAGAGAATGTTTCAGGTACCTGTCGTGATCACGGCCGGTTTACACGCACCAGGCTATATAGGGTGCAACCTTGACGAATGAAAATTATGGGTAATTAAATTAGTAGTATAAAAAAAAAAATACATACTCTAGCTCAGTATTCAGATACACCAGCAATGTAATATATTTCTAGCAATGGCTAGTTCGCAAATTATATCAATATGTCATTGGCACACCGGAGATAAACTTACGTTAACTTCAAAACAATACATAAGGTATGTCTAATTAAGTCATGTCAAATATCCAGTTAGAAATACACTAGATACAATTAATTACATAAATACCTTTCTATTTAAATAACCAACTCCATAAATTCTGAATAGATTTAAATTTAAGATAATAGTCTAGTGCGGACCTGCATGGACCAAGTATAAGGAAATATTTTCCCCCTATAAATAATTACATATATTTCAACTTTAATAATAAATTTAACTTAAAAATAGCCGACCAGTACGGACCTGCATAGATCCAACTACTGAATAATTAAATACCTTCTTGGTCAAATACTTCAAACTCTGTACTTTAAATTCTAAGTTACTAAACAGAAATAATAGTCCAACGCAGTCCTCCACAAATCAAATCATTAAATAACTAGATACCTTTCTGGTTAAATATCTGTGACGCTGTACTTTAAATACGGAATTATTAACAGGAATAATAGTCCAACCCATTCCTGCATAGATCAAACCATAGAATAACTAAATACCTTTCTGGTTAAATACTAGGAACCTTGTAGTTTAAGTAAGAAATCTGATCCGGTCCTGCATAGATCAATCCGTTCTGAACTGCCACCAGCCTAGCCTATGGTACTACAGTAAAGGATGAGGGTAGGTAGATGAATATCCCCCGGGAACAGCCCTAAAATTTACAGAAAAAACCGTTGCTCATACCGCCAAATATATGTGGCCAGAAAGCTTGTAATACTTACACACTGTCTCGTGTGGCTGTAGATCTAGGTCTTGAGCAAAGATGAAGAGTTCAGTGATGAGATAATGGATTACAAAGTTAAATGCATTTTGGTTGACCGATAATCATATCTAAAAGGGATAAGCATCCACATGTAGTCCAGAATAATTATGATGAATATTCAGCAAGGAAAATAAAAAAACGAAAACTCATAAAACAAAACACATTGATGACTTACTTGACTGATCCTACGCCTTAGCTGACCGAAGTGCTCTAATATCCAGCCCTAGGCCGTAGTTGGTGACAAAACTATACACTATAACACCAACACTACTATTTTTGGATGAAAAAATCCCTCATCAACGAGGAGTGTATCCCAAAACACTATTCAAATCCCCAAAAATAGGCAGCAACTTCTCGCGTCCAGCGGCACCAGGAACCAAGTGTCGGAAGATGGCCGTCCTTGTCGGCACTACCCAGAAAGGTACTAAATTTAGCGCGGGAAACCTATTTAATTTTGATACTTTAACTAGTACTATTGAGAAAAAGTGATCACTAAAATAGATACTACATCGCCAATAACCAACGATTCCTACAATATTTTCAGAAGAATCCTAGCCTATATTGAGTAATTAATTTTTAAAATAACTATAATTTTAAATGATTTATATCCGGCATTAGCGGCAATTGAGGAAGGCGGAGCATAACCCACGATCCATGGTTGAGTTTGTTCATAAGGTCGTACCATTACAGTCTTTAGACATTGTCAAATATAGCTATCTCTTTTCGGCTATCTCTGAATATACACCGCGGTACTCCCGGATGATAGCAGAGCCCATCTCCTTGACAATTAGGTTCCACACCAAACAGACCTTCCTCAAATATTCCTACGCGCGTCGCGCGTCGCCGCGATGATTGCAGTTGACCGGGTACGATTTCTACGGTACGTTAGTAAGCCCACAGTATTCGAAGTAGGTTCTCGCTTCGCAGGACAAAATTATACGGCGAGTTGCCAGAACCGGACTGAGAATCAAACCGTATCAATTTAGATCTTGCCCAATGATACTTTAACATTTATTAGGCAAATAAACTCTAGCTATATTACAATAAAACACTTAATAAGTACAAATAGAAAATATCGATATCAATTATTTAACTAAATTTTGATAATTTAAAAATATTACCGTTACAATACCTATTGCTGGTTCGGGTCCTAGATAGGTAGTTTCGGCTCCAAGTCTGGCGAGCTCGTCAGCCGTCTCGTTGCCATGTACTCCACAGTGTCCCGGGACCCAGACCAAGAATACCTGTTTCTGTTCTGCAAGCATCCCAAGTGCGTCCGTCACGAGGGCCGAACTGCTTCTGGGTTGACAGACTGCCTTAAGGGCGGCCTGGCTATCAGAGCAGATGTATACAGTCCGCTCTTGACGGTCTATGACCTCCCTCATACTTGCCACCGAGAGGATGGCATACACCTCTACTTGGAAAACCGTCGCGAATGTTCCCGGTGGGTAGCTTCTTCTTATGTTGATGTTTTCCAAGTATACTCCCGCCCCTGATGATTCAGTTCCAGCCATGCGTGACCTATGGGTGTAGCATACCAGAGCATCGTCAGGGAACTTCACCTGCTCTTCCTCCCACTGCTCCCTACTAGGGATCGTAAAAGTGAACTTCCTGTTCAGCCTCAACACTCCCTCAACTGGCGTTGCTCTGGAGGAGAGTATTGGGATTTCCCTCTCCACTCTCGGAGCAATCCTAGTATGGCCTAAGTCGCCCACTCCCCTCCAGCATCCGGTGGCCCGCATTCGTAGGTATGCCCCCATTGCCTCCCTCTGAATCCAGATGGGAAGGCTCAGCAGCCCCAGCAGGACATCCAGTGCGGCCGTGGGCATGGTTCTCATGGCTCCGGTTATGCCCAAGCCAGCAAGCCTCTGCACTTTCGCCAGTCTGGCGCGCACGGTAACCTTCTCCACTCCAGGCCACCAGACCACAGAGCCATAGGCGACTCTCGGTCTGATGACCGCCGTGTAGAGCCAGCGCATGATACGGGAGTTTAAACCCCAGCTGGCACTCACCGCACGTCGGAGCTGCCAGAAGGTCGCCCTCGACTTGGTCACCACGTTGTCAATGTGTGCCCTCTACGTCAGTTTCTGGTCAAAGGTGACTCCTAAGTATTTGACCTTCGGCGTCAATGTAAGAAATTTTCCATACAATTGAGGCGCCCTAAACTCGTTTATGTTCCTCCTCCTTGTGAACAGGATAATTTCGGTCTTGTCCGGATTGGCCGATAGTCCCGTCTCCTCACACCATTCCTCCAGTATCCTGCAGGCCGTCTGCATCCTATCGCACACCACACCCAGAAACTTCCCCGTCACAAGGACGAGTCCATCATCCGCGTATGCCTGTGCGCAGAAGCCAGCATCTGCAAGCCTCGCCGTACATGACCAGACACCACAGTTGGGGCGATAGGCAGCCGCCTTGCGGGCAACCACCCCTCACCCCGATCTCCAGCCGAACGTCCCCGATGGCGGCGCTCACCTGCCGCTCTCTCAGTGCTGATCCAACTTCTATAATCGCCCACGGCGCTTCTCTTATTCTCAGAGAGTCGCAAATGGTCGACGGTTTTGCCTTATCGAAGGCACCTTCAACATCAAAAAAGATCGCCGAAGCGACGTTCTTGTAATGTAGGGCCCTCTCCACCTTTGCTGCCACGGCGTGAATTGCTGTCTCTGTTGAACGTCCACGTCGGTAGGCATGTTGACTATCCTGTAGAGGATGCGCTTCTAGCAAAACCTCTACCATATACCTATCGACCATCTTTTCTAGTGTCTTCATCAGAAAAGAGGTTAAACTTATTGGCCTAAAAGCCTTGGCGACCGAGTAGTCAGTTCTACCATTCTTTGGAATGAAGGTGACCCTTGCTGATCGCCAGGCTTTTGGCGCGTAACCCAAAGCAATGCTGGTCCGGGAGACGCTCTCCAGGTAAGGGAGCAGAATCTCTAGACCTTTTTGAAGCAGAGCTGGGAACACGCCATCTGGTCCCGCTGCCTTATACGGACTGAACTCATTTACCGCCCAGGTTATCACGGAGCCAGTCACTATTTCGTCGGCCACGCCCCAATCCATCCTTGGAATCGGTGGCGCGGCCTCCTCAGCAGCCGGCGCCGGTGCGTCACCAGGGAAGTGAACGTCCAGTAGGTGTCTAAGTGACTCTTCACCGGAACTGGTCCATAGTCTGTCCCGTCTCTTTAAAGATACAATGATCCCTTTGCTCTCGCAGCTGAGGATTTTAGCCAGTCGGGCGGCCTCCGGTAAAGAATCGAGTTCTCCACAGAATGCTCTCCATGACTCCCTCTTCCTGCAACGAAGTTCCCTTTTAAAAACCCTTCTATCCTCCACGTAGACGTCCCAGTCCTGCATCGACCCGCTGTTCATTGCTTTGTTCAGGGCTCATCTGCTGGCTTTCCCCAGGACACCTAGGTGACCGCTCCACCAGCGAACCCTCCTTCCCGTGGCAACTGTCAGCGGACACGACTGGTCGTAAGCCGAGACGATCGCTGCGCTAAGGCTACTTACCTTATTCTCCAATTCCTCTTTATTCTGTACTTGGACCTGAATCGTTCCCAAGTTGTTTCTGAGAGAGGCGATGTAGTTTTCCCAGTTCGTCGCTCTTGGGTTTCTCTTCAGGGCTGCATCCTTTTTGTCAAATTTGAGTTCCAGTCTGATCATTCGATGGTCAGACATCGAAATGTCACTAGAGACCCGCCAATTTGAGATATCTTTAATTAACCCTCTTGAAGCCAGTGTAATGTCAATAGTTTTCTTCCGGATTCTATTAACAAACGTGGCCTCGCTACCTCTGTTAAGTACCTCAAGGCAGATATAAACTACAGATTAATATTTTACGACTACCTTGACTCACCTTATATTCGAGCACAGCTGCTGTGGCGTCCCTAGTTCCCAGCTGAGTGGTACCACGCTGATCTTCTTGGACGCTATAATGCAGGTCCTCGGTCTTTAATCATCCTCTTTCCCAACCACCAGGATGTGGCTGGCTCCGCCAAGACCCCTGACTTGATTTCTAAAAACATAAGGCTCTTGTATCAGTACAATCTCCCGCTCACCAGTCAGAACGCTAACCAGTTCTCCGGTAGCATCCCGACTGTGCTGGAGATTTATTTGACTTACCCGCAAATTATCCATGATGGGGTTTATCATGGGTGGCAGTGAGAGCCTATTCCTTCGGCTTCCTCTGGCCCTCTTATGGCTCACTGCCTGGTGAAGTTTTCTCCGTCTCCCTGTACCTCTTGCTCCCAGCACCCCCATCCGCCGAACGAGGTCTTGGGGGCTCCACGGACAGATGCGGGAGCTTCGGGAAGGTCAGCCGGCCGTCTTTCGGCAGCCCGCTTAAACCTCCTGCCGATGGGACCACGAGGTCTGAAGGCGTCTTCTCTCCTTCCCTCTGTTAGCTTCTTCCCGCTACCCTGCTCCCGAGATGTTTCGGAAACGGTAGGTGCGGGGCCAGCCACATCCTTTGCGGGGTTCTTGGAAGCTTGCTCGCCGCATTCCTCTTCTTCTTTTCTCTCCTCTTCCTGGCGTATTCCTCCCTGGAGGACTCGCCAGAGTTGGCGCTAGCCTTCTGGACCTCATCAGACCCCTTCGGATCCACTTTGGCAGTGCCTTGCGGCTCCGCTTGGGCGGATCGTTTTGGGTCCGTTTTGGCCACAGTGCTAGCAGCCCTTGTCGGCAACGCATCTTCGGCAGAACCTCTCGGTTCCGTCTCCGACGCGTTGTCCGAAGACCTTAAAAATTCCTCCTCTCTAGCAGACTGTCTGTCTGCGTCAACCTCAAAGTCCGTCGAGAACATCTCTACCTCAGCCAGAAAGCTAGGGGGCCTTCTCTTCTCGTCAATGGTTGGCACGTTCTTTCCCATTTCTTCTCTCGTGTCTTCCATAAAAAAAAATTAGTATTAGGGGGGTGGTTGTGTTATGTGTTGAATGTAAAGTCCTGGCAGCCGCAGAAGAAGCATCCCAGACCACGCAGCAGGGCCTTAACCAGGCGCCACCTGGCACTACTACGTGGCCTAAGATTATTCACTGGGTGATAGGGCAGCCCCCTACGTTGGCTAGTCAAGGGTGGGCCCCTGTACTTCCCAGCGGCAGTCTGGTGTGCCTGACCAGCTTTTTTCTCTGCTACCTCTCCGGATCGGCCTCAACCGGGGGCAAATCGACACCACGCGGGGGGCCCGGAAGCACCTCGAGCGCCCCAGGTTTTTGTGTATAGTGTAGGTGTGTGTGCTTTTTTGCCCTAGGGCTATCATCTCCCCCTAAAACTCATAGTAATAAATTTTATAAATTTTATAAAGCGGGCACACTTCCTCACAAGAGCGGACTTGATAAATTTCTAGAAGCAAAACCTAAAAAAACTGTTGCTAAAAAAGATCTGCAACGTGGTTGCGGGATATTAAAATCACTATTCTGCAACTACTCAGTTTTAGGGGGATGCTGTTAAAAATTTTACAACTTTAAATCTTGTTGAGGTTGAGGAGAAAAATGCTTAGCAAATAAAGATGTGCCGACGATTATATTATTGATGGTGACTTTTTCAACTTTTAAATTCATTCTCTTTTCTAAAAATATTTTTTATTTTTTGTTACAAATAAATTTTTCTCAGAAGAACTTCTTAGACACTGTCAAGATTGTAACATGAAAGTCGCTAATACGTAAGTTCTCATTTGAAGTCAAATAACCACAAATTACAAGTATTTAAATTTTAAGAATCTGGAATAGAAGTGCTAAATAGCGCATTCAAAAGTTGAATTATACCATATAAAATATCGTCTTCAAGACACTCCGTTAATGATTTAGAAATTGATATTAGAACCTTATATACAATTTATTTAAAAAATATTGTACCCGTGACGAGATTAACTGATTCTGAGTTTTCACAGTTCATCTCATTGCCATATTTGTAAAAAAATCTTTGAAAATATTTTGGATAAGGTTAAAGATCATTGTCATATCACTGGTTTTTAAGGAGTGCAACACACTCAACATGTAATCTAAACTTTAAAACTCCGCAATTTGTCCCGGTTGTAATGCACAATCTAAAAAATTATGATCGCCATCTGTTTATAAAATCTTTATGTTTAAATAATTAGCAAATCCATGTTATTCCTATGAATAAGAAAAAATACATATCTTTCAGTAAAATCCTTCTAGTTGATAAGATTAAATATAAAAGCGGGTTGATTAGAGATAAATATATAAAACTACGATTTATTGATTCCTATCAATTATTTTTTATGATCTTTGGATAATCTATCAAGTACTCTAGACGATTCTCAATGCTTGAAAAATTAAAAAAGCATATCCCAATGATTTACAGTTTAAGAATATAAGAAAGAGGGTGTATTTCCTTATTATTATATGGACGAATTTTCAAAATTTGATGAAACTAAGTTACCAACTGCAAAGGACCCCGCACTTTTCTTATGGAAAGTGGGTTTCGGCCAATTTTTCTGAAACTTGGCACAATGATAGTTCATAACAAGCTGATCAAAAATTATAATAGACCCGAAACCCCAAAACCCCCCCAACCCCTACAAAACCGGTCCTTTTTAGGATAGTTAGAAACTGTTCTATCGATTTTTCTTTCAAAAAATCGTTTTTTTCATTTCGTCGCGATTAAAAAAAACCATAAATAAGTAGGCTTTGACTGTTGCTTATTTTCATGCTTCATTTACATGGCAACGTACTGTCAGATACTATTTATGGTTTATTAAAAATTGTGTTGAAGTGTTTAAACGTCAGGTATGAAACTTATTTTAGATTTGAAAGAAAGTGTGTCGATTGTTTTTGTCCTTTAAAATAGTGCTTTCCGGTGTTGTAACGTAATATACCTACTGTTGTTTACTATTTCGCATTCAGTCGTTGTGATTTGTCGTGCTTTTTGGCAGTATACGGATTATAGAGGTAGAAATCTGAAAGTGTCCGAACTGTAGCAGGTGCCCGATTGACTGACTGGAGTAGTGTCCGGTTTACGGGGTGTCCGATTGACTGGAGTATCCGGTTTACAGGGTATCCGAATTGCCAAAGTTCTACTGTAATTATATTAACTTAGTTAGGCCTTTCCTTAAAATGGCGAATCGATTATCTTGCGTAACTTGCAATAGGCGAATGTTACCACAACAGATGGCTCGAGTTGATCGCGATGAAGATGTATTAAAACGAGAAATAGCTATATTGAGACGAAATGCTGATAATCGGGGTCCTTTAGTTGTCGATGCTAACACTCGATTATGTAACAATTGCATGTATCAATTGTAAACGAAATAGCAGCACTTCAAGCAGATCCTTTGGCGTTGAAACTCAATGTGTTACGTCAATCTTCGTCCAATACTTTTTTTATTTGCGGTAATAATGTTAATATAACAAGAATAAGCGTTGAATGCAGAGTCCATATATATTTAAAAAAAATATCTATGCTTCGAAGAACACAAAATCGTGTGATATACATTTGAATGAATCAGGTATCTTGCTCGACCAGTTCTATGACGTATTGAATTGTATATATATACCCTACCGTTTGAAAGGAAACCAACTGAGTATTTTTCTTGCGAAACTCCAAACTGTTGCAGATGATCAATCTAGTACCAAATTCGACGATGAAGACAAAATCTCTGATAGTGATTTTTCTAGCTTTAGCCCAATTACAAAAGAACAATTTAGAGGACTTTGTACTTATTGCGATCCAGTATTTGAGGGAAATCAATTTAGGAATGTAACAAAACGTGATCTACTGACATTCCTTTGCAAACTTCGACAAGGAGCAACTGATGAATTTCTTGCTAGCATATTTGGATATAATAGTCGACAGTCTGTAAGCATGGCTATATGTGTTGTACGAAGATCCTTGATGCAACGGTTTGTTCCCGAAAATGTCGGTTTACAAGCTATTGATCACGAAACGTTTGTTAATAACCATGTAACTGACTTTGCAAATCATTTATACAATCCAAATCCGAATAATCGTGTATCAATTATTTACATAGACGGAACGTACCTTGAGTTAGATAAAAGTAGTAACTTCCAAGTGGCTCGACAGTCTTTCAGTACCTATAAAAATTATAATCTTGTAAAACCGGCTTTATTAGTAGCATCAGATGGATATATACTTGATGTGCAAGGTCCTTACTTCTCCGATAATGCTAATAATGATTCCGCTATGTTGCTCAATGAAATGCAAAAAGAAGGTGAAAACAATATAGCTGAATGGCTGCAGGAGCAAGATATTGTTATACTTGATCGTGGTTACCGAGACGTTAAGAATTTTTTGGAAAACAGAGGCATAACAGTTAAAATACCTCCATCTCTCGGAAGGAATCAAAAGCAATATAGTACTGAAGAAGCTAATGCTGCTAGACTGATAACAAAAACGCGGTGGATAGTAGAATCCCGGAATGGACACTTGAAAAGCATATTCAAGTTTTTCAATAGCGGCAGCAATTATAAATAGGTACAAAGAACTGATTTATATGAATGGTGCTAATGTGCAATATGCACAAATCTTGCTTAATCGCTCATTAGAGCCGAACATTATGCAAGCTAGACTTGAAGTAGATAATGCATTAAGATCAAGAATTGTTGGGTGGGAACGCCTCAACGAAAATACATTTCCAGACTTCCCACACCTTGATTTAGATGATTTGGAGGGACGAGGACGATACTTTTCAATTTGATCGGCGATTCGCTGAACCGAGAGCGATAAGGATAAGGCTCTATTCAAGTTTTTCAAGGGGCACAAAACATCAGTTGTGGATATCGTACCCAGTAGATGCCGAAATGTTTGAAGATGAAGCACAAAACTTCCATTATTATTGTACTTGTAAAGCGGGAGCTCGGACACTGGGATGCTGTGCACATGTAGCAGCGGTAATGTGGTTCCTCGGGTACGCTCGTCATCTGGAAAATATAAAATACCCACCAACGACTCTCCTTCAATATATTGAAGATTCAAGAGGAAATCTATAATGTGTCCATATGAAGAAAATATCAAAACTCATTCCCCTCCTCCCATAATACCCTCGGACTCTTGTTTTGGAGGGGCTGGGGGGGGTTTTGGGGTTTCGGGTCCATTATAATTTTTGGTCAGCTTGTTATGAACTATCATTGTCCCAAGTTTCAGAAAAATTGGCCGAAACCAATTTTTCTCCTCCCATGATACCCCTCGGACCCTTGTTTTGTAGGGGTTGGGGGGGTTTTGGGGTTTCGGGTCCATTGTAACTTTTAATCAGCTTGTTATGAACTATCATTGTGCCAAGTTTTAGAAAAATTGGCCGAAACCAATTCCCCTCCTCACAGGATATCCTCGGACCCTTCAGGGGTAGTTTTGGAGGGGTTGGGGGGGTTTTGGGTCCATGAAGGCTTTTGATCAGCTTGCTATGAACTATCATTGTGCCAAGTTTCAGAAAAATTGGCCGAAACCCACTTTCCATAAGAAAAGTGCGGGGTCCATTATTTTATAATGTATTTAGGGATAAAAATATTTCAAGTAAAGCATATCAACCAGCTAAAGATATTTGGAATATATTTCAATGTCAGACACTAGGGGATTATTCAGACATCTATTTAAAATCCGATGTATTGTTACTAGCCAATGTTTTTGAAAATTATAGAAACCTATGTTTAAAAGCATACCAGCTTGGTTCAGCGCATTACTTCACTTAAGTTGGAATGCTATGTTGCAGTTGACAAGGGTCGAATTAGAGCTTCTTACAGATCCTGACATGATTCACTTTTTTAAAAAAGGTAGTAGTAGTAGTAGTAACAAGATTTATTTTATCAATACTGCTACAATATTATAAATTCTGGGTTTTTTTACCAATAATTAAAACATTTAAAATACAATTTTATGCACCAAAAATATTTTTAAATAAATTTTATCAGATATTTTGGTTTCTAAGTAATGATATTTTTAAGGATTTTTTAAATTTTGTTTCTTAATTAAAGAATCTAAATTATTATATTCGTGAAGTCCTTTAAAAAAGATTGATTTGATGAACGTTTTTTGTCACTTTCCCTAAACAAAAATTTTGATTGTTTCTGGTTTAATAGTTATGATTTTCAAAGTTTTGCGTTATGAAGTCTTTTAAATGAGATGGTAATAAATTATTTTGAATTTTATAAATAAAAATACAAACTAGGAAAAATATTAAATTTCTTATATTCAGCCATTTAAGTTTATTTGACATATAATTTATCTTTGTGTATTTATCAACATTTAATATTATTCTCATCGCCTTATTTTGTAAAATTTGAAGTCTACTAAAAATTCCTTCATTTGCAGTATATAAAATTGTAGAGCAATACAAATGATGAGGTAAAATTATTGTGTTATACCGGGTGTTGCATCGTCGAGCGGGACATAGAAAATCCCATGTAATTTTAAATGGGGTCAATTATTGGCTTCCCTAATTATTTTAGAGAAAAATTCTATTTAGGTTTATTAAAGAGTACTAAAACCCACATTCAAAAGAATAACTTTAGATATTTTTGATGAGCCCGTTTACGGGTTATCGCCGATTTCTTTTTAACTATTTCTCCTTTTTATGGCCCCGTATTTGCGGGCACCAGTCAAGGTAAAAGATGACTGTCAAATAAAGTTGTCATTTTGAAATGTGTGCTTTATTGTTATAAAAACTCGTACATCGAAAATATTAAAGGTGTATTTATGAGTACAAATTAATCTGAATAAAACTAAAATAAAGTATCCAATTACAAGGTTAATTATGACATTTTACATGTTTCAATATTTTACTAATTAATAGGTAGGTACTATTAAATTGTTAGAACTTTAGGATTTAAGAAGATGTTCAAATATTCCTCCATTGACTGCTAGACAATAACCGAGGCGATCATAAAATTCTCTTCTTACATTCGCTAGTTGGTAAACTGAAATTCTATTGCATTCGGCAGAAATAGCATTTTTTAACTCGTCTAGATTTGGGTATTTTTTATCTTTGTATATCCTGTTTTTTAAATGGCCCCAGAGAAAGAAATCATTTGGCGATAAATCAGGAGACCTGGCTGGCCAATTTACTGTATGATTTAAGCCAATAACATTTCCATTAAAAGCACGGTTTAAATATTCCCGGACAGCCAGGGTACTATGTGCCGGGCAGCCATCCATTTGGTACCAAACTTCCTGATTTTCCCTGGCGGCATCATGTAAAGTAGGTAAAATATGATCTTCAAGTAGTTCCAAAAAATATTCTGCATTTAAATTTCGTGTAAGAAATAATGGCCCGATAATATTTTCCGAAAATCCCAGCCCATACATTAACTTTTTGTGGATATTGCGTCCTTGTTTCCACAAACCTGTGTTGGTTTTCTTTGCTCCAATATCGATAATTTTGAACATTGGGTTCATTGTTTAAGGTAAATGTGCATTCGTCAGTGAAACAAATGTTTTTTAAAAATTCCCTATCCATGTTTGCTCTTTCCATCATACCAAAACAAAACTTCTGTCGTCGTATTTCGTCCCTATCTCTTAGCTCTTGGTGCTTTTCATATTTGTATGAATAATATCTATGTCGTTTCAAAGCTCGTAACGCTGTGGTGTGATCTAATCCTATGTCATCCTCAAGTTTCCTTGTGCTGATCTTCCCATCATTTTCTTCCACGCACAATAAAACTTGCAAGTCCCTATCATTTCTTGCATCTCTTCTTTGTTCCTGCCTTTCTTCACATCTGCAGTTATTTATTACAGTGCCTTTTGTCTCAAATTTCTTGATAGTCCTTTCGACTGTAGATTTTGCAGGTATCGGTCTATTCGGATACAGAGCAGCAAACATGTCTGACACATTTTGATAACTATTTCCTTGATAATACCATTTAATCATCAATATTTTTTCTTCAGAAGTGTAATTCATGGCTAATATTTTCGATGTACGAGTTTTTATAACAATAAAGCACACATTTCAAAATAACAACTTTATTTGACAGTCATCTTTTACCTTGACTGGTGCCCGCAAATACGGGGCCATAAAAAGGAGAAATAGTTAAAAAGAAATCGGCGATAACCCGTAAACGGGCTCATCAAAAATATCTAAAGTTATTCTTTTGAATGTGGGTTTTAGTGCTCTTTAATAAACCTAAATAGAATTTTTCTCTAAAATAATTAGGGAAGCCAATAATTGACCCCATTTAAAATTACATGGGATTTCCTATGTCCCGCTCGACGATGCAACACCCGGTATATTGTTTTTCTTGAAAATAAACTTAAATTTTTACTTACTCTTTTTAAATTACTAATTTTTTTCCAATTTTAGATATAGTGTTTTCAAAATGAGCATCAAATTTTAATTTAGAATCCATTATTATCCCCAAATATTTAAAAACTGAACTATTTCTAATTTTTGGTCATCTATAAAGATATTTATATTTTCATAATTTATATTATTTCCTATTGCCATAAATTTCGTTTTAGGAATATTAAATTTTAATTTATTTACTTTTAGCCAGTTTGATACCAATTTTAATTCAGAATTTAGACTATCTATGCAACTTAAAATATTTTTACCTTTTACGTATATTAAAGTATTATCAGCAAACATTTGAATATTAGTATTTGACAAAATATTTGGCATATCATTTATATATAAAATAAATAATAAAGGACCTAAAATACTTCCTTGTGGTACACCGATATTATTAAATTCCCTTTTTGAAAATGTTTCATTTATTTTAGTTATTTGTTGTCGAAAATTTAAATAATTTTTAAACCATTTATAAATTATTTACCCTTAATACTTTATTTTAAGTATAAGAGGAGGTATCAGTACTTGTAAAGGGAGAAAATCAATTGCAAATAATTCATTCCTTGATAATTTTAATTCTTTGGAAGCTACGAAATATATCATTTACTTAAATGCTACTAATTTATACGGATATGCAATGAGCCAATATTTACCTCAAAAAGATTTTGGTTAGTTGACGGTAGAAGAGATCGATGACATTAAAAATGTGATTAATAATATATCAGACATTGCTAAAACCGGTTGTGTTCTGGAAGTTGATTTGGAGCATCCTAAAGAATTGCAAGATAAACATATTGATCTACCTTTCTGTCCTGAAAATAATATAATTTCACCGAATTCAAAATATTATAAATTGATGCCTAATTTACGAAATAAAGAAAAATACGTTATCCATTACAGATATATCAAACTATGTTTGAATTTTGGTTTAAAACTTAGAAAGATACATAGAGCCATAATATTTACTAAGTCACCATGGCTTAAGGAATTTATTGATTTAAATACAAATTTAAGAAATTCTTCAAAAAATTAATTTGACAAAAACTTGTATAAGACTAAAAATAATTGTATATATGGAAAAACAATGGAAAATGTTGACAGAAGGGTAAATGTTAAACTGGTATCACACTGGAAGCGAGTGGGTCTAAAAATTAATTGTGCAGAATCATTTATAGCGAGACCTTATTATAACGATTGTAAAATATTTTCTGAAAACCTAGTGGCTTTACAAGCGAATACAACAAAAATTGAATATAACAAGCCTATTTATGCGGGATTTTAAATTTTGGATATTTCTAAAACCGTGATGTATAATTTCTATTATGATTATCTCAAGAAAATGTATGGAGAAAATGTTTCTCTTTTGTATACTGACACCAATTCTCTTATACTGGAAATTTCAACTGAAAATTTTTATAATGATATTAAATATAATCTAAATAAATTTGATACGATTGATAAAGATAATAGTTATGGCATCCCTCAAAATACTTCTGTGGTTGGTAAATTTAAAGATGAGTTTGGTGGTAGCCCAATCAAAAGTTTGTATGGAACAGGTGCAAAAGCATACTATGTTGAAACAGCACAAAGTATTCTTAAAAAAGCTAAGGGTGTTTGTCGCTCTTCTGTTGAAAAACAATTAACTGTGACAGAATATATAAACGTAATCTAGCAAAATTCTAAAGTGTACTGCAAAATGTATACATTTAAATCACATTGACATCGAATGTACACTGAATTAATTCAAAATTTAGCTTTGACTGCTTCTGATGATGAACGTTATTTAATTCCTGGAACTAGCAAAACTTAAGCTTGGGGCCATCGTGATACACGATAAATAATGTGTGCTTGCAAAATTAATATATAGTGAAAATCATTGCTAGATATCGGTTAGTTGGTGGCCACTGTTTACACAAAATGATTGCTAATACTCTTTTAGTGTTGTCTGCACTAGTAGGAAATGTATTGTCGCTCTTCTGTTGAAAAACAATTAACTGTGACAGAATATATAAACGTAATCTAGCAAAACTCTAAAGTGTACTGCAAAATGTATACATTTAAATCACATTGACATCGAATGTACACTGAATTAATTCATAATTTAGCTTTGACTGCTTCTGATGATAAACGTTATTTAATTCCTGGAACTAGCAAAACTTAAGCTTGAGGCCATCGTGATACACGATAAATAATGTGTGCTTGCAAAATTAATATATAGTGAAAATCATTGCTAGATATCGGTTAGTTGGTGGCCACTGTTTACACAAAATGATTGCTAATATTTTTTTAGTGTTGTCTGCACTAGTAGGAAATGTAATATATGTTAATTATGTTTCAAAAACACACCTTGCTGAAATTTGTGTTAATACAAATAAATGAATTAGCAAAACTGAACGTTGTGAAATATTGAAAATAGTTAATATAAATGGCAGAACCATGTGGTACCAATATAGGAGGGGTATAGGTTATAAAATAGTCAAATATTCGAGCTCACATTAGTTGTGAAGTAAGAGCAATACGATGAATATGCCAAATGCGGTTCATCTAAATCAAATGAATGCATATTATAGTGAAATATGCACCCCGATATTTAGTTTAAACGGTTTAAAAAGTAGTAATACTAGTGGTGATCTTAAAAATAGAAGTATTATTCAACAATGGTCTCACGCACTCAATAAGTCGGCTAATGAGTATACAGGGTGTCTGTAAAAGGTCTTTACAAAAACCTACCACATATTCTTTTGACCAAAATTAGCCGATTTAAATAAACTTACCTTAGTACAAAGTTGCTTAGTTTGGGCGCTGGACGGCACTGAAGTGACAATTTTTAAATCGTTTTTCTGGATTAATTCAAAAACTGCTCATACTATTTTGCCGAAATTTGGTACGTTGGCATAGCTTTATGGGGCAAAAGAATACATGTCACAATTCTGATTAATATCAGTTCATGGGCGTAGAACCTGGGTTTTTTACTAATTGCATTCAAATTGTGCAAAAAAGTTTTGGTTTCTTCGCTAGTAGATTTTAGTTCTTCATCAATTTTAATTTCAACACCTTTTATATATAATATTATTTCAACGAAATATAATCAAAGTTCACAAAAAATTAGCAATTAAAAATAATAACCGACATGTCCAAGCGTTTTTCCAGAAAGAAATCACCTGAATTTCAAACGAATTTATTTCAACCTTTTTGAGCTCACTGTATAGTAAACCACGATGGACTTCTTCACATCAAGATTTAGCAAAATATTGTCGAAGTGGTGTGGAGGCATGTGCACATTATTTGGTAACTTCAAACATTATGGAGCTGGTGAACAAATTTCAGAACAATGAGTTTTATGAAGAACTACTTAGCTTAAAAGACTATATTACCGATCCAATCATATTAAATATGATTAATGAAAAGAGGAAGAAATCTCTGTTAAGGTAATAAATTATAATAATAACTACAATTAAAAAAATAAAACAGTAAATAAAATTAATGTTCTTTTAGTCATTCATAAAAAAAACGTAGCGAACAAATAAAATACATTTGATAAGGCACAAACACAAGGTGACCTTAAATGATAAATACACTTTGGTGTTGATTGAAGCAAGGCTGGTTCTTCATCTAGTTCAGTAAGTGGTTTTGACACGTATTTTCTTCGAAACTCGGCCTTTTCTGTAATTTTCTTAACTATCTCGTCAAAACAATGGATAGGGGTAGATCCTAGGTTCCAGTTTATACAATGATGATTTTTCATTTACCAGTTCGCTTGCTTGTAACGTTTTTGGGAAAGTGAATTTAGTTCAAAAGGTTGTTTGAAAATATAGTGACTTATCTTCTCTCCATCAAAAGTGGCTAATTTCTTAGGGATAAATTTATTATTGTTGTCTATAAACCCTTACACATCCATAACAACTTTTGAACATATATTAATTAATTTTTAAGACAGTACATTTTTTAAACATGGAAGACTTTTTAGAATAGTCTTTAATAACCTTTTTAAGAATGCCTAACTTGTAAATAAAAGTGTGTAGTCGTTCAGAATACTCTTCTTCTAGTGACATGTTCACAACTGCAGAGTTTATAAGGATGTTAATGAAATATATTATTACGTGTTACTAAGTATGGTAGAAGGCTTAAATTGTTTTACTATTTTTGTTAGTGAATTGTAGCTAAATATTTTAACATGAATAATGGGACAATAGGCAGCTGTTTTAGCGGCCGTTTTTTCTTTTGTTTCAAATTTAATCCTTATAGTTACTGAACCAGTTTGTAACAGATCTCTTTGATGTGAACAATTAATGGATGTAATAGGTGTATTACTCTTAAATTCAGCAGGAGAAAAAATTGGTTCTATTGGGGAGTGATATTATACATGACGAAACTCAGAAAACATTTCATACAGGGTAGCAAATTTGTTGTCTTTAAAATCAAGTTAAAGGTCGTTATAAGGATATTTTTCAGAGTTTAAGAAAACGTTGATATTTCTTAATTCACAGTGATCAAATTTGCTCAAATCCATTTTCATATTACCACGTCTATTCTTTTGGAAGGCGATTAAGACATGACGTGGCGTTTTAACCTTTGTAGAAGTTTTTACAATTATGTCTTGTAGTTTCTAGTAATTCAGGATATTCAATTAATTCCCAACTTTGAAAAGTAATTAGTACGTCACTGTTCCTATCGATAAGTTTCGTTAATGCTAATTCTTGTGGAATGGCCACAGTAAGATGAGGCACTCGCCAATAAAGTCTCGTTATTACAATTTTTGACGTTTCATTTTCCTCGTGAGTGCGCTGTAACGAATCAACAGCACCATTACTTCTAACGAGTATAAGCTGTTGTTGAGAATTCAAGATAATTTTATTATAATCTTCAAGGAATCCTGAATACATCTTTAATGGAATACATAAAGATACATTTTCTTTGCTATCTGTCATAATTTGATCTATGGCGTTTGCTTTTGGATACCAGCCAGCATTTTCTAATTTTGCACTCTCGTTTTGATTAAATGATGTATAACCCTTCAGCGTAGAAGTGATGCCAAGATCTCTAACAGAGTCAATAGCAACCCCGTTCAAGACATAACGCATCTCTTTTAACAAGAATGCCGGAGCATTGTTGATTAATATAGTGTTTTTTAACGGAGTACCATCCTCTCTTGTAACTTGTAATTCTAAATAAATTTCACTTTTGCAGGGTAATGGATATTTTCCTGTTTGATGTAAAGCAATTCTAATTTCATTGTTCGGTCCTAGTTTTGTGGGATTAAAGGGATGAAAGGAAAATACCTCCCAACCTAATATCGAATCATCGACAAGAACATGTTCTTTAACGTTTAGATACTCCATATTTTATTTAAGTTTAAAACCTAAACTTATAAGAAACTGACGATTAAATGATGTTAGTCATTGCGAGTTCTGTTTATTACTGAGAAAATTACGATTGTTTTCTTTCTTATTAAGGTTCCCACTAAAGTGTTGTTATTTTCTGTTATAAATAATCACCATCGTTCATCTAATTTTTTAAGATTTAGTCTTAAAGTTATGGTTTCTTCTCTAAAATTAACACGTTCTCCTTCTTGGTCTAATATTTTAATAATGATTTTATCCATTACCTTAGCAGTAACTGGGAAGTATATAACGTTTTGGGGTGATTCTGTTATTTTAAAGCCGGGAGCCACACTGGGAAAAAATTGATGTATTATGTGAACTGGATTACCATTTAAGTATGAACCTTCAGCGATACTGCAGTCGATATTTATTAAGTCTACTTTAATTATTTCTGCAGGCCGTTCAGAAATGTGAATTCCTCTCGAATCTAGTATCTGATTTTTAAATCCCAAAAATGTACCTATAGAGCAGTCTCTAAAAATAATAGTTTCGGAGCATTTAATTACTGAACGCAACGTATTATTATTAGCGTGAAGATAAAATGAAATTTGTTTTTTTTTCTAATTTGTCTTGTAGTAATGTGTTAATATTATCAATTTCACAACTTCCGGGTGGGATAGTTATAAATTTACCAGTTTCACCATAAAATAAACGATTATTACTCTCATCAATGTTGGGAATTGCATTAAATGATTCAAAATTTACAAGTTCAATAACATAATCGATATTTTCTTCTAGATATATGGAAGGGTGAAATTCAGTAGTTAAGATGGCTGAATTACCGCTAATAACAAAACTATAGGACATGTCCCTTTAATATTTCGCAAATGAATAAATCTTTATTGGGTATCGTGTGTTATTATAAAGAAATATTAGACACAACTGTCCACAATTTGAAGTGTTAAAATCTTGAAACCTGTTATAATTATAATTTATAACATTTTTATTTTTATCGCTGAAGAAATATGTTATTAATTGAGCGGGTGGTCGCAGATTACCATAGCTATCAAAGGAGGTTATTTGTTTTTCTTTTTTATGTAGGCTGTCCAATGAGTTCCATCACTATTATAGTCATCTAGATTAATAATACCACTCTCATTGTCTTTTATTTTTTTAGGAAGCTTATTTCTCATAAATATACCTCTAAACTTGGGAATTTGTAGAAATATTATGTATTTAAGTAAATCACAATTAGTAAGAGTTCTTAGGGGTATATGTTTCAGCAGTTTTTTGAATGGGGGTTTCAAACACAAACCGCATCCTGTTTTATATGGTTTTAAATACAGCCCGCTTCCTTTTTGTCCTATTGCTATAGACTCCATCGTTTGATTGTGTCTTTTATCTTCTTCTAATTTTTGTTTCGCTGCTCTCGTATTATTTAGGGCTTTTGCTGTTCCTGCGCCCCCCCCCCCTCCCTAGGGTGCCTAAAGCTGACAGGCCCGCAAGTAATGGTATAAGTGGTAAAAATCCACCACTCTTTGGACTAGGTATTACTCTTCTTTTAGATATTCAAACCTTACCACTTTTGTTAACTTATTTCACAGCTGTTTTAATACCCTCGTGTAAACTTTTAAACTGTTTTCCTGTAACCCCCTTTCCAGCTTGAGCAATGGCTTGAGATAATGTTATTCCTCGCCCCTTTGTCTTTTTTCTCCTTAGTCCCATACCCAACTTTCTTTTTACTTTCACAGCACCGCTAATACTTAACGCGACCGCTTTTTCTCCAATTCCAGCGTCCTTAGCTCTGAACCGTGCTAAAGCTTTCCCAGAGAGTATTTTATCAGCAATGTGTCTGCTGCTTATATCCTTCGATTGTGAATATGCAATGTCGTGCTCTTTGCAAGCCTCGTCTATTAAGTTAATTCCCTTGTCACCTCTTAATAATCTCTTTTCTAATTTTGTCCCAGGTCCACAAAAATTGTAACTAGGAAGGTGTAATTCAAAGGGCAATTTATTGATAAGAGTGTTTAGTAAACCAGATCTTCTTTGCTTGTCGTTCGATTTGTAAATAACACGTTTGTTGTGTGATTGAAACATTATACATGGTGTCCGGAAACTTCGTTCGTATATTTTAAAGAGATATTCTCCATATGAAAATATGAAAAAAAGTTCATATGAATGTAGGTCCTTAAATGTCTTATGAGGAAGCTATGGCCGTCCAAAGGTGACCTCTAAAGATTAGTTTCTCTTTTATATCCTTGCAACCGCTTGAGGTACCGATGTGCTTTCTGGCACACAAACTAATATTAACAATTGCTAATTTATGATATTGAGAGTTAGTATGAAATTTAGTCAGGGACGTTCTTACACGTATCTAACCTTACTCCTCGCCTTCGAAAAATCGCCCGCATTTCGTCACTTTTTGACGGATCAAGCTGAAATTTTTTTTGGCAGGTATGGGCCCCACCCCCCATCCGCACACCGAATTTGGTGCGAATCGCTGCACTTTCAGAAATTTTCTTTTGACAGGTGACAGCTGTCAAAATTCGGTTTGGTGCAAAACGTGCGGCTTGACCCTTAACGCCTACTCGCCAATAGCCGTTATTTTAATTTTTTCATTTCATTCACTCGGCCGAAAGTTAACTCAAATCACTGGAGGGATCCATGGTGGCACAGGATAGAGCAGAAAACTGGTTTTGCTCGAATCGACTGCTATTAAATGCAAACAAAACAATTCGCATGCTTTTTACCTTAGGAGAATTTCCCAATAACGAAATAAATCAACATGTGAGGTTCTTAAGGGTAGATCTTGACCCGAAACTACAATGGGGAAAACATGTTGACTCTCTCTCAGCAAAACTAAATAAAGAACTCTATTAGTATGTACTTAGAAATTTGAGAAATTGTGTTTTAAGGAATGTATTGAGAACAGCATATTATGCGATAATTCACTCACACCTCTCCTATGCTATTCTTGCATGGGGTCATGCAACTCAAACACATCAGATATTTGGCATACAGAGAAAAGCTCTAAGAATAATGATAGGTTTAGGCTATAGGGATGATTGTAAATGTATGTATGTTGACATGCAACTGATGACTGTGCCTTGTGTATATATATTGGAATGTTTGCTGTTTGTTAAGCAGAATCTAGATCTGTATCGTACCCGTGGAGATGTTCACTCATATAACACCCGCACTGGGCCTAAATTGGTGCCTGGATACTGGCGGCTGGGAAGGTGTCAGGATGGCCAGGGATATTGTGGGATAAAATTTTTTAATGCTGTACCTAACAGTGTAAGATCCTTGCCCATTACTAAATTTAAACAAAAGTTGAAAAAATAACTAATCAATAATTCATTTTATAAATATGAGCAATTCTTAACATCTGATTTTAATATGTTGTGACCTGTATCTTAAATTATGATTTTAGCTTGTCTATTGTGAAATGTTTATTGTAGAGTGTGAGTATATGTAAGTACATTTATTTTAATAACTCTGATGTTATAATTGAAATTTTATTAGAATTTATTGTCTATATTGTATTTTGACTTGTGTAAGCTTTGTTGACATTGACACCAATAAACAATTTGAATTTGAATTTGAATGGTTGTGCTCGAGAAGCTCGCAGGTTGTATCAAGAATATTTTCCAACCCGTCAAATTCCTTGTGAGAAATTATTCATTAATTTACATCAACGATTAAGAGAAACCGGAACTTTTAGGCCAAATATGAATGAAACTGGGAGAAGCCGTACTACTAGGACTCCACAAGCAGAAGAAAGAGTGCTTGAATGCGTTGCAGCCAATCCGGGTATAAGCACAAGAAGAATTGCCTTACAAGAGGGTATCCCTAAGAGTACAACATGGGAAATTTTGCATGAACAACTTCTTTATCCATACCATATACAAAGAGTTCAGGCGCTTAAGCCTCAAGACCTACAACCTCGTGCACAGTTTAGTCAGTGGATGCAGACAAAATGTCATCAAGACCGTTTTTTTTTACATAAAGTCTTGTTTACTGACGAAGCAGGGTTTACCCGTGAAGGCATCATAAATTTCCATAATAACCATGTATGGGCAGAAGAAAATCCCCATGCAATTTTCGAAAGTCGATTTCAAAATAAATTTTCAATTAATGTTTGGGCGGGTATATTGGGCGATCGATTAATAGGACCATACATTATGCCTCAACGTTTTGATGGGCCTGCATATTTAGATTTTTTACAAGACTCTTTGCCTGTTCTACTTGAAGATGTGCCGTACCAGCAAAGACTAACAAACTATTTTATGCATGATGGGGCTCCACCTCATTTTAGTAGATTGGTTCGAGATTATTTAAATCAAACATATCCAGACCGATGGATAGGCCGAGGTGAGCCCATTGCCTGGCCTCCCCGTTCACCTGATCTCAATCCATTGGATTATTTTCTTTGGGGATATCTGAAGTCTCTGGTATATTCAGTACCTGTCGAAAATGTACAACAATTAAAACAACGTGTTATTTATTGTTGCGAGGAAATGTGTAATAAGGAAGGAGTTTTCGCAAGAGTACGAACATCAATGAGAAATCGTTTAGTTTGTTGTATTGATATGAATGGAAACCATTTTCAACATTTGTTGTAATTTTTCTACCTTTTTCAGTTTATTATTGTTAAACCAACAACTCTTAATTTGTTTTGTTTAAAAATTACAATAAAACAACGTTTTGACTTAATTATTGCCATTGTCAATTTATTTTAACCCTAACCATGGGCTTCTTGATGTTTTTTTGACTTCAAATTTGTATTTGTCATAAGACTACTTTGATGTTTTAGTTTAAACACAATTCGATAATACTTTATGCAATGATTTAAATAAATCGATTTTTCTCTTAAATCATTAGCCCAATAATTTTTTTTAAGAATACTTTTTTGTGTAGAAAAATGTCTGGAATTATAACTTTTGGGTAAAATTTTTTAAATGTGTCGTGTACAAAAATTAGAAATAAATAAACTAAGCCAGTAAGAACGTCCCTGACTAAATTTCATACTAACTCTCAATATCATAAATTAGCAATTGTTAATATTAGTTTGTGTGCCAAAAAGCACATCGATACCTCAAGCGGTCGCAAAGATATAAAAGAGAAACTAATCTTTAGAGGTCACCTTTGGACGGCCATAGCTTCCTTATAATACATTTAAGGACCTACATTCATATGAACTTTTTTTCATATTTTCATATGTAGAAAATCCCCATAAAATATACGAACGAAGTTTCCGGACACCCTGTATATTTAAAGTCTTAACATAGAATGATTAGTTTTAGTTTGACAGTGAACTTTAGTACTTTTATATAATATGATAGTTGAAAAGCAACCATACTATGTAATAATTAAGAATCATGATACATCAACAAATATATAAAGAGAACACGGAAGACGGTTCGAAGGAAGTAGCAAAAGATGTTTGATTATTATCGGTCCGTCAGGTTGTGGTAAAACGAATGTTGTAATTGGCCTAATTGAAGATCCCAACGGTTTACGATTTGAAAATTTATATATTTATTCAAAATCTTCATATCAGCCTAAATATGAATATTTAAGGACACTTTTTAAGCCAATAAAGGAAATTGGTTATTACGAATCCGAGGATAAAGAAAATATAATTTCACCCCAAGAAGTAATGCCAAATGCAATAATAATTTTTGACGATATAGTTTGTTGTAATCAGACAATTGTAAAGGATTACTTTTGTTTTGGAATGCATAGAAATACCGATTGTTTCTACTTGTGTCAAACATATTGTTCTATTCCTAAGCAGCTAATTCGTGACAATGCAAATTTAATTGTTATTTTTCAACAAGGTAATACAAATTTAAAACATGTTCATAATGATCACGTAAAGGTTGATATGACATTTAATCAGTTTAAAGAAATGTGTTTATTGTGTTGGCGAGAGAAATTTGGATTCATGATAATGGATAAAGATTCCGATATAAATTCAGGTAGATATCGAAAAGGTTTCGATTCATACATCTACTTATAAAAACAACACCACTAGACAAAAGCAGCTATTTCAAAATATACAGTCATGAATGAACAATTAGCAAGACAACTTGTTAAATCAAGGAATGCAGTTAAGAAAAAATATCAAGCTTTAAAAAATGCGGAATTTCAGTCTCATCCGAGGCTGGAAGAAACTTAGAAACCAATAACTAATTTCAACCATTGGTAAAATTGAACCTGTTGTCATAAAAGGCGAGGAGCCGTCATTTAGAAGATTTTATAAAACATCAACCCCCAAAAGACAAAAAACATAAGAAAAACTGGGAAAACCCCAGTTCTGCCAACAGAAATACCCTCCTTTTTTGATACTAGCGTCGCTTCAGTAAGTTATATCCCAACCATACAAAAAACGAGCGTTATGGCTGAAACAGAGCCACTATCTTCATCATCCGATTCGACGATAGGGAATCTTTTAAATCTATTGGAACAAACTAGACAAACAATCCAGACTTATGTTGGTACACTTGGGTATCAAGATTGGCTAAACGACTTTCACGACTTACCTCGTAAATACATTGATGAAGGTGTTAAGGATTTAGAACATACGTTTGATCACCATTATGGCATAGTTCATGATTTGGAAACTGAATTTTTTTTTGGGACTAACACAACAACCTGTAGAAATTATTGGGAAAGATATTAAAATAAAAAAGATTACCTATCAAGGCACCCCCGGTTTATATGAATTAATATTTAAAAAAGATCCAAAAGGTTAGTGCTAAAGACTTGGATAATTATATGGATATTCTAGCCCGAACTAATGCATATCGTAGAAATAACAGTCCTGAGGAGCAAGTTCAAGGAAATGGTTCACGTAAATATGTTACAATAATTGGACCATACTGACAAAAAAAAGGAATAACAAAAACAACAGCTCTTAATCCTGCAACCGAAAGGTTTATCTCAACATTCACAAAACGTAAGGTAATAAAAATAATACTGATTATGTATATTGGGATAATGTTAACGAGCTTGTTAACAGACTTCGTTTATTGGTGGCCTCAACGAATGCTGGCCATACCGGTCATAATAATGAAGCAATATCAATCATTGAAGAGCTCAAGGAGGCAAACGTCATCATATAAGAGAATGTTACACCTGTTTCAGAACACTTACAAGATGACTATCGACAAATTTGGTCGCCACATTTCAAAACAGTCCAAAACAAATAGTATAGAAATTAAAGATCTTGGTTAAAAAGTTCAAAATGATATATCCAATAATATTTCAAAAAATTTAAATTATATTGAAAACAAGGTAGTTGAACATTTTGAATATGAATTGCAACAAAATCACTTGGAAACTTTAAATTTTAAAAAAGAATTAACAATGCAAAATAAACGATCACTTGAAAATGTTGAAAATATTAGCGATGTGACGAAAAAGCTAAAATTTTGTGAAGATCAAGTAATAACATTAGAGCAAAAATATACACAGGAAGAAAATTACAGCAAGGAAACTATAAAAAATATCAACAAGAGAATATTAAATTCTGAGGTTAAGGTAGGTCTTATAGAGGAACAGATAAGTGTACTTGATAGTTTACAACAAAAAACTCAGAAGATACTAGTTAAATTACAAGCTAATATAAAGGAGGTCATAAATATCGATGACATTCAAAAAAAGTTAACAAGTGATCTTATAACAAAGTTTGAAAAATTTTTAAGTGCTGTTTACGATAGGATTTCTACGGAGGTGGAAAGTTTCAAAGATGTTCATGATGGAATGAATAAGAATACAAAAACTATTGAAAGGACTTTGAATTTACATTTAATGGTTCACCAAAAGGACGATGAAAAATTAGTAGTGTTAAAAGAAAAATTCAACATTATGTCAACAAATTTCAGAATTAAAATCCATAGAATATTTAAATAAGGAAGAAATAGAAAATATTAGAACAACTTTACAAAAGAATAACAATATCGCATTAAAAATTTACGAAAAATGGACACTCTGTACTTAGTTGAAAAAGTATTGAGAAACAAAGGAAGTATGGTGTTTGTTAAATGGCTAGGATTTGACAAATCACGCAACTCGTGGATTCCAAAAAAAGATATTTTGTAATACGGATGTTTAGTCATCTAGGTGCGACTTAATCTAATTTTTAGAATGTAGTCAATATAACTCCTGATTTATATACAAATATGTTACATTGTAAAGTTTGAAAAATAAATGAGTATGAGTATGAGTATGAGTAATAAATAAATTGAAAAATAAAACAATAATATTAATTAAATGCATTTTATTACTAATTAAATTTAAATCTATTAACATTCTATGTTTTACATTTAAAACATTAGCAAGTATAATTTCACATTGTTGAATTCGTCTTTTAAATCGCAGTTGGTCTAAATATTGTCTTTCAAAATTACTTTTTCGAGCATTCCTTTAGGCAAATAACCATACAACTAGCACATGAACTCTATTTCGATAGTCACAGAAACTCACTGTTTTTTCATACTTTCTTTTTTGTCCATTTTTTGACATCATCTTTTCCAACTCGTTCGGGTACATTGTCGCAAATTCTAGCATGGTACATACATTTTCACCGTTTAAATTTTGAGTTGGATTTAAATCAGTATAAATAATTGTAAACAAGTCGCCTGCATTTTTTATATTGGTTTTAAACACATTAAAATATTGTAAAAACTCCTGTCTTTTAACAATTTTAATCCTGTAATTAATTATATCCATTAGTGTCCACAATGGATCCAGGGATTCACAAACAAGACTCACATAGTATCCATCACTTTTTTTGATTTTTATTACTGGACGTTGCTGATACATTTCAAAGTAAATTGTAAAATCACCAAATTTCAGTGGAGTGGTATTATCACTAAATGATTAAAAATAACTGGTTAGAACGCCTTGATAGCTAAGCAAATTTTTCCACTCTTCTTCAGTCAGGAATATTTTGAACCCATTATGGCCCCCAATAACCACTTTCGTTCTCCAAGTTTAATCCAACACTTATAAATTTTGTTAAGGACTTGATCAAGTAATACATTTTAGCACTTAAAATTTTCTCATTATATTTATTTTCGCCACTAACCTCACTTTCATTGGCAACATATTCGTAGCCCTAATTTAAATTAAATATAGAATTCATCTTATTTACTAAATTTTAACACAAGAATTGTGACATTAAAGGTCTCAATTTGCTTTGGTGATAACCAAACAAAATCTTTTTGTGGCAGATATTGAGACATTGCATAGCCATATAAGTTTATTGCATCGACATAAAAGATATACTTGTCGGGTTTAGATTGATCATAGTTTGATAGAAATTTATTATTTGCCTCGGATTTCCTACAAACACAGGTACTAATTCCTCCCTTTACACTCTCTTTGAAAAAAATGTAGCATTTCAAAATTTGTCAATAATTATAATTTCGTCCCTGAGTGTAATAGAAAAGCATCAAAACTAAAACTTGGAAAACTTACAAAAGCCACTGGATCGAGCTTGTAAGTGTTAAGACAGGTTTTTCTAAAATTTTGAAATATATCGGCCAAAAGTAATACATCAGATTTTAAATAGACATCGGAATATTCCTCCTATGGACTTACATTGAAACAAGTTCCATACATCTTTTGTTCGAGCATACACTTGGTCGCTAATATGTGCATCAATTAAGTTATTATAAAACTGTTCTTTTTCGGGTACTCGTCTAATTTAGCAAAATTATCAATATAGTTGTAAGAAAACACTCCTTTTTGAGAAACAAAATCAAATTTTTCCTTCTCCGTAAAATATGCTGAAATTTCTAAGCATTTTTCTTTAAAGTTTCAGCTAGTTTTGATAAAAAATATGGTAAAAATTGGAAGGAGTCTATAAACCGAATGGCTAAAAAATTTTTTATTTTTTTACTACTTCGATTATCGATATATGAACCTATGTTAAGAAACATTTCAAACGTAATATAGTTTTTCTTATTTTGTGCAATCAATCGCTCTTTATTTTGACAGAGGTTTTTAATAAATAGGTGGGCATCGTAATTTTTTAGGTTATGTATTATGACTGGAATAAAACTTGGTATCTTAAAATTTAAATTACACACAGCATGTGCTGGTCCCCTATAAGTCCCTGTTAAATGACAATGATCAGCAACTTTTTCTTCTACCGATTGAATTATTTTTTGTCAAATGTGACACTTGTTTGTATAGTTATGTCGTAGTTTCTCCAATTCACTTAGAGGACGCATACGTTTTTTATGCTGTAAATATTTGTTATAAATATCACGAACATCTTTTTCTATCCAATTTATAAAAACATTAGCAGAATCATTACCGCGATAGAGTTAAAATTTTGAAGCTTTACTATTAAAAGAACATTTAATATAGTATGCAAAAGAGAATGGAAAATGTTCATATTGTTTCAGAGTGTAAGGTTGGTTGGCTTCTAGGTCATTGGGCTTATTATTTAAAGGTTTAAGGATGCATTCGAAATCCGCGTAAATAACGAAGGGAAGTTCCATTTGCTTTTGAATATTTGTAAATTTTAAAACATTTCCAGGTACCATGTTCCCAAATGTATCTATTTTATTTTCTATGGTTGGTAAGTTAACTCACATATGACCATTGTCTTGTTAACTCCTCAATAGTTTCGAAATATTGTAAACAACCGTCACAAAAATGCTTTTTTCTGTGATGTATTGATATTTGTTGAGAAACTAATCGAGACAAATCGGAAATTAGGCAGTAATGAAAACTCGCGTCTTCAGTACTGATTAACAATAAATTAACATGCTTATTTTGTTTAACCTTGGTATATTGTAAAGGTCCAGTCAATTCATGCATAGACTTGAAATCATATTTTAGTTTATCTAAACCATAAACATTAATCGATATATTATTTTGTAATTGAAATTTTGGGATGTTACTAATTTTTACTGGGGCTTCAATACTGTGACGTCTAGTCCTGTGGGGGGGGGGGGGGTGTAAGGCTGCCACGATTGACCAGAAGAAACAAAATTCGTCATGTAGTTCAATATGTGCAGAAGCTCTGAGTGGAGTATGTTTGTTGATGTTAACTTCCAAATGTAAAATGTTGACCAAACACTATCCTATAAAAGCAAACTTTTGTAACTATTTTTGAAAAATTTAACACAAATAAATGATAAAGTTATATTAACAATATATTAAATACCTCAATCTCTTTCGGCCATTTCATCAGCTTTAACATCTATTATTTTACTCATATCATCACTATACAGGGTTAGGTCGGAAGTGTGACAGAGTACTTGAAATATAGTGTTGAAAGACTTCAAACTATGAATTCTAATTATTGGGCTTATATATAAGCCAAATAGTTCCAAATTAGTTTTTATGCAGTTATGTTTTTGAACCTCTACTTTTAATAGATTACTTAGTTTCTGAAAAATGTCTTCAAAAAACTGCTTGACGTTGATATAACTCCCTCAGACTTGATTCTATATGAGATTATTCTTTCTTTAAATGCTGATTGGGTTTTTTTCAATTCCATTTCAAACTATAGACACAATATTTTTATGTTCATTTGAGCGCAGATGACTTGTAAAGAACATTTTAGGAAACATCTTTTTACAATCGAAACAGTATTTCGATGTTTGTTCTAGAAAAAAAAAAGACACTGTGTTAAACAGTCAGAGTCAAATCTCAGACATATTTAGTTTTTTTTTTTATTATTAGTACAAATAAAATATTGGTCTCACCTGTTTTCTTACAAATTTTCTGTCTGTTTACATGTTTCATATCCATTAATTTTTGTTTTGATTCCTACAACAGAACTGTCGCAAATGTCTTACTAAGCTATCTTTTCTGGTAAATGATTTGTTGCACGTTTTACACTCGAATGTCATTATTTCTTTTCTTACTTAAAGTTTGTGTTAAAAACCTGCTATGCAATCTAGGAATAACCAGTTATAATTAAGTGATATTTAACTTAAATTTTTTTTTTTTTTTTTATTATGATAAGGCACAGCACTACAGGATAAATCCTTTATGGCGCTCTAGGAGCGGTGCGTGTGCGCAGGAAACGATTCACGTTGGTCTTGAATCTTTGGAGACTATACTCGTTATTATATTTTAATAGTCAGAAAGTTAGTGGGAGGAATAAAACAAGAATTATAGAATACTACGAAAAATTCTCTGACATAATATTAACACTTGTACCAAATACTTTTTTAATTTTCGTCCGTTTCTGCTTTTCTCTAATTGTTAAATTTTTCCCATAGATTTCGTAAGTCATTTAAACAAAATTGTAAGCCCATTAAGGTAGCTTTAGTTCTGCGCTTGTTTCTTTGTTTGTCTAATATAGATTTTTTAATGCCTAAATTAGTAAAACATTCTTCGTTGTGTGCCCACTTTTAAGAGCTTATTATTTGTTTGTATTGAAATAAAATTGAATTGTTTAGGAAAATTATTTGGCCCTATTGCAACTAATAATGATTTGTTATCTGTACAGGGTCATTTTTTTAAGTGTCTCACCCGATTGGCGATTTTCCTGCTGACTATCATAAAAAACGAATTACATATTTCTGAATGATTTTCGATAAGGAAGCCGAATTTAATGTCAAAAAATACATAGATTTACAAATTTGACAGATGAGACGCCATTTTGAATTTTCTTAAATGGCAACCCCCATAAATAACCACACGATTGGATTGCATTTGGCGATCCGATTCTAAAACTATATAGTTGTTGACACTTATTTTCAGCCGTTTCGAAAATACGGGCGTTCCTAATTTGCCTCCATCGATTTTGTCTTTTAAGTGTCTCACCCCTTTAATAAATAGACCTTCTAAGCTGAACACCCTAATTTTTTTCACAGTGACATAATTTCGCGTGAGCAAGCGATCTACGCTATAGTCAAATCAGACAGATGTCAAAAAGTGACAGATACGACGCCATTTTGAATTTTCTTAAATGGCAACTCTCATAAATAACCACACGATTGAATTGCATTTGGCGATCCGATTCTAAAACTATATAGTTGTTGACACTTATTTTCAGCCGTTTCGGAAATACGGGGGTTCCTAATTTGCCTCCATCGATTTTGTCTTTTAAGTGTCTCACCCCTTTAATAAATAGACCTTCTAAGCTGAACACCCTAATTTTTTTCACAGTGACATAATTTCCCGTGAGCAAGCGATCTACGCTAAAGTAAAATCCGACAGATATCAAAAAGTGACAGATACGACGCCATTTTGAATTTTCTTAAATGGCAACTCTCATAAATAACCACACGATTGAATTGCATTTGGCGATTCGATTCTAAAACTATATAGTTGTTGACACTTATTTTCAGCCGTTTCGGAAATACGGGCGTTCCTAATTTACCTCCATCGAGTTTGTCTTTTAAGTGTCTCACCCCTTTAATAAATAGACCTTCTAAGCTGAACACCCTAATTTTTTTCACAGTGACATAATTTCCCGTGGGCAAGCGATCTACGCTAAAGTAAAATCCGACTGATGTCAAAAAGTGACAGATACGACGCCATTTTGAATTTTCTTAAATGGCAACTCTCATAAATAACCACACGATTAAATTGCATTTGGCGATCCGATTCTAAAACAAATAGTTGTTGACACTTATTTTCAGCCGTTTCGGAAATACGGGCGTTCCTAATTTGCCTCCATCGATTTTGTCTATTAAAGTGTCTCACCCCTTTAATAAATAGACCTCCTAGGCTTAACAGATACGACGCTATTTTGAATTATTTTAAATGGCAACCGCTGTAAGGAACCACACGAGCGAATTGCGTTTTGCGATCCTGTTATTAAATTACTTATTCCCTTAATCGCGGATCCTGTTTTTTGTAACAACCTGTATGTTTCAACATGGATTCAAATTGTGCCCATAAGTTGTCTGCATTAACAATAATCTTTTTTTCATATTATCCGTAAAGACCGCATCGTATATTAGGGTGGGTCACCCTATATTAATGGAAATTATACGTCAAGAAATACTTAAATGGCGCTTTCTCTCACAATATTCACTTATGAAACCAAAAAATAATGTCAACCTATGAGAAAAAAATTAAATAAATTATATGGTTCCAGCGTTTTCCTGAAACT
The DNA here is from genome assembly GCA_963920685.1 of Polydrusus tereticollis. NCBI lineage: Eukaryota > Metazoa > Arthropoda > Insecta > Coleoptera > Curculionidae > Polydrusus > Polydrusus tereticollis. Next base: position 59,473,888 of record OY987335.1, read on the forward strand.
TAGTTATTTGGAAGATGTAGCAAAATTGGTTCCATTTTTTTAAAGGTGGCTGTGACCGTCTCTTACAAATAGATACATGCATTTGTTTGGTTGCTGAGCATTATTCTTAACGATTGATCTGTCATTTTGCTAGGCGTAAATTTGTTAAAGCAATAAGAATTGTTACTTCATTATATTTAAATAAGTTTTGATCATGAACGCTGCGCTTTCAAGTGAAGATAAATTCGATATGCTACGAATGTTCTTATTATGTGGAGAGAACGCTACAGTTGCCAGAAGAAGGTATGGTTTTTCATTTCCTAAAATAACGTATTGAATATTAAAAAAAAACCCAAAAATATTAATTTTTAAATAATTGTTATTAGTAATTATGCTAATCAAATTTATACAAGCTCTACCAAAGGTTTTACCAAAAACTAGTCATTTTTGAAAACAAGGATTGGCCTATGGCATTGTTAGGTAAAAACAAATTTCTTGCGCTATCATTATTCTTAAGCTCTTGCTCCGACTTTTGAAAAAAATAATAGTGGGTGCTGACTATGAAAACATTTTCCTTTAAAATTCAAGTCAGTTTTGCTTATAATTTAATCTTTTTTATTTGGCGTAGAGTTTCCATCAAAATCCCATATTTTGAAATTTAATAATTTTATACTGTTGAAATATAAAAGTTACTAACAAAAATAAGAAGTTCTATTAAAAGCTTGTTTGTAAATAAAATATTCGACAATATTCAAAATGTACTATTTCAAAGTTTAAATCGACCTTGAAACATTATGGAAATCTATAATTTTGTTGTATTATAATATATTATATTTAATTTCTATGTCTTGCTGGTATCTGTCTTATTTACAAGATATGTGCATAGTAAGTTAAATAGTAATGCAATTAAATTCTGCCACTATAGTTGGTTGGTCTTACGTATTATTAATATGGTAAATAAAATTGTAAAGAATATTATATTATAATATACGAAACATTATAAAAGGTAATAGCTAGAGCCGCGGCGACAAAAATGCCTTGGAACTCCCAAACGGATGAGAAGCACGTTCTTGTATAGTTCGAGTGTCGTTCTCGAAATCCGTGTTGTCGAGTAGGGCTCTGGCGCTCGGCGGTGAGCGGCTATAATATTTTTTCCAAATTTTGACTAGCGGATTAAAAAAACATTTCCCAAACGGATGAAAATTACTAGAGGGCATCTAGGCAACCCCCTAATTACCGGAAAAATATTTTCATTCGATTTGATCTTTTCAAAGAGCTCTTCCAGGAGCTAAAAAAAAATGGAAAAAAGGGGGGATAAAATTTGCTCATTTAAACTTGAAATTGGACAGAGAGCTAGAGTTCGTGTCTGAGAATATGTAAACAATTTTTTTTGCTCCATGTGTCGCCATCGCTTTATAACAGTTTTTCAAAATTTAAATGGGCAAAATTTGATAAAGTCATTCCAACATGGATAAAGATTTGCACACAGGTTCTTTGACACCTACAGAACATCGAAAAATTATTTTCATCCAAATTTATTGCGGCCAAGACCAGATCTTCCAGAATATGCATGAAAGTTTTTACTTACCATTGAATAGTCACTCAACATTTTACGGCCTCTCGGGAGCATTTCATTTTTTTTATATTATTAAACCGGAGACAAATAAATTTACGAAACTTCCATCTAAATCTCGCAGAAAATTTACGGAGAACTCCGGGATCAAAATCACGCGTGCTGGCGAGGTTTTTTGTTATTTGGCATAGTTTATCCAGGCTCATTTCGGACGAAAACTTTTTTTTTTAATAACATAAATAATAACGATTTATTTTAGTCCGGTTGCATGCATGCGGCTGATTTTTTTTTAATTTCGAAGTTTGGGTCCATTTAATTGTACTGGAGGCTACGGCAAGGATCAAATCGGATGAAAATATTTTTCCGGTAATTGGGGGGTTGCCTAGATGCCCTTCAGTAATTTTCATCCGTTTGGGAAATGTTTTTTAAACCGCTGGTCAAAATTTGGAAAAAATATTATAGCCGCTCACCGCCGAGCGCCAGACCCCTACTCGACAACGCGGATTTCAAGAACGACACTCGAACTATACAAAAACGTGCTTCTCATCGGTTTGGGAGTTCCAAGGCATTTTTGTCACCGCGGCTCTAACTATAAAGATACACAGACAGACAGACAGACAGACAGACAGACAGACAGACAGACAGACAGTCAGACAGACAGACAGACAGACAGACAGACAGACAGACAGACAGTCAGACAGACAGACAGACAGACAGACAGACAGACAGACAGACAGACAGACAGACAGACAGACAGACAGACAGACAGACAGACAGACAGACAGACTTCTGGAGCGGAGACAATTATCACGAGTTATAACTAGAGCAGATAATATAGACCTTAGGTTAAATGAACATGTATTTTCATTGCTGACCAAGAACACACTGCAATATTGAAATATATACAAAGAAAAAACAGATTCAACAATTACGACAATCTGCATTTCTACCAAAGAGGCTAGCTAGGGTCGACTAGTATTTTTATTTATAAGAGTGTATATAAGAATCTTTAACTAAGAAGTTCATGACTCTTAAATAGTAAAAATGCGTCTTGTTATTATTATTTAATTGTAATTATAAATAATATTGTCTTCAATGTTAGTTGCTTGGTTATTACTGTTATACTTTTAAAATTTATTAATTTTATGCTTTTATATTTTTTGTAATGTCGAAACATTTTCTGATTACAAATTAAAACATAAACCTAGTTAAAGATGAATATAATTTTAATATGCCCAAATCCTTTGCTAACGGATTGAGTTAGTTTTTCTTTAATTACACCTGATAGCTAGAACTTTAAATATAACCCCTAATGTTTTATGAATGGTTTATACATATACAGCAACAGTGGCACAGTTATTTTTATATGTTATTGCGCAATTTTCGTTATCGTTAATAAGTGTGTTTATTAAATTTAACATAAATATAGGCTCCAGCAGTTTTTAGGCAAGTACTATAAATGTTTTGTTCAACCATAAAGCAGCGTTTTTTAACCTGTGGAGCGAACCCCCCTAGAAAGGCGTGATACCTGTTAGCATTTCGAAAAAAAATATTATAAAGAAATTAATAAAGTTACTGAAACAAATGCGCATTAAAAAATGCACTCTGCAAAATAAAAAATAAAATACACGTTCACACTGATATATTACACTTATATATAAGATTGTATCAGTAATGGATAATGTATTTAATATTAATAATTAACTTCAATACTGAATTAAAAACAAGTTTAAAAATTCTGGATTTGAATAACAAAATGCTCAATCTCCATTTCTAGCCATCTGAAGATATTATCAGCACTACTATAGGCAGATGGAAAACTATATACACAAAAAAGCCCAACCCCCGTATTTCCGAAACGGCTAAAAATAAATATCAACAACTATATAGTTTTAGAATCGGATCGCCAAATGCAATTCAACCGTGTGGTTATTTGTGAGGGCTGCCATTTAAAAAAATTCAAAATGGCGTCGTATCTGTCACTTTTTGTCATCTGTCGGATTTGACTATAGCGTAGATCGCTTGCCAACGGGAAATTATGTCACTGTGAAAAAAATTAGGGTGTTCAGCTTAGAAGGTCTATTTATTAAAGGGGTGAGACACTTAAAAGACAAAATCGATGGAGGCAAATTAGGAACCCCCGTATTTCCGAAACGGCTGAAAATAAGTATCAACAACAATATACTTTTAGAATCAGATCGCCAAATGCCACTGAATCGTCTAGTTATTTATAAGGGTTGCCATTTAAAAAAATTCAAAATGGCGTCGTATCTGTCACTTTTTGACATCTGTCGGATTTGACTATAGCGTAGATCGCTTGCCAACGGGAAATTATGTCACTGTGAAAAAAATTAGGGTGTTCAGCTTAGAAGGTCTATTTATTAAAGGGGTGAGACACTTAAAAGACAAAATCGATGGAGGCAAATTAGGAACCCCCATATTTCCGAAACGGCTGAAAATAAGTATCAACAACTATATAGTTTTAGAATCGGATCGCCAAATGCAATTGAATCGTCTAGTTATTTATGAGGGTTGCTATTTAGAAAAATTCAAAATGGCGTCGTATCTGTCACTTTTTGACATCTGTCGGATTTGACTATAGCGTAGATCGCTTGCTCACGCGAAATTATGTCACTGTGAAAAAAATTAGGGTGTTCAGCTTAGAAGGTCTATTTATTAAAGGGGTGAGACACTTAAAAGACAAAACCGATGGAGGCAAATTAGGAACTTCCGTATTTCCGAAACGGCTGAAAATAAGTGTCAACAACTATATAGTTTTAGAATCGGATCGCCAAATGCAATCCAATCGTGTGGTTATTTATGGGGGTTGCCATTTAAGAAAATTCAAAATGGCGTCTCAACTGTCAAATTTGTGAATCTATGTATTTTTTGACATTAAATTCGGCTTCCTTATCGAAAATCATTCAGAAATATGTAATTTGTTTTTTATGATAGTCAGCAGGAAAATCGTCAATCGGGTGAGACACTTAAAAAAATGTCCCTGTACATTCTAGTTCATGTATAATTTGATTAATGGAGATAAAGAAATAAATTCCTTGTCTATGAATTTATCATAACTAGCCTCTTTTGCTGCAATTATTATATGCTCTGATATATTAACAACTGGCACTCATTACACATACGTTTAAGTAAAGACAGGCAAGCGAAACTGACTATTTATAGCACATCACATCACGTTTTATCGCAGCAAAGTAAAAGTTGACTTAACCCTGAAAGTAAACAGTTTGCGTTGAAATTACGCGAGTGATTTCATCATAAGAGAAACGTTTGCGTTGCAATTATGCGAAAAACGTTTCAACCGAAAGTTGCTTTTTACTCGGTTTAGCGAGCATATAAGCTCTGTTTTCAATGTAAAAAGCAGTTCAAGAATTTGATATTCTAAACGACAACACAGTTTTATTTACAATTAACTGTTTTAAAAATTAGTTAATATGTGTTCCAAACTTGTCATGGATGTGCAAGGGTTTATAGACAACAATAATAAATTTATCCCTAAGGAATTAGCCACTTTTGACGGAGAGAATATAAGTCACTATATTTTCAAACCACCTTTTGAACTAAATTCACTTTCCCAAAAACGTTACAAGCAACCGAACTGGTTAATGAAGATTCATCATTGTATAAACTGGAACCTAGGTTCTACCCCTATCCATTGTTTTGACGAGATAGTTTCGAAAGTTACTGAAAAAGTCCAATTTGTTTACGTTAAAGGAACAGAAAAGGCCGAGTTTCTTAGAAAATATGTGTCAAAACCACTTTTTGAACTAGATGAAGAACCAGCCTTGCTTCAGTCAACACCAAAGTGTATGTATCATTCAAGGTCACCTTGTGTTTGTGCCTTATCGAATGTATATTATTTGTATGCTACGTTTTTTTTATAAATGGATAAAAGAAGATTAATTTTATTTACTGTTTTATTATTTTAATTATAGTTATTATTATAATTTATTACCTAAACAGATATTTCTTTCTCTTTCATTGATCATATTTAATACGATTGCATCGGTAATATATGGCCTGTTTTTCGTTGGGTACTGTATTTTTACTGGGTTTTTTACTGTTTTGTAGTGGTGTGAAGGCCTTTCATAAGTCTGAAAGATCCTGGCTGAACAAAGTAAGAAAAAAAAACTTTATTTTTCATTCAATTGTTTTATTTATTTTCCCACTAGGTATGATATAATATAAATTATTCTTTCTTAGGCATATGATTTTGAATTAATGAAATATTATATTTTAAGTCTAAGATCCTAAATTCTAACAATAACTTAAACAAATTATCAGATTTTAAAAATGCTTTACAAGCTGCTGCTCCTTTTTGACATAAATCTGCATGCTCTGTTTCGTCAATGTATAAGTCCATATCTTGGGCCTCGGTATCGTCACCCGTTCTAGCGTAGAAACGGGAATATGTTTCGGATATTAGAAAGTCTTCATACATTTCAGTTATTAATAACTTCATACTGTACTGTTAGGTATAAGCGTGGTCTTGCATTAACATTCAAATCTATGCTCTGTTATAGTTATCCTACTTTACTTAAGTGGGGTTAAAGTTAGGAAGAAATAATCTCATTAAATTATAAAGTTAGATAACTTTTAGTAAAAATTTCAGCGTTTGGGCCCGCGAAAGTAAATTTGTTAGGACAATAAAAGTATCTGGTCAACTGTTACCTAGAATTTCAGTGGCGCAGGGAACCCAAAGATTGTGTGGCGGGTAGCCAATCGTGTAGGAATATGTAAATATATGAATGTGGTGTCAGCAAGCCCATTGGTTTGTGTGGCGGGTAGGAATATGTAAATATGTAAATGTGCGGCGGCAAGTCCATTGGGTTATGTGGCGGGTAGCCCAATCGTGTAGGAAGATGTAAATATGGGAAGGGGGCGGCCGCACGCCCATAGGGTTGTGTGGCGGATAGCCCAATAAACTGCTACTGAGAGCTATGTTAATAATCTTTTTTAAGTTTTTTTCATAACTAAAATTATAGATACCATAACTGTTAACACAATATTTATACATTTTTTACTTAAGTCCTTAAAATTTAGTAAATAAACTTATTGTTTATAACGCTATTTAACTCTTCTGACATTTGTTTAATAGATCTTTCTTTTTTTAAGAATGCTTTAATAAGTGTAACCGGAAATAGTTACCCATATCCCGAACCATGAAACCGCTCCATAAGAATATTGATGCACAAATTACGTTGGGTGAATGTGTCACACATCAAGATTTCATCCGTAATTGCTTCAAACTTAATGTGATAATGATCATAATAGTGTGTATAATAATCACTCCAATATTTAAAGTTTGTGCGTTCTCAAAATATTGATGTTGGAATGCTAAATATTCTTCCAATAATAACTGTTTATCTTAATTAATGGTTGTATGATAAAGTATAATAACTTCAGAATCGCAAATACCGCAAACATCCATAATGTTAAATGTAGTGTACTAAACCTGCAAGCATTTTATGCTACTTTTCCTACCCTTACAACTCTCACTCTTTCGAGCTGGAGGGGGGGAATGGTGAGTTTCTGGAAGAAGGTACGCCTACTAAATAAATCACAGCTTTTAGGGTAGGGGGTAACCAATCAGGGGGTGGCTAGGTGGGGGTTCGATCAATCAAGTCGCTGTGGGAGAGGTTTTGGTGGGGGTTCGAGCAATCAAGTCGCTGTAGGAGAAGCGTAGGTTGGTGGTCAACCAATCAAAAAAAGGGACGGGGGAGCAGGAACCACCAGCCAATCTACTTTACTATGTCTACTATGCTGAGATGCATAATATGTAAGTGTAGGAAAGAAACAGAATTTAGGGTGAAAATAGAGTTTAGAACGAGTTCGTAGTCTGATTCATGAGGTCCTTAATAAACGGTGAGTTCACACGTCATGCCTGGTTTCGGTTAATTAAAGAAATTTGAAATATACATCTCCAATATTTGTCATTTTGTTTAATTTATTGAATAGTCCTGTTTTTAATATTTTAGCTACATTGATTTAGCTATTCCGCAATTCTTGAATCAACTTATCATATCTTTCTCCGCCAGCCTGTGTAGGCTAAATTTCCGGAAATTAATTTAAAGATAAAACCTAGGACTTTTTTAATCTTCGTTTTACACACGGTTCGGTTCAGCCTTATCCTAAATAAAACTTACTAGTTTCAAATAGTCAGTAGCATCAAAGGCGTTACTTTTATATTTATATTGATAAAGTCGATTAGAATGTTATATCGATTGTTTCATTTGTTGACTTCGATTATTAACGGATTTGAATCAAAATGGTGTATAAGTTCATGCGCATAACGTTCTGGTTTTAGGGTTCGTAATTTAAGCGGGTCGTGGTCAAGTTTTCGTAGTATGGAGGTGATTTCTTGAAATAAAAGAGTTTCAGAAAATCTGAAAATGAATGCCCAATTTTACTAATCAAAAGAGAAAGTCCTCCCTTTTTAGATTATCGATATGTAATTTTGTTTGTTCTTCCGTAGATACTGTTTCTCTCTAAGGATTCGTGGTTTCTAATTGAGTTCTCTATTAATGCGTGTTCATGGTATTGGAAATCTCGCAGATTCCGCGATTTCGGTTCATTTTTTCAATAGTTCGTTCTTTCTTTTTTATGACATCAAAATTAATCACTGAATAAATAAGTGTTGCTTACTCTTGTTTGTCCGTTAACATAGTTGTTAATATTTACATATTAGTAGGAGTTTTAAAATAACCTTGTGTATCGAGAAGTCGATAATATATGCTCGATAATCGTAGAGTGAAAGCATTTACACCATTCATTGGATTGGGGGTAGTCCGGTGAGATAAAATGAATTTTACAACTGTGATGTGAAAAATACTAAATATATAAATTATCGGCTATGTCCGTACCACTTACGACGTTATTTGGTATGCCTGTGCGTATTTGTATAGGTTGTCAATTACAGTTAAACATTTTGATTGTTCCAAGGTGAATATATCTAAATGGGCTATGTCGAATGGCAACAATTATTTTCTTTGTTGGCAAGTTTCACATTCATTGATATATGTTTGTACCGCCATTTTTTATTTGGCCAATAATATTTTTATTTAATTCTTAGCTTTAGTGGTAATTTTCAATTATTTAAAGTATGTTATTTTTGACTGTAACATTTATAAACTTTTTCATACAACGTTTAAATTTAATAGACGGTCATTTAAAATACTTCTGCAGTATATTTGCGCCTGAAAAATAAATATGGTATTGAATATCAGGAGAAACATTAACCTAACAAAATTGGTAGCGTCCTCTTCAAAATTATTTTCAGATGTATGTAATAAGTTTTTTTTCTCAAACAAAATGGGCATTTAAGGTTTGGTAGAAGAGTGTAGAACGTAAAAAGCAATAATTCTTGAAATATGAAAATTCCTAAGGATTCTGTTTGGCATTTGAATGCACTATAACATTTTTATCAAGAGCTAGGTCAGGCCGACATTAAAGTCTGTGTCTTTAACACTTTGTTCGTCATCGGTTTGTACAATCAGTGAAGCGTTACCATTGTTTTCTTTATTTTATTAAGCTTTGAATGCAAGAAACTTATTTAACTGCTCGATATCCATTATGCTGGTTATATCTTGATTATTTCTATAAATTATGACATATAAATATGTATATATGTGAGAAACTTTGTTCTCTAGCCACTTGCTGAGACCTTATACAATTAGGATTAACCAAATCATTCTAAAACAGCTATTCTCTGGGCTATATGCCCCAACAAGTGCTGAATTATAAAGCAAAATTTGACGTATTTTGACCAACCCTGTTAGTACTAAAATATAAACTCAGATTGCAGAAACTACCGGAAAGAAAGGAATGAATCTCTGTTTCCAATGATAGGATGATACACTGCTGCTACCTGTAGACCGGTTCCGAACTCCTTGGTTCTCGTCAGTATAGGGCAAGCATGACAAGTGAGCATACCGACCAATGGAAGATCGAAACACCTTATAGCGACAATATCGATCTGCGTAGGCAGTACAATATAGTTAGCGCCATTTCCCAGCAGTTTCTAGCAATCTGAAGTTAAAAATTCCTTATGGTAATATAAACAGAATGGCATTTGAATACTATTTAACAAGTGACAATCATAATATGACCTGTATATATGTGAGAAACTTTGTTCTATAGCCACTTCTTGAGACCTTATACAATAAGGATTAACGAAATTATGCTAAAACAGTTATTCAATGAATAGTCCAGTCAAGTAGTATTCATTTGTTGTTGTATTTCTCTGATGGTTCACTCAACATTGTCACTGACATAAGGTTGTCAATACAGGACTGGTTATAAACCAACAAGCTTAGTCGTAACAACACCAAGCACCAGAATTTAAACTTCTCTCTTAGGAAACTCAGGCCAGAATTGCCCTGTGACAACTCTGTCAAATTTCTGACAGTCCATCTGGTCTCTGGCTTAATGTGGGCTGTGCATACTGATATGCTTGCATCCAATCTTTGAAGAGCCACATACCTCATAGGAGTTAGAAGTCTGTGCTGATGTCGGCATACCACGCGTACTTCTGCTCCAACATAACATACGTGATCCTAGAGAACAACGCAAATGTGTATGGGTGAGGTCGGGGTTGAGGTACAGATATTGTTGCCGCCATTGCTTTTCCGAATTGGAAATCCTCATATTGCCTCGCATCTTTTTTCTCCAATGCCTAAAGTACCTCATTCACAACCTCGCTGGTCTCACTGCTCATAGGGATATACACGGCTACCCCACGCGTAACAATGTTAACATCATCTCAGAATATCACAGGTTGACCAGAACTCAGCAAGGCACGGATTATTATTTTGTACAGTTTTATTGTCCTACCAGTGCGAAGCATAGATTTCATAAAATTATAAAAAATAAAGAAAATACCAAATTAAAAAATGATTTTATTCCCTGGAGGAATACCTCAATAATAATTTCAATGATCTTTTATAAGTGTCAATTTACTCAGGTATTTGTTTCAACTGTATGTATTCATATAATACCAATAAAAATCTATCTGTCTATCAGCAATTATTTTTCCAATTCTTCGAAATCTGTATTAATCAATTTTGTATGTATCTCTATTATGACTCCCCCAGAATACCGCGTTTCAGAAGGTGTATCATATCCAATGACGAGTAAGCTTTGTCGTCATTGATCATATCCATGTCCGTGAGTAGAGTAATCTGGAGTTCTCCAGAAATTGCTGCAACATCCCACGATAGCCCTGGGATATATTATATAAATATTGTTATTTGTATAATATTGTAACCATACTTCTCTAATTTTATTCTCCAACCTAGCATTTTTGAATTGGAGCCCGTTAACAAAAGAGGTTATTGGAGGAACTCATGGTCTGTAATGATGTTAAATTTTCGTCTAAATAAATATGGCCGAAAATATTCGGTGGCCCAAACTATTGCAAATATTTCTTTTTCAATAGTGACATGGTTCTGTTTAGAGTCATTTAATGTCCCCGATTATGATCGATAGGTCCTTGTTATAAATACGCAGTTAATTACGACGTTGCTGGCGCCGCATGTAAATTTAAACGTTTTGGTCAAATCAGTGTATTATAGGATGGGTTCGTTTATCAAATTTTTACAAGTTTCAAAACATGATAGGAATTCCTGGTTGTGTTCAATTTTAGCCCCATTTTTATACTCCTTGGTAATAGTTTCGTAATTTTAGCAAAGTTGTTTATAAAACGTGTGTAATTCTAATAATAGTAAAGTATTTTAAACTATTCACACGTGTTTTAAAAGAGCTCCATAAAAACAAGCAAATAAGTGGTTTATTGTGAGGGCAGGATTGTGATTTTTGACAGGGACATTGTTGATTTGTGTGTGAGGATCATATTACAATATCGAGGACTTGGATATGGTGTAAGACTCAATTAATTTTCGATTAATATTCGGTAGGGACATATTTTTGGTACCGAAATAGATAGGTATAAATTCAAGGCGAAAGATAACAGATAACAGTTCGACACCGACCGATATCGGACTTTACTTTTTGTACTGCTTTTTATCATCCTTGTTATCTTTTTATAAATCTATAGTATATTTCGCGAATCATGAATATAAGTTGCGATTTATGCAGTACAAGAATGACAAGTCAGCGTAAACAAACAAAATGTATTACGGAAAGGTGTAATAGGGTATGCCACACGGATTGCGCAAAGGAGACATGCGTAAACCCTCTAGAATGAAAATGTAGAGAGTGCAACCTGTCGATTGCAGACCTAATGAGAGAAATAAAAGACATGTCAATCAAAATAAATAACATAGGTCAATCCCTGCAACATTGTAACGAAAAAATCGATGAAAATAACGAACTGATTAAAAAGCAAGCAGAACAAATAAAGCAGTGTTTTGCAAAAATCGAGGAGTTGGAAATCAAATGCGCCGATCTTAAAAAGGAGAATGGGGAGTTACAGGAATCCCTAAATTTTCAAGAACAAAAATCGAAGCTAAACTGTGTCGAAATTGAGGGAATTCCTGACATTAGGAATGAGAATGTACTGTCCACAGTTATGAATGTCGCAAAAGCTCTAAATGTAGCAATTGAAGAGAGTAATATCAATTATTGCTTTCGTGCTGAAAAAAAAACACAGAAAGGGGGACCCAAAAACTATATTCTTGGGATTTGTCTCGAGACTTAAAAAAGAAGAATTTATAAAAGCAAGAAAAGTTAAGAGAACATTAAGTCTTGTGGATATCTACCCAGAAAAAAAAGGAGTGGAGGCCAAAAAACCCATCTACATCAATGAATCTCTGACAGGTGCCAATAAGGCATTGTTTGGTAAATGTCGAGAATACAAAAAGAGTAACGGAGTTAAATTTTTGTGGATAAAAAATGGTAATATATTCATGAGGAAGTCTGAGTACTCAAACATATTTTTAATCAAATCTGAAGCTGCTTTGAACGATGTGCATTAAACATCAGTTTAAAAAATTAAACATTTATTACCAAAACGTGCAAGGTTTAAACACTAAATTCAATGAGTTCTTATTAAGTTTGAGTACTGCGGACTACGATGTTATCATCTTGACCGAATCATGGTTATCATCCAGTGTTTGTGATGGTGAACTTTTTAACGATAATTATAGGGTTTTTAGGAGAGATAGAAATTTTAAAGATACGAAAAAAACCAAAGGTGGAGGGGCCCTAATAGCAGTTAAAACGGAATATGTTTGTCAACAATTATCATTTCAGTGCAACAATGTTAACGTTGAAGATGTTTGGGTCAAAATAGTTTTCTTTTCTCAAAATATTTATATAAATACCATGTATGTACCCGATAGTATGTCACTAAAAACATATGAAGATATTTTTGATAATATAGAAAATAGATTATTAGATTTAGACTCAATTTATATCTTAGCAGGAGATTTTAATATACCGGGTCTAGCTACAATTACGGAAAGAGACAATTTAACTTTAATTGAAAGACGCTATCTAAACTTTATACAGCTTATAAACTCCAAGCAGTGCAATCATGTGCGTAGTGGGCTAAAGAGATACTTAGATTTGGTGCTTAGCAATGGATGTATTTCTCTGGAGAGGTGTGATACTCCCATGATCAAAGAAAATATAAATCATCCCTCCTTATTTTTTAATCTAAAAATAAATATTAATACAAATGTTTATAATCCAGAAAAAAATTTTAATCCAAAGTTTAATTATAAAAAAGCAGATTTTTTAAAATTGTATAACTTATTACAAGAAGTTAGCTGGAACGAATTAAAAAATAGTTCGAATGTGGACGTTGTTGTTGATAAATTTTATGAAATTTTTTATTCTATATTACATGAATGTGTTCCTACAGCTAAAAAAATTAAAAGATTTTATCCACCATGGTTTACAAAACAAATAATTTTAGACTTGAAAAGAAAAGACGAATATCGCAAAAAATTTAATCGATTTAAAAATGTACTGGACCGTCAAAATTTTATTTATCTTCGAGCCAAATCAAAACGCGATATTAACACAGCCCACAAAAAATACCTAAGCGAGGTCGAACAAAGCATAACTAGTAATTCACAAAATTTTTGGTCCTATGTAGCAAAAACTAGATTAAACACAGATACATCTAATTCTATGACTTACAGGGGATTAACTATCACAGATAATCAGGCCGCGGCGGAAGCCTTTGCCGATTATTTTTTGAGTGTATATTCAACAGAATCTGGGAAATATGACACTGAGTTTTTTGATGGGGAGATACTTACAAATTCTTGCTTAAACATAGATGTAATTAGCGACAATGACATACTCAATGCATCAAAAAAATTGAAACCAAAAAAATCATCGGGTCCCGATATGATCCCCTCCTATATAATTAAAGCCTGTATATACCTTTTATTAGAACCTCTTAATATTATATATAACCTAATACTAAAAAATAACACTTACCCTTTACTCTGGAAACGTTCAAAAATATGCCCAGTTTTCAAAAATGGTAATAGGGAAGAAATACAGAATTACCGCCCCATAGCATTAATTTGTACACCAAGCAAGCTATTTGAATCTATTGTTTATGAAAAAATCTTAAATCACATATCACATTGTATAACTGACAAGCAACATGGATTTCTACCTAAGAAATCCACAGTAACCAATTTACTTGGTTTTGTGCAAGAAGCAAACGACGTGATTGAAAAAAATAGCCAAACAGATGTTATATTTACAGACTTTAGCAAAGCATTTGATAAAGTCGGCCACGATATTTTGCTTAAAAAATTGCACTCTTACGGGCTTTCAAATGGACTCATTAAACTATGCGCATCTTATCTAAGTGGTAGAAAACAATATGTAGTATTCAAAGGTGGGGAATCGCGCGAATTTTTAACCAGATCGGGTGTGCCTCAGGGATCGAACTTGGGACCTCTATTTTTCTTAATTATGATAAATGATTTGCCGGAGAGTATTCGAAATTCGGAGTGCGCACTATTCGCAGATGACTTCAAATTATATAAAGAAATTAAAACACAAGATGACGTAACTCTTCTTCAAAGTGACATAGATAGAGTTTTTGAGTGGTCTCTGGCAAATAAGTTGTCATTTAATGTGAATAAATGCTTTATTATGTCCTTAACAAGGAAAAAATATAAAATTGTATCAGAATATACAATAAATAATACAAGTTTAAATAGGAAAAAAGAGAGCAAGGATTTGGGTGTACTGTTGGATGAAGAACTAAGTTTTGAAAAGCATGTAACTAGTATTGTAAATAGGGCTTACAAAATGCTTGGGTTCATTGCTCGAAATTCGTTTAGGTTTAGTAATTTAAAAACTTTCATTATTCTTTATAATTCATTCGTTCGGAGTATCCTAGAATATGCTGCAATAGTATGGTCCCCTTATTATGTCATATACAAAAATAAAATAGAAAAAGTCCAGAAAAAGTTTTTAAGGTTTTTATATTATAAAAAACATGGTGAATATATTTTTAATCTAGATTATCACAACTCGCTAACTGAATTTAAATTTACTACAATGGAAACGCGAAGAAACATTGCTTCATTGATATTTCTGTACAAATTATTACAAAATAGAATTGAAAGCTCTCAATTGCTAGAAAGAATCAAGTTGAACTGTAGTCCACATTTCAACAATAGAAAAAGATGTATCTTTGTCATTCCAAGGCCTCGTACAAATTTGGGATTGAAGTCTCCTCTCCATAGAATGTATTCCCTTGCTAATTTAGTGAGTAATATTGATTTTTTTGCTGAATGCACAATAAAAAGTTTCCGAAAAAGGGTAGCGTTAGAGATGGCTAGTTTGCCAAATTACTCTTGTATATCTTGACAAAATTTTGGACCTGTTTTGTTTTTATTATTGTTACATTCCTTACTTCTTGTTAACATAAAAATTATGAATAATGATGTGTAATACATGCTCTTATTTAGGTTTAGTAAATGTAGATTAAGAATAGGTATATTTTGTTACTTTATTGCAATTAATTATTGGAACTTGTGGTCTGTCGATTGCTTAATAAATAAATAAATAAATAACCTAGGAAGCCGAAAAAACCCTTAACTTGTTTCGTTGTTGAGAATATTGGGTATTTCTTGCTTGGAAAGGTTAAATGTTATCGCCCACAATAAAGACGATACATTCGAAGTGGAAAAGGCTAACAACAAGAGGTATTTTTAAAATTCAAAATTACGCTTTCTTGATAGTTCTCGCTTTATGGCGAGTAATTTAGTTAAACTCAGTCAAAATTTAAAACCTGACCAATATTGCGGAGTCAGAATACATTTCCCAAAAGAACACAAGTTTCAACTTATTCGACAAAAGGGTATCTTTTCATATTCGTACACTGATTCTTTTTCGAAAAAAATCGGTTTTTAATAATTTTTTTAAATAGCATGGACCTGTCTAAATGTTTTGGCATATAGCAGTACTCCGTTTGGATACCGTTCCTGATAAATTCGCCGAGCTTCTTCAGCATTTCCATTTGCCAGGCCATAATTGAAAAGCATCTGGGTCATTTCAGCGCTAGTAAAGTTATTAATTTTTGACATGTTATTGACATAACAGATAAATTAGAAGTGTTACCTTGTATTTTAATTAACTTTTAAATACTTAGGTATTTTTTTTGTACAGGGTCTTCCAACGAGGACTGAACAGGGGCTCATTTTTGAGCTTCCTTGTATTTAAAGAAAAATCCAAAATAGCCAATCGATGTACTTTTTCCTTCAATTTATTTGAACCAGAAACAAAAGAGTTACGCTATGGATAAGGTGTTTTTTAAATGGAACATAGCTTTTTTTATACGATTTTTGGAACGAGTAATTTTTTTTTGTCCATTCTGATTAAAATATTTAATATTGTGACAGCTATTTTTATTAAATTTTAATGTTTTATCCAGTATAATTTAACTTTAACCTGTTTGAAACATACACTAGGTAATAAAGGTATAATCACCTTTGAATCTTTCAAAGTCAAAAAATTTGACAAATTTACTATAATATTGCCGAAATGAAATATTTATTAGATGAGAGATTGCAGCTTGTTATCTTGTTCTACAAATGCCAAGAAAATGCAAGAGAAGCAAGGAGAAGATTTATTGCAAATTTTCACAGAAATATATCCGTCAATACTATTCTAAGGATAAAGAACCTATTTAAGGAAAATAAAGGAATAGAAATCGAGACCGTGCCATTGTGAATTATTTTCGACTGAATCCAAATCAATTTCGGACGCAGTTCGGGACGTTCAATACGGCGGCGGTGTAAGACGCAGAAGAGTTACCCAAGGAACTGTTCACAGGACTTTAAGAAATCATAAATTTAAGTCTTATCATATCCTTCCACTTCAACATCTAACACCGGCACAAAAAGAACTTCGCTTCCAATTTGTTTCCCAAATTGTGATTCGGAAAGAAAACGAAGACCCTAATTTATTCAAAAATGTCTTATGGACTGACGAAGCCACATTTACAACATCGGGGGTTTTCAATAGACATAATAATCATCACTGGGCCGTTGGAAATCCAAGAAAATTTCAGACAATTTAATTTCAAGGAAGGACTTCAATTCATGTTTGGTGTGGCATAAAAAATAATAGAATTTTGGGACCAATATTTTTTAACGGGACTTTAAATGGACAGAGATACTACGAGTTCTTAGAAAACGAAATTGAGAACTTTTTGGAAGATTTACCATTGGAAGAATATCAAAATTTAATTTGGCAACATGATGAGGCCCCTCCGCATGCCGTGCGTGAGGTTACTCAATATTTAAACGGACGCCATGAAGAATGGATTGGTAGAAATGGAACCTATGCTTGGCCACCCAATAGTCCCGATTTGTCAATATTGGACACATTTCTTTGGAGCCATTTAAAGAACGTGGTATACAAGCAGCGAAACCACGATATTGAAGAGATCATGCAGAAAATTGTGAATGAAATAAATCGCCTTAACCAGGAAAATCACAGTATAACAGCAAGTTTGGAAAGGCTACAAAGAGGTTATCGCACATGTTTCGAGAACAACGGAGGTCACATTGTACAATTAAATTATTAATGTTTTTTGTTTTAAATTAGTATAGTGTTGGATTTCTTTTTCTGTCATGTAATGTTTTATTTTCCTCAAATAGGTTCTTTATCCTTAGAATAGTATTGACGGATATATTTCTGTGAAAATTTGCAATAAATCTTCTCCTTGCTTCTCTTGCATTTTCTTGGCATTTGTAGAACAAGATAACAATCTGCAATCTCTCATCTAATGAATATTTCATTTCGGTAATATTATAGTAAATTTGTATACATGTGAGAACTTTGTTCTCAAGCCACTTGCTGAGACCACTTGCCAAGTAGTATTCTCTTACTATTTATTGTGTTATAGTAAATTTGTTAAATTTTTTGACTTTGAAGGATACAAAGGTGATTATACCTTTATTACCTAGTGTGTGTTTGAAACAGGTTTAAGTTAAATTATACTGAATAAAACATTAAAATTTAATAAAAATAGCTGTCACAATATTAAATATTTTAATCAGAACGGACAAAAAAAAATCACTCGTTCCAAAAATCGTATAAAAAAAGCTATGTTCCATTTAAAAAACACCTTATCCATAGCGTAACTCTTTTGTTTCTGGTTCAAATAAATTTTTGGTTTAATTTTTAAATTCTGCAGGAAAAAGTACATCGATTGGCTATTTTGGATTTATCTTTAAATACAAGGAAGCTCAAAAATGAGCCCCTGTTCAGTCCTCGTTGGAAGACCCTGTACATGCAATAAAGTGGTTTTTATTTATTTTCTCAAAAACGAAGTAAGATACGAAAACAATTTAAGGGACAGAAAAGTTGTACTAATAGTTGGTAAATTCTAAAAAAATATGAAAATTAGAAAAACCTCAGTAGCGTACACTTTTCTGTCAATATATTCGTTAATGTGCTCCCGAGATGCCACTGGACTTACGAAATTTAGTCTAGTTAGGGCTAATTTATTAAGCCTCTTATCATTATGAATATCGGTATTAAATTGCAATAAAATCTGGAAAAGGATATTCAACAGTAATATACCGATAGAGGAGGCGTCTTATCGGTAATACCGATGTTTTTAACAAGAAATCGATTTTCTGACAAATTTTTACGAAATGTAATTTTTACTTATAATCTGATATGATCCCGAGAGCTTTAGCTCGAGGGTCTTATCTTTGATTATAAGTAAAAATTACATTGAGTGAAAATTTTCTTGGAAAATCGAGTTTCGAGTGAAAAACGAAGGTATGAAGATAAGAAACCGCCTCTAGAGGTGTATTCTATTGGATAATTTACTGAACATAAAAATGAAGGCCGTCTGATAAAGGTAAATATACAAGTTAGAGGTGTTACTAATTTTTTATTTAAGTAAAAAAGCTACAAGCGTCTTTTCGAAAGCGTCTTTTCGAGCTAGCGGTAGTCTTATCGGGTAAGACGACCGTTACCAAGGTGGTTGCTATGAAAATGAGCGTTTTGATTGGTTCAATAAAAGTGAGGTGAATTATCAAAGTAATTAAAAAAGAACGATTTTTTTGTAAACTTTAACACCCTGTAAATCAAAAACGGGGCAACTCCGGAACATGTTCATATGAACTTCTTCTCTTAGAATATCACAAGGAATCACCCCCTTAAGTTGCGTACCGTACTTCTGAAACACCCTGTATAGTATACGGCTGCAACCAATTTATTTGGGGCAGCCATGTTTCAATATTTGACAACTGACCTTTTTAAGTTGTTGCAGGAGGCTTGCATTTAAAATTTGGAGAACATCAACATTGCGAATGACTCAAATACCGGCTACAGTTTGGAGGTGGATTTAGAATATCTTGAAAATTTGCATTATTTATAGAACGAACTACCCTTTTGCCCAGAATCAATCAAACCCCCAAATCCGAATCAAAATCAGAATTAATTCCAAATTTCACTAAAAAGGAAAAATATGTTATTTACTATCAAAATTTGTGACAGTCATTAAATCATGGGATTAAACGATCCAAAATTCACGGCGTTTTCTCTTTTGACCAATCACCCTGGCTAAAAATATATATTAACATGAATACTGCATTACAAAACAAAGCCCAAAATAAGTTTAAGAAATACCTATTTTAACATATGAATAATG
Organism: Polydrusus tereticollis; assembly: GCA_963920685.1. Classification (NCBI taxonomy): domain Eukaryota; kingdom Metazoa; phylum Arthropoda; class Insecta; order Coleoptera; family Curculionidae; genus Polydrusus; species Polydrusus tereticollis. The sequence goes on from OY987335.1 coordinate 59,493,570, forward strand.
CCGTACTTGGAAAGACGATAGAGGACGTGGAGAAAAGGATAAATATTAGACAGGCTAACCTAGAATCCGCATTATAAAAACCGAAGAATATTTTCCGAAAATCTAATAGCTGTAACAGTCGTATATAATAACCCTATTTATGCAGGTTTTGCAATCTTGGAAATCTCCAAGACAATAATTATGTTTAACTTTGTATACGGGTATCTTAAACCTACGAAGATGCGTGGATTGCTCTACACAGATACTGACTCTGTAATTTTGAAAATTATCATCGAACATTTTTAGAATGATATAAGGGTAAAAGCCCAGACTCTCGTATCGTTTGGATCTTTTATAGTCTGTCTCTGTTCTTCTCCTATTTTTTGGTTATGATAAGTTGGCAACACTTTGACTCAGCTGATTTTTGTTGGAGAAGAAGGGGCTTTTTTCAGAGGTTTCGTGGACTTTGAGCTCGCTTTTCGAAAAATACCTTCAGACAAGAAGGTCGAGCCTGTCGCCGTTAGGCTACTTTTTGTTGCCAAAAGACCACAAGGTCTCGCTCCCCTTTTAGAGGTAAACTCCTTTGATTTCTTTTGTTGGTTTTTTTGTTGTTGGAATTTAGTGGGTAATTCTTTTTAGAGGTTTGGTTGGTTTCGACTGATTTTGCCGTTTTTCCTGCCGTTCGGCATTTAAATAGGTTAGAAAAACCACATGGAATTTTAACAGGCACATGATAGGCCTTGAGCTACCAGGTTCCAGTTGGCCCAGGCTGATTTTAAGTAATTAAATTGATTGATAAACTATATTATTAGGACTAAATTCCACCTGGCGGACCATGGGTAGCTTTCAGGAACCACATGGGCCATGCCCATTATAGCTGCCCTAGCAGAAGCGAGGGATTAACAGGCTTGTATAAAGTGAACCTTAGTGACTACAATTGGCCATTTTAATTTAATTATTTCGTTGTAACAGTTAAATTAACTCATATTTAATTAATAATTTTTGTAAATGTAAAGCCAAAGGTAACACTTTTATAACCATACATCATTAAAAGATTTACAAGGTTCTAGAGTCTTCCCCGATGTTATACGCAAATTTTATTTTAAATCCTTGCGTCCGGAAAGGCTGTCTTTTCTCAATACTAAATTTGAACTTTCTTTCCACATAACAAACTATCATAAACCCCAACTTTTTTTCAAGTATTTCCCTTTAATAAAAACTTTATTGTTTGTGTATAAAATTCTAGTTTTATTTATGGCATAGCTTTTCAATAAGTAATAACATTCGGTATATTTTTCCTGGTTTGGACTTCAATCAAACCAGGTGGTGCCCAAGGCAAACTAAGGACGAAGGAAAGGTGTAAGTATAACGGACCACGACCTAGTGCCTCCACATTAATAGCTACCGTCATCAGAGGGTGACAACCTGTTGTCCATGACAAAAGGTTGCCACTGTCATATTATTAGTAGCTACACGTTTTACTAAATCCAATAACCTTAACTATGGATATGTTTTAAACATAAAATTATTAGTAACTGAACCATTTAAAATATTATAACTAAGAAACGAGCGTGAATAACTAATGCGTGAACTTTTATTCCTTTGGGAAATTTGTTTTTTCGCGTTTGGAATTCTAGTTTCACATCCACCGTAGATGATTTCACAGCTTCCAATTAATGGCTACAATCAACTATAAAAATGGGATTGTTGAGACACTCAACGAAATTCATTATCAGATTGGTAATTATAAGTATTTTTCCTTAATAATATTAAGACAATTCTTAACTATTCCTGAATAAGTTAAACATTTATTATAAATTATTTATATTTTTTAAAAAGTTTGCAGTTTTTGTAAAGCATTAATTTACATACTTTAACTTGTATTCAGATGATGCGACGATGTTACTGCTTACGAAATGGATTAATTAAATGTTGTTTATAAAGTTCTTGTCATCAAGCCGCACACAACAATATTTGATATGACAGTGCTTAATAATAAATACAAAACACGAATAAAACAAAATAAAAGCAGAAAAGTATTGTAATAAATTGTCAACAAACCCCTATACAAAACACGCTGAATATAATATTGTTCCGCTCTTTTTAGCGGTATCTCTGATAGAATAACTCTATCTAATATGTGATACTTTTGTCTGTATCCTGATTTAAAGTTTAAAGTTCGTTTGTATTAGTGCATCGATTTTTATAAACCCCTCCCCACAAAAAAAAATCCAACGGTGCTAGCTCTGGGTTTCGAGCAGACCATAGTATAGTCCCACGTCTCCCTATCCATGTTCTAAATTAGCGACTTAAATATAGCCAGGTACAACAGAATAGTAGGGTGCACCTTCTTGCTGATAAATATTATTTTCTCTTTTCGCACAAGTTTAGATTTTCTCATCGTAAACTTATGGCTGGTCCAGTACACGAATAGGATTTGCTAGTGGGAATAATACAAGCCGTTACGATACGTATTGAGTGAACTATTTCCAATTCGTAATATACAAATAATCTTCCCATACTACGAATTCCCTCAAAGAGTTGATCCTGGTTTAGTATAAATATTGAATCACGAAGTTCGATTTTGCTTGATGCAAAATTTACAATATTTACCTGGACCAGCATTTGAGGCCGGTTAATCTTAGAGGCAAAAAGGTTGTAATTATGTTAAAACTTAGACGAAATAGTTCTAGTATTTAAAAATATTTAATCAGCAGTTCTCCATTGGGGGAATCATTCGAGCACTTACGTTTCCAAATTTAACTTATTTGTATTCTCGTCAATTATAACAGCTATTATATCAGAAAAACTTCAAATATATAATTAAATACATAGCGACGAGTCAACCATGGCAAAAGAATGGCATGCATACCATCCTTTTGTCAATTCTTTTAACAATAATGACGAAATTGAGATTGGCATTAATCAACAACTTCACATTGAGGGTGAACTTAAAGAAGAAATAACTGCTGGAATAACTGCCACTAATCCTTCGTTAACTAATAATGCTATCGCACCTATTTTCGATTCAATAACTTGCGAAGCAAATGGCAAAGAGATTGAAAAAATTAGAGGTCCTGGTATTGTTAGAATGGTCAAAAGATTGCTATGTTTAAATGAACAAAAAAGTCGTGATTTACAGGCTGCAGGATGGAAGTGGCCTGATGGTGTACTAAAAGCGCTAGAGGGCCCTACAAATTATGTTAATTTACGTATTTCTCTTTTTGTTGGGAGTCTTTGCTGATTATGAGAATGTTATTATAAGAAAACAAGAAATTTAACTTGTACGTGCGCGACATGATGATAACAGCTACAATAATCATACTGCCGATGGTGATAAAAAAAGGCTTCCATAACTGTAAAAATTATCGAGTTAAATGCTTGGCACATATTATATCCGAACGATGCAGGCAGTAAAATTAAGACTTGTATGAAATTGCTGAAAATAAGCCGATATTTTTTCCCTTTCAAAAATTGGGTAATACATGAATTACCTGAACTAAAAACAGGTATTGCTGGTAACAGCACTAAAACACGCCTATGTCTTGTTAAGGTGCAGCACACTATTATGTACATGCAAGAAGGAAGAGTTTTGAGATGGTTTTTGTTGCCTTATATTGGGCTACTTATTATTTACCCTCTGATAAGTTGGGGTGGCCTTTGTTTTGACAACCTTTGAATTTTTATGCTCCCAGGGGCTCATAGGGTTCGAAATAAATTTTAAAGACATATTCTCCGAGTTTCAAGTCGCTATCTCAATATTAACCCGTGACGACCTGCAATGTAAGTTCCCTATGTGAATAAAGTGTAGTTTTTGGCATTGAATAATCAATTTTTTATTCCGGCCAAAGTAACAGTTCAAAAAATTTGAGACTTCAACCTTATAATAGTAGTTATTCTTTAGAATTTTTACAACAACCTGAACTAACCTATCATAATTTTATAGTAGTTTTAGCTAGATGAAAAAAAGGAATATTTTTATTTTTTCCAAAATTTGTTCAAAAACGGATAATAAATTATTCTTTATTCTACGTACCAGGTAAGTATATATTTTAGTAAAAATAAAAATAAAAATGGGGTTCCTTACGTATGGACCTATATGACTAGTAGGTACAATTAATTGGAGACTTGTACACTCTATGTTAGCTTTCTGTTTTTGGACATTTAATTCGTGTCAAAGGCCAAATTTTAAATTTATTATACAAAGGTCATGTTCGAAGTAGAAAAGAATGATATGGAAATGGTTTTATCGCCTATTATGTACCTATATATCAAAATGTTTTCTATTGTTTATATACAGGGTGTCCGGAAACTTCGTTCGTTTATTTTATGGGGATATTCTACATATGAAAATATGAAAAAAAGTTCATATGAATGTAGGTCCTTAAATGTCTTATAGGGAAGCTATGGCCGTCCAAAGGTGACCTCTAAAGATTAGTTTCTCTTTTATATCTTTGCGACCGCTTGAGGTATCGATGTGCTTTTTGACACACAAACTAATATTAACAATTGCTAATTTATGATATTAAGAGTTAGTATGAAATTTTGTCACGGACGTCCTTACGATTTATTCAAATTATTGCATAAAGTATTATCGAATTATGTTTAAACTAAAACATCAAAGTAGTCTTATGACAAATACAAATTTGAAGTCAAAAAAATATCAAGAAGCCCATGGTTAGGGTTAAAATAAATTGACAATGACAATAATTAAGTCAAAACGTTGTTTTATTGTAATTTTTAAACAAAACAAATTAAGAGTTGTTGGTTTAACAATAATAAACTGAAAAAAGTAGAAAAGTTACAACAAATTTTGAAAATGGTTTCCATTCATATCAATACAACCAACTAAACGATTTCTCATTGATGTTCGTACTCTTGCGAAAACTACTTCCTTATTACAAATTTCCTCGCAACAATAAACAACACGTTGTTCCAATTGTTGTACATTTTCGACAGGTACTGAATATACCAGAGACTTCAATGTAAAAGTAATCCAATGGATTGAGATCAGGTAAACGGGGAGGCCAGGCAATGGGCCCACCTCGGCCTATCCATCGGTCTGGATATGTTTGATTTAAATAATCTCGAACCAATAAAAAATCTAAATATGCAGGCCCATCTAAACGTTAAGGCATAATGTATGGTCCTATTAATCGATCGCCCAATATACCTGCCCAAACATTAATTGAAAATTTATTTTGAAATCGACTTTCGAAAATTGCATGGGGATTTTCTTCTGCCCATACATGGTTATTATGGAAATTTACGATGCCTTCACGGGTAAACCCTGCTTCGTCAGTAAACAAGACTTTATGTAGAAAAAAACGGTCTAGATGACATTTTCTCTGCATCCACTGACAAAACTGTGCACGAGGAAGTAGGTCTTGAGGCTTAAGCGCCTGAACTCTCTGTATACGGTATGGATAAAGAAGTTGTTCATGCAAAACTTCCCATGTTGTACTCTTAGGGATACCCTCTTGTAAGGCAATTCTTCTTGTGCTTATACCCGGATTGGCTGCAACGCATTCGAACACTCTTTCTTCTGCTTGTGAAGTCCTAGTAGTACGGCTTCTCCCAGTTTCATTCATATTTGGCCTAAAAGTTCTGGTTTCTCTTAATCGTTGATGTAAATTAATGAATAATTTCTCACAAGGAATTTGACGGTTTGGAAAATATTCTTGATACAACCTGCGAGCTTCTCGAGCACACCATTAGCTTTGCCATACATAAAATGCATATCAGCTAACTCAGCAAATGAATAATCTGCCATCTTTTAAAATTTGCACCTTAATTAATCAAAAACACTTTGCACTTGATCAATGATCACTACAATAAATCGCAAAAACGTCATTGTCAATATATTTTAACGCTAACCATGGGCTTCTTGATGTTTTTTTTACTTCAAATTTGTATATTTGTCATAAGACTACTTTGGTGTTTTAGTTTAAACACAATTCGATTATACTTTATGCAATGATTTAAATAAATCGATTTTGCTCCTAAATCATTAGCCCAATAATTTTTTTTAAGAATACCTTTTTTTGTGTAGAAAAATCACTGAAATTATAATTTTTGGGTAAAATTTTTTAAATGTGTCGTGTACAAAAGTTAGGAATAAATAAACTAAGCCACCACTAAATTTCATACTAACTCTCAATATCATAAATTAGCAATTGTTAATATTAGTTTGTGTGCCAAAAAGCACATCGGTACCTCAAGCGGTTGCAACGATATAAAAGAGAAACTAATCTTTAGAGGTCACCTTTGGACGGCCATAGCTTTCTTATAAGACATTTAAGGACCTACATTCATATGAACTTTTTTTCATATTTTCATATGTAGAATATCCCCTTAAAATATTCGAACGAAGTTTCCGGACACCCTGTATACAAGGTGTTTCATAAGTACAGTACATAACTTAACGGAGTGATTTCTTATCAAATTCTAAGGGAAAAGGTTCATATGAACATGTGTCCAGAGTTGCCCCGTTTTTGATATACAGGATGTTAAAGTTTTTTTTTTTAATCGGTTTTGTATAATTTCTTTAATATCCTTTTCCCGATTTTATTGAAATTTGGTACCTTTATTTATAATCATATTTAAAAAAATAATTTTATTTTTCATTTAAATGATTTAATTAACTTTAAAATACATAGGTATTTTTTTTTGTACATATGCAATAAAGTGGTTTTTATTTTTCTCTCGAAAACGGAACAAGAAACGAAAACAGTTCAGGGATCAAAAAAGTTGAATTATTAGTTGGTAAATCCGAAAAAAAAATCAAGGGTTTGCATTTTCCTTCTGCCAGAACCATCAGACGCATTTAGCTGTATTACAGCTCGTCAGTGAGACTATGGGTTCTGATAAAAGGAAAAAGTATAGGTGTCTGTTTTAAAACAGAAAAAACGGGATGAGACGGAGAATGAAGCCAGATGGCTCCATCTCGTGGTGCTGGTAAAGAACAACTTAAGCATACCTGCGCCCTCTGACATGGACTTACAAAGCCACAAATATCAGAGGATCTCCTGCAAAGAAGACATTAAGTCACAATTGCAGGAGTCCTCGCTAGGCAGCGCTATGCCCGAGCTGGGCGTCGATTTAGTAACCGAACACTTAACAAGAAATCAAGGGTTTGCTTTTTCAAATGCTGCAATTGTGACTTAATGTTTTTGCAGGAGATCCTCTGATATTTGTGGCTTTGTAAGTCTATGTCAGAGGGCGCAGGTATGCTTAAGAATTGGTGTTCTTTACCAGCACCACGAGATGGAGCCATCTGGCTTCATTCTCCGTCTGATCCCGTTTTTTTCTGTTTTAAAACAGACACCTAGGCCTTTTTCTTTTGTCAGAACCCATAGTCTCACTGACAAGCTGTAATACAGCGAAACGCGTCTGAGGATGATTCTGGCCGAAGGAAAAAGCAAACCCTTGATTTTTTGTTGAGTTTTCGGTTGCTAAACCGACGCCCAGCTCGGGCATAGCGCTACCTAACGAGGACTCCTGCAATTGTGACTTAATGTCTTTGCAGGAGATCCTCTGATATTTGTGGCTTTGTACGTCCATCTCAGAGGGCGCAGGTATGCTTAAGAATTAATGTTCTTTACCAGCACCACGAGATGGAGCAATCTGGCTTCATTCTCCGTCTCAAAAATATCAATATTAGAGAAATGTCAGTGGCGTACATTTTTTTTCTCAATAATATTCGTTAAGGTGCTCCCCTGGACGCCCCTGGACTAAATTTAATCTAGTTAATTATAATATAATAGCTAATTAAGCCCCTTATCATTATTAATAACGGTACCAATTTTCAATAAAATCGGGGACAGGATATTTAAATAACTTTTAAAAACCCGATTTTTTTTTGATTTTTATATTTGTAAATTAAAAGCGGAGCAACTTCGGACACATGTTCATATAAACTTTTTCTCCCAGAATATCATAAGGAATCACGCCCCTTAAGTTACGTATGGTGCATCTGAAACACCCTGTATGTGCAAAGACATCATGGTTACATATCGCGTGTCTTATTTGAAGTGTACTCCTATGCATATGAATTATGAAGGAGGAAAGTCGCAATGTGATATAAATGCATGGTGTAAAGCCTAGAATAAAACAACAAAATTTGCGTTTATAAAATAGGTATAAGCTTTCGGAAATCATTTATTTCATTTCCATCCTCAGGGAGCCCAAATTAATATAAATTGGGATTAGGAAAATTGTTGTGATTAATAATCATAATGTTTACTTAGAACTTTCTTGAGATTGTTCATAAAGATGTTCGTATAAAATAAGAGATATGTGAGAAGAAAACGTGTTGAAAATCAAATTGTTTCACGCAGGACATGTTTTCCCGCGTATTATTCTCATAGACTTTGAATTATATAACAGTTTTTCAAAATGTAACCAGTTAAATTCGATTTTTATTTTAAATTGTGTGTTTCTTCGTCCATATACAATGGTTTTAATAGTATCTCTAGACGTTGACTTTAATTGCAATTGACTTTGATTTTCAACACGTTTTCTTCTCACATGTCTCTTATTTTATACGAACATCTTTATGAACAATCTCAAGAAAGTTGTCAGTAAACATTATGATGATTAATCACAACAATTTTCCTAATCTCAATTTATATAAATTTGTAGTCTCCCTGAGGATGGAAATGAAATAAATAATTTCCGAAAGCTTGGAATAAGTTTAAAGAGTATTCTTTCATTTGCTGCAGTCCCCAATATTCGCTAGTATATTTCTCAACTTGTCAGCAACGGCTACCCTCTCGATACACATATTTATATGTCATATTATGATTACCACTTGCCAAGTAGTATTCTTTTGCTATTATTGTATTATAGGATATATAAGTATAAGACATTAATTTATATATTATATAATAAAATTTAATGTTCGACTAATATAAGCTATTGGTTTATCATTAGGAATTGTTCCTTGGCTTCAATGGCAAAATTGCTAGCTTCTGTAGTTAAGTTAAAGTTTTAGAGAAGTCTGGATATTGTAATATAGACGCGTTAACTAACAGTTGTTTACAATGTTGGAAACCTTTAATAAATTGAATAGTATGTATCTTTATTTAAGCATAACGTCACTGGTTTGGTAACTTTCGAAAAATCTTAAATAAATCGTTTGTGATATCCGACTAAGCCTAAAAATTATTTTATAGCTTTTTATGATTTTGGTAGGGGGAAATTTTTGACGGCTGAAATTTTATGTGGGTTAGGTTTAATTCCGTCGTTCGTTAAAATGTATCCTAAATATTAAACTTCCGGTTGTAGCAATTCGGATTTGTCTAATTGAATTTTAAATTTGGCTTCGCGTAAACGCATAAATACTTTTCTTTATTTTTTAACACGACGCTTCTAAGCTGGCACTACAAATAATTATATCGTCTAAATAAACAAAGCATGTTTCGTTTGGCAAACCTCAAAGTTTTGTTCATAACTCGTTGGAAAGTTGCGGGCGCATTTTTAAGTACAACAGGCATACTTAAATATCCATAACTACCTGTATCCGTACTAAATGAGGTTTTCGTGACATCTTGTTCTTCTATTTCTAACTGATGAAATCCGCCAGCAAGGTCTAAAGTTGTAAAAACTTATCGAGGATATCAGTAATTGGGAGGAGGAAAATTGTCATCAATAGTTTTGTAATTTAATTTTCGATAATCGATTACTAATCTATATTTCTGTTTGTCAATCTAAATACGTGCAGAAAAAGGCTAGTTTCACTCTCTGATTATTTCTTGTTCCAATAACTAGAATTAAATATGAGAATGAGATTTAACTTCCTCTCAATGTACTTCCGGATACCTATCACTTTTTGCAAATATTGGAGTCTCGTTTGTTGGTTTGATTTTATGTTTAATAGCATTAATAAAGCTCAGGAGTATGTCTTCGGAATGAAAAATGTCTCTGAAGTCATAATATAGTTCACGTATGACTTCTATCTCTTCCCGATTACAATGTCCTAATGTAAAAAATTGCTTTTCACTGATTATCCAAATTCTTAGATAGCTTAATTTCGAAATCGAGCGTTTCTACAAAATTTAATAATTTTTGATTTGAGTTTGATCGGTTCGATATTAAGAAGTTCAATAAATGGAACTTTGTTCGCGAATTCACTAAAATTTAATGCAGTTGTATAAGCACAAAATTTTCGATTTTAATTAGCTACTTAAGGATTTCAACTTTGCCTAATTGTTGGTAACTCAATATACCATAACCTTCTTTAATATTTACGACGACTTTAAAATACAGGGCGGCACAGAAGTCCGGAATAAAATTAATATAGCCTTAACCTGTAACTTTTGGGGAAAATGCTCGGACACGTCAATTTAGCTTTATATCTGCTCACATTTTGACGTTATTCGTTTATTTTTTATAGACATTTGTCAAGGATATGACGACATTTTTTTTAAATGGAAACATACAGGTTGTGATACATCATTTAAAGCGAATATCTCGTACAGTATGCTCATAAATTTTGACGCGATTCTGTCAAGCTATTTTAAGATGGCGACTGTTAAAAGTTTTAAAAAAATCCCTATTTAAATAAGCGGAAATGATAAATCATTGATGTTTTTTTTACCTTTCAAGGTAAGAAATCTTCATTGTTTCACGTTCTGACATTTTGTGACATTGTGAACTTGTAAAATTAATTTAGGTATTTCCGAAGTATTATTTTACAATTTTCTAAACAAAAATGGTTTTGTCGGAAAGGCAGCGTATCGAAGTCTTGATATTGTCAGGATCTGGAAAGTGTGAAGAAGTCAAAGTAAAGTGTGCCCTTTTTTTAATGCTAAATATCCGAAAAATCATATTTCACAGGGCACTGTTAGTAAAATATTCTACAAATTTGATGAACATGGCACAGCAAAGGACTTGCCTAGGAATGGACGGCCTCGTGTTTTAGGCGACGATGAAAAATTGGATATTGCATTATCTCTGCAGGATAATCCGCATGTTTCAACAGTTTCATTGGCTCAAAATCATCTAGAGGTACTATTGGAAGATTTTTGAAAGCAGAAAAATACCACCCTTATAAAGTATGTCTTGTCCAAGAGATTTTAGAAGATGACTATGATAGGAGTTTGCAATTTGGCGAATTTCTTAACCTTCTAATTGAGGCCTGCTCTAGCTGTAATTTTTCCCAACGAAGTAGATCCAGATATACCTAATAAAACAATTTGGTTTCAGCAAGATGGTGCTCCCCCGCATTTTGGTGTCAATGTGAGAAGATATTTAGATAAGATATTTCCAGGTCGCTGGATTGGACGACGTGGTATAATTAAATGGCCACCGAGGTCCCCAGACTTAACGCCTCTAGACTATTTTCTTTGAGGATATTTAAAAGAAAAAGTTTACCAAAATAGGGCAAATAATATTGAAGATTTAAAAAACAAAATTAGATTGGAGACACATAACATACCGGCTGAAGCCATTCGAAATTCCGTCGACGGATTTTACCATCGTCTGGGAGCATGCTAAGTAGAGGGTGGAGGACATTTCCAGCATTTGCCACGTTAAACCACCTTTTTGTTGTGTTTTGTCTTGCTTCGTTACATTTTTATTTTTTTTTTTGACAAAATAAATAACAAATAAACCATAACTATTGTTAAGTCACAATGTCACACACATTTCCGCTTATTTAAATAGGTATTTTTGTAAAACTTTTAACAGTCGCCATTTTGAAATAGCTTGACAGAATCGCACCAAAATTTATGAGCATACTGTACGAGATATCAGCTTTCAAATGATGTATCACAAGCTGTATGTTTCCATTTAAAAAAAGATCGATGTCGTCATATCTTTGACAAACGTCTATAAAAAAAACAAACGAATAACGTCAAAATGTGAGCATATATAAAACTAAATTGACGTGTCCGAGCATTTTCCCTAAAAGTTACAGGTTAAGGCTATATTAATTTTATTCCGGACTTCTGGGCAGCCCTATATATTGTACGAGGTGGTATTACATAGGGCTGGGCGATTACGCATTTTCACAATCGATTGTCGATTGTTTAAAAATAATCGATTATTTGGATTAATCGATTAATCAAAAAACAATCGATTTATCGAAAAATAATGAACATACAGAGGAGGAAAAATAATCGATTAACCAAAAAATAAAAGATTATTCGAGAAATAATCGATTAATCAACTAATCGATTTTTAAAATTATCACAATCGTTTAATTGATTAATCGATTGTTTTGCCCACCCCAATTATTACATAACAGTGGTTTATATTAATATTGGATGATATTGGTTTTTAAATAAATAAAATGTATGCGTTCTTTTAGTTTTAAAAGAAGGAAGTCTTGGTAAAGTTGCCGTTTCGTTGTGAAATGATACAGCGTGCACTGTTTGAAATTGAAAAGTTTAGTTTTTAATATAATTTGAAAAGTAGTTATAGGCAATATAAGGGTGTTTAAAACCACGGATACTTCCTTTATCTAATAAATATTTTGAATTTATTTCAAGTATCTGGATATAGGTTAATTCGGGGAATAGTTATTTAGAAATACTACATCTGTTTGCTGGGGGTCTAGTTAGAGTAAAATTTTATTCTTTTCCGAAACGTATTCATTTATTGATCCATATATGCGTATTGGTCGTAATCTGTATAATTAATATTCACCATCGTGCAGGTCGTCGTAATTTTGCTTATTCGCTTTTTTTTTATGATATGGCACAGGGTTAATCCTTTATGGCGCTCTTGGAACGGTGCGTGTGTATAGCAAACGATTCACGTTGGTCTTGAATCTTTGGGGATTATACTACTGGGGGAACACGGCTTCAGGGAGGTCGTTAAAGAGTGACGACTTTCTCGAGAGGAAAGAATTTTTAAATAGTGTCGTTCGAGGAACACTAATCTGAACCACGTGTGGTTGGGCTGCCGGTAACCTCAGTTGAGCACTTGCCAGAAGAATATTTGTAAAAAAGGCTCAAGTCGCCAACCTGCTTCCGATTTTTAAGGTTTTCAGGTTGTTTGTCAGATCATGGTCACCGATCAAGCGAATGGCTCTTCTTTAAATTTAATCCAGCATTCTCAGAGTATGTTTAGGAGCCGAGCTCCAAATATGTGAACAGTAATCTCGCGATGGTCGAATTTGGGCTTTATAGAGCATCAATAGTTGTTAGAGTGTATAAAGGTTCTTAGTTTGGAAAAGTATTCCTTAGCCTTACCAATAACCGCAACGTGACTATGCCAAGACATATGACTATATCCGGTTCATCAACATTAGCTTTTTTAGGAAAAGCTGCCGCCTGAGTTTTTTAGCGTTAAATTCAGCTTGGTTAATGTCACCCCTTCCATGTCCCTGTTGAGATGTGAGACCTCTTGCTAGCATCAGCGAATCCATGTATAGGGTTTTTAGTTTTTTTCAGAAAATCGTTATTGTATAGCAAAAAGAGGGTGGGCGACAATATGGAACCTTGAGGGACTCCGCCATCGCCACTAGCAGAGAACGGTCTTTAAGAAAGCTCGACAGCCATGAACAAAATTGAACCGGCATTTCGTATGCTCTCACTTTAGATAGGAGCCCCCCATGCCACACTCGGTCAAAAGCCTTGGAAATGTCCAGTGCTACCGCCCGGGACTACCCATGATGTTCTATTGCGTTGTTCACTAATAATGTTGAAGCCTTCCAGGTATTTTAATAATTTTTCGTTGATGGCCTTCTCCATAATTTTTGACATAACCGAAAGCAATGAGACTGGAGGATAGTTGCTTGGCAAGGTCTCCTTGCCTTTTTTGGGTATGGGCTGGACTCGCGCAATTTTCCAGCGAGAAGGAAATATTCCTTTTTTGTTAGACTAGTTAAAAACTCTCCAAAATACCGGCGTCAATTCATCAGTGCATGTCTTAATGACGATGAGTGGAATTTCGTCAGGACCACAAGCTTTTTTGGTATCAAGACTCCTCAGAATTCGTTTAACAGGGCGCTGACGGAAAACAATCTCGGGCATTCTCGATTCTACAGGGGGAATGCTTGGTGGAGTTTTTCCCTGAAAATTTAACGTTGAATGTTAAGAGAATAGTTACAGTAAGTTTGCCTTTTCCTGTGCTTTGGTCGCAATAGTACCATCAGAACGTGTTAAAGATGGAATGGTTGACTTGGTAAAATTGTGACTGACGGCCTCAGCTACCGACCAAAATAATTCATAATAGGTATAATTTATTATTTTGTTGTTTATAAACTACTTTATTTAAATTTTGGGTATCAGGTTCATTGTTCGTCAAAGAAATATCGTTTGATTGCACCACTGATTAAATAATTCTTCTGTAATAAATTTCGACTTATTTACTGCGTTGTTTAAAATGGTATTTCCCAAACTGGTTCAAAATTGTTTGGTAATGATCTTAGGTTGTTTTGAAATCGTGAGAAAGCGGGTCTGAAATTATTTTGTCCAAACGTCGGCATGAAATTATTTTGCCCAAACGGGGACCTAAAAATATTTTCTCCAAACCCTACTGTGTAATTTGGGTTAAAATGTTGCAGATATATGCTTTGTAAGGGTGGTTGGTAAAAAGGCAATGGTAAAAAGAGTTAATTTGGTCTAATAATTTTGTTGTGATTTAAAGAATTTGCATTATTACCAAAATTTTGATTTTGACCTTTAAAATAAATAAAACTTCCTTTTCTCTTACGAAGGACATTGCTCGTTCTAAAGAATGATGTTCTTTTAATCGATCAACTAATTGCATGTTGTATGGCAATCCATTGTCATAGTTGTATTTTTATTTTTATTTTTATAACGTTTTCGCCTGAAATGCGGAATCGAGTTTAGTAAAGAAAAAAGGCTATGCGCATCCTTAATACGCATACGAAAATTCCCACCGAAATTGGGGATGTTATCGGTTTAATACATCCAGTAAGCTTTCTTAAAATTATCTTATATAATAAGGAATAAAAATACTATTGATTAATCAATCAATATTATTTTCACCCCTCCTTGCGTTCACTACTTCTAGAATACTAAACTAGATGCATATATGGATGGCGTTGCTTGTACTCCCCAAGCGCTACTTAAAACGGGTTGTCGTTATGCCTGTTAATTTTTTAGTAGACACAAACATTAATTAGGTCAAGTGAGAGGAATTTTTGACGAAATTTTGTCCTGGCCTTGGACACTTTTCAGGCATTAGTGAACTTAAGGACGATTTAATATCGTTACAACTTATTAAAAAATACACTCATTTGAGAGAAGTTGTAAAAATAAAACAAAAAAACTCTTTAGGACAGATGGATGCAATTGCATAATATTACAACATAGCCTTTAATTCTGAACAACTTTTCGAAATTAAAATTTTTGATTACTCTCAAGCCAAATTTATATTTATTTACAAACCCCGTATACAACTGAAAAATTATAAAATTTTATTATTTCATTTCAGGTTTTAGACCATGCAGAACTTTTTATGAAGAATAACTTTTTTCCCTGGAACTAAAAATAAAAAAAAATTCATGTCGCCAATTTATTAAGTAGTGTATACAAATAGACTAGTGAATATTGGGGACTGCAGCAAATGAAAGAGTTTTCTTTAAAGTTATTCCAAGCTTTCGGAAATCATATATTTCATTTCCATCCTCAGGGAGACTACAAATTTATATAAATTGAGATTAGGGGATTTGTTTAGATTAATAAATAAACGTTTTTTACTTACAACTTTGTTGAGATTGTTCATACAGATGTTCATAGAATTAATTAAAGACATGCGAGAGGAAAACGTGTTGAAACCCAAGTCAATTACAATTACAACCAAAGTTTCTTCTCGCATGTCATATTTTTTTTGATCGATTAAAAATCAAAACAGGCCACTTTTCGGCAATTAATAGCTTCGAAACGAAAAGTCGGATAAAAATACGGTTTAGACCGTTAGATAGAGCATCTTCAGTACTTCTTTTTATAATACATCTTCCTATACCTAAAAGATTTAGAAATTGTAGATTTTCGAAAAGACTAAAAATGGCAGTTTTCCTTACGTTAAAAAAAATTTGATCACAATTATAAAATTGCGTCATCGAAAAACGCTCCTTAAAATACGTAATATGTATATTTTAAATTTTTAAAATTTTTATGCGGAGTGTCACTGCCGTCTCGAGGAGACAGGCCGTCATGTTCCCGCCCACATTCTAAAATCAGCTGTTTCTAGTCGATCCACGTTTTGACAGGTTTGCATTGTTTTGGCAGACCGTTTTGGTGTTTCCTTTGAGTTTTTAGTTGTTTTTAGCAGTTTAATGTTATTATTTTAGAAAACCCATAACATTAATTTAACGTAGTTTGGACCTTTATATGTAAGACCATCAATTATTTGATTAAGTTGCTGTGAAATCGCGGAAAATGCCAAATTCATGATGTGTTCCCGGGTGTAATAATCAACTATAATGTTTTTCACTGATGAAATGCTATTTATTGATAAAAAAAAAGAATCCCAATAGACGATTTAGTATTGAGAAAATGGATCAGCTTTTGCATAAAGTACTTTGAGGAAAGGTTTTTAGTCAGGGAATTTAGGGCAACGAGAGGACTTGATGGTAGATAACACTAGAACAGTGCAGTGTAGGTACCTTTTTTAATAATAATATTTTGGTATAATGTTTAAATTGTTATTAGGCAATAGACATAGAAAGATTATAAGTATATTAGTTAGCTATTAAATAGATAGTATAATATTGAAGGTTGAGCATGTCATACTTAGGTTAGGTTCGAACAAAAATTTAGTAACAAAACAATGCCTACATTCGTTGTACATTTTGTTTAGATTTTCATACGATACAAGTTTTTCTTACTTAAAATATCGGTTTAAACATACCTACAAGTTTAAAGCAGGTTCCTCTTAATGCCTTTTTATTTTTCTAGTCAAAAACCAAGTTAAGTAAAGTTTATATAGTTTCTTGAAGAAGATAAAATGATAGTATGTACCTACCAACTGACTGATATAAAATCTTATTTAAAATAGCTATTACCTATGAAATTGTTTCTAATGTTTGTTATTCAGGGATTATTTGGGAATTATTTTCGTAACCTCGAAGGAGTATCGAAGATCGAAAGCAATACTTAGTGATCATAACATAAGCTAGTTTATAGTCTTGAATCACTCTGTATACTAATCATCGAAATACCTTTTTAATATACGATTCTATACTTCATTTCATATAATTTAAGACATCTTTGACTTACAAATATCAATTTTATTATCTAAATGCCATATAGCCTCTATAATAAATTCCATCTTCTAATGTGACGTCACGGTCTTAACATGACGGCCTGTTCTTCGAGACGGCAGTGGAAGTGTGCAAAAAATTGAAATTTCCCTTTTTGTTTTTTTTTTAACTGACATATTTATAGGAAAATATTTTATTTTACTTTCATATTGGGTTTATTCAATGCTCCCATCATATTTTAACAACTATCAGTGAAAGACATTTAGGGTTTTACAGTAATATTACAGATATATAGTTTTTATGCCTTGAGAAAGGCCAAAATTACGGATTTTCAATATTGCGAAATTTGAACAGTGGGCCATAATATTACACGTGTTTGGTAATTGAAAAATATTAAACGAACAGTAAACGTCAAGCTATCAGAAAATTGGAGTTGTAACTGATTTTTAGTGTTAATATTGCATAGTTTTGTGACTCGAAAATAGTATTTTTGTTTTTAAAAGTATGTTTTCTATCTGTTTAGATAGATTGAGGAAAATCGCTGTTTTTCTGTCAAACATCTCGTAATGTAATCCCCAAATCCTAAAGTGAAGCTATTAACACTGATTTCCTAATCTTTAGTCAAGTAGTGTGGTTGCTTTTCATCCAGTTAACACAGGTTCGGTCCTCGAGTCCGGATTTTTTTAAATTTATTATAAAAATTATTATTTATCGGAATTTATTTTGTAAAAGACCGGATTTTCTTTTCATGTTTATATTAAAAATGATTATTTATGGGATTCTTTTTATAGGAGGAGGCCAATTCGGTCAAAATATAAAATTTTTCATAAAATATACAGGATGTACCAAAAAAGCGTCGTTTTTTTATTTATTGGGCTCAAGATTTCCAGGTTTAAGAAGTTCGTTTTTTTTTTACATTTCTTCTCGTTTCATTTCTGCGTGTTGATTTTATACAGCTTTGAAAAAAAATCATGTAAAAATTAAAATCCCATAACCCAGCCCATTTTCATAACAAGGAAATACTATAGCGATGTTACTTTAATATTTTGTAGGGGTTGTGAGGATTTTTGGTTTGTTTTCATGTTTTTCTGGTTATTATTAAATAGTGATTAACATTCAGGATTGTTTAAAGTACCATTTGCTACAAAAAAAAATTGTGATGAAGATTTTTTGTTATGTAGGTTTTTCATGGAGTTCTTTAATTTTTTTTAATCATTACTGTGTTGATTTCGTAAAGGGTGGAAACGAAAGTTATGTAAAAATATAACACTATGTTCTGTCGTCTTACACTACAGGGTGGCCGCTGAGGTATGCGAGATACTTCGTATATGAATTATATGACTAATTTTAAGCAAGAATAATTATATTCACTTTTTCCCAAATTCCTAACGGTTCTTGAAATATGGGGATTTGAAACTGAGCTAAATTACTAGAGGGCTTAGAAGAAAATGTGGTTTATTTTAATAAAAGCGTAAGGACATTAGAATTATTAAAGCTACTCAATGTGTCAACCGCCTTGTGTAATGCATAACTCAGTCCTCCGTCGGAGTTCTCGTTCCCAGTTGTAGTTCTCCATATGGTTATTTACCTCATAAAACGCTGCATGAATATTCTGGATGAGCTGGTCCCTGTTATTTAGCTTTCCCATTGAATAGGTAAGTGTCTTCACATGTCCCCACATGTAAAACTCTAGTGGGTTGAGAGTGAGAGTTCGCGGTGGCCAAGCAATGGGACCACCACCAAGAACCGTTATGAATTCGGGAAATCTGAATAGAATCATTTTTGCCTAAAACTAGTCATATAATTCATATACGAAGTATCTCGCATACCTCGGCGGTCAACCTGTATAGAGCGGGGTTACTTAACATTCCTCAACATTTTTGCCAGTTTTTAGTATCTAATTAGGGCTGAGTTGAACTAAATTACTATTAAAAATGGAAACCTACTAATATCTGTTTTTTTTTTGTTAACCTTTCAATACATAACATTACAGAGTGTCAATAACTGCAAGTGATATCTTTGGAAGTTGTTAACACTTTCTGCCTTAAAGAATATTTAAAAAATTGTCCTAAATAGAAAAAGTGTTTTAAGATGAAACTAATGGAATATTTTCATCTAAAATATTTTGAAATTTAGAAAAAAAAAGAGTTATTATTTCGTTCATTAGTATTAAATCATTTTTTTTATAATAAGCGGTTCCGGGGCATTTGTTTTTGAATACAATTATTTTTTACTACCCGATGATTAACTTTTATTGGCTTTTTGGAAATAAAGAAAAATTAAGATTTTTGATTATTTCGGTGTGTTCAGGTACACTGCGCATCATATAAAACTGGTACAACTGTTGTAGGCTAAAAATTAGCTTTTTAAGCTTTGTAAATTGGTCGTTTATGACGTTTGTATAACAATGAATTTTGTTGGTTATGGCTTTAAGAAACAGTACTGTCAGCTATTCGAAAATTCCTTTAACCTTCTGAGTAAATAAATAAACTTCACTATAGAAAAGATAATTAAATCGGTTTTATTAAAAAAAATCATCTGCTAAGTAAAATTATACATTATTTTAAGTTAATAACTAGTCATAGCTCCATTATTATCTAACACTTTTTGTAACCTTATTGGCACAGAAATTATTAAATTTAATGCTAAATTTGGATCTTCGGACAGGTTTTCCCAAACATCCTCAATAAGAGTCCACAGCTGTTGCCTATTTTGCGGAACGATATTTAATTTTCGAATTTTTTTTACCATAATTCCCCAAATATTTTCTATAGGATTAAGATCCGGACTCTTTGATTGCCAAGGAAAAACTTGAATATTGTGTTCATCAAAATAATTCCTCACACAGTTAGCAGTGTGAACTGAACAATTATCTTGTTGAAAAATAAAATTGTTGTTCGGAAAAACCTCCCTGACTGAAGGCAACATTACATTATCTAAAATATCTATATATTTCCTCGCATTCAATCTTTCGTCAATGTCCCAACATACTCCTAATCCCAATCCCCCTCTGTACATCCAAGCCCAAACGTTCACTGAAAATCTTCCCGATTTATCGCTTGGAGAAATATAATTTTCTTCATATCTGGACCGAGGCGGTCTATATACTCGAATATGACCATCATGATACGATTGAAACACTTTCTCGTCAGAGAATATAGTTCTCCCCCAAAAATTTACTACATCATTTAACAGGTAATTAAGAGCAAAAATAATTCTACCTTGTTTTTTTTCTTGGGAAAGTTTATATTTTTTTGCCGCTGCACAATTTTTTAATTCCGTTTTTCGAATCCTTCTTAGCGCAGTTGTGACAGAAGCGGGGAAATTTGTTTCAACTTCAGCTTTTCTTGCACAATCAAAAGGATGGTCTCTTACAAAATTAACTAAATTTGCATCTTGCTGTTCGTTAGTTATACACGATCTTCCTGTCCCTCTTCTTCTTTCAACAGTTTGTTCGTTATCCCATATTTCTTTTAAATTCTGGATAGTAGTTTTGCTTCTATTATATTCTTCGGCCAGTATTCTTACAGACCAACCAGCCTCTATTTTGGAAATTATTTGCAACTTCTCGAAATTACTCAACTGCCTTGGCATCGCTATAACGTAAAATGGAAATTCTTGACATAATATCCTATTATTTGTCATAGTGACAGGTGTATTAGGTGTCATTCTTATGCAAAGCATGATTGATAGCGAATATTATAAAACCCGATTTACATTGATAAAATCAAAGTGTACCAGTTTTATATGACGCGCAGTGTACAACTTGTCCAAGCTAGCGTGATATATGAAAAGTTTGAAAAAAACGCATTCGGAGGAAAAGAGAGGCATCAGTGTTGGTGCTTCGTGGATAGTATAGTTGGAGTCAAGCAAATATTTGACGCGTGACACTTCCATCTTGTCTTATTTGTCCAATACTAGGTTATTTCGATTTCACCAACTTTATTACAGCTGATACTTAGTCAGGGCCGGACTGACGAATATTGTTATTTATAAACGTTTGCAGAAAATAATTGCTGGGAAATTGGTCTAAGAATATGAATTATAGTTGGAGTCAAGCAAATATTTGACGCGTGACACTTCCATCTTGTCATATTTGTCCAATACTAGTTATTTCGATTTCACCAACTTTATTACAGCTGATACTTAGTCAGGGCCGGACTGACGAATATTGTTATTTATAAACCTTTGCAGAAAATGATTGCTGGGAAATTGGTCTAAGAATATGAATTATAATATAAATAATTTTGTTTTGATAAATTCTGTGCATTGTAATGGTGGGATTCAGGATTGACCATTAATATCACAGGTCTTGACAAAAGCAACCTTAGTAGTGTATAACGATTAAATTAATAAATAAAATGCGGATCTGCAGCCCATATGATTTAACCAAATCGACGAGAAGGTAACTCGGTTTATGTATATCTCTTTTTAGTCATATAAAAGGATAAAGATACAAATACTTCGAGTGGGTGGTATTTATTATAATATAAATTTAGCCATTAGTAAATTTTATATTATGAGTGGCCTGCCGTATTTGACACCCATGACAATATGGAAGTGTCACGCGTCAAATATTTGCTTGACCCCAACTATACAATGCAACTATACCGTTCTTTACTCTATGAAAGTCTCGATAAATATGACAAATTTTGTCTCTAACCACGGCGCATCGAATGGGCGGTATTTTCATATTTCACGAGTTGTAAAGCGATATATTTTTGGTACTAGTGGCTAGGATTTATTGTTTATTCGAAATTTTTTTACAAAAACGATATCTTACCTAAAAGAATTACAATTGGGCATAAATAGAAACATAAAACAAAACTCGATGAAAAACATATAAGTTGCAAACGAAAATAACAATTTTCATCTAATTATTTTAAAAAAATTTATAGTTACTTAATTATAAACTTAACATAATAATTAAACAAATAATATACGTCTATACTTTCACTAATTATATATTCAAACTGTACGTAGCCGTATGCCTCGCACGATTAGGCAAAAAACAGTACAGGTATTTAATTTTAATAAATTAAAAAAATTTTGAAATCTAAAATCCTTGACTGCATAAAATAATTTCTTTTTTTTTCACTTTTTTGTTTAAAAAATTTGAAAAATATCCGCGCTTTAGGACGTAAAAAGTGCGTGGCCGTAGGCCTCGTACAGTTACTCCAAATAACCAATAAGGCTACGCATAAGAGTGGCAATCCTTACTTGACTAAAAACCCCATTGTTTAGAAACATAGTCCGCAGGAATGTGGTAAAAAAAATTGACCCTTTTATTTATTTATTTAATAATAATAACATATACAGACAAATCTACGGGTGATCTTAACGCGGGTTCTCACTGGTCGATTTTATTGATAAATATCATTGAATCTATGCCATTGAAGCAAAATAGTCTAATGTGAACATTTGTTCAATGATATTGCTCAATCATTTTGTGTTTCAATCAAATTGGAAGGCAGTTCTACTTTTCATGGATCAACGGGACTGATTCAATTAAATTGAACGGTGTTTGACCGTGAGAACGAGCGTGTTCAGCCGCATTGAAAGGCCAGTGTTGGTATTTTGACAGTTTTGAGGTTAAATTTTATTTTGTATTCTTGAAAACCGAACCGGTAGTTTTATTTATTAAGTTTTTTGTTGTTTTCTGCATTTGAGAATGTCCAATTTTAAATGGCGAGATGAGCACCTACCAAAATTTTTTGGAATTGTACCAGAAGGAGGACTGCACATGGAATACTAAAATCGATGAATATAAAAATACATCAATGCGGGCAAAAAGTTATGAAAATATTCGTTCCGGAATGGAAATAGAAAGCTTGACTATAACGGCACGCAGAATTTTCTTCTTGGCAGCCATTTTAAAAACATACTAATATTCAATGTTCTTGATAAAATGTGAACAAGTTTTCCATTCCATTCTATGTTCAATAGTATAGATTCAATGATATTGATCAATAAAATCGACCAGTGAGAATCCGCCTTTAGTTCATAGGTACTGTTCAATATGTAATGTGTTTTTTTAAGACGGGTTTTTTTGTTTGGGACATGTAGTGTTAGTGTTTTTATGCTAATGTTATCAACATACATATTATTTATATTCTTGTACAAGTAAACAACACTTGTATATAAACGAATATTATATAATGATAGTAATCCTGGATTTTGTAGATTATTTACATATTCTGAGCTTCGAGGGTATTCTCTATATAATATAAAGTCAGCATCTTTAACATATTTCCTTTGGATATTTTCTAGCATTAAAATATATTTTGTGTAAGACTCAATACTAAAGAGCAATATTCGAATCTTGATTTTACAAAGGCATTATATAAATTATTTAAGGTTCGTATGTATATCTAAACCCTTGCGAATTTCGTACAATAAATCCTAGATTTTTGTTGGCCTTATTGATATTATTTTAGACATGGTTATTGAATGTTAGTTTAGAATCGAATACCACACCTAGATCTGTTACTTGATCAACATCTTTTAAGGTAACATTGTGCATTTTATACTGAAAATTTACTTTCTGGCGATGTGTAAATGATATTTTCTTACATTTTTCTGTGAGTTAACTAATCGGTTATCGATGATGTCTTTTTAAAAAAAGTTTATTTTATTCTTAAGCGTTACTTTACAATACAAATGCGTCCAGCTGACTGAATGCTAGAAACAATGTATAAAGATTACAATATAATAATAAATGCAATGTTAGCAAAATAAATGTCTATTCAGCTCTAGGTGGCTAGATAACTCCTCCCCCCATAAGATTCAACTATCAGGTTGGACAGGGTAGTTGAATTGCTATCTTTTCTTCTTTGGGACATTTTTCTCGTTGTCTTCTTAGGACTCTTGGCATCATCTTCTTATAAGCGATGAATAGGCACAAAATGGCGATGAAAATATATAATAATATTGTCCATAGGCTTGGTGCTTTCGTCATTTCACTGAAAACCAAATGGGGTTGGTTTTGTATAACTTGATTTTTCAATTTATGTAGACCATCTAATTTTAAATCATTTAGGTGTAGGCTTAGATTCAGTACTGGTAGTAGATCGGGTGTTTCCGCGAAATCTGGAAACAGGATTAGCTGGTTGTTGGCTTTGATTGGCTTCTGATCATTAATTATTGATGCTGAGTTAGTATCGATTTGGCAGCCAATCGGGATATGGCATAGATAGGTTCCAATAATATTTTGGGTTTCTGCTTGACCAAAACATTTCAGTTTTATGACTTCCTTGGTAGGTAGGACTAATATCCATTGATTGGTTTTATCTAAGCGATCGATTATAGTATGAGCGATCTTTACTTCAGTTTGCTTACAGGATGAGGTGTTTTTGTCAGAGTTCAGTAGTTTTACTTCGCAAGGGCTAGTTCCTTTAATTCCGTGTAATGTTTCTTTCTCGCAGATATAGAATTCAGGGTATATTTCTTGGCATTCTTGATTGTAATATGCGTAGTGCAACTGATTTTTCAATAAGTATTTATTACTTGACAAGACAACCTTAAACAGACTCTGATAATATATTGGGACTGAATATATATGAAAATAATCGAAAGGACGTAGGTGCATTATTGGTATATGTAAAAGATATGTTATTTTATTATTAAGCACAAAAGATTCGAGGTTAATGATTTTTTCATAAAGTAAGGTATTTTCTAATGTTACCGGTAAAGGCATTTGCTGAAGCCCTATTCGTTTTTGTAACTTAGTTAATTCGATAAAATATCTTCAGTTCTTATTATACTAGGATGCATTATTTTTAATTTGGAAAATGTTAGAGAGTTCTCTACGTCTTGTAATATAGAAATAATTATTTCATATATGTTAACTATTTGGTTAATAATATCCTTTATATAAAGAGAGTTTTCTCTGTAAGCAGCTTTCTGTACGATAGAGGAAATTTGATTTATTTTAGATTCTAATAATTTTTCATTATAGTTTATTTGTTTTATCGTAGAATTAAAATTTTCAATAACACTTAAAGAAAGCGAGTTTTGTTCCAAAATTTTTGATTGCAAATTATTTTGGTTCTGCGTTAATTCGTAAATAAGTTTCTCGTACCGTTCACCATCGGATGCGTCAAGATTTCCTGTGACAGCTTTAAATATGGATCCTAGGCCGTTTACTAGTCCTCGTTTAATCCTGTCGGGATGAGGAATAATTTCTTTTATTTTAATTTCGACTCTATTTTGTGTCAGTTTTAATAGTTTTATATATTTGCTAATGTCAGCATTATATTCTTTGTGTGTACTTATTATTTTAGTAATATTTTGGGATTTAAGATGCAACTTATTTATTTCTATTATTATTGGGCTCAAATCATAATAGTGTAATTTTCAATTTTTGCCGTCCCTAATTTAACTGGAATAATTCCTGGGTTATCGTCCAGTTTCCGTATGTTGATTTGTTCAGGAGTTCCAAACACGTGTATGATAGCGCTGTAATAGAATATTCTTAATTACTAAGACTATTTAGATGTGGGCGTAACTTTTAGTATATGAGCATGTGTAATAAAATATGTACATTTATTAAAATATAAAATAATAATGTTAAGGGGTTAAAATTAAGTGTCAAAGCTGTATTTGTTTCTTAAAGGGCGTTTTAGGTTATCCATATGGACTTTAGTTTGTGACGTAGTTGCCACTGTTTTACGTGTTGTGTCAACGTCCTTTATTTGTGTGGGTGGATTAAATGTATCGCCGAGTTTTTGGCGTACGTGTTTTTTTAACGTATGCTTTCTGTTCGGGTACGAATAGTGTAGGTTTATCACGGTTTTCATTAACTTTTGTTATGATTTTTTCTTTTTGATTAATAAGTGTTTCATTAATTTTAGAATACAAAAGTTTTGTTTTATCTCTATGTTCTGTGACGTAATCTGTTAAGAAGAGTTGGTCTAATTTTAGATTAAATGGGTCATTAGGGCTGATGTGTCCGCTAATCACATCAATGGGTTTACAGTTAGTTACGGAATGAATGGAGTAATTGTACGCTAGTATTGCGTATTTCATTTTTTGGGTAATAGGTGTGTTATTGAACCCTTGGTTATTTACCAATCTTACGTGTTCGGTCAAGGTGGAATGAAGTCCCTCAATACCACCATTGGATTGTGGGTGATTAGGTGAGCAAAAGTGTATTTTAATTTTGTGGAGTTGTAATAGTTCTGTAACCACAGCGTTCTTGAACTCCGTTCCGTTATCTATAATAATTTTCGTTGATATACCATGATGGGAAAAGAATGATACAAGATTATCAGATATTTCAGAAGCTGCTAATGATTTTAAAGGATATGATTGTGCATATTTAAAAAAACTATCAATAATAGTTAGAAATTTAACTTTATCTAATGTATACGTATCAAGATGTACAATATCAACGTTATCTATAATAATTTTCGTTGGTATACCATGATGGGAAAAGAATGATACAAGATTATCAGATATTTCAGAAGCTGCTGATGATTTTAAAGGATATGCTTGTGCATATTTAGAAAAACTATCAATAATAGTTAGAAATTTAACTTTATCTAATATATACGTATCAAGATGTACAATATCAAAAGGTTTAGTCGCAGTTGGGGTTATATTCATTTCAGTCTTAATTGGATGACGTTCGTATTTGCTTTTTTGGCAAATTTCACAGTCATTAATATACGTTTGAACGGCATTTTTAAGATTAAGCCAGTAGTATTTGTTTTTTATTCGTTTTTCTGTCTCTTCGATACCGCGATGATTAGTTTTACTTTCGTGGTAATTTTTAATAATATCCGAGATTTCTGGCTTATCTACAACATCAATTAATTTTATGAGGCATCTTTTAAATTTTAATGATGGCCATTTAAAGTTTTTCCTTCTACTTCGCAGAAAGGTTCATAAACATCAGGATTCTCAAAATAAAGTGAATACAATTTATCGGGGACTACGTGTTCCTTAATAAATTGTAAAATGTCATTTTCGAAATTGTTTTCAGAGATTTGGACGAGAAGTCGTCTCTTTTTTTCGAATAAGATAAGACGTCTCAGTTTTGCGGGTGAATGTAGTACTTTTGTAATTATTATTTGGTTGGCATCATAATTTACGGCTGATTCGATAATCGGGACACCTACTATTGGGTCTTGTTCATTATTTGTATGCACGGTTTCGTCATCGTTCTCATCGACGTCAACATCAGCTGTTTGTAGTTCGGGGTCAGGTTGTGCCATGGTAGACATTTGATCTAAGTTATGGTCATTTATAGTTGTGTCATTGTCAGGTTGCGTTTCAGCTTCAAGGCTTTTATTAAAATCATTTATATAAGAAACGAGATTAGAAAAACTGTCTGTTTCCTTTGTATGCAATTCAATGCGACTTAAAGCATCAGCGTTAGTATTTAATTTCCCTTTTTTATACGTGATTTTATAGTCGAACTCCTCTAATTTAATACGCCAACGTAAAAGTTTCGAACTTGGGTCTTTTAGATTAAAAAGCCACTGAAGGGGTTTATGATCTGGTATTATGTTGAATTTACGACCGAATAGATATGGCCTAAAATATTTGGTGGCCCATACTAAACAAAGACATTCTTTCTCTATCGTTGAGTAGTTGCGCTCTGAATCATTAAGAGTGCGCGACGCGTAAGCTATCGGTAAATCTTGACCGATATTACCCTGAGATAGAATTGTTCCCAATGAAACATTGCTAGCATCACACGTTAAATTAAACGGCTTGCTAAAGTCGGGATATTGGAGTATTGGTTGGTTAATTAATAGATTTTTACAAATTTCGAAACATTCCATGAATTCATGATCGTGTACTATTTTCGCGCCTTTATTTAAACATTTAGTTAGAGGCTTAGTAATTTTTGCGAAGTTGTTAATGAATTTCCGGTAATAACCTAACAATCCTAAAAATCCTTTTATTTGCTTAGTTGTTTTAGGTATAGGGAAATTTTTTATCGCGTATATCTTATCGGGGTTAGGTTTAACGCCGTCTGGTGTCACTACATGACCCAGGTATGCGACTTCGCGGCGGAGAAATTCGCTTTTATTTAATTGTACTATGAAATTTGAATCTCCTAATCTTTGGAAGACCGATTTAAGGCGTTCCAGATGTTCTTGCAAAGATGTCGAAAATACGATTATATCGTCTTAGTAAACAAGGCATTTTTCGTTTTGAATTCCACGTAGTATACTGTCCAAACTGTCCATCACCCTCTGGAACGTTGCCGGCGCGTTCTTTAAACCGAAGGGCATGCGAGGGAACTCGTAGTGACCATTTTCGGTACTGAATGCTGTTTTGGGGATGTCACTTTCGTTCATTTCGATTTGGTGGAACCCACTTGCGAGATCCAACGTCGTAAAGTATTGGCATTTGCCAAGTTTGTCCAATAAGTCTGTTATGTTTGGCAAGGGATATTTATCGTCTATTGTTTTAAGGTTACAACCTCTAAAATCAATTACTACCCTCCAGCGTTGTTCTCCCGAAGCATCCAATTTTTTTGGGACTACCCAAATTGGTGCGGACCAAGGCGAACTACTGGGTCGTATTATTTTTTGATCGAGCATCGTTTTTATTTGTGTTTCCACCTCCTTTTTGTGCACGAAGGGGTATCTATACGATTTTGTGTATACGGGTTGTTCGTCGGTTGTTTTAATGCAGTGTTTTATTTTACTGGTAAATGTCAAAAGTGTGCCTTCTTGGTAGAAAATTCTTTGCACAAATTAAGTATTTTTGTTTTTTCTTCCTTATTAAGATGGTCCGTTCGAATTTTAGAAGGGTCGAAATAGGGTAAATTGGGTGAATTAATAAAATTATTTAAATCAATTTTTTCAATATTTTTTTGATCGAATCGCTCGGCTGCAAATGGTTCTGAAATGTCCAACGTAATAGGTTGACAAGTATTATTTAAAATAGTGGTTATTGCATAGCCATTTTTTGCTGTTGTTAGGCAGTTTGGAATCTCACAATTGTGCAGTTTTTGATAAGGAATTATTATTTCACCGTTTTGTATGTCGGTTTTAATTTTCACGACTTGTTAGTACGAGGAGATATAGTTATATTATTTACTTCTGTTTTGGTTTTAAGAAATTGCAGTTTTATTTTAGTATTCGGGGTGATTAAAAATCCTTTAGCGTAATCAATGTTAGCTTGTAATTCCTTTAGGTTATCTAAACCTATTAAACCATTAAAGATAATAATAATAATTTGAATAAGTAGAATTTTAGGTTTTTATTATTGGGTAATTTAAAAATAGAAGAAGCTGGTATTTGGGCACTATATTGGTGTGCAGATTGCTGAAAAACAGTTGACACCATAAAGGGATCGTGAACTATGGCTCTTTGATAATATTTATTGGCTAGGTCAGGATCAATGAATGATTTTGTTGAACCGCAGTCAATTAGAAACTTTAAGTTATATTCTGGGAATACAATATAAGATAGTTTACTCGTGTTGTTGTTGTTAAAAGGTATGATTTCAGGAGCTATGTCTTGGGGTTCCCTTGCATAGCGTCTTGAAAATTTTTGTCGTTACTACAAGAAGCGTAAGGAGGATTTTGTTGATAAGGTTCGGGTTCGGCGTATTGATTTACGTCAGATTCGTCGAAATATTGAGGTTCTTGTGCATCGTAGAGATTATTTCCGTCATCAACATAGTAGTTCTGTTCAATACTATCAGCGCAGTATTGGTCATTATTAACAGTATTAGTATTATATAATTCTTCTGCTATAAAATTTGGTTGTTGATTGGTCTGTGATTGGAAATAATTTTTTGATTGGGGTCTGTAATTATTATTTGGTCTAAAGGTATTATTTGTTTGTTTCGTATTTATACTCATCGGTGTAGGTGGTGGAAATTGTTTGTTCTGATTGGGTTTAAAAACATTTGCCTGGTTAGGTCTGTTTTTAAATACTTGTGAGTTAGTTCGGAATCTTTGTGGCATTTTATTATAATTAGGTCTTATCGGAATAGGCTGAGATGGAAAAGTTGGTTGATTATTAAAGAATCTTTGTGGTGTATATGTGTTGAATGGTAGTGCAGGTCGTATATGCGTAAAATTTTGATTGTTGGTGGGCATAAAATATTGTGTGGGTTGTTTTTGATTTGGTATTTTTGACAAATTTTGGAAATAATGAGTGTTATATTCCGCAGTAACAAATTGTAAAGCTTCAGGTAAATCTTTAGGCCGCATACCACGTATCGTGGTTCCTAATGGTTCTTTCAGACCCGATAGAAATGTTCTTAAAGCTAAATCGTTATAAAGATTTCTTTTAAGATTGTTTGCATCATCATTCGCTTCGTAAATATTTACATACGAACATAGAAGGTTTAAAATATGTAAAATACGTTCATAGAATTGATACGGTTTTTCTATGTTTTGTTGCCTAAGCATGCCAAGATCTCTATTGAGGCAAGCCTCATCACGTTGATCAGCAAAGTGTCTACTTAAAATAATTTTTAGTTCATCCCAAGTTTGCACATTTTGGGTTCCTAAAATTAATTTCGCGTTCCCGGTAAGTTTTCCGACAATACAATTTAACAAGTAAATATTTTGGAAATTATTTGGCTGGCTTGTTATATAGAATGCATCAATGATACTTTGACATACTGCTAGGTACCTATTTAGATCGTTTGGATTACCGTCAAAATCTGGTACGCATTTTAAGTATTCAGGTTTAAAATGTTGGTCATTTCTATTTCGCTGCTTTCAGACAAAGTATCTAAATTATTTAGTAATGTGCCTGCAGCACTATTTTCTACTATATTTTGCAATAAGGTTAGATTTATTTGTTTGATTACTTCTTCTGATTGAGAAGCAGAGTCAGTTGAAGGTTCTAATTGCAGTTTAAGGTTGCTTAATTTATCAATTATATCTTTGACTTCAGACATATGTTTCAATTGCACTTACATACTAATGGCGACAATCATCAACATCCTTTATAAGAGCAGGCTTTTGTTTGGCGATATGGTCCTCCCAAAATATCCTGGTCTTGCGAGATTTGGCAATGTGGGTCCAATCTCCGATTACTCCAAGGTAGCAGGTTCACGATGAACTGGGGTTTTCGATTTTCAGAAATCCACTCTGACACCTCACAGCAAACACTAACGATGGAAAGTTCTTTTATTTTCGGTTAATTAGAATGTCCAAAAAAATCTATACGTTCGATACGTATTGATTTCCCGAAAATCCGCACGACTGCTCCAGTTAACTAATCGGTTATCGATGATGTCTTTTTAAAAAAAGTTTATTTTATTTTTTAGCGTTACTTTACAATACAAATGCGTTCAGCTGACTGAATGCTAAAACAATGTATAAAGATTACAATATAATAATTATTGCAATGTTAGCAAAATAAATGTCTATTCAGCTCTAGGTGGCTAGATAACTTGTGTTAAAATAAAATTTATTTTCTATGGACTAATTATAAATTCTATTGATATCTTGCTGAAGTTGATTACAGTCATCTTCTGTGTTTTTTGCTTATATATTTTCATATCGTCTGCAAATAATAAATCTCACTAGTCTCAATACATTTTGTTATGTCATTCATGAATAATAAAAAGAGAATTGATGACAAGTTAGAACCTTGTGGAATTCCCGATATGGGGTGCAAGATTCAGATTCAAAACCATTTACCATAACATATTGATGCCTATTTTCTAGATAACTACTTAAAATTCGATAAAATTGCGGGTAGGGGAAAACTTATGTAATTTACTTATTATCACGATCAAACGCCTTCGCAAAGTCAGTGTGAGTGACATCCACTTGGCCACCCTTCGCCAATGCATTCATCGAGTAGCTCACCGAGTTCACTAGATTTCCTACGGTGGATCGTTTTTTACGGAAGCTGTACTGAAATTCTGATAGCTGTATTTCTACGTGTGCAGTTATTCTATTATATATTTTTTTCAAAAATTGTAGATACATTAGATGAAATAAAATAACCTTTACAATGGCAACTTGAAAATAAAATCATAATGTTCCGTAATTATGATTATTGTTGTTGATATCTCCGGATTGAAAATAGATATTAACTTGCGGTTTTCGCTCACTTCTTAGACTTTTAATCATCCTTGTAATCAGGTGAAATTGAATATACTATTATATTTACAATTATGGAAAAATCGCGCAATGTTTGTGAAGTTGTAAGACAGCGCCCCCTAGCGCCTAGCGTAAAACACATATTGCCGTAGTTCATAAGATGATATATAGAGTGAGAAAAGCCTTTTTTAACAAAACTAAGTTTACTAAATTATGTTAAGCCAGACCGGAGTTATCAGCATTTATTACAAACATTGTACAACCTTACCCCACCACTTTATTTGAAAAGTGACGAACACGTTCTATAGGTGAATTTTATAAATAAATCTTCGAAATATACAAAAATGTTATTTTCGGGATACCTTAACTAGGCGACTTTTGAGGAAACTTCGTGATTCATATTTACCGTTACTGTTGTGCCCTCTAGAGCCAGTCTGAGAAACTTGAAAATAATTTCCAACAATTTCTCATGACCACTTTACCTAATATATTTTTTTTCCGCAAGCCATACGACTAACACTTTCTGAGATACGGCCGACAGCCATTCTTAGTGGGACACCCGGTATATAGAGATAAGTAATCGGCTTTGACTCTTTACTTTATTTGAATTTTTGAATGCACTCCATGTTTGGTCACAGAGGGAACCCGATTGCATGTAGCTAGTTATATTATGATCTTTATTAAAATTATCCTTAGATCATGCAGCCTTGCCAGCAAAAAAGTGGACTGAGTTATATATAGCACTCAAATATTAAAAATAACTACTACTAGTTCTACATTGTCCAGGACAATATTTTGATTTTCCATTTTTGGAAAATTAATAGGTTAAAAAGTTATGTAGATATTTTGGACTTTACGATAACGTATAATTATCTCCTCCAAGGCAATGTGGAAAACTATTTTCCTCTGACGGCGAGTCTGTTATTACGGCAGGGTTTCGGAATCAGGATGAAAAGCAGACTGTGTGGCCATCAATAACGGCATCAACATAATCGCAGTACAATTAAAAGGAATGCTAGAATTGTTTATATAGAGAATAGATTTTATTCTGATGATGATAATTTTAGCTTCATAAGATAAGTTTTTATGTAAGTACCTCCTGTTTTTTAGTAGGTAAATATAAGAGGGCCTATCCATGCAGCCAGTTCATTAACAGTAAGTAAGTGAGTTCAAGAAAGTATGATAAAAAATACCTGATGAGTCGACTTACCTGTAAGAAAGGTTTATTATAATTATATGAACAGTCTCGTCAAAGGATTATAAATTCCCACCCAGCTTATCCCTAACCAAAAACCCTTTCTCAAAACTAAGATTCTTCTTTTAACCAGTGATGACAGGGAGTTGGTATAGCTATGACGCTGTGACGCAAACGGTGCCGTGGTTACAAATTTTTGTTTTCTTGAAACGTTTTATGACTTGATGTGGTACGCTACAACTACATGGTGTTTATAATCCTTCGATGAAACTGTTCATATAATTACGGTCAACCTTCCTAACAGGTAAGTCGATTGATCTATTCATCTTAAAATAATACAAAAATGTTCTATTGCCTGCTTATTAAAATCAAAGTGTAGAACATATCAATAAGAATAAAAGAAAAATAAATATTCTTCCAATTTTCGAAATATATTTAACCATAGCAAAATAAAAATAAAAATACCGTAAAAATTATGTATTTAAACTATCCTTTAGTAAGCGTACAATGCTTGTAAAAGTGTATCTGATGCCCTCTACTTTCACCATGGAGAACTCGAAGAGCAAGTGTGGCAGAAATCGATTCATCTCATGATGTGTTGGTATGCACTTACCTATATTCGCAATGATGTAAATAACTGAATTCAATATTTTATTTGTACTTGCATCAATAAGGGTGCCATTTTCAATTTATAGTTAACTATAAACAATGATTTCTCGAAGCATATGTCCATTTTACAACCTCTCAACTACTTCCAAACTGCCTTGATTTAGGTTTAACCCTAACCTGTCAATAAAGGGCTGTTTACTATAATCACGAGTTTAAACTAAAGAGTAATATCACAAGTTACTCTTTGGTTTAAACTGCAGATTAAGTTAACTACACTAGAAAACTCACACTAGAGTATTGACTTGTGTTGATTATAAGCTTTGATGTTTAATAAATTAAAAGAAAAGTAACCACTCCTACTGGTTATTGAGTGGTTGATCCTGTTTAATCAATAACTCTCATGTTGAATTGTCGTTGGCCAATTTCTAATCAGTTTACAATTTTTATCTCATTACTATAAGTAGCAGAAGACTATAGAAAATTATCGAATAAAAAGTTAAAACGATATTTAATTATTTCATTCACAGTACTAATTTCGCTATACTAATATTTAGAAATGGCAAATTTAAGCAGTCTTCATTCTGAATAATTTTGAAGTTAATCAATCAAAGGTTATGTGTAATTAGCTAAGGCGATTTTAACTATGTACTGATTTGTGAAGTCAAAGCACATGGTTTTTTGATCAAATAAACTGTTGTGACGTTATTATTTAAACAACATAACTTACTTGAAAGGAAGCACATATTTTTAAAGTTTTAGTTTAAACAACGGGTGAGGTTTAAAAGAGAATTTCTACTTAAAAATAGCGAGTCATTAATCGAGAATTTAGGAAGTTGACAAACAGTATCTACCATTTATTTAATTGGCTGACACTTAATACACCAGATATTTCTATGGGCTTTTTAAACCCAACTCTACAATTTATTTTTTTTATGTACAGGCACAGTACTGCAGGGCAAATTCTTTATGGCGCTTCGTGAACGGTGCGTATTTGCAGTCCTGAATCTTTGGAGATGATACTCGTTGAGAAACACGGCCTCAGGAAGGAGGGATAACGTTCTCTAAATGAAAGAATGTTTAAGCAGTGTCGTTCAAGAGACACTAAGCTGAACCACGTACGGTTGGGCTGCAGTGACTCGTCGTGCATTTCTACCATGCACCGCTCTACGTAGAATCAAACGGACAACCTTAGTTAAATACATGCCATGAAAATACTAGTAAAAGACTATCAAGTTGCCAACTTACCTTCGATGTTTTAGGTTTTCTAGGTTGTTTGTCATATCATGGTCGCCGATCAACCAAATGACTCTTCTTTGAATGAAATCCAGCAATCTCAGAGTATGTTTAGGTGCAGAGACCCAAATATGTGAGCAGAAAGCAATGATGGTCGAATTTGGGCTTTATAGAGCGTCAAAAGATATTGGAGTGTATAGCGGTTCTTAGTTCGGAGAAGTGTCCCAGACTTCTGCGAGGCTGCCTTAGCAATGACCACAACGTGTCTATATGCCAATTGACGCCCAATAAATGAATTAATAAAGCCAAGGGAATTGAGTGTTCCGACATGACTATATCCAACTTTTTTTTAGAAAAAACAAATATACAATTAATATCATAATTCTGTAGAGATAATTTACCTGCTTTTAAGGAAACCCATTTTTTTAAGGGCAATAAAACTAGATTTTTTGGTGACTTTATTTAAAAACATTTTGTTTATGATGAAAATTAATTTTACTACCGCGACGCGGTTTTTCCAGGTATAAGATTATTCAAATTTGGTATTACGAAAAAATTCTTTATTGAATTATATCCGTATATTGGTAATTTATATTCAAATGTTATACAGACCACAGTAAAAACTGTGGTAGTTAATTTATTTGTTTAATTAAAATATTTGAATATTGAATCTATCGGTTTTTAATAATTTCGTTATTGAGTGATTTTTTTTTATTATAAAGGCAAGTTGTTTCTCCCAGGAAATTCAAGAGGTGGAGGATCTATTTAATTATCAGAAATAAGTTTTACATAATATGTGAAAAATGTTTATGTTTCTAAGTATAACATATATCCTAAAAAAGTTTAGTTTCGTATCAAAACTAATTTGCCTTGAAGCCATAAAACTTCTGTGATAAAATTACAAAGAAAAAAAAATGAAAAAATATAAAAGGAAAATGAGCTTCGACATAGAAGTTATTCCTGCGGGATTTCCTGGATCCCGCTCGTAAGTCTGGAATCCCTAGAGTAAAGTGCGCGCCAGGCGGCACAAAATTAATGCATTCCCTGGAGAAATTTCAGCCGCGGTCTCCCTTGTGGCTATACATGTTCGCGCCGTACCCGTTACCGATAACTCACATCCAACGACGTTTAGAAATTATAAATTGTATAGATTAAAAAAAGGGTAATTACATATTGGGATATCGTCTACAAGCCAAATTATTTGAATCGTTTATTTCAGAAAGGGGCTAACTAACATTTTCGGCCATTTTCAGTTTTTTAGCTCATTACATTCTTTTAAGATATATGTACCTTTTGGTGCAAAAAGGGACCATCTTCCATACATACAATGTCAGTAAATTCAATCTAATTTCAGGCATTTATTTGAGAAAGGTACCAAGTGACATCAGTTAGTCCCTTTCTCATATAAATGGCTACTAGCGCTACCGATCTTTATGTTCGCATGAGCTGTCAAGTAGAATAAACCTATAAATATTGTAATATAATAATAAATATTAATATATTAATATAATATAATATATAATATATATATATTATATAATTAATATAATATAATATATTAATAAATATTAACTTATTTCATATTTCAATGATAACGTCAAGCCGATTCCTCAAAAAAATTTCATTTATTTCAGAAAGGTACTAACTGCATTATTTCAATTTTCTTTTTTTTTCGTCATTATCAAAAAAATTCATGGTTTGCCATAAAAAAATATCTAAACAACTCCGTCTTAAAGTACGTATGTCAAAAAAATAGTATTATCATATTTTTCTAAACTGTCAATAAGTTTTTACTCATTTTCTCAAAAGTAACAAAATGTTCGATAGTACTTTTCTAAAATAAACGATTCATTTAGTTAAACGCAACTTCATTTTTATTTTTGATTTAATAAATCTTAAACTGTACTGTTTCGGTTTGGGATTTCAAATCAAATATTGGATGACAAATGAAATTTATGTGTATCCGCCATCTTCCAGTTCTAAAAACTTAAAATAAATTATACGTTTTAGAACTTTGCATAATATGTTAAATAACTTAAAGACGAATACATTTTGACACGTATCGTGACCATTTTCATATAGGCATATGATAAATGTTATATACAAATATTTTCATGGTAAGTGCTCAACTGAGGTTGCCAGCTTGATTGCACCCAGAACGGTGCATGGTAGAAATACACGACGAGCCACTGCAACCCACCCATACGTGGTACAGCTTAGTGTCCCACGAACGACACTGTTACCTTTCTTTCATCTGGAGAACGTCATCACTCTGAAATGACTTCCCTGAGGCCGTGTTCCCCAACGAGTATAATCTACAAGATTTAAGATCAACGTGAATCGTTTTCTGCGCACACGCACCGCTCACAGAGCGACATAAAGGATTAACCCTGCAGTGCTGTGCCTTATCATAAAAAAAAGTGGTAGTGGTATCTAAGTTGATTATTGCTTAACTTGAACTAACCTTTAACTTTTAATCAATTAGGCATTATTTCTAATTGAATGCATAATATAACCATGTGTAACAACTTAAAAACGAAGTCTCACCTACCGGGTATTCTCATTGTCATGACGTTGATTCAAAATCAGTCACCCTCAGTTCGTGATTTTGTTAACAGTATCATTCCTGAAATTGCTAAGCGACCAACTTTTTATAACAATTAAAAAGTTCTACCGGTCAAATTATATGATGAACTCTCATGACTCCTTCGCAAATAAATAATAAGTCGAAATAAAAAAGACTGAACACATGTTTATATAAAAAAACTCAGTATAAGCTAAACGTACTGTTGGTATTGAGTGTTTTCTTAAAAGTTTTTCTATTTTATCTAAAGCATCATAACAACGCGACATATCAGACCTAGAGTTTTTGACTATATCTTGTCATCTACTAGCATAACAATTACTTATTTGTCAAATACATGTTCACACTAAAGAAACACAGAGGAAATTTTATTGTTGGTTACCGTAACCGGTGTATGGAAACAGAAACAACAACAAAACTACCGAAAACATTCTGTCCACACCTAGGAAAATCATTGCGGTCAGTGGCGCAGCCACGGGGGGTACCCCCCCTCCTCCCCCCGTTGTCCAAATAAATGTTTCCAACAACTTTAACAATGTCTCCGTATATGTTGGATAAGACCGAGTATTTTAAAGTAAGACACATGGAGTCATATATCTTATGAGGTCATTAAACACTGATGATCAAAATGTAGGATTTTATATAGAATTATCTGTTCCACTTAAGGGGCATGTTATAATTTTAATTTTATAAATAATAAACGCAACCAAAAAAGCTTATTAGAACTTTTGTTTCTGCAACCGTGAATAATAGGGAACCTTAAGAAACATACAAGAACAACCAGCATAAATAAACATCATGTTCATCCTGTGGTGATTTAGGTGTGGACGACGGTTCAGATGTGGGAAAACGAGGGAGAACCAAAAACAAGAATATCAGCATTATTTAAATGTAAAGATATGAGAGATAGTAACCAAGTTTCATGGATATAAACGGGGCTATTTTTTGAAGGTAAGAGCTCCCATTGAACAAAAAGGTCGACAAAAGTTTACCTTTAAAAATTTTCTGGCAATTTGACTGATTATAGAAAATATCTTTTAAATATACAGGGTGGCCGCCGAGGTATGCGATATATTTCGTGTATGAGGTCTATGACTAATTGTAAGCAATAATAATTCTATTTACTTTTCCCGAATTCCTAACGGTTCTTGAATTATCGGGGTTTGAAGTTGAACTAAATTACTAGAGGGCTTAGGGAAAAATGTGGTTTATTTTAATAAAAGCGTAGTGACAGTGCAGTTACCAAAGATGCTCAATGTGACTACCGCTTTGTGCAATGCATAACTTAATCCTCCGTCGGAATTCTAGTTCGCAGTTGTAGCTCTCCATATTGTTATTCACCTCATTAAAGACTGCATGAATATTCTAAATAAGTTGGTCCATGTTATAAGGCGTTCCTATTAAATAGGTAAGTGTCTTCACACGTCCCCACATAAATCTAGTGGGTTGAGATCCAGGGATCGCGGTGACCAAGCAATGGGAACACCACCAAGAACCGTTAGGAATTCGGGAAAACTGCATAGAATTATTTTTGCTGAACATTAGTCATATGATTAATATACGAAGTATCTCGCATACCTCGGCGGTCACCCTGTATTTAGTTAAAATTTGTTTATATTTTGCTCCTAATTTTTTTTACGAATTTTTGATTGCGAAGTAATCTAACAATATACCATGTAAAGTAAATTGTTTCATTTGGTGCCTTATCTCTAATCAATAAAATAATAATGACAATAATAAAACAGGGGTAATACAAAATACAAAAAAAAAACGCTTCAAGCTGAAGTTAATAGGTGTTCAAGAAAAATCTTTTATTAAATTAATAATTTTATTTTGAACTAATGCCAGAAAAGAAAATCTAACCTATAGGACAAATTACAAAGATTTCATAAATTTTAATGGACCTATATATATTATTTTTTAATATTTCGA
The DNA here is from genome assembly GCA_963920685.1 of Polydrusus tereticollis. NCBI lineage: Eukaryota > Metazoa > Arthropoda > Insecta > Coleoptera > Curculionidae > Polydrusus > Polydrusus tereticollis. Next base: position 59,533,321 of record OY987335.1, read on the forward strand.
AAATCTTTAACATTAATAATTTAAAATATAATGGCAAATATGCCTAATAATGTCAATGGATAATTTATGGTGAATCTGTGGTAGATATTTTATTGTTAAGCCAAGTATGTGTAAAGCGGCGCGCTTGATTAATTGATTCATCACTTAAAAAGTTAAACTGCAATTTAAAGTTATGTAAATATCTGTGATTATCTAGTTCTGCACGAAAAAAGAAACCAGCTGAACATTGAGAACATTGGTAAGGCTTTTCAGTTAAATTATGTTCCAAAAGATGGCCCTGCAACCCAACTGCGCCGGTAAAAACTGAGGAGCATATATAGCAACTAAACTGATTAATTCCGAAAAAATTATGCTCTATCAGGTGAACTTGGAGCTTTTCCTTGGCTGTAAAAGATTTTTTGCAGAGGTGACACTGCAATTCTAAAGCTACATTTATTCCAAAACCAAAGTTTTTTGATTTGTCACTATGAAATACACTTTCATCGGAATAAGGAGATTCCGAAACTCGAGAAGTTCTTGTTTGATCGGATAAAAATTTTAGGTGAAACTTTGCGTGAAGCTCAATTTCGCAATCGCTCTGCAGTGTTTGTCCGCAAACGATACAAATGGATGGCAAAATTAAATTTAGTTTTGACGTTGATTTTGAACTATCGTTGTGTTGCAGTTGGTGTTTTATAAAAGCTTCTTCGTCGAATAATACAGTTTTACACTGTACGCAAATATTACCTTCGATTATTTTGCAGTGAATCAGTTTATGACTTGCCAATTCGGTTGATGATGTAAATGTATCGTCGCAAATATTGCATTTTTGTCTTGATTTGTCAGATATTTGATGAGATCGTAAGTGGATGTAGAGGTCATTTTTCGTTGTGCAGTACTCTTTGCAGTAAATACATCGATGACCCGAGGGCCCTATAAAAAATTTGAAATTAAGGTAAATAAGTATCCAGTGATTAACATGGTTTCGCTAAAAATGTTTTCAAACGATTTTTGTACGTAATAAAATTACTAAAGATATCGTCTAATTCAAAAAATATTAAAAGAGTGAGGGAAGTAATTGCGCAAAGGCGTGGAGAACATTAATTTTACGGTAAAGTTGATGCGCAGCTTGGATTTACGGTTAAGACACTGCGCACTAGTTTTTCTTAAACTATATTCCAGCTCTACTAAATTTCAATAGTTCCAGCGTACAGCCAAAATGTGTTTTAAATGATGTATAAAATTTTTCTTCACTTAAGTACCACTATAAAATACTACTACGATACGTAGATAAATTTTTAAAAATATTGAAAAATGTTCTATGTAAATAGGCATGTCGATTACCGCTACAAGATAACGATAGTTAGTTCCAGTAATTGACGTCTGGCGTAATGAATTATATCGCTACGTTGAAGTTAAATGTTTGCGGTGATTAAACAAATTTTATTTTTTGCACCAAAATATTTTATACTACTTGTTATCAGTTACTCTAAAAAACACTATGATGTGATTAATAGCAAGCAATAATACAAGATATACTACTATTATACTGACATGTATGTATACATTATTCGTTGACGTTGTTGTATTATGTTCAATTATGAGATGAGTATATTCTCTATTTTTAATGTTAGGTGTACTAGAATAATTATAATAACTAGTTAATCATTATACAGAGCTTTTATGTCTGGGACATACGGGCTAAGTATCATATTGATTATATTTAACAAAAATATTTTAGATATTTCTAGATATTTCTTAAGAACGCGAACGCTAGAATATTTTCTATACATTTCTTTATCACATTAAAAAAATTTAAATCAAAAACTGGTGTTGTTACTTCAATGGAATATTGAGAACCTCGAATGATAGCATAATATGTCAATCACCGAGACATGTACCTACCTTACTTTATGTATAAAATAATTTAAATTGACAATCACTATTTTAATAACCATTTACTGCACTACATCTTCAAAAATGTTCCTAAAATATTTTATATACAGGGTGTCCGGGAAAATGTGGAAAATCTTTCGGATTCAGATAGAACATGAAAAAATAAGATGGCAAGTTCCTATAAAATTTTTTCTTACAGGCTTTTCCTACAGAGATATGTGCCCTTGAAGGACGCCGCTGGAAATAGCTTTTTCTTGAATAACTTTTAAAGTACTTAATATAATTTAATAAAAATTTAATGTGATAGACACTAGTAAGGACCTATTAAAATTGTGTCATTAAAACATATTTATCTTTTTTAGTTTACCAGAGTGGACTAAGATTTACAACTTAATGATTAAATGTTTAAGTATGATAAAACCTTAAAAGAAATAAATCTGGGTAGCTTGCACCCTAGACTAAGAAAAGGTACCCTTATTTGTTGTCGATAAACGTTTTATAAAAAAAGAATAATAAACGAATAGTTGTAGAAGAAATGTGCGTTTTATTTATTTATCGACACTTAAAAAACGTATTGTTGTTTCAAACGTTACTATGGTACGAAATAAATAAAAAATAAATATTTTGTACCATAATAACGTTTGAAACAACTATACGTTTTTTTGGTGCCGATAAATGAATAAAACGAACATTTTTTACGAACGTAGGTCTTCTACAACTATTCGTTTATTATTCTTTTCCTCGAAAATGGTTCATTTTATCGACAATAAACGAGAGTACCTTTTTTTTAGCCTAAGGTGCAAGCTATCCAGATTTATTTTTTTAAGTCTTTATCATACAGGGTGTTAAAAATGTAAGCATTAAGTTGTAAAGCTTAGTCCGCCCCTGGAAAACTAAAAAATGTTTCGAGGACACTATTTTAAAAGGTCCTTACTAGTGTCTATCACATTACACTTTTATTAAATTTTATTAAGTACTTTAAAAGTTATTTAAGAAAAACCGATTACCAGCGGCGTCCTTCAGGGGCACATATCTCCGTAAGGAGGACCTGTAAGATGAAATTTTATAGGAACTTATCATCTTATGTTTTCATGCTCTATCTGAATCTGAGAGATTTCTAACATTTTGCCCGCCATCCTAAATAGTAAGTTAAAAAAATCGTATTTACTTTATAACTTATTAAACAGGGCGGCTACTGTAAGGGGGCTCAGGGTCATGCATCTGCCAATTAACTTAACAACTTACAAACTAAAAGAATAAAATAAACAATTATATAATAATATTTATCACAACAACTCATAGCAGAAATAAACCATTCAAACACCTCGTAAATAATGCAATGCAATAATTGGAAGATTGGAAGTTACTTTGGAGTGCCTTGGGGAGAGTCTACGTTATACCCTAAACGGTGGGTCGAGCAAATCTAATGCTTACTGCTGCATGGTCCATCTCGAAAATAATAATAATAGACGTGTCCCGTTTGAAGAATCTAAAAGTTGGGTCGTCCAGCACCCGATTAAACAAAATCAAGAAAATGAAAAGCAAGAGAATTTAATCGCTATGAACTGCCCATCTTCAGAGACGACGAAGTGCCACTGATATGAAAATCCAAATTACACATTATCTTACTATTAAAATGTAGGCAAAAGAAACTCCTATGATGAAAAAAGTTGTGTAGAGATTTAAAAAAAAAACTTTTTTAAAAAATATGTTGCATTTATGTAAGCTTCACTGTGTTTCGTAGTTAGTTATTGTAAGAGGTTAAAGCCATTTTATTAAATTAAGAAAGAATTTCTTTAATTTTGTACAGGGTTTTCTTTTATATTTAGACCCCTATTTAGAGGAAAAACTATAAGAGATAGAAAAAAACTTTAAATATGAAAGTTTTATGATTTTTACTGAATCATCAGAATATTAGCAAAAAATTATTAAAATACTATTACAATGCCGAAAAATATAAGCAAGTTATGTTTTTTTAAATGGAACACCCTGTATTTATTTCATTAAAATTATAGATCTTTTTTTCCTGATTACAAAAATATAGGGTTTGTCTATATTAACTCCAACCAGTTTTAAGATATAAACGATCAAAATTTTAAGAAGTTGTATTTAGTTTCTAGTCTAGAATGCTTTGGAAATAAAAAATGATAAAGGTCTGTCGCCATTGAAAACACATGTTATTATGACATTTTTGTCGTTGTTTGCTTGTATTAAACGAATATTTTGCTACGTACTTAAAACAATAACATGGGATATTCTACAGCAGAAAAATTCGATATTATCCATCTATATTATTCTAATAATAGAAATCCATCTACAACTCTTAATGAGTACCACAGGATATTTCCCAATAGAATTTTACCTTCCAAAAGCACTATTAAATATGTTGTGAAAAAATTTGAAGAGACCAAAAGCTTAGAAAGGAAAAAGAGGACAGTAATGAGAGATGAGCAATTAGATTTAAATGTCTTGCTGTTCTTTGAAGGTAAACATTCTAGTTTATACTAATTCTTAAATCCTACAATAATTACTTAAATGTTGTATTACAGAAAATCCTGAAAATTCTATACCAGATGCGGCAGGCCATTTTAATAAATCCCTATCAAAAATACACGAAATTTTGAAAAAATACGGATATCATCCATATAAATTTTTACCAGTCCAAAACTTAACAGAAGATCACAAGAGACAGCGGCTAGAATTTTGTTTGGATGTTTTAAGAAGGCGTGAAATTGATGGGAATCTTTTAAACAAAATTTTATTTACCGACGAGGCAAATTTCAGCACAGCTGGTATGTTTAACCGAAAAAATAAACATTTTTGGGCAACTTCAAATCCCCACAAAATTCAGCCTGTTAGAATTCAGGGTCGTAGGTCTATAAATGTGTGGTGTGGCATTATAGGAAATAGGGTCATTGGTCCAATAATTTATAATGGGAGTTTAACTGGTCCAAGATATATGGAATTTCTTGAAAATGAGATTGAAAACATTTTGGAAGAGCTTCCTCTCAACCAATACGCTACGCTCATTTGGCAACAGGACGGTGCCCCACCCCATAATGTTGTCCCTGTTACAAGATACTTAAATGAAAAATATAATACGTGGATTGGAAGAAACGGACCAATAAGGTGGCCGGCAAACAGCCCTGACTTGACGGTTCTGGACATTTTTCTATGGGGCTATTTAAAAAATAAAATTTATTACAATAGGCCAGAAAACGTTCAAGTTCTGGAACAAAGAATTCACGAAGAAATTTTGGTGCTAAATAGGGACTTTCCAGTGTTCATTATGAACGCAATAAATCATAAGTTATTAGGAAACATTCAAAAATGTATATTAAATGAAGGGGGTTATGTTGAAAATCAATAATTTTCTATGGTTCTGCATTTTTTCTTTATTTTGTATTAAATATATTTTAAAATTTCATAAAAGAAAGTATTTTTAATTTTTATTTTATATCGCTAATATCTTAAAACTGGTTGGAGTTAATATAGACAAACCCTATATTTTTGTAATCAGGAAAAAAAGATCTATAATTTTAATGAAATAAATACAGGGTGTTCCATTTAAAAAAACATAAGTTGCTTATATTTTTCGGCATTGTAATAGTATTTTAATAATTTTTTGCTAATATTCTGATGATTCAGTAAAAATCATAAAACTTTCATATTTAAAGTTTTTTTCTATCTCTTATAGTTTTTCCTCTAAATAGGGGTCTAAATATAAAAGAAAACCCTGTACTTAGTGCAAGTTTAGGTTAGTTGCACTAAGTACAAAATTAAAGAAATTCTTTCTTAATCTTTGATGGTGCACTCAGCCCTTTCCTAATTTATATTTTATTAAATGGTTTTAGGCACTGCAAACATGCGAGTTATATATATTTGTATGCTGATTGTTTTTTAAGAAAAATGCAAAAAGTCCAAGACTATCATCAAACCTTAATTGACTTCAAACCAACAACAATAACCAAGAAATTCGCCCCACACACATATTAGGTATATCTTGACTAAACTAAACTAACTCGATGATGTCCGTATAGGCAAAACACGCGTAGTCTTTTATTTTTGTTTTTAAATTAATGCTGTCGACTTACAGTCATTTGTATTTTTCTTAAACTTCAACTCTTTGAGCAACATGGATGATTTTTTTAGATTATGTTTTTACTTTAATAATGATTTCAGTGTAACTAGTGATTACGGGAAAAGTGTCCAAATAGAAAAATCAAACAAAAATTATTACTTACCAAAAGGGTAACAGGAACTGTTAGATGCATTTTCTGTATATTCGCCTCTAACCATTAATCCATTCTTTCTTTCGTTCAGTTTCATTTCACATTTGTGATCAGTGACATTTTCAAAATTTAAATGGCATTTTGAAAAATGTAAATCAGCAGACATTCGGTCGTGAAAAACCTTGGGATTTTCTGAACACTTACACTTAAAGTGTTCCGTGTTATTAATATGTTTAGTATGTAAATGGACCTAAAATTGCGTAAATATTTTAAATAAAAATATATTAAATTTATATTATAGCAAAATAAAATCAGAAGCTGTAGGTACTAAGACTAATATGTTAAAATATATTTTAATCCCAGAATTTAGGATATGTTTACCTTCATCGCTGATATTTCATTAAAATTTTGATCGCATATCGAACATCTATATGAAGTAACCACATGGTGTTCTAGTAAATGCGTTTGCAAGGTATCTGAATCTTCGAACAAACTATCACAATGACAACAACATAGATAGTTGCTTAAAGGAACCATAGAAGCATTAGATGCTTGTTTTGATGAGTTATCATTAAGTTCTTCACCACACTGATGACAGGTTTGACTCTTGATAGAAGATATATGTGTCTCCATATGAATTAAAAAGCTTTTAAAATTTGAGAGACGTTCATAGCAGCAAGCGCAAATGAAAGTGTCCTGTGCATGTAAAGGTTCTTCGTACAGGTTACGTTTAAAGAGCGTTGATTCCAGACCAGGTTCCTTTTTAGGTTCTTTTAAGACCAAGGACTCTTCTTTTTGATTAGGGTACTCACATTCAAAAACAGAATCTTTAGATAGTTTATCCTTAAGGTCTAGGTGATATTTCTAAAATAAAATAAAAAAACATTTAAGAAATCTCACCTGCAACATTATGTTTCTTTTGGCATATTTATGACGGAAGTATAAGAGGAGATACTACTTTTTCATCGTCTATTTCATTTCCAAAACTTCTATGACATGTCTGGACGTGTTCTATCATAATTTCAATACTAGAAAACCATTGAAAACAATATACACAAATTGTCTTTATATCTGTATTTTTTTCAGAATCCTGACTCCACAGTACAGAATCCTTCTGTAAGAAAATACATATTTTCCTATAAAGAAATTACATTGAAGATAAAAAAAAAAATTATTTACCTGATTTGCGTTAAAACTTTGAAAGTTTCCTATATGTTGAGAATTTTTAAAAGAGTTCTCTAAGCTGGAAATTGAAACATTTTCCACATTCCCACTATTTTTTTTATGACTTTTTTCGTGAAAACATACAGTACTAACTGTATTATAGCCTTTGTGACATCTGGTACACCTATAATGTTTTTTAATGTGGTGAGTTCTTAGATGTATTTTCAAATGATCACTTCTGGCAAAAGCTGACTCGCACTGGATACATTTGTACTTTTTATCACCAGTATGTAATTTAATATGTCGATCTCTGGACCTTTTATGTTTAAACTGTCTTGGACAAAATGTGCACAAATACTGAAGGTGTATTGTCTCTGAAACCTAGATATGAAAGTTTAATTAGAATTAACCACCAATTATAATTATGTTTATTTACTTTTACATGATCATCGTTTGAGGGAGGAAAAATAGCCCTCATCACCTGCCCCCCTTGGATATTAGTTAGAGATTGTTTAGTTAACGAAACCTTTGTTAGATCAGAATACCTTCAAACTTAATTGAATTAAAAAAGACGCAACTCTATTATAATAAGTGTTAATATACGCCGATATTGCGATATAGAAGGCTATAAGAAATAGAATAGGGGTTAAGTTTTAGGTAATTATGTTAATAGTTTATTGCCGCTTTTAGATCATTTCTGGATATTTTAGTTTTTGAGATATATAGAAAAAACTGATATGTTGCATTTTTTAAATCAGTGGTAACTTTTTTATTTCTCAACATTCTTTATGTCTGTAAAGACATTTTTACATTGAATAAATAACGACGGGATGACGCAAAGTAAGAAATAAATTCAATATTTCTAAAAAGCCTAAAAAGCGCCCGGACCCGTTAATTTTACCTTTTTCCTGTGTATTTTTTAACTTACTGTATATGATGGCCCTAAAAAAAAAGGCTGATATCACCTTAGTTTTATTAAAAACTTATTACTTTTCTTTTTTTTTTTAATCTTTGTACCTTTCTAAACATTTTTTATGCAACATATCCTATACCTAAATTAAATTGTTTTTAAGTTAAAGGTGGTTTTATAATGTTGGACGAACGTAATTTAAAGCACCATTATTAAGTTAGGCCATAATGGCGAATCTTTCTGAAAAATTTTAGTAGGCTTTGAATATTTGACAGCAACCGAAATAAATAATCATGTTGTTCTAATATTTCGTTAATATTGTCAACTGAGTTTCTTACTTTAGTATTTTTAAGTAGTGTTTGGATAGTGTTAATATTTTCCTTTTATTTTAAATCTAAGTGAAATGATAATGCGACTTACTGAGACGCATACTAATAATGATAGGTTACGGTGATAAGGTGAGAACACAGCAAGAAGTTTCTGAGTTATTTTATCAAAACTATCCTGATCGCCCACCGATATCGCAATCTGTAGTTAGTAAGACTGATCAGAAATTTCGCCAACTTGATCATGTACGAGATGCCTCAAAAAGCGGTAGACCACCAATTAGTGAAGATAAGCAAATAGATGCCTTACTAAGGATACAAAAACAACATCATGTGAAATCTAGCAACTGGCATACAAAATATTTGCAAATCATCAGTACTGAAAATATTACATGAAAATAAATACCATCCACATAAAATGCAAGTTCTTCTAAAACTTTATGGAAACGGTTGTAGCATTGCTTTTTCTGATGAATCCTCTTTCTGTTTAAATGGAGAGGTAAATACTCAGAACTAGCGCTGGGCGATATTGAAAATCAAATATTCAATATCGATATTTAAAAAAATATCGGTATATCGAATTTTGATCAGCCATATTTAAGACTACTGTTACGTTTTATAAATAATTAGAACCGCTGAGAAAAATCTAAACCGCTAACTAAAATTTTGACCCACCAAACTGAAAAACTACTACTTCTAGCGTAAAGTCAAAACTGGCCTACACGTTGAGGAAGAGTTATCAGATGGCTCATGACTCATGACAGTTATTATTGTCAAAGTTTAAGTTTTAATATAAACATAACTGGCAGCTACCTTATTAATAACAACAACTAAACATTTAATTACTACAGCTATTTTTCACATATTAGCAGTAAGATTATACCGGGTGTTGCATCGTCGAGCGGGACATGTGAAATCCCATGTAATTTTAAGTGGGGTCAATTATTGGCTTCCCTAATTATTTTAGAGAAAAATTCTATTTAGGTTTATTAAAGAGCACTAAAACCCACATTCAAAAGAATAACTTTAGATATTTTTGATGAGCCCGTTTACGGGTTATCGCCGATTTCTTTTTAACTATTTCTCCTTTTTATGGCCCCGTATTTGCGGGCACCAGTCAAGGTAAAAGATGACTGTCAAATAAAGTTATCATTTTGAAATGTGTGCTTTATTGTTATAAAAACTCGTACATCGAAAATATTAAAGGTGTATTTATTAGTACAAATTAATCTGAATAAAACTAAAATAAATATCCAATTACAAGGTTAATTATGACATTTTACATGTTTCAATATTTTACTAATTAATAGGTAGGTACTATTAAATTGTTAGAACTTTAGGATTTAAGAAGATGTTCAAATATTCCTCAAAATGACAACTTTATTTGACAGTCATCTTTTACGTTGACTTGTGCCCGCAAATACGGGGCCATAAAAAGGAGAAATAGTTAAAAAGAAATCGGCGATAACCCGTAAACGGGCTCATCAAAAATATCTAAAGTTATTCTTTTGAATGTGGGTTTTAGTGCTCTTTAATAAACCTAAATAGAATTTTTCTCTAAAATAATTAGGGAAGCCAATAATTGACCCCATTTAAAATTACATGGGATTTCCTATGTCCCGCTCGACGATGCAACACCCGTATGTCTATGATAATTAAACTCATATTTCTGGAGTATCCGCATTACTATTCTTACATTTATCAGTGGCCGTAATAAAAAGGTTTAGTTATTACCAAATTACGGGTTAATTAGATATTACAAGAATACACTAATGTCGGTGTTTAGTTGTGATAATAAAATAACGATATTTATGTTTATTAACCTCGATTTATTATTATTTCGTTAATTACCGTCGAAATAGATATTCGTATTATTACTAAACTTTTGGTTATTATAACTAACGTCTTTATTAACCACAGCGAAGTCACCCTTAAAGATTAATAAATCGGATTTCATCGGCAGCGTTCGGTAGGCCGAACAGCCATAATTTTCCGTATTTTGGTCGTCCGCCTTCATTTCACCCGATTTGTTTGCGTTAACAGATTTGTGATGCGCTGTGGGATTCCCGGAAAAATGACTTTTAAGTTAACTATTAGTGAATGAGGATTGGAACAATTTTTAGAAGCATTTGAAAGTAAGAATCAAAAAATTGCTTTTACATTTTAACGCCGATATTTTTCATAACTAATGCTGCAACTGATCAAATTATTTGTGTGTGCTGGAGCTGTGCTATTTTTTATCCTTTTGTAACCATATAAACCAGGCGGTCAAAAAAAAAATTAATATACCTAAGAATATACCTATATCCGGGTGCGACGTGCCAAGAAAAATTTTCATTTAAGTAGCTATATTCAGAAATGATTCTGTAATATTTTAAAACGGTTTTTTAACTTTGATTATTTTTTTAATTTGCAATTTAGATAAATACTTTTTGCACAAACTATATGAGTAAGTAGCTAAGAATATAAATGTCTAAATTAATATATTTTTATTGTGTTAGACGAAGGAATTACTAACGAGAGCTTCGACCTAATTGACGATGATACCCTTAACAAGATATTTAAGAAAGGTGGGCCCAGGCTTATTTAAAAAAAAATTCAAGAACGTCGACAAACTAATAATGGTGGTTCTATTTTATTTGTAAGTTATAGTATATATTCAACATATTTATGAAAAAATATGTTTTAACAAAAGTAAAATAATTATCTTTAATAGTTGGTAAGTTTATTGCAGGTATTTATAATCTTATGTTTCTAACGTTTTTATGTTTCTAGTTGTATACCTGTTGAATACAAGCTTTTTGTTCTAAAGGTTTATTTATACCTATATATATCTATATATATGATCTCGAGAGTTTTTATTTTATTTGCAATCTTATATTTCTAATAATTTTCTGTTTTTAATAAAAGCGTCGTTGGGTGCGACGTAATAAAAGGAAAATATTAATAACACCTTGTTTTATTTTTTTTATATTCTTGGGTAGGTAGGCATATAAGTATAAGTGTATGTTTGATTTTATTCTATTTTCATCTTGAACCCATAGCCTTGTAACTTATAACGATTTTCACAAAACTGAAAACATAGAATAGAATTTTGAAAGCATATAAACCAGGCGGTCAAAAAAACAAAATTAATATACCTAAGAGTATACCTATATCCGGGTGTGACGTGCCAAGAAAAATTTTCATTTAAGTAGCTATATTCAAAAATGATTCTGTAAGATTTTAAAATGGTTTTTTAACTTTGATTGTTTTTTTAATTTGCAATTTAGTTAGATACTTTTTGCACAAACTATATGAGTAAGTAGCTAAGAATATAAATGTTTAAATTAATATATTTTAATTGTGTTAGACGAAGGAATTACTGACGAGAGCTTCGACCTAATTGACGATGATACTCTTAACAAGATATTTAAGAAAAGTGGGCCCAGGCTTATTTAAAATGAAAAAATTCAGGTTAGTTCAGGTTGCCTTGTAACTTGTAACGATTTTCACAAAACTAAAAACATAAAATAGCCGCCAATTTATAAACCATTAATTACAGAAAAATGGAATGTTGTTCGCAGGGCAATCCATTTTACAATCCGTATATTATTTTCTTTTTATGTTTATTTTTAATAGCTTTCATAATAATAAAATGTACCTATATTGAAAGAAAAATATGCCTATTGTAAATCACCAAAACATGAAAATTACAACATTTCGATATGAGGGTTTAGAAATTAGCAACTCTAGGTTTTCAATTTTATGAAGATTGTTACAAGGCAATATGGTTTTAAGACGGAAAAATAATAGAAAACAAGAAGTGCCGGAGGTGCTGGCCATAGGACATCTTAACTAAAGTTATCTGCTAGGGTCACTAAAACTCATTGCTACGGTAATTAAAGCCTAATCCTACAATAACTGAGGCCTATTGGTTAGAGCAACATCACTAAAACATTGACGATATTAAAAAATATAGTTGCCTTCATTAAATTATGTTATAATGTCAGAAGTCCCTATAGCGGCTATTAATACTGTATACAGGGTGTACCAAATTAAGTGCGCACCATTGCAAACTTTTTTATTATTAGAGATACAAAGTCGGTTAAATTAGCAAAGTAGTAGCATTCTTTCTGTTAATTAAAATGGTGAAAGCAGAAAAACAATTGTACATAACGTTTCTGATTAAATGAGGAAAATGTATTTTTTTTAAATAGCACACCCCGTATATTTTTTACCAAAACGTTTGCAAATCATATACGGAATAAAAAAGGTTGGAAAAACATGAACACGGTCATGGAAATAAAAAATGGGTTGCCTTTGACGTTTTCATCGAGACTGCCATTGAAACAAAAACGAATTTATTTATTTATTTCAGAAATTAAAACTCGATTTTATTTTTAGCGGAAGAAATAAAAAAAAACTATATTAAATGTTCAAACACATCACCGTTTTGTTCAAAACATTTGCGGGCATTCTTTAATACACGTTTTGTAGCTTTTAAAACTGTTCTGCCATCGATGGATGCTATAATGTGTCTAATGTTGCCTTGAAGTTCGACCAGATTCGCATATCTCGTTTTAAAGGCTTCGTCCTTGACATACCGCCAGAAGTAAAAGTCTAATGGAGTTACGTCAGGAGACCTTGGGGGGCCAACATATCGGACCATTTGTTGCCATCCACCTATCTCTGAAAAGCCTTTCTAACAATATTCTCACTTCGTGAAGCTGATGACGAGGAGCTCCATCTTGTTGAAAATAAATTTGGTTACGGTCCTCTAAGTTCACATCATCTAAATATTCTTCTAGTAATTCTGACAACATATTAACGTATCCCTCCCCTGCTGGTCAGAGTACCTTCATAAAAAATTGGCCAAATAATTTCGCTGCCTGAGACCACATCAAACATTAATGCTAAATCTTACTTGCGGATTTCTGGGAACAGCAATAAACAAATTTGTTCTTCTCATTCTAGACCAATAGTGCATGTTTTTACGATTAAACATACCCCTATTTGAAAAGTTCGCTTCATCGCTCCATAAAATTTTCTTTAAAAAGTTAGGATTTTGCCTACACATATCTTGTAACTATTGGCAAAAAATTAGTCTTCTTTCAGTGTCACCAGGTAATAATGTTTGCACTGGTCGGTACTTATAAGGTACAAACTTATATTTTTTTAAAATCCTCCAAGTTGTAAATAAACTGAAACCACTGTCTCTTACCGAATCTCTAGTTGAATTATTTTTGTGCGCTTCAAAATAAGCCAACACATTTACTTCTACTTGTTCACTTATTATAAACTGTTTTTTAGTCCTTGTCTTTATAAAAACTCTTTCGTTACTTCTAAATTTTCTATACAGCCTTAGAAAATACCTTCTGTCTGGTTGCTCACGTTCAGGATACATTTGACCGTATTGCTCAAGTGCTAGTACACTATTTTTTCTGCAACCAAGATACGCTTCTAACATATCGCAATGTTCTAAATGCGTGAACGCCATTTTGTAATATTTAAAAGCAAAAACTAGATAACTTACCGCAAAACTACGAAAATTCTGGCTTCGTTAACAATAATGGCCACACAAAACGAGGACACTTTAGTTAATTCGTATTTGTTTTCATGGTAGTCTCGATGAAAACGTCAAAGGCAAGCCATTTTCTATTTCCATGGCTGTGTTGATGTTTTTTCAATTTTAGGCCAATATTGCATGAACTTTTTTATTCCGTATACGATTTGCAAACGTTTCGGTAAAAAATATACAGGGTGTACCATTTGAAAAAATACATTATCCTCATTTATTCAGAAACGTTATGTCCAATGGTTTTTTTGCTTTCACCATTTTAATTAACAGAAAAAATGCTACTACTTTGCTAATTTAACCGACTTTGTACCTCCAATAATAAAAAAGTTAGCAATGGTGCGCACTTAATTTGGTACACCCTGTATATCAGTGATAACTGAAGTACTTGAATCAGCGCAACTAAAGCCATATGGTGGGTATAGGTAGTGGGTATTACTACGATTTATCAGTGACAACTAAGGTACCTTAATAACAGTAGGTAACAGTTCAGCTATTGAGTTTATTAAAGCAGTTTGCTACAGTAGCTCAAGTAAAAGTAGAACGACCACTTTAGTTATTATAGCAAATCATCTTAGCTGTCCCCTATGTAACTGAGATAATTTAGTTATGGTTATTAAGACTTTAATTATGGTAATTAGAATTTTTGTTTGGGGAATATTGTTATAGGACCAATATTTTTTGAAGAAAGTTTAACTAGAGATAGACATTTGCAATTTTTACAAGGAGACCTCACTACATCTTTTGCACACTATTCCGGGAGTAGAAAATCCAGACTTAAATATTTTAGGTATTTGGTACAGGCAAGATGGGACTCCACCACATTAAGTCATACAAGTCCGTGTCTACCTAAACGATATTTCTCCAAATATGTGGATTGGAACAAGAGGAGCAGTCGAATAGCCAACAAGTTCACCAGACTTAACCTCCGTTGACTTTTTTTTTATAGGGATTCTTTAAAAATAAGGTATTGAGAACTAAACCTGCTAATTTGTAGAACTTAAAAATCCGAATTACTTTTGTATTACTCATGAAATACATTTAAACCAGAAATTATTTTTAATGTATAGGGTGAATTTATTAATTGCTGAAATTACTGTCCGTTAACAACATTTTTAATATTTTTTAAAATAAATTTAATTATTTTTTATGACAATAACATTTACTTAACCATTAAAAAATACAATAATTAAAACGGAATTTTATTATTCAGTAACTTAAAAACAATTGAATTTAGGTTTAGGGCATGGTAGAAAGATACAAAGATTCAAAAAAAATTATAAGGTTTCCATTTAAAAAAATTAAGTTGATATCAGCCTACTTTTTTCGATGCCACCATACAAACAATTATTGTAAAAAATGCACAGCAAAAAAAACAAAATTGATGGGACCGAGCGATTTTTCATAAAAATGGGCATTTTAAAAATATTCCTTACTTTACGTCATCCCTATATAGTCATATTTTGTTTTCAATATTTTGGTTTTTAAGAATCAGTATCAACTTTGTTCTTTCGTATGCTCATCATCATCGCACTCATCGAACAGTACTTAAATTTTTCTATAATAGCATGCACACTACACTATGCAAAAAACCTCAAATTAAGAAAAAAAAAACATTTTTACGGAAAATTTGAATATATTTGGCATCACCATCAGCGAGTTCCTTTAGGTGAAAATGTCAAAAATTAAAAAAAAAAACACACATGAAAGACGATTTTTTTAAAGTGGAATAATGTGAAAATTTATTTTGGAATATCTCGACTTTTCTAAAAATGGACTTATTTCAATTGCATCAGGAGCCAACACCGTAAAAAAGTACCGGCCGGACAATCATCTTGTATAACAAGGTCTTTGTAAGCGAGTCTGTTTTGTGGTTAATGAGTATGTGAAACTAATTGATTATTCGCTTTTTTTAAGCGTTGGTTAGCGTTGGTCAGCGTTGGTCTGCGTTGTCAGTCTAAATCAGCCACTTATTAAAGCGCGAACCCAGATATTTAACCTTTTCACACTAGATTGGTCGGGTGTTTTTGACTTGCAAGTCTGGTTCTAGAAAATCTATCTCTGACTCTCGAAAAGTAGATGGCTTGAGTTTTGGGGTGAATAAGGCCAATTTTCAATTTATTTATGTTTTATGTGACGCTACAGCTTTGGGGTAGTCTCAAACTAGAAACTTAGCTCTTTGGCGGTGGCGGTGATCGCGGTACAGTCAGAAAACAAGTATTATTGTATAACATACTAATTAGGAAAATATTTCCTAGCCATCTGATTTAAAACCTTATACTATAAGGCCGTATTTGGCTAACACAATTAGCGCTACAATACTAAATTGATTGCTTAAAACTACCAAGAAAGGAAGACCTTTCTGTTGGTAGGATGCTGCTACCTATGGACCGGTTTCGAACTTATTGGTTCTCGTCAGCATAGGGTAAGCGCAGACATACCTAACAACAGAAAGGCCTCAAGTCTTTATAACCAGTTTTATCGTCCTGCTCAGGCAGTGAACGATAAGTGGCGCCATCTCTTAGAAGTTTTAAGCAATCAGAAGAGAGGACTATACCATTAGGTACATTAAAAACTAAAAATCTTTAAAAAATCCTTTACTTGTCAGATGGAGTAGATAAATATAACATACTAATTAGGAAAATATTTCCTAGCCATCTGATTTAAAACCTTATACTATAAGGCCGTATTTGGCTAACACAATTAGCGCTACAATACTAAATTGATTGCTTAAAACTACCAAGAAAGGAAGACCTTTCTGTTGGTAGGATGCTGCTACCTATGGACCGGTTTCGAACTTATTGGTTCTCGTCAGCATAGGGTAAGCGCAGACATACCTAACAACAGAAAGGCCTCAAGTCTTTATAACCAGTTTTATCGTCCTGCTCAGGCAGTGAACGATAAGTGGCGCCATCTCTTAGAAGTTTTAAGCAATCAGAAGAGAGGACTATACCATTAGGTACATTAAAAACTAAAAATCTTTAAAAAATCATTTACTTGTCAGATGGAGTAGATAAATATAACATACTAATTAGGAAAATATTTCCTAGCCATCTGATTTAAAACCTTATACTATAAGGCCGTATTTGGCTAACACAATTAGCGCTACAATACTAAATTGATTGTCCATAGGTAGCAGCATCCTACCAACAGAAAGGTCTTCCTTTCTTGGTAGTTTTAAGCAATCAATTTAGTATTGTAGCGCTAATTGTGTTAGCCAAATACGGCCTTATAGTATAAGGTTTTAAATCAGATGGCTAGGAAATATTTTCCTAATTAGTATGTTATATTTATCTACTCCATCTGACAAGTAAAGGATTTTTTAAAGATTTTTAGTTTTTAATGTACCTAATGGTATAGTCCTCTCTTCTGATTGCTTAAAACTTCTAAGAGATGGCGCCACTTATCGTTCACTGCCTGAGCAGGACGATAAAACTGGTTATAAAGACTTGAGGCCTTTCTGTTGTTAGGTATGTCTGCGCTTACCCTATGCTGACGAGAACCAATAAGTTCGAAACCGGTCCATAGGTAGCAGCATCCTACCAACAGAAAGGTCTTCCTTTCTTGGTAGTTTTAAGCAATCAATTTAGTATTGTAGCGCTAATTGTGTTAGCCAAATACGGCCTTATAGTATAAGGTTTTAAATCAGATGGCTAGGAAATATTTTCCTAATTAGTATGTTATATTTATCTACTCCATCTGACAAGTAAAGGATTTTTTAAAGATTTTTAGTTTTTAATGTACCTAATGGTATAGTCCTCTCTTCTGATTGCTTAAAACTTCTAAGAGATGGCGCCACTTATCGTTCACTGCCTGAGCAGGACGATAAAACTGGTTATAAAGACTTGAGGCCTTTCTGTTGTTAGGTATGTCTGCGCTTACCCTATGCTGACGAGAACCAATAAGTTCGAAACCGGTCCATAGGTAGCAGCATCCTACCAACAGAAAGGTCTTCCTTTCTTGGTAGTTTTAAGCAATCAATTTAGTATTGTAGCGCTAATTGTGTTAGCCAAATACGGCCTTATAGTATAAGGTTTTAAATCAGATGGCTAGGAAATATTTTCCTAATTAGTATGTTATATTTATCTACTCCATCTGACAAGTAAAGGATTTTTTAAAGATTTTTAGTTTTTAATGTACCTAATGGTATAGTCCTCTCTTCTGATTGCTTAAAACTTCTAAGAGATGGCGCCACTTATCGTTCACTGCCTGAGCAGGACGATAAAACTGGTTATAAAGACTTGAGGCCTTTCTGTTGTTAGGTATGTCTGCGCTTACCCTATGCTGACGAGAACCAATAAGTTCGAAACCGGTCCATAGGTAGCAGCATCCTACCAACAGAAAGGTCTTCCTTTCTTGGTAGTTTTAAGCAATCAATTTAGTATTGTAGCGCTAATTGTGTTAGCCAAATACGGCCTTATAGTATAAGGTTTTAAATCAGATGGCTAGGAAATATTTTCCTAATTAGTATGTTATATTTATCTACTCCATCTGACAAGTAAAGGATTTTTTAAAGATTTTTAAGTATTATTGTGTTTGAGCAACTGTAGGTATATCGCTGGTATTGATATGACGTGACGCACAGTCGATGTCTCATTCTCTGACGAGACCGTCAAAATCCTGTCCGGCAAAAATGCACCGTTATTAGGTAGTTCGATACACCTGACCTTATTAACTTTAGAATAAGTCCGTCGTACCAGATTTTATCAAACGGGTTGCTGACGTCGAAAAAGATCACTCCCGTGCTGAATCGTCTATTAAAACTATTTCGAACGTTAGAAGCGAGTCCAGTCGTTTGGACCACTGTGCAATAAGCAGATCGAAAACCGAACTGCTCTGGCGGTAAAATGTTGTTCTCAAATATACGACGAAGTATAAGTTTTTTAACGACCTTGCTGAGATACGACAAAAGGCTAATGGGCATGCAGCTGACCATACAACTTCGTGCTGCAAAGCCATACCTTTAATTAATGTGAACGTCGAGTTAAATCTGCAGCTGCATTTATTCCTGCAAAATTTTTGAAAATTCATCCGAATATGACTGCAGTCTGGCCTCCAAAGCCTCCGTTGCTGATTTTTCGTTGAAGGTCTTATTGGTCGAGATTGAGATATTTTGAGAGCCCCATCTGAATGTGGGCGGAGAAACGTTAGGCCTAACAGCAGTTAGAGGCTTGATGTTATTGTAGAAATGTTTAGGGTACCTGGGCATCCCTGAAAGTTGGCAGGGTGATCCCCAAGTTGCGCATTTTATTTCATCTGGTGTAAATTCTTTGCAGCTAAAGGAAAAATGATTTTTGGCGCACTTAACCAGGTCTCGATGACGCGACGTCTTGTAGATCTACGTGAAGTCCTATTACTCATCCAGAAAGCGAAAGGTGTGGTACGAATTTTTCTGGCTATCACGCCTCCCTCAACAGTAATAGCTTTCCCAAAGTCAGTCTTATTGACTTTAAAGTAGCTTGATACTTCGTTAAATTTAACTTTTCTTACCTTTTTTAGTTCCCTATGTAGCATCGGTAGGATTTTTAAGAGTGGATGTGGATGGAGGAGTACCTACAGCACGGCTGGATTTAGGAAGACGCACATCAAGGGCGGTTTTAGCTTTTTAACATGGGGGAGGGGTATTCTGAAATCCCAATTTTTTTAAAAATGGTATCAATTACGAAAATTTTTTGGGTCACTCGCCCCTTTTTCAATGATGATGCTTGGTTTTCAAGTAAGAAAATTAATAAACACAACAGAAAATTACAAAAACAAGCGGGCAGCGGATGCTATTCAACAGAAACAAGAGGAAAATGCAATGCTTGGTTGCTACGATATCCGCGAAGGCGAGATAGTTATAATTAGCCACGTAACCTCGTAAGGGTAAGTCGCGCGTATTCACCTTAGTATGAACGGCAGCAAGGCAATGCGAAGCCAAACGGGCGACGCGTCGCGTCGTGTCATCGAGGCGCTGCAAACAGCATTTGGTTGTACCTTGTACCTATAGTTTTTCTGCTTTTTTAATCTTTTTGCTTTTCACTTGTTTAAAATTCTAAATTCGCGTAAAATCGCCCTCGACGCACATATTTGTCGGAATGTTCTTTTAAAACTTTTTGTGTGTAGTATCAACCTTATGCTGTAGTTTTTTGGCGTTTCATGGATTTGTGGTATTGATAGGATGCTTCCTATTTGGTTAAACTGGTATGAAAGGTGAATTGTCTGCGTCCTCGTCGGATAGCATCTCTGTATCTAAAATTTTGATGTCTTGTATTTCTTTGGGGTGTGTAGTGTTTGTGTTTTGTATAGTTTGTGTAGTGTGTGAAATATTGGGATTATTACCATTGGTAGATAGTAACGAGAGCTGGCTCACGTACCTGTCAATGTCTGTTTTTTAAATCTGTATAAGGCATTCCATTTCTACATCTTAACCTCATGATTCACACTTAGTTTGTTGACCGTCTGCTCCAAAGGTCTTTCCCATTTCTTTTGACAATCATTAAGCAGTTTTCAGTACCTTTTTTCCAGGGTGTTTTCCCTTTCCGTAATAAAATTCTCGGAATCTATTTTTTCTTCCTTTGATTGGATTTTCCACGCCACTTTCATCCCCCGTGGTGGTATTGTCTCAACTTAAAAGAAAATTCAGTAGAATAGTTAGAAAATCGCAAAATAGTAATAATTTGCCCATTTTCTTTACAGTGACACGGGATTTAAATCAATTCTGACAACACGTCTGGTTCCTCCGAATGGTGGATGAGGACTGCAATAAGGAACTAAAAAATTAGGTGAAACTAATACGTTAATTGGCTGAAACTTTAGAAAAGGGGCTCATTTGGTCAAACCTCAAATTACACTCTTTACCTAATTTTTATGAAGCATTTATAAGGTATGGTCAGCCCAGAGAATTTGAAGTCGATAAGTAGTTTTCGAATATGCAAGATCAAAATCGAATAACACGCTCGCGATGTGGTGACGTCATTAAGTTTCACTGTTCATCTGCTTTGAACTTGTGCAATAATCTTCTGTGCATATACAAGGGAAATACACATACTGTTTCTTTGTTTAATTAAAGCAGAAGCTTAATATTACTACTTTTAGTAGCATATTCTATAACAAGTAGGAAATGCCATTGCATACAAGTTCTAGACTATATTTTCTCTAACACTATTTCAGAAAAAGGAAGTAAAAATTATTAAAAATTATTTTTTTTCTCTCCTGTCGACGTAAACTCCGTTACCCAGCAATGGAAAAAGACAGAGGTGCATGGTCACCTGTCTTCTAAGTCGTAAACAACAGCAGCGAGCAGGATCTGACTCACTATAGGACTTAGTGACGTGACACAGCGGTTTCCGCTAGTCGATGTTCGGAAATTATTTTATAGGTTTTAGGGGCGTCAGGAAAATAAAATTTTTTGCAGTGCGCAATAAAATTACAAAATCTTTCAGAAAATGTTATAAAAAAATGCTTAGTGACCTCATCGTGATTTAAGTGATGCTAATAAAAGTCCTCGTGGCACCAACCTGATCCTATGATCCGTTAGAGAGCTAGAGACAGGGAAAGTTAAGTATTTTGTACAGGATTCATGAGTCAACGATTACTATACAGACTGTGTAAAAAAAACTTCTTGGCACGCTTTAGGTATATATTAAAAAATATTACCAACCATGTAGTATTGTGCAAAGAATTCTTTGAAAAACTATTTAAAAATACATAAAATTATGTTAAAATCTTCATAATTCGTACATTATAGTTTGTTGCAAAAGAAATTTTTCTTGAGATTTGTTAAAATTTTAATCCTGAAATGATAGCAGAGGGTATCGACTTGTAAAATTTTACTGCAACACATTTAAAAGATCTTTGAAATAAACATGGTTTATGCTTTCGAATGTACAGAAGACGATAAATCTGTCGGCGTAGTTTACTAATACGCGATACTTTAACTTTTCCCTGATGTATGGGGGTGAGCCCATTTCTAGGGGCAAATAAAGCCAAATATAATTTGCACCGATTGTGCATCCAACTTAGAAAAAACATGATCCCTTCTGTTAACCACAAATAAACCGAATACAGGAATTTTGTATTTTCTGGGTTGTAGAACTAGTACGAACATCAAGGCAAGGTCCAAATAAGAAATCATCATAGTTTGCATGGCTTAACACTAGCGTTTCACAAAGCCTCCTTGTTGAGGATATGCTTCTCTTGATAGAGACTCTTTAGTGATGGATGAGTTTTTACAGTATTCGTGCACGTGAGCTTTACACCACCATTCAGAATAATTCGCAAATCCATAACAGACCGTGCAGTACCATAATTTATTTTATGTAATATTAATGGATTCGTCTTAATCCATGCCGAATGGAGTAGATAGTCACATATTTTTTCAAGAGAACTATTGAAACAAGCAAAGGTTTGCTCAGTATCTGGTTTTCTATAACTAGCATAGATCTGCATATCATCCGAGAATTGATGGCTTGCACAACCATTACCTAAGTTGCTCAGATCTATATTATATAAACATAAAGAGCAGGGGACCCAGTGCTACATGGCTCATATGTGTCACTACCCCACAATATTGAGACTGTAAATGTACTTCATTTAATTGAATATGCTGGCAGCGATTCGAAGTATTCGTGAATAAGCCTAATTCTTTGTTCTGAGAATCAATAATAACGAAGCTTTACACAAAGTAGCTCATGGCTAATTGTGTACTTAACATAAAATAAAGTTGAAGTCTTATCACCGTCTGAAGTATATCATCCAGCATTGTGACACGAGGCGTTATCGTAATGTGCGAATTACGAAACTCTGTTTGAAGTTTTGAAAATAAGCCATTCTTAGAGATAAAGCTAATCATATTAACATAAGTAATTTCACGATTTTTGACACAACAGGCAATTATCTGATAAGTCGCTGTTGCCAAATATGCTCGATTGATTTTTAAGTAATTTTGAAGTTATATTTTTATTAAATTAATGTTTGGCATCCTATTATACAAAAAATTAAGTACATTTCGATGAATGGAAAAGCTAGTTATAGCGGTCATACGAGAATACTGCTGTTGGTTGAAGGGTCTAGCATGGCAATCTTTTCTTAGAATATCTGAAACAATTGATACTTACTTATTTCCTTCCATTCGTCGTTGGCTTGCCTTGGACGCCACCTGATTTGATATAATGATAACCCAGGAAAACATTCCAAATACCTTAATCGTTGGATAAGTATACAATAAATAAAACTAAGAACATTTTCCCATATCTATTTATTCATCTTAGGGTAAAAATGGAGATTTTAACCTATGTTAAAATTTGAATATTAAATAAATGGCCGCCAAATTTTAAAATGGATTATAAAAATAATCGAAAAGAAAATTATCCACTGAAACTCTAATAAATAGATAACGTCTACTATTGAACTAAAATAGGATGACCTCTAAAAGGGGAACCGTTTCAGAAAAATTGGCTCTCTTCCTCTTAACATCAAAACGCAAAGCCCCGAGAATATTGAGAAACCATTTCTCCTCGACAGCTTACTCTCGAGAGTTTTGCCGACCAAACAACATAACCCCAAAAAAGAGAAATATATAAGATACCCTACGATAGATTGGGACGATACAAAGGCCTGGGCTTAAGCAAAACATAAATTAAATAAACAAATAAAGAAAATAATTATTCCGAACAAACTGTTACAAAGAGTCCCGAACATAGAAACTAAAATGGACAAATAGTTATTAGATAACATTTTGACTACCCTATGCTGGCCGCCATTGTTATTACATGTTAGGGTGACAACACTGTATTTCCTACATTTTTGGCAGCATTGCAATAGAATGAAGTGTCAGCTGTCAGTTTATCTATTAAATTTGGTTCTAACCAAACATTTCCATTTTCTCTACACTCCGATGTTTTATAGATAGGCAGATCATTAATGGAAAGCAGTTTCCCAAAATAGTTCTAAGAAAAACGTAACATATCCTTTAATGCTTCCACGTTTCTGAAGTCTCAACATTATCTTATTATCAAAATGCCTAGATCTTTAATTCAGCTAATAATGTGTTCTCGTCATTTCTTAGAAAAGGTTTAAAGAAGTAAATTAGAAATATAAATTAATTTTCGTCGTTAGGATTGAAATATCCCCAATATACTAAATAAAAATTGTTCAGGAAATAAAAAAAAATGTACTGTAGAATTTATTTTTATTTTTAACGGATTTTCGATAGTTTACATGATAGTAATATAAAAGGAAGCCAGCGAACTATTATCAATAAAAAATTTTTTTTTTGTAATTATATTTTCATAAATAATATAAAAATACACATTGCAGAAATTGAAAACTTGTGAATTTTTATATAGGAGGTATTACAAACGGTAGATAAATAGGTGCAATGTATTGAAAGCTATACCTTTATTGAGTACTAAAACACTAAGTTCGTTACGTTTAATAATAAAATCATATGAACTAATATTAATAATAGTAGTACAAGGAAATATGACTGTTGTGCTTAAAAATGAAATAAAAAATCTAAACTATTTTTTTTTATCGAGGGTGCGGTCGCAAGTATATGATAGAAGTGATGATTTCTTTCGTTTACGGGTTTAGGATCTTGTAGGTGTTTGTACTTACCGTCTGAAATAAGTGAGGGTTTGTTAAAAAGCGGACCGACATTTCTTGGTTTCCTCTTCTGTGCGGTGGTAATGTCCAGATATCTAAGCAGTCAGTGTTGTAAGTCAGTCTACCACATGCGGGTCTTCAGCTTTCTTTTCTGTCCTGATTGAGTTAAAGTTACTGACAATATTAATTTTTTAAAAAATATACTTTTAATATCGTATGGGTGTTTTCGGCGATCAGGGCGCATTCTGACAACAAAGTCTATCGGGGAATTAATAGGAGGGCACAAATATATACAATCACAAAATTGTCTAAAAGAGATTAAGACAGAACTGATAAATAAATGTAGAACAAAGTCCGAACATGCCATCACAAAGAGAGAATAAAATCATAAATACGTAGGGTTGGGTACGAAATATGCTCTTAGATTGACAGTTCCTGCTGCAAACGTTCATCCATTTTAGTTTCTTAGTTCGTGCATAAAACTGATAAGTAAACGTTTCACTTAACGAGAGTGCGAACGAGAATACTCGATCAAATCTATTTGTGGCCTTAAAAAATTTTCCGTAGCAAAGAAACTAAAAAGACAAAAAGTATATAAATACATTATAGGAAAATAAATATACAAACTGCACTTTGTGGAAATAATACCCGATAAATCAAAGGTAAGTTTAATATTTTCCAGAAAGTAAACAGTGGCCGTTTTTAAATTGCTCCACTAGGAAACCAAGACGTTGTAACTAAACTATGTATTACCAAATAGTCTATGTTATGTAAAAAATGGATACATGATAATTCGTTTACACATTTAAAAAATATTGAAGAAAATATAACATTTCAGTTTTTTCATGATATCTCAAAAATCAAAAAAACAAGAACTGATCCAAAAGCGACAAAAGAACTAGTAACAAGTTGACGAAAACGTTCCCTATTTAACCGCCTTTCTATATCTTCTGATTTCCGAAGTCGCAACGCATCGGATACATTGTGATGAGCATTATTTATACAGGGTGTTTTATTAAGGGTGGTCACCGGCCATATCTCGGAAACTACTAGGCATAGAAATTCAGGGGAACAAACTTCATAGCTAAAGTGCCCATGAGAAAATCCTGGAGGTTGTTTTTTAGTTCCGCATATTACCTTAAGGGGGCACAATTAAAAATTAAGCTGTTATACAGGGTGTTTCATCAAGGGTGGCCACTGGATATATCCCGGAAACTACTGGGCATATAAATTCAAAGAAACAATTTAATGACTAAAGTGGTAATGAGAAAATCCTGGAAGTTATTTTTTAGTTCCGCATTTTGCCGCAATTGAAAAGTAAAAATAGTAAAATTTAAAATTTCTCCGAAAATTCTACGTTAAAAGTATATCTTTGGTAACATCATTAGAAAGCTTGGACACGTTCGCATCATTTTGGTCTAAGGCTCATCGGGGTACCGACCTTCATAAGAGTAAGGGAAGCTATATAAAGTTTATATCGCTTTAACTTCTAAACGACGTATCCGATTTTAGTAAACTAAACCTTATTTGAAAGAAACATGTAAGTACTTTTAATTATTGTATCCATTGGTACACGACAGTTTTTAATAAAATTGCTAGAGGGCGCAATGTGCAATATGAACCCTTTTTTTGTCTTGTTTGTTTTATCAAGAAAACCTAAACCATACAGTATAATTATGATTTCATAATCGGAAAGTAGATTATATTTGCAAAAAGAAAAACGTGAACACCGCAGTTCGATATCTGCGTTTGTTTCAGAAGCATTGCCAAAAGAATAATTTTAACACTTTAATTATTAAATAAGTGGTGTTTTTCATAGCTCCGTGGCAAGAATTCAGTGGCGTAGCTATCGTAAGGCAGTTTGGTGCAGCGCACAGGAGCCCCCAAGGTTTGGGGCCCCAACCTTAAGAGCTATTAATCTACCACATGGACATTAACGAGTTCCATTTTTTTAAACTATTTACTACCTTGAGCTGCGCGGGGCTGGGAAAATGGTAGGGCCAGGGGACAGCTCTGGATTAAGGCCTTCAAAGAGCTTCCAAAGTACGAAATTGAAACGCCTTTAAAATAAAATAATTTAGATCTTACAAATTAACTAACCCAAAAATGCGTTTTTTACAATCATCAACATCAATTAAAAAAGGGCGTAACACCAAAAAATGGTGTCATAAAAATTAAATCTAGATAGCCGTGAAATAAAATCGACAGGTTTCCCTGGAGATAAATAAATTGGAACAGTTGTCAACTGATTTAATTTTGAAAAGTGTTGTGATGTTAATACCTTCTTCTTTAGTCTTTTTGAATTACTTGTTACCTATTGGGTATATAATCTCCCGGACAAAAAAAAACCGGCACCCTGAATTTTTTGCTAATTTTGATCCTTTATAACTTCTTTATTTTGAATCCGATTTTTACAGTTTTTTTGCCATTTAATAGATAATTTAATTAGGAATGCGCTGAACTTTTTTATTTATGGGTCATGGTTGATAGGGCGATATTATACCGAGTGACCCAATGTGAGTTTTTTCGCCCTAAGTTTTAAACACTCTGTGGAGTTATTGAGGATATTATTTTTTATACTGTCAATTTCAGAATAAAGCTACATGTATTCCTAACTTTTTCTTTTTTTGGCTCATTACGATATCTCTCTTTTTAAAAGAGATACGATTTTTTAAATAAAACTCTGCAAATTACATTATTTTATTAGACCACCAGTCATTGTTAAATTGAGTCAACTTATGTAATTGTTATAAGTATTTGACAGTGACAGCCTTCATAATAGTTATAATAATTATTGGTGTCAGCATGGTGTTAACTACAACAGACGTAGCAAAAATAGTTGCGCTAATAGAAGCGGGTCATAATAAAAGTTATGTGGCTCGTACTTTGGGATTTCCAAGGGCCACAGTTCAAGATGCTTGGAATAGGTACTTGGAAACAGGGAATTTTACTAGACGACAAGGATCTGGAAGAAAGAGAAAAACAATTGCAGCTGACGATCGCTTCCTTGTGGTAAGATCCTTAAGGGAACGAAGAGCCACTTCCGTGGTTTTAAAAAATGAGTTGCGAATGACACGTGGAGTTAATATTAGTGACAAAACGGTTAGGAGGAGGTTAAACGAAGTTGAGCTCCGTTCACGTAGACCGGCAAAAAAACCACGACTACTTCGGCATCATCGACGAGAGCGGCTACGATTTGCCAGAAAACATTTAAACTGGACTGTCGAGCAGTGGAGTATTGTTCTCTTCACAGATGAGTCGAGGGTTTGTCTTCGGTCACCGGATGGTCGTGAGCATGTTTATAGGAGAGCAAATGAAAGATTTGCTGAATGCACCATAACAGAGATAATATCTTATCATGGTGGTTCCGTTATGGTGTGGGCGGGTATTTCAGCTGATTCGCGAACTGAAATGATATTTGTGGATAATGGAGCACTAAATGCACATCGGTACATTGAAGATATTCTTCAAGAGGCAGTAGTTCCATTTGCTTCATTAATCGGTGAACAATTTATACTAATGCATGATAATGCTAGGCCACATGTTGCACGGATAGTAAATGAATATTTGGATGAGGTTGGTATTCGACGGTTAGATTGGCCTGCATGTAGTCCCGATTTGAACCCAATTGAACATTTTTGGGATCAGTTGAAAAGAGCTGTTCGTCGTCGCCCTATGCAACCAGGTACTTTACAGGAGCTGAGGATAGCACTTTCCCAAGAATACAATGTAATCCCTCAAGAAAGAATCGTGACACTTATTCAGTCATTACCTAGCAGAATGCGTTCTGTTATTGAAGCTAGAGGAGGACATACACGTTACTAATTTGGTTTAAACTTTAACATTGTTTTAAAATTAATTGTTTTAATAAAAAAGGTTTTATAAATAGAGTTTTATTTAAAAAATCGTATCTCTTTTAAAAAGAGAGATATCGTAATGAGTCAAAAAAGAAAATGTTAGGAATACATGTAGCTTTATTCTGAAATTGACAGTATGAAAAATAATATCCTCAATAACTCCACAGAGTATTTAAAACTTAGGACGAAAAAACTCACATTGGGTCACTCGGTATAATATCGCCCTATCGAACATGACCCATAAATAAAAAAGTTCAGCGCATTCCTAATTAAATTATCTATTAAATGGCAAAAAAACTGTAAAAATCGGATTCAAAATAAAGAAGTTACAAAGGATCAAAGTTAGCAAAAAATTCAGGGTGCCGTTTTTTTTTTGTCCGGGAGTTTATATTATATTATATCAAAATGTGTAATTCATGACTTATACCAATGCCGAGGCTTACGATATGCTTGCCATATAATTTATATTAACTATAATAGTAGAACAATATTTTGGCCACTGGCAATAAGCTTAGGGCAAACGGGCAGTGTACGACCCAATCAAGCTTCTATCAAAAGACGTCTGGTAAAGAATTAAGGTAATATTATAAACGTCCTTGCGTACGTGGAAGCGTATCCGCATTTGAGTATAAAGGAAACTCCTTTAGACCTAGGTATAAGTTGCACTGCAGTATTCCGATTTAAAGGGATTCTAAGCTGGATCCCTATTATGTTGTTTTACGTCAGGCCCTATCAGAAACTGATTTTGATAGGCGGCTCTCCTATTGCTATAGGCTAAGAGAGATGTGTAACGAAAATCCTCAATTCCTCTACCTGGATTAATAGACCTATGAAGCCACTTTTCGTAGTTAGAGTTAATTTATAGAATATGCACTATTCGTCACAAACAAATCATCATTGGAGGCGCAAAGGGGATCACCAAAACAGGTGGATTTGCACTCCACCCGTTTGGTGCGGAGTTTTAGGACACAAACTTATCGAACCATTTATTTGTAATGGTCATCTAAATGGCGAATCCTACTTAAACTTTTTGGAACTTCCCTATTCTTTTAGAAGATGTTCCTATAAACCTAAAACATCCATGTGGCATTAACATGATGGATGCCAGCCACACTTTCCGCAAAGGGTCCGTGATTTTCCTTAAATATTAGATACCCAAATCGCTGGATTGGAAAAGGTAGTTTGTTGCCGTGGCCAGCTACATCCCCGGATTTAATTATGTTTGAATTTTACTTGTGGGGACGAATAAAAGGCATTGTTTATGCAACGCGGCCAACCATACAGGACAACATGATTGAGCGAATTGAAAATGCAATAAATTCGACTTCACGAGCTGAAATTCAAACAGCGATTTCTAGATCTAGAGCCAAAACTTATAATTTTAATTTGCAAAACGGAGGACATTTTGAACATTTAGTAGTCTTTCAATTGTTTCCCTAAAAAGTTTTTTTATCATTATTTTAATACTGTTGTTATGGTCTGTTGGCATTTAAACACGCTCCAAATTATGATTTTATATTATTTGGTCAAGTCCTAAGTCTCGATAAAGTGTGAAGGAAGGCACTGAACATGTATGACAAATGAAAACCCATTATTACTAAACCAACCTACATACCCACGAAACTATAACAACAATCAGTTTTTCAATTAAATATTTAAAAATGATTCCTTTGGCAATAACTCTGAAACGAACAAAGGTATCGAACCTCGAGTTTTACGTTTCTTCTTACAAATTTAAGCTACTTTTCAATATTGCTATGATAATTATACCGTAGAACGGGGGTGGCTTTGATAAATTTTAACATTCTTTTCTACGTAGTGTTTTAAAAAATACTTTAAAATTTACAAAAAAATTAGATATACAGGGCTGCCCAGAAGTCCAGAATAAAATTAATATAGCCTTAACCTGTAACTTTTGGGGAAAATGCTCGGACACGTCAATTTAGTTTTATATATGCTCACATTTTGACGTCATTCGTTTGTTTTTTTATAGACATTTGTCAATGATATGACGACATCAATCTTTTTTTTTTAATGGAAACATACAGCTTGTGATACATCATTTGAAAACTAATATCTCATACAGTATGCTCATAATTTATGGCGCGATTCTGTCTAGCTATTTCAAAATAGCGATTGTTAAAAGTTTTCAAAAAATCCCTATTTAAATAAGCCGAAATGATAAATCATTGATGTTTTTTTTACCTTTCAAGGTAAGAAATCTTCATTGTTTCACGTTCTGACATTTTGTCACATTATGAACTTGTAAAATTAATTTGGGTATTTCCAAAGTATTATTTTACAATTTTCTAAACAAAAATGGTTTTGTCGGAAAGGCAGCGTATCGAAGTCTTGATATTGTTAGGATGTGGAGATAAAATAAGAAGTCAAAGCGAAGTGTGCACCTTTATTTAATGCTAAATATCCAGAAAATCAAATTTCACAGGGCACTGTTAGTAAAATATTCCACAAATTTAATGAACATGGCACAGTAAAGGACTTCCCTAGGAATGGACGGCCACGTGTTTTAGGCGACGATGAAAAATTGGATATTGCATTATATCTGCAAGATAATCCGCATGTTTTAACAGTTTCATTGGCTCAAAATCATGATACATCTAGATGTACTATTGGAAGATTTTTGAAAGCAGAAAAATATCACCCTTATAAAGTATGTCTTGTCCAAGAGCTTTTAGAAGATGACTATGATAGGCGTTTGCAATTTTGCCAAGAAATGATAAGACGGTGTGACGAGAATAATAGTTTTCCACAGAACATATTATTTTCGGATAAAGCTACTTTCTATTTAAACAGGGTGGTTAATAGACATAATTATCGTTTCTGGAGTCAAGAAAATCCACGATGGATATTTGAAGCGCATACTCAGCGGCCCCAGAATGTAAAGGTATGGGCAGGTATCATTAATAACCGAATTTTAGGGCCATTCTTTTTGGAAGGAAACCTCACGGCTGAACGGTACCTGGATTTCTGTAATTTTTCCCAACGAAGTAGATCCAGATATACCTAATGACACAATTTGGTTTCAGCAAGATGGTGCTCCCCCGCATTTTGGTGTCAATGTGAGAAGATATTTAGATCAGATATTTCCAGGTCGCTGGATTGGACGACGTGGTACAATTGAATGGCCACCAAGGTCCCCAGACTTAACGCCTCTAGACTATTTTCTTTGGGGATATTTAAAAGAAAAAGTTTACCAAAATAGGCCAAATAAAATTGAACATTTGAAACACAAAATTAGATTGCAGACACATAACATACCGGCTGAAGCCATTCGAAATTCCGTCGACCGATTTTACCATCGTCTGGGAGCATGCCAAGTAGAGGGTGGAGGATATTTCCAGCATTTGCCACGTTAAACCACCTTTTTGTTGTGTTTTGTTTTGCTTCGTTACATTTTTATTTTTTTTTTGAAAAAATGAATAACAAATAAACCATAACTATTGTTAAGTCACAATGTCACAAAATGTCAGAACGTGAAACAATGAAGATTTCTTACCTTTAAAGGCAAAAACAAACATCAATGATTTATCATTTCCGCTTACTTAAATAGGAATTTTTTTAAAACTTTTAACAGTCGCCATTTTGAAATAGCTTGACAGAATTGCGTCAAAATTTATGAGCATACTGTACGAGATATTAGCTTTCAAATAATGCATCCCAAGCTGTATGTTTCCATTTAAAAAAAAGATCGATGTCGGCATATCTTTGACAAATGTCTATAAAAAAACAAACGATTAACGTCAAAATGTGAGCATATATAAAACTAAATTGACGTGTCTGAGCATTTTTCCCAATAGTTACAGGTTAAGGCTATGTTAATTTTATTTCGGACTTCTGGGCAGCCTTGTATATGTAATTTCATCTACACTTTCAGTTTCTGCTTCAAATCTTTTTATCAAATGCAATGGTTTTTGAGAAAAGAATAATAAATATAACTATCAAAGTCTCCCATCGATATGGGGTAACTTTAATACCATGATTTAAAATGCATTAAAATGTATGCCCAGTTAGTCGACTAATCATCGATGTCGTCCGAAATTAAAATTGACCAAGCCAGTTTTGAGATATTCATTATTTTATTTGTGGGGTTATTTTGATAGTAATAAAAATGAATAAATTGCGAACAATTTTTTATTGGTATAAGCGAATCTAAAGAAATAACCGATATTTACCAAAGACTAAAATATTTTTAATACTTATACAAAATAAATAGCTGTACAAAAATGCATACACAAATAGGACCAATAAACAACAACAAACCAAAGGAACAAATAGTTATTAGAAAAGCCAATGTTTTACTGCCCTCTTACATCTAGTTCGCTATTAAAACGGCATTTAGTTATTCTATCCCCTATTTTCTCAATAATAGGCGTGGGTAAAATTGCTTTTATGTCATCAAGGGAAACTGTAAAAATATCAGCTTCAACAATTTTAAAAATCGTCTTGGTCGTGTCTAATGATTTAAGACCAGTAACTTGGAACTCGTCATATTTTAATTTTGCTCGGATTATCCCGGCATAAATATAACTCGTACACTTCCGTTTTCCCGACAAAATGTTTACTAGTATGTAGGTTCCAGGAATTAACTTGGGCAAAACTGGTTCGGCATAATCAGGTTCATTTAAGGTATTTTCAGCTTCTAGATCTTTATTTTCATCGTAATCTAAATAGTCCGCTTCTACTTCACTGTCAGAGGAAGACTTTTCTGCTTCTTTTCTATAAGTGACAACACTTTAGCCTGGTTGAACTTCCATTTTTTTCTTTTTAACTTGTCTCTTAACAATAGCATCATTGGATTTTTAAATATTCAGTTAGGCCGTCATTCATGACAGATTCTATATTTGCATCAGCTGTAACATTGGAGGCCACAAGTTTGCATACAACTTTATTTGGATTAAAAGGCATAATGCCGCAAGCTTCAAATCCATTAATTAATACCCTTTTTATGGCACATGTTTCGTAATCTCCAATTTTGTGTTCCGTTTTCGCACTCTATAAAGCCATGGTATCCAGGCAGCGCTTTAAAAGTGACGGAAATGTATCTTTTGGTATGCCTGGAGCTTTTGAATGCGTCATTTTAAAATCTGTTAGCACTTTTCTCCAAGCAACTTTCATAGGCTTAAAGAATAACACATCTAGTGGCTGATAAATATGAGTTGAGTTACTTGGAAGACATGCAAATTTAATATTATGCGATTTGCAAAGCTCTATGACCCGATCTGAAAAATGAGAAGCGAGATTATCCCCTAACATTACTTTTTTGCCTTCTAATCTTCTCGCGTGT
Organism: Polydrusus tereticollis; assembly: GCA_963920685.1. Taxonomy (NCBI): domain Eukaryota; kingdom Metazoa; phylum Arthropoda; class Insecta; order Coleoptera; family Curculionidae; genus Polydrusus; species Polydrusus tereticollis. The sequence goes on from OY987335.1 coordinate 59,567,134, forward strand.
GGTAAAAATATGGTTTCAAACCAATCTGTAAAGCAAGTAACTTCCATCCAACCGTTTTTAGTTCTATTATATCTTTTTCCTCTTGAACAGCATGCCTGCTCACAACACGGTGATCCTTGTGGACCCCCTAGTGTCCAAGTATCCCACATATTTTCAGAGCGGTAAATAACGTATGGAGGAAGTAATGTATCATCAGCTGCACCACACATCATTATTGAGGTAGAAGCTTTACTATGGTTGCTGATGTGTTCTGGGTATTTTGTTCCTCTTTGAAACAATAGTCGTCTTTTACCAGGATCATCACTGACGTTTGTCTCATCATAGTTAAATAAGTTTGAGGGCGGACAATCAGATATAGTTAACTGAAGCTCGGTAAAATATAACTCCATGGTCTCCCTTGTAACACCTGCCCGTGCCCTTGTAATATTTGCGGCTAGCCGTTCCGCGATTTCATCATTATGTCTCGGCATGAAGGATATTATCCAGTCTTTACCAGAAAAAACGCCACTTTTAAATTTCGGAACGTGTTTTCCTCTTCTTTCTAAATAGACAAAGGGTATCCCCAGTCTGCACACTTTATAATGCATGCCACAATTGCATTTTCTTCTTGGACAGACAAGGCCGTCTGACAACCAACTGTGTTGCCATGCTTGCCTGCAAACTTATTATGGAGTGTCCCAAATGGAATATAAAATTTTTTTGATGCAGCTATGATAGAAAGTGTTCTATTATTATATCTCGTAAGGCTTGTTCAAGAGTTTCTTCAGAAAAGTTTTTATATGTTCGAGATCCTGGCTTGCGTTGGTAAATACGTGGCATTTTACCCTGAAACCAAAAAACAAATATTTTGAACCCTTAATCCAGAATATATTAAATCAGTTACGTCCATCCTAAAAATGCAAGTTACATATTATAGAACTAGATATTTTCTAGATCATTTATTTAAATAAATATTTGAATCAATATTACCCAAAAACAGCTACCAAAGTCACCCCCAGCGGCAAAAATTAAAATATTTTTGTAAAAAAATCATTGTTTATAAATATATTAATACTAAGAGATAGCTAATAGATCACGCTAAACTTCCATATAAAAATGATTACCTTTTGTTTAATAATATATAATATAAAATCTAAAATTTTAGGCAAATTATCAATGACCCCGTAAAATGAAAGTTCTACGGTACCGTATTATTTAAGTTTTCGGGATAAAATGAAAAACTCTTATTATTGCAACTAGCATCATCCAGCCATTTTTATTGCAAACTATCGTGTACCACTTGATACGATAATTAAAAGTATTAACATTTCTTTTCGAAACAATTTGATAAAGTCGGATAAGTCATTTAGGAGTCGCAGCGATTTAAATGATTAAACAGCTTCAATAGCTTCCCTCACTTTTATTAGGGTCAGTACACCAATTAGCCTTAGACCAAAATGATGCAAATTTGTTCAAGCTCTCTAATGATGCTACCAAAGGTATGCCTTTAATGCGGAATTTTCGGAGAAATTTTAAATTTTAATATTTTTACTTTTCAATTGCGGCAAAATGCGGAAGATATTTTCCAGGAATTTCTCATGGCCACTTTAGTCATTAAATTGTTTCCCCGAATTTATATGCCCAGTAGTTTCAGAGATATGTCCGGTGGCCACCCTTGATGAAACACCCTGTATAACGGGGGTTCATTTAAACATTGCCATCTCCTGTATTTAAGTCTACGGGCTTGTGAGAGAAAATAGGTGAAACACTTCAAAAATTACAGTGAGGGGCACAAAATTTACATAAGTGATATTATAATATAGTTCAGCCATCTACCCCTTGGCCCAACCCTCACAAAAGTCTTAAACGGGAAGGGGTAGACAGGAAAGAGCGACACTTTAGTGCGAAGATATTTTTATTACCTACATTTTGCTGTTTTTTTTTTATTTGGGTAATTCTCCTAAAAGTTATGTACAGGAACATTATTCTAAGTGTCTCATCCGATTAGCGATTTTCCTGCTGACTATAATAAAAAATTAATTACATTTTCCTTCAATGATTTTCTGCAGGGAAATCAAATTTAATGTCAAAAAATATATAGGTTCACAAATTTGACAGATACGACGCTATTTTGAATTTCTCTAAATGGCAACCCTCATCATTAACCACACGAGTGAATTGTATTTCGCCATCCGATTTTAAAAACATATTGTTGCTGATATTTATTTTCAGCCGTTTTTGAAATTGGATCGCGAAATGCAATTTACTTGTGTGGTTTTTAATAAGGGTCGCCATTTAAAAGAATTCAAAGTGGCGTCGTATCTGTCAAAACTTATATATTTTTTGACATCAAATTTAGCTTCCTTGTGAAAAATCATTGAGGAAAGTGTAATTTGTTTTTTATTACACTCAGCAGGAAAATCGCCAATCGGGTGAGACACTTGAAAAAATGTCCCTGTACATAAATTTTCTAATTTCAGTTCTTTTTAATAAATTGAAGGTGTTATCCTGTTTGCGCTCAATAAATAAAGAAAAATCAAGTGGGTCCTTAATACATTTTTTTACTACTAACTGAGAAATCGCCATTATGTACTTACTCCATTTGTCTAATGAGAAAAAAATGTGTTTACCTAGGGAAATACCGATAATAAATAATCACCTATGTAAATAATGAAAAACGTTTTGTGTAATGAAGTTAAGTTACTGACGATTTTATCATTCTTACTCACCGTTTCTTTAATATGGTATTGGTTTTGAGCCTTGACTAACCATCCCAACAAACATTTTAAGTTAAATTTACCTTTATTCGACCTCTAAACGGGTCAAATATTTTGCACGACCAATTATATATAGGGATAATTTACCTACATTTGTTTTCCTATTGCCCAATGTGGGGAAAAAAACTAAAGTAATTTGAAGGTCGAAAATAGATTGATAGGGTTTTTCTGTCCTATAAGTTGAAACGAAGTGAAATAAATATAGACCTATTTTACGTCTAAATGTGGAAAGTGAGACCAACCTTTTGACCCTAATATAACCTAAATAGGAGCAATAAGACACTAGACAAAAATACAGAGAAAACATATTATATCTGGTGTTAGAAAGAAAGACAACAACTTATGCCAACACTTCCAACAGGACAAAATAAATTATAAAATGGAGTTCGACTTAAGTAGATATTTGGAATGGCCGCTTATTATAACTTCAACAATAAAGTGATATAATTAAGTTTTATCATTTTTCTGGACCGAAATTTGGATGCGAAAGAAATGTGTTTGTGAATTATGGTGATGATACTTCGAAAGACTAAACGCGCCCTTAAAATATGCATTTTTTTATGTATTATTACGATAATTTAAAATATTTTTACCATTAACCTAAAAACAGAGTGTCTTCATTATAAACATTATATGTACCTAAAGTTTTAAAAAAACTTTCGTTGACGAAAGAGATCGCAGTCTAATGGATTTTCCACTCACCTTATGTAATTCTTAAAATTTTAATTATTGTTTTTTTATAGTTGTCGATAAACAGGAAAACTAATAATTATTAAATATGGCCGCCTTTATATTTTTAACCTTAAAGTTATATTTTTATTTATTATTAACTATACAAGCAATGTTAGCCTTTGAGGTTAATCAGAAAGTTATGAAGTAGCTCAATTTTTAACCACAAAGATCTATAACTTTGGGAACAATTTATATGGCAAAATTATCCAAAATATTACTTGTTTCTAAAACTACATGGTCAGTAAATTATTTGGAATTTTTGTAGGCAATAATTGGGTAATATTTACCTAGCGTAATTGCCAAAAAATTCCTTAATTTTGAACACATATATTAAGTAACAATTAAGTAAATTATTACTTAATCATATTCCTTATTAGGATTAAATATTTTTAATGTCTAAGAGAGGTAATTTATTTGTAATTTTTAACTAGGTAAATTAAACTACAAGTAGACTTCCCTATAACAAATTATTTAAGTTCTAGATATCCAAATTTTGACTTAGATTTTAGAGTTCGAATCTTTTGTGACTTTTAAGAAAACATTTAAGGCAAAAATAAGCAAATATTTGCCAATTTAGGATTATTTTCCTTCCGTTCTGGTCTACATTACTTAATATGTTTGTTGGGATTTTAAATGAAGGAATTCCGGAAAATTGTATAAAATTGTTAATAAAACAGGAATTTTCATCATAAATTATATATTTCAAAAGGAATCTGTCATATTCAAAAATGTCAAGATCACAAATTTTCTACAAACTGACATTTAAAATCACATTTATTTAATTTTGTTCCAAATATAATAATTTGATATTATTTCCATTATTTATTATAATTTGGCTAATCAAGAAATGTTATAATTATTTCTGCCCTGTATTAATTCGGGTTTTAAGATAGTACCAGTTCCCACGATTTCTATATGTTCGCCCGCCGTGGAATCATGCGCCGATAGAAACAAAAACTGAGAAAAAATTCCCGGCAAGGAACCGACCGCATCTAATGTACGCCACTGACTTTTCTCTAATGTTAATATTTTTTTTTGGATTTACCAACTAATAATACAACTTTTTTGTTCCCTGAATTGTTTTCGTATCTTGATTCGTTTTCCAGAGAAGAAATAAAAACCACTTTATTGCATGTACAAAAAAATCCCCATGTATTTCAAAGTTAATTAAAACATTTAAGTTAAAAAAAAAATTATTTATATAAATAATAATAGAAAAAAAAATTGAACAGTTAATCAAAGCAAATGTTGAAAATGGCCACCTTCTGATAAAACGCACCGATTTTTTTTTAAACTTTAACACCTTGTATATCAAAAACGCTCCGGACACATGTTTACATAAACTTTTTCTGTTAGAATATCATAAGGAATCACCCCCTTAAATTACGTACTGTACTTCTGAAACACCCTGTATAAAAGTGCTCGCTATACAGGGTGTTACTTCATGATGTGGCGTAATTTCAAGGGAGTATTCCTGGACCAAATTCAAATAGAAAAGTTTATATGAATATGTGTCCTGAAGAGTCTGGTTTTCAAGATACAGGGTGTCAAAGTTTAAAAAAAAATTGTTTTTTTATTAATATCTAAATGATCCTTTTACCGATTTTGTTGAAATCTGGCAGGGTTATTCATTGTAATAAGACGCTAAGTTGGCACTAACTAAAAAAAAAAATTTAATTTTTTTTCCGATTGGGCATCTACAAGTACAACTTTTTTGTCTCTTAATATCTTTTCGTATATTACTTCCTTTTCGAGGAAAAAAATAAAAACGACTTCATTGCATGTCGGAAAATTGTTAAAATAAAATCAAGTTAACTTTGATCGTTGCTAGGAAATGTTGTTTTGTTATTATGAACATAATGGTTTTGACTTTCGGTAATAGTTTGTTATTATTTTTCCTCTGGTCAAAAGGTTAATAATTGTGCTATTCAAAAAATGGCAAATAATTATTCTAATTTGGAGATGACACAAATGCATTTTCTTTATGGTCTTGCCAATGGTAATTCGGCGGAGGCCCGGCGGCTCTATCAAGAAAGGTATCCTGACCGTGTCCTTCCATGTAGACAAATATTCATAAACATTCATCGTCGTCTGACTGAATGTGGCAGTTTTAAACGTAATACCTCAGAGGGAAGACCTCGTACAATTCGAACTCCCGCAGTTGAGGAGGCTGTCCTACATGCGGTCGAAGAGAATCCTGCAACTAGTACCCAAAAAATAGGTAGGGAATTAAATACTTGTTATAAAATGGCATGGGAAATTTTAAGAGATTCCCTGTTGTATCCTTATCACGTACAAAGAGTTCAGGCACTTCTGCCAAGAGATTTTGAACCGCGTACGCAATTTTAGATGGTATCATCAAAGACTTGCAGAAAATCCTCACTTTGATTCCATCATTATGTTTACGGACGAAGCCCATTTTTCCAGAAATGCAATAATTAATTTCCATAATAATCATAACTGGGCCCAAGAAAATCCTCATGCTATTACAGAGTCAAATGTTCAGGAACAATTTTCTGTCAACGTTTGGATCGGTATCTTAGATGACTATTTGATTGGGCCTTTTTTTTACCACGACGTCTTAACGGACAATCTTACAGTCATTTTCTACAAAATGATTTGCCTCTGCTTCTTGAAAAAGTTTCTTTATATTTACGCCAACACCATTGGTTCATGCATGACGGTGCTCCTGCCCACTTTAGCATATTGGCTCGTGAGTATTTGAATGGAGCTTACCAAAATCGTTGGATAGATCGTGGAGGACCACAATTCTGGCCACCTAGATCGCCTGACTTAAACAGCCTAGATTTCTATTTGTGGGGCACCTAAAAGCATTAGTTTATGTTACACCAATCGAGGCAGAAGAACAACTAAGGAATAGAATTACTGACGGGTGTGAAACCGTTCGTAACACTAATGGAATTTTCGAAAGAGATCGTCGCTCGATGAGAAGGAGAGCAGAAGCCTGCATAGAAGCGAGAGGTAGTCATTTCCAACATTTCTTGTAAATAGTCATTACTTTTCGTTTGTAAGATTTTAAAAAATGGCTTAGAAATAAATATACTGAACGATCAAAGTTAACTTGATTTTATTTTAACAATTTTCCGACATGCAATGAAGTCGTTTTTATTTTTTTCCTAGGAAAGGAAGTGATATACGAAAAGATATTAAGAGACAAAAAAGTTGTATTTGTAGATGCCCAATCTGAGAAAAATTTAAATTTGTTAAAAACTCAGTAGCGTACATTTTTTTTGTCAATATTATTCGTGACACTGCCCTCCGAGACGCCACTGGAACTTATAATTTTCTTTTAGTAAGTGCCAACTTAGCGTCTTATTACAATAAATAACCCTGCCAGATTTCAACAAAATCGGTAAAAGGATCATTTAGATATTAATAAAAAACCAATTTTTTTTTAAAACTTTGACACCCTGTATCTTGAAAACCAGACTCTTCAGGACACATGTTTATATGAACTTTTCTATTTGAATTTGGTTCAGAAATACTCCCTTAAAATTACGCCACATCATTAAGTAACAGCCTGTATAACAGCTCACTTCTCAACCTAGCTATATAATGTACTATTATCATAAGAAGTGCTTTCTTGGGCTAATAAAACATACTTTTATTATTTACTTATTTTTTTTTAATTGGTTAATATACTGTTAAAAATGTTCTCCATTTTTGTCTTAGCAATAACACAGCCGTTGCTCAAATTGTTCATACAAAGGTTTCTGGTGTACAAAAATGGCAAACAGCTGTTATCCGTTGCTGAAGATCTTCTAGATGTAGGGGTTAACTCTTATACACTACAGATTTAATATGACCCCATAGAAAGAAATCAAGTGGCGTTAAATTAGGTGACCTTCCAGGCCACTCTATGAATCTTCTGTGTCCGATCTACCTCCCCCTGAAATCTATCGTCAAGCCAGTTTTGCATGGGTCTGTTGGGTCTGGTATAATCGGGAAGTGTATCATCTTGATGAAATCGAAGAAAATATTCTTCATTGATCGCATCGAAATAACTTTCAACGGCTAAATTTCTTCCGTTAAATTTTCATTTAAAAATAGAGGTCCAAGAATAGTATCTCCCAGTATTCCTGCCCAGACATTTACTTTCGTGACCATTAAATACGGTATTTTCTAAAAATATGTGGGGTTCATCACTCCAGTATTGAGAGTTGTGTTTATTTACAAATCGATTGGAAAAGAAGGTACACTCGTCAAAAAAATTAACATTTCGCATTAAATGTAGGGTTGTGTTTATAAATTCGGCCATCATTTTGTAAGATTCCTTCTTCGATAAGGGGCATCCTCTCCCAATGTTTAATGGATTTATAATTTGTACAAATGAAATTCTATACAATTTTGTTACGTTATAAACTGAATGAACTGAAATTTCAGTTTCTGCAGTTACTTTCCTAATAGACTCACTGGGATCAGCAGCAAAATGTCTAAGAACTTCAATTTCTGCAACCTTATCTAAGACTATTCGATTATTGCTTTTTATGTTCGCCACGGAACCAGTAGCCATAAATTTTGCAAGAAGCTTAATAACATAGGCATGGTCTGGATGTCTTTTATTAAACTCTACCGCTGTCCTTCGCTAGGATTAATTATTTGCATCGTAAATAAAAACTTCTCAATTCACTCTTCTAGAGTGTAAACCATTTTGAATACAGCTAAATGCACTAGTGTTCAGAGGCAAAATCAAATAATAAATGAAATCAAAACTACTACTTGCATATACCCACAATAAACATAAGGAAAAAATAAATTTATATACCTATTCAAGCAGGTGGCCCCTGGACTATCTGAGGGATGGGCCGTAGAGAAATTTATTTCAAAAACACTTCTTATGATAAGAGTTGTGTAGCTTTGACCCAATTAGATTATTTTTTGATATATGGACTAAAAAAAAATCTTTCTTGACTTGTTTCAACAATTTACTTTCACAAGCCTGTAGGCTTAAATAAAAAAGTGGTAACTTTTGAAATGAACACCTGGTACAATATAAAAAGGGTAAGATGGATTGATACCAGAATATTGTTTGGCTGATTTCTGCATCGAGAATAAGAAAGTTTTGTTTCATTTAAAAAACACGTTTTTGTATAAAAGCGGTTTTTTTATTTCATTTAGATTCATTTAAAAATGGGTGTATGTTGATCCAAAGTGTTTTTTTTTCCAATTCTTATTAGACTGGGTCCGAAAGGAAAGTGAGTTTGCAAAATATGAAGACCACATTCTACGGACTAGAGTTTGGGATTTATCAATTTTCAATATCTTTGATGTTGCCTGGTATAATGGTCCAGTCATTTTGTCATTTTTGACCTCACACTAAAATAGTATATCCGGAGCATTTAAAGTTAATTTTTATGAATGATATATAGTTTTAAAAAACTTAAAAACCTAACTATACCACCTGTCACTCATTTTGTTAATTTGACCGTTTTTGGTGGACTATTGCGACCTAGACGTGGTTGCATTAGACTTTAAAAATATCAGTTGACCACATTTTATTAACGAAAATTAATTAATTTTACCTTTTATTTACGAAAATTAATTAGTAAATTAAGATTTTTGTATTGTATGTCTAACTTGGAGAGACGAAACTCTAAAAAAAAAGGTAAACAGAGTGTCCCTGAAAAAGGTAAAATCACTTTTCGCAAACTAGGATCACTAAATTTGGTGGATGCAGAACCTCGATTAAAAGGAAAAGGTGACGATTTTGATGGGTACACACGACACGTTAAAACAAAGGAATACTAAAGGAGAATATATTATTACACTATTTAAAAAACGAATAAAGGGTCCCAGTTCTAAACTTCAATCAACTATTCTTCATTCATATTTAAAATATATCAATATCATATATCAATTGAATTCTCCAAGCGTTTTAATAACTTGTCAAGACTTTCTATGGGCATCCGGAAGTAATTGAAACACTTTTTTTCGTCGTGTCTTAACGTTTCATAGAATTTTTTAAATGTCCTAGTACGCACTGCTTCTTGATTTATGCGATGGACCCAAAATCTTCTATTATACCTGAGATGCCACTGGCGCCTTTGATACCAATATGAAAGTACAATAACACGGAGATCCAAAATACAACATACAGTGTATTGCCGTGTGAACCAAGCCCATAGTTTGCAAACTTAACTACCTTCGGCCCCTACCACATTTAAAACTATTCTTAAACTGTACTAAACGGGTATTAAAATATTGATGTTTTTTTAGACAGTTACGCCGACATTTTACAAACGCATCGGTAGTAGCTCAAAAAGGAAATTATATTACTATTATATTATTGTTAGGAATAGGTTTTGTGTTTGTAATAATTTGCAATTGTCTTAGCAAAAACGCAACGAATTTCATGTTGAATTCTTTTAATTACACATTCTAAACTAATTTTTGAGCCGTTTCTTTTTTTTCATCATGTCACCCTGGTTTACCCTTAATTCGAATTTTGAATTCGTTGTTAAACTTACTTATAGTTGTTTTGTGTGTTCCACATAAATACTATTGGTTTACGAGAGCTATGTAGGTATATTACGTTAGAGTTGAGAATAATGTGATATTCTTTAAAAAAAACTTTAGATCTGAAATTGTATGCATTTTTGATATCTTACTTTATCACTGCCGTTGTCAGTTTCAAAGCTAGTTTTTGAGACCTCAGTGTGATCATCAATGTTTGTGGCATCCCAGTCTTTTTCCTCTTCAGTATCTGAAAAGCTTTGTGATTTTGGTGACTCAGAATTTATTTCTGGTAGATTTTCAGAACTGGTTAGCCTTATTTCTGAAGAGGTACTTCCGGAAACTTCAGAATCTATAATTAATAATTAAAATTTTAAAATTTCTTAACCATAAGACAGTAGTATTTACAATTTTTAAAATACAAAATGTATCTTTTACTAGTAAGCCTAAACGGTCATTCTGGCCATAGCAACCCCAACAGAAAATGTTGTCTACCTTGCAGTTAAAAATCGTGAAAGTGAAGTGTGCATAGGGGAGAAAAAATTATAGAGCTTTTCCTACAAGTAATGGTCATTATTCGGCAAACACTCGCGATTTTTGGAGCCGCGAAAGGCTTGCTATAATAGCTACGCCATATCCAGTTCATCAAAAAGTAAGTTTTTTTCTTTACATGTTTTTTGCATGTATCGCACTAATAGAAACAATATTTTTATTCGTATATGTATATTTTTTCCTCGATTGTTTGCAATTTCGGTTAATATTTACAGGGGGTCGATTGACGTGACATAAAAAAGGAAAATGGGACTTTTATTTTCGGACTATATTATTTATCTTACGTGGAAATAGATATTCTTTTAGATTATTGCAGATATTCAAGTGCGTTCATTTTTGCACAAATTCTGCATAGATATTCCAGTAGTGTTTATGAAATTGATATAAGTTTTAGGAATATGACTATAATGTAGGTACGGCCTTATTGAATTGTGTCGTTTATTCAAATCGGCTTTTTTTTAAGTAATTACATTGTTCCCCCAAAATCAAGTAGTAAATAACTAACCTTAACTAGCTTGAACTTAAATAGACTACAATGTTGGCCCTATTTCAAAAGTATGCTTGCTTCGTGTCCTAGAATTATTCAATTTAAGAATCTTAAGAAGAAAATTTTTGAACCTTTAGGTAACAATATTTAACAAAATCGGCAAATATTTAGATGTTTTCAATGGGATTAAAATATTGTTGTTTTTTTTTACAATGTCAACCCTGTTATATAATTTTACTATTTTGCAAATATTTCAGATTTCTTTCTCATCATAAGAGTGAGGTGAACTATGCAGGTCCTTACTATTTATTTATTCTAAAACAATATAAAGACAATATTTAAAAACAAATAACATGATGCAAAAATCCAGTAAGGTTCTAGTTGTGTCTTCCTTTATAAAAAAAAAGAAATAAATAACTTTCCCTAATAATTTGTATACGAACACTATTTTACCTTGATAAGAACTTTCCTTATGTGAATGAATTTTTTCGATAAGCATCTCCAATCGGGTACTATGTCCTTTAAATAACATTTTCATTTTCGTATTTACTCACTCTAAATTATTGTACAAGCCATATTAACAATTCCCAAAATTACCTCGCGTGGTTTCCCCGACACAAGGGCGACAGAGCGCTCTAAACGGACTCCAGAATGTGACTGTCATCATTTCTGCGTATTTGCCCTACCGCGCGGTATCGTCACTCTAAGTTTTTCTCTCCATATTTTTCTTTTGTTCCATAAATTGGATTTTAATAATTGTGATATATTTATTTAGTAAATTAGATTTGTCTTTGGAACAGTTTGCAGCAAAAATTATTGGTCTCTAGTCCAGGGGCGTACTGGCATCAGGGCTGTTTAGAGAGCATTGTGATTAGTACGAACAGGGAAGATGATAAATTAAAGTTGTTAACATATTTTCTGACAATATCGACTTCATCTCCAGATCTTTACCTCGACTCAATACCATTTTGATAATAATTTAGAAGCACTGGGATAACTTCTGGTATGTGTTTATCTCTCCTCTTTCCCTTTCTAAATTTTCTAAATTTACATATATGTCAGAGCCGCATAGGCGTTTCTATGGTTAGACCGCTTAGGCATATTAAGATCAGGACACTGACTTTTAATGAAATGTAAATTTAATAAAGAATAATTATTTTTAGTAAAACGTGATTGCACCACTAAAGTAAATCATTGTAACAGGTACTATCAAAAACGAAGTACAATAATAAAAATAAGAAAAGGGGAACTGACGATCCGCCGCCATCCAGTCCGACAATTAAGAGAAAACACTTCTCGTCCCAAAATTAACACGTTGCGTGGATAACGCTCTATACGGACTGCCTGGCTTTATTTCATCCACTCTCGGTTTCCCGTAGTGTGTTCCCAAAAACCGATTACCTAATTTTTAAAAGCTATAAATTTAGTCTATATTAATGTCTCTACTTTAACATGTCAACGCGCAAAGAATATATTGCAGACACATAAGGGCCTGTTTATGTGGCCAAACAGAGACGTAGATGAACTTTTCATTAGCGGCGCCGACATATAGTATAGTATATTAGTTTTTATCTCGAAATTTTTAAAAGTAAGCACGATTGTTTGTAACGCTAATGGTTTTCAGCGTTTATTGTTCTCTGCTTTATACTCCTGAACAATATAAAACAACAAACTTTCTAGGTTTAACATTGATTTTGATAACTTTACTTTTAAGCTATAGGCGCTTTTATGGTCTGTTGCTTAATGCCAGAGAGTAATAAAACATTATTGAGCTATAAAAGCTAGTAGTCTTCGCCGTATTCCATAGGTGTAGTCCAATTATTATTATTGTGCCTACGATTATTGTCAGGGGTCCCGAGATCGGGTAGGTAGAGGCACAGGTAGTTTACCTACTTGTGCCTCACTGCTTCAGAAATTTGAAATGTTTAGTTACTTTCCGGCAGTTGTTGGAAAACTTCGTTCTTGAAAATGGCTAGTGTATCTGGATTTGCCTGCTGAGAAACGGATTAGTAAAACAGCGCTTTCTAAAAATATGAGAATTATTATTCACAATGTGTTCAACGCTCTTCGCCATCAAAATTCAACATTCGGAGTTGCAAAAATAGTTGAAATGTGTTCCAATATGACTGGAGTCGGACAGTCAACAATATACAACGACTTGTGCACGAGGATAAACGCGGCCTCATCAGGTCACTAAAGAGAAGTACAGGAAGAAAAGAAACTGTATTAAATGAGAATGAAAAGACTGCCATCAGAAGAATCATACACTCGTTTTACTTAAAAGAAGAAATACCTACCTTGGGCAAAATAATGTCTGAAATGAAAAAGGATGATTTCATTCCACCTATGGGTAAGAAGAAACTATGAAAAACTTTGAAGGAAATGAATTTTTGTTATGAAAAAATTCAAAACAGAAAATCAGTTTTAATAGAGAAAGACGAAATCATCTGCTGACGACGACGATATTTGAGGACAGTTAGACAGTTTCGAAGGGAAAACAGAAATATCTATTATATGGACGAAACTTGGTTAAATGAAGAATATACCGTTTGTAAAATATGGCAGGATAAACATATAAAAAGCGCGAGGCAAGCTTTCATGGAAGGATGGTCCACTGGAATAAAAGCACCCTAGGCCCTAGGGAAAGGTAAAAGATTAATAATTACTCACATTGGTAGCAAAAATGGATTTGTCGATGGCGGCTTACTAGCATTTAAATCAAAACGGACTGGAGACTATCATGAAGACATGAACGCTAATTTCTTTGAAGAGTACTTCCAGCAAATGCTAGACCTTATTCCTCCTGGGTCTATTATGGTCATGGATAATGCCAGCCACCACTCAAGAAAATCCGAAAAAATACTAACGTCTTTTTGGAAAAAAAAACGACATCAATCATTGACTTACTGTAAATAAGTAGCCATTTCATGTGGATATGCTGAAAGAGGAGCTACTGGAGATTGTGAAGTTGAATAAACCTCTTTGTACGGAATTTGTTGTCGATGGTTCATAAAACAAAAAATTACGCGACAACTTGAACCATTAAGTTATATATAAAAAAAAATAGATAAAGCTGCGATTCTAAAACTATAAGTCTATACCCTATACAGGGTGAGTCGGAAGGAATGGGCGTAACTCTAAGGGTGTAATCTGCGCATCAAAATAATAAGAAAAAACTGAAATGTTGTTATCCAATGCTAAATTGTTTTTTACAGCGTTAAATAAAATAATAATATTGTTAAACCAAAATATCCAACATTAGCATTGTTTTAAATAAATCATTGGTTTAGTAAATTTTCAAAAATACCGCCATTGACTTTCCAAACATTTCCTGCTTCGTTTACGAAGGGCGCGCGTGGTTTCTAATGCGTCTAATTAATGCATCACTAGTATCGACTTTTACTTTGTAAACCTCAGTTTTTAACCACCCCATAAATCATACTCCAACGGCGTGGGGTCTGGCGATCTAGGAGGCCAACTAATAGGACCACCGCGACCAATCCACACCCCTGGAAACCCTTGGTCTAAATATTGCTTGACCCGACGATCGAAATGGGCAGGCGCTCCGTCGTGTTGATAATACATTTCAATTCTGATGTTTAAAGGAATCTCCTTCAGTAGTCCTTGCAATTCATTTTGTAAAAAACTTAAGTAGTGATCCCCTGTAAGGCGATTTTCCAGAAGAAAAGGGCCAATTAAATTATTATTATCGATCATGCCGCACCACACGTTTACTGAAATCCTGGGTTGAAAATTACTTTCGACTATTACGTGAGGATTTTCGTCCGTGTAGTATCTCTCGTTTCGTGCTAGACGGTCACGTGATTTCATCCCTGTCGGTCCCCGCTCGCTAGTACTACTTCAGTCTTTCTTTTCGTGCGTTAGACGAATTAGCGATTATGCCTAAACATACACGAAAACGTAAACGCAGTCGTTCTCGCTCACACTCTAGGGATATCTCCAGAGTACGCGCCCGACGATCTCGGTCTAAGTCGCGACGCAAAGCTTCTTGATCCCATTCTCCACCGAAGCAAAGTTATACCTTTGAAATAGAATTTAGTGAACTTAAAAAACGTTTGGAAATCCTGGAACAACATGCACCGGAGATTTCGACAACGCCCTTAGGCTGTGAAAGTGACACAGGAGATATTTACGATTCCGCTGACACTGCTTCTCAGGCTTTTTTTCAGGCGAAGGATGAGGCTGCGGGTAAGTTTTATTAATTTCTTTTTGCTCATGGTAGCAGGTTTTTCCTTTTGTCATGTGTGCTTATGGCAGCACCTCAATATGTGACATGTTGGTACCAGTGCTTGTGGTGGCACCTGTGCTTGTGGTGGCACCTGTGCTGGTGGTGGCACCTGTGCTTGTGGTGGCACCTGTGCTTGTGGTGGCACCTGCGCTTGTGGTGGCACCTGTGCTTGTGGTGGCACCTGTGCTTGTGGTGGCACCTGTGCTTGTGGTGGCACCCGTGCTTGTGGTGGCAACTGTGCTTGTGGCAGCACCAAATACCTAGCTAAGGCCAAACCTTTTATTCACCTACATTGACTTATAACATCAACTTGTACATTCCTTGCTGCAGCTTAATGCTTGTGGTAGCGTTTATATATTTAATATACTGCCTAGATTTGGTCCGTGTATAAGTACTAGCCCAGATCTTTTTGTTATAGAAAGCCCACATGAGGCCCATTGATACTTCCAAATCGAACGGAAACGAAGACCTTGTTGCTCTTTTGGGGGAGACAGATACTTCAAGCACCTTGTTTGGCCCACCTGCCAATATCGACATTATACCTAGATGGGAATTGATTCTCAAACATGGTATGTTAGAGGCCAAACGAGCCGAGCTCTTGCAAAAGTTTCCACCCCCAAGTAATTTTCCTCAACTTACATCGCCTAAAATAAAAAAAAAAACATCGCCTATACTTAACACGGAGGTAAAGAATGCTGTTAACTACCAAGTAGTCAGAAGAGATCACAAATTAGCAAATCAACAACAACAATTAAGTGCCAGTCTAACCGGCATTGCATATGTTTTAACACATATGTTGAAAAAAGGGGGGATGCAGAATAAAGAGCATATAGAGGTTCTTGGCAGCACTTGCAGGTTGCTTGCAGATATACACCACTCCCTATCTCAATCCCGTCGAGACCTTTTGCTAATCAACCTAAGTAAAGATTTTCAAGATACTTTTAAAGATGCTCCTTTAATCGATTTTCTTTTTGGTGAGAAATTGGACGAGAGAGTGAATGCCGCTAAGAATATGAGGGTATTTAGTCAAGGACTGCGTCCTGGTCCTCGTATTACCAAACCCAGGTACGAGCCGAAATATATTCCAAACAATAAAACCGTAAAACCGAATTTAAACTTCAATGGTCCACTAAGAGCAGCTCCCATTCAAAGCCGTCACCCTCGGAGTGGACAACAGTTCAGACCGGCTCAACAAGGAGTTCGAACTCAACAGTTTCGTCGAATCTACAACTCGGAATCCAGGCAAGCGGGGTCCAGAAGGAACAAAATTCACCAACAGTCCAGGCTCCAATAGCAGAAACTTCAACGCAGGTCTGTAACCCAGTGGAACGTCTAAAATTATTTAACAAAGAATAGCTTAATTACACTTCTGATAAAAATATTTTATCTTATATAAATGTTTTAAAACTTCCTTTGGCTGGTAAACCTAGACAAAACTTGGTGCCAAGAAATTCCAGTTTTTCACCATGCGATCAGGCGAATATTTCTCTTTTGATAAAAAAGCTACTAAGTATAGGAGCTCTAACTAAAGTAAATCCATGTAAAAATCAATTTTTTTTGCGTCTGATATCAAAAATTGTAATATTTTATGTAGAATTGATAACACCACGGCCATTGCCTATATAAATAGAATGGGCAGCATTCAATTTCCTTAGCTTAACACTTTATCTAAAAATATTTGGATGTGGTGTGGAAAAAGGAATATATTTTTATTTGCGTCATATATTAAATCATCGGACAACACCATTGCTGATGAGCAATCGCGCACTATCGCGACAGAGTGGGAACTTAATGACTTCTATTTTCAATATATACGGAAGGTATTTGGCACACCAGAAATTGATTTATTTGCCAGTAGGATCAACACAAAATGTCACGTATTCTCTTCCTGGCTAAAGGATCCAGACTGTTATAAAGTCGACGCTTTTACTATAAATTGGAAAAAAATTTATTTTTATTCATTTCCTCCCTTTTGTTTAATTTTAAAAGTTCTTCAAAAGATCATATGCCATAAAGCTAGAGGAATAGTTGTGGTCCCTCTTTGGACCACTCAACCCTGGTTTCCCATTTTTTCTAGCTTATTAGAAGGAGACCCCATTATTTTTAATCCTAATGAAAGCTTATTATCTTTTAACAGCATACCTCACCCACTTTGGAAGTCCCTTTCCCTGGTAACAGGAGTATTATCCTACAGGCACTAGAGAGGGGCGACGTACCGCAAGAATGCTTAGAAATCTGCCTTGCATCGATTACGAACAATACACTAAAACAATATAATACTGGTTTAAAATTATGGTGGAATTTTTGTCGTATAAACAAAGCAGATGCGTATTCGCCTACAGTAGGATTAGTTTTAAAATGTTTAACAATTCAGTACAATAAAGGGATCTCAAGATCTCATATTCATCTCTTAATTCTTATAGATCTGCGATAGCGCAAATTGCAGGCCCTGAAATTGGATTAGATTTTAGAATTAAAAGATTTTTTAATGGAGTTTACCTCCTACGGCCGAATCTCCCTAAATATGATGAAATATGGGATCCTTCAACCAATAAATTCAATAATCTGTTCCGACATAATTAAATATGATACAAAAATAGAAATAAAGATTCCTAAGCGCTTAAAAACATCACGTAAGTACAGATTGCAACCTACTTTAATTCTTACTTTTTTTCCGTAATGATCCAGTTATTTGTGTAGCTAAAACCTTGTTAGATTACTTAGATAGAACCATAGATATAAAGGTGGTTTAGAAACAAGTCTATATATCACTACGTCTAAACCGTATAAAGCCGCAACTACACAAACAGCTGTCGCCAGATGGATAGAAACTATGCTTACCAAAAGCGGCGTAGATACATCTAAGTTTACTGCGCATAGTACTAGACATGCGTCTACGTCGGCGGCTGCTCGTAAAGGAATTAACATAGACACCATCACTGAAACTAATATGGGGAACTTCGCAACAAGAAAACCGTTACAAAACCTAGTGGGCCACCAGTCCACCAGAGGGCTTTTCGAACGGTCACTACCATGTGCTCCTTGCCAAATCAGACTTGCATATTAATCTGTCGACTATCTCTCTCTCTCATAATATTAACCTATAAAAAGAGACAGACCTTGTTAAAAACGCAATATATATTACTCCAACTGCTTTAATATTCGTTTTTTGGATAAAAGAAGGAGAAGAGAGGTTCTGTCAATTTTGTAAAATGTGAACCCCCGAACGAATTGTTGGTAAGAACTTGATTTTTTTTTTCATTTTTATATCATAATTACCGTTTTAATCCTTTACAGACCGTTTTAAGAGTTTTGAAGAATTTTAGGATTGTTACGCGACCTTATATCACAGGTATGTAACCTAAATGTAAAATTTACGCCTTGAAGGTTAGGTTTGCTGAATTTTCAAATCTTTTCTAATATTTTGAGCATACTCGTCAAAAAGATCTAGCAACCATCGTTTATAGAAGAGATACATATCCACAGCCCAAGCGAATGCAAATAGAACTGTATGTTAAGTCTAGCCGAAGGAGTTTTAATGTTCAGTCTCGTGTAAGTTTTTCATTTTGTTCGTTGCCATTTAACTTTTTAAGTGTTATATTTAAGTGTATGCTCCTTATTTGCCTCTAGCAGTATCTATGATGGCCTGTGTCGCCCATTCAATAACCAAAATCAAGTATTACTGTAAATGCAAGAGTGCATTTAGATCTCCATCTGACCCTAATTGTGTCAATAAGCATTTCTATACATTTCCCCTTACTGATGTTGAAAGACTAAGAGTGTGGAAGAATAATTGTGATATAAATCCTGATATTGAGTGCAAAAACTTTAGGACTTGTGAAGATCATTTCCATGAATGTCAATTTAAGAACTCAGTTTTAAAAAGGTTTAATTGGAATGCTGTTCTCAAAGCTGTCTCTGAGCTTTTGCCTCCTGATGTTTTTTGGTCACACTCAAATTTTTTTACTGGCAGTCTAAGACATTCCGTTTAGTCCTCTAAACATATCCATTCTACTTTTGACACAAGTACACCATACACTTTATATTTTATTGAATTTTTTTCACTGCTTTCAGTTTCTTAGTATTTGATTTAAAAATTATGTTTTGTTCAGTCTGTTGGTCATTTTGGTACTAATCATAAACATATTTTTCTGTTGCATGGACACCTTATCGAGCCCGACTACTGTGTGGCAATTTAACTTTGGCTGCAACATTTGACCTGCACCTGGCTAAGACATCTTGCACCTGGCTACCAGATTTTACATCTGAAGGCAACATTTTACACCTGACCAAGACATTCTTCACCTGGATGGACACTTTCAAGTAGGTACCATGGAGGTTTATGTTTTTTTATGACAATTTTTTAAAATTTATTTTCTGTAATAAAGAGTTGTTTACTGGAAGAAGGAAAATATATTTAGTGCCAGTACTTTTGGCACTGATTAGCTCATTTGATAGACAATTAAAATAATCATTATTTCTAATATGCCACAAACCTTGAAATTTATATTAAGATTGGCACAATATTCAATACCCTGATTATTTTAATTGTCTATCCAATGAGTTAATTAGTGGCAAAAGTACCGGCATTAAATGTCACAATAGTTTCTCATTAGTTTTTATTATTTTCCTTCTACAGAGGCTTAACTGTTTACATCTTTACCATTTGACTGAGCTAAGTTCAAGAGAAAAGCAAGGGAGGAAGTAAGATTCTTATGTAAATGAGTCAAAACTGACAAGTAACTTACTGAATTTACTTGAACTTGAACTTGAACTTGAACTTGAGCTAAGAATGTATGCAAAACGTAAGCAGCTAATTGCTATTTTGTCAGTAGCGTAACTAGAAGACCTGGGTTTGAGATGGAGCAACGCCCAAATGTCAAGAATTCACCTACTTGCCTCGAGCAAGCCCGGGTTCATGAAACACTTGGAACCATTAAGTCACGTCACTGTTATTAGTTACATTTTTGGTAGATTTTATACAGAACATTTCTTATTTGTAGCTATAAAGTATTCTATTGTTTCGATACCAATTTTTGTCAGAATTTATTCACATTATTTTTATGGTAAAGTTTAAATAAAATTTAAATTTTGTTTGTTATTTACATCAGCATTCATAAATAACAACAATATTTGGTTTTTAATGACATTTATTGCTTTTTTGGTATAATTTTATATAAAATACATGCATTCATTAAATTTTAGTGAATACATGGTATTTTTAGAGATTTAACTCAAAAAGCGATAAAACGTCTTTAAAAATCTCAAATACTGTTTAAACAGTAAACCAGTAATTTGAAAACGAGTTATTTAAAGTACCCGGCATCCGCAATAAATTTCCTACTGTAGCGCTCGGGGTGGACTGGTGGCCAACTTGAATCTTTGTTTCTCTGGTTTTCTACGTAGTTCGCATTTCTAACCCCTATTCTGTTTTGTGGACACCATTTATCGTGCAGCTGGTTGGACACAAAGGTCAAGCACTTTTGCGTTGTTTTACAATAGGCATTTCGTGCCAAGCAATGATTTTGCTGAGGCCATATTGTCCCCTTACAGTTAATGTTAACCTTATTATTGCATTATATTATAGTGATTAAAGGTTTAATTTTTTATTCTAAAAATTGGTATATTTAACAGTAAGTTTATAGCATTAAGTAATATTACTTGCGTGGTTTGCTCTTACCACTTTTGTTTTCATGGCATTGTAAACTTTCTAGAATTTAGTTAGGTACTAAGTAATGATTATTATGTTCCACAGGTTAAGGGAAAGTACATCATAATAAAGTATACCTGGCTACCTACATTATAATGCCTTATTTCTTTATTTCACTAGGTTTTGTTGCATTTTAATTAAACATCTACACTTAACCTATTTATGAGACGAGGCCGGAGTATAATCATAAGATTAAACGAACTTACCTGAGTGAAGTTTAATCTTGATTATATGAGGCCTCGTCGAAATAAATAGGACCCGACCCTGTTTTTTCTTTTCCATGACCCGAAATAAGTGCAACAAAACCGCTTTAAACAGACTGAAGTGGTACCAGCGAGCGGGGACCGACAGGGATGAAATTTTGTTTATTTGAATCACGTGACCGTCTAGCACGAAACGAGAGATACTACACTTAACCTATTTATTTCGACGAGGCCTCATATAATCAAGATTAAACTTCACTCAGGTAAGTTCGTTTAATCTTATGATCATTATTGATGCCGTCACGGGTGAATGTAGCCTCGTCAGTAAAAAGTATGTGCGGTAAAAGATGAAGATTATTAATTATCCACTCACAAAATTGCATACGCTTGGCGCAATTCTTCGTGAGCTTGTCGTCGCATCTTCTTCTACTGAAGCTAGAACATTTTCTTTTTCTTCTATATCCTGTTGAGTGGCTCGTTCGGATGTTCCGGTCTCGCAGAGTTTATTGAAAACTCTGATAAAAGCTTTTAGTTCGGTATTTTTTCATGTGGAAATCGTTCACGATATTCTGCCAGCCGCTGTAGCATTCCCATTACACAAACCATCAATAAAAATCATATTGGCGTATTCGAGATGTGAATAAATGTGTGGCATTTTATAAAATTAAAATGATATAAATCCGAAAGTTAACGATGAATCAATGTAACATTTTATACTGACACTATAATAGAATAACATTTATTACAGGAAAGCTAAATTAATGCAATATTTTGTTTTTGCCTTATAACTTGGAAACAAATGAATATTGGATAACAACATTTGAGTTTTTTCTTATTATTTTGATGCATAGATTACACCCTTAGAGTTATGCCCATTCCTCCCGACTCACCCTGTATACAGGGTGTTAGTGAATAAGTGCGACAAACTTCAGGGGGTGATTCTACATGAAAAAATAATGATAGTTTGCTATATAACTTTTGTTCGCAAATGTTTTGATTTCCGAGATACAGGTTGTTAAAGTTTTTATTAAAAAATGACGATTTATTTATTGCTCTGAAACCCATCGAGATATGCAAATGAAATTTGGTAGGTTTTAAGAGGTAGTTATTGCGCATTTTCTGACATGCAATTAAGAATTTTATGTTTATCATTGGCGCGCATAAGGGTAATAATCTCAATTTTTTTAAAGGAAAAAATGATACGCCACTGAGATATATCAAACTAGAAACAATTTTTGAATTTCTCATTCAATTTGTGAGAAAAAATCTCTCTTGCCTTTTTTTCGTATTGGGCGCCGTTTTTATGCAAAAAAATAAAACATCTTAACGCGTATTTTTCATTTCTATAATACATCATCTAGTAGGCAACTGTCAACATTCTGTTAAATACGAATATTTCAACGAAATGTCAAATTATTAGAGTTTCTTTTCTTCATTTTTAAGCTTTTAGTTTGGTATAGCATTAATGTTAATAAGTAATTAATCTTTCTTTTATCGAAAATAATGGAAAATTATACAAATGCGGAATTGTCAGACATGCATTTTGTCTATGGTCGAAGTAATGGAAATGGTCGGCAAGCTCGACGATTGTATGCTGAGTTGGATCCAGGACGTAGAGTACCCCATCACACAATATTTGCTCGTCTGCACCAACGTTTGCACGAAAATGGTACATTTAAGAAACAAACGGCTGACTGCGGATGCCCTCGAGAAGTACGAACTGTGCAACTAGAGGAAGCAGTTCTAGAGTTAATTGCGGAGTCACCTGAAACAAGTACTCGAAAAATTGCCAACATATTGAATGTAAGCAACTTCACTGTATTTAAAATTCTTAAAGAACAGCAATTGTATCCGTTTCACATTCAACGTGTGCAAGCTCTACTACCTAGAGACTTTTTTCCGCGCCTAGTTTTCTGCCATTGGATTCTTCATCAAATCGTTCAAATTCCTAATTTTTTAAATGGCGTTTTGTTTACTGACGAGGCTAATTTTGGACGACAGTGTATACGAAATTTCAATAACAATCACTAATGGGCTGAGGAAAATCCACATGGAATCTGTGAAGCTCATTTTCAGTATCAGTTTTCAGTAAATGTATGGCTTGGGGTAATTGATGATCATTTATTAGGTCCATATTTCCTCCCACAACGACTAACAGGCGACTCTTACCTTAATTTTCTACAGGAAGAGCTACCTGCTCTTTTAGAAGAAATCCCTCTACAGCTGAGACAACACTTCTGGTTCATGCATGATGGCGCACCAGCTCATTTTAGCATTAATGTACGTAATCACTTAGATACAGTATATCCAAATCGTTGGATAGGTAGGGGAGGTACGGAAAATTGGCCTGCTCGATCGCCGGATTTAAATTCTCTAGATTTTTGCATTTGGGGTTTTCTTAAGTCGTTAGTTTATTCCACTCCCGTCGAAAATGTTGAAGACCTGAGGAATCGAATTATAGCCGGCTGTGAGACAATAAGAAATACACCAGGAATATTTGCGCGAATACGACAATCAATGAGGCGAAGAGTTGAATCTTGTATCACGTCTGAGGGAGGTAATTTTCAACATTTGTTGTAGCTTTGCGCCTATTTATTTATTAGTGTTATTTTCTGTTATTATTCTGGTTTAATGTTATTGTATTAGATAGTTTTTAATAATGTATTAAAGAAATGAAAAATACGCGTTAAGATGTTTTATTTTTTTGCATAAAAACGGCGCCCAATACGAAAAAAAGGCAAGAGAGATTTTTTGTCACAAATTGAATGAAAAATTCAAAAATTGTTTTTAGTTTGATATATCTCAGTGGCGTATCATTTTTTTCTTTAAAAAAATTGAGATTATTACCCTTATGCGCGCCAATGATAAACATAAAATTCTTATTTGCATGTCAGAAAATGCGCAATAACTACCTCTTAAAACCTACCAAATTTCATTTGCATATCTCGATGGGTTTCAGAGCAATAAATAAATCGTCACTTTTTAATAAAAACTTTAACACCCTGTATCTCGGAAATCAAAGCATTTACGAACAAAAGTTATAAAACAAACTATCATTATTTTTTCATGTAGAATCACCCCCTGAAGTTTGTCGCACTTATTCACTAACACCCTGTATACGGTCCTTGTACAAAAGTTTTAGATTTAATGTTTTTACCTACCTAAGACCTTAGAGACGCTAGAGACACGTAAGAATTACGTTGTAAGTTTTTTTTTGAAATATTTTCTCTTCTTAGGTAGACTATCAATCAATCAATCAATTCTTTATTCATAACTTGCACAAAGTGCTCTTACAAGTCAAATTGCAGTGTAAAAAGTGCTGCATAAAAAAAAACAGTTAATACATAAATAAAATGTTACACATAAACCTAAATAAATTAAATTTAAGTACAAAACTAAGCTAGCTAAGCGTCACATATAGCTATATTTTGGAGGAAATATTAAAAAAAAATCATATATTAAAATAACCTACCTAACTAATTGGTTAACGTCACTATTTAAAAACTCGTCACAAGTATAAAATGCTTTTTTTAAAAAAAATTTTGTTAAAAATATTTTAATTACCTAGCTGATAGGTTTCTAACTCCCAAGCTTATTGTAGTATTTCAACGCCAAGAAATTCGGACCGTTCTGGCACTTTTTAATTCTACATCTAGGTGTTAGAAGATCTGACTTATTACGTGTGTTATAATAATTGTGAACAAATTCATGCCTAGTAAAACTATCGAAATTGTCCTTTACATAAAGAATATTTCTTTAGGACTTTATTACTTTATATAAATTATATAATTGAGTAAATTTCGGTAAAAGTAAATCAAAGTTTTCAGTTATATCCTTTCCGTGGATTAAGTGAGCCATCTATCGGCGAATAGCCTAAGCACATAAAGGGAGTACTACCACTTAAGGGACGCGGAAATAACCATTATTTGCTTTTAGAAGTTTTAATTGATTTAAAATTAGGAAGCTGGGATTTTATTATCCAAGGGATGTGGTACTACAGGCAGATGTTTTTACCGAACTAACAAGTCGTATTTCTGGCGATCTTGTAAAGCGATGCTTAATAGTTCAAAACTAATCTCATATATCTTTTACTACTCAGTTTTGGGTAAAATTAGCATAATCTTATAGAAGATTCTGTCCTTTATTTTCTTATCTTGAGAATTATCATTAGACGCATGTCAGTTATTCAATTTACATACTGAGTAATTATTTCTCTAGTTCTTTATTTTTCTTGTGAGGATTGTCATTAGATGCATGTCAATTATTCAGTTTAAATACTGAATAATCATTTAGTTGGGCTTCATCGTTGAAATCTCTTGTTCTCGCTAGATCTGGGTCTTTATTTGTAAATATAGTTAAGGCGACCTTTTGTAAACCCCTAATTTTCTTTTCCGTTATCTGTAATAGATTTTAAGTGTTTTGAGAAAGTGGTTGTTTTATTTGGCGAACAATAGTTTATTGCCCCAACTATAAGGTTCGCTTCACGAGGGATCTACGGTTCGCGATAGATCCGCACACGCAAGTTATTATTCGTTTGTGTCTGCTTACGACCAGGAAGGCTGTATATATATTTAGCACGGGACCCCACCCAGGTACGGCTGATTATTGGATTTAGGCGAGGTCCAGGTTCGTAAGTGTATACGAATATATACTAACCGTATTAGCCATAGCTACATTCGATGATTTCAGAGCTTCCAGATACGCCCAGACACCGTTTGGTCTTCCCGATTCTTCGAGAGTGCTTTTGCCCCGGTTCAGATTATAGGATAGATAGGGAAACGTTACAATAAAATTTGTGCGGAATGATACTGACTTGGTCATCACGCTACCACGCTCCCTAGACCGATTCTACCACTGCCCTCATTCTGTTACAACCGGATGAACGTGAGCGTGTATAGACGAGGAGTACAAGAATACCTTTTAGAGGTGGTAGTAAAATGGAGTGAGCTGGAAGTTCATTACATGCTCGTACAGACATTTTAAATGAAACTGGCACTTTAGCTGCTAACCGTTATATCAAGGAATGTTTAGAGGCCCACGTCATTTCTTTTGCTTCATTTGTTGGTCAACATTTTTGTTTGATGTACGATAATACCAGGCCTCATATCATAAGAGTTGACAGTGGTTATCTGGGTGAAATGGACATTAAACAATTAGACTGGCCTCTATATAACCCTGATCTAAACCCGATTGAGCATGTGTTGGTCATGTTAAGGAGACCTGTTCGCAACCGAAAACTGGACACTATTCCATATCTTCGAATGCCTCTTCTGAGAGTTTAAAAAATTCCTCAAGGAGCAATCACCAAATATGTACTCACCACGTTAGTTGGCAGCAGTTACTAGAACACGAAGAGGCAATGCACGATATTAGTGTAAGTTTATTTGTTTAAAACATTTGTTTAAGTTATCTTTTAATTTTTGCTGTTGCATAGTCTCCTTTGTAGAATAAGGATATTGAATCAAAAAAGGAAATGGTAATAAATTATGAGGCTTAAAAATGTTATACAAAGAGACAATATTCTGTTGTTAAATACTTTCACAGAGTGTTTAGGGTATATACAGGGTGGGCCAACAAGGGCGCTACGGTCACTAGATGCTAAACTGTTGAACTTATGAGAAAATTTTCTTAATAAAACTTATAACGTCTCGACTCTGCTATAACCTAAAATTATTTTGAAGTATACAGGGTGTCTCAAAAAAAAGGAACAACAAAAACTATATTTTTGTTAAATGGAATACCCTACCTTTTTATGTGGCATATAAAGCCTCTATCGGTTGTGTATTCAACTTTTAATTTGTATGTAGATCGAATGCAGCGTTGCCAAGTTATGAATTAAAGAAAGAAAAATCAGTCAAAAACATACTTTTTTTAAACTGTTATATCTCCGCCACTGCTTCTTAATTTCCCTGACAAAGTTACATGTAATCTAATGCTGGCCTAGTTTATCCTAGACCGTCCTCACTTTTCGATTTAATTATACAGGGTGTCCAGAATACTTGTTCAAACATCTCTATGTTCAATTCGATTTTAATTGAATTTCTTAAATACAACACCCTGTATATTATTTTACCGTCGAAAAGCCTAAAGTGTCCCCTTTCAGAAAATATTATGTTTGCCGTATGTATCGCTATCATTTTGAGATATTAAGGTTTTTCCGTAACTTTACAAAGAAAATTTTAAAAATTGTAGGCGGCATGGCTCAAGGAATCGAAACAATTTTTAGTCATTGGCATAAAAATATTTATAACAATACAATATTATATTTAATATATTTTTTAATTACAAAATATCAATAAACACAACATAAATAAATAATTAACATAAACATAATTATTTTAAATAAATTAATTTATTAGATATTCAAACACTGTACCATTTTGCTGTAAACATATATTTAACCTGTCTGTTAAAGATCTATTTACATTTTGTAACATTAAGGGAGTAACTGAATTAAATGCTTCTCTTATTCTTTCCCGCATGTTTGCCGCTGTAGCTGGAGGTGTTCCGTAGACCAGATCTTTAACGTATCCCCATAGGAAGAAATCAAGTTTTGTCATATCTGGTGACCTTGGAGGCCACAGAACAGGTCCGCGTCTTCCGATCCAACGGCCAGGAAATTTTTCATCCAGAGTATTTCGAACTCCAATATTAAAATGAGCAGGCTCCCCATCTAACTGGAACCACATTCTTCTTAATAGTCCTAGTGGTATATTTTCTAACAGATTATCAAGATCTTCATTTAAAAAATTTTGAAAAATATTCCAATTGAGGTGTCCATCAAAAAAATTAGGTCCTATTACGTGGCCTCCAATTATGCCTCCCCAGACGTTTAAGCTCCACTAATGTTGCTGGTCAATAGACCTTGGAAAATGTGGATTTTCATCGGCGAAGAAGTGCAAATTATGTCTGTTCACATGACCATTATTGTGAAATGTCGCCTCATCGGTAAACAATACAATATTAAAAAATCGTACATCCTCTCGAATTCGGGCAAGACCCCAATTACAGAAATTTATTCTATACTCAAAATCTTGTCCATCAAGTGCTTGATGCAGTTGCATACGATATGGATGGAACTTATTCTTACGCAACATTCTCTTCACAGAAGTTTGACCTAAGACCAACAGATCACTTATGTATACTGTACTTTTTTGTGGATCTTCATAAACAGATAAACAACAGTTAAATTCATTTTCTTCGTTTCCCACTGGCTTTATTCTTTCATGCTTTTCGTACTTAACTGTCCCAGTTCTATCAAATCTATCCATCGGTCTTTGAAATGATCTTGCATCTGGATGCGTTCTATCAGGAAACCTCTCGCAGTACACTCGGGATGCCAGAAGACAATTCTTTAAGCATTCTCCAAGGATATAAATCATATCAATTGATTCTTGGTTCGTATACTTCATTTTTACTACAAAATACTTCTTATTGAAAAAAGATACCATGCACAAAATGGCACCAAATGCCACAGGATTACAAAAGTAAAATTACTGACAGCGACATACCAACGAATAGCAATTGTTTCGATTTCTTGGGCCATGCCGCCTACGCTTTTTAAATTTTCTTTGTAAAGTTACGGAAAAACCTTAATATCTCAAAATGATAGCGAGATACATACGGCAAACATAATATTTTCTGAAAGGGGACACTTCAGGCTTTTCGACGGCGAAATAATATACAGGGTGTTGTATTTAAGAAATTCAATTAAAATCGAATTGAAAATAGAGATGTTTGAACAAGTATTCTGGACACCCTGTATAATTAAATCGAAAAGTGAGGACGGTCTAGGATAAACTAGGCCAGCATTAGATTACTTGTAACTTTGTCAGGGCAATTAAGAAGCAGTGGCGGAGATAAAACAGTTTAAAAAAAGTATGTTTTTGACTGATTTTTCTTTATTTAATTCAAAACTTGGCAACGCTGCATTCGATCTACATACAAATTAAAAGTTGAATACACAACCGATAGAGGCTTTATATGCCATATAAAAAGGTAGGGTATTACATTTAACAAAAATATAGTTTTTGGTATTACTCTTTTTTGAGACACCCTGTATTCTTAAAAATAATTTTGGGTTATAGCAGAGGCGAAACGCTATGAGGTTTATTAAGAAGATTTTTCCATAATTTCAACGGTTTAGCAACTATTGACCGACGCGCCCTTGTTGGCCTACCCTGTATACAGGGTGTTGCAAATTCGATGCATTAGCATTGCTATCTCGGTAGCTATGTGAGATAGAGAGTTGGTTAAATTGAGGCAAAGTTGAGCATTCTAAAGCTGAATAATTTGATATAAAAAAATTTTCAAAATTCCAATTACTTCCGGAGATATCCGAGAAAAACCGAAAGGATCAATTTTGGTTTTTATTTTTTTACGTCTTTATTACTAATTATTTTGAGAAACTAAGAACACTTTCTTAAGGCACATTGTTATGATCTTCAAGAAAGTAATTCAATTTTTCAAATACGACGTTTCGTTTTTAAGACACCCGCATCAACTTTATTTTTTTAAATACGGACCTGCACTTTTTATTGCATTTTTGAGTAATTTTCGACCTCCCAAAACTAATGGTATATCACACACGTTACTAAGTTGCATGCTGTAGGAGTTATTTAAAGTTCTTTAAAAATTGAAGAGTGGGCCTTGACTTTAAAACATAAGAACGTGTACCTTAACTTTGACAACGGATATTAATAAAAACGTACATCCTTAACAACTTAACCTTTATGTAGGTATCAAATAAAATTATAAAAACTAAGAAAAACCTTTTGTACCTAAGTATACATATTAAATTTTAACAAATTAACTACGTAGTTTTCTAGATGCTCAAAAAGATTATCGTTGACGTGAATAAACTTGTCGATTTTTTTTTGGTATTTTATTTATTGCCCTTTGAACAGAACGCCTTGGTATGATGCGAAAAGTGTTTCTAACTTGAACTTTTAGTTCTTCTAAGCTATTTATTTCCGTTTTGTAAATTACGTTTTTTAGCGCGCCCCACAAATAGAAATCTAGCGGTGATAGGTCGGGCGATCTCGCTGGCCAGGCAATGAAACCACCATGTCCAATCCATCTTTGGAAAAATTCTTGATTTAAGAAATTCCTTACAGCCCTTGTATTGTGGGGGGGGGGGGCGCGCCGTTCTGCTGGAACCAGATTCGGCGTAGCCTGTTTAGTGGAATATCACTTAAATATTCCTGGAACTGAGTATTTAGAAATTCTAAATATCTATCACCATTCAAATTTTCTTCAAACACGAATGGACCAATAATTTTATCATCATAAATCCCAGACCACACATTAATACTAAATCGGACTTGCTTTCTTATTTCTCTATTCTCCCTGCTCCAAACATGCTCATTCTTTCGATTGAAAATGGCACAATTTGTGAATTTACATTAATCGGACAATAAAATATCTTTCAAAAAATCGCCGTTTGTATTGATTTGTCCCCTTAACCACGTGCAGTAATTTAATCTTCTTTCCGCATCACCTGGAAGCAATTGTTGTGATACGTGAAGTTTAGAAGGTTTGTATCCATTACTTCTTAATATTCTCCATGCTTTTATATGGTGTATGTTGGGTTTATTGAGATTTACCTCAATTTGCCGCGTAGACACGCCGTTATTATTATTTACCTAAAACAATTTTTACAATAATTAGAATAGATATCGTATTCTTTTAAACAGTTCTAAAATAACCTACCTGATTTAAAACCAATTCTCTGTCTTCTTCACTAACTTTACTTCCATATTGATTTCGCCTTTTTTGAAATGTACCATTTTCTCTTAACCTCCTATCCAATCTTGAAAACACTGATGGGTAAGAATGCCGGCGCCGGCGTTCAGGATATTGGTGAAGATAAATTTCCGCTGCAGTTTTTGTGTTCAAGTGACATAAGTAGTAAACATTCAGCATATCACGTTCTTCTTCGTTAGAAAAGTACATTTTTATAAGAGCAAAAGATGTCGAAGCAAAGTAAAGTAGTAAAGTGTTGTATGTTGTGAAAGGTAAGGTACACTTTCATATGTTTTAAAGTCAAGGCCCACTCTTCAATTTTTAAAGAACTTCAAATAACTCCTACAGCATGCAACTTAGTGACGTGTGTGATATACCATTAGTTTTGGGAGGTCGAAAATTACTCAAAAATGCAATAAAAAGTGCAGGTCCGTATTTAAAAAAATTAAGTTGATGCGGGTGTCTTAAAAACGAAACGTCGTATTTGAAAAATTGAATTACTTTCTTGAAGATCATAACAATGTGCCTCAAGAAAGTGTTTTTAGTTTCTCAAAATAATTAGTAATAGAGACGTAAAAAAATAAAAACCAAAATTGATCTTTTTGGTTTTTCTCGGATATCTCCGGAAGTAATTGGAATTTTAAAATTTTTTTTTTATCAAATTATTCAGCTTTAGAATGCTCAACTTTGCCTCAATTTAACCAACTCTCTATCTCACATAGCTACCGAGATAGTAATGCTAATGCATCGAATTTGTAACACCCTGTATATACAGGGTGTCTGTAAAAGGTCTTTACAAAAACCTACCACATATTTTTCAGACCAAAAATAGCCGATTTA
Source organism: Polydrusus tereticollis (assembly GCA_963920685.1). NCBI lineage: Eukaryota > Metazoa > Arthropoda > Insecta > Coleoptera > Curculionidae > Polydrusus > Polydrusus tereticollis. Next base: position 59,598,881 of record OY987335.1, read on the forward strand.
AGTAAACACACCTTAGTACAAAGTACAAAGTTGCTTAGTTTGGGCGCTAGACGGCGCTCAATTGACAATTTTTAAATCGTTTTTCTGGATTAATTCAAAAACTGCTCATACTATTTTGCCAAAATTTGGTACGTGGGCATAGCTTTATGGGACAAAAAGAACCCATGCCACAATTCTGATTAATATCAGTCCATGGGCGTAGAACCTGGGTTTTTTACTAATTGCTTGTTTCAGATTTCTATACCAATGGAACAAGAGGGGTTTGGGCACAAAATTCAGATGAACTAACTCATTTGCTACAAAGAAGGTACTCTTGATAAGACTCGATTCCTCTGCCGGTTTTCGAGAAATTTGCATTTTATTACTTAATACGTATTAGTTCTTACAAAAAAATAACTAAATCATAAACAGAAATGAATAGAAACATCATAAAAATTGCTCAAAATGTCCACCATTTTCATGAATTCAAAGATTTATACGTCGAAGAAAATTAAAACACACCCTTTGCAGAACTTGTTCATCGCCCTTAAGAATATTTATTGCATCTTGAATACCTTGCCATTGTTGTTCTGCGTTATCTGGAGTTGTCCTGTAAACCACCGTCTTAAGATGCCCCCATAAGAAATAATCCAATGGATTTAAGTCCGGAGATCGTGGTGGCCAATTTACAGGGGCATTACCTCTACCAATCCATTTATTTAGGTACCTACTGCTGATTCAAAAAGTTTTTAACATTTAATGCAAAATGTGGTGGAGCTCCATCGTGCATAAACCACATATCTTTCCGAAGTTGTAAAAGTACATTTTCTAGCAAATCTGGCAGCGATTTTGTAGATGTTGCAAATAAATTTCCCCGGTTAATCTTTGTGGAATAATGACAGGACCAACAATGTGATTACCAATTACTCCAGCCCACACATTAATTCTAAACTCATTTTGAAAATGTTTTACCTTGATAGCGTGTGGATTTTCATCCGCACAAACATGTTCATTATGAAAATTTGTAATCCCTCTTCTTGTGACACATGCTTCATCGGTAAACAAAATATTGTTGGCAAAGTTGGGATTCTCCTCTCTCTGCCGTAAAAGATCTTGAACTGGCATCTTATGGTATGTATATAGCAACTGTTCCTGAAGTACTTCATGAACAATATCCTTGGACACTCCTATTTCCCTACCTAGCCTCCTGGTGCTTATTTCTGGGTCTTCTGCAACACTTTCTAAAATGTCTTCCTCGACTTCAGGAATCCTTACAAAATGCTGCTTTCCATTATCAATAGCTTTAGGAGTAAATTGCTCGTTTTCCCGCAGGCGTCTTTCAATAGCAGCAAACGTCGGGTGGCTTGATATACGACGATTTGGAAACCTTTCGGAGTAGGCTCTGACACATTCTCGACCATTTCCTTGGCAATACCCAAATACCAATATCATATCGGTATATTCTGCATTAGTGTTATGCACCGCCATAATAATTCACGACAATTAAAGTTTTCTAATAATTAATGCAAGCAGATAAGATGCTTGAACGTTAGAACAATATTAAATGTTACAAATTTGACAATAATCTTATGTTGTCAGATGAAACTAATAATAACCAACAATAACAATCGTTTGTGAGGTGTAAGGTCGTGTTGTACATACCTGAAAAATACCGTGCGGACAAAAAGCAGATGATAAGAAAACTGTTCAAGAGGTTTTTTGTAGTAAATAAGTTGGTTTAATGTAAATTTTAAACTTAAACCTCTTATCTTCCATTGGCTTAGAAATCAAAAACAGAAAAATTCTATAAAACCCAAGTACTACGTGGTAAGAACTACTACGTATTAAGTAATAAAATGCAAATTTCTCGAAAACCGTCAGAGGAATCGAGTCTTATCAAGAGTACCTTTTTTGTAGCAAATGAGTTGGTTCATCTAAATTTTATGCCCAAGGCCCTCTTGTTCCATTGGCATAGAAATCTGAAACAAGCAATTAGTAAAAAACCCAGGTTCTCCGCCTATAGACTGATATTAATCAGAATTGTAGCATGGTTTTTTTTGCCCCATAAAGCTATGCCAACGTACCAAATTTCGGCAAAATAGTATGAGCAGTTTTTGAATTAATCCAGAAAAACAATTTAAAAATTGTCACTTCAGCGCCGTCTAGCGCCCAAACTAAGCAACTTTGTACTAATGTAAGTTTACTTAAATCGGCTAATTTGGGTCTGAATAATATGTGGTAGGTTTTTGTAAAGACCTTTTACAGACACCCTGTATGCACCAAAACCATTTGAAATTTTTGCACAACCAATACCAGATAGTAATCAAGATAAAAATGCCAACAACTATTCTGTTTCTGTTTGCATCCCAGATGATCCGAATTAATAAAAAAAAAAGATTGGGGAATGTTTTACGTGATTCTTGCAAAACAATTTGTCTTCAATAATAGTTGTTGAAACCGTGATAATCGTTCCTCGGCGAAGAAAAAACTAGCCTGCTTAAAAAACAAAAAAAAATACTCATCTTTTAATAGAAGGAAAGTTATATAATTACGTATTAACAGCCTATATATCTAATGGGCATTTTAGAGTTAAGTAGGAGGATCATCAATATATCAAATAAGATCGGATGTGCTCCATTATAAACCTCTAGTGGCTTCTCAGAATAGGACGAATATACTAACTACATTCAACGTCACTACTATTCTTGCAGTTGATCAAGATCAAGAAAGTTCTACTAGCAAACTGCAAACAGCAAGTAAGTAATAATACAGTAGTTGACTGGACAAAACGATGGAAGATTAATAAATTTAAATATTGTTTAAGTACATTTTTGTAAGAAAAAGCCAGCACTATGATTGAATTCTAAATATCTCGGCATTACTCTTGAGACTAAACTTTGTAGGAAAGAGCATATTATACAGAAGAAAATAATGGGACTTGATTTTAAATATAAACAACGTTATTAGCTTATGGGAATAAATTCCTAATTATCAATCCACAATAAGATGCTTATTTACCACCAGGTTTTTAAACCAGTGTCGTTTTATGGCAGTCAGCATTCAGCTCTGGGTTGTGCCTCTAATACGAATATTTAGTCGATACGGGCGTTTCAGAATTACATAACATAGTGAATTTCCTAAATGATATGTTCGGACCGATGATCTGCATCGAGATCTTGTAATTCTGCAATATGTTAAAAAGTGACAAATAAGGCATTTATATACATACTCAGAATGTCCAGCTGGATCAAAATATCCAAAAATATACAGGGGCAGACCTAGAAATGTTGCTCGCATAGAGTCGATTTCCATGCCATTTCACGCCGCTCGCCCCCACCCGCGCCTCAACGTCAAGTCACTGCGTAGCATCTAATATAGGTCAAATTTTTTTTATTGCATAAATATTTGCATTTTTAGAGAACTATGGGGTTGTAGGCCTTAGTATTTTATAGTAATTTTACATCGATATCTCTGTCCTTACTAAGAAAGGGGTATTTACAGGCAAACAGATGGACTAAGAGTTCAGTTTCTCCTTTTGAGATAGGGAATTTTAAAACTGTATTTAACTCCATTGTGTTTAACAAAACAAAACATATTTTGAATTTGAAAAAGGTTAGCTCAGGTTAGTTTTTTGATATATAGAGAAAATGCCGAACGAGTAGTAGGTATATTATATTTATTTCAAAGTCGTGCGGTTTTCCAAAGTCCAAACGGGACCAGTTATTGTTACGAAGCAGTGGCCAAATTGCTCCTTTGACACCAAAATTGTAACAAAACGACACTTTAGTTTTTGTTCATACATACAAAATGCGCGTTTGCCATTTCGGAACACACCTACAGAGAAAAATCTTAAAATTAAACCTTATTCACTGAATTTCAAGACCTGTCTCAAAATGTATGGAATTATTCTTAGCAGTAGCGCAGAGGGATCTGATCCAAAATAATTGAATAATGAAACCAACCTGAACTAATAAAATTAGTTTACGAACGAAATTTGTTAGTAAGACAAAAACATGAATTTCGTCAAGCAGAGTGAATTAATTTTGGGCGTGGTATCTTGAATAAATGAAACAATCCATCAAAAGTTCGATAAAATCTTTTCAAACTTTAAAATCGTTTTAAGATTAAAACTACCTTTCCAACGACCCCACTTCCCACCTTCTAAATAAGAATTATTATATTCAAAGCCTGCGCCATCATTAAAAACCGCGAATGAAAAATGTACACTTAAAAAGTAATACCAAGTTATATTTATATAACCTAAATGTATTAAAATTTCATTATTCTCACATTTCACTTTATACGCGGACTATATAAAATTCTAGGGTCTCAGAATTTAAAAATGTGATATATCAATTGATTTAAAATTACGACAATTTAAATAGTCTATTTCATAGTGCTTAAAGCACCAACCGAGATTTTGATAATTCCAAACTTTCCAGACTCCGCAAGAGCAAAATTGATTAGAAAACAGTTTATGCATTTTTTGTTGTCACTTAGATGACAGTTTATGACTAAAATAACTTATTGAATATGAGTAAACCGAAATTATTTAGCAAATATGCCAAGAATCATCGCATTTTACGGTTTCATCAACAAACATACCTTCATCACGTCGCATATTGTGTTCCCAGACCATCATTTTTAGTAAACTTGATTTAAAATATAAATTATAATACCTATTAACAGAATAATATTGGTCGCCGAAAAGGCATGTATATAAAATGGGCAAAGGAGGATGGTTATGCCCCCTAGGGGCAAGTCGTGGGACGAACATCGTTAGGTGGCGCTTGCATATCATCTTAAAGTTTAATTGAGTCTTGCCGCTTGGGAATGAAACACCGAGATTGCTTGGGAATTCCCAAAAGAGCAGCTTCGACTCTCTCGACACCAAGTTGAATCGCAAAGCGTCTGCCTTGACTCGATTTTCCCTTATTCACCTCCTTGCCCGCGACCCCTCGTTTGATTCTCTAAAACACGGTCGGATAGTTGGGGACGCAAGGAATTAAATTAGTTAAATTAAATAAATTGATAATAAAATAAAATACCGTTTCCATTTACCAGAGTCCACTTTGTAATAGTAACTTTAATTCTGTCATTAATTTATTATTTTGGAACACAAATTACAACTTTTATGACTGCTACAATATCCATTGCCTTCAAGGTGAGACGAAATACACTGAATTTGTGGTTTTAAATTAAGACAAATCTATTTTTAAATAATCATGGAATATTTACTTTTGAAACATCGATTTCATACACAGCTGGTTAGTTTAAAAATAAAAGCAGTTAACGGTGGAATCACAATCAATCTAAAAATTTAAAATTTGGTTGTTGATAAGTTTAACAATGTGCATAACAAAAATCACTAAAAAATTTCTAAACGTTAACATCGCTTGATCATCGATGTCAGAGTATTTTTTCTTTATGTATCCCAAGTATGAACGAATAAAAAAAAATTAAAACACGACAAATGTGTTGAGGAGCCTGCTTTTAAGTCGTAACCATGTATATTGACCAATTCTTGAAAAGTTTCACTCAAATGTCAGTAGAAGATTTGAGAAGATTAATATAACATAATAATATGCAATTTTGTGGATTTGTAGGTCATAAAATATGAATAAAAGTTGAGTTTAAGTTGACGTCTACAAAATACATGAAAATAAGTGAATGAAAAAAAAAACAAACATACCTTCATTTGCCTATTTTACACATTCACTTGTACGAATATTTTCATGTTTATTTAATGAGATCTATAACAGCACTAATTTCAAAGGTTTTAATTTTGTTGGTAGGAGGATAGGTATTGAATATGGGAACGACCATTTTTTAAGTTGGGTTTTTTCTTATTTCTACTATTATGCTAATTATGGTAAATATTTACAATTTATTAGGTATTTAAATTACTGTAAATAGTACTAACGTTATTGGTGTCGGTTCGGGAATATATGGTATTTTTATTTTTTTTAATATTTTTTTAATATACTTCTTTTATATTTCTTTTTTCATAGTTTGTCTCATGGTCTAAAATTTCAGTATTTGTATGTTTTATATCATTAGGAATCACAAGATATGACATGAATTTTTTTTGTTAGAAAACACATACTTGGGCGCTTCTTTTCAAGCATAATATGGTTGGACTTTTGGTTTAACATGTTAAAAATATCCATGACCTAGGAAGTTCAACAATTACGCAGGCAAATTTTCACTAATAGAGATTTTTGAGAATTTTATATAACAGCTGCGAAGGAAATGTAGCCAAAAAACCGAAAAAGTGTTTAGTAGCTTAATCGTTAGAGTGGCTTCTATAGTATAGGTGCTATGATTTTCTATACGCGAACAATTTAAAAATTCAGATACTCGTTCACCAATGTGGAGCGGCTGGTGGTAATATCGACGCGTCGTAATGTATGTAACAAGTAATGGAAGAAAATATGGCGCAAAAAGCACTATAGTGGTTTTTCACACATACACTACTCAATCACTCAAGAATGCCGAGAGATGCAAACGTGGCGACTCAAATTTTGTGGATTTTAAACTGACTGGTACGCGGAAAGTTCCTAATTTTAACGAATTTCTTAAGTCGTTCTCGAACACAAGGTCGCCGTTAGTTTATTTAACCGACTACTTTCTTTAAAATAGTTTAAATTTATTGACTAATCATGAAAAACTAAAGCTAGAGGATTGGAAAATCCAAAACAAGCGTATCAAATTTCCTACAATAGCGAACCCAAAAACTTGATGTCACACAGCAGCCAAGAGGAGGCAGATACTTGGATCATTCTTCACGTTTTGCCAGAAATATAAAATACCAACTCCATTATGGTCAAATCAGTAGATACTAATGTGTTACTATTACTTCTACACTATACACTGCTGAACTAAAAAAATGTGTTTTGTTTATGGAGCTGGAGCACAGCAAAAATAGACGCTTCGTTGCCATCTACGACAAAGTTAGGAATCTTGGCCCTCTAATATCCAAAAAACCTATTGGTCATCCATTGCTTAAGTGGTTGTGATTATACTAGTGCATTTTACAGAATAGGGAAAAATCCGCTTTTTATACGTTATAAAAAATATTGCTACACTGTCAGAACTAGAAAGGCTTCCATATTATCTGAAGATGAAGTTGTGAAACTTGTCAACAAATATATGTTTTTGCTTTATAAAAAATCAGGATAGAAGCATTTAAAACCTAAATGAAATTAGATTTCAACAACCTCAAACAAGCCTACTTTTGAACTTTCGGCTGGATCTAAAAAGACATGTTTTGCATTATATCACTTAACAAAGAGGTTTTGTTTTTTTTAGGTGTAAATTAAAAATTTGGTATTTCACTCATTTACCAGAATCAGTATATGAAAAATGAAAAAGTTTGGATGGGTGGTATAAACGAATGTAAACGCAAATTATGCAGTAATAGTTGTAATAGCATATTATATAAAATTCCCAAAAATAAAAAGGTTTCTCGATTGTTGGAAATTTGCTTGCGTAATTGTTGAACATCCAAGATCATCGATGTTTTTAGTATATTTAAAACTAAAAACCAAAATATCAACCATATTATGCTTGGAAAGAAGCGACTCTTTAGTATGTGTTTTGAAACAATAAGCGTCGATAGCTCAATCAAATAGCTAGATATTAAACTAGATATACAGGGTGGCCGCCAAGGTATGCGAGATACTTCGTTTATGAATTTTGTTCTAGGCCAAGCAATGGGACCACCACCAAGAACCGTAAGAAATTCGGGAAAAGGGAATATAATCATTTTGCTTAAAATTGGTCATAGAATTCATATACGAAGTATCTCACATGCCTCGGCGGCCACCCTGTATACAAAAGCAAGATTTTTGAAAACGGTAAATTTTTACACTTTTTTGAAAATAAAAATTTTTGTGACCACAAAACAAATTTCGTATTTTCAGTTTGTATGTTTAAAATGATAATATTGACAATGCCCATTGGGTTTGACCTTGTTCTAACTTAATAGAAAAAAAAACGACACAATTTTATATATTATTTACGCCACTATTATGTTTATTTCAGATAAGACTGTATAATGTATATGTAAAAAAATACCCATATATTTTTGTGCGAAAAGCAGTTTTAACTTTATTTATTAATTGATTTTACTTTTGAATCCTACTGCATTTAATTTCATTTAAAATGGTTTACACTCTAGAAGATGGAATTAAGATTGCTCTTAATTACGGCGCAAAAAATGAATCCCCGCATAGGACAGCGAATGTGTTTAATGAAAAAACATCCAGACCGTAATATTTCTCATGCCTATATTATTAAGCTTCTGGCAAATTTTAGGGCTACTGGTTCCATAGCAAACACAAAAAGCAGAAATCAATGGGTCTTAGATGAGGCGCACCAAGTTGAAGTTCTCAATGATCTGATGAGCCCGGTATGTGTGGAGAAGTGTCTGCACAACCTGGAATTTTAGATGGTTGAGTTTATAAGGTAACAAAATTCCACAAATTTCATCCGCATAAATTACAAATTCATTAAAAATCGGGAGATCATTACGCTGATGGAAGAAGGAATTTTGTGAAATGATGCCTAATTTATAAGCATAACACCAAATTTGGTGCGAAATGTTTATTTTTTTTTACGAGTATAACGGATCAAACAACGGCTGTATTATTGCTTAGATAAAAATATATAACATTTCTGGGCCCTTCTTTCCATTTCAAAATAAATTTCTTACGTGCAATATAATGTAATTTTATTAAAATATCAAATTATTCTAAAACCCCAAAACTAAGTAAAACTTTACTATTAACATTTATACTTTAACCCACTTTTTTAAACTATTTTCTCTTCTTGAAAATGTGGAAGTCTGAATGGTATAACGTAACATTGATTTTTCTTTTCCCGAAATAGATTATTTTTTAACATTTGTTCAAGACAGTTTATCACCCGGCATATTACTGGGATTTTTCCTCGTTTTTGGTATTGCTAAACTGCCTACCATAAACACTCCAGAGCACAATTCATTCTATATTTCCACTTATTCTTCTATAATACATTTATATGTATAAGTACATAATGAATTTTCGCACATCGTCGGGGTATATGAATCGCCATATGAATTTAACGGTAAATTCAATTTATTTTAAATTAAATAGTGATAGTTTTTATTCTTTATACTTTATGTGTCTCCTACATTTAACGTTTTCTTTTATCTTGTATAGAAAGCCCTGTAGTTATGACACAGATTTACTTAAGCTTGTCTGAAAGAGAAATGTAATTTTGTTATCATATCCAGTGGTACGCGATACTTTCCAATAAAATGTCTAGAGGGCGCAACTTGTAATAATAACAGCTTCTTTGATTTTATCCTGAAAACTTAAATCATACGGTATAATTATGATCTAATCGGAAAGTTAAAATTTTTACGAAAAAACGTGAAAACCGCAATTCGATATCTTCGTTCATTTCACAGTTATTGGCAAAAGAATAATTTTTAACTTTTTAATTGAAGAAGTGATTGTTGCATTGATGCAAAAACTACTTTAGAATTAATAACATAATTATGGAAAATTGAGGCATAATATAATATGGTGTTTTAAACAATAAATCTCGATAGCCGTGAAATAAAATCGGCAGGTTTCCATGGAGATGAATAAATTGGAATAGTAAACTATTTAATAGTATAATATATATATATATATATATTGGTGCACGGTATCTTGTCGCCTCCGGTACATAGATAAGGCGACCTGACCTCCGGGTCTTCCTATTGGTTTACATCGAAAATAAAAATATATATGGGGCCTTAAAATCATAACCAATCCGGATTCCTTAAGAGGGGAAAGTATTTTTTAATTTTTGAGGGGTCATATATAAACATATATGGGGAGCACAGATAGTACGATGTATCCTCCGATCCGCGTACATCTTGTTATCGCTATCACCTCCGACAGTGTTGCCACTTCATCGGAGGTCATAAAGACGCCTCTGTATCTGCATGCTGGGTTTTTAAAATAAATATTTGTGAAAGACTGAACGCCGTTTTCTATTTCGGCACCAAATGTGATATGTACAGGGGGATCGCGTATAATGTTACCACCCTTTAACTTCTTTGTTTCGCAATTAAGAAAAAACTGTTAAATACAAAAGTCGTAGGATTTAATGTAAACTTTTTGCAAAACATATTTTTGTAAATACAGAGTGTTGGATAAAAGCGTGACAGATCAAAGTTATATTTTTTTAAATGGAAAACCCTTATATTATTGCATTATTGGATTCTACGGACAATTCTAAACATAATTTAAAAATAACACTATGTATCTAAATTGATCCGTTTTCGAGCTATTGATGTTTGAAAATTACTATATATAAGAAATAAGGTCATGCAAGGCAAAATGTATCGTTTCCATGGATAACAATATTAACAATGTTAACTTGGTAAATTTCGTAACATGAATTGTCAATTTTGATAAACAGTAAGAATTTCTATTCAAAAATGCCTTATTCTATGGAAGAAAAGCAGACTATTCTAATTGCTTATATTAAAAATAATAATAATGTGAAAATGGCACAGCAAGAACTACGAAGAAATAATGCACGTTCCCTGTAAACAGACAATTGGAAAAATATTTATTAAATTTCAACAGAATTCAAACTTAAATAGAAAGAAAATACGTATTCCACAAGACGAGGCATTGGGCAACAGAAAATTTCCACAGTTACCGAGATTTCCAGTATCAGGGTCGTCAATCTGTAAATATATGGTGCGGCATACTTGATAATAAAATCATTGGGCCACATTTATTTAAAGACATATTAAATGGAAATATATATTTGCGATTTCTTCAAAATGAATTAGCAGACTTTCTGGATGATTTGCCACTAGCCGTTTAAACCAACTTATGTTTCAGCAAGACGGCGCCCCGCCGCACAACGTAATTGGAGTAACGAACTACCTCACTCAAATATTTGGAAACTGGATCGGACGGAATGGTCCGATTAAATGGCCGCCTAACAGTCCGGACCTCACACCATTAGATGCTTTCTTTTGGGGCACACTAAAAGATAGAATTAATGCGAATAATATAGAGAATCTTGAACACCTTAAAGTACTCATGACAAATGAAATAAATCTAATAAATACTAATTATCCTGAGTCGATCAGAAACTCCTTGGAAAAATTACGAAGAACCTTAATAAAGTGCATTAAAGTTAATGCCGGTCCGGTCGAACAACTCTATATTTAGAATACCTATATTTCTGCTCTATAGTCTGTAATAAAAGTTTTGCTTTGTTGTATTTAGTTAAAAGTTTATTTAATTACACATGTTAATCATTTTGTGCTTGATTTAAGCTAAGATCTTATACTATTTGGGATTTTTTTTTTAATAGCGGGCAAAATATTCAGTTCAGTATCGTCATCCTGTTATCCATGGAAACGATACCTACATCTTGACTTGCATGACCTTTTATTTTTTATATATTAAAATTTTCAAACATCAATAAGTCGAAAACGGATCAATTTAGATATTATTATATTGTTATTGTGTTATACAGGGTGTCCCACGACGATTTTCCCAGCATATTGCTCGGAAACGGAACCAGATAGAAAAAAAAGTTCAGGAAGAAAAATTGAGGGCTTGTAAGGGAGCATCTAGGAAGGGTAATTTTAGATATACAGGGTGCTTCAAAAATAGTAATATTGCTGTCAAGTCAATTTTTTTAAATAGAACACCCTGTATATTGTTAGTTTTTCGAGAAGCTTGTTTCAAGAGAAATTGAACCATACCATACTTGTTACGTTTCTAATTTAAAATGACTGAAATATGAGCGATTTATAACACTTTATTAAATTATGTAACAATCAATCGAAAATAAGAAGATAACTAAACAAAATTAATTACGACTCCGTCTCAAAATATGTTCAAATTGGTTACCACTCTCACTAATACAATATTCAAATCTGTTTATAAGATTTCTGGTACACGCTGCTATAATCATAGCTGGAGTTCGACAAGCTGCTATGATTTTGTTTTGCAAATCTTCGACATCTCTAGGTTAGTTTACATACACAATTTCTTTAAGATATCCCCAAAGAAAAAAATCTAAAGGTGTCAAATCCGGTGACCGTGGTGGCCACCGGATCACACCATTTCGGCCAATCCAGCGCACAGGAAACGTGGTATCTAAATAATTTGTAACTTGCCTGGCAAAGTGAGGGGGAGCTCCATCTTGCTGCCACCACATAGAGGCTCTTTCATTGATTGGGATATTTTCAAGTAATAAGGAAAGTTCGTTTTGAAGAAAATTTAAAAATCGTTCTTCATTTAGTGTCCCTTGGTAAAAGTAAGGACCTATAAGATAGCCAATAAATAAACCGCACCAAACGTTAACCCCCCAAACTACCTGAAAATTAGTCTCCTTCATCCAGTGCGGATTTGCAGATGACCAGTAGTGGCAATTGTGGCGATTTACTATATCGTTGTTGTGGAACCTACTTTCATCGCTCCATAAAATTTTGTTGAAAAAAAGACGGTCTTGTTCAAATTTCTTTGACATCTCAGCAATGAAATTTAGGCGGCGTTTAGGATCTTCAGGTGTTAAGTTCTGCACCAGATGAATTTTGTAGGGGTGGTATTTATAATCTTTTAGTGTCCTTTCAACTCTACTTTTTCCAATACCTAATTCTTCCCCGAGGAGTCGAGTTGAGACATGTGGATGCACTTGAACATAGGCCAAGATGTTAATATTGTTGTCTTCTGTTCAGGCTCGTTTTTTTCTTGGTGTTTGCGCCCTACCACTGGGAAAGGAGGTTATTGTTATTATTGCATATCTGTTCATGCTTTCGTAATTGATCATTTAATCGCTCATATTTCAGTCATTTTAAATTAGAAACGTAACAAGTATGGTATGGTTGAATTTCTGTTGAAACAAGCTTTTCGAAAAACTAACAATATACATGGTGTTCTATTTAAAAAAATTGACTTGGCAGCAATATTACTATTTTTAAAACACCCTGTATATCTAAAATTACCCTTCCTGGGTGCTCCCTTACAATCCCTCAATTTTTGTTCCTGAACTTTTTTTTCTATCTTGTTCCGTTTCCGAGCAATATGCTGGGAAAATCGTCGTGGGACACCCTGTATATAAATTATGTTTAGAATTGTCCGTGGAATTCAATAATGCAACAACATACAGGGTATTCGATTTAAAAAATATAACTTTGAACTGTCACGCTTTTATGCAACGTATCTACGAAAATATATTTTGCAAAAAGTTTACATTAAATCCTACGACTTTTGTATTTAACGGTTTTTTCTTAATTGCGAAACAAAGAAGTTAAAGCGAGGGTAACATTATACGCGACCACCCTGTATACACCCTGAGTAGAAAAATAAACTCAGTTATTATGTTGAGTATTATATTTAATAAACTAGTGAATATTGGGGAGTGCAGCAAATGAAAGCGTACTCTTTAAAGTTATTCCAAGCTTTCGGAAATCATATATTTCATTTCCATCCTCAGGGAGACTACAATTGTATATAAATTTAGATTAGGAAATTTGCTTACAACAATAAATAAATGATTTTACTTACAACTTTGTTGAGATTGTTCATAAGGATGTTCATAGAATTATTATAGGACATGCGAGAAGAAAACGTGTTGAAACGCAAGTCAATTACAATTAAAACCAAAGCATTCAACACGTTTTCTTCTCGCATGTCCTATATTAATTCTATGAACATCCTTATGAACAATCTCAACAAAGTTGTGAGTAAAATCAATTATTTATTGTTCTAAGCAAATTTCCTAATCTAAATTTATATACAATTGTAGTCTCCCTGAGGATGGAAATGAAATATATGATTTCCGAAAGCTTGGAATAACTTTAAAGAGTACTCTTTCATTTGCTGCACTCCCCAATATTCACTAGTTTATTTCTTAACTAGTCAGCAACGACTACCCTCTCGGTATTATATTTATATGGATACATACATTATGGTAAGTACAAGTGTGTAAAGAAAGTAAGTAATAATAAGTAAAAAGTAAGTAAAAGTGTTCTAAAAAAAGATATAAAAAAAATGAATAACATACAGTAAGTATGTCTACTTAACTAAAACTTTTTTATTATTAATTTTAAGGAAACACGCTATTTTTCATAAAAAGTTCTGCATAATCTAAAACCTAAAATGCAACCATCAGATATTCAATTTTTTCAATCGTATATGAGGCTAGTCAAAAAATATGAATTAGGCTCAAAAGTAAAGTGCCTTTCAATTATAGAGAAAAGTTCATCAGAACTGAAAACTACATTCAAATAGGCAACTGCATTCAAAAATCAGATCATTTGTTATTTTTTATCAAGTTTTTCAGATTTCTTACATTTTTAATTTATTTTAATTTTAATAATGAATATTAATCCGTTTTGTTTATTAAAGAAGTGATAACGTTTTAGTTTTTTATTCACTATATTATATTTTTGAAAAATACCAAAAACGATTTTCGGATGTAATTGCATACCTATTTCAGTGTAGTTTTCAATTCTGATCAACTTCTTTATAGCAATTTTTGAAATTGTCAAAAAAGAAGGTAAGTACTTTACTCTTCAGCCAAATTCATATTTTGGACAAACCTCGTATAAGATTGAAAAAATTTAGTATCTGATGGTTGCATTTTAGGTTTTAGATCATGCAGAGCTTTTTATGAAGACTCACTTTGAAAATGTATAATAAAAAAGTTATTCATAAAATTTCAACTTAGGAGGGCATACTTTACAACAACTAATTTTTATTAGCAAGTTTAATTAAAAGTTGCAGTTTGGATTCTCCAACTACAATGGTTCGATTCATATTTTTCTTCACAAGAAAATCTTTTATTTGTTGTGTTGATGAGTACATTTTTTTTTCAATATATGAAGCAAATTCTTCTTTTAACGCATTAACTTCTTCAGCGATCTATCTTAAAATTATTGTAAGTTAAGAGTTATCTGTATAGGACGGCTCACGTAAGATGACTAACTTTCCTTAGAAACTCGCAGAGATACAAAAAAAAAAGTTTTGTATACATTTATTTACTTTAAGGCGCATTTTCACTCTATTATATTTTCAGATATAGTCTATCGACTGGCCAACAGTTGCCAAATTAAAAATAATAATTTAATTAGATCATGTTAAAAAAGATTCTGGTACTTACTGCACAGTTTTAACATTTTCCCAGTCCTTAATAATTATTATTAGGTTACATTCAACTTATGCACCGTCACTAGCACGTATATATTTCGCAAGCTTCAAATATAATATAAAATTATATGAAAACGTCCTTATAACCTCCTCTTCGACGTTGTCATTTAGCGGAGGCGGGAAAGTAACGTATGTGATGCACACATGAGAATTTATATGGTAAGAGGCGACAACGTGCTTCCCGTAACCGTTTTGTGCAACACTAGCGCCAGTGATCTATACCGGAACTAAAAGCTCTTTTTGTATATGTAGAGGCTACGTTGGCGCCTCCGACCAAAATTTTATATTTAGGATGCTAGATGCCATCTGACGTCAGAACCATTAAAAGTATGGAGAAACGCTGTCGCCTCCGAAATCGGAGGCGACAACGTCATATATGAGGTGACAACGTTTCTTCGTTATCTACTTTGGAGGCGACAACGTACCCTTTATCAATATATATATACATATAAACTAGTGAATATTGGGGAGTGCAGCAAATGAAAGAGTACTCTTTAAAGTTATTCCAAGCTTTCGGAAATCATATATTTTTTTTCCATCCTCAGGGAGACTACAATTTTATATAAATTAAGATTAGGAAATTTGTTTAGAACAATAAATAAACGTTTTTACTTACAACTTTGTTGAGATTGTTTATAAGGATGTTCATAGAATTAATATAAGACATGCGAGAAGAAAACGTGTTGAAACCCAAGTCAAGTACAATTAAAACCAAAATCTGGAGACAATATTAAAAACATTGTTTATGGACATAGAAACACACAATTTAAAATAAAATCAAAATTTTGATGTTCACATTTTGAAAATTCGTTACTTAATAAAATTATGGAATTATTTAGCGGGAAAACATGACTTGCGTGTGTCACCATTTTAAGTAACTAACACAAAACAGATAAGAGGTTAGAAATGCGAACTACGTAGAAAACCAGAGAAACAAAGATTCAAGTTGGCCACCAGTCCACCCCGAGCGCTACGGTAGGAAATTTATTGCGGATGGCGGGTAGTTTAAATAACTCGTTTTCAAATTACTGGTTTACTGTTTAAACAATATTTGAGATTTTTAAAGACGTTTTATCGCTTTTTGAGTTAATTCACTCTAAAATACAATGTATTCACTAAATTTCAGAATTTAATGAATGTATGTATTTTATATCAAATTATACCAAAAAGTCAATAAATCTCATTAAAAACCAAATATTGTTGTTATTTATGAATGCCGATGTAAATAACAAACAAAGCTTATAAAGAAAAATTCAAAATTTATTTAAACTTTACCATAAAACATAATGTGAACAAATTCTGACAAAAATTGGTATCGAAACAATAGAAATACTTTATAGGTACAAATAGAAAACGTTCTGTAAAAAATAGTAACTAATAACAGCGACGTGACTAAAATGGTTCCAAGTGTTTAATGAACCAGGGTTTGCTCGAGGCAAATAGGTGAATTCTTGACATTTGAGCGTTGTCCCAAAAAAGAAGGTCTTCTAGTTACTCTACTGACTATTAATACAAAATAGCAATTAGCTGTTTATGTTTTGCACACTTTCTTAGTTCAAGTAAATTCAGTAAGTTACTTCAGCTTTGACCCATTTACATAAGAATCTTGCTTCCTCCCTTGCTTTTCTCTTGAACTTAGCTCAGTCAAGTGATAAAGATGTAAACAGTTATAGCCTCTGGTAGAAGGAAAATAATAAAAACGAATAAAAAATTATTGTGACATGAGTTAACCAGTGCCAAAAGTACTGGCACTAAATATATTTTCCTTCTTCCAGTAAATAACTCTTTATTACAGAAAATAAATTTAAAAAAATTGATATAAAAAAAAACATAACGGTCCAGGTATCTACTTGAAAGTGTCCATCCAGGTGAAAAATGTCTTGGTCAGGTGTAAAATCTCGTAGCCAGATGCATGATGTCTTAGCCAGGTGTAGGTCAAATGTTGCAGCCAGAGTTAAATTGTCACAGTATTTGGGCTTGATAAGGTGTCCGTGCAACAGAAAAAAATGTTAATGATTAGTACCAAAATGACTAACAGACTAAACAAAACATAATTTTTTAATTAAGTACTGAGAAACTGAGAGCAGTGAAAAAAAATTCGATAAAATATGAAGTGGAATGTGTACATGTGTCAAAAGTAGAATGGATACATTTAGAGGACCAAACAGAATGTTTTAGACTGCCAGTAAAAAAAAATTGAACTACCATAGTTCTACAGAGAATGTGGAAGTGATCCTAAAACATCAGGTGGTAAAAGCTCAGGGACAGTTTGAGAACAGCATTATAATTAAGCCTTTTTCAAACTGAGTTCTTAAATTGACAATCATTGAAATGATTTTCACAAATCCTGAAGTTTTTGCACTCGATGTCAAGATTAATATTACATTTATTCTTCCACACTCTTAGTCTTTCAACATCAGTAAGGGGAGATGTATAGAAAAATGGTTATTGACACAATTAGGGTCAGATGAAGATCTAAATGCACTCTTGCAACCGGGATATTTACAGTAAAACTTGATTTTGGTTATTGAATGGGCGACACAGGTTATCATAGATACTGATAGAGGCAAATAAGGAGCATACACTTAAATATAACACTTAAATTATTAAATGGCAAAGAACAAAATGAAAAACTTACACGAGGCTCAACATTAAAGCTCCTTCGGCATGACTTATCATAGAGTTCTATTTGCATTCGCTTGGGCTGTGGATATGTACCTCCTCTATAAACTATAGTTGGTAGACCTTTTTGAAGAGTATGCTAAAAATATTAGAAAATATCCAATTTGAATTTGAAAATTCAGCAAACCTAACCTTCAAGGCGTATATTTTACATTTAGGTTACATACCTGTGATATAAGGTCGCGTAACAATCCTTAAATTCTTTAAAACTCGTAAAACGGTCTGTAAAGGATTAAAACGGTAATTATGATATAAAAATTTAAAAAGAAATCAAGTTCTTACCAACAATTCGTTCTAGTAGAATCACTAACCACAAGAGTGACTGTAGACACCATCCAGAGAGATGTGCCCTTGCTGAACATTCAAATAATATGGACCATAACATTAACTTCAATTCAGCTGAGATTCTAACCTTACAAACTAATTATAAGAAAAGATTGTTTTTGGAAATGACATTTATTACTCAAGAACCCAATAGTATGAACAAAAGAACAGATATCCAACATTTAAGTGTAATCTATTCATATCTGCCCCACTTAGATAAAAATTTACGTACAATCAATGCAAATGATAACACTCCGAACCTCGTATAAATACATTTTAACGATTTAATTATGATATAAAAATTTAAAAAGAAATCAAGTTCTTACCAACAATTCGTTCGGGGGTTCACATTTTACAAAATTGACAGAACTTCTCTTCTTCTTCTTTTATCCAAAAAACAGATAATAAAGCCCTCCAAATAGTTGGCGTAATATATATTGCGTTTTTAACAAGGCCTGTCTCTTTTTATAGGGTAATATTATGAGAAAGAGAGAGATAGTCGACAGATTAATATGCAAGTCTGATTTGGCAAGGAGCACATGGTAGTGACCGTTCGAAGAGCCCTCTGGTGGACTGGTGGCCCACTAGGTTTTGTAACGGTTTTCTTGTTGCGAAGTTCCCCATATTAGTTTCACCCATGTGGTAACTAAATAGGTTAGGAAATACTGTCATTTTAGTATGTCATTGAATTTGTCAAAAATATTTTTAATGCGGTTTACAATAAGGATAATATTAAATCGAGAAATTTACGGATTCAAGTGTTATCATGCAGCAAACCTGAAAAATCGTTAAAATGTATTTATACGAGGTTCGAAGTGTTATCATTTGCATTGATTGTACGTAAATTTTTATCTCAGTGGAGCAGATATGAATAGATTACACTTAAATGTTGGATATCTGTTATTTTGTTCATACTATTGGGTTCTTGAGCAATAAATGTCATTTCCAAAAACAATATTTTCTTATAATTAGTTTGTGAGGTTAGAATCTCAGCTGAATTGAAGTTAATGTTATGGTCCATATTATTTGCATTTTCAGCAAGGGCACATCTCTCTGGATGGTGTCTACAGTCACTCTTGTAGTTAGTGATTCTACTAGACAAGGGCCTAGTAGTTTGACCTATATATACTTTATTACAGTCTGCACAAGGGATTTTGTAGACAACATCTGATAACTGATTAGACTGTGTTTTGTCTTTGAGTTTGGAGTGAATAGAGTTTATTGTAAGTACAGGCTTGTATGCAATCTTTATATCATTGATTTCTCTGAATAGTCTAGAAAGTTTTGGGGTGACATCCTTTATGTAAGGCAATGAAGTGAATTTGAAGTTTATAGTCGCTTTAGTTATATTTCTGTTTGTATTATTGATATTGTTCACGTTGGGTGCTTGTGGTATAGTGGAAGACGTGCTGAAAAGTATCTTTTTTACCAGTGTGGCAGGGTATGAATTATTAATGAAAAGTTTGAGGAGGATGTTAAGATTCTTATTTAGGAAAGATGGGTGTGAAATTGTCGAAACTCTCGTTTTCATTTGTTCTATTAGGTTCACTTTAACACTATGCTTATGGTAGGAATGGTAGTTTAAATATCTACCTGCACTACAAGGTTTTTGTACCAGTCTAGACTTACAATAAACTCTATTCACTCTAAACTCAAAGACAAAACACAGTCTAATCAGTTATCAGATGTTGTCTACAAAATCCCTTGTGCAGACTGTAATAAAGTATACATAGGTCAAACTACTAGGCCCTTGTCTAGTAGAATCACTAACCACAAGAGTGACTGTAGACACCATCCAGAGAGATGTGCCCTTGCTGAACATTCAAATAATATGGACCATAACATTAACTTCAATTCAGCTGAGATTCTAACCTTACAAACTAATTATAAGAAAAGATTGTTTTTGGAAATGACATTTATTACTCGAGAACCCAATAGTATGAACAAAAGAACAGATATCCAACATTTAAGTGTAATCTATTCATATCTGCCCCACTTAGATAAAAATTTACGTACAATCAATGCAAATGATAACACTCCGAACCTCGTATAAATACATTTTAACGATTTTTCAGGTTTGCTGCATGATAACACTTGAATCCGTAAATTTTTCGATTTAATATTATCCTTATTGTAAACCGCATTAAAAATATTTTTGACATATTCAATGGCATATTAAAATGACAGTATTTCCTAACCTATTTAGTCACTTAAAATTGTGGCACGCAAGTCATGTTTTCCCGCTAAATAATTCCATAATTTTAAATTAAGTAACGAATTTTGAAAATGTGATCATCAAAATTTTGATTTTATTTTAAATTGTGTGTTTCTACGAATCTAGGAAAAAAAACCCCTGGAAAAAAAACCCCGGAAAAAATACCCCCGGAAAAAATACCCCCGGAAAAAAAACCCGTAGGAAAAAATACCCCCGGAAAAAAAACCCCGATATAAAAACTTCTAGCGCAAAAAGTACCCCGGGAAAAAAACCACAGGAAATTTGCCTAAAAAACGAATTTATTGTATTTTAATTCTGTCATTATGATGCATTATACAAGTCGATATTTTTATACATTATTATACAAAAAGGTAATCCTAGGTATATAACTATAATTAATTTGAAATCAATCTATCATAGGCTTAAACCTTATGTTATGAGATATAGCACTTAAAAAATTTGCCAAGTCCCGTTCCTGGTTATTATACTGCTGGCATAACAGTTTTAACCTATCCTGCAGTATCTGGTATGTGGCTCGTTTTCTCTTAACTTCTGGCTCCAATTCCGCATTTTCAAGTTTTGCTGAATCCACTGCCAGTTCCATCCTCATCTTCTTAATTAGCAACCAGATAGACGGATGGTCTTGTCCAACGAGATTGGAGAATCTATTGTTCCATCCCTCTGTCTGGTTGTTAGTTCTGTCTTCATCGGATAAGGTGGCCTCATGTACATTCCATAGTTCCGGCGGGAACAAAGGAGCAATATTTCTAGTTTTTTCACCTACTTTTCGAATTGTACCGGAAACGTAAGTAGCGTCAAAATAGCTAATGAGTCGCGAAAACTCTTGCGCCTCTGGAGTTGTGTATAAATAGTCAATTCCTGCTTTTACTTCTAGTATAGGTAGAAAAGCCAGTCCATCGAGTTTTCCGCAGAAACTACTTAAGTTTGAATTTTCCATGTATGCTTTTTGCAGACCTAATTCTTGCACTTTTCTAAAACTATTCTGGCAAAGATGATAGAAGCAGCCTCTTATGGTAATATGGTCTCCCAGTACCCTACTTGCTGCCTGCATCGCTGCCTTCTCGAAGTCCATGTAGATAACCGATGGATCAGGAAACAAATCATGGTGGGCACATTCATCAATAAGCGTTTGTAGCATACTTTCGTAAGTTTGTTGGGTCTTCTTTTCTAGCAAGCAGTAAGCTGCTGTTACGATGGTGCCAGAAGGTGCTACGGGAACTCTTATGACGTAGAGCTGCTTAAAAAATGGCGGTGCTAGTGAAAAGTTTCCATCAAGGTACCAAGTGGCCGCTGCTGCTAAATACTTTAAGCAATAATCATCTGCAAAAATAATGATTCTTTCTTCGGCATCGACACCATTGTCATTTAAAAGAAATCTTGTATTTTCTGGATCTCCTGTTGTTTTCCATTCTTCTATGGACAAGTAAAACAAGACAACATTATTACCTTATTACTTACTTTTGTTATATGGTAAAAAATATATGGCAATCATAGCTTAGAATTAGATAATATAATTAATATATACCTTCTATAGCGAGGTCTGATAAACTAGCTGGCACCTTAGGATTGTGGTCCGCCTTAAAGTTCCTTAACGTCCTTTTCAAGTGATCCTCCTTGATTATTCGGCCCCTAACATCTCGTGGTAGTGCTGCTACACCCTCTGCATAAATTTGGGATGGCTTAGCTAATGTATCCTTGCAACGCTCCTTCATTGCGTACACTGCTTTTACCACTTCAACATTTTTTAAATCAGCCGGATGGTTGTGTTCAGCTCTTTTTTCCCCAGATTTGTGATTGGAGTCTGTTATAACCAGAGCTCTACACTTAAAAAAAAAACAATATTAGTGTTTCATACAAAAGTTGTTTGATATAAAGGATAATTAATTATCAATCAGTTATTTTGTTGTAACTTACCTTAAACGAGTTATATTTGCTGCACCTCCATCGCACAGTGTTAGCACAAGATTTGTGGACAGTATAAGTGTAACCGTCCCAACAAAGTTTTGGATTGCCGCTCGGTGTCTTTAAAAGTTCCATTGTTTTCTAAAAATTCGAACTTCACGCCACTCAACAAGAATTCTTAAAAATGTTGACGTCTTAAATTGTGTTTGTTGATACAAACATTTACGTTGTCCAGGCGACGCGATGCGGCCAACTTTGAGCAAAACCTATTGAATTTTTTCATGATTTTGATGTCTTGCGACCAATGTGATTGTGGAACTGTTACTTATAGACTTATATTGGTTAAACAGCGCTAACACGGCATCTAATCCACCTTTTTTGTTCATATTCGCCTTTTTCAAGTTCACCGGCCAATTATTTACCAGACGCTAGTCGTATCGTTCTCTCTGTACCCGTTTGGTACAGCTTGTGGAGTTTCTTTTATATTTTTTTCCTATGGGTTTTTTTTCCGGGGGTATTTTTTCCGGGGGTTTTTTTTTCCGGGGGTATTTTTTCCGGGGGGTTTTTTTTCCGGGGGTATTTTTTCCGGGGGTATTTTTTCCGGGGTTTTTTTTCCGGGGTTTTTTTTTCCGTTTACCGTTTCTACGTCCATATACAATGTTTTTAATATTGTCTCCAGATTTTGGTTTTAATTGTAATTGACTTGGGTTTCAACACGTTTTCTTCTCGCATGTCTTATATTAATTCTATGAACAGCCTTATGAACAATCTCAACAAAGTTGTAAGTAAAAACGTTTGTTTATTGTTCTAAACAAATTTCATAATCTTAATTTATATAAAATTGTAGTCTCCCTGAGGATGGAAATGAAATATATGATTTCCGAAAGCTTGGAATAACTTTAAAGAGTACTCTTTCATTTGCTGCACTCCCCAATATTCACTAGTGTATTTCTTAACTAGTCAGCAACGACTACCCTCTCTGTATATACATATATATACTAATTTCATTTTCAAAGGTGTTGTGTTGACCAAAGTTTCTCCGTGATTGTTGTTTTTATATATTTGTTATAAAAATTATCAAAATTTGTGATACATCCTTCAGCGACTGGCAATACGTTTAGGGCAAACGGGAAGTCTACGATCCATTCCAGTTCTTATTAGAAGACGTCCGGTAAGGAATACTGTTATAAAAATGTTATCTCGTACGTGGAAGCGGATTCGCATTTAAGCACAAGAGAAAATTCCTTAGATCTAGATATAAGTTGCACTGCAGCAGTATTCCGAATTTTAAGGGATTTTAGGATGCATCCCTATCATGTAGTTTTACAACAGGCCCTATCAGAAACTGATTTTGATAAGCGGCTCGACTATTCCTATTGGCTAAGAATGATTTGTACTGAAAATACTCAATTCCTCTTCCTGGTTTTATGGACTGATGAAGCCACTTTTAGTAACTGTGGCAAAGCTAATTTACAGAATATGCACTATTGGTCACAAACAAATCCTCATTGGATGTGCGAAGTTGATCACCAAAACAGGTGGAGTGTAAATGTATGGTGCGGAGTTTTAGGACCCAGGACTATCGAGCCGTTTATTTTTAATGGCCATCTGCATGGCGAATCTTTTTTAAACTTCTTAGAAAATAACTTGCCTATCCTACATTTATAAAGTCTTTCAATTGTTTCCTTAAAAAGTTTTTCATTATTATAATTTGTGGATCGTTGGCTTAAAACATTTCCCATAATTATTTTAATACTGTTCTGCCCTCCTAAGGAAAAGCATCCTCTCTGCCAATTTCGAGTATTGACGTTTTTTGCATTTTTTGTCCTATCTACAGGTGCTCTAACTTGTACTACCAAAAAAAAGTCCCATAGGCAGCAGAAAAAAGTAGAAAAATGCCTATTTTGTTTGTCCTAAATACACTTTTTCATGATATTACAACAATTTCTGTCCCAAGTACATGGTACTAAGTGAATTTGTCCCAACTACATTTAAGTTTGTAGATAGGACTGATCGGCCTAGTAATATTTCCACCTGTTATGTCCTAACTTGTTCTATAAGTGCAAAACAGATAATATTTCAACCTGTTTTGCTTGTGTTGACAATTTACTTTATATATACACTTAGGTATATCTTCTTTAATTTAGTAACCATAACGTTTAAGTTGCGCGTGGAAAAATAATTTGATTGAATAATTAAGAGCAATAATTCCTCCTCATCGCATTAAGTTTTGGGAAAAGTTCTGTCTCAAGAAAACCCCGCCATCGATAGTGAATCTGACAATGAGCTATAAATTTGTCTCATTTATTTTGTTATGTTAGAATTGTTTATAACTTTTGTACCTACCATACGTAACCAGTTTATTGTAGGTTTTATTATTATTTTTTTAGTTATTCTTATTACATACTATCAATTGCTTTAGTTTCCGAATGTATACCTAAAAATGTAAGTCCTATCTGCCATTTTTCCTAAAACCCCTAATGTTTTTGGATTTAATAGTATATTGCGCAACAGGGGGCGAAAATCAACGATTTCATGAGTGTGAAGCTAGCTGATATCACACTCGTGAAATCGTTGAGCCGCCCCGAGTTCCGCATACAATTTTTCATATAAAATGTTTTGAAAATATAACCTGAGATGCCTCGCAATTCTGTGTATTTGATGTTAATTACTTATCGTTGGACTCACACTCGTAGAGATCCAGAATAAAACCCAAGTCCTTTCTATTCACCAATCATTTATTTATATAGTGTGAAACGTTATTATACAAAAGGCGCCAGAAACAATATAGCAACTCTAACAACTCAAACATAATACAACAGATAATATAACCTCTAGTTTTTAATACTTACTAGTAGATATGTTAAATTACCTATCTTTAAATATAATACAGGCATTTCCAACACAAGAAACAGATCATAATTTTGTTATTCAGACATGCTTTCTTTTTTTGACAGACCAACATGAACATTGTCACAACCGAGTAAGTATCTTGTAGCAACGCAGACAGAACTAATGTTGCTAAATAATTATATCTCAACATACTGAAGATTATTTTAAAAACAAGTGATGTCTTTTAACAAACCTAAGTTACTTGACTAATTTGAATTTGAAGCGGTGCTTCGTATACGATATCTAGAGGGCTCTAACATCCTCCCTGAGGTACTTTTACCCATGTAAAATAGCTTAAAATTAGGTGCAGGGAATCACCAATGGGGAAATCTGCTATCGATTGGGAGTAACGTCAATGAAGAATCTTGCTTGTGGTGACTTCCGTATAATCTAGCCCTAAAACCTGCATCGGTTCGTTTCTCACATCCTGTTCTTGGGAAATATACTGTGTGAGAAACATGAGAATACTCTCCGATAGTGGTACATTTGAGACATCCTTGTTTGCCATTAAAATTTGTCACTTAAAAAAATAATTATTAAATTATACCTTCAAAACTATTCCGTTAGAAACATACAAAAAAATACAAAAATGTTTTATTCATAAATATTTACATAGTAATATTACTGTTTTTTCTAATTACCTGCACTTAAACCCACAGCGGGCTTTTGTATGCAACATAGGTAGGTAATTTATAAAATTTAATTTAAAAGATTCCCTACCTTTAATAAATGCCCTGCCAGGAGAATCACATATAAAGCAGTGAAATTTTAACTTTATCAATTTATTATTGAAAAGTAATCCGCCTTCTTCAAGCAAAATTTTCGCTTCTTCGACAAACGGTTGTAGGTAGGCGGATAGATTTGAAGGCTTTCCTTTTCTACAGTATATGCCAATAATCATGGGTTTTTGACTAGCTATCTCATAAATGTTAAAAAGAATGGGCCAAAGCTCAAGTTTGCTACTTTTGTATATTGGCAAACCATCCATACTCACATTAAGAGAAATTGTATTAGGTATGTCAGATAGTTCAGCAAGCATTTGCCTTAAGCTTAATTCCAACCCATGATGCCAACTTTTGTTATTGTAACCGTCCGATTTTAAAAGAGTTCTAGGGTCGCGGGAAAGTGTATTGGGAAAGCGACTATTTATATTCTGAAATAAAGCCCTTAGTGCCACTTGCGGTACATTAAAAGAAACAGCCCACAATCTCATACTCTTTACAAACTCTATATTTCTTTCCGCATTATTTATATTAGACTGATTTTCCTCATCTAATTCATCCAGTTCTACTTCCCAATTATTTATTACATCTTCATATTCTTCAAAGACTTCTTGGTTCAACCTCCTGAATAATAGTATATTATTAACCAAGGTTTAGACAGCCATTATTATTGCCCAAGGGGCAAGTTTAAATCACGAGGAGCGGAGCGATGAGGGATTTAAGATGCAAGGGCTATAAGCTGTCTAAACCGTGGTTAATATAATATTTCTTCCATTACTACAAACTTTTATAAGACATTTATCTTTATAGTATTAATAATTATAAAAAATGATAGGTAGGTATAAGTATATTTTTTAATCAAGTTACCTGGGCTTTGGAATGGGCAAAATATTTTGTTGTTTTGTCAGGTGGCTTTGTAAATGTCAATTTTTGTTCATTTATGTCATCAGATTTCACGAGTTTTCCGTTTTTTTAAAAAATGAGCGAAGAAAATGTTAGTGATATTATTATGTGTACACCTCCAGAATTAAGGATTTTACAATATCAAGCATCTCTAATAATCTAATATGTATTGATAATAATTATCTGGTTGCCCAACCACATTCATGTTTATGAATTAATGTTGTAGAATCAAAAAATCAAGTTACCTGCGTTCAAATAGATTCTTGAAGATCGGTCAATAATGGATTTCAATGCCTTATTATTGACCATGGTCTTATAAGGTAGGGAAAAACGATTTCAAACGTTAATAATCGGTCAATAATGGCGATGTTATAGGTTAGTAGTGGAAAAAAGCATTTTCATTGGAATCAGTTGGTTCAACATTACTTGAAGCAAAATCATTTTGTTTATCTGGGTCACCTGCTGCTTCCTTTATTGAGAGATCTAGTGTATTACCAATAATAACTTCACTACCTAAGTTATTTTGTTAGCACCTGTTAACTTTTCTGTAAAATGCACCACTTGTTTTAACTTTTTTCCATTTGCCTACTTGCGAATTCGTAATAAAGGCCACGCGTGTGGTATTATTGTCACGGTAAGATCAAAATATAATAATGGCGATTGGCGAGCAAGAATGTCTTATTCGTTTTACAAATGTATTAATAAATGCTTTTGTATCCTTAAAAACATTTTTGTGTTTTATAATTATTATACAGTGACCGGCAGAAAGTGCGCAGCATATGGGAAAGTTTTTTTATCTTTAAGTTTAGAAAATTAATTTTATTTTAGATAGGTTCTGCATGTTCTCAATCCAAAATAACACCCATTAAATCCGGTAAAAGTCGTCTTATGGTATACGAGGTAGGACCAAAAATTTTAAACTCCGCTAAGAGTAAAGTACCTCCATCTTTCATTTTAGAATATTTTTTTACTAAGAATTATTGTTTTAATTTCAAAGTTATACCCAAATTCCAAGTTTCGCTTATTTTGGACAAAAAAAAATGGATTTAATCGTGTTTTCCGAATCCTCCTGTATAAAAAATAAATGGCAACCGAACACTACGTTAGTTTGTTTTCATAATATTATGGCTTATTACATACTATCAATTGCTTTAGTTTCCGAATGTATACCTAAAAATGTAAGTCCTATCTGCTGTTTTTCCTAAAACCCCTAATGTTTTTGGATTTAATAGTATATTGCGCAACAGGGGGCGAAAATCAACGATTTCATGAGTGTGAAGCTAGCTGATATCACACTCGTGAAATCGTTGAGCCGCCCCAAGTTCCGCATACAATTTTTCATATAAAATGTTTTGAAAATATAACCTGAGATGCCTCGCAATTCTGTGTATTTGATGTTAATTACTTATCGTTGGACTCACACTCGTAGAGATCCAGAATAAAACCCAAGTCCTTTCTATTCACCAATCATTTATTTATATAGTGTGAAACGTTATTATACAAAAGGCGCCAGAAACAATATAGCAACTCTAACAACTCAAACATAATACAACAGATAATATAACCTCTAGTTTTTAATACTTACTAGTAGATATGTTAAATTACCTATCTTTAAATATAATACAGGCATTTCCAACACAAGAAACAGATCATAATTTTGTTATTCAGACATGCTTTCTTTTTTTGACAGACCAACATGAACATTGTCACAACCGAGTAAGTATCTTGTAGCAACGCAGACAGAACTAATGTTGCTAAATAATTATATCTCAACATACTGAAGATTATTTTAAAAACAAGTGATGTCTTTTAACAAACCTAAGTTACTTGACTAATTTGAATTTGAAGCGGTGCTTCGTATACGATATCTAGAGGGCTCTAACATCCTCCCTGAGGTACTTTTACCCATGTAAAATAGCTTAAAATTAGGTGCAGGGCATCACCAATGGGGAAATCTGCTATCGATTGGGAGTAACGTCAATGGAGAATCTTGCTTGTGGTGACTTCCGTATAATCTAGCCCTAAAACCTGCATCGGTTCGTTTCTCACATCCTGTTCTTGGGAAATATACTGTGTGAGAAACATGAGAATACTCTCCGATAGTGGTACATTTGAGACATCCTTGTTTGCCATTAAAATTTGTCACTTAAAAAAATAATTATTAAATTATACCTTCAAAACTATTCCGTTAGAAACATACAAAAAAATACAAAACTGTTTTATTCATAAATATTTACATAGTAATATTACTGTTTTTTCTAATTACCTGCACTTAAACTCACAGCGGGCTTTTGTATGCAACATAGGTAGGTAATTTATAAAATTTAATTTAAAAGATTCCCTACCTTTAATAAATGCCCTGCCAGGAGAATCACATATAAAGCAGTGAAATTTTAACTTTATCAATTTATTATTGAAAAGTAATCCGCCTTCTTCAAGCAAAATTTTCGCTTCTTCGACAAACGGTTGTAGGTAGGCGGATAGATTTGAAGGCTTTCCTTTTCTACAGTATATGCCAATAATCATGTGTTTTTGACTAGCTATCTCATAAATGTTAAAAAGAATGGGCCAAAGCTCAAGTTTGCTACTTTTGTATATTGGCAAACCATCCATACTCACATTAAGAGAAATTGTATTAGGTATGTCAGATAGTTCAGCAAGCATTTGCCTTAAGCTTAATTCCAACCCATGATGCCAACTTTTGTTATTGTAACCGTCCGATTTTAAAAGAGTTCTAGGGTCGCGGGAAAGTGTATTGGGAAAGCGACTATTTATATTCTGAAATAAAGCCCTTGGTGCCACTTGCGGTACATTAAAAGAAACAGCCCACAATCTCATACTCTTTACAAACTCTATATTTCTTTCCGCATTATTTATATTAGACTGATTTTCCTCATCTAATTCATCCAGTTCTACTTCCCAATTATTTATTACATTTTCATATTCTTCAAGACTTCTTGGCTCAACCTCCTGAATAATAGTATATTATTAACCAAGGTTTAGACAGCCATTATTATTGCCCAAGGGGCAAGTTTAAATCACGAGGAGCGGAGCGATGAGGGATTTAAGATGCAAGGGCTATAACCTGTCTAAACCGTGGTTAATATAATATTTCTTCCATTACTACAAACTTTTATAAGACATTTATCTTTATAGTATTAATAATTATAAAAAATGATAGGTAGGTATAAGTATATTTTTAATCAAGTTACCTGGGCTTTGAAATGGGCAAAATAGTTTGTTGTTTCGTCAGGTGGCTTTGTAAATGTCAATTTTTGTTCATTTATGTCATCAGATTTCACGAGTTTTCCGTTTTTTTAAAAAATGAGCGAAGAAAATGTTAGTGATATTATTATGTGTACACCTCCAGAATTAAGGATTTTACAATATCAAGCATCTCTAATAATCTAATATGTATTGATAATAATTATCTGGTTGTCCAACCACATTCATGTTTATGAATTAATGTTGAAGAATCAAAAAATCAAGTTACCTGCGTTCAAATAGATTCTTGAAGATCGGTCAATAATGGATTTCAATGCCTTATTATTGACCATGGTCAATAATAACTTATAAGGTAGGGAAAAACGATTTCAAACGTTAATAATCGGTCAATAATGGCGATGTTATAGGTTAGTAGTGGAAAAAAGCATTTTCATTGGAATCAGTTGGTTCAACATTACTTGAAGCAAAATCATTTTGTTTATCTGGGTCACCTGCTGCTTCCTTTATTGAGAGATCTAGTGTATTACCAATAATAACTTCACTACCTAAGTTATTTTGTTAGCACCTGTTAACTTTTCTGTAAAATGCACCACTTGTTTTAACTTTTTTCCATTTGCTTACTTGCGAATTTGTAATAAAGGCCACGCGTGTGGTATTATTGTCACGGTAAGATTAAAATATAATAATGGCGATTGGCGAGCAAGAATGTCTTATTCGTTTTACAAATGTATTAATAAATGCTTTTGTATCCTTAAAAACATTTTTGTGTTTTATAATTATTATACAGTGACCGGCAGAAAGTGCGCAGCATATGGGAAAGTTTTTTTTATCTTTAAGTTTAGAAAATTAATTTTATTTTAGATAGGTTCTCCATGTTCTCAATCCAAAATAACACCCATTAAATCCGGTAAAAGTCGTCTTATGGTATACGAGGTAGGACCAAAAATTTTAAATTCCGCTAAGAGTAAAGTACCTCCATCTTTCATTTTAGAATATTTTTTTACTAAGAATTATTGTTTTAATTTCAAAGTTATACCCAAATTCCAAGTTTCGCTTATTTTGGACAAAAAAAAAATGGATTTAATCGTGTTTTCCGAATCCTCCTGTATAAAAAATAAATGGCAACCGAACACTACGTTAGTTTGTTTTCATAATATTATGGCTTTTTAAAATAAAAATATAAAAATATTAAATATTTTTGCTGCACACCGTATTTTATTTTCTGAGGGAGCAAGTTAATTTCATCTAACTGATATTTTTGATTTACTTTGACTTAAAGCATCTCCTAAATAGTTTTTTATACATTGAAGTATGCATAGAAAGTTTCTTTTTGATTTATAAAGAAAAAAAATTTAATTAAAAATATGTTTTGAACGGATTTTATTTCTCACGCAAAATAAGGATCAATAATATATTTTGTACACATTTTAAATAATTTTAAAATTATGTTTCTTCAAAAACTGAATTTTTATGCCCCAAGGGCAAGCTTAAAGCCTAAAAATAATAACACAAATTAATTTCCTTCTCATAATCTATACTACTTAAGATCAAAGCAGCCATGTAAACATGTCAAACATTGAAATTAAATTAATGACATTTAGTTAATTCTGCTATAAAAATGGAAGTTGAAAAGTTGTCTTTACAGGAGAAAATTGCAATAGTTTAAATTCATGGGGACAATGAATGAATGGACACTTATCGCGAGACAGCAATTATTTTAACAATAGATACAATAAAAATGTTCGCAATTCCACTATATTTAAAATTGTCAATAAATTTAAACAAAGTGGATCGGTGGAAAATAAGTATAGAACTGTCCATAGAAAAACTGCAGCTACGGAAGAAAACGCTTTAAATATTTTGTTATCAGTAAATGAAGTTCCTACGATGCCGTTGTCCGAAAGAGAAGAACAAGTTGGTATTTCAGAAAAGTCTATTAGAAGGATATTTAAGAATCACAAGTATTTATCATATAAACCCAAATTTCTGCATACTCTTCAAGATAGGGATCTAGATGCAAGGCTTGACTTTTGCTTTTGGTTTCAAGGCAAAAAAGAAGATGATCCACATTTTGATAATAATATATTATTTACTGACGAAGCAACCTTCACAAGCAACGGCACTGTAAGTTCCCAAAATTGCAGGTGGTGGGCTGACCAAAACCCCCATTTTATAATTAAATGTAAAGATCAATATTCTTTTAAGACCAACGTTTAGTGTGGTATATTAAATACTCAAATAGTGGGGCCATATTTCTTCAGAGAAAATTTAAATGGCGCTAGATATTTAAACTCCTTGCAGAATGAAATAAGCGATTTTCTCGATGATCTGCCCTTAAACTTAAGAGAAAATCTGTATTTTCAACAATGTTTGGACCACAGTGTAAAAAAGTGCTACCCTGTATTAAAACATTTGAATATCCCGCCATTTATCGGGATCACGGAAGTCAAGTCAGTTGATCATGGACGACACACGTCGCGGGTCGCTCTGATTTCGGTCCACCAGAAATTGCATAAAAGTAAGTAAAAAAATACATAATCATTTTAAAGTTGTTAGCAAAACACATTGCTCGACGTTCATTAACTAAATATACAGTCCGCTAAAAGATTTCGAAGGGAAAAAGCACATCGAACCTAGTATCCGTTCACATCGGGTACTAACATTTTGGTCCATACGAGCCACATCCGAGAACCGGGGAGTGAAAATAGTGCATAAAGTGAATATATACAACTAATTTGTGAGTAAAACGCCCAAAAAAGTGTTTATTCGAAAAAAGAGAAAATTTCATCATCGGTCCAATTATCGGAAAAGCGCGCTAAATAGCAATCAACGTTCGAACGCTCTCGTGCACAATCGGGGTTGTTCGTAGTTTAGTGTGACTAATCGGTATAGAGGGCGCGTTTACATCCGCTAGTGACAGTGACAACCAATCAGCTGGAGCACCGAGAGCACGTGGCTTTCATACCCATGTGTTTTACATAACACGTTGGATTAACAGTGTTGCCACATCTTATGAGCTTTCAGAGACGGTGAAACGGTAAGTGAGTCTTTATTTCTATTTTTGAGTTCCTCTCCTTTCCTTTAAATAATTCAACACAATGGACGATTTAACGAGAAAGCGAGCAGCGATTAAATCGAAATTGACAAGATTTTCAAACTTCCTAACATTGAAACAAGTGAAAACCCACCCAAACTTTACAGAAATTAAAATCAGAAACTCAAAAGCTGAAGATTTTTTAGACGAATTTGAGCAAGTTCAATTCAAGAAGAGATTGAAGCACAATTACCAGATACTAACGAAGCTCAACAAACTGCAGAACGAGACCGGAGTAGTTTTGAACAGATTTACTACAATGTAATGGCATCAGCGGAAGCATGTTTAAATGATGACGAGGCACAAAACCCAAATATTTCACAAGTAAATCAACAATCACAGTCGCAAGGATTTACAAGTCCCAGTTTGCGTCATCAGGCACAGATCAAGTTACCACCTATAACATTACTACCACTTGATGGCTCTTATGATAAATGGAATGTTTTTCAAGACACGTTTATTGCGCTTATTCATGACAACAGATCGTTATCAGAAATCGAAAAATTTGATTACTTGCGGGGTTCACTTACGGGACACGCTCAAAATATATTGATAAATTTAGAAACCACTTCACAGAATTACCAAACGGCTTGGAGTTTAGTAAAAGAGCGATATGAAAACAAAAAGCTTATCACACAAAATCACATTAAAGCTTTGTTTGAACTTGCACCAGTACCAAGAGAAAATTTTGAGCTACTGAGAAAGTTTCTAGACACAATTCAAAAACACGTAGGGGCTCTCACAGCTCTTGGTGAACCTACATCACAGTAGGATTCACTTGTACTTTATTTATTCTCATCCAAACTCGACAATCAAACGCGTAGGGAATGGGAATCAAAACAATCACAATCAATATTAAAATTGACCTTTGCAGATTTTTGCGAATTTTTGCAGCAAAAATGTAATTGGTTGGAGACCTTACACAGAAGTTCCACAGCACCTCAGTTGAAGCCTCAAATTCCTACACATGGACAAGTTACGGCATCACCAAAGTATTCACAGAATTCATATTTTTCTGGACAAGAAAATACATCAGATAAATGTTTAATTTGCGGCAAGGCACCACACAGACCTTATGCTTGTGACAAATTTATAAACATGACTCTAGGAAATTGTTCAGCAGAAGTAAGGAAGCACAAACTTTGCTATAACTGTTTGCATAATGATCACAAATATGAAGATTGCCACGCAGGCTTTTGTAAAAAATGTTTGAAGAAGCACAACACTCTCCTACATCATGACAGTTACCGACGGAACAATAGTAATCCTGATAGTAAAAGAACCTATAGCAGTAACACTTGGGGTAATACACATGTTAATCGAACCTCACTATGTTCAACACGGGACATACATTCTACAGTTATCCTTACGACAGCAGTCGTAGAAGTGTTCAATCAAAAAGGACAGAAGTCTACATGTCGGGTGCTTTTGAATTCAGGATCAGAATTGAATTTTATCACGAAAGAAGCGTGTGACATTTTGGGCATAAAACCAAACCGAACAGACGTACCAATAAATGGGATCGGAGATACCACAACAAAAATATCTGAAGTCGCAACAGTGGCCATAAAATCTAGAATAAATTCATTTCAGAAAACTCTAAATTTTATGGTATTACCTAAAATCACAAGTAACCTTCCAGTGGGCAGTGTAAACATGAATAATTTCCACATTCCAAGAAATATAAATTTGGCTGATCCAGAATTTTATAATTCACGTGAAATAAATATGCTAATTGGAGCCGAAATATATATGGACCTTCTTTGTGTTGGACAAATAAAGGCTAAAAATCAACCTACATTACAAAACACAGTTTTTGGACGGCTAGTTTCTGGAAAAACGAATTTTAAAACGCCACAGCACTGTTTCGTTGTTAATCGTGCAGTGTCAGCACAAACGTTGAATCAGCAAGTGGAAAGGTTTTGGGAAATAGAGGAAATATCTACCAAACTCTTGCTAACCCAAGAAGAAAAGGAATGTGAAATGAATTTCCAAAGAACACACACTAGAGACGCTAATGGAAGATTTGTAGTTCGACTTCCTTTCAAGGAAAATCCAACTAAACTTGGCAAATCGCGAGAAATCGCTGAAAAAAGATTTAACAGCTTAGAAAAGAGACTTTGCAGTAATATGGAAATAAAGAATCAGTATCAAGACTTTATGAAAGACTCTCAGGAGTTAAATCACATGATAAAGGTGAACCTTTAAGAAGATTCTGGATATTTTTTGCCGCACCATTCAGTAATTAAACGTGACAGTTTAACAACTAAACTAAGAGTAGTTTTTGATGGTTCGTGTCCTACATCTTCAGGACTATCACTAAATGACACACTAATGAAAGGCCCAACGATTTAGGATGACTTGTTCACAATTTTAGTGAGATTTAGATTTCATGCATATGTTCTCACAGCAGATATTGAGAAAATGTACCGTCAGGTTAAAATTCACGAAGACGATGCAAAATATCAGAAAATATTATGGAGAGATGATCCTGAAAAATCGGTCGAAATTTACAGCTTAACCACCGTCACTTATGGAACGACCACAGCGCCATATTTGGCTATCCGTAGTTTACAACAGTTGTCATATGATCATGGCACAGAGTATCCTGAGGCAGCAAAAACTCTGCTGCAAGATTTTTACGTTGATGAACTTATAACTGGAACATCCAGCCAATCAAAGGCAAAGATGCTACAGAAAGAATTAAGCGCATTGTTGAAACTGGGATGCTTCGAGCTAAGAAAATGGAGAACCAATAGTCCTTACATATTTGATAAAGAGAGCAGAGATCTAGAAAACCACCTACTTCCACATGACAAACTAGAAAGTTCAAAAACCTTAGGATTAATTTGGAACTCTATTGATGATGTATTCATGTTTTCGATAAATCAAAATGACAATAAAAGGGTGACAAAACGAACAATTCTAAGCGACATTGCACAAATTTTTGATGCGTTAGGAATATTGGCCCAGTCATTCTTACCGCCAAACTAATACTTAAGAAATTATGGATACTTCAATTAGATTGGGATGACACACTACCCCTTTCAGAATATAATATTAGGATTCAGTTGCAACAACAATTACCCCTGCTGAATAACTTAAAAATTCCTAGAAATGTGACTGCTGCTTTTACACATGGAAATGTACAGGAGATTCAACTGCATGGCTATAGCGACGCCTCACAAGAAGCATATGCCGCATGTGTATACGTCAGAGTCACACATGAAGATGGAAGTATTTCATCACATTTACTGTGTTCAAAGTCACGAGTCGCTCCAGTTAAGACTCAATCATTACCTCGCTTGGAACTATGTGGGGCACACCTACTTTCAAAATTAATTTTTAAACTAAAACAAGCGTTACGAATTCACATTCATGAAATACATTTGTGGATAGATTCGACCATCGTCTTATGTTGGTTGTCATCACTTTCCAACACATGGAAAGTTTTTGTGGCTAACAGAGTTTCTCAAATTCAAGAGAACACCAAAGATGGCAATTGGCGACATTTTCCTACGAAAGACAACCCTGCAGATCTCATATCGAGAGGTCTCATGCCTGATCAGTTGTTACACAATAACCTCTGGTGGTCTGGACCTCAATGGCTTGTACAAGATAAGTGCAATTGGCCTAAACTAACAACAACACAATTTCATAACGATGAAGAATTAGAACAAAGAAAACCAAGGTGTTTGGCAGTAACTGTCAACAGGAATGAAATTTTTGACAAATATTCATCAATAAAAAGGCTAAAAAGAGTGTTTGCCTATTGCCTAAGATTTATCCATAACGCAAGGTATAAAGAAAAGAAAATTATTGGCAATTCAAATGCAAGCGAGCTTTATGACTCACTAAATTTCTTAATCAAACTTTCCCAGTTTGAAGACTTTCCAGAAGATATCGCAGCATTAAAGAAAAACAATGAAGTAAAATCTGGTAGCAAATTGCTAAGTTTGAATCCCTATATAGACAAAAAGGGACTTTTACGTGTGGGAGGACGATTAAAAAATGCAAACATATAATATTTTCGGCCAGTAAACCTGCAAGATGGCGACGGGCAAATCATGTCAGTGCTCTCAAATCACGTTTAAACGAAGATAAAAAGTTACTAGGATTTCACACCAGAAATTATTAAAATTAAATTCCAAACATTAACAAAAGCAACTTTTATTAGGTACCTAGATCGTATATCTATCATGTTTCCTCGTGTTGAGTTAAATACATGCAAGAGAGAGACACACACCGGTGCTAACTAACACGAACCATTATACGATCACAGGCCAGGTTAGGCTTTGCTTCTTCGCTGCTATAGTTGTAATAGTACGGGCAAATCAATAAATTTTAATTAATTTTTAGGATAAACGCTTACCCACTACGAAAAACTTCGTTTTTAAAAACGCTAATACCGACCTCCATGTTTATGATTGTTCGCTAAGATAATGCAAGTCAAAACAACTCTTTCTCTATATTTATATTTTTATGAGCTTTCGATTTTTAAGTAACCGTAAAAATTTTTTTTTGCATTTCCTTCCTCTAAAAACATTTATCAAAGCTGGCCAGTTGGTTTAAACCAGTGCCAAAAAAGTCATATACACATACACACACACACACACACACACACACGTACTTGTTCTCATATTTAAAGTGGCATCTAGGCTATAACCCCAATTGTGGTCACATGCGAATATCGGCAACACCCGGTCTGCAAAAAAAATTGGCAACACTGTGCACCGACGTGCATTACGATACACTCCATTTTAGCCAAGATAGGAACCATTAATTATCCTAAATAGTGGCATCGATGCCACAAGAAATCGGAAGTGTATAGGTGATGTTACAATAAATACAACGAGTGTGTGTGTATGCGTTGCTACAGCAAATACGCTGCATGACGATGTGTATACCAAATATCTATACTTTTATTTATTGCTTAAAAACTTCGAGCTCTATAGCATTTTTAAAATAAATAATTTTTGAGAATAGAGTATTTTTGGTTTTTTCCCTTTTAAATCCATCTTGAAATTTATGCAATTTTGGCCATTGTATGAATAGTCAACCGCTATATTTAGATTCCCTTTCTCAAATTTTATATTTTTAATTTAACTGATTTTTATAAGTTTCCCGTTATTTCATTTGAATTTACTCGCTTTTAGTACATCATCAGCTATCTTTTTTCATTCTCAGAAGTCGCTAAAGTCCATTTTTATTGTTTCAAATGGTTTCGGTATGGTGCGAGAGTTCGCTATCAATGTACACCATTCTGATAGAGCCCATACTATCCGTTTCTTGATAAACCGCTCTATTGTTGCGTGAACGGAGTCGACAGGCATATAAGTATGACCTGGTAGTAAGTATCGCACACTGATTGACGTTAAATGAACCAAGTCCTTAAGAAGTCGAGAACATTACCAACATTGCTTTGTTTTTATTCTGACCATAACAACTATCACAATTTAGTGATAGGTGTTTGACGGTTTGTCGTCCATCAATTTCTTGCAAATACTTATACATTATGGTGCATATTTCGTTACTGCCACGTCCTCTGTCACATTCTCCCCATAAATAACAAAAGCCATTTTGAGTTCCACTTTCGTAAACAGTAAGGTTGTAATAAGCATACTTCCTGGCATAATACAAGAGCAAATCGTCCCCATGGGGTGTGTTTAACACCTTCTGCAGGTCGAAACTGGCACATAAAAATTCTGAATCTAAAACAGCTTTCTTCTGATCACCTAGAAATAAATCCTTACAAATATTTTTGCTTTCCAGATGTTTTTCATATAATTGCTTTGTTTCTACTGTTTCCTCAAAGTCTTTGTCCTTTCTCACTTCACAAACTTTGCACTTATCTTTCTTCGGCAAGTCAAATTCGATATTAAATTCCGTCTTAAAAATCTTCCGGAAAACTTGTAGTTAAACGATATTGTTTTTAGTTGTTATGCCATTTTCTAACTGATTTTTCTTAAAATGTCCGTATAAGGATGATAAGTTGCGAAATTCTGTGGGTAAGTATTTTCTCGATGTTTGATTCCTGCAATAATGAGATGGGACTGCGGGGAGTGTTATACCCCGCAGCTTGATGGTAAAACAGGCAATGAAAGGGAGCGGTTTGCAAGCGTGGTATACGGTAAAGTAGTTTGAGGCCTACGGAGGCGCGGTGCTTAAGGTTATTCCGGTTCCTTAGTGATAAGAAAAACTCTACAAAAGGGTGTTCAAAAATATTCTATTCCCAATCTAAGTTAAACGCAATTATGGTAACAGCAAATCACAATGTTAAATATGGCAGATTTCAGCAATTATTCACTGACAAAATACATTTAGTAAATATGGTTCAATAAGAAATATGCATAAAATAAATGGGTTAATTCAACTTTTACTTACAACAGTAAATCACAATTATGTAACCTAGCATTTCTCTCTCACACTCGATGGTTCTAGGATTATTCGCTCTGTACAGCTCGGTTATTAACCCACACCTGAACGTTTGGGCTGAAATATAGGTCGTTGACTCTACTTTCACGTAAGGAATCCCTTTTTCTGAGAATTGGCTAGAGATTTAGATAAGTTTCGCTTGCGAATATTTTAAGTCTATTTTTCACTGTAAAGTTTGTAGGTTTATGAGAAAAGCTTCACTGTAAATATTAATCTCGAACTGAGTAGGTTTTTGGTAATTAAACTGATTTTTAAAATACTGTAATTCTAATTTTAATTTATTTGGTTAAACCGGGGTCTTAAAAGAATATTTATAATGGTTCTCTCAGAGACTTGGTTACTAAACTTTTGCGAGAAGCGGTGTATGTTTTGACTAATTTTTGACTTAAGTCGCGGCACTATACTTGGATATACGTTAATGAAAATGTCTTAATACTTTGACTGTACTGGATGGCGTAGATAGGTTTTCTTTGTTTTCAATTATTTTGTATGGAACTGAACTGCACTGTACTGAACTTTTTACTTTGAACTGCACTGACTTCTTCTGGACTGTTGTGAACTGTAGTAAACTGACTGAACTGTTTTGAACTTTTGTGAGCTCTGGGGAACTGACTTTTTCTAGGCGAGTTAGCGTTTTTATAGCCTCTCTAAATTTGCGTAGGTGCAAAATGGGAATCTTGACTATCACATCCGAGTAAGTAAGGGAAATTTTTAAGTCAAACTCCGCCTTCAAGAGGTGGATTGAAAAGTCCCTTCTACTTGACTTAGGTGGTATGCGGTCATCAGTTACGAATTCTTTTCTAAGAATTTAATGTGAAATGTAATAAAATTTTATGTAAAACGATTAATTTTTATGACCGTCTTCCGTTTTAAGCTTCTATTTCGGAGTTGAGTAACCTTGGTTCGAGATGATCTCATTTTTTGTGGGAAGGCATTAGAATACTTGAAATTTTTGGTGGTGTGATGTATCCAATGAGAATATAATATATTTTGCAATAGTA
The DNA here is from genome assembly GCA_963920685.1 of Polydrusus tereticollis. Taxonomy (NCBI): domain Eukaryota; kingdom Metazoa; phylum Arthropoda; class Insecta; order Coleoptera; family Curculionidae; genus Polydrusus; species Polydrusus tereticollis. Next base: position 59,639,497 of record OY987335.1, read on the forward strand.
GGACGCTGGGCTGTCTTTAGCTGTTAGAAATATTTTTTGGGCGTGGAGAGATATGCGCCTGATATGGTAATTGTCATTTTTTCTGGACGCTTGTGGCAGGCGAATAAAGTGATGCTAATAACCTTTTGAAAAGATGAAATTGTATTAATTTACTTTGATAATATGGATTCTTTTTCATTGATTTCGGTATCTTATGTGAAACATTTTTATTTAGAAATACACCAGGACTTCGCAGTCCGTCACAGGAGCATCGTGATAAAATCTAGAACATTCTGCTTCTGCTCGTTCCCAGTCTTGTTATGGGGGACATGCTTACCTCTCTGATCTCTTTTGGAACATACGCCTGACATAGAATTTTTTTTCGTATATCTCAAAGTCATTTGTGATATATCCAAAGTTTTCAATAAGAATTGTTGGTATACGTCGTGTTCCACATCATTCCACCTAATGATATATTTGAAGGAAGATTGTCTTCTGCTTTGTTCAGCCTCTTGTTTTCGACGTTTTATTTCAACATCTTTTGCGCACGAAAGCAGCCAGTCTCGTTGCCTTTGCGGGTTTCCTAAGCCCCAATAAAAATCGAAAACATGTTCCCTTACTGTCTCTGGAAATTTGAAAATACACTGGTTTGGGCAATTATTACTACAAGGATTTTCCCCAACAGACTTATTGGCACCGAACTTGTTATAACTTTTTCTTTGAGCCTTTTTGCATGTTTTTTTCTGTTTTCTTAAACTATTTTTCCCATTGTGTCTTCTTCCGCGTCAGTCGAGCTGCTGTAGTCACTACTACCACGTGACTTGCACCTTACGATGTTTTGGAGATCATGCGATGTTTTCGCAAATACAAATGAGATTTGTTTACATTTTTGTGTGACTTACGTTACACTTAATTCGGCTTTTTCTCTAAAGACTATGCTTCTCTACCTTACGATAATTTGCTGGAAGGTGTCTGACGGTTTGGTAGTTACGATAGTTCAATAATCCCTTTTTCCTAAATTTGTCACTTACGATGTTATGGCAAAAAGGTATCGATATAGAAACTCATACTAAAGTTTATCCAGTCAAAGCGTGTAAAAAATTACCTAGTAAGAATTAGTGCCTTGAAAATCTCGCCTGCGGCGCATGTAGTTGTGGAATGGTTGAAATTTATTTTAAAAAAAGTATGTAAAAAACTTTTAATACGGGGTAGTTTTTATCCTTTTGCATTACCTGCTGAAACATAGAAAAAAATTACATTTGGCCTTGAACGAAAATTCGTAAACTTGCCTCATATACGAATATAACCCCTTCCAATGTTAAAATGTTTTAAAATAGTACATTTTACAAATTTTTTTGAAACTAATATTTCCCTAAATTTTACTTTAAAGTGTTTGACTGAATATTGAGATAACTTATACGAAGGCGGGAAATAGGTATATCCAAATTTAAATTCAAACTACCGTACGTCGGTATATTCCATATTTTGTTCTCGTATCCGAGTGTGTGGTGCCACAAGTAGAGCGGGCGACATAGTGCAGGCCTATTCACACACAAGATGCCACAGTAAATGTAAAATAAACACTTTCCTAACATGGCATGTCGTCAAAAGATGTCGGTGTAAGATACCAAAAGAACAGATTATTAATTATGAACTATGCAGGAAAAACGGCAAACGAGTCACTTATATGTGTTTAGAATGTGAGAAACGTTCGTTAGTAATTTTAAGGTTTTCTTCTGATACTACAAATTTTAATCAAAAAATATTTAGGCTATTCTTCTTAAAAAGTGCAGCTTTACACTAAAAACAGCGCTAACAGTGTTCGCCGCATGGCATTGCAAATCGTACATTTTTACAAATTTTTTGAAACTAATATTTCTAAATTTTACCTTAAAGTGTTTGACCAAATATTGAGATAACTTACATGAAGGCGGGAAATAGGTATATCCAAATTTAAATTCCAAGTACCGTACGTTGGTATAATCTATGTTTTGTTGTCGTATCCGAATGTATAGTGCCACAAGTAGAGCGGGCGACATAGTGCAGGCCTATTCACACACAACATTATTTCAATTATTCAACTCTTATTTGCGCGCTATATCGAGTAAATAAAGGGTTTTCCAATAAGAACGATATGATTTTGAAACGATATGGTAACCATGGTAATAAAGTTATACCTGTCACCAGTTGTCAGTTATTGTCAGTAAACTATAACAATTTATTATGGCTAAATACGCGCTTCAAGAACGTTTGGTTATTATCCAAAAATTTTATGAAAATAGACGATCTTTTGTGAAAACTTATCGCAGACTTCGCGAAAACTTTGGTGTAAATAATCGTCCTTCTTTGCTTGCCATTCGTCGCATCGTTGAGAAGTTTGAAAATAACTTTACTCTTCACGATGCAAAAACACCAAGAAGACATCGAAACGCAAGAACTGTTGAGAATATTGCTGCTGTAAGAGCTAGTGTTGCCGTGTATCCAAATTTATCAATTCCTCGTCGTGCTCAAGAGTTAAGGATTAAAAAAACGACAACTTGGCGTATTTTGAAAGAAGACTTGAATTGAACTTAAGCCACTGGACCATCGTCGGCGCAGAGAATTTGCTGCTTGGAGTTTAGAACAACTTGTAAGGGATCCTAATTTTGCCAAAAAAATTATCTTTTCAGATGAAGCTCATTTTTGGTTGGATACGTTAACAAGCAAAATTGTCGTTTTTGGTGTGAAAACAATCCACAACAGATTCATAAGAAGCCTTTGTATTCGCTAAATGTAACTGTATGGTGTGGTTTATGGTATGGTGGCATCATCGGACCATTTTTTTCCAAAATGAGGCAGGAGATGCAGTTACAGTGAATGGTGAACGATATCGACAGATGTTAAGAAATTTTTTGTGGCCAAATATAGATGCACTTGATTTGGAGGATATGTGGTTCCAGCAAGACGGTGCCACATGTCACACTGCTCACGAAACTATCGATATACTGCAAGAAAAGTTTGACGAAAGGATAATTTCAAGGAATGCTACTGTTCAGTGGCCTCCAAGAAGCTGTGATTTAACTCCTTTACTTCTTTTGGGGCTATTTGAAATCTAAGGTTTATGCAAACAGACCAACTTGATGCATTAAGGTTGAACATTGAACCCTGCATTCGTCAGATCACGCCCGATTTATTGCATAAAGTCATCGAAAATTGGGTTCGTCGAATTCGCTCGTGTACACGAAGTCGCGGAGGACATTTAAACGATGTGTTATTCAAAACATAAATGTTATCAACTATACTTTAACATAATATAAAAAGTTTTATTGTATCTGAAATAATTTTAATTTTATTTCATTTTTAAATCATATCGTTCTTATTGGAAAACCCTTTACATGGTTGAAATGTGTATTGTAGAGGGCGCCACCGTATGGCGGTTGGGCTTGGAAAATTAAAAAAAAGTATATTATTTCTTTTCAAAAATAAAAACAACTTAATTTTATAAGAACAATGGCGTTTATTTCAAGTCTATAGGATTAGTATTAGCGAACTTATAAAGGTTTAAAATCTGGGGCTATTTGGTACCGCCGCGGATGCCATTGCAGTTAAGTGCTACGTCATCAGCGCCGAGTGAAGATAGAGCGCGCGCTAAGCCGGCGCGGCCGGTTAGCTTTCCAAGCGCCTAGTGGCATATGTCGCAATTTTGACGGCAAACAGATTGGTTTTGCGAGTTGATGTGTTGACTTGTTAAATTGTTAATAACAAACAATAATGGAGCAGGGATTTGTTCGTGGTCAGTCAGACAACTTGCCCATAATCGATTTCCTGGCAATGGCTAGTTATTTTGCCACAAATAACGATTTTATAAGTGCTGAAATCCGCGGCATAAAAGCATCAAGGTAAGAAGTTTAAATTTTGCATTTCATTTATTTTAAGGTGTTTTTTGTATTATATAGTTGAAACCATAAATATTGCAATTTGCAATAAAAATATAACTATACAAGAGGGCTTCCCTGTTTTACGACTATCTCACCCTGTGCAATATTATTATATGCGATCAATAAAAATATTATATGAGTGAAAAAAAATATTTTAGTTGAAAATTTGTTTACTTTGCAGGTCAGCTAGAGAGTCTTATGGCGATAGCGCAATAGGGTACGTGCAGTTGAAGAGGGAAGCTGATATATGCACAGTAAAAGCCCGAATCACACCGGAACATAAGGTTCGTAAGACACCGTATCACGTTACTTTAATTTGTAACGAAAAAACATCTGTGGTTCAAAGTGTCCAATGCCACGATTGTGCTGCAAGTGCCGGAGGCTGCAAGCATGCTATCGCATTTTTATCTTGGATGCATCGACGAAGCGAAGAACCAGCCCCGACTTCTGTAAAGTGCTATTGGTCAAAATCAACATTGTCTTCAGTGGGTACATCTATTAAGTTTTTAAAAATCAAAGATATCGCAATAAGATCAACATCTAGTGAAGTTACCGATGGAAGTTTCTTAAAGGCAGTAGTAGAAGAATCGAAACAAAGATCTCTGGAAACTCAGTTAGGTAGCTACTTTTACGACCCATCCATTACTGTTCAACTCACAATTCAAAGATTATTTCATGCCTTTAAAAGCACAGGAGCATGTGCATCTGATGTTAATCTTTTTATAAGTTATTCTTCAGGCCATATGAACAGTGATGTATGTAATGAAGTAAACAAACTAACTAAAGAGCAAGCTGCTTGTCCATTATGGCACGAAATGCGCTATGGTCGTATCACTGCCTCTAAAGCGTATCAAGTAAGCCATTGTAAAACTTTAGATGGATCACTGGTTGAAAGTATTCTTGGTGCGAATAGTCTAGTGGATACTCCGGCCATGCAAAGAGGAAGACAATTGGAGCATCTTGTTTTGGCCGAGCTTCGAAGACAAACAAATATTAAATTTAAGAGATGTGGGCTTCTATTGAAAAAGGATTTGCCTATATTTGCGGCATCTCCAGATGGCTTAAGCGAAGATTACTCTCTGGAAATTAAATGTCCCCTAAATAATAACACATTTAAAACCTATTTTACCATAGATCAGAAACCCGTAAGCAGATATATGGCGCAAATACAAATGCAGATGCACTTTTCAAATAAAAAAAAGAGTATTTTTTGCATTGCTCATCCCGAATTCGAGGCATCTAAATCTCTTCATATTATATACGTGGACTATGACCAAAATTAGTGTTTTCAGTTTTGGACCAACGCTATTTATCCAAAAATATCTGTTTAACTACATATTATGTACAGCTCATTATAACAAATATAAGATTGCAACAGTTTTATTTGTAATATAATAATACACAAGTTTTTGTAGTAACAAATGTCATTTCATTTAACCTAATATTTTTAAAGGAGAACGAAAGCTAGACATACCATATTACAAAAGAATATTAGATTTAACCCATTTGTGGTATAAACATTTTATTAATTTGTTTTGCAAATTTATTAGGCCACATACTATTATAACCACTTCATCAAATATGGACAAATGTCTAAGGTCTATGCATGCATGTGGTAAGATCATGTTAAACTCTCGAAGCCTTCCTATGACTCGTTCAACATGAATTCTAAGAGACGCTATTCTTTTAGATTCAATCACTTCTTCTCTGCTACTACGAGTGTTTGCACTCACACTAGGAGGTCTGACAAGTGAACAGTCATATTGATTTAAGATGTGTGACACATTTTTAAAGCCCCTATCTGCCATAACTTTCATTCCAGGAGACAAATTGCTTACATACCCGCAGTTTTCGAAAATTGCAGTATCTGACGTCCTTCCTCCAAATCCACATGAAACAAAATTTACTACGCCATCGGGAGTGCATGAAATCATATATTTGACAGTATTGCAACTCTTGTATTCAGACCAAGTCAATGATTGGTGTAAAGGGTTACTAGGCTTTTGAATTCTAATCTCAAAGCAATCTATGATGGACTGGACTTTTGAATGCCTGCTTCTAAATGCTATTGGCAAATGTTCAGCTACTTTGTTGGGAGGTGGCCATATAATTAATTCTTGGAAATACTTTGATACCAAAGGAACAGTGCGCCTAAAGATTTGGCCTATATTTACTGACGATCTTCCAAACTGCATGGCTAATATTGTATATGGTTCATTTAGTCGAATTTTTTTAAGTGTAATAAGGATATGTGTATGTGGAACAGCACCTAACAAAAGTTTGGGAGCTCTGTCTATTGACATTAAGGTCCCCTTTAACATGCATGCTTTGTACTCATCATCATGGTCCAAATTTGTGTCAGAAGAACTGCATTCCCAATCGGTGGAATCTTGGGCAGAGCAACTCGATTCAAGATTTTCCAAACTATGTGTCTGTTTAAAGCTGATAGGAGAAGTGCTTACATGTGATACTTCTTTTCTTATTGGAGAACATGACACACTTGTTTTGTTTGTGGTATAATCAGTTTGGACTTGTTTAGATCGAGAGAAGTCTTTTCTTCTCACTTGGATTTTTTTATCTCTCACATGATCGTTGTCAGGCACAAGAGTAGGTCCGTCATCAGATAACCCGAGTGGGTCGTCTTCAACAGCACCACTACCACTACTACAATCAACCCATTCCACTGATGCTGAAGTTTGTGTGAGATTTGACGACTCTATATTTTGGAGGATTTCAAGGCGACGTCTTTTCGCTGCAGCACCTCTTTCAGGTTTGATAGACTCGGAACCTGACTGCTGACACTTAAAAATATGAGGTAAAACTCCATTTCTGCGTCTAACGTTTCCACCCATCATCTTCCACTGCATATAGTTTTCCATATCAGTTTCAAGCTGAAATAATAAAGAAAAAAAAACAGATAATATTATGTTCCTCTTCCACCTTTCTTTATCTGATTTAAACATTTTGTAAAGTGCTATTAATCAAAATCTCTATTTCCCAATTTATAAAATAAAAAATCCTTGGGCACGTCTTAAATAATGACCCATTCCGGGTTTTGATGTTTAAAATAATTTAAAAAACGAACACTATTTAAATGAATTTTTATAGATCTTTTATTACAAGAGCTTTGAATTTAGCAGTAGCAGACCCTGTAAGTATGCATGTATACTAGTCGTACTAAAAATACTATAATAGGTACCTCAATTTTATTATTAATTTAAAATTAACTTACCTCAAAATGATCTTCACAACAAAACCGATTACATGTACTCGAAAGAGCTTTGTTTATTTTATTGTCTCTCTTCATTACATTACACCACTGTTTCCGTATTTTTCGTCCTTTTGGCACACTAATGAATACTTTATTTGGTGTAGTTATTGTCGTATTTGAACATTTTGGTACAATACAATATTTATAGCGGATATTTTGAGCAACAGACATTTCGAAAAATACAAACAACAGTAAATGGTATGTATTGTCTATAGGCAGAGAGCAGCGCGATACCTACATACCTCTAGCCACCCGTTCGATGGGCGCCGATGACGTAGCGTACCGGTCGCGCTGCTACAAGGAAAAAGCGGGGCGTGGCGTATTTATTCCAACTTTGATAATTAATTGTGAAGTAACTATAAATACTAGAGAAATCAACTAAATTGCTAAATTTAAGTTGGAAACTGCCCTCTTTTATTAAAAAATAAACCAAATGTCGTTTCCAAGCTCAATATTTAGGTTAAAGTAAGATGTGAATTAGCATCAACAGTGGCATATCATACACAATTGGCGGGAAACGTTATAGAATTACCAGCGCTAATTGGTCAGTACCGAATGTTGAGATAGGTTACATGAAGGCGGGAAATATATCCAAATTTAAATTCAAACTACCATACGTCGGTATATTCCATATTTTGTTGTCGTATCCGAGTGTATGGTGCCACAAGTAGAACGGGCGACATAGTACAGGTCTATTCACACACAAGATGCCACAATAAATGTAAAACAAACACACACACACACAAAAACATTTTTTAGTTATATTACAGGACATGTAAAATATAAAAGCAAGAATTAAGTTCTGCAAATTTTTTTGTTTTATTTTCCCGTACTATTAATTGAATCCACATTGCCATGTAAAGCGATACACCAGCTTCGGGCGTCGAAATACGTCTTGAATGGAATGAAACGTGCTAGACAAAGATATAATTATAAAGTAATATTCAAGTGTAATTGTTTCAGGTTTTTGTTTTGGTGTTTTGATTTGTCATTTTAATTCGTTTTTATCCATTTTTGTGCCTTGAAACTTCATTTAATACTAAAAACAGTTCTTTTCAGAGCTATTCCCATCGTACTATTGCGTTGCCGGTAAGTATTTTAGACATTGTAATTATTTATTCGTTTTAAGTATTCTAACCTTTATTTTTATAAATAATACTTCTTAACATATTATTGTATTTATTTTTTTTTTTTTTTTTTTTTTTTTATGATAAGGCACAGCACTACAGGATAAATCCTTTATGGCGCTCTAGGAGCGGTGCGTATGCGCAGGAAACGATTCACGTTGGTCTTGAATCTTTGGAGACTATACTCGTTGGGGAAGACGATCTCAGGGAGGTCGTTCCAGAGTGATGACGTTCTCCAGATGAAAGAATTTTGAAACAGTGTCGTTCGAGGGACACTAAGCTGAACCACGTACTGGTGGGCTGCAGTGGCTCGTCGTGTATTTCTACCATGCACCGCTCTGGGTGGTATTAAGCGGGCAACCTCAGTTGAACACTTGCCATGAAAATATTTGTAAAATAGACTCAAGTCGCCAACCTGCCTTCGATGTTCAAGGCTTTCCAGGTTGTTTGTCAGACTATGGTCACCGATCAAGCGAATGGCTCTTCTTTGAATGGAATCTAGCAATCTCAGGGTATGTTTAGGAGCAGAGCCCCAAATATGCGAACAGTACTCCAGTGATGGTCGAATTTGGGCTTTATAGAGCATCAAAAGTTGTTGGGGTGTATAAAGGTTCTTTGTTCGGAAAAGTACTCCAAGCTTTTGCGAGGCTGCCTTAGCAATGGCCGCAACGTGGCCATGCCAAGACATATGACTATCCAGATTAACGCCCAATAAATGAATTGATGAAGCCAAGGGAATTGAGTGTCCCGCCATAACTATATCCGGTTCTTCAACATTAACTTTTTTAGAAAAAACTGTCGCCTGGGTCTTTTTAGCGTTAAATTCTACTTGGTTACTGTCACCCCAAGACAAAATTTCTTCCAGGTCTTTGTTGAGATGTGAGACCTCTTGCTGCCTATAGAGATGTGCATTAGCAGCCGATGTCCGAGCATCCAAAGTAAAAGTTGAAACAAGTGTGCTGTCATCAGCGAAGCTATATATAGGATTTTTAGTTTTTTCCAAAAGATCGTTAATGTATAGTAAGAAAAGGGTGGGCGACAATATAGAACCTTGAGGGACTCCGGCGTTGATGTTAAATGTGTCTGAAAGAAATCCGTCCATCGCCACTCGCAGAGAACGGTCTTTAAGAAAGCTCGACAGCCATAAACAAAATTGAACCGGCATTCCGTATGCTCTCACTTTAGTTAGGAGCCCCTCATGCCATACTCGGTCAAAAGCCTTGGAAATATCCAGTGCTACCGCCCGGGACTCCCCATGGTGTTCTATTGCGTTGTTCCAAACATGAGTAACATAAGCGAGAAGGTCTCCTGTTGATCTAGACTTACGGAATCCATACTGGCGGTCACTAATAATGTTGAAGCCTTCCAGGTATTTTAGTAATTTTTCGTTGATAGCCTTCTCCATAGGAGTGAACAAGTTATGGACCATGATTATTGTGCTGAAGCATCTTCTTCACCTAAACAAGGTTTATTGTCTCATGCAAGGAAATAAATTTGCTCAGCAGTTTGTTCAAAATGTTTTCAAATATTTTGTGGAAAACCACCCTGAGTTGCCTCCGACCAAGGTTAGTAGTAGTAATTGAGGTTTTTCTCACAACATGTCATACTTCCCAGTCCAAACTTTTTGAGATTAGGTACTTATTAAATATTTATAGTGTCACATTAATTTTAGGAAACTGACAAAGCCTTGCAAATATCAATTGAATCGGTACGAAAATACAAAAATGGATGCCAGGAATCCACACTGGTTTTGAAACGACCCAGACGAAAATATTTAACTAATGAAGCACCTAAAAACCTCTGCATGGAGATAAGAAACGAAATATACGACATAATGTATTCTGAACTCAACAGATTATGACGAGTAGAGCTAATTTTATGTTGCCATTTTTTTTACTACCTATATTTTGATCCTTTTTGTGTACCATTTTTTGCTCTCAGTTCTTGTCTATTTACTAGACAAGTTCAACAGAATGTTTTTACCTCTTATTAACAATTATACGTTTACTTTTCTTACAAGAGAGAAATTCCAATAATTTAATCAATGATAAACATCATGACAAGTTTAGGACAGTGGACAAATTTCACTCCTACTTTACACGAGATTGCAGGAGCAGTATTCACATTCCTGGCTTTCGGCTTAGAGCATTCAAAAAGTTTTTAATCACTGGCTCCTGTTCAAAAAAATAGTAAATATAAACAGATTCAAATGTGAAATTAAATCCTACCTCAGATACAATTGCTTTTATTCCATTGATAAGTATTTCGGTCCTTCATGAATCTTGCGACTCATATGTGTGTTATGTATGTCTGATGTAACATACACTAAAGTGTATGTTCTTTCCATTTTCATTTATTATGTTATGTATTTATATCGACTAGTTTTAAAATTTTAATAATATTTTGACAATGTTAATATTTACTTTGTAAATCTGTGTAACAGTAAATAAATAAATAAACTGAAAAAAAATGTTGACTCAAAGTGCTATTTCACCTAATGACAGAAAAAATACGCATACGACAAATGACAGCAGCGCACCACTTGTTTTATAAAAAATTATCAGAAGACATGTTTGCAAGCCACTTGCTGGAGCACTACTTTCTAAATAAAGTATGTGGTTTTATATCCTATTAACACATACTAAAATTGAAAATAATCCTAAGTACTTTCAGAGATAGTATAAAATAGAAACACCTAGTAGCAAAAAAATGTGGCCGTTGCGGGCATACGTTCAGATAAACTTTTCTCCTAAAAATATCATTAGAAGTCACCCCGAAATATTACTAGGTTATTAAGGAATACCCTGTATATTTAAAAAAATTGTTTTCATTATTATGGAAATAAACATATTTTATTACAATTTTAAGTCCGGTTCTGACCATAAACAGCTGCTCGCCATTGTATTGCTGCCAATATTATTCTTACTAAAAATTAAATAGCTGAAATATGACTGTCGTCATATGACATGTCGGCCATCTTGCAGGATTACTGGCTGAACCAAGTATACCTGAAGAACAAAAACATCCATTGGTTTTATCAGCAACTCATAAACTCACTGAGCTTCTTATTCGGAATGAACACTTACAATTATTACATGGAGGGCCTCAATCAGTACTCTCTTCATTACGAAGTCAGTATTAGCCACTAGCTGGTAGAAGAACGGTGAGAAAGGTTTTACGAAAATGCGTTATCTGTTTCCGACACAAACCTGAAACAATTAATCCCATAATGCGAGTAACTCCATCGAGACCATTTTCCAGTGTTGGGATAGACTATGCAGGTCCAATCACAATAAAAGAAAGCCTTCGACGAGGAAGAATTCACACAAGTCAATGTTATATTGCGGTATTTGTTTGCCTAAGTACTAATAAGGCAGTCCATTTAGAGTTGGTGACAGGACTCACCACAGAGGCGTTTTTAGCAGCTCTTACAAGGTTCATGTCAAGAAGAGGCAAACCTACACATATATTTTCAGACAATGCGACGAATTTCACAAGAGCAAATAAAGATTTGAAAGAGATTACCGATATAATTACTTCTGAAAGGCACTGGAATCACACTCAAGCCTTTACCGCGAACGAAAATATCACATGGCATTACATCCCACCACGATCACCGACATTCGGAGGACTTTGGGATGCAGTAGTAAAATCATTAAAGCATCATGTTAAACGCATTACTGGCAACGCTGTTTTTACGTACGAAGAATATTACACATTCTTAGTTCAAACCGAAGCCTGCCTAAATTCAAGACCTTTAATCCCTCAATCCGCTGATCCAAATGATTTTTTAGTCCTTACACCCTCTCATTTTCTTATAGGAGACTCACTTTTAAGCACAACATGCCCAAATTATTCAGACATTCCAGTACACAAATTGACTCGCTGGCAACATATCCAAAAATTAAATCAACATTTTTGGAAACGGTGGTCATCAGAATACCTGGCTTCACTGCAGCAAAGAAGTAAATGGTGTCAACAGCCGTCGTCTGATAAAATTAAGGTGGATAGTTTGGTTCTCTTGAAGGAAGAAAATTTAGCTCCATTACATTGGCGAATGGGTCGAATAAGTGCAATTTTTCCTGGCCCTGATGGACTAGTACGTGTCGTGGAGGTCAAAACTTCAAATGGACATTTGAAACGAGCAGTAAATAAAGTTTGTTTTTTACCCATTGACTAAATACAAAAAAAAACAAAATACCAATCTCACGTAGGTAGTGTAAGGACAACTAAAGTTAGGATAGAAAAGACACACGCAGTGTTCACATACATTTAAGTGTTGAAAGACTTTAGCTTTTCAAGGGGGGCGGCATGTTTGGACCACAGTGTAAAAAAGTGCTACCCTGTATTAAAACATTTGAATATCCCGCCATTTGTCGGGATCACGGAAGTCAAGTCAGTTGATCATGGACGACACACGTCGCGGGTCGCTCTGATTTCGGTCCACCAGATATTGCATAAAAGTAAGTAAAAAAATGCATAATCATTTTAAAGTTGTTAGAAAAACACATTGCTCGACGTTCATTAACTAAATATACAGTCCGCTAAAGATTTCGAAGGGAAAAAGCACATCGAACCTAGTGTCCATTCACATCGGGTAGTAACAAACAAGATGGTGCTTCTATTCATAGTACCTTACAAGTAAGGGAATGGTTAAATCAACAATTTTACAACAAATAAATTGGACGGTTTTCAGAAAATCCCTGGCCTGCAAGATCGCCGGATATTACTCCTCTAGACTTCTTTCTCTGGGGTTACGTAAAAAACCAGGTGTATAAATATCGGCCTTTTAGAAATTTGGACCATCTGAAAAATGTTATAAGACAGTGTATCGCTAGAATTAATCCGGCTTTTTTAAGGAACGTAGCCAAAGAATTTAACAAAAGAACTATAAAATGTATAGAAAATGGACGAGGACATGTAGAAATATAAAGTTATAATAATTATTGTTAATGTAAATAGTCTGAGTTGGCACTTTTTGTTTCCTATTATTGAGTTAAAGAATGTATAACCCATTAGTTGGATTATCCTAAAAGTGTATTTGATAAATGAAAATAACCTATATTGATCCTTATTTTGCGTGAGAAATAAAATCCGTTCAAAATATATTTTTAATTTAAATTTTTTTCTTAATAAATCAAAAGGAAAATTTCTATGCATACTTCAATGTATTAAAAACTATTTAGGAGATGCTTTAAGTCAAAGTAAATCAAAAAATATCAGTTAGATGAAATTAACTTGTTGTTGTTGAAAATAAAATACGGTGTGCAGCAAAAATATTTAATATTTTTATGTTTTTATTTTAAAAAGCCATAATATTATGAAAACAAACTAATCGGAGTTATGATTGACGGTTAGCTCTAACAAAGTCTGCAAAAAATCTTATTTTCGTACTGTGCGGTTGCCATTTATTTTTTATACAGGGTTATTCGGAAAACACGATTAAATCCATTTTTTTGTCCAAAATTAGCGAAATTTGGAATTTTGGTATAACTTTGAAATTAAAACAATAAATCTTAGTAAAAAAATATTCTAAAATGAAAGATGGAGGTACTTTACTCTTAGCGGAATTTAATATTTTTAATCCTACCTCGTATACTATAAGACTTTTACCGGATTTAATGGGTGTTATTTTGGTTTGAGAACATGCAGAACCTATCTAAAATAAAATTAGTTTTCTAAACTTAAAGATAAAAAACTTTCCCATATGCTGCGCACTTTCTGCCGGTCACTGTATATAGCTTTTATTATGACAGTGTTCATAATAATTATATAATAATTTTTTTAAGGTACGATCTGAGTGCAATATGCTTTAGACATCAATAATATCGGAAAGAAAATATTAATAAATTAGTTTTATGATTGTTTCACATAGCGCTAATAAAACAATTTAATAGATAGAAATAAAGGTCTGTCTTTACCACCAAATATATTTATTTCTATTTACAATCTCGCCACAGAATATGGACTACTTCTTAAATTTAATAGATGTTCGCAAACGAATGAAGTAGTATCAGATAACACTAGTATAAATCTACTATAAAACAAATTTGTCCGGTAAGCTAAAATGTCGTATAAAATTGTTGTGTATATTTGCTCTAAGAACGTTCTTACGACTACCTTATAAAGCAAAATACTTCTTAAAAGCTTGATTATCTTACTAGCAATTTTAATAAAACAATATTGCGTACGACGAGCAGTAATAAAGCAATTATAAAATAAAATAGCACGGACAATTAAAAATTATAAAACATCTTTGCTAGTTGGGGCGGTAGTCGAACCTGTGGGACGACAAGGTTCAAAGTCTATCTATAGAGGACAACTTCATCTATAGAATGACCAGGACCTTGATCAAGGGCGCGCGAGCACCTAGGTATGTCCCACCTTAAAAATCAGAAAACAGGTGTTGTTTTAATCGATGCCAAAGATAAAGCTGAATTGCTTGAAGACAAGGTCTGCGTTCAATTCAGCGAAAACCCGACCATACGACGCGTTACGAGATAAGAGGACCTCAAGGACGATACAAATTTATAAAACAATTAATCACCCGTTTCAGGACTTTCCTCAAATTCCCAATTAGCGTGTTGAATATTAGAAAAGCTCTAGGTTTTGACGGTTTAAAGAATGCGGCGCTGCGAAATCTACCAGACGAAGCTTTAGGGCACATATAGTAAGCATATCCCAGGCGATAATAAAAGAAGGCCATTTCCCGTGTGTCTGGAAACAGACAAAAGTCATACTTATATACAGAGAGGTAAGGACCCTACGCGTCGGCAAGCTATACGCCGATTAGCCTGCTGTCGGGCCTGGGGAAAATCGCAGAAATATTAATTCTGAGTCGACTGAATGACTTTGTGTTTAGACGAAACGTTCTACCTGCCGAACAGTTTGGATTCCGGCCCGAACTATGCACAGTCAGGTAGACTACGCGACTGACTTCGAATATAGTCAAAGGTTTTAATAAAAGGGCACACACGCGAGCGGTTTCCTTTGACGTGAGCAAAGCATTCGACAAAGTCTGGCACAATGGTCTCTTGTTAAAATTGATAAGGCTCGGAACTCCGAACTACTTAATCAAGGTGGTAGCTTTTTTTTGGAGAATAGAAGTTCTGTGATCTTGACAGAGAAATACATTCTCTTTAAATAAACGCATCAGGGCGGGAGTGCCGCAAGGCTCACCTCTCTCTCTCTCTGATGTTGTATAACATTTACACTCATGATATTCCGCAAGATAGATTTACGCAGCTCTATCTTTCGCTGACGATACAGCAATTACTTCGACTTCTAAATCACCGCGCATTGTCGTCAGCCGGATGCAGCGTCACGTAATCGCACTGGAAAAATGGCTTTTGGCTTGGAAGATTCGCCTGAGTCCTGCTAAGGGGTCAATGGAGTCCAAGCGAATTGGTGCCAGGAGGTGATGAAATACCTGGAACTTATATTTGATCAAAGGCTGGACTGGAGGCTCAGTTGACTCGCAGTCAAGTACTCCACTATTGGGTAAGTCTCTTAAAAACATCATAGGCATTAAGAGGTGCTAGTTCTCTAGCATCATTAAATACATAAGTTAGGGTCTTGAATTGACGACTAACTCACAGTCACACAAAATTGTAGACAATTTCTCGAAATACAACGAAGCTCGTCCCAGAGTTTTGCGTAAACGCCAATTTATCCTTTGGACACTGCTGTCTGCAGTCCCAGTCAAGTCTGTCAAATTCATTATATGTTCCAACAAAGTTGTTGCCATTATCGCTATATACAGTGTCACCATTAAAGTCCGCACCATATGGAACTTTTTTTTATTAATGAGGTTAGTTAAAATTAAATTTGGGCAATCGTTTTTGCTTCAAATTAGACTAAAAATTATATAATCAAATGTCACCATCTGTCATTCGGTATCTGTCAAAAATTACATTTTAATCAAAAAATGCTGAAAAATGGCATTGTTTTACCGAATTTCAAAAAATTTTATTAGAAAAAGTTGTTTCTAGTACAATTCTTGGCCAAAATACAAAGTTTCAGTTTTCTAGCTCAAAGTTGATTTTTTTGCCATTTTTTCTAATTAACTTTTTTTTTATTTATTGTAAGTTCGCTTAATGGATATTAAACTATTTGCTTATACCATACTCAATCTTTTATTTAGTTTGTATGAGCTTTTTTTTACTAGAATGCCATTTTTTTTCGAAATTTAAAATTAGAGGCAAAAAAATTTGACACAGGTGGTGCAAAGTTATCCTAATTTAAAAATTTTAACAGATAGACGTCAGATGTTTCGTTTTTCAAATGACAAATACATCTAAATATTTGATAAAAATTTTATTTTATACTTAAAACTATCATTATCATTAAAAGGAACAAAAAGGAACTTTAATCATTTTAAATAGGTAACACAAAAGCAATATAAATTTCACATTTCAGTGTGACGTCCTTCTCGCTCTATACAAACACCCGTCCGTCTATAAACGTCTTTGACAGCGTTTTGTAAAATGCTTGGTCTTATATCGGCACAACACTGTCTTATCGTTTGTTCCAAATGCTCGATATTTCTAAACGGTCGATTCTTATAAACTTTCTGCTTAAGATAACCCCACAGAAAAAAGTCTAGTGGGGTTATGTCAGGCGACCTGGGTGGCCAGTGACATTCTCTATCACGCCCTATAACTCTGTTTTGAAATAATTGGTTTATGCGTTCTTTCACTGCTACAGTTTGATGTATGGGTGCACCATCAAGCTGATACCATAAGTTATGTCTATGGTGTAAGGGCATGTTATCCAAAACTTCGGTAATCTCGTTATCAAGAAAATTCAGGTACCTTTCACCAGTTAAGTTTACTCTAAAGAAGTATGGTCCAATAAGCTCATCTTACAAAATTCCACACTAAACATTGGTTTTAAAATGATACTGGTCGCGACATTCAATTGTGAAGTTAGGATTTTCTTGGGACCACCATCGGCAATTTTGTGAGCTCACGGTACCATTCGAAGAGAAAGTGGCTTCATCTGTCCATAATATCTTGTATGGAAAAATAATATTCTCCTCATATTGTCCCTGATACCAAAACGAAAAATCAAGTCGGATATCAAAATCGCGTTCTTTTAATGTGTTTATAAACTTGGGTTTATATGCCCGAAATCGATTTTTCTGAAGAATTTTTCTAACGCTTTCCCTCTTGCACCCTGTTGAATCACTTATCTTGGTTACACTAGTTTGACCGTGGTCAATAACAGTTAAACAAACATCAAGTTGTGCTGCTTCATCGTATTTACTTGCCGCGTGAGGTTTCTTAAAATTATTTTGAACAGATCCAGTTTCTCTAAATTTTGACATTATTCTTGAAACAGTGCTGTGCTGCAAATTTTTTTCTGGATGCCTCTCATTAAAAATGGCAGATACTTGCCGGTGAGGCATATTCTCTCCACAAATTAAGACAATTTCTATTTTTTCTTGAATGGACAACATTGGTGATAACACTGAAAACTATAACTTGCGAAAATATTCAAATTTATGACATTTCTTTTATTTATTGGCACTCTAATTCGTTTTTTTTTCCATAGCCTACTTATAAAATTCAAAATTGCCATGATATTTTATTGTGGATAAAAAGAAAATGTGAATGAAACTTTGTATTTAGGCCAAGAATTGTACTAGAAACAACTTTTTCTAATAACATTTTTTGAAATTCGGTAAAACAATGCCATTTTTCAGCATTTTTTGATTAAAATGTAATTTTTGACAGATACCGAATGACAGATAGTGACATTTGATTATATAGTTTTTAGTCTAATTTGAAGCAAACACGATTGCCGAAATTTAATTTTAACTAACCCCATTAATAAAAAAAAGTTTCATATGGTGCGGACTTTAATGGTGACACTGTATAGTTTTTGGTCGGCCTCTTCTGGCTATAAAGCAACGTAAAGGCTTTAGAAAGTTGTTAATTGGTATGGTAGTACCAAGTAAACAGACATATCGCGACTTTCTCTCCGCTCTTTAAATATAATGGTTTTGCAAAATCTACTCCCGTCACCTGGAAGGCAAATGCTTCTCGAACTCTATCCAATGAAAGAGGGAGTGACTCACATTGTGAAGTCCCTTGCATAGATAGCGAATTTATCACGCGACGCCCACCCACAATATCCAAAGATTTTCGCGTAAAATATAAGTCCATGTGTTCTAACGTGGCACGACTTTATTTGCTCGTCAAAAATCAAATTGCTCACTACGGGGTGCTTAGCGGGTTAAACTATTGGAAAACGGAAAAGTTTAGAGTCATTGCGATTACTCACCCGCGACTTTAATCTTATTATATCATACTCGTCTGTGAAAGGATTTAGTGTGTATAATCGTTTGTGACCCTCCGCTTTAAAATATTCTTGTTGTATTAACTTAAAACCAAACATCTCGACTTTGTCAACATCGACCATGATTAATTCTCTTCTACACATTTTAGCTGAATAGCAAATATTATAACAAAAACGAATGATGCATGCAATCATTTGTATGGTTTTTAAATAATTAGAAAAATACATCAAGTGCCATTCCTCTGAACTCATTTGTTTGAAGGAAATACTTCTCGATTAAGTTTCTATTCTTTTCCTTTTCTCATTGTTGATATCTGCTTCATTATAAGCAATGTTACCTTAAGGCCATGCATCTAATTCCATATTAAGCCAAGCAGGACCTTCCCACCATTGTGCTCATACCTGTCTTATTGATTTACTGTTAAGGTTTCAAGGAAAAATTGTTTAGCTACTGGAGCTGCCTGGTTTCGTGATTTATGTTCACAAAGATACGTTATACCCAAAGTATTGAACTGCTATAACTGCGTAAGGAACGCATCATTAATAAATAAAGAAATAGCGGACAAGGTCGTTTTATTAGTTTCCTTCAGGGGTACTCTACCCATTAACGTCCAACCCAGAAGTGTTTCAACTACCACCAAATTGGAAGGTAAAATGTGTCTTCAATAGGGTCAGGATCATGAATATTGGAGAACTGAATATGCAATTTACTTAATTCTTCCATCCAGGAACCATCAAATACAGAGGAGACCTCTCCACAAATTAAAGGTAGTGATAAAGCTTCAACAGTACAACCATATTTACCATTGCTCATTATCATTATCATCATCAGTCAACCCTTCCTTGTATCTACTGCTGGATATAGGTCTCCCTTAATATTTTCCATGTGTTCCGATCCTGCGCCACCTACATCCAGTTCGTTGGAGGGCGACCCATATTTCGGTAAGTTCTTTGCCTTGGTCACCATTCTAATATTCGTCTGGTCCATCTATTGTCTATCAGTCTGGCAACATGTCCTGCCCAGTTCCATTTAGGAGTGGTTATTCTCTTTATCACATCTACGTCTTTTGTTCTTTGTCGTATCTCCTGGTTTTAGATTTTGTCTCTAAGAGAAATGCCCAACATTGCTATTCGTGCCACACGGATTTTGTGTGTCATCTTTCTGATCAATGTTAATGTTTATGCTCCGTAGGTCAATACAGGCAATATGCACTGGTTAAAG
This sequence comes from Polydrusus tereticollis, assembly GCA_963920685.1. Classification (NCBI taxonomy): domain Eukaryota; kingdom Metazoa; phylum Arthropoda; class Insecta; order Coleoptera; family Curculionidae; genus Polydrusus; species Polydrusus tereticollis. The sequence continues at coordinate 59,659,315 of OY987335.1, forward strand.
GTCCTTTTTTAAGGCACATTGAGAGGCCTGATTTAAATATATGGTATAATTTTCCGAAGGCTACCTAGGTTAGTTTTATGCGGCGGTTAAGGCATAACGTATGTTATTACATGAAATACGTTAGGTTGAATACAAAAATTGAAGAATATATAGGGTGTCCCTTTTATGAAAATATACCGCGATATATGCGATATATTGTATGTGGCGTAATTAAGTGAATTGTGACACCCCTGCAAAAAGTATTTGAAACACCCTACATGCTAATATTTTTACCTAGCATGAAAAACAAGAAAGTTAAGGGGATGGGACATTATAATGAATCATCCTGTACATAATATTTGTAATTTATGTAATATTTTATGTCGAATAATGTGAATAATAACTGTACAGGGTGTTCCAATAAGGGTAACTACTGGGCATAGAGATTCAGGGAAAAAGAATCATTACTACAAATACTAAACTGGGCATAAGTGTCAAATCCATCTAGATATCGTACCTATACCTACGAAACAGCGCTCAAATTCAAATTAGTTAGTAACATCACTTGTTTTTAAAATAACTGCTTTGTAGAAGTCAAAGAGTGTTTAGTTTTTTACTTGTGTAACGAACAGGGTTAAATTAATCCTATTGCGAATATTTCCGAAATGTGTGTACTTGAATAAAACTAAAATAAAGTTATTTTAGTTTTATTTCTTCGAACAGTTTACTTCACTTAAACGGGTAGTCTTGATGGCATAATATTTAGTGGCGACCGTCACAGGACAGTTGTACTTTTCTAAGGAAAATGTTTGGTATTCGCTAAAAGCTGTTGAAAAAGAGAAAATTTAATGTGTTGTATTTGGACAAACTTTTACCGCGTTTTTGCTTAGAGTTGTATCGGGTAACGTGTGTGATTTGAAGAAGTTTGTCACCGCGTTTATTTTCGAATTTTACCAAGTTTGTAAACAAGGCTATGCGTTTGTTGCCTAGAATTCTATCGGTAAACGTGTGTGTTTGGGTGTAGGTTGTTTTGAGTATATTATGCAGAAGTTTAACTATTTTGCATGTGATTTTGCAATAAATTAATAAAGCATTTCGTCTAACTTGGTCGGGACTGTTTACTAGTGTCTACCCCGAAGTCTAAGTCCGTGACTTATGGATTGCTCTGAGAATTACAGGTAAAATTGGACTTATCAGAAAATGGAGCAAATAAAGAAAAACAGAATAGTAGTTCGCATATTATTGACAAAAGATAGCAATGGATAAGAGCAGCTAATTGTAAGGAAGGCCAATATAAAGGATATTAAAGTATCTTGGTTACTTTTATCGGAAAAAGTAGAAAAAGTTAAGCTATTGGATGAACAACTATATTCCTTGTTACTTGAAGAAGCTAGTGAAGAGGCTTTATTGTTAGAGTTGGAGACCGGTGAAGAATATACGAAGAGGCTTATGGACCTGAATGCTAGATATGAAGATGTTTTTCCAGTTAATGGTGCATCTACAGAGATCTTATCGATTGTATCTGAAGGTTACAGTACAGTACTGAAGCAGTGAAACAGGTAAGCGTAAATTTAAGTTACCTGTCGTTGAATTTAGAATGGCAATATAAAAAATTGGCTGTTATTTTGGTCACAGTTCAGTAAAGTACATGATGATCCCGATATAGACTTGAGTGATAAAGTTGAATATTTAGTACAGGCTACTGTACCAGGCAGCAAAGCAAGGCAACTCCTCGAAAGTTTTCCTGCTCTTGGCTACTGAAGGTTTTGGTTTGCGTTTAGGTCAAAATCAAGCCAATACTCGAGGTGCCAGATATAAACCAATAACAAAAGTATCAGAACAGGGACTACCAACTGCCACAGTTTTAATTATGAAAGAAATCCTACCCGTGGAGACGCATTTTTTTGTGAGAATGTTAATAGTTCGAGCTATTTTAAGATGCAAAGTTTTACTCTGAAAAAGAAAAGATGCATCTTGAATACAAAGAGAGCATGTTTCAAGTGTTTGAAAATTGGATATCTGGTAAGAAAATGTCGTGGACGTCTAAAATGTATCGTGTTTAGCAAATCGCATGTGACGTTAGTGTGTCTAGATTTGACTATCAACAAAGTCTCCAAAGGTATCTCCTTACTTGTACTAATGGTACTGGTACTTTTGTGTTTTTACAAACCTTACGAGTGGGTCAAATAGTATACGTGCTTTGATAGATACAGGATATCAAGATACTTTTATATGTCAAAGTGTCAAAGCAAAGTCTCACACTGTTTATTTGGAGGTGCAATTTCCGAGCCAAGACATGATTGTTATGATGAGCCACCGAGACATAGTTGTTCTAAATAAATTTTCGACTTAAAGCGTTAATAGAATGGTTCTAAACTACTGACCTTAACCCAAAGCTTTTCGAAATATTTACACTTGAAACGGAAAATATCGCAATTAAAGCCGGTAAAGCGCAGGTAAGTTTTACCAGGTGCATATCAAATTATTGTAAATATTTTCTCTAATAAATGTAAATATTGTGAGAACCGGTAGGTTAAAGTAGAACGAATGTTACATGAAATAACTTTAGAAGTAATGGTAGAATCTAAAAATTGGATAATATACAGGGTGCCTCACGACGATTTTTCCAGGTCAGAACCCGAAAACGGAAACCGATAGTCAAACGAAGTTTGGGGGATCAATACGACTAATAGTGAAGACTTTCTGCGCATACTCAGATTTTTATTTTGGTCCTTCATTTTCGGTCACGTTATACCACTTTTGATATTTTAAATGGGATACCCTGTATGTTGTTAAACTTTCAAATAGATTGTTTAAAGATAGATTCAAGCATACTACACTAGTTACGTTTCTAATAAGAAATTACTGAAATATGAGGGATTAAATTAATAATCAATTACTATTAAGTATGTATCCAATAATATCCAATAATAGCAACAACAACCAGTCAAATAATAAAGGGTATGGCGGGGACTGCCATGGTACGAGTCACAAGTCACAAGACTCTTAAGAAGTGTCATTGTAAACTATTTTAATCTCGATTTTAAAAAATGCTTCTTTTCACATATTATGCCAAATATGTCGACATGCTCTTGATATACGGAGAATGTCAAAATAATGGAAGACGTGCTTAAAATCTGCACAGGCAACAATACACACAACGATCACCGAATTTCAGCTCTTTAGGTTTTTTCTTTGGGGATATCTTAAAGAAATTATGTATGTACCGAACCTACAGATATTCAAGATCAGCAAGCAAAATAACTGCAGTATGCAGCCACTCAAAACAGTCACTGCAGTTACGATTGAAGCAGCGTGTACCAAAAATCTTATAAAATTATTTGAATATTGTATTAGCACGAGCAGTGGCGGCTCTTCAGGGGCATTTTTAATGACTCGCAAACTGCCAGCGAATAACCGTTCCACTTTTTAAATCGCCCTTGTAACCCAAGATGCCATAGTGCCACATGCCACCATCAAATTAATTGTTTTACTTACGGCAACCCTACCCTGTCATAAGAAAGGACTTCAAAATTCCAGGCTTTAGGATAGGCAACCAAACATACACTACTATATACTTGAAGACCTCACCCTCACAAACCGTCAAAAATGACAAAAATGGATTTTATTTACCAAACTCGTCTTTCTTTTGTATGCAAATTAGGGTGACCCTAATTTAGGGCCGATTCGGAGTATGTAGGTCTAAAATACAGAATTTTTAAAAACTATCATTGCAATTCACCTGAAATTTACAATGCAACCTTCAAGTTGTCCACCCTACTAAATGGGTTCTGTCATTGCAAATTTACATTTTATTACTCTCAGGCATTAAGCAACAGAGTAAAGGACCTCAGGTAAATGTTTTAAAATTTAAATAAAATAACTTGTTTGGACGCATGCACCACGCAATGACATGAAAAGCCAAGTTACCACCAAGAAACTGAGGTAACAAGGGATCATATTCATTGTATTTTAAGTTTAACCGTAGAGAATACGTCTTCTCTTTCATTTGATGAACAAAGAAGAAAAAAAAATTGTCATGTCCGACGACCATCAAAATGTTGAATTTAATTAACACTAGAGGTAAGGAAAGTAATAGGTAATTTTGAGATAATTGGGATTAAAAATATGCATGGCTTACGTGAAGTGAAATCAAAATAAAATTTTTGTTGGCCATAATATGCATTGTATTTTTAAATTAAGAAGGAAAAAATTAAAATCCGTCCTGCGACTTTACGACAATTCAAAAGAACTTGATTAATTTGGTAGACAAAACATTTTTATATGATAAGTAGATATTTGTTGGAAATAAAGTTTTTTTAAACGTTACAGTTATTAAAACATTTTCTATCTTGTGAAAATTTAATAACAATTTTAATGTTTATATTATATACATGTATTTTCTATTTTGAGACGAAATTCAATCTGAAGAATGCTAAATTAATCAAGTTTTGTGTAACCAATATACAGGGTGTACAAAAAGTAAAATTAAAAGTTTAAGCGGTAACAACTTTTTAATTTAGTTAAATATAACGGGTTTACGCCTGTAAATTGTTTTTTCAAAGTTTAGGGGTTTTGTCTGGCATGCCGCAAAACCCCATAAAAAACGGTTTACAGGCGTAAACCCTCTCTATAGTATTTGAAAAAAATTTCGGCTAAAATCAATTAGTCAGTAGTCTCTACCTGACGATGCTTAAAAATCACAATATGTGAAGAAAGCATCCGAAAGGTACAAATGATTGCCATGGCCATTGATTGTGAATGAATGAGCAACCTTTCCCTTTTAACTCACCACACCACGTACATTCCCGCCGTAGGTTGTGTGCGGTATACTAATAATATTATTTTCAGACGAAAGGCAACCCCGACAAAAATGTCGTACCTGATAGCGCTATTGGCACCGGATAACCAGAAGGTGCAGGTTCGAGTCCTGCTCGGAGGTTATTTTTTTTATGAATATTCTCCCTTTGTCTAACATATGGCAAAACCCCTAACTTTAAACATAACACCCCAATATTTATATCAACAACAGATCTAAAATTTAATTTTCTATCAAACAATGGCATAGCAGGACATGAAAAAATATCTTGGTCAAAGGTCGTCCTAAAATGGAAAATAAAAGTCTTAACCTTACACAATTAGTGTTTCTGCCTGGACGATTTTCGAGAGTACCTCTCAGATTTAGCAGTATTTCCGAAGGATTTTTATGCGGCCCTTACAAAGTCCGTTCGTATGTTTCGCGCAACTGGCTCTGTGACTTATAAAAAACGTGTTGGGACCACAAAAACTTCGAAAGTCTGGTTCAAGAAATTGGACTTTCTAATGGAACATGCTAGACGACTGGGAATGCATCCAATATCCATATAAGATACAGTCATATCAAGTATTTTTGCCGGCCAACCACCCCAGATGTCGTGAGTACTGTAATTTAATGTGACGACCTGTTAAACTTAACATTTTTTTCTGACGAAGCGTGGTTTCATCTTTCGGGGAACATCAATTCTTAAAATATGAGAATATGGAATAATGACATTCTGGATATTTTTCCATTTTTCCTACGTGCTCAAGAAAATTGCTGTTTGGATGACAGTTTCCCGGAGAAGACTAATTAATTGACTCCATTTTTTTGTAATTTCACCGTCAGGGCATAGAGGTACAGAAACAAGATTTGGAGTGAATTTATTCAATAACTACCCGATGATGAACTTCAGCATGGTTATTTTTAGCACGACGGCGCAACAATACAGGGACATTTTTTTAAGTGTCTCACTCGATGGGCCATGAACAGTCGTCCGTCTATTAACGTCTTTGACAACATTTTGTAAAAAATCTTTGTTTTATATCGGCACAACACTGTCTGACCGTTTGTTCCAAATGCTCGATATTTCTAAACGGTCGACTCTTATAAACTTTCTGTTTAAGATAGCCCCAGAGGAGAAAGTCTAGTGGTGTTATGTCAGGCGATCTGGGTGGCCAGTAACATTCTCTATAACTCTGTTTTGAAATAATTGGTTTATGCGTTCTTTCACTGCTGCAGCTTGATGTATGGGTGCACCATCAAGCTAATACCATAAGTTATGTCTATTTTGTAAGGGCATGTTATCCAAAACTTTGGCAATCTCATTATCAAGAAAAGTCAGGTACCTTACACCAGTTAAATTTACTCTAAAGAAGTATGGTCCAATAAGCTGATATTTCAGAATCCCACACCATACATTGGTTTTACAATGACACTGGTCGCGACATTCAATTGTGAAGTTGGAATTTTCTTGGGACCACCATCGGCAATTTTGTGAGCTCATGGAACCATTCGAAGAGAAAGTGGCTTCATCTGTCCATAGGATCTTGTACCTGATACCAAAACGAAAAATCTAGACGGATATCAATATCGCGTTCTTTCAATGTGTATATAAACTTCAGTTTATATGGCCGAAATCGATTTTTCTGAGGAATTTTTTAACACTTTCCCTCTTGTACCCTGTTGAATCACTTATCTTCGTTATACTAGTTTGACCGTGGTCAATAACACTTAAACAAACATCAAATTTTGCTTCTTCATTGTATTTACTTGCTGCGTGAGGTTTTTTAAAATTATTTTGAACAGATCCAGTTTCTTTAAACTTTGACATTATTCTTGAAACGGTGCTATGCTGCAAGTTTCTTTCTGGATGCCTCTCTTTAAAAATAACAGATACTTGCCGGAGAGGTATATTTTCTCACAAATTAAGAGAATTTCTATTTTTTATTGAACGGGCAACATTGGTGATAAGAGTGAAAATTATAACTTGGCGAAAATATTCCAACTTATGACATTTCTTTTATTTATTCTGCACTCTAATTCCTTTTTTTTTATAGCCAACTTATAAATTTCGAAATTGCCTCGATATTTTATTGTGGACAACAAGAAAATGCGTTTAAATTGTGAACTAATCTGATATCTGCGAATTTTATTATAAGTTTTTTTATAACTTTGTACGTGTATTTACTATAAGAAAAAATGAAACATCTGACTATCTGTTAAAATTGTTAAATTATGATAACTTTGCACCACCCTTGTCAAATTTTTTTGCCTCTAATTTTATATTTCGACAAAAAATGAAATTCTAGTAAAAAAATAAGCATACAAACTAAATAAAATATTGAGTATGGTATAAGCAAATAGTTTATTATCCATTAAGTTAACTTACATTGTAAAAAAAAACATGTTAATTCGAAAAAATGGCAAGAAATTAAACTTTGCGCTAGACATCTGAAACCTTGTACATAGGCCTAAAATTATACTAGGAACTACTTTTTCTAATAACATTTTTTGAAATTCGGTTGAACAATGCCATTTTTCAGCATTTTTTGGCAAAAATGTAATTTTAGACAGATACCGAATGACAGATGGTGACAATTGAATATATAATTTTTAGTCTAGTTTAAAGCAAAAACGATTGCCGCTATTCAATTTGAACTAACCTCATTAATAATAAAAAGTTTCATATGGTGCGGGGTTTAATGGTGACACTGTAGTTGTTGATATTTATTTTCAGCCGTTTCGGAAATACGGGGATTCCTCAATTACCTTCATCGATTTTCTTTTAAGTGTGAGGTTTTCAGCTTAAAAGGTCTATTTATTAAAGGGGTGAGACACTTAAAATGCAAAATCGATGAAGGCAATTTAGGAACCCCCTTTTTTTTTATTATCTGTTTGGACATTCCGAAAAATTGAGGATAACGGAGGCAACGATATGGAAAACCAAGTTGAAACTAAGGTATAAGGTAATCTTATAGTGTATTCTTTTTTTTTTTAGAATTAAGGCACAGTACTGTAGGATAAATCCTTCAAGGCGATCTGAGAGCGGTGCGTGTGTGCAGGAAACGATTCACGTTGGTCTTGAATCCTTACAGATTATACTCGTTGGGGAACACGGCCTCAGGAAGGTCGTTTTCAGAGTGATGACGTTCTCTAGATGAAAAATATTTAAACAGTGTCGTTCGAGGGATACTAAGCTAAACCACGTGTGGGTGGACCTGCAGTGGTTTCTACCATGCACCGCTCTGGGTAGAATTATGCGAGCAACCTCAGTTGAGAACTTGCCATGAAAATATGTGTAAAATAGACTCAAGTCGCTAATCTGCCTTCGATATTCAAGGCTTTCCAGGTTGTTTGTCAGATCATGGTCACCGATCAAGCGAGTGGCTCTTCTTTGAATGAAATCTAACAATCTCAGGTTATGTTTAGGAGCAGAGCCCCAAATATGCGAACAGTACTTCAGCGATGGTCGAATTTGGGCTTTATAGAGTATCAAAAGTTGTTGGGGGTATACATATAGAGGTTCTTAGTTCGGAAAAGTATTCCAAGCTTCTGCGAGGCTGCCTTAGCGATGGCCGCAACGTGACTATGCCAAGACATATGACTATCCAAATTAACGCTCAATAAATGAATTGATGAAGCCAAGGGAACCGAGTGTCCCACCATGACTATATCCGGTTCTTTAACATTAACTTGTAGAAAAAACTGACGCTTGGGTTTCTTTAGCATTCAATTCTACTTGGTTACTGTCACCCCAAGATAGAATTTCTTCCAGGTCTTTGTTGAGATGTGACACCTCTTACTGCCTATAGAGATATGAATTGGCAGCCGATGTCCGAGCATCCAAAGTTAAAGATAAAACAAGTGTGCTGTCATCAGCGAAGCTATATATAGGATTTTGCCAAAAGATCGTTAATGTATAGTAAAAAGAGGGCGGGCGACAATATAGAACCTTAAGGGACTCCGGCGTTGATGTTAAATGTGTCTGAAAGAAATTCATCCAACACCACTCGCAGAGAACGTCTTTAAGAAAGCTTGACAGCCATGAACAAAATTGAACCGACATTCCGCATGCCCTCATGCCATACTCGGTCAAAGGCCTTGAAAATGTCCAGTGCTACCGCCCAGGACTCCCCATGATGTTCTATTGCGTTGTTCCAACGTGAGTAACATAAGCGAGAAGGTCTTCTGTTGATCTAGACTTACGGAATCCATACTGGCGGTCACTAATAATGTTGAAGCCTTCCAGGTACTTTAATAATTTTTCGTTGATAGTCTTCTCCATAACTTTTGATATAACCAAAAGCAATGCGACTGGACGATAGTTGTTTCGCAGGGCCTTCTTGCCTTTTTTGGGTGTGGGCTGGACTCCAGCAAGAAGGAAATATTCCTTTTTTGTAAAATCAGTTAAAAAGCCTACAAAATGCCGGTGTCAATTCGTCAGCGCATGTCTCAATTACGATGACTGGAATATCGTCAGGACCAGAAGCTTTTTTGGTGTCGAAACTCCTCAAGATTCGTTTAACATGGCGGTACCGGAAAACAATCTCCAGCATTCTCGATTCTACAGGGGGAATATTGGTTCTACAGTGGAATGATTGACTTGGTAAAGTTCTGACTGACGGCCCTAGCTACCGACCAAAATGATCTTGAGCCGTTAGGACATTCAAGAAGTTTTTCTTTGATCCTCTGGTTGTGTACTTCTTTGGTTTGGTTTATCATTTGCTTGGTCTCGAGCGTTAACAAAGATGGTACGATTTTCGGCGGTAGGGTTTTGACGCCATTATCGGTAGAAATAATTTTTTGACCTAACAGGTCGTTCGCAATTTTTGGTAAACCAAGGCTTGCCGTTAGAAGAACAATTTTTTGAGAAAGGGCTGAAGGCTTCCATACCAGTAAGGATAACCTCCGATACTCCTCTAGCACAGATGGATGGATCATCAGAGGTAAAACAAACGTCCCGCCAAGGAAAGGTTCAAAAATTTTCCTTTAGGTCATCCGACTTAGCTGATGCATAATGCCAGATCTTGCGTGGTTTAGGAAGCTGCTCGGTACTAAGAGGTAGTTTGTGTAGTGCCGAAATAAGGTTATGGTCAGACGTTCCTAACGGAGGCTTCACGGTGACAAGTGTACAAGTCGGGGCTTGAAGTAAGAAAAGATCCAACACACTAGCAAAATCACCATCTCGCTCTGGGATCCGAGTTGGTTCACCCACGAGTTGAGTGAGGCCAGAGCTGATGGCAAAGGATTCGGCTTCGCGACCTTGCTCGTCGGTTGTATTTGAGTATTTGAGCCAGTTGACATGACAACTTCGGAATTGGGATGGGGGTTTGCAAAAAGTCGATAGTATTAGCAAGTGTGGAGAACAAGTCTCTATAATTGGTTGGCGGCCGGTAAAGGCAGCAGATGAATTTAGTCATTCTCTGCGTTGATATTTTAAACCACATTACATAAAAGTCATTAGGTTCGAATATCTCCTCTCGTTGACAAGAAATATTACCGCGAGCAAAGAGACAAAGGCCAAGACTGAGCCTAAATCGGTGATAAGAAGTCTTACCCAGAATACAAATAGCTGATCGTACTAGTCGATGATCTAACCTTTGTTTCGGTTAGTGCGAGTACATGAGGTTAGGTAGATTGTAGATGTTGATGGACTGCATTGATGTTCGAGTTCAGTCCTTTCATTTTGCAGAAGAAGTCAATTTGGAGGCTGCTAATTTTGGGTCTTTTAACAATCTCAGTTGTTACACCATTCCCATTTTGAATGTTGTTCGAAGGACCCGCCTGGCTATTGGAAATGGTTAATGTTTGGATAACTTCGCTTGATGAGGCGCCAGGACCAGCCCCCCATTCAATATATTTTATATTTAAAATGTGGATTTTAAAGGATTGTGCACCAATGGACGTATTTAATGCAGATAAAACAGATCTCTACTATCGTGCATCGCCAACAGAAACATATGCATTAAAAGATAACAAATGTACTGAAAAAATAACAGCAAAACAACTATTTACAATGCTGTTCTGTGCAAATATGGAAGGTGAAAAGGAAGAAACACTTATAATAGGTAAAAGCAAAAATCCTCGATGTTCTAAGGGCACACATATTGATAAGTTACCTCTCCAATGGGCCTCGAACAAAGCGTGGATGACAGCAGATATCATGACAACATGGCTTTACAGATTTTATACCAAATCGAAAATGATATTATCATAACCAACGCCTTGATATGGGTATCGGTGGCCTGGCGCAATTTGTCCCCAGTGACATTAAAAATATGCTCTATGAAAGCCGGATTTATATGTAATACAGATAATATTGAGGACTTCGAAGAAGAAGATAATATTCCGCTCGCACAACTGTTTCCTACCATTGAAGACACATTTGTGAACTTGAAATAATTTGCCTCTATTGATAACGACTTGCCAACAGAAAGTGCAGAACTGGCTATCATCGGACGAGGAACCTGAACTTGCTCCAGTGTCGAAGATATCAAGCCTATCTGAAGCCTGCGCACGTTTTAGAGAAAACTTTTTTAACAGTGTTAACAATTTTGACAAGTCTACAAATATTTCTCAATTGTTATTAAAATGTGAATCTGGATTTTATAAGAATGAAATAAAAAAATATGAAGCAATCATTAATTTCTAATTATTTTAAAAGATAAGAATTTCAAAGCAAACATACAATAGGTACATTGTATAATATACAGGGCTGCCAAGAAGTCCGGAATAAAATTAATATAGCCTTAACCTGTAACCTTTGGGGAAACTGCTTGGACACGTCAATTTAGTTTTATATACGCTCACATTTTGACGTTATTCGTTTGTTTTTTTATAGACATTTGTCAAAGATATGACGACATCGATCTTTTTTTTTAATGGAAACATACAGCTTGTGATACATCATTTGAAAGCTAATATCTCGTACAGTATGCTCATATATTTTGGCTCGATTCTGTCGAGCTATTTCAAAATGGCAACTGTTAAAAGTTTAAAAAAAATCCCTATTTAAATAAGCGGGAATGATAAATCTTTGATGTTTTTTTTACCTTTTAAGGTGACTAACCTCTTTTAATGAGAAATCGAGCAACAAGCGTCACAATAAGTCTTTTTAGGCTGCGGTGTAGAGGTAGTAATAACCTTGGCTTGCTGCCTGTATTAATCATCATCATCATCATCATCAAGAAATCTTCATTGTTTCACGTTCTGACATTTTGTGACATTGTGACTTAACAATAGTTATGGTTTATTTGTTATTTATTTTGTCAAAAAAAATAAAAATGTAAGGAAGCAAACCAAAACACAACAAAAAGGTGGTTTAACGTGGCAAATGCTGGAAATGTCCTCCACCCTCTACTTGGCATGCTCCCAGACGAAGGTAAAATCCGTCGACGGAATTTCGAATGGCTTCAGCCGGTATGTTATGTGTCTCCAATCTAATTTTGTTTTTCAAATCTTCAATATTATTTGGCCTATTTTGGTAAACTTTTTCTTTTAAATATCCCCAAAGAAAATAGTCTAGAGGCGTTAAGTCTGGGGACCTTGGTGGCCATTCAATTGTACCACGTCGTCCAATCCAGCGACCTGGAAATATCTAATCTAAATATTTTCTCACATTGACACCAAAATGCGGGGGAGCACCATCTTGCTGAAACCAAAGTGTTTTGTTAGGTATATCTGGATCTACTTCGTTGGGAAAAATTACAGCTAGAGCAGGCCTCAACTCGAAGGTTAAGAAATCCAGGTACCGTTTAGCTGTGAAGTTTCATTCCAAAAAGAATGGCCCTAAAAGTTTGTTATTAATGATACCTGCCCATACATTAACTTTCTGAGGCCTCTGAGTATGCGCTTCAAATATCCATCGTGGATTTTCTTTACTCCAGAAACGATAATTATGTCTATTAACCACCCCGTTTAAATAGAAAGTAGCTTCATCCGAAAAGAATATGTTCTGTGAAAACCTATTATTCTCGTCACACCGTCTCATCATTTCTTCGCAAAATTGCAAACGCCTATCATAGTCATTTTCTAAAAGCTCTTGGACAAGACATACTTTATAAGGGTGGTATTTTTCTGCTGTCAAAAATCTTCCAATGGTATCTCTAGATGTATCATGATTTTGAGCCAATGAAACTGTTGAAACATGCGGATTATCCTGCAGAGATGATGCAATATCCAATTTTTCATCGTCACCTAAAACACTTGGCCGTCCATTCCTAGGCAAGTCCTTTACTGTGCCATGTTCATCAAATTTGTGGAATATTTTACTAACAGTGCACTGTGAAATTTGATTTTCCGGATATTTAGCATTAAATAAAGTGCACACTTCACTTTGACTTCATATTTTATCTCCACATCCTAACAATATATCAAGACTTCGATACGCTGCCTTTCCAACAATACCATTTTTGTTTAGAAAATTGTAAAATAATACTTCGGAAATACCTACATTAACTTTACAAGTTGACAATGTCACAAAATATCAGAACGTGAAACAATGAAGATTGCTTACCTTGAAAGGTAAAAAAAACATCAATGATTTATCATTTCCAATTATTTAAATACGGATTTTTTAAAAATTTAACAGTCGCCATTTTGAAATAGCTTGACAGAATCGCGCTAAAATTTATAAGCATACTGTACGAGATATTAGCTTTCAAATGATGTATCACAAGCTGTATGTTTCCATTTAAAAAAAAGATCGATGTCGTCATATCTTTGACAAATGTCTATAAAAAACAAACGAATAACGTCAAAATGTGAGCAAATATAAAACTAAATTGACGTGTCCGAGCATTTTCCCCAAAAGTTACAGGTTGTAACGAAACCCCTGCGCAGTCCTGGCGGGTTCTATTTGTTTAGTTGGGGGTAGGTTTTTGTGACAGGCTCGGCTCGAGTAAAAACCACACTATGGCTAGGAACAGTTTTATTTCTTTCAAGTTAAGGAAAAAAAAACACAAGCTAAAAACATAATAAGGGGTTACAAAATTGACCACGCAATACGCCGCACACTCTCTTACAATTTTAAATTAACTTAAAAAGTCACTTTTATATTGTACTTATTAATAAGATTTGCTTAGTTAATCAATAATGCTTAATTAATCAATAATACAACAGTTATTCGTCAAACAAAATCAACAACCAGAATAGAGTAATATACATTCTCAAACACTTACCTAATACCAGACACAATCCTTCTTTCTGAAAGAAATTAGAAATTCGCCAGGCTATTATCTTGCATTTATTTTCGTGAAAGTTTGGGAAAGAAGTGCGCGTTTCAGACAGCATTTTCGTCGATCAGGTAGGTAATATCAATCGCAGAAAAAGTTCGGAATGTTGAAAAAAGTGCAGGCAAATTAGGCGGACGTTTATAAAAATGATATGCGGCATATCCGTAAATCGAACGCAAAACACTCCGATCGCTCAGCATGTTTTCCGGTACAAGGTTAAGGCTATATTAATTTTATTCCGGACTTCTGGGCAGCCCTGTATATATTAGTATGCACGTGCAGTATATACATATTGGTAAATTGGCTTCATCTTATTTAGTTTTAGTTCTGATAAATTTAAGCAAAAATATTTAAATTTATTTACATATAATATGTGGATATTTATTAATAAACAAACACTGTAAAATGCAGACCAGTTATTTAAGATTCTCTCTATTAACCGAACACCCCTGTTAACCGACCAACATTTGATTCCCTGAGGGTGGTCGATATTGAGAGATTTTACTGTGATATACAGAGCCTTTTATTTAAATAATACAACTTTATAGATTTTGTATTTTTGAGACTTCCTGTACCTCTATCGTGGTCATGAACCTCCAGTAGAACTCCATACACCCTAAAAAATATTAAAATAAAGTAATAGTAATAGTATAACTATATTTTGTGCCCAGTAATGAATAACCCCATAAAATTTTATAAGAATATTCGAAATTTGTGTCCCCGTTCAGATCAATTTTAGAAAACAAAACATACATATACCTAAAATATTATACTACTTAAGTATATCAAATTCGTATACATAAACATAATAACGACCTATGCATTATATAAACACATCAACCTAATGCGAAAGACGCCGACATATTATGTATTAAAATGTAAACAACGACGTCAATGCGGCCCGAACAGAGATTTTGTGGTTTTTACTTTTTTGGATAGGTCCGTCCGCGTCGCGAGCTAAATATTATGACTTCCCGAAAGGAATTTTAATATATTGGGCCAATTGTCTTAGGCCCTTCTCAGATGATGAACCTCAAATGAGATTGTAGTAGCGACAGTAGCGTGAATGCCAGGAGACAACACTAGAATTCATAGTCGACTTTCAGCGAGTCGCTAGCCGGTATTCGGTAATCCAAAAATACGATACCATAAACCAGCGTTTCCCAAACATTTTCTTGCCCTGGCCCGGTAATTTTTATGCTTCATCGTCGTAACCCACCAAAAATTTTTTAAACTCTCCTGGTGTTTAAGTAGGCAAAATAAAACCCATTTGAATGTCCACTTATAAGTATGTATTATACCTACTATAATAATTATAATAAAATGAAAAATTCCGATTACTATAAGAGGGCCGCCAATGTAGATTAACTTGTATCAGTCGCATGCGCGCGGTATCGAAGTTTCACGACAGCGCGACGATACAAAGTGATACTGATACTGTGATACGGATACAACCACACACATGGTGATATCTATATCGCGACTCCGTATCATGCGACATGTAGCGATACCACTCTCAACGTCTGTGAGAGCCTTTGGATACGATACGTTTCATGGTCGGCACGTCGCTGAAGGTGACAAGCGCAATCCAACTATTTTTTGCGGCTCTCTATAGTAGCTGTTGAGCTGCTCCAGCGAGCCCCTGACCATTGTTCATTCTTTTATATTAAAGTTTTTTTTTATACTGGAAGGCGATTTTAATATTCTCAATGCAATTATTCGTGATTTTAATTATTTGTGTGAGCGCCCACCTTAAATTCTGACCACAGAAAGATTAACTTTATCTTGGTGTTTTACCAAGAATTGTTTTGGATAATGCCAACTACGCGGAATATAAACATTGGGCTGTTTTTAGGATAGAGTGATTTTTATGTGACTTGCCTTGAGAGATTGGTTACAGATAGATTGATATGATTTTAATCCGTTTGTATGAAAAGCAACAATAATTAAATAAAAGTGTGTTCTTAATTAAAGTATTTTACTGGGTCGTCAATTAAAACTAACAAAGGTGCGTCCAGACTTGTGACACTCCGTGTCGTAACCACGTCGCGAACATTTTAGGGCGAACTTCAACGCGTATCATCGTTGCGTATCATCGCCGCGAACTATTATGCGTTAATTGCGTTCCGCTCATAATAGTTAACATGCATTTATAAACCAAAACGCTCCAATGAGACTTGGCAAACCAAGCTGCGTGGCATCCCTTTGATGCGACAACGCTAAGAAAACGACAAGACATGGAACGGATAGCTGACATGCAGTAAACGCGGCGATGTCACGCATTGCGGTTACGGGGTCCTGTCCATATTTCATGCGACGAGGTTTACGACGGTGTCACCACATGGGGTTTTGTGACAAGATGCATTTCGGGTTCGCGTTCCAAAAAGGTATATTTATAAGGGACGCAGAAAATCCATTATTTTGTATTCCAATAAATAATTTAAAATGCGGTATCGTTTCGCAAAAGAGACTGTAATAAATATAATTTATTAATGGGCCGGAAATTATAAATTACTACCAATGCTTCCCATTTTATTTTATATTATTATATTTTTGATATGCTAAGAGAGTGTTGCTTTTCGTTATCTGTGAAAAGTGTGGGTTAATTTCAGGATTAATTGCTGTTTTTTCGCCTGTTACTACTATTAGTAGTATTTATCTTCACTCAATAAATAATACAGTGGTACATTGCTTAATTTCCCTGTTAAGTGGAAATTAGTTCACAAGCGTGGCACGGGTTGTTTTAAGTATGTTCCGAGGTGATTTAGTTGTGGTCAACTAAATGACTGGCTCGACTCGCTCCCACAAAGGATCATCTTCCGCTGCCCGTGAGGGAGATAACATGGAAAAATTAATGACAAAAGTATGTAACAACTTTTTAGTACAGTTTGAAAATAAACTAGATATTCGGCTAGAAAAGCTGGAAAGCAGACTTACGCAGGTATGTGAATCCATTAATGTTCTTAGTGCCGGTATTAAAAAAAACTCTAAATAAGTCGAGGAGTTAGAAGATAAGATTGATAATGTAGAACAAAACCGCGAAAATAACTGTGTGCGCATCTGTGGCCTGCCTGAAAATGCCTATGAAGTTCTCATGGAATCAGTTATTACCTTTTTAAATCCTAATTTAAAAATAAAGTGCGCTAATAGTGAGCTTAATTACTGTTTTCGTGTTGGTTCGGATTCTAACACTGACAAGCCACGTACTGCTATCGTGAATTTTCTGTGTAATTGGAAAAAAGTGAAGTACTGGGAGCAAAAAAGGTTCTAAAGGGCACACCGTTTGCTGTCTTTGAGGACGTAACTCCCAAGCGGTATAAATTATTAGAGCAAGGCAAAAATAAGGTTTGGTCGGCTAGAGGTAGAATTTTCTTCTGGGGTCATATTAATAACACAAGAAAGCATCGTTAATTTAAAATAACGGTTCTCACTGTGTTCTCACAATTTTATCTGTCAGATAGTACTTTAGTTGAATATGAATATGGGTCTATAAAAAGTGCTTCTTTTTTCATTATTTGATCTTTTCATATTTCTTTGTGGTCTTTGGTGAATTGATTTCAGTAATGTACATTTTAACAATGTTTGTTAAATTACAATAAGAATGTTTATTTATTTCTATCTGAACATGTTAAATAAAACATGAATATAGAAATGGTATTACCTTGCTATCGACGCGGCTAGAGTAAATTTGTCAATGAACTACTAACATAATTTTTTTGATTACTGTTTAAATCGAAATACTAAAGATAATTCATTTTTCTACATTCTTATATTGTGCATATCTTGACGGGTCGTTTTATTGTTTTGTATATAAATGAATTTAGCTAGAATATGACCTGGTAATATATTTTATTTTTATTTTATATTTATAATTAAACACCCATGAAAGTGTTTATCTTTGTAATTTTGCACTCAGTAACCACATTTTTCTTACCTTTTCATTTTATTTAGGCTGTTACGGAGCAAAAGCATCCGAAGTAGTGTTGTTATGAATAACACTAATAATGAATTTGTTAGTTTTTGTCACTTCAATGTGCGATCACTGTGTTCTTCCTTTGATGAGTTTTCTAATTTTGTAATGTCTGAGCAGCTTCATATTGTTGGTTTATCGGAGACGTGGCTTAATAAAGGAATATCTTCTGAAGCACTCCAAATTAGTGGTGACAAATTTGTGCGAAGTGATCGCGACGTTAGGGGGGAAGGTGTTTGATTCTATTTGAATCACAATTTTAAGTTTAGGGTTCATGATGTAAATTCGTATGGTGATGACATTGAACAAGTCTGGGTAAGTACAAAAATTGGTGGCAAAAAGATTTGCTTGGGTTCGATATATCGTCCTCCTGACTCAAGTTTAGTTAATTGTTTGAGGGTATTAGAAAACACTTTAATTTCTATTCTTCCTGGTCACGATCTTGTCTTGTTTGGTAGTGACTTTAAAGTTTATCTGAATTATAATCACAATGAAGCTATGATGCTGAATACCCTCTTAAATAAATATGGACTTAGTCAAATAATTAATCAACCGATGCGCATTACAAACACTTCTAGCACCCTCTTGGATATTATAGTTACCTCTTCCCTGGATTGTGTGCAGAATCCCAAAGTGGTTAGAATGGACGCCATTTCTGATCACTGTTTAGTTCAGTGTAATGTGTACTGTAAAAAACCATTAACTTCTGTTAAATTTTAAACTTCTCGTGATTTCGGTAATTTTAATTATGATGATTTCCTTGCAGATATGTAGGTACAGTTACAATTGAGACTTTTTGTATTCATTCGATGATGTTGATGATATGGTAGACTTTTTCACAAATTCTGTTAATAAGCTATTTGATAGGCATGCGCCTTACAAGACGTCACGCCTGACTAAGCCGCCTGCACCTTGGATTACACCTAACATAAAATTTATGATGCGCTTGAGAAACAAAGCTCATTCTAAGTATAGAAAGCTAAAAACTGAAATAACTTGGAACGAGTACAAACAGCTAAGAAATCTTGTCACTATGTCGGTATTCAATGAGAAAAGAGCCTACTTAGATCAACAATTTAGCGTTGACCCTAAAGGGTTTTGGCGTACACTTAGATGGATTAATATTAACTCTAATTCTGATTATGATCCTGCAGAGGTTGGTACTCCTAATAATTTTAATGCGCATTGCTTGGAAAGTATTCCACCTCCCAATGTCCAGGCTGATAATACATTTATAAATCATTATATAAACTCTACTTTTGGTCATAACAATTATAATTTTAAGTTTTCTCTAGTGGATGCTGACAAGGTGGAGAGAATAATATATCTGTTACGTTCTAATGCCAGGGGAGCTGACGGCTTGGACCGGAAAAATATTTTATTGTTAGTCCCCTATTTAATCCAACACATTACTTTCATCATTAACTCGTGTATTCTTTCCAGCCAATTTCCAAGCCAGTGGAATATTGCAAATGTTCTTCCCGTAGCTAAATAAAGTTATACTAGTAAATTTTCCCATTATAGACTCATACGTTTATTGTCGATCTTATCTAAAATTTTTGAAAAAATCATGGCTAAGCAACTAAATAATTATTCTATACAACAAAAAGTTATTCCAGTTCCTCAGTCAGGTTTCCGGGTGCAGCATAGTACAACCACAGCTCTAATAAAGATTACCGATGATATCATTCGTGCATCTGATGTTAGTAAGTGTACCTGCCTACTGCTTCTCGATTACAGTAAAGCCTTCGACACCCTTGACCACGATACACTATGTACTAAACTTACGTATTTTGGCCTCGACGTTACTGCTGTCAAATTTTTAAGACACTAACCTTTGTAATCGACGTCAGAGAGTAACAGTTAACAATAATTTTTCTGATATGTTAAACATGAGCCATGGGGTGCCCCAAGGCAGTATCTTGGGCCCCTTGTTGTTTTCGCTGTATACAGCAGATTTTGGAGGCTATTTAAAACATTCATATTCGCATCAGTACGCTGACGACTTTCAATTATATTATAGCTTTGGTCCTGGTGATGTTGAGGTGGCTAATACTAATATTAATCAAGATCTTAAAATTATCTATGAAATATCTCTTTCCCACAGTATCTCATTAAATCAAACTAAAACACAGCTTCTCCTATTTGGTAAGAATACTAATGATATCTCTGGAAACCTCAATATCAATATAAATGGTGTTCAGCTTGCTGCCCCTGAATCATGCAAGGACCTAGGTATTTACTTTGATTCTAAATTAAGATTTAGACCGCATGTGTCATTCTTACTACAAAAGAGCTATGGCAAGTTAAGAACATTGTACATGTTTAAAAGCTTTTTGTCGACACCTGTCAAATTAAGACTGTGTGATTCGCTTATTTTATCATCATTGTCCTACTGTGATGTACTTTTTTGGCCTGCTCTATTGCTGGAGGATAAAAGCAGTCTGCAAAAGCTTCAGAACAGTTGCTTAAGATTTTGTAATGGGCTTAGAAAGTTTGATAATGTCACCAGCACTTCTCGAATTCTAATTGGTTAAGGTTAGAGCAGAGGTTTTAGTTACATTTATGTACTTTAGTGTTTAAGGTACAAAAATTTCAGCAGCCTGAATATCTTTACGAAAAACTTGTTAAGGGCTCTGACAGTCATGAAAGACGAACGCGTCTCTCCTCGTTTCTGTCCCCAGACACAGGACAGCCTTGACAAATGGTAGATGTAGCCTTTCAGCGACATCTAGTGGCAATCAAATGCATTAACCTGGCCCGTCCAACAAAATCAGTTAGAGTCGGAGAAGCAAACTACTGCAAGAATCCGGCGAGCCGGTATCCTCACAGAGTCGCCGCCAGGAGCGCATTAAAAGCCAAATCTCGGTTACGGGCCGAGTACCAACTATTGATTTGCAAAAGTAGGCTCTTAAAGTTGCTTTCCTTCGTCGGATTCTATAGCTTCACTGACGAGCTGTTATACAGCGAAACGCGTCTGAAGATGAATCCGGCGAAGGAAAGCAACTAACTTTTGCAAAACAGGACAGCCTTGTTTCAGCGATCATTTACCTACAACTCCGTGAAATATTTCAATCCCGTTCCAACCCATGTAAAAAGCTGCTCAACAGTTGCACTGAGGAAAATTTCTAATAGCCTTTATTAGAAATCGACTTACCGTTGCTATAAATCGTAATAGCATAGGGGACAGATGATATCCGTTGTTGCCGTTATTAAAATGAAAGTGCTGCAACAGCCGACTTACCACAAGTAGAATATCACATAAGTCATTTTAAGTTTGCTGTGGTTACCCAACAGGCTTTCCTACCATTACAGAAAAAAAATAGTTACCGGTATTATTTATTTTTAATAGGAGAACCATAGTTTAGTTAGTACAACAAAATAAGTTGTTGTGGTTAGTGCTATGCTATTTACCCTTATAAACAAAATTAAGTTATGGTAGTTAAGTTTTATACTATTGCAGTCATTTATAGGAACTGTAAAAATTAAGTAAATTGCTGTGATAAGCAGTTGCTTGACTTGTCGTAGGTAATTATTATTTTTGCTACAGCAATGACTTTTGACTTAAAAAACGACGTTAAAGTTTGCATAATTAGGGAGTTTTTGCATACATTTTCTTTTTTGTCCAGGTTAGGTAAGATTTTTTTATGCAAAGTCTGAAAGATAACATATAGTGCGAAACCAGGGGTACCTACCCACATTATGTAGGTTATACAGGTGAGTATGAAAAAACTAACGTATGTACGAAACGTAACGAAATTTTATTAAGCCATATAAATAATACATTATAAAAAAACATCAACAGGATAAGTATTACTATTACTTATTGGTTTACTGACGTTTTAGTAAATTTTTAATTGAAAAATATTAAAATTTTGATGACGTTTCGGTTTATTAAATTTTTTATACCGTCCTTTAGTTTTAGTTAATTTAATAATAAAATAAAAATATTTTTAAATATTTGTAGTTCTGATAATGGTTTAAAAAATATAATAAACCGAAACCTAAAGTAGTTTTAAATAATAATACCAAATAATATACCGGGTGACAAAGAATGTTGTTACCCCCTATTTATTTCGTAGTTTTATTAATACAAACTTTCAAGAGTGCATATTTTGTGAGTTTTTAGTAAAATCATACTTTTAAAATCACAGTGATCCTAATTTTCTAATTTTAAATGAGACGCCCGGTATATTTTGACATATTTAAATCCGCCGTAAAATTATAACTATTTTTTAGTAAGTGCATTATTAGCCTAAACATAATAGTTTCAGAGATATTGTTTTAAATATGAAATTTTTGACAATTTGACAGCTTATAGCCTTTCAATTATTATAAGTCTCACATGTCCCTATCGTACTTTTTCATTCTTTTTCCAAATTAGTCTTGGGCCACTCTTTGTGAAGATTTTCCTTACAGTTTCTTTGTCTAACAGAGGAAAACTTTCGTCCTCGATGCCTTCTTCTAAGAAAATTTTTAAAAATTAAATAACATGTAGGTGGGTAACTTTATTTTTAGCATTATTACCTTCGAAGGCCTCCACATTCCCCTCCAGTCCCCATTCTAGGAGGGTCAACTTGTATGCCATGTTAGAAACTTATAAGAAAATTTAACCTTAAAATCTATAAAACATAGATTTTTAAATTAACACAAAATGACAACAGCTTACGACCAAACCACAGCCAAATCAAAATAACAAAAGTTAGGTTATATAGATAGATAGTCGTCTTTAGTTAGTAACAGGTTGCAATAATGGCCACCTGTAAAAATTTGTTCATGCATAAATTGTAATATTTGGAAGCTAACCTCTCCCGGATGACCAAGCGTCACTCAAAATTCGTTTAATACTATAGTAAACTTCTCTTTTATCAATATTCGCATTAAAAACACCTAAAATTACAAAAAACTTACCTTCGACAATAACACAATATAAAATAAATTTTCTCGCCTGCCTGCAAACACACGACCACTTCAAAAACCAAATGAAAATGAGTTCGGCCTTCGGTCAGTTCGGCACGTAGGCAAATTTTTCATTACGAACACGTCCCGACGGGTCACGAAAATATTCGAACAGCCGGCAGATCTAAATCCATAGTTGTCAGATATATTTTTTTTGCTGCGGCTATTACTTTTTCGACTTGTAGCTATTTACTGGTAGCTGCAGTAAGTAAAGGGATCTTAATCTAGCTGTGATTGTAACTACAGCTACATATTTAGGTGTGGTACCTAATAAGGAATTTGCAGTTGTTACCATAATAAAAATCATAAGTAGCCATTAACAATTATAATCCAAATAAAAAAGTTCATTAGCATAAGTAAACCTATTCAGTTATAACTATTAAAAAATAATAACCGTTGCAATTATTTAAGCTGTGATTATTAAAAATTTTCAGCACAGAAATTCAGCTGGCTCTATTTTCTCAGTGTGATACATTTAAAAAACAACTTAAAGCTTATACGGTCATTAGAACAAATTTAACTTTACTTCTTGTATTCTATATATATCTTTTAACACCAAACCAAGCACAGTGGTCGCTATGATTGACGCTTTTATTTTTTTTTTCTTATATGAATTATATTTTAAAGGAAGTATAATGATTATGTTTGGGACACACTTCGTATTTCTCTCGTGACCCAGTAGGAAAATAAAGTAACAAGGTTGAAATGAATCTTAGGGGGTCGACGGAATTTTCCGAGGTTTCTTGTGAATTCCTGCTCTGGTCGGATGTGTGAAAACATATGTGGCTGGAGGAAGTTTTCACTCTGAAACAAGACCGATGTTCGTAGTAAAGAGCTACATGCTGCAAGAGCTGACCCTGCTTTCGACTGAAAAGGTGGCGCCTGGTTAGGGCCCTGCTGCGTGGTCTGGGAGGCTTCTTTTGCGGCTGCCGGACTTCGTCGCCGGGGCAAGGCCGATCGGCGCTGCGGCTGGGGGCCGGGGGTACCGGCGCGCCTCAGGACTTTACATTCAACACATAACACAACCATTCCCCTAATAAAAAAAATTTCAGATGGAAGACACGACAAAAGATATGGGAAAGAACGTGCCAACCATTGACGAGGAGAGAAGGCCCCCTAGCTTTCTGGCTGAGGTAGAGATGTTCTCGACGAACTCTGAGGTTTACGCAGACAGACAGTCTGCTAGAGAGGAGGAATTTTTAAGGTCTTCGGACAACGCGTCGGAGACGGAACCGAGAGGTTCTGTCGAAGCACTGTGGCCAAGACAGACCCAAAACGATCCGCCCAAGCGGAGCCGCAAGGCACTGCCAAAGTGGATCCGAAGGGGTCTGATGAGGTCCAGAAGGCTAGCGCCAACTCTGGCGAGTCCTCCAGGGAGGAAAACGCCAGGAAGAGGAGAGAAAAAAAGAAGAGGTATGCAGCGAGCAAGAAAGCCAGGGAACTGGCTTCCAAGAACCCCGCAAAGGATGTGGCTGGCCCCGCACCTACCGTTTCCGAAACATCTCGGGAGCAGGGTAGCGGGAAGAAGCTGACAGAGGAAAGGAGAGAAGACGCTTTCAGACCTCGTGGTCCCACC
Source organism: Polydrusus tereticollis (assembly GCA_963920685.1). NCBI lineage: Eukaryota > Metazoa > Arthropoda > Insecta > Coleoptera > Curculionidae > Polydrusus > Polydrusus tereticollis. The sequence goes on from OY987335.1 coordinate 59,683,830, forward strand.
GGCAGGAGGTTTAAGCGGGCTGCCGTAAGACGGCCGGCTGACCTTCCCGAAGCTCCCGAATCTGTCCGTGGTGAGGCGGGGGGCTCCATGGAGCCCCCAGACCTCGCTCGGCGGATGGGGTGCTGGGAGCAAGAGGTACAGGGAGACGGAGAAAACTCCACCAGGCAGTGGGAGAAGCCATAAGAGGGCTAGAGGAAGCCGACAGACCCGAGGGGAACAACACCATCGTTCCCCTCTCCTAAGGGACGGGGCGTCTGGTTCGGGGGCGGCTGCCGGCGGATCCCAAGGGACTACGCCGCCAGCGGCAAAAAGGGAGAACCAGGTCGTCATCCGTTCCAACCGGACTGGCGGAATTATAAGGGAGGAAGAGGCGGAAAGCATCCGCGACCACCTGGTCGAAGAGATGCTTCGAGCCATGGCAGGACCTGACGGGAATCCGCAAGGCCCGGAGCTCCGTTTCAGGAACTCTGGTCGAGTGGAGCCCGGATAGTTTCTTGTCACGGCTCAGGATGAGGACTCGGCAAGGTGGATCCTTAAGGGTTGCGCCCCACTTATTGTGGGAGAGGTAGCCTTCACAGTCATCAGGGCCGCCGATGCCCCCTGGCCGGAAAGGATTGGCTTTTGGCTGAGAAGTCCAAGGGTCGATCTGGAACGGCTAGGAAGGGTGCTGGCGCTCCAAAACCGAGCCCTCAACGTGCACCAGTGGAGGCATATCCAGACCACAGGAGGACCAGGAGGGTGGTTCGTCACCTACCTGGTAGAGCAGGAGGTCGTCAGGCGGCTGAAGGGATCTGGGTGGGCTCTCTACTTTAAGTTAGTAACGCTCGCTGTGCGAGGGGTGCCATCTTGGAGTGGGGCTGTCCGCAAGGATCCGTCCGGCCAGCCTGAGGCCAAAAAGAAGGAATAGGCTTTCACTGCCGCCCATGATAAACCCCATCATGGATAATTTGCGGGTAGGTCAAGTAAATCTCCAGCACAGTCGGGATGCAACCGGAGAACTGGTTAGCGTTCTGACTGGTGAGCGGGAGATTGTACTAATACCAGATCCTTATGTTTTTAGGAATTAAGTCAGGGCTCTTGGAGGAGCCAGCCACATCCTGGTGGTTGGGAAAGAGGACGATGACAGACCGAGGGCCTGCATTATGGTGTCCAAAGATATCAGCGTGGTACCACTACCTCAGCTGGGAACTAGGAACGCCACAGCAGCTGTGCTCGAATATAAGGTGAGTCAAGGTAGTCGTAAGTTATTAATCTGTAGTTTATATCTGCCGTATGTTGACGCGCGACCGCCCGTTACAGAGGACTTAGAGCGTATTATTGCGTTCGCAAGAGACAAAGGTTCGCCGGTTTTAATCGGGTGTGATGCGAATTCGCATAGTGAAATTTGGGGCAGCACTAACACAAACGCCCGAGGTGAGGCCCTTATACAATTCCTGGCTCATACAAACCTTGAGATACTTAACAGAGGCAGCGAGGCCACGTTTGTCAATAGAATCCTGAAGGAAACTATTGACATTACACTGGCTTCAAGAGGGTTGATCAAAGATACTTCAAATTGGCGTGTCTCTAGTGACATTTTGATGTCTGACCATCGAATGATCAGACTGGAACTCAAATTTGACAAAAAGGATGCAGCCCTGAAGAGAAACCCAAGAGCGACGAACTGGGCAAACTACATCGCCTCTCTCAGAAACAACTTGGGAACGATTCAGGTCCAAGTACAGAATAAAGAGGAATTGGAGAATAAGGTAAGTAGCCTTAGCGCAGCGATCGTCTCGGCCTCCGAACAGTCGTGTCCGCTGACAGTTGCCACGGGAAGGAGGGTTCGCTGGTGGAGCGGTCACCTAGGTGTCCTGCGGAAAGCCAGCAGACGAGCCCTGAACAAAGCAATGAACAGCGGGTCGATGGAGGACTGGGACGTCTACGTGAAGGCTAGAAGGGTTTTTAAAAGGGAACTTCGCCGCAGGACGAGAGAGTCATGGAGGGCCTTCTGTGGAGAACTCGATTCTCTACCGGAGGCCGCCCGACTGGCTAAAATCCTTAGCTGCGAGAGCAAAGGGATCATTGGATCCTTAAAGAGACAGGACGGAACATGGACCAGTTCCGGTGAGGAGTCACTTAGACACCTACTGGACGTTCACTTCCCTAGTGGCGGACCGGCGCCGGCTGCTGAGGAGGCCGCGCCACCGATTCCAAGGACGGATTGGGGCGTGGCCGACGAAATAGTGACTGGCTCCGCGATAACCTGGGCGGTGAATGAGTTCAGTCCGTATAAGGCAGCGGGACCGGATGGCGTGTTCCCAGCTCTGCTTCAAAAAGGTCTAGAAATTCTGCTCCCTTATCTGGAGAGCGTATTCCGGACCAGCATTGCTTTGGGTTACGCGCCAAAAGCCTGGCGATCAGCAAGTGTCACCATCATTCCTAAGAATGGTAGAACTGACTACTCGGTCGCCAAGGCTTTTAGGCCAATAAGTTTAACCTCTTTTCTGATGAAGACACTAGAAAAGATGGTCGATAGGTATATGGTAGAGGTTGTGCTAGAAGCGCATCCTCTACAGGAGAGTCAACATGCCTACCGACGTGGACGGTCAACAAAGACAGCAATTCACGCCGTGGCAGCAAAGGTGGAGAGGGCCCTACATTACTAGGACGTCGCTCTGGCGATCTTTTTCGATGTTGAAGGTGCCTTCGATAAGGCAAAACCGTCGATCATTTGCGACTCTCTGAGAATGAGAAAAGCGCCGTGGGCGGTTATAGAATGGGTTGGATCTGCACTCAGGGAGAGGCAGGTGAGCGCCGCCATCGGGGACGTTTGGCTGGAGATCGGTGTGAGGGGTGGTTGCCCGCAAGGCGGCTGCCTATCGCCCCACCTGTGGTGTCTGTTCATGGACGGCCTGATGGCGAGGCTTGCAGATGCTGGCTTCTGCGCACAGGCATACGCGTATGATGGACTCGTCCTTGTGACGGGGAAGTTTCTGGGTGTGGTGTGCGATAGGATGCAGACGGCCTGCAGGATACTGGAGGAATGGTGGGAGGAGACGGGACTATCGGCCAACCCGGACAAGACCGAAATGATCCTGTTCACAAGGAGGAGGAACATAAATGAGTTTAGGGCGCCTCAATTGTATGGAAAATCTCTTACATTGACGCCGAAGGTCAAATACTTAGGAGTCACCTTTGACCAGAAACTGACGTGGAGGGCACACATCGACAACGTGGTGACCAAGTCAACGGAGACCTTCTGGCAGCTCCGACGTGCGGTGGGTGCCAGCTGGGGTTTAAAGCCCCGTATCATGCGCTGGCTCTACACGGCGGTCATTAGACCGAGAGTCGCCTATAACTCTGTGGTCTGGTGGCCTGGAGTGGAGAAGGTTACCGTGCGCTTCAGACTGGCAAAAGTGCAGAGGCTTGCTGGCTTGGGCATAACCGGAGCCATGAGAACTACGCCCACGGCCGCGCTGGATGTCCTGCTGGGGCTGCCGAGCCTTCCCATCTGGATTCAGAGGGAGGCAATGGCGGCATACCTACGAATGCGGGCCACCGGATGCTGGAGGGGAGTGGGCGACTTAGGCCATACTAGAATTGCTCCGAGAGTGGAGGGGGAAATCCCAATACTCTCCTCCAGAGCAATTCCAGTTGAAGGAGTGTTGAGGCTAAACAGGAAGTTCACTCTTACGATCCCTAGTAGGGAGCAGTGGGAGGAAGAGCAGGTGAAGTTCCCTGATGATGCTCTGGTATGCTTCACCGATGGGTCGCGCATGGCTGGAACTGAATCATCAGGGGCGGGAGTATACTTGGAAAACATCAACATAAGAAGAAGCTACCCACTGGGAAGGTTCGCGACGGTTTTCCAAGCAGAGGTGTATGCCATCCTCTCGGTGGCAAGTATGAGGGAGGTCATAGACAGTCAAGAGCGGACTGTATACATCTGCTCTGATAGCCAGGCCGCCCTTAAGGCAGTCTGTCAACCCAGAAGCAGTTCGATCCTCGTGAAGGAGTGTGCGGACGCACTTGGGATGCTCGCAGAACAGAAACAGGTTTTCTTGGTCTGGGTCCCGGGACACTGTGGAGTACATGGCAACGAGACGGCCGACGAGCTCGCCAGACTTGGAGCTGAAACTCCCTATCTAGGACCCGAACCAGCAATAGGTATATCAAAGCAGCAGGTGGGGACGGCCCTGGGGGAATGGGCCGCCAACCTCTCCAAGGAGGAATGGCGGCAGACGCCAGGGTGTAGACAGGCTAAAGATTTCATAACTTGGCCCAATAGGGAAAAGTTAGAATGGATTCTTAACAGGAGTAGGCGTGCCCTGAATCCTCTGGTAGGACTCTTAACAGGACACTGCAAATTGAGGAAGCACCTGCATTCCTGCATATAATGGGGGTGGAGGAGGACCCGATATGTTCGGGATGCTTGGAAGATGAGGAGACACCACTGCACTTCCTGTGCAATTGCGAAGCACTGGGAAGACTCAGACGACAAGTCTTTGGGACAGTGGTGATCCCACAGGAGGAAGTCAGGACTCTTGCTTGGAGTGACATCCTGACCTTTATGAGAAGGTCGGGTGGGTTCGGCGAGAGCCTGGGTGGTTGAGTGGATGGGGGAAGACACAGGGGTAGGCAAAAAGGATCGCATTTGGTCTACTTGCCAGGTTCGTGTGCCTCCCCTCACCTACTACTACTACTACTAGTGGATATAATGTAATGTAATACTAAGCCAAGCGGCAACGTCGCATTCGTGCTAAAGTACAATGTTTTTCTTCAACCACTAAATGCAATAAATAGAAAAAAAATACATTAATTTCAAAGGCAATACAAATGTATATCAAAGTGGTGGCATCGTCGTACAAATAATATACGTTCAAATTAAATTCTATAATGTAAACAAAGACTGTCTGCTATTTAAAATCTAAATAATATTCTCTAAAACTATCAAATAATATAAGCACCCACGTGCGTAGTAACAAGCAAATATTCTGATTGGCCGATCGATAGGGGCCTGATGGATGGACGTTGCCATTTTGGTTTTGACGTGTTAACATTTGATTGGTCGAGGTGTTTGGATAGGGTTAATATATGTTCTGAAATGTAAACAAAGCAGTGTCAGGTGGAAATTTAAAGACATCAGTCGTCGCTGCGTGGGGAGAAAAGCCTTCACGTTAAAAAGTTGTTAAAAGTAGTTAATTGTGTTAAAGTGTCAGGTGGAAGTCTAAAGAGGCAAATCGTCGCTCCGTGTAGGAGAAAAGCCTTCACGTTAAAAAGTTGTTAAGTGTTTACAAAAGTGGTTTACCTAACATGTCTTGTTAGTAATGTTGTAGCCCATGCTAGGGTGAAGAGAGGAGGAATGTTATTAGACTTTTAATAAAGAAGTAGTGCAGTAAAATTCAAAAAGGATTTTATTTTCCTATTTTTCAACAAGTTTGAACCAGTCGACTTGTGGAGATACAAGTTAAAGTTTTGTGTACCTCATTGTTACAAACGTGAGTCCGCACAGATTATTTGATTGTGTACATTACACAAGGGTAAACTTACATATGTTTCCCTGTATTTTAATTTTCGTATTTTTGCTTTTCCATTGTTAATATACTTTTTGCACTGAGTGGTTAGATGAGTAGTTCTGCTAGATCTCGCCACTCTTGTTAAATATTATATTTGTATATTTGTTTAATATTTTAAATAAAGGTTATTTATTATTATTATTATTATTATTATTTTGTTTTTACGCAACTTTTAGGTAAGTAAAACTAGACAGTAAATGTTATTAATTGATAATAAAAGAATATATTATAGACTGTCTGTGGCTTGTGGTGATTTGAGGAGCATTTCACAGGCTTCAGATATGTAGAAGTGTGCACAAAATATATGTGGAACTTGTCTCACAATGTTAACGTTATGTTCACTTTTAAGAAATGAGAAGGCATTATAAACAACACGACAACAATTTTAACTTGCAAATTTTGGAGATTGTGGCTCATTAGCCCGGCAGAGAACATTATAGTGCTATTTTTAACAATAGCTCTCTAAACACAAAATTTAAACAATAAAGTTTAAGAAGGTACCTTTTAGAAGATAGCAGCTACCCTTGTTTACCATATTTAATGACGCCATTACAAAACCCCAATACGAATGCAGAGAACAGATACAGCCATTCACAAACACGTACACGCAATTCAATAGGTTTGGTGTATGGAAGAGTCGTTTTTCTGGTCTATCTACATGTTTAGGCAATATCCTTAAAAGATGTTCTGCTACTATTGTCGCATGTGCAGTGTTATATAATATAGGGCTAATGGCAAGCGATGTCTTTGGAGACAATATGGTTTAGGATTCGCGATAAGCATTAATAGAACGCCATTTTAACCATTAATAGATAATCATGAAAACTTGTTAGAGTAATTTATCTAAGTGTTCAAAAGTATATATCGTAACTTTGAACAATAAAGTTGCTTAATAGTGTTTTTTTTTTCTTTTTAGATACACACTTTTTTATGTAAAGAGACATTTTTTAGGTGTCTCATCCGATCGGCCACATTCCTGCTGACTATAAAGAAAAACAAATTTGAGATGTGTCCAATAATAACCTACTCGTAATATTGTGCTCCACTAATTATTTGTCATTTCTATTCTTGTATGATTAGGTATAATTTTAGTGTATATTTATTTATATTACAGTAGTGTTCATAGTTTATTGGTCTTAAAGTGTGGTAAGGTAGAATAGCTATGCTAGACCTCGCCACCAAGATATATTATTTTGTTTTGTATCTAGTATTTTTTAATTAAATAAAGACCTGTTTATTTATTTATTTATATCTCAATGATTATCCGCAAGAAAGCCAAATTTAATGTCAAAAAATATATCTGTACCTCAGAAGCAAACTATGTTAAGTCACACATTTGCGATTTTTACTTTTTAATGTTAGGTCAGTCGGTGACACGTCCCCTCTCTATTGCTATTTTTATTTCTTCGATATCTCGACTCGTTTAAACGTTAAACCTCCTAAAACTACAATAAGTCATAACAGTAAAAAATCCTAACTAAGTTAAGTCATGTTAACAAAGTCTGGCTTTACAAGTTAGCAGTGTTGCGCTATGCTAAGTTACGGATTATTTTTAGTAGATATTTAAACAGGAAAGAGAGTGTACGTTTTCTCGTTTTGTTTGTGTGGGGTGTAAATTGAAACTAAGTTGGATTCTAGTTTTTTATTTTTTTTATTACAGGCAATATAAATAAAAAATGAAGTAATAAAGATACCGTCAATTTAAGTTCAAAAAAAAATGCGGAAACCTTTCCATTGGAAAATACACGTGTGTCATTATTCTTCTTTGAAAAAAGACTTAACATAGTTTTAGTAAAATTAATTTAAAGGTGACTTAAAATTTGCTACTTTTATAATAGGCAACATGTCAGTATTCAAGACAACGCGCGTCAACTCAAGCCCAGAAAAAGATCCGGAAACATACTCGACAAATAAAGGTATGAATTAAGTACATTCTTATTTGAACAACTTTAATTAAATTAATTTAAATAACAAAAGATTACTTCAAATATATTTTTTATCGGGATTACATTATTAAGATTTTTAAAAATTGGTCAAAGATGCACCTTTCTTATACGATAAACTAGGTTATACTAGAACGCTAGACTATTTCTGTTTTCATACTTTTACATTTTCTTTCAGAAATCTTAAAAGATGACGGTCTTTGAACATGAAATAGCCAGCCCTGCCAGTAAGCTCCATACTTCTAAAGACAATGATCAAAATCATCAATTGCTTCTGAGGTACAGATATAGGTTCACAAATTTGAATTTTTTTAAATGGCAACTCTCATCTATAACTACACGAATGATTTGCATTTCGCTATCCGATTTCAAAAATATACAGTTGTTGATATTTATTTTCAACCGTTCCGGAAATACGGGGGTTCCTAAATTGATTTCATCGATTTTGTCTTTTAAATGTCGCACCCCCTTAATAAATAGGCATTTTAAGCTGAAACCCCCAATCTTGTTCACAGTAACATAATTTCCCATGGCCGAGCTATTTACGCTATAATCAAATACATACGACAAATGTCAAAATGTGACAGATACAATGCCATTTTGATTTTTTTTTAAATGGCAACACCCTTTTACAATCACATGAGTGGATTGTATTTTGCGATACGATTTTAAAAACATATAGTGGTTGACATTTATTTTCAACAGTTCCGGAAATACGGGGGTTCCTAAATTGCCTTCATCAATTTTTTTTAAGTGCCTCGTCCCTTTAATAAATAAACCTTTAAAATCACGTTTTCAGCACCACTTGACGTAGATACCTGCTTATGCGGGTTCCATTCCAGCGTTTGGTCTTCTCTAAGTCCTCACTGGTCTGGTTGGGTGGATAGCTCGATTACCGCGAGATGTCATCACGTGCAACATCTCGCACACGTACCGTAAACCTTTTAAGCTGACAATCCCAGTTTTTTTTACAGTAACATCATTTCCCGTGGCTGAGCTTTTTACGCTATAATACAAAAATAATGTAAAATAAAAAAAATTATTTTCTTTTTAAAGCCAACATCAAAAAAATTTAAATAAGGTGTTTACTTGCATTGATGATGAGTTGTTTACTCCGAAACGTCTGACAAAAAATAAGTGTGCTGTGTCGCTGGATTCAGAATAAAAAGTAGAGTTTACAAAGCGTAAAATAAAGTAACTTATTCAAAACACAAAATTGATGATGATTGCGAAAAAAACGAAACGTCGGATTGAAATTTAATTAAACCTTGTTGTAGAGGATAAAAAGTGGCAAAAAGAATGTACAGCATATTTTAACAAATATAATCAGAAATCAATAAGAACTTTAGAACGATTATCGCAAAAATTCGGGTTTTCCCAAATATCTTCGGAAGTATTCGGAATTTTTGAAATTTGAAAAGATGACGTTTCAGAGGTCAATAATGGGAACCTTTTCTCTATTTTAATCATCCCTGTATGTTCGATGGTTTACGAGATCCCTGTAGAGTGTATTCTTATCTGGAACACCCTGTGGTAGTAGATGGCTCTTGCAATTAAGGAAAAACAGAGTTTTCTACAATACTTGCAATATTATCAACTACTGTTAAAGCTGTAATCTCTTTATTATAAAGGAAGCTACCATCACAGTTCGACCAAAAGCTCACATGGAAAACACATATCCTGAACACAGCCAAAAAGGCATCGATAGCCCTAGACAGCTGCAGAAAGATGTGCGGAAAAAACTGGGGGTTAAACCCCAAAATGACTCTATGGCTATATACGAGGGTAATTAGACCCATGGTAACCTACGGGTCAATAGCATGGTGGCCCAAGACCCAACAGGTCGGGGCGATCAGGCTGTTAAGTGGAATCCAAAGACAAGCATGTCTCAGTATCACAGGGGCCATGAGAACCACGCCTACCGCAGCGATAGAGGTTTTACTCAACCTGCCACCGCTACACATATTCGTCCAAGGAGAAGCAAGGTCCGTCCTGCACAGACTAATACAAGGACAGCCGCCCATAAGCCAATCGCAGGGGGCGGAACATCAAAGGCTAGAAAGAGTGCTAAAGGAGAACCCGCTAATGGGTATGCCAAGCGATGCCATGGCCACAAAGTATAACTTCAATAAAAGTTACAAAATAGTGATACCAGAGAGGGAAGACTGGAAAGATGGTCCGCCCATCAGGGCAGAAACCGTCTGGTACACAGACGGCTCGAAAACCGAAAAAGGCGTGGGAGCTGGAATCTACGGACAAAAGTCCAAAACAATGATTTCAGTAAGCCTAATAAAAAAACCACCGTATTTCAAGCGGAAGTAGCCGCAATACATCATTGCGTGGGAGAAATATATAGGCAAAGCGAAAATAGCCGCTCCATTGCCATTTTCTCCGACAGTCAAGCAACACTAAAGGCGCTAAATTCCATGGAGGTAAACTCTAAGCTAGTATGGGATTGTGCGAGGGCTCTCAATGATTTGAGCCAAAATAGAAGGGTTACCCTAGCATGAGTCCCAGGACACAGTGGCCATTTGGAAAACGAAAAGGTTGACGAAATGGCAAGACAAGGATCGTCAACGACCTTCGTGGGCCCAGAACCGTCTTGCGGCATTGCTAAAGCAAGAATCAAGCAAGCCATCAAGCAATGGATCATAGAGGAATCCGTAAGGTCATGGGAGGAAACACCAGGACAAAGACAGGCAAAACAGTTTTTCAATAGACCATCGCCTAAGTTTACAGAAGACCTACTAAGAAAGGACAGAAAGTCCGTTAGGATAGTAGTAGGCATATTAACAGGACACTGTAGGCTCAGGAAACACATGAGCAACATGGGTCTGTCAGAAGAAGTTGAATGCCGGTTCTGCAACGAAGAAGAGGAGACCCCTATACATATCCTATGCGAATGCGAAGGACTAGCTAGAGTGAGACTAGCACAGACAGGCCTAACTCACCCCGATGCAGGAAGCTACGTAACGCAGCCGCTGACAAGGCTGTTAGGTCTAATTAAGAGGATAAAGCTGGAGCACGTCCTCTAAATGTAACAGGGAACCACAATAGATCTGAAAAGGTCGCAGTGGACGAGGCGAAGGCCACCCTATCATACATATCTATCTATCTACCATCACAGTTGAATGAGTTAGGGACTTCGTAGCTCAAATAAGGTACAGCCATGTCAACACTGGTGGCTGTTTTTTTCAGGCGCCGGTGATCCCCCTCCTGTTACCATGTCATTTCTTTCTTCTGCGGATAGATCTAGTTTGCGAATTCTATTTATTTTATCCCAACCTCGTTTGAATTATATCACTGTCCTCTAGAAAAACCTTTAATAATTTATTTACATCTAAATTTTTTAGATGTTACAAGTACCTCTTCTTCTATCAAGCTGCACTGCATTTTTTATTCTTTGGTGCGATTATATCGCAGTCGCGTATATACAGTGTGGCCCAAATTGGGCCTACATGTATGGGGATCTTGGAAACTATAGAAGATAGAGAAACGGTTAAATGGAGAAAGTTTTTTTTTCTAACTGAAAACCGTTTAGTACGCGGCCCTATCTTTTTTGGTTTTTGAAATATGTTGAAAACCCCAAAAAGATGTATTTTCGAAAATATGCTGTAGATTTCTTATTATTCACTATTTTGGCAATCTGTAAAAACATTTTTAAAGCAACTTTTTAAGTAGATTTCAGTTCTGCCATTTAATTTTGAACACGACGTTTCAGTTATTTTATACCATCATCAGGTTCATTTTTTCTCATGGGCGCCATATTGTATTTTATACTTAAAAGGTAGCTTATGACGTCAGCTTTTCAACGATGTATTATTTGTTGGAAAATAAATGAAATTGACTTGAAAAATAAAGATAATTAATTTTCGCAACACGTCAAATTTGAGAAGAACACATTAGGCAGGATTAAATTTGTTTAAAATATCATAATATTATAATACATTATTTTATTTTTTCCTTATGGTTAAAAATCTCATATTAACATTTCAAATAAAGAAAACTAAAAACGCAATGAATAATAATTATTGTTTTGAAAAGAAAATAAGAAAAAATATCTAACTTACTATACTTATTCGAAATGTTGGCCGTTTTTATTAATACATTTTTGACACTTTTTTAACACAGTATTGATGACCCTGCGAAGCGTGTTGCCATTTATGCTCGTAAACACATTCCTCACTCTCTCTTCTAATTCTTGTACAGATTCCGGGGGTTCAAACTCATGGTTTCTCAGGTTCATAACAATTTTTGGAAAAAGTCTGACACTTGGCTGCGGTCTTTCAGGAAAATTTTCAAAATACCTTTCTAATGCAAGGTTTGCATTTCTGTTGCAATGAATGTAACATTCTAGCAAATCAAATTTTTCTTCGTGAGAAAAACGCAATGCCATTTTCTTTTAAATTCAGAATACACAAATAAATCGTTATTATTAGATAATAATAATAAAAACTATTATACTTTTACTCGTTCTGACAAGTAATATTTTTGTTTCATTTTCAAACGGTAGTGGTTGGTCATAGGCTACTGGATTTTATTTTTGATTCATAGGTTATTGTAATATTGTTGATTGAAACAATGCAAGCAGTGTTTTGTGAATACTACAAAATGTAAACCTTTTAATTGGTATTCAATTTAGGGAGTTATAGTGCAGTTGTCAAATTTGACGTGTTGCGAAAATTAATTTTCTTTATTTTTCAAGTCAATTTCATTTATTTTCCAACAAATAATACATCGTTGAAAAGCTGACGTCATAAGCTACCTTTTAAGTATAAAATACAATATGGCGCCCATAAGAAAAAATGAACCTGATGATGGTATAAAATAACTGAAACGTCGTGTTCAAAATTAAATTGCAGAACTGAAATCTACTTAAAAAGTTGCTTTAAAAATGTTTTTACAGAATGCCAAAATAGTGAATAATAAGAAATCTACAGCATATTTTCGCAAATACATCTTTTTGGTTTTTTCAACATATTTCAAAAACCAAAAAAGATAGGGCCGCGTACTAAACGGTTTTCAGTTAGAAATATAATTGTCAAAAACTTTCCCCATTTAACCGTTTCTCTATCTTCTATAGTTTCCAAGATCCCCATACATGTAGGCCCAATTTGGGCCACACTGTATATATCTATATATATATATATCACTTTTTCCTGTGATGCAATCACCATCGCCATCATCGTGGTCGCGATAGCGTATATGTGTTCTCCACTTTAAAGTATATACGAAGCCAATCGAAATAACAAAAAAACTGAAATTCGGGTTATAGTCGGTAACTTCTTTCTGAACCATAGGAATGAAAAATATTTTACCGAATTAATTAATTTTATTTTATGTACACAAGACCAATTGGAACAACATAAAAACTATTGAGGTCGGCATTGTGGCCCAGCATTTAAATTATAATTATAAAAACTTATTTCCAATAATTTTCATGTAACTACACGGATCTATTTTTTTAAATTAGCATTATGTATGTATGTATGTATGTACCCGTTTATCATTATATTTTATTTCCTATCAATTTGATAAAAAATCCAAATTCACAATCCGAATTTTCAGAGCTTGAATTCGTATTTGGGGATATAATCATGGGATCATTTACCGGTAAAATACAAAATTCACCCTCCTTCTCTATGGCATGCTGAATACATTTCATCCATATAACACCGTCGTTTACTTTATCAACCACTGTGCGTATATTTTCAAGTACAAAAGCATTGTCAGTTGGGGATTGGTTATATTTTCTCAGTTTGTACTTAGCTGCAGCCCAAATCATCTCGATGGGATTAAATACACAGTGATAGGGGATAAATATGGTCAACATATTCCAGAAAATATTCTACAGTTTGAAAATTTTGAAAAGCAATTAAAAGTTCCATTTGTAATATATGCCGATTTTGAATGTCTTTTAAAACATCTACCATACGAACATCCAGAAAATGATCAGAAATCTTATACCCAAAACACATTTAAACATGAACCATACGCATTCTCATATTTAATTAAATGTTCATATGATGATTCTTTATCAGTAATGGATCAATATTTTGGTTTGGATGCTGCTACAGAATTTTGTAAACGAATCGAAAATCATGCACATAGAATTTATAATGATCATCTAAAACATGCGATTCCAATGATTCCTTTATCAACTGAAGAGAAACTAGCTTATAAAAATAGCAATGCTTGTCACATATGCAATGAAAAATTTAAACCTGGAGATGAAAAGGTTAGAGATCATTGTCATCTAACAGGGAAATTTCGAGCAGCAGCCCATAGTGTTTGCAATTTAAATTTTAAAATTCCATACTTTATACCAATTTTTTTCCACAATTTAACCGGATACAATAGCCATTTGTTTATTAAACAGCTTTGTTGTGAAGAAAATAACATTGATGTACTTGCACAAACTAAAGAAAAATATGTTTCATTTACAAAATCAATCTTAGTCGACAAATATAAAGACAAAGATAATAAGGAAAGAAATGTTTTTATTAAAATGAGATTTTTAGATTCATTTCGATTTGTTGGTTGTTCTTTGGAAAAATTTGGTGAAAGTCTGGAAGAAAACCAATGTGTTGAAATTAAAAAATATTTTCAAGATCGAAACCAATTTAATGAAATAAGAAAAAAAGGGGTTTATCCTTATTTTTATGTTGAGTTTGAGGAATTTCCATGTTTCTACTTTCCAAGAATTTAAGAATTTTATTCTTCTTTGTGCTACTGTTAAAAACTTTGTTGTGTAGACGCGAATGATAGGATGCATTGTCCATAACAATGACAGAGTTGGGGAATAAATTTGGCAGCAATAGTTCAATAAACCACTTTTCGAATAGACTGACGGTCATATCTTCATGGTAGTCAGCCGATCAGTGCTTTGTATTTTTGGCCGACAATAATTAAAGCGTTAGAAACAAAACCCTTATTACTGCCTGCGTGAAGCATGATAACTCGTTTACCGCGAAAACAAGGTCCATTATGTGTGCACTTATTACTATCATCCACCCAACCATATACACTATCTTCCTTTTTAATTGGCGATATACCTTAATTTTAAGTAAATATTCTTGCCGCCATGTTACGACACGAGACGAATCCATTATAACCATTATTTTGTTCAATTTTTTGTACTTGCAATCTTGCAAAATACTACGTAAGGTATCTAGAGACTTATATTCATAATCAGGATAATCCCGTAACTTATCCTGAATTATTTCTAATGTCAGAACTTTGTTTTCTACGTGAAATTTATTATTAATTATCAGCTTTTTAAGCTTCTGATTAGCTGTTTTTCGCTTTACGAAATGGTCGATGATAACTCCTGTTCTAATGACTGTGTAAATTGTAGTTCGAGCAAGTCTAGTGAGGTCACATATCCTTTTTAATATTTCGTTTTGTGAGGCCCCACAACTTTCACTTTTAAGCAGGTGTAAATATACCGGGTGTTGCATCGTCGAGCGGGACATAGGAAATCCTATGTAATTTTAAATGGGGTCAATTATTGGCTTCCCTAATTATTTTAGAGAAAAATTCTATGTAGGTTTATTAAAGAGCACTAAAACCCACATTCAAAAGAATAACTTTAGATATTTTTGATGAGCACGTTTACGGGTTATCGCCGATTTCTTTTTATTTATTTCTCCTTTTTATGGCCCCGTATTTGCGGGCACCAGTCAAGGTAAAAGATGACTGTCAAATAAAGTTGTCATTTTAAAATGTGTGCTTTATTGTTATAAAAACTCGTACATCGAAAATATTAAAGGTGTATTTATGAGTACAAATTAATCTGAATAAAACTAAAATAAAGTATCCAATTACAAGGTTAATTATGACATTTTACATGTTTCAATATTTTACTAATTAATAGATAGGTACTATTAAATTGTTAGAACTTTAGGATTTAAGAAGATGTTCAAATATTCCTCCATTGACTGCTAGACAATAACCGAGGCGATCATAAAATTCTCTTCTTACATTCGCTAGTTGGTAAACTGAAATTCTATTGCATTCGGCAGAAATAGCATTTTTTAACTCGTCTAGATTTGGGTATTTTTTATCTTTGTATATCCTGTTTTTTAAATGGCCCCAGAGAAAGAAATCATTTGGCGATAAATCAGGAGACTTGGCTGGCCAATTTACTGTATGATTTAAGCCAATAACATTTCCATTAAAAGCACGGTTTAAATATTCCCGGACAGCCAGGGTACTATGTGTCGGGCAGCCATTCATTTGATACCAAACTTCCTGATTTTCCCTGGCGGCATCATGTAAAGTAGGTAAAATATGATCTTCAAGTAGTTCCAAAAAATATTCTGCATTTAAATTTCGTGTAAGAAATAATGGCCCGATAATATTTTCTCCGAAAATCCCAGCCCATACATTAACTTTTTGTGGATATTGCGTCCTTGTTTCCACAAACCTGTGTTGGTTTTCTTTGCTCCAATATCGATAATTTTGAACATTGGGTTTATTGTTTAAGGTAAATGTGCATTCGTCAGTGAAACAAATGTTTTTTAAAAATTCCCTATCCATGTTTGCTCTTTCCATCATACCAAAACAAAACTCCTGTCGTCGTATTTCGTCCCTATCTCTTAGCTCTTGGTGCTTTTCATATTTGTATGAATAATATTTATGTCGTTTCAAAGCTCGTAACGCTGTGGTGTGATCTAATCCTATGTCATCCTCAAGTTTCCTTGTGCTGATCTTCCCATCATTTTCTTCCACGCACAATAAAACTTGCAAGTCCCTATCATTTCTTGCATCTCTTCTTTGTTCCTGCCTTTCTTCACATCTGCAGTTATTTATTACAGTGCCTTTTGTCTCAAATTTCTTGATAGTCCTTTCGACTGTAGATTTTGCCGGTATCGGTCTATTCGGATACAGAGCAGCAAACATGTCTGACACATTTTGATAACTATTTCCTTGATAATACCATTTAATCATCAATATTTTTTCTTCAGAAGTGTAATTCATGGCTAATATTTTCGATGTACGAGTTTTTATAACAAAAAAGCACACATTTCAAAATGACAACTTTATTTGACAGTCATCTTTTACCTTGACTGGTGCCCGCAAATACGGGGCCATAAAAAGGAGAAATAGTTAAAAAGAAATCGGCGATAACCCGTAAACGGGCTCATCAAAAATATCTAAAGTTATTCTTTTGAATGTGGGTTTTAGTGCTCTTTAATAAACCTAAATAGAATTTTTCTCTAAAATAATTAGAGAAGCCAATAATTGACCCCATTTAAAATTACATGGGATTTCCTATGTCCCGCTCGACGATGCAACACCCGGTATATAAATAAGACTCTGGGTTTGAACATGTTAGTCTTTATAACGAAATTCCGACGGCTCCGCCATGGAATCGGTTTCCATATTGTCAGTTTCATTATCAGAAATATCAAAAGGTCTCCACAACGCCATCTTGATTAAATATTTAAATAACAACAAGAACGGTAACAACAACAAAACAATTTAGAAGAACACGACACTTAATAACAACAGTAACAACAGCAACGGCAACAACAACAAAATAACTTAGAAAATACTACTCTCGGGCACACTCTTAAATTACTTACTAAAATTTCCAATAACGGAGAATAAACTAAATTTACTTCCTTTTTTTGTAATAATTAAACCACACCACTTCAAGGGCAACAAGTAAAAAAAACGCAATGGAACAGACATTTTCTAGGCATTATGTTATTTTTGTGTCCACCAAAATTATTTCATCAACCAGAAGCAGCCGGCAGGGAAAGGGTGGAGAAAAAATTCATATGCGGGCTAATTATCATAAAATTAGGTCATTTTTATTTAAAATTTATTGGTAAACTTAGCAGACCCCCTACTTTTTTTAAGCTGTTCGGATTGACTTCGTATAGACTTTACACGTTTATAATTTGGGCATGCCTACTATCCTGACCATCTATTTAAAGTTAAATTTTAAATTCTGAACGATACTTGTGATGTGCGGAGTGATTTAAATCATATTATATTTATTGAATGTACAGGGACATTTTTTTAAGTGTCTCACCCGATGGCGATTTTCCTGCTCACTATAATAAAAAAACAAATAACATATTCCTCAATGATTTTTGAGAAGGAAGCCAAATTTATTATCAAAAAATATATAGGTTCACAAATTTGACAGATACGACGCCATTTTGAATTTTTTTATATGGCAACCCTCATAAATAACCAGACGAGTAAATTGCACTTGGCGATCCGATTTCAAAAACCTATAGTTGTTAAGGGGAGACAATGCATCGTTTTGTTAATGTAATATCCTGGAAAGACTATTTGAAATACATGTCGGGACAAATTAAATTTAAGTAAAGAAATGTTTATATTTGTAGGGTACACAGCGATTTTTGGAAAAAAATGATAAAATTTTGAAAATATTGTCACTTAAGGTAGGTATTTTTAGCCATTGTTCGAAGGTTAATATCGTTGCTAATATTTGTTTTTTCAAAAAAATCGCTATGTACCGTAAAACTTCCATGTCTTATCTTTACTATTCTAAAAATTGGGACATTACAATTTCTTCTTCTTCTTCTTCTCTTGTCAATGGCTTTCATTCATTAGAATGATATGCCAGCTCGAGCCAATAGGATTCACTGGATTACGAGCTCGTGACTCACGGCAATCCCGAATATACGACAATTTCTAATTTGTTACTTTTCGACCGTAGTGACACTTTATTTTTTATTATTATTATTATTATTATTATTATTATTATTACTGTTAAGGTAAAACATCTTATAATTTTTTTTTCTCTTTTTAACATACGCTTTGGGGTTGTTAGTAAAGACAAATAGCACAATACAAAGGAAGGCACTCTTCACGCTTCGGAGCGACGGCAAAGCGACTTACACATTCCCGAAGTGCCGCCTCGGAAAACACATATAAGAGCCCAGGAGTTTAAAGGGGGTTCAATCTTCAATTTACCTAGAAAAGAGGAGTTCATTACAAATTTATTTTATTATATGTTAAAAAAGCATTAAGTAATCTAATCAGCTTGATGTTTATGTTTACTAGTATAATTGTCATATTGAATGGAGGTGTGATTCCGCATTTGATTATTTCTATGTACAGGGTTGTCTACTTTTCGACACTTTTGACAGGTATCTCCGTTATTAGTATAGATAGAATGATGCGGTTTTCGCAAACCTGTGCCACTTTTTTGTGAAACAAACGATGCCCTAAACGGATGTATCATGGCCACCTTGGTTTATGAGATACAGGGCGAAATTGAAAAGGGTGCATTTTCAGACATCCCTTGTATTTCAGTTATCTTATACCCTATCGAAAATATAAAAAGGGGGTTATACAGTTTTTACGCAGAATTCAGTGGCGTAGTTAGTATTTTTCCAGGTATCCCTAATTTTGAGAAATATACCAAAGTTGTGTTTTTTTAAATTGAACACCCTGTATATTTATTCTTAGTTGCATTCTGCTTATTGAGAGCTTTCCAAAAATATATAATAGTTGGCACTTTGTTTTACCAGGATGGCCAACTTACCGTATTTATGAGGGAGGTCTTACGGCAAATAGATATCTGGAAATCTTGGAAGACGTTATATCCGAGTTATTAGAATTCGTCCCCCTTGCCCAGTTATATGCTATACATTTCCAACAAGACGGTGCGCCGAGTCATAACTCTCACGTAGTAAGGACTTTTCTACAAAATAATTTTCCACAAAGATGGATAGGCACAAATGGAGCTGTAAGATGGCCACCACGATCGCCCGATCTATCGGTGTTGGACTTCTTTCTGTGGGGGTTTTTGCAGAGCAAGATATACAAGACCAGGCACAGAACTTTAGAGGAACTTCGACAGGCTACCCATTTAGCATTTCAATTTCTACAAGACCATCCAATAATAATTTTAAACGCCTTGAGACGAATTACAGAAATGTGTCAGCTTGGTATTAGGGAGAATGGCAACCATTTTCAACAATATTTATAAATAAAAAGTATGTATTTAATACCACAATTTCATTGTTCTAGTGAAACCAGATCCAAGGCCTACTGTCAATTTAAAGCTTGTTATTTAAAAAATATAAATTTGAACCATCCTGGTAAAACAAAGTGCCAACTATTATATATTTTTGGAAAGCTCTCAATAAGCAGAATGCAACTAAGAATAAATATACAGGGTGTTCAATTTAAAAAAACACAACTTTGGTATATTTCTCAAAATTAGGGATACCTGGAAAAATACTAACTACGCCACTGAATTCTGCGTAAAAACTGTATAACACCCCCTTTTTATATTTTCGATAGGGTATAAGATAACTGAAATACAAGGGATGTCTGAAAATGCACCCTTTTCAATTTCGCCCTGTATCTCATAAACCAAGTTGGCCATGATACATCCGTTTTGGGCATCGTTTGTTTCACAAAAAAGTGGCACAGGTTTGCGAAAACCGAATCATTCTATCTGTACTAATAACGGAAATACCCGTCAAAAGTGTCGAAAAGTAGACACCCTGTACAGGGACATTTTTTTAAGTATCTCACCCGATTGGCGATTTTCCTGCTGACTATAATAAAAAACAAATAACATATTTCTCAATGATTTTCGATAAGGAAGCCGAATTTAATGTCAAAAAATACATAGATTTACAAATTTGACAGATAAGACGCCATTTTGAAACTTCTTAAATGGCACATTGCATTTGGCGATCCGATTCTAAAAGTATATAGTTGTTGATACTTATTTTCAGCTGTTTCGGAAATACGGGGGTTCCTAATTTGCCTCCATCGATTTGGTCTTTTAAATGTCTCACCCCTTTAATAAATAGACCTTCTAAGCTGAACACCCTAATTCTTTTCACAGTGACATAATTTCGCGTAAGCAAGCGATTTACGCTATAGTCAAATCCGACAGATGTCAAAAAGTGACAGATACGACGCCATTTTGAATTTTTTTAAATGGCAACCCTCATAAATAACCACACGATTAAAATGCATTTGCCGATCCGATTTTAAAAGTATATAGTTGTTGATACTTATTTTTAGCCGTTTCGGAAATACCGGGGTTCCTAATTTGCCTCCATCGATTTGGTCTTTTAAGTGTCTCACCCCTTTAATAAATTGACCTTCTAAGCTGAACACCTTAACTTTTTCACAGTGACATAATTTCCCGTAAGCAAGCGATTTACGCTATAGCCAAATCCGACAGATGTCAAAAAGTGACAGATACGACGCCATTTTGAATTTTTTTAAATGGCAACCCTCATAAATAACCACACGATTGAAATGCAATTGGCGATCCGATTTTAAAAGTATATAGTTGTTGATACTTATTTTCAGCCGTTACGGAAATACGGGGGTTCCTAATTTGCCTCCATCGATTTTGTCTTTTAAGTGTCTCACCCCTTTAATAAATAGACCTTCCAAGCTGAACACCCTTATTCTATTCACAGTGACATAATTTCCCGTAAGCAAGCGATTCACGCTATAGTCAAATCCGACAGATGTCAAAAAGTGACAGATACGACGCCATTTTGAATTTTTGTAAATAGCAACCCTCATAAATAACCACACGATTGAAATGCAATTGGCAATCCGATTTTAAAAGTATATAGTTGCTGATACTTATTTTCAGCCGTTACGGAAATACGGGGGTTCCTAATTTGCCTCCATCGATTTTGTCTCTTAAGTGTCTCACCCCTTTAACAAATAGACCTTCTAAGCTGAACACCTTAATTTTTTTTACAGGGACATAATTTCCCGTGGGCAAGCGATCTACGCTATAGTCAAATCCGACAGATGTCAAAAAGTGACAGATACGACGCCATTTTAATTTTTTTAAATGGCAACCCTCATAAATAACCACACGATTGAAATGCATTTGGCGATCCGATTCTAAAAGTATAAAAGTATATTCTAATAGTATATAGTCCCTGACCCCAGCCCAACTCAGAGGAATGACACTGGTAACAAGGCTAACACTACACGTGCCCATGTAGTGCGGAAACAAATGAGCGTGAAAGAAGAAAGGAAGAAATAAAAAGATGTTAGGAACCCCGTAAGGCGAAAGTTGCACCCGCCCAATCTTGGAGCCGGTGCGACAGGGACAGAGCGATACTGCCAGGGTAGATGGCTACCGATTTTTATACACCAGGTTTGTGATTGGTGTGTCCACATAGACAGTTAAAGGAGATTGCCAAGCGGTGGCTTGCGCGCTCCCGTTACGATGTTTGATTAGAGCAAAGGACCAACAAAAAAACAAAAAACTGCAGAAGATCATTTACTTTTTTAGGGTTGCCCCAGGTCATCAGCCCAGTAACTTTTGTGGTAAGCTACCAAGCCGATACAGGCAGGAAACCTGGAATAAAAATTAAACTAAAAAAATGATGTTTGCTCATAAACATACTCAATTTGCCCAAAAGCGTTAAACCAATAAAATAGAACTCTTAGTTGTCGCGTTGAGTACCCTCGGTACTTATAGTTAAATTGTCATACAATAAAGGAGATATTTTGGCAATGGATCGAGTGAAAACACTTGTAGCAGTTTTCAATTTCACCACCCTAACCTTGCCGTCTTTTCCTGCTTATTAGAAATTAATTTATTCGTCTTTAACTCCCAAATTTCCTTTGCAAAAAATTTTGTCTGTAATTGTTTTACTACAAATTGCTGAGCCTTACCAATCTCGTTAACTGTTATAATTTTATTCTGAATTTTATCTTTATGTCTGCAATTGCCTATAAATCGGAAAATAAACGCTATTGAGTGCAACAAACGCGAAAAATTAGAAAACCGTAAAAAGTAATTTATCCAAAAATCCGCAGGCTCTGCTCGTACATTAGCAGCAAGAACTATTTTCTTCTGCTCCGGAATATTTGTAATATTTATTTGCTCATTGCACAAATTCAAATTTAACTCATTATTTAGCAAGAACTCTGGCCCATGAAACCAAAATCCAGAATTTATTACTTCCTTTGAAAATTGTCCACGCGACAGAATGTCCGCTGGATTGTCTGATGATTTTACATATCTTATTTTACATTTTTCAGTGAGACTATAAATTTGTGACACCCTGTGTGACACAAATGTAGACCACCTGTTTGGGTGATAGTTACACCATGCTATAACAATTTTCGCATCTGTCCATAAATTTATCGATGAAAATTCTACCATACCCTGAAATATCTTTACCACTTTTTCTGTTAACTTTGCTAGAATTACCAACGCGCATAGCTCAAGTCTTGGCACCGTTATCGTCTTGATAGGAGCAACGCTAGACTTTGAAGAAACCAAGTTAGACGACACTGAATTATCGCTGTAAATTACTCTTATATACACGCATGCGCCGTACGCCAATGTGCTAGCGTCTGAAAAACCGTGCAACTCTATTTTTTGAATATCTTTGTTCTCGCGTAATTTTCTTGGAATTTCCAAATACTTAAGCAACGAAATCATGTTTAAAAAATCATTCCACTCGTTTAACAAATCAGTATTCAGAATAGAAATAAAGGTCTGTCTTTACCACCAAATAACTTTATTTGCCCCTCTAGGGTAGAAAACAAGGGTTATAAAAATACATAAAATGACGATGAATTAAATTAAATTTCTTAATGCATGTGTTGTACTAGTTTCGACTTTGGGGAAAGTCATCCTCAGCAACTAACCATTTAAGAGATTTTTATATGAAAAGAAGTTAAAACAGTTGGGGGAACAGAGAGGTGATTCAATAATACAATACAATATAATATAATGCAGATTATGCAACCTTTGGAATCGACAGGAGTTTAGTATAAGAACGATGTATCTCCATGTGAAGGTAGGGGGTTGATTTATACGCAAGTAGAATTAAGGACCTTAATCATAGTCGAGTGATTTAAGCAATGTTGAAGTCAAAACGTGTTGAAAAAGAAGAATTGTAACATATCAATTCATTCTCTTTTCAGTGAAACTAAATTAGCGAGGGGACATGCTTAATGTTATGGTGGATTGAATATTTGTTAATGAAATTAAATGAACTTATTATTCTAAAAAAGGGGGTTGTCAAAATGAGACTATGTCATTTCAAATAAAATGGGAATGCATCTGAAAAGAGAAAAATTTTTTCAAATTTTAGGAACCAATAGATAGCAATAAGGGTTTTTTTTTTTTGGTTCACAACTTAACGGTTTGTTAATTATATTTGTAATAATATCATTAATCATGTACTCACCAAGTGGTCACTATTCACTTGTTAAAAATAAAATTAAATTAAATTAAATTAAATTAAATTAAAATTATTAGGACATTAGATTGTTGACTTTTTGTTTTTCATTTTGTTGCCAGGTGAAGAAATTAATTTTAATCTTAGCCTCAGCATGCTATTCGAAGGAAATGGCGTCGTTAAATGGTGAGTACCCAGACTTGGTACTATTAGTTACACCCTTTTTTCTTTTTTATATGCGTAATTTAAATCAAGATTCCGGTAATCAACTGTCAATTCCAAACGCGGCAAATTTAAATGGGTTTCTACAGATATCCAAGGAGGAATAAGATATACAACAATATTGTCACTCAGTTACAAAAAGGGGGGGGGGGTTACTTCCCTTATTAGGGTGTGTACAAATTAGTTTCATCTTAATTAAAGCATGAGCAATGACGTGAGTGAAGCACAAAACAAAGAACCTATGGTATTTAATTTGTCATAACTATAAATTAAAAACTGCAACCAGGTATTCTTGAAATCACCGGGCCTATAGCAGCATGCGGACCAAAGTGAATAACCCTAGATGGCAGCACTACAAATCGTAAATGGAAAGCCAAATCCTTGCATAGGCAACAATCAGGACTCAGCTGTAACATTGGTTATGTCACCGTTGAGTTTGACACTTGAAATTAAAATTCTTTTTTATAGGTTAATTAGTAAAATTAGTTAATATATTGTTTGTTATTATATTATATCCTAAAGCGAACGATAAAACAAGAACCTGATTGAAATGATATAATGGTGTTTAAATTTGCAGAGAATTGAAGAATGGGAGACAGTCGAAGGTAATTTGTTCATTCAAAACTTGGACTTCAGGATTTTTAATAGCCTGATTAATCTCAAATATCTCCCATAAAGCAGATGATTTCCCATTGGGTACCACATGCAATACTTCAACTCCCCTTTCTGGATCGAATGTATGTTTAGCATTAAGAATATGGTCAGAGAAATTTTATTTAGTGTCAGCCGGCAACTGTTTATTTTAATTTCTTTCTATAAGAGAGATATGATCCTTTATCCTTATGAAAAACTTTCGACCGGTACGTCCTACGTAACAACAGTTACAAGTGGAGGATTCATCACTATAAGTGCAACTCAGTTTGTAAACACCCGATTTATGTAGTACCTCAATGGTATCTTTATTGTTATTTATATATTTTTTAAATTGTTTTGAGTTTTGAAAGATATATTGTCAACAAAATGGCGGCACCCATAAGTTTAATCAACTTTCACATGACTCGACCACTGCGCGTCATCAAGAGTCTAACCCACTGTACGCTCACGGTCAAGAACAGTTAAACAATAATCAGCACTTTCTGTGTATAAAAACCGGAGCGTACGATGGGTAAAGCACCTTCGTCTTTCCGACTTGGTCACCTCCCATACCCTCAGGAGTGCTATAGAACGAACGATCTAAGCCCCTCTCCTGATTCCTTCCTTTAAAAGAACACCCCTCAGGAGTGCTATAGAACGAACGATCTAAGCCCCTCTCCTGAGTCCCTCCTTTAAAAGAACACCCCTCAGGAGCGCTATAGAACGAACGATCTAAGCCCCTCTCCTGAGTCCTTACTGTGAACCTACTATCCTAGTTAACATCCCCTAGTAGGATCCAGTTACGTCCCCCAAAGAAGGTCCCCCGGAACATGCTAAGCGGTCTCTGGGCTACTGGGTAAATTATTGTAAAATACTTATTTTTAATAAAAGGGTACTTTGTTTTTTAGACGAGCGTCTTATTTCCTACTCCAAGACCCCTCTAGGACCAAAACGGCACTAAGTCGTGACATGGTGGAGGTGCCTAACCGTTCCCGAGAGGCTTAATCATCAAATTAAGTCAACACTAGAGCCAAGGAGGACCCCCAAGATGTGACCAGCGCAGGGGGACGAAGGTCAACAATCATCACCATCAGCCAGAAACAACACTGAAGAAGAAGAAAGGGCACTAAATGGATTTTCAGAAGCAGCCAGCAAGGTGGTGCTAAATGGGCACTACAAATATGGTTAGACGGCGAAATAGAAGTGGCTCTGAACTGAGTAAGGGTCAGCTATCTATCCCCGCCAAGTCAGCGATCAGCATTGGACCGATGGGCATTAAAGCCAGAAAGTCATCCATTCGCCGGTCGCAGAGAGCCATGAATGATTTGGAAGGGTATGAAAATATTAATTCATTGTTTTTTTACGATAAGTGCGTATCTCATTTTAGGCCCTTGAAAAGTGTTTTTCATATTATAATTTTTCTTCTAAAGGTTGCAATTGCAGCAAAATGTTTGATTTATTTAAGTAGGTAATAAAAATGATGATGATTGTTTATCACTTTTATTTTAGGTAATATGTAATATACTATTAGTAAACAATTTAAGGTAATGTTTAATTAGTAGGTCACAATTTTATTTTATTGGATTTTTTTAGATGTCGCATGTTTTGATTACGTTTTGTTTTTTTATGGCGACAATTGATAATATTTATTAAAAGGTTTAGTTTATAGGTACGGAAATTATTTAACTGGACAGTAACGGTTTATATTTTTGTGATCTGTTTTTTTTTTAAAAAGCCTTTTTTCAGAACTGTAAATACTTGCAAAGTCTTATTTATAGGTTTGGCCATACTGCAATTAACTTATATTTTACATTTTTAGCTATGCGTAAAGGATGAAATATGTATGAATGGAAAAAACAGTGGCAGAGAGGGTAAAACAATACCTGTTCGGAACATAACTGCTCAGAGCGTCAAATTTGGTGTCCTGGTTTGCGACGCTCAGCACGGCAGACTTTTCGGTGATTTTGTGGTTGGTCACCGCAGTCTTGCGTTCCAGCAGGATAGTTTCCCCAATTTGGCTATATTTTTATGACTGTTTATAAATGTTGTTGTGTTTAAATGATAAAGACGATGAAGCAGTTCTCAACTTTATGGTGCATTTAGATACATGATTTTTTCTTTAAGAGTTTTTTAGGAGCAGCCCTGTTTAGGCAGATGTTTACCTACGCGCAGAACCAATGTGAGTCAAGGCGTAGAAGATGTTGTTCCCAATCATACGGTACATTTGGATATATGGGTTTTTTTTTAAGAGTTTTTAGGAGCAGCCCCGTAGAGGCGGAAATCTACCTACGCTCAGAACCAATGAGAGTCAAGGCGTAGAAGTTAAAAACAGCGTAAGGGCAATCCCATTGTAAAGGAGCCATGCTGTTAGCTAAGGAAGTGATCTTCAGCAGAGTTGAAGTATTAGAGGTACTGACGCAAGCGGGCGTCAAGGAAAGAATTTTTTTTGAAGTGTAGAAAGTTGAGAATGCGTATGATGAATGTGTCTTTTTTCGTTTAAATTTGATATTTTTAGGGTATAATTGCCTAATGTAAATAATATTTCGAGAATTTTTGGTTTTTTACTTTTATACCGTTTGTTACAGTATGGCCATTCATAACTTTTTATATTATTACATACATACAAATAGACAAGTTATTATATACACATTTATATTTATTATAGATTATATGAAAAGATCAAAAAGGGTAATTATAAGGGGATATAAGGTCCCAATTTATACTTAAGATATTAAGCTACCGATACTACATAAGATCTTTCTGTTGTTTCATGTAACACCCACGTCTCCACCAGTTGGCACAAGGACACCAGATCATCCGGCAACAAGTCAAGCATCAGGAACACTGGAAACCAAAATGACATAGCCGGCTGGAAGTCAGACAAACTACTGGTGGACTGGGATGAAAAAAACAGCAGACAGAAAGGAAGCAAAAAGAAGCAAGATAAAATATATATGTATTGTAATTAGAAAAAGTTGTAAAGCAAGCCTAGCATGTTCCCTAACATTGGGGTCCAATGTTTTTCAAAGGGGGGGCATGTCAACAAAATGGCGGCACCCATAAGTTTAATCAACTTTCACATGACTCGACCACTGCGCGCCATCAAGAGTCTAACCCACTGTACGCTCACGGTCAAGAACAGTTAAACAATAATCAGCACTTTCTGTGTATAAAAACCGGAGCGTACGATGGGTAAAGCACCTTCGTCTTTCCGACTTGGTCACCTCCCATACCCTCGGGAGTGCTATAGAACGAACGATCTAAGCCCCTCTTCCTTCCTTTAAAAGAACACCCCTCAGGAGTGCTATAGAACGAACGATCTAAGCCCCTCTCCTGAGTCCTTCCTTTAAAAGAACACCCCTCAGGAGCGCTATAGAACGAACGATCTAAGCCCCTCTCCTGAGTCCTTACTGTGAACCTACTATCCTAGTTAACATCCCCTAGTAGGACCCAGTTACGTCCCCCAAAGAAGGTACCCCGGAACATGCTAAGCGGTCTCTGGGCTACTGGGTAAATTATTGTAAAATACTTATTTTTAATAAAAGGGTACTTTGTTTTTTAGACGAGCGTCTTATTTCCTACTCCAAGACCCCTCTAGGACCAAAACGGCACTAAGTCGTGACAGAATGTTGTTATTAAATTTAAGGAATATGTTTTTGATGTTATGTGATATCGTTCCCATATAGGGTAAGCTAGTATAAAATCTAGGTTTTATAATATTTTGATTAGATAATAAATGTCTATTGATATGTTTATTTAGATTATTATAATATATTTTATTAATGATGTGCACAGGGTAATTATTATTTGTAGCAAGTTGGTTAATGAAGGAGAGTTCTTTGTTGAAATTATAATTATTCATAGGAATGGAGAAAAGTCTGTGAAAAAAGGAATGAAAGGCACTTAACTTATGGCCTATTGGATGGTTAGAGTTGAATGGTATAATATTATCGGTCGTTGAAGGTTTATGAAAGATTGAAAATTGCAGTTCTTGGTTGTATTTACTAATTGTTAAATCAAGAAAATTGATACTATTGTCTTTTTCATGTTCTATAGTGAATTCTATTGAAGGGTGTATTGTGTTCATAAAGTTAAGGAAACTATTCAATTCTTCCTCTGTGCCACTAAAGCAAGCTAATATGTCATCTACATATCTATAGTAAAATAAAAATTTATCATATAAAGGATGTAATTTAATTTTCTTTTCCAGGAAAAACAAAAATATTTCAGCAAGCAAAGGTGAAAGGTTAGATCCCATTGCGACCCCGATATTTTGACAGTATATTTTTCCATTGAACTGAAAGAAATTTTGTTTGAGTACTGTATCGACCAGTAAGCATATATTCAGTATATGAAAAGTGTTAAGATTAGAGTTTTCAAATAATTAGGTTCTAACACCTTCAATGCAATCCTCTGGAGGTATGCTAGGGAATAAGTTTTTAATATCAAATGAGATTAATCTAGTGTCAGCAGGGACTTTTAAGTGTAATAATTTATCAGTAAGATGTTTACTGTTTTTTATGGAAGTTGGGTTAGAGAAATTAGTATGAGACAAAATAATGTGGTTAAGCCATTTAGATAGACAAGATGCTGGTGATTGAGTATTGCTAACGACTGGTCTTACAGGGAAAGGTGGCGGTTTGTGGGTTTTTATCAAGCCATACAAGAGTGGCACAGTTGGATTCATAGGATATAGTCTATATTTATTAGTGTTTAAATGTTTGAGTGTATTTGATGTTATATCAAGGTTTGATTTAACGTATGAGAAAAATTTGTTAGTAGGGTTATTTGTTAAGAGACTAAAACCATCACTAAGGAAGTTCTCCACCCTATGAATATAATCGTCCCCATTTAGTATAGTAATGCAGCTGCTCTTGTCTGCCTTGGTGATAATTAATTTATTGTCTTTAATCTTCTTAATTAGTTGTTTAAGTTTTGTATTCATTGTAAAATTATTGTGGTTGTTTTTTGTTTTAAGGTACTGATTAATAGTATTTGCTACATTGGTTCTGATTAAGTCAGTGTTAGAAAGGTCTTGAAATGATTCAAGTATTCTTTCGGTTTCAACAGCCAGATGAGCTAAATTATTCTTATTAAGATTATTGTGAAAATTAAATTTGAAGCCCAAGTTTAAAATTTCAATGTCATTATTATTGAGTTCAATTGTAGACAAATTAATAAATCTAGGGTGGAAATTAAAATCAATGTTACCAAATGTGCCATTGGGCAAGTTTCCTGGGTTAAATTCATGCTCAAACACGTCATTACTAAAGCTAGCATTATACAAAGAACTATCAGATATACTCTCAACCTGGTTAAAATCAATTCTATTGTCATTTTTATTATAAAATTTGTTTGGTTTGGTGTGATTAACAGTATCACATTCAGGCAATTGTTTTTGAGCAAGTGTGAAGATTTTATTATGTAATCTATCAATTTTAGTAGTGTTGATATCATCCACATATTGTAATATATCCTTATATAGGGTATCAAATTCTATTTGATGTAATAATGTTGATAATTTGAGATGTAGTGACTTAGGTTTGACTTCAATCAAGTTAAGAGCAAAATAGCACCTTTTTACTTCATGTCTAATCCATGTTGTTTTAGCCACTTGGATAGCCCTCCTAGCGGATGTGGAGTTGTTCTTAGTGTAGATGGAGATGTAGTTAGGGGTGATTCCTCTTCGTAAGCATTCATTATTGAACGATATGTCCGCCAACTTGTTTTTTCGTCGAAGATGTTCATTCTTAAACTGTCGGACTATATATGCCAGACTGGCTCTTTCAAGATTTAAGAAGTAGTCCATATTCTGTGGCGAGATTGTAAATAGAAATAAAGGTCTGTCTTTACCACCAAATAACTTTATTTGCCCCTCTAGGGTAGAAAACAAGGGTTATAAAAATACATAAAATGACGATGAATTAAATTAAATTTCTTAATGCATGTGTTGTACTAGTTTCGACTTTAGAGAAAGTCATCCTCAGCAACTAACCATTTAAGAGATTTTTATATGAAAAGAAGTTAAAACAGTTGGGGGAACAGAGAGGTGATTCAATAATACAATACAATATAATATAATGCAGATTATGCAACCTTTGGAATCGACAGGAGTTTAGTATAAGAACGATGTATCTCCATGTGAAGGTAGGGGGTTGATTTATACGCAAGTAGAATTAAGGACCTTAATCATAGTCGAGTGATTTAAGCAATGTTGAAGTCAAAACGTGTTGAAAAAGAAGAATTGTAACATATCAATTCATTCTCTTTTCAGTGAAACTAAATTAGCGAGGGGACATGCTTAATGTTATGGTGGATTGAATATTTGTTAATGAAATTAAATGAACTTATTATTCTAAAAAAGGGGGTTGTCAAAATGAGACTATGTCATTTCAAATAAAATGGGAATGCATCTGAAAAGAGAAAAATTTTTTCAAATTTTAGGAACTAATAGATAGCAATAAGGTTTTTTTTTTTGGTTCACAACTTAACGGTTTGTTAATTATATTTGTAATAATATCATTAATCATGTACTCACCAAGTGGTCACTATTCACTTGTTAAAAATAAAATAAAATAAAATTAAATTAAATTAAAATTATTAGGACATTAGATTGTTGACTTTTTGTTTTTCATTTTGTTGCCAGGTGAAGAAATTAATTTTAATCTTAGCCTCAGCATGCTATTCGAAGGAAATGGCGTCGTTAAATGGGAGTACCCAGACTTGGTACTATTAGTTACACCCTTTTTTCTTTTTTATATGCGTAATTTAAATCAAGTTTCCGGTAATCAACTGTCAATTCCAAAAGCGGCAAATTTAAATGGGTTTCTACAGATATCCAAGGAGGAATAAGATATACAACAATATTGTCACTCAGTTACAAAAAGGGGGGGGGGGGTTACTTCCCTTATTAGGGTGTGTACAAATTAGTTTCATCTTAATTAAAGCATGAGCAATGACGTGAGTGAAGCACAAAACAAAGAACGTATGGTATTTAATTTGTCATAACTATAAATTAAAAACTGCAACCAGGTATTCTTGAAATCACCGGGCCTATAGCAGCATGCGGACCAAAGTGAATAACCCTAGATGGCAGCACTACAAATCGTAAATGGAATGCCAAATCCTTGCATAGGCAACAATCAGGACTCAGCTGTAACATTGGTTATGTCAGCGTTGAGTTTGACACTTGAAATTAAAATTCTTTTTTATAGGTTAATTAGTAAAATTAGTTAATATATTGTTTGTTATTATATTATATCCTAAAGCGAACGATAAAACAAGAACCTGATTGAAATGATATAATGGTGTTTAAATTTGCAGAGAATTGAAGAATAGGAGACAGTCGAAGGTAATTTTTTCATTCAAAACTTGGACTTCAGGATTTTTAATAGCCTGATTAATCTCAAATATATCCCATAAAGCAGATGATTTCCCATTGGGTACCACATGCAATACTTCAACTCCCCTTTCTGGATTGAATGTATGTTAAGCATTAAGAATATGGTCAGAGAAATTTGATTTAGTGTCAGCAGGCAACTGTTTGTTTTTATTTCTTTCTATAAGAGAGATATGATCCTTTATCCTTATGCAAAACTTTCGACCGGTACGTCCTACGTAACAACAGTTACAAGTGGAGGATCAGTGCAACTCAGTTTGTAAACACCCGATTTATGTAGTACCTCAATGGTATCTTTATTGTTATTTATATATTTTTTTAAATTGTTTTGAGTTTTGAAAGATATATGAATGTTGTTATTAAATTTAAGGAATATGTTTTTGATGTTAGAGTTGAATGGTATAATATTATCGGTCGTTGAAGGTTTATGAAAGATTGAAAATTGCAGTTCTTGGTTGTATTTACTAATTGTTAAATCAAGAAAATTGATACTATTGTCTTTTTCATGTTCTATAGTGAATTATATTGAAGGGTGTATTGTGTTCATAAAGTTAAGGAAACTATTTAATTCTTCCTCTGTGCCACTAAAGCAAGCTAATATGTCATCTACATATCTATAGTAAAATAAAAATTTATCATATAAAGGATATAATTTAATTTTCTTTTCCAGGAAAAACAAAAATATTTCAGCAAGCAAAGGTGAAAGGTTAGATCCCATTGCGACCCCGATATTTTGACAGTATATTTTTCCATTGAACTGAAAGAAATTTTGTTTGAGTACTGTATCGACCAGTAAGCATATATTCAGTATATGAAAAGTGTTAAGATTAGAGTTTTCAAATAATAAGGTTCTAACACCTTCAATGCAATCCTCTGGAGGTATGCTAGGGAATAAGTTTTTAATATCAAATGAGATTAATCTAGTGTCAGCAGGGACTTTTAAGTGTAATAATTTATCAGTAAGATGTTTACTGTTTTTTATGGAAGTAGGGTTAGAGAAATTAGTATGAGACAAAATAATGTGGTTAAGCCATTTAGACAGACAAGATGCTGGTGATTGAGTATAGCTAACGACTGGTCTTACAGGGAAAGGTGGGGGTTTGTGGGTTTTTATCAAGCCATACAAGAGTGGCACAGTTGGATTCATAGGATATAGTCTATATTTATTAGTGTTTAAATGTTTGAGTGTATTTGATGTTATATCAAGGTTTGATTTAACGTATGAGAAAAATTTGTTAGTAGGGTTATTTGTTAAGAGACTAAAACCATCACTAAGGAAGTTCTCCACCCTATGAATATAATCGTCCTCATTTAGTATAGTAATGCATCTGCTTTTGTCTGCCTTGGTGATAATTAATTTATTGTATTTAATCTTATTAATTAGTTGTTTAAGTTTTGTATTAATTGTAAAATTATTGTGGTTGTTTTTTGTTTTAAGGTACTGATTAATAGTATTTGCTACATTGGTTCTGATTAAGTCAGTGTTAGAAAGGTCTTGAAATGATTCAAGTATTCTTTCGGTTTCAACAGCCAGATGAGCTAAATTATTATTATTAAGATTATTGTGAAAATTAAATTTGAAGCCCAAGTTTAACATTTCAATGTCATTATTATTAAGTTCAATTGTAGACAAATTAATAAATCTAGGGTGGAAATTAAAATCAATGTTACCAAATGTGCTATTGAGCAAGTTTCCTAGGTTTATTTCATGCTCAAATACTATTATTCAGTACCTTAAAACAAAAAACAACCACAATAATTTTACAATGAATACAAAACTTAAACAACTAATTAATAAGATTAAAGACAATAAATTAATTATCACCAAGGCAGACAAGAGCAGCTGCATTACTATACTAAATGAGGACGATTATATTCATAGGGTGGAGAACTTCCTTAGTGATGGTTTTAGTCTCTTAACAAATAACCCTACTAACAAATTTATCTCATACGTTAAATCAAACCTTGATATAACATCAAATACACTCAAACATTTAAACACTAATAAATATAGACTATATCCTATGAATCCAACTGTGCCACTCTTGTATGGCTTGATAAAAACCGACAAACCCCCACCTTTCCCTGTAAGACCAGTCGTTAGCTATACTCAATCACCAGCATCTTGTCTATCTAAATGGCTTAACCACATTATTTCGTCTCATACTAATTTCTCTAACCCTACTTCCATAAAAAACAGTAAACATCTTACTGATAAATTATTACACTTAAAAGTCCCTGCTGACACTAGATTAATCTCATTTGATATTAAAAACTTATTCCCTAGCATACCTCCAGAGGATTGCATTGAAGGTGTTAGAACCTTATTATTTGAAAACTCTAATCTTAACACTTTTCATATACTGAATATATACTTACTGGTCGATACAGTACTCAAACAAAATTTCTTTCAGTTCCATGGAAAAATATACTGTCAAAATATCGGGGTCGCAATGGGATCTAACCTTTCACCTTTGCTTGCTGAAATATTTTTGTTTTTCCTGGAAAAGAAAATTAAATTACATCCTTTATATGATAAATTTTTATTTTACTATAGATATGTAGATGACATATTAGCTTGCTTTAGTGGCACAGAGGAAGAATTGAATAGTTTCCTTAACTTTATGAACACAATACACCCTTCAATAGAATTCACTATAGAACATGAAAAAGACAATAGTATCAATTTTCTTGATTTAACAATTAGTAAATACAACCAAGAACTGCAATTTTCAATCTTTCATAAACCTTCATCGACCGATAATATTATACCATTCAACTCTAACCATCCAATAGGCCATAGGTTAAGTGCCTTTCATTCCTTTTTTCACAGACTTTTCTCCATTCCTATGAATAATTATAATTTCAACAAAGAACTCTCCTTCATTAACCAACTTGCTACAAATAATAAATACCCTGTGCACATCATTAATAAAATATATTATAAGAATCTAAATAAACATATCAATAGACATTTATTATCTAATCAAAATATTATAAAACCTAGATTTTATACTAGCTTACCCTATATGGGAACGATATCACATAACATCAAAAACATATTCCTTAAATTTAATAACAACATTCATATATCTTTCAAAACTCAAAACAATTTAAAAAAATATATAAATAACAATAAAGATACCATTGAGGTACTACATAAATCGGGTGTTTACAAACTGAGTTGCACTTATAGTGATGAATCCTCCACTTGTAACTTGTAACTGTTGTTACGTAGGACGTACCGGTCGAAAGTTTTGCATAAGGATAAAGGATCATATCTCTCTTATAGAAATAAATAAAAATAAACAGTTGCCGGCTGACACTAAATCAAATTTCTCTGACCAAATTCTTAATGCTAAACATACATTCGATCCAGAAAGGGGAGTTGAAGTATTGCATGTGGTACCCAATGGGAAATCATCTGCTTTATGGGAGATATTTGAGATTAATCAGGCTATTAAAAATCCTGAAGTCCAAGTTTTGAATGAACAAATTACCTTCGACTGTCTCCCATTCTTCAATTCTCTGCAAATTTAAACACCATTATATCATTTCAATCAGGTTCTTGTTTTATCGTTCGCTTTAGGATATAATATAATAACAAACAATATATTAACTAATTTTACTAATTAACCTATAAAAAATAATTTCAATTTCAAGTGTCAAACTCAACGATGACATAACCAATGTTACAGCTGAGTCCTGATTGTTGCCTATGCAAGGATTTGGCTTTCCATTTACGATTTGTAGTGCTGCCATCTAGGGTTATTCACTTTGGTCCGCATGCTGCTATAGGCCCGGTGATTTCAAGAATACCTGGTTGCAGTTTTTAATTTATAGTTATGACAAATTAAATACCATACGTTCTTTGTTTTGTGCTTCACTCACGTCATTGCTCATGCTTTAATTAAGATGAAACTAATTTGTACACACCCTAATAAGGGAAGTAACCCCCCCCCTTTTTGTACCTGAGTGACAATATTGTTGTATATCTTATTCCTCCTTGGATATCTGTAGAAACCCATTTAAATTTGCCGCTTTTGGAATTGACAGTTGATTACCGGAAACTTGATTTAAATTACGCATATAAAAAAGAAAAAAGGGTGTAACTAATAGTACCAAGTCTGGGTACTCCCATTTAACGACGCCATTTCCTTCGAATAGCATGCTGAGGCTAAGATTAAAATTAATTTCTTCACCTGGCAACAAAATGAAAAACAAAAAGTCAACAATCTAATGTCCTAATAATTTTAATTTAATTTAATTTAATTTTATTTTATTTTTAACAAGTGAATAGTGACCACTTGGTGAGTACATGATTAATGATATTATTACAAATATAATTAACAAACCGTTAAGTTGTGAACCAAAAAAAAAAAACCTTATTGCTATCTATTAGTTCCTAAAATTTGAAAAAATTTTTCTCTTTTAAGATGCATTCCCATTTTATTTGAAATGACATAGTCTCATTGCGACAACCCCCTTTTTTAGAATAATAAGTTCATTTAATTTCATTAACAAATATTCAATCCACCATAACATTAAGCATGTCCCCTCGCTAATTTAGTTTCACTGAAAAGAGAATGAATTGGTATGTTACAATTCTTCTTTTTCAACACATTTTGACTTCAACATTGCTTAAATCACTCGACTATGATTAAGGTCCTTAATTCTACTTGCGTATAAATCAACCCTCTACCTTCACATGGAGATACATCGTTCTTATACTAAACTCCTGTCGATTCCAAAGGTTGCATAATCTGCATTATATTATATTGTATTGTATTATTGAATCACCTCTCTGTTTCCCCAACTGTTTTAACTTCTTTTCATATAAAAATCTCTTAAATGGTTAGTTGCTGAGGATGACTTTCTCTAAAGTCGAAACTAGTACAACACATGCATTAAGAAATTTAATTTAATTCATCGTCATTTTATGTATTTTTATAACCCTTGTTTTCTACCCTAGAGGGGCAAATAAAGTTATTTGGTGGTAAAGACAGACCTTTATTTCTATAAATAGAAATAAAGGTCTGTCTTTACCACCAAATAACTTTATTTGCCCCTCTAGGGTAGAAAACAAACAATCTCGCCACAGAATATGGACTACTTCTTAAATCTTGAAATCAGTATTCGTTATTTCCGCATCCCAATCTAATTTTTGTATCCATAATTTTTGCATCAGAATTTTTCACTCTACTATCACGGGGTTCACTAACCCCAATGGATCAAAACATTGTGCTAAAGTAGAGAGAATAAATCTTTTTGTTATTTTATTATCTTTCGTATCACTTGGAATTGAAATTTTAAACGTATCATCCGCAGGGAGCCATTTTAATCCCAAAATTTTATTTTTTGGTGCGCTGTCAAAATTACGATCATACTCGACCGTTTGATTCTCAGAAATCGAACTTAAAAACTTTTGCGAAGTTGAGCACCACTTATGCAATGAAAATCCGTACTTATTTAATAACGTATTTAACTGCGCGTACAATAATTGTTCGAAAGTATCACATCCTGCCAAGATATCGTCAACATAACATTGTGAACTTAATGCGTGTGCCGCCCCTGGAAATTCCGACACTCCCAGGGTTGCTATCTCTTGAGTTGTTTGCGTCGCTGCGAACGGGGCGAAATTCATACCATATGTGATTGTCTGCAATTCCAGACATTGCAGCTCATCCCGTTGATCCTCACGCCACAAAATATTTTGTAAGAAATTATGATCCGGATTGATCTTAATTTGTCGATACATTTTTTGAATGTCCGATACCAACACAAAATATGCATA
The DNA here is from genome assembly GCA_963920685.1 of Polydrusus tereticollis. Lineage (NCBI taxonomy): Eukaryota > Metazoa > Arthropoda > Insecta > Coleoptera > Curculionidae > Polydrusus > Polydrusus tereticollis. Next base: position 59,721,566 of record OY987335.1, read on the forward strand.
TCTAAATCTGCATAGAATGTCAAATAACTCAGGCTGCACCTGATATCCTTTTAACGTGACGTCATTCAACAAATATCCTGAAGATGACTTCGCTGATGTGTCAAACACAACTCGTAACTTTGTTGTTGCACTTGCCTCACGAATTACCCACAAATGTGGCATAAAATATTTGTTATTATTGTTGTCGTTCTTTAACCGTAAAGGCACTTGTTTGGCGTGGCCAAGGTCCATATACTCATCTATAAATTTCTTATAGTCTATAAATAAACTCGGATCGCTCTGAAATCGCTTTTCCAAAGACAAAAACCTTTTTTCCGCTATATTATAAGAGTTTCCTAACTTCTCGTACTCCTGCGGAGTTTTAAAAGGCGTATTTACTTAAAAACACCCTTCCTCTATTACTTTAGTAGTTTGCGTAAAAATATCTTCAGTTAACTGATCCTCAGGTAATAATTTAGACTTTAAAGTCACCTCTTCCATTTCCCAAAATTTTGCTAGTAAACCGTCTATAGCTTGCGTTTGCACAAACATCGACACTTTATTCTGCGATTCGGATTCTTGACAACCCGATGATACGGCATTACATTGCGCAGATACCATTTCTGCGATTATCCATCCGAGAGTAGTGTACACTAACGTAGGTTTATTTTTACCCAGAGAATGACATCCCTTACTTAAAATTGAGTAATAAATGTCTGCTCCCAGCAGCATATCTAAGCTTGTATAAAAATATGAATTTAACTTAACTGTTTCAATACAATGTTTTATCTTAAACACATTTGTTAAGAAAAACTCCTAGACCTTCTACCTACAAATGCTCACACCTATATAAAATCATAAACATTGACTCAACTCTTTCAAAATCCTATCAACAATACTACAATCCAACTACTCTACTGCAATATCTCTTTAGTCACTTACTGCTTTTGTTCAGACTTTACTACCTTGTCCAGGTAGCTCACCTGTTTCACTACACTGTAATCACTAGGTAGTCTCGAACTCACCCCTGTCTCTCCCTTACTGCAACAACTGCTTACTTTTTCACTAACGTAACACTTTTTCTTTTTACAGTGACTTTATACCATTAAACACTTTGATTTTAATACTGTTATTTCACTTCTTAGACAATTCACTTTTTATATTTCTTTAAACATCCCAATTTTTGTGTTTTTTCTGACCAAATCCAATTAAAAAACATCCGCTGCTCGAAGGACCAAATTTGCCCAAATCCAATTAAAAAACGTCCGCTGCTCGAAGGACCAAATGTGCGGACTCACGTTTGTGACAATGAGGTACTCAAAACTTTAATCTGTATCTACACAAATCGACTGGTTCAAATTTGTTGAAAAATTGGAAAATAAAATTCTTTTTGAATTTTACTGCATTATTTCTTTATTAAACGACTAATAACACTCCTCCTCTCTTCACCCTAGCATGGGCTACAACAGATAACAACTTTTAACGTGATGGCTTTAGCCACTCACGAAGCGGCGACTTATCTTTCTAGACTTTCGCATGACACTTTTACACTTTCAACTACTTTTACCAACTTTTAACGTGATGGCTTTATCTCACGGAGCGGCGGCGACTTAACTCTGTAGAATTCCACCTGACACTGATTTGTTTACAAACAACAGAATACAATATAACCCTATCCAAACACCTTAACCAATCAGATCTTAACACGTCGAAACCAAGATGGCAACGTCTATATCAGGCCACTGTCGATCGGCCAATCAGAATCTTTGCTTGTTACTAAGCACGTGGGTGCTAATATTATTTGATAGTTTTAGAGAATATTATAAAATAGCAGACAGTTTTTCACGTTAGGATTTAACTTGAACGTATGTTATGGATTTGTACACCGATGCCACCACTTTGATATGCGGTGTTGCCATTTATATTGCCTTTGAAATTAATGTGTTTTTCTATTTAATAGCATTTGGTTGTTGAAGAAAAACATAGTACTTTAGCACGAATGCGACGTTGCCGCTTGGTTTAGTATTACATCACATTATATCCCCTAAGATTGATTTTAACGTTTTTACTTTGCTTTCCTACTGGGTCACGACAGAAATATGAAGTGTGTCCCAAACACCAAGCAAGTTTTATATCAATGTGGTTTTGCCTAGCTTCCACCAACATTCTTTTGGTTAGTAGGGATATATAATCATTGCTAGAGTTAATCTTTGTTTGGAATAATTTTTCTAATGCACTTTTTGAATCGGTAAGAATAATACCTTTTGGGATATTTTTTGAAAGACATAGAGAGCAAGCTTTATTGATTGCTGCCGTCTCTGCTGAGCAGATGTTTAAACTGTCTGGCAGTCTGGCTAAAAAGTTGATTTCGTAGGACGGAATATGTACACCCAGCCCAACCTTCTCCTTAGTTTTTGATGCGTCTGTGTATATGAATGTGCTTCTACTAAATCTGTCAATGGCCTCATTAAACACAGCCCTGATATTTGCCTCCTCCTTGTTCAGTTCCAGATCGATAATGTTTAAATTCTGGGTTTAAAATTCATACTCAAGCTCAAAGCAAGGAAACGTTTCTCCTACATAGATTTGGTCTTTGAAGGGTATTAACTTTTTGATTGCATCCACCAGATAAGGGGTGCTTTTATTCTTCCAATAAGTTGTGTTATTATCGGTGTAATTTTTTAGTTCGTTTAGCACCCTTATCAGTGGATGATTCTTGATACCATAAATTTTTGTTAGAAATTTACTGCCTAGCCACCTTCTTCTATGTTCCAGGTCCAGTTCAGCCGTTTCTGCCAGTAGTGCATTTATAGGTGTACTGTTCATACATCCTGTGATTATTCTCAATCCCTAATGGAAAACTTTATTTAGTTTATTTAAATTTTTTGTCGATGTTTGCGAGCTTTATTTAACATGTTCTCTATTTGATTGTCCCATTTCAGATTTTTATTAAAAATGATGCCCAGATATTTTATGCTGTGTTTATATGGGATTACGTCATTATCTATCTTTATGTTGGGTGGGTTTTCTTTTCTATGTCCTTTGGTGAACCAAATCGCTTCACACTTAGCTTTTGAGAGATTAAGGTTGTTGTGTTCTAACCAGTTATTTATTACTGTCAATGCTAAGTTAATTTAATTGGCCATTTGTATTGGATCGTTTCCCCTGATTATTAGAGTTAGATCATCTGCATAGCCCAATAACATAACCTCGTCCGGCACCACCCTAAAAGGGTCTTGAACATATACATTAAAGAGAAGGGGGCTTAGGGGGGACCCCTGAGCTATGCCTGTGGAAGTCACCACCGGTCCATTGATTCCACCTGTATTGTCAAGAGCATATATCTTTCTATTATTTAACACACTAAATATTAAATTACACAATTCTACTGGGATGTCCAAGTTAATTAGCTTGTTGTACAGTACATATATATTGACATTGTCGTATGCAGCTTTGATATCTAAGAAGACAGCAATCACCGTTTCTCCTCAACTATATGCTAATTGCACCGTAAGAGTGACCAATGCTGTATTATGTTGAATCCCCATACCCTTTCTGAATCCAGCTTGATGCCATGTAAATATTTTTTTATTTTGGAGTATCCATTCCACTCTATTTTTTACCATTGTTTCAAAAAGCTCGACTGCACAAGATGACAGGGCTATTGCTCTAAAGTTTTCTGGGTTATTTTTACTTTTATTAGGTTTCACTATTGGTAGGATGCAATGTTCTTTCCAGTCTTGTGGCAACGATGAGCTTATTAGGCAGAAATTAAAGATGTTGAGCAGTGTTTGTTGTGCCGGTATGGGTAATTTATTTACCATGGAATAAGAGATATTATCCATGCCAGTGGCTCTATCTTTTTTATCCTTCATTCCTATTCTAAATTCATCAATTGTGAAATATTTAATGTCTGAAATATTCTTTTCTAGCTGAAACTCCGGATGTATATGACATTTATCGTAATCGTCCAATATCTCTCTGCTGATTTGGGGGGATGGGAATTTATCATTTAGCTGCATTGGTGTATTCGAAAATTTCTTGATTATTCTCCAGATATAACTGATGTCTGTTTCTCTATTCAGACTTTCACAGAATTCTTTAAATTTATTTCTTTTTTTGCATTTAAAAATTTGTAAACCCTGGCTATGGTATGGTTAGTTTGCAAGTAATTTTCCAAATCCATATTTTGTTTAAAGTTTTCCATGGCCCTTTTTCTAATTAGGATGTAGCTTGTACACTCCTCATCCCACCAGGGATTATTTGTTTTTTTTTGTGTGTTTGCTAATCTCAAGGGTATCGTTTCGTCTGCCACTGACTGCATGACCTCTTTAAATGTCAGATAATCTGTACCACTATTTTTACATTCAATACACCCCAACGTCAATAGATCATGATATCTAGGCCAGTCAGCTTTTGAAAAGTTACGTTTTTGAATTATTGTTCTGTTCCCCATCTCTAGAAGTGCGGAGGTGTTTGAGAAGATGTTGCAATATGCCGGAAAGTGATCGCTATTAACACAGTCATCCATCACTCCCCATTGGGCTCTCGCTGCCAGACTGTCACTACTAATGGTCAAATCCACGGATCCGGTATGCCTATTTGGATTTCCCCACATTGTTGGTGTATCATTATTTAGCAGTACATAACTGTTGTTATCTAGGAACTGTATAGTGTTCTTACCATTTCTGTTTTCTGGGGAGCTGCATACAGGATGGTGTGCATTTAGGTCGCCCATAATGATTATGTGGCCTTCCAGCCCTTTAAAAATGTCCTCCAACAGTTCTTCTGTTAGGTAATAGGTTGGCGGGGAGTATATATTTATTATATTTAGATTTCCTGTCTTAACAATCAAGCATCGGATTGCGGACTCAGACTCCGATTGGTAATCCAATATTATCTCTGCGTTGAATTTATTTTTAACTAGTGTGGCTATGCCACCATACCCATCATCCCTATCCTGTCTAAAAAAATTGTAATGTTTAATATAGGCTTTCCTTGCCTGCTTAAGCCAGGTTTCGTTTAGTACGATTATGTCTGAATCATAGTTATTAATGAAGTTAATAAGGTTACACATGTTTGAATTAAAGCTGCGTAGGTTTCATTGCAAAATTGTAAAAAGAAGGTTTTTTAATTTTTGTTTTTCTGTCTCTGAGAATTGGGAATATGTGTAGTAAATTTCTTGTATGGTATCCGAGTTATTTGTTTGGGTGAGTTCATTTAAACTATTTTGTGTATATTGCATGGCACTAGTACTAGTACTAGGTCTTGTGTAGAGGTTATATGTTTGGTTGTCTATAGAGGTGGATCTGGAGTTTGGGTTAAATAGCTGGCTGTTATGGGCTGCTCTTTCATAATTTTCTTGAATTAATTTTCTTTTGGGGGGTGTTTCCACCGGTTGTTCTTTTTTATTTTGGTTGCTATCAGTGTAATTTTGTTGTCTTTGATTTACATTTACTTTATTAGGTTTTGTACTAGTTGGTAGGTTTGGAAAGTCTTGCATACTGTAAGTGTATTCATTGTCATTAGATGTTCTTTTTGGGTATTTTAGTTCTGCGTCTATAAAAGTGATATTCTCAAAGGCTATTATTGACTTTAAGTTTTTCTGTCGGTTGTATTCAGGACACATTTTATTGTATGCTTGGTGAGAGTTACTCGTGCAATGAATACATTTGTTTATGTATTCCATATCCCTATCATCGTGAGCTTCCAAACCACATTTTCGGCATATACTTTTACCTTTGCATTGGGCTCTTGTATGTCCATACCTATAGCAATTGAAGCATTGCGTTACTGGCGGTACATACGTGATAATCGGCATCGGAATACCGTAAACTTTTACAAATTTGGGTAAGATCACTCACTCGAAAGTAAAAAGCACCGTGCTGGTTGATACATACTCCGTTTTAACGTCTTTAATTTCACGTCGGTTTAGTCTTTTAGCATCCACAATTTTATGTGGGGAACTAATTTCTTCTATGACTTCATTTATATCCATTTTATTGTGTATTTCTCTAAGTATCCCTTTACAAAAAACGTAATTATAAGGAATGTAGACATTGTACCCTTTTTCTTTAAGTGTTTAATTATTTACTAGGTTATTAGCCCCTTCAAAATTAATAATTTCAACAGAAATTCTATTTTTCCCTTTAGATAATGTGTTCTGTATGTAAACAAACTTTATTACCAATTTGAAAGTTAATATTTATGTTTGCCATCTTTTTATAATGACTTTTATCTGGACGCTTTTTATATTGTACATTCCAGTAGTATATACCAAGTCTCGCAGCCCACAGGCTGGCGGCATTGCAAATGTTAAAATAAACGGTCAAGTAAAATAATGTCGTGTATTATTTTATTATTATATATTAAGTAATATATAACATTGGCGACGAGTTTTTTTTAACGGAACTCACGTGTTTCGGAATTGTGTGCTGCATGAGTTAAATAAAGCATAGTTTATGCATTAAAATGGCATCTTCGTTACTAGGAGCGTTGAGTGTTTTCGACCCTAAAATATCCAGTTATACAGTGTTTTCCGAAAGATTGACACAGTTTTTTATAGCCAACGAGATTACGTCAGATGATCGTAAGAAGGCTATTATGTTAAACACCTGAAGTGAGGATTGCTATGTGTTATTAAGAAATTTATGCGTGCCTAAAACCCCAACGGATTTAAAATACGACGAGTTAAATAAAGTGCTTTTACAACATTTTTCACAAGTAAAATCATTTTTTAGTGAAAGGCTAAAATTCTATTGTGCAAAACTGCCGGACGAAAAAATTTGTGACTGGGAAGCCAGAGTTAAAAGTTTGGCAGCTAATTGTGGTTTTTCGGCAAATACATCTTTGGATTCACTTCTGAGAGATATCTTTGCCATTGATATCCGCGACAGTCGCATCTGCAAAGGAATTTTTAAAGAGGATGCATCCAAGTCGACCGTTACACTGTCTTCGGTGGTGAAAATTGCACTGGCGAAAGAATCATCACTGGTTGAACTTAATGAAAGATCCTTGGAATCCAATATGAGTATTTTGAGTATGCATGTAAAGACAGAAAAAGACGACATTCTGTTTACTCAGCACGAAGGGGGTGCCTCTACTAGCAGCGGTTCCCGGCCTCGTAAACAAAATTTCCAGCAGGCAAATCGGAGTACCAGAGGGGCAGCGGGGCAGTTCCAGGAAAAAAGGTATCAGGGTAATTTTTCTAGTAAGTGCTCAGCATGTGGCCGTTTAAATCATAACGTGTCTGAATGTAAGTACAAAAACTATATTTGTCACAAGTGCGGTAATAAGGGTCACTTGGCCCCCGTATGTAAGGTCGCAATACGTCAAAACTTTCTAGAACCGAATGATTATTATGGTAGTGATCAAGATACGGAGGAATGCTTATTTAATATAAAAGATAAAGGCTCGCATGAAAAGTTTGCAAATAATTTGTTTAGGGATCTAGATCTTGATACAGGTAATGTCGAGTCAAACGTTAGACCCATGTATATTCAATTATTGGTTGAAAACATTCCCATAAATTTCGAAATCGATTCAGGGTTTGCACATGCGGCAATATCGGAAAAATTATATTTAAGATATTTTAAAAACCTAGAACTATGTAAAAATGATTTATCACTTAAAGATTATGTAGGTGTTTCATTTAAACCATTAGGATTCTTAAGGTTAAATATATATTACGAACAAAAGTGTTACAAATTAAAAACGTATGTTATTCAAAATGGCGGTCCACCTCTTATAGGGCGTAATGGTTTGAAAATGTTAAACTTTGGAATATGTAAATTAGATAAGATAAATAATATTGTGCAAGTAGATTCTTCTGCCAGGTTAGAAAAATTACTTCAAAATTATAAGGAAATTTTTGACGGTACTTTGGGAACATTTAACAAGTTCACGGTTTCACTAAAGTTAAAAGAAAAGGCGCAGCCACGCTTTATTAAGGCAAGACCTATTCCAATCGCACTTAAGCCTAAAATAGAAAATGAAATTGATCGCTTAGTTAAAAACAATGTTTTGATTCCGGTGGAATTTTCTCACTGGGCCCCACCCATTGTTCCCATTCTTAAGAAAAATGGCGGTCTAAGAATTTGTGGCGACTTTAAAATCACCTTAAACCCTCAACAAAAGGTCCAGCAATATCCTCTTCCAAGAGTGGAGTATTTATTCAGTCAACTGGAGGGAGGGCAAAGGTTTTCAAAGATTGACTTATCTGAGGCGTACCAGCAAGTACTTTTAGATAAAGACTCTACTGAGTTAGTAACTATTTCCACCCATAAGGGTTTATTTTCATATCAAAGGCTTCCTTTTGGCATTCATTGTGCCCCTTCAATATTTCAAAATATAATCGAGCAATTATTTTCAAATATTCCGGGTGTTGTAGCATTTTTAGACGACATTTTAGTTACAGGCAGGAATGCCCAGGAGCACTTGGATAGACTCGAAAGGGTTTTTGAAAAATTGAAAGGTTGTGGTTTGAAAGTTCGCAAAGAAAAATGCACTTTCTTTCAAAATTCCGTTACATATATGGGTCATAGAATTGATCAAAGCAGACTACACAAAACTGACGAGCGCATTGAGGCAATTAATAAAGTTATACCAAATGCCTCGACAGTTTTGCACCCTTTGTATAATCTATTAAAAAACAATGTATATTGGTCTTGGTCAAAGCAATGTCAACATGGTTTTAAGCAGATAAAGGATATATTAAAGTCTCCGTTGGTTCTAACACACTTTGATCCAAAAAGGCCTATCGAGCTTATGGTGGATGCTTCTAGTTTTGGACTGGGAGCAATAATTAGTCACCGCTATGAGGATGGCTCAAGAAAGCCAATAGCTTTTGCATCTCGATTGCTGCATTCAAATGAACTAGCGTACTCACAGATTGAAAAGGAGGCGGCCGCGATTATTTTCGGAGTTCGAAAATGTTTTCAGTATTTATATGGTTTAAAATTTGTACTTTATACGGATCATAAACCATTGCTTGCCATCCTGGGGGATAAAAAGGGCTTACCAGTATTTGCAGCGAATCGTCTGCAACGTTGGGCATATATTTTCTCTGCTTTTAACTACGAAATTAAATATGTTACTTCAAAGAATAATCATGCAGATTTTTTATCTCGTTTATCTGGACTAACTAGCGAAGTATTTGATTGTAAATCCTTTCCTTTGGGAGACGAAAAGTATGATAGAATGTCATATATCAATTACAATAAAAATGCTTCCTTCCCTATTGATTTTCAAATTATAAAAAAGAATACTTCTCGCGATAAAATTTTCAGTAAGGTATTATTTTTTGTTCGTCAGGGTTGGCCACACAGATGTCCCTCAACGGATTTAATGCCGTATTTTATTAGAAGGAACGAGATTTCTGTTGAACAAGGTTGCCTACTGTGGGGCTATCGTTTAATTGTTCCCCCCACCTTTCGGGATAGCATTTTACGAGAATTGAATTCCACTCACATGGGTGTAGTTAAAATGAAAGCTTTTGCGCGTTCTTACTTTTGGTGGCCAAAATTAGATGAAGCTATAGAAAAAATAGCTCAAGGTTGTTCGTCCTGTGTAATGTTTTCAGCGAATCCCCCAAAAGCACCATTGATTTTATGGGATTATCCAAACAAAATTTGGACGCGTTTGCACGCAGACTTTTTTGGTCCATGTCTTAATAAATACTTTTTGGTAATTGAGGACGCAACTTCAAAGTGGTTGGAGTGTTTTCAGATTAACAATTATAGTTCGCAAACCGCCATTAATTGTTTTAGGAGATTATTTTCACGTTTTGGTCTTCCTAATGAGGTGTGTACTGATAATGGCACGGCGTTTTGCTCCGGGGAGTTTCAGGAATTTTTACAACAATTTGGAATAACCCATAAAGCAAGGGCACCCTATCACCCCGAAACTAATGGGTTGGCTGAATCTGGGGTAAAAATAATGAAAAAAGCCCTCTTAAAAGCTCATAATGATGGGGTTCGCGATATTAATTTAATTTTAGATACGTTTTTGTTCCAGTATCGTAACACACCTCATACAACAACCTGTGAAAGCCCTGCAAAATTATTATTTGGGCGCAATTTAAGAACAAAATTTGATTTATTATTACCTTCTACCCAAAACTTAGTTCAAGAAAAGCAAAATAGAATACAAAAAAAATTCGAAAGGCCTCACGAAGTTTTTTTTAAGAGTGGTGATGTGGTGTGGGCCCGTGATTATCGCGAGCATTTTAAGAATTGGATTAAGGGTATTGTTAATCGGGTGTTGGGCAGAAGAACCTACATTATTGAAGTGGATAGTGGAAGGAAATGGAAACGTCATATTGATCAATTAAAAAAATGCTATGCAGATAGTAATGTTGATATCCTTCTACTGCCTACTTTAGAAAACAACTCCCCTATCCTGCCTACAGCCGCAATTATGGACAATCAAAATTTGGCAGGTGATGTTGGCGAAAACAATAATGACTCTGCGTCGCGAGTGCTCCGAAGGCGCAGTTTAATTAGAGAACCCGATCGATTGCAGCTTTAGTAATGTCCGGAAGTGTTTCTTATATTGTTATTATTTTTTATATGTAGGGCACTTGCCTTTGTTTTTTCTGTCGGTTAAAGGGGAGGATGTTCTGTATGTAAACAAACTTTATTACCAATTTGGAAGTTAATATTTATGTTTGCCATCTTTTTATAATGACTCTTATCTGGACGCTTTTTATATTGTACATTCCAGTAGTGTATACCGAGTCTCGCAGCCCACAGGCTGGCGGCATTGCAAATGTTAAAATAAACGGTCAAGTAAAATAATGTCGTGTATTATTTTATTATTATATATTAAGTAATATATAACAAATGTTTTGCTAACCTCGTTTAATTTTAAATCTAAAATCTCTTTGGCAATTTTTAAATGATTATATTTTCCTACATTACAACCCGCTTACCAGCTTTTTCAGTGCCCTCGATATATACGATAAAAGGTCCTTTATCTGCATGTTTGTATTGATTGATTTTTTTTGTTTAACTTATCATCTACTACTGGTTTTTGAGTATTGTGTGCGCATCAACAACGTATATTTCTTGTTGAGAATAACACGCTGCATTTAATAAGGGAGGGGGGGTCCGCCCCTGGTGCTGGGTTCATATTTAAACTTGGTTCAGCCAGTAATCCTGCAAGATGGCCGACATGTCATGTGACAACAGTCATATTTCAGCTATTTAATTTTTAGTAAGAATAATATTGGCAGCAATACAATGGCGAGCAGCTGTTTATGGTCAGAACCGGACTTAAAATTGTAATAAAATATGTTAATTTCCATAATAATTTTTTTAAATATACAGGGTATTTCTTAATAACCTAGTAATATTTCGGGGTGACTTCTCATGATATTTTTAGGAGAGAAGTTTATCTGAACGTATGCCCGCAACGGCCACATTTTTTTGCTACTAGGTGTTTCTATTTTATACTATCTCTGAAAGTACTTAAGATTATTTTCAATTTTAGTATGTGTTAATAGGATATAAAACCACATACTTTATTTAGAAAGTAGTGCTCCACCAAGTGGCTTGCAAACATGTCTTCTGATAATTTTTTATAAAACAAGTGATGCACTGCTGTCATTTTTTCGTATGCGTATTTTTTCTGTCATTAGGTGAAATAGCACTTTGAGTCAACATTTTTTTTCAGTTTAGTTATTTATTACAAAGTACCTAAATATTAACATGGTCAAACTATTATTAAAATTTTAAAACTAGTCGATATAAATACATAACATAATTAATGAAAATGGAAAGAGGAACATACACTTTAGTGTGTTTTAGTGGGTTCACTTAAGTGATTCATGAAGGACCGAAATACTTATCAATGGAATAAAAGCAATTGTATGTGAGGTAGGATTTAATTTCACATTTGAATCTGTTTATATTTACTATTTTTTTGAACAGGAGCCAGTGATTAAAAACTTTTTGAATGCTCTAAGCCGAAAGCCAGGAATGTGAATACTGCTCCTGCAATCCCGTGTAAAGTAGGAGTGAAATTTGTCCACTGTCCTAAACTTGTCATGATGTTTATCATTGATTAAATTATTGGAATTTCTCTCTTGTAAGAAAAGTAAACATATAATTATTAATAAGAGGTAAAAACATTCTGTTGAACTTGTCTAGTAAATATACAAGAACTGAGAGCAAAAAATGGTACACAAAAAGGATCAAAATATAGGTAGAAAAAAATGGCAACATAAAATTAGCTCTACTCGTCATCATCTGTTGAGTTCAGAATACATGTCGTATATTTCGTTTCTTATCTCCATGCAGATGTTTTTAGGTGCTTCATCAGTTAAATATTTTCGTCTGGGTCGTTTCAAAACCAGTGTGGATTCCTGGCATCCATTTTTGTATTTTCGTACCGATTCAATTGATATTTGCAAGGCTTTGGCAGTTTCCTAAAATTAATGTGGCACTATAAATATTTAATAAGTAATCTCAAAAACTTTGGACTGGGAAGTATGACATGTTGTGAGAAAAACCTCAATTACTACTACTAACCTTGGTCGGAGGCAACTCAGGGTGGTTTTCCACAAAATATTTGAACAAACTGCTGGGCAACTTTATTTCCTTGCATGAGACAATAACCTTGTTTAGGTGAAGAAGATGCTTCAGCACAATAATCATGGTCCATAACTTGTTCACTCATATTTTCCTATAAATACAATAATATGTTAAGAAGTGTTATTTATAAAAATAAAGGTTAGAATACTTAAAACGAATAAATAATTACAATGTCTAAAATACTTACCGGCAACGCAATAGTACGAAAGTACGATGGGAATAGCTCTGAAAAGAACTGTTTTTAGTAAATGAAGTTTCAAGGCACAAAAATGGATAAAAACGAATTAAAATGACAAATCAAAACACCAAAACAAAAACCTGAAACAATAACACTTGAATATTACTTTATAATAATTATATCTTTGTCTAGCACGTTAAATTCCATTCAAGACGTATTTCGACGCCCGAAGCCGGTGTATCGCTTTACATGGCAATGTGGATTCTATTAATAGTACGGCGGGAAAATAAAACAAAAAAATTTGCAGAACTTAATTCTTGCTTTTATATTTTACATATTGTCCTGTAATATAACTAAAAAATGTTTGTGTGTGTGTGTGTGTGGGTGTGTGTGTGGGTGTGTGTGTGTGTGTGTGTATGTGTATATGACTTTTTTGGCACTGGTTTAAACCAACTGCCCAGCTTTGATAAATGTTTTTAGAGCAAGGAAATGAAAAAAAAAATTTTACGGTTACTTAAAAATCAAAAGCTCATAAAAATATAAATATGGAGAAAGAGTTGTTTTGACTTGCATTATCTTAGCGAACAATCATAAACATGGAGGTCGGTATTAGCGTTTTTAAAAACGAAGTTTTTCGTAGTGGGTAAGCGTTTATCCTAAAAATTAATTAAAATTTATTGATTTGCCCGTACTAATTACAACTATAGCAGCGAAGAAGCAAAGCCTGACCTGGCCTGTGATCGTATAATGGTTCGTGTTAGTTAGCACCGGTGTGTGTCTCTCTCTTGCATGTATTTAACTCAACACGAGGAAACATGATAGATATACGATCTAGGTACCTAATAAAAGTTGCTTTTGTTAATGTTTGGAATTTAATTTTAATAATTTCTGGTGTGAAATCCTAGTAACTTTTTATCTTCGTTTAAACGTGATTTGAGAGCACTGACATGATTTGCCCGTCGCCATCTTGCAGGTTTACTGGCCGAAAATACATTATTCTATTTATTTAGGGTATTAATAAACACGTACTTTTTAACTCCACTTACCAATTGAATGAGGATAACAGGAAGGTTAAAGGGAATGTTAGTATTGCGCAGCGGGTTCACTAGATATTCACACTTCAAGCGTCAGCCGGCCAATCGACATTACAATTTCGTAATAAGTCCGTTATCGTGTAACACGCGGAGCATATTTCAGGTAACATAAGGTTATAATGTATTAGAAGTTGCATATGCGCAGCTTCATTTATTGTCGGCCGACGTGAAGTAAGCGATGGCGAGACATACTTATGATACACTGGGAAAAAGGATAGTTAGGTTGAACTAGAAGTAATTTTGGGTTGGGATTTTAGGCAATATTTTATGTTTTTTTTTGTATTGTCGGTGACGATAACAGAATATCTGCATTTAATTTAGAAGGCGTATATAACTATTCGTTTTGCTTTTAACTGTTTGATCTAAAATAAAGGTGTAGAGGTGGATAGGTTCAATAAAATAAAGCTAAAAGCGTAAAAGGAACTGTTACGTAGCGATTTTATTTTCAGTAGACGGGTTGCTAAAACGACTTTTTTTGATATTTATGCTTTTTAGGCTATTTATTGTTTCACGTTACTTTTTATACATAGCAGGTAATATGTAACGGATTGTTTATAGTTAGCATATTTCTGGGGCAGCTAAGAACCTATTAAATATAAATCCACAGTATGTCATACGTGGTATTGGATCACATGAGATTTCTTTTAATAGATAAAATAAATTATTTTTAACTGTCGTAGTTAAAGTTTCTCGAATTTTAGCTCCATTTCTCATAGAATCTAAAGCTTTTTCTAAGGAATATCTATAGAACTTTTTTTTTGGCCCGCAGGGCATCGTCTATAATGTAAAGGAAACTTCCGATTAAACCGGAAGTAATCACAGCTTTGGATTTTCAAATGGGACAACCTATATATTTTTAGATTTTTGGAATCTAGAGGTCATTTTACGTACAACTGTACTATTTTTATTAATCTTTGTGTCAATTTGACATTTTTAAAATGAATTTTATTTCTTTATCCAAAGTGCATTGACCCCTCTTAAATCGTGCCAATATATGTTTGTTAACACATGTACAAAAATACCTACACAATAATAATAACTATTCATATTTGATCGGTAATAAATTTAAACAAGCAATAATATTTAATACTACCTAGTTGTTTATTTAAACAATAACAAGTAAATAACATAACAATTAACAGTTCTAAATCCTAACTTAGTGGCCGAGTTAGTGACCAATAATGTTTTCAAAATATCCACCTTGACAATATCTGCATAGTCTTTCCAGGTAAACGTTCTCTTCTACTACGTTTCTGACCATTTCTGGGTTGATATTTGCAAAATCTTTCCATTTTTAAAATTTCGAGTGTTGCTGGGGGCGTAATGTAGACTTAGTTTTTAATATGACCCCATAAAAATAAATCAAGTGTGGTTAGGTCTGGCGAACATTGTACTGGCCCATGGGTGGCAATGACCCTATACCCAAATCCCTCCTCTAAATAATTTCTTACTATATGAGCATTATGAGGTGAAGCCCCATCTTGCTGAAAATACATTTGCTGTGGTACCCTCAAGGGTAGGTCATCCAAATACTCTTCAATTTTCTTTTCTAAGTATCCCAAACATCTCCCGCCGGTTAAACGCCCTTCAAAAAATAGTGGTCCAATTATTCTATTGCCAATTATTGCAGCCCAAACATTGATTCAAAATTGCTGTTGAAAACATCCCTGAATTATCAAATGTTGGTTTTCCAACGACCAACATCTTGTATTTTGTTTGTTAAAGATACCGTTATTAGTAAACCTGGATTCATCCGAGTGCATCATTGAATGAGCTAAATCATTGTTATTATTGTTGTTATTTAAAAACCCATTGCAGTATTCCAATCTTCTATCAAAATCGTTTTCGTACAAATGCTGATGCCATTGGTATTTGTAAGAGCGATAACCATGCTTCTTTAATATTTTTCGAACGGATTCGCGGCCTATATTTAATTTTTGGCCACTTCCCTTGTAGAAATTGTCGAATGCTGGTCTACCAAAGCCAAAACATTTATTTCAATATCCTCACTTATAATAAATTCTTGAGTAACAGCGGGCTCACGCCGCATTTTTCTAATTAAATAAATTATGCATTGCCTACTTGGGTGGTTAATCCGATCAGGATACTCTTCTTGATACATTCTCTCAGCTTCGGCCGCGTTGTTTGCTCATTGTCCATAAATAGTTAAAATATCTACTTGTTCGCTTTTGGTAAACATACTTTTAATTAAGTTTTACCCTAAATAATTAACGCAAATCAATAGCAAAGAATAATTGTTTGTAAATTTAAATAATTCCAATTTTTATCCTAAGTTCAACTGTTATTCATGGCACACTTAAGAATTTTTTGAGGCTTTATCCCATTACTTTTCAAAGATATATTTAATTAAAGAAATATGTCCACTCCAGCGTTTGGTCTTCTCTAAGACCTCGCTGGTCTGGTTGGGTGGATAGCTCGATTGCTACGAGATGTCGCCACGTGCAACATCTCGCATAGGTATATATTTAATTGCTTGTCATGGCTAATTAGATATCATTTGATCGTAGTGCAGTTGCATATTTGATGCAACAATGAGAATGGCGATTGAAAGAATATGAATGAATTAATACGAACATTTACCGGCTATTTTCCAGCTAGCGATTCGCTGGTTTTAATTGAGTTAGCTGTAGATATTAACGAAACTTCCACTAGTTGTCCGCCAACAAAAATGCAGAAATATGTGTCACTTTGACCAAACTTTCCTCGCGCACTGTGTTCAGGGTTTTGAAAGGCCTTCATCAAGAAAATTACCAATAAGAAAATAGTCGAGAAGCCCAGATAAGACGACGGAAAAAATAATCCTGGATGATGCCACAAAATACGCCATCGTCGCAAAATCTATGGATTTTTTCCTAAATGAGATATCCACAATAAAAATAATGATGGCTGAAATTAAGGACACTTCTTTACCTAAAATACACTCCCCGACATTAAGTTCCGGACAAAGATAATTTTAGTCAGGTTCATAGTCCTGTAATTGTTCTAATTGTTTTCCGATTCTGGTAAAATTTTAGCGAAGTGTAGACTTGTGTATTGGAATGTTAGCCTCAATTTTAATTCCCAAAAAATACTGATGGCTTGATCATTGTACCGGGAGAAACAAAATATACTTTTTACCCTCAATTTCTAATCGCCCTGTGGGATAATTGAGCCGCAAAATTTGGCTTCATTATGATTTCGTTTGAAGTGTAATCTTTTATTAACACAATGATTTTTGGTTCACGTCATTATCTGCTTATTAAGAAAATATACAAATTTTTAAAGATGGTGTTGCAGTTTTTCTATTTTATGAACAATTCAGAACATTTCATTATCTTATCTAGTGAGCCTTTGGTTGCATGAGTATTGTTTACCAAAGTGTCACTACACTGTCATTGCAGAATATACTCTTTAAAGTTTTTCGTTTAAAGAAATGAGACCAGAAGATGTTGCACGAGCTGTTGCATTAAATGACGATTGCCGCAATATACGGTACATTGCGGAATTCTTAGGCAAACCAAAAAGTATTGTACTGTACAAGATGCGTTCAGTTGGTTTCGCAAGACTGGTGAACTTTAATTCAAGACAACGCCAAGCCCCACGTTGCACGGGTTGTAATAGAGTATTTGGACGAGGTGAATATTCAGCGATTGGAGTGGCCCCCGCATAGTCCAGATTTAAATGCTATTGAACACGTTTGGGATATGTTAGGTAGACGTGTTCGGAATCGACACCCGGAAACATTGCGGATCTACGAATAGCCCTTCTTGAAGAATGGGAAAATATTCCCCAAGAAGCAATTCAAAACTGCATTGAAAGCATGCCACGCCGCATGGTAGAAGTGATAAGATCAATACGCGCTATTAATTTTTCAATAATTATTTAGGCTCACTAGATAAGATAATGAAATGTTCTGAATTGTTAATAAAATAGAAAAACTGCAATACTATCTTTAAAAATTTGTATATTTTCTTAAGAAGTAGATAATGACGTGAACCAAAAAATATTGTGTTAATAAAAGATCACACTTCAAACGAAATCATAATGAAGCCAAATTTTGCGGCTCAATTATTCCTCAGGGCGATTAGAAATTGAGGGTAAAAAAGTATATTTTGTTTCTCCCTGTATAATAATCAAGCCATCAGTATTTTTTGGGAATTAAAATTGAGGCTAACATTCCAAGACACAAGTCTACACTTCGCTAAAATTTCACTAAAATCGGACAACAATAAGAACAATTACAGGACTATGAACCTGACTAAAATTATCTTTGTCCGGGATTTAATGTCGGGGAGTGTATTATTACGAGATACGAACTTTAAAACAAATGAACTTTAGGTATAGTAAACGAAATCTAAAAAGCCTACTAATTGAAAAATATTAAATTATTGTATGGCGGCGATAACATTTGAAAAAAATACGGGAGTTTCGGGAAAACATTGTATTACACCGACGAAACAGGGCTCAATGAAGGGCACACAGTTAAGAAAGTATGGCAAGGCAGATATTTATGGATGGATTTTCGCAAGAACTAAGAAATCCTAGTGGACAAGTTTGTAGTCTTATAGGATCAGGTTTTAAGGGTAAAAGAAATTTAATTTATAAAAAATTATATGACGTTCCGATGAAATTTCATTATTTAATATTTCTTGAAATGCACACGCCACTGGAATTCTCCCGCCGTCGCATAACCGGGAGTTGTCTATATGCTAGTGACTGTCACTGACAGAAATTTTGGACTTCAAGTATAAACATCATCTATTTCACAAGGCTTATGAGAAAATCAAACGGTAAAATTTCCTCAACATTTTGGTCGTGACATGTATGTAGCAACTACTGTTTTTACAACTTACGTGCTAAACGGTGGGTATAGGGTAGAAGAGGGTAATAGGAGTCACTTAAGCGAAAATTGAAATAAAAATTGATTTTAAAATTAAATCTTTAATTCATCCGTTTGATAACAAAATTTACTTATACAGCTATGAATTGGGAATATTTTTTATCACTTTGGTTATTAACTTTGAAAATAGTGGCAGTTTAAAAAAAATATTGATTTGACCCCCATAACACCGAGCTGGGGGCAATGAAGGTCACCGTGTGGGTAATCGGAGCCAACCAAGAATTTATTTATTTATAACACAAATCGCAGATATAACCTTTGGCTGAGTCCCATCCACTGCAGTCCGCGTGAGCCCACCGCCCATAGGAAGTGCATCTGTACCACACCTCGTTATTTCTTTCGAATTCATTGCATATAAGACATTTGTTTCCTGCATCTTCTGCATCATCATCCTCATCGTCTTTGTATAATTCATCAGTACTTACGCTTGATACCGAAGTATCATCTGAATCCTGAAAAACTTGTCGCTTCACTCTTTCGAGGCCCTTCCTCTGCACCTTAATATCCTGTCCTTGACTATTGCCTTTCAATTCCTTTCTTTCTTTTTCTTTCCTTTGCCTTTTTGAGTTTTTTTTATCCTCCTATTTTCTTTTTCGACCATATCTTCTTTCAATGGTGTTGATGTTATAATTGTAGCGTGTTGCTTCTTTCGGCCTTGCCTTGTATTGAGGATAGGTGTTTTCTCTGGCAATTTTATAAAATCTCGGATTGTAGAAACCTTATGTAACGTTTCTTTGGTTTCGGAGGTTGATAGAATATCAGGTTCAGGAACTAAGGTAAGTGTAGGTAATAACGCCACCCTAAGCTTTGGATGGAAGTTTTGAAGAAGGTATATGTTGCTCATGCCTAAAAATGGCATATTATGTTGGTAGGACTATACTTTAACTGAGAGTAAACATATTTATTCAAAAAAAATTAAATGTAGACGTAGGGCTTCATTTTTTAAAAAACTGTCAATTGGCGTTATTGCTGACCATAGGTTGGCAATAACGCCAGCTTTAAGCATACCCCAAAATTAATCGTTAGCATGTTTTTCAGTACCAATTAAAAAACACATTTGCTATAAGTAATTATTCTATATTAATGGTTGTAATAAAAATACAAAAAACAAGAAAATGTGAACAAAAGATATACAACATATTAAGTTATTTAGGAGCAATAAGGACATATGTATCTTTCTTCCTTATCTTCTTTAGTAAGACCGATACAGTCGTCGTGAAGGTAACATTGACAAACAAAGCATAAATGCATGTCTGCCACTCTATCCTCCTTGCAAGCCTTACAATACCAACTATTTTTATTTTCTCCCGAATTTGTTACTTGAGATTTTTTGGATTTTTTTGGGTAAATTTGTTTGACATTCTTTGTCGTTTTTGTGTTTGGTATTGATGATTTTTCATTCAAATGTTGATTTGGAAAAATATGTTTGGTTACCACTTGCGCTCTACTATTGAGTGCTGGTTTTCGGTTTGTTTTAGCTTTTTGTACAAGAAGATCCGGTGTATTGAGCATTTCAGAAAATGAAACATTTAGGTCTTGCTCATTTTCGTCGTCATCGTCTCCGCTTTCACTCGAACTGTCAGGCATTTCTACATCACTGTTACTAGAATCACTACTGTCACTGTATTGCTTTGAGGCCAAAACCCGACGTTTAACTGCATGTAATGGGACAAGTACCTTTGATGAACCAGGTTGTGGCGATGGCGTTTTTTCTCGATTATTCTGAACTTCTGTCCTATGATTTTCAGCGTCCAAATCTTTCTGCGGATTTTGTCTTTCTGGTGTTGGTCGTAATTGGTTTCTCATTTCTGGTGTATTGGAAATGTTTTCTCTTTCAGTAACGCTACTTGGGGCAAAAGCTTCAATTGGTATTTTTTCCGGATTGAACGGATGAATTCCACAAGCAGAAAATCCCGACTTTATGTTGGATGGTGTCATGCATTTATCCCAGACTACTGAGAGAATACCTCCAAATCGCTGTTTCGTTAATGCCCGATCTCTGTGTTTAGCCCAAAATTTTAAAAGTTCGTCGTCCCAATAGTATTCAAACGAACGGAATACAGCCTTATCCATAGGCTGTAGTTCATGTGTTGTATTACTTGGTAAGCAATACAACGTTATAACTCATCTGCAGCTGTTGCTATGGAATAATCCAAATGGCTCTTAGCTCCATCAAAAATTAGTAAGCAGGGCCCAGTACACCTATACTGTGCAAAATGAGAAAGCCACTATTTAAATACCTCAATTGTCATACTAGCTTTTTGTGTCATTGCAACTTTGCTGCCTGGTGGTAAATCATCTGCTAACTCGGGCTTCATTCGTTTTCCATTAAAAATTACATAGGGGGGAATTGCATTACCCAGTGCGTTGCCACATGAAACAACTGTCACGTTTTCAGCATGTTCTTTAGCTACAAGGTGTACTCTTTTAGCGCCCTTTTTTGCGAGGACACCTTGTTGGTGATGTAAGCCAAGGCGGCATCCCTTTTCATCCATATTGTAAATTGCCTGTGGCTTATCCATGATATCCAACTGGGTCATGATATCACGAAGTTTATTAAAGTGGTCCGCTACAATAAATTTGTTCATTTTCTGAGCCCTTGCTGGGTTCATGTTTTGAGCTTTACGAACTCTGATTTCAGGGTGCCTTTTAAAAAAATATTTCAGCCAAAATCGGCCAGCCATTTCTTTTTCTGCATTAAATGGGTTTTGAATATTATTTGTAGAACAAAAATTAAAAACACAACGGCGTAATACTCTCGCAGTTAAAGGATATCCAATTTTCGCCAGGCGTGCGATTCTAGTGCAAAGTTCTTCTTCTTGTTGAGCAGAAATTATAGTTTTTCGACCCATTAAACATTTTTCAACCGTTCCTTTATTCAAATAATCTCTCTATGTCCGTCGAGGAATTCCATATGTCTTACTTGCCATATTTACAGGCATGCCATCTTGTATGGCATGTATAGCATTTTGTAATGCGTCGGAGGTCCAATTTCCTCTTAGACCTCGATTTCTACGTCTAGGCATACTGATGCTGAAAAAAAAAAACATATGATTAACTTCAAACCAACGAAAAACCTAATGGTTAGCAATAACGCCATGACCTCTTAATGTGGCGACATTGCTAACATGCACGTGTTTGAAAAAAACCGTTGTTTACCAAAACCGAAAACCAATAAAAAAAACTATGTATGGCCAATTATTTTCATAAATGTAGTATAAATAAGTTTTGCATTAAAAAAAAACACTTACTGGTACTTAGTAATCCCACACAGCACTCTATATTTTACCACTTTTTATTAATTATTAGAAGCTAACCGATATAAGTGACAAACGACACCACAGCAGTGACAATTCTGGCCACAGAGCAACAAATCTTTGTAGACAGCATCTAATCCAAACGGGGAAATTGTTTTGTAGCGCCATCTGTCATTTGGGCAAAAAACATGTGAGTTATGGCGATGTGGCGTTATTGCCAGCGTGGCGTTATTGCCTGCACCTACCTTACTGTTCTTGATGTGCCAAGAACTGCTAGGTCTACTTGCCTCGATGTGCCAGGAACTGATGGGTCAACTTGCTTCGATGTGCTAGGAATCGAACTTATATCTTGTACTGTATCACCAGCAGCCGATGAAACAGATTCATCACAATCTTGAACTGCAATATATTCCGATTGGAGTATTTCAGCTGCAACAAAGTCTTCTTCAGAAAACACTTCGGAATTTATTGAAAATATACCAGTTGCTCCAAATCCAGATTCTCCCTTGCTAATTGATGCAACATTGTTGAGTGCCTTTCTTACCAAGGATGCAACGCCATAAAGTGTTATCTTTTCTGCGAGATGACTTTTCATGAATAAGTCACATTCTTTTTTGTAAGCTGCTTTCAACGGCCCAAAAAAAGAAACGTCTAGAGGCTAGATTCTATGGGACGTGTGTGGTGGCAAAGACAGCATATGAATATGGTTGCGTTTGCAATATTCGTAAACGGAAAGGGAAATATGGTTAGAATGATTATCTAGGATGAACAGGACGGCTTCATCCGCAAACGGCTTAGCGTGCTGCTTAAAGTGCGAAAGCCATTCAAGAAAGAGTTTTTCATTGAACCAACCATTATCTGAACATTTATAAACAGCTCCTGTTGGGCCATCCTTCTCAAGTAGTGGAGTCAATCGCTTTTTTGGAAAAATAAACATTGGCGAAACGAATCCTCCAGCAGCACTCATTGCACACATCAAAGTAATATTCTTGCCTCTTTCCCAACTCGTAATAGATCCCACTATTTTCTGCCCTTTTGTGGCTAGTATTTTTTCGGGGGTTTGTACAGTCGAAATCACGGTTTCGTCGCAATTATAGATGTTTTTTGGGACAAATCTATGCTTTTCCATAAGCTCTCCTAACAGTTTATAGAACAACTGCACCTCTGTTTTATTAAAAGCTCTGATTCTGTTGATGCTTGTTGCTTCTGGCATCCTAACAGATATTCTATTCCTGGTCATAAACAATTTCAACCAATCACGTCCAGCCATTCTTGAAGATTTGTTGAAATTGTGCCCTAAATTCAAGCTTTCAGTATATTTGAATGCCACTTTCCTTATTTGATTATCAGTGCATCCATAGAAAATATTGGCCATGATTTTCACTTTATTCGCTATTTCGACTTCTATTTCGGAACTGAAGACAGTATGTCCTCCAAGACGTGGTCCCAAGTTTGAATTCGTTTTCAATCTTTTTTGTAGACTTGAAAATGGAATATCCATGGTTTTAGCAGCTTTTAGTATGGAAAACCCTAGTTGTTCAATAAGCTGCATAACTTTTTCTAGACTCTCAGAAGCTAGCCTTTTCGGTGATTCTGACCCGTATTTTCGGCATCTAGAAAAACCCGGTATTGATTTATCATTTAAGGAAATTATACTTTGTAGGTAGTGATCACTTGCGGGCAATGAGGGTCACCTGACTCTCATTACCCACAGCTACACTAATAAGAAAAAGTCACAGATTAAAAAAGAAATATAAATATTCAGCACAATTTGAGCTGGACATCACTATTTCTAATGTCAGAGTAACTATATATAACAGTCTCATTTAAATACATTATGATATTTGATACTTACCGTTTATTTTATTTCGACGGAATTTTACTTCAGCAGAGCGTATAAACAAAATGCAGTTATCACTTCGAAACGGGATCTACTATAGTTGGGGTCAAGCAAATATTTGACGCGTGACAATTCCATATTGTCATGGGTGTCAAATACGGCAGGCCACTCATAATATAAAAGTTACTAATGGCTAATTTATATTATAATAATTACCACCCACTCGAAGTATTTGTATCTTTATTCTTTTATATGAATAAAAAGAGATATAAGGTAAGGTGGGGTAAGTGCAATAATCGGGTAAATGCAACCAGCCAACCTAAAAACAAAATGAGAATATTTTTACTAATACTACTGTCGCCATCTAAGCGAACACACTAAAATTAAGAATGCTTCATAACCACAGACTCTTCGCAGCAACCTTTGTCAGCTATTTGCAAATCGTTTACCTAACCTAAAGCGAATGAGTGCATTTACGCGTAGCACGTGTATTGTTAATTTGCGGTTTTTTGGCGAAAAATTAAAGGTAAGTGTTCAATTTCTTGCAAAATAGCACGGAATAAGGGTGTTATTTTTGAATTGTATGAGTTAAAATATAGATCGCTAAATATATATTGTATATTTAGATGATTGCACTTGCCCCGTTAAAAATCGACAATGGGGCAAGTGCAACCATATTTCGGAGGGGAAGTGCAATCATTTGGTTGCACTTTCCCGATCAATATTTTTTTTCAGATGGTTAGAAATTATGCAAGAAAGACACAACGAGGGCGAGGTTACTCAAAAGAAACTCTTGCAGCTGCAATTCAGAGCGTAAAATCAAATATATTAGGCTTAAGAGCTGCTTCGAAATATTACTCTATACCATACAGCTCCCTACAGTGCTATCTAAGTGGTCGCCGTGGAAAGAAAAGCCAGACGGGAGGCCGCTGTACAGCACTGAGAAAAGAAGATGAAGAATTACTGGTCGCATATCTGAAAATTTGGGAAAAAAATGGTTTTGGTCTTTCACGGAAGGAACTTTTGGATGTCATTCAACAATATGTGAATAGAAATAAAACTCAAACTCCCTTTAAGAACGGACGTCCCGGAAAGGACTGGTTTATCCTATTTAGAAAGCGTAATCATCTAGCCATTAAAAAGCCCCAGTCGGTGGAATATGTTCGGAAAAAGCAAACCGATCCTTTTATAATAAATGAGTACTTCAATTTGTTGGGGACAACACTTCAACGGTTAAGTTTGGTTGACAAACCACATCTAGTATGGAATCTAGATGAAACTAGTATGTGTACCGATCCAAGTAAGACGAAAGTTGTAGGGAAAAAGGGGAGACCATCATCAAGAACTACTGGAGGTACCGGAAAAGAAAACTTTACCTGTTTGGTAGCTGCTAATGCTAATGGTGGAAAGGCTGCACCGCTAGTAATTTTTAAAGGTTTAAACCTATGGTCCAATTGGGTACCCGAGAGCAAAGATAATAAATGCACTGACATGACATTTGGTGCCAGCAAAAATGGTTGGATAAATTGTGAAATCTTCATCAATTTTTTAAAGAATAATCTGGTTTCTTTGTTTTCCCAGAGATAGAAGATAAATCAACCGTGTATAAGAACGAGGTATTAGAATGTCTAAAAGGACCGTTGGTCAGACGTGGACATTATACTTTCTCCCCTTCTTACGTCTTTATTTAAATCGTTTAGTATAAGTTTAGTATCCGTTCTTTATTTGTTGAAAAAAATGTGTTTTTTAGTTCCTTTTTAAAAATATTGTTTCTTTTTGTCAGTGGTACTGTTTTTCAATTAAACGTATTCAAAAAATATTTATTAGTCCTTTTTTTAAGCCAATTGGAAATGTGGTGCTCTTTCCCGACTTCATTTTAACAAGGTTTTACCTATAATTTCAATTCCGATTGCACTTCCCCTCTCTTGTCGGGAAAGAGCAATCACCGACCATAATTTTATTTTATTTTTTTTTTTCTTCAAAACTTGTAAAAGTTTTTATATTTTGACTACCATACCTAATATTAGAACCTTCAATAAATTTGCAAAAAAAAATTCAAAGTGAAATATATATATTTGGCAAACTTATGAACCTTTGAAAAGACGTTATTGGAATTCCCGGTTGCACTTGCCCCACCTTACCTTACATAAACCGAGTTACCTCAAGAAAAAAGAAGAAAAGAAGAAAGGAAAACACATGAATCGAACATCGAACGTAATCTTGTTTGTTTCTCCCTCTTGTGCATTTTCAATGTCATATCACTTGTCGACCGTACGTGAATTCTCGTCGATTTGGTCAAATCATATGGGCTGCAGATCCGCATTTTATTTATTCCAAAACGAGTGATGTCGTTGTCTTGTTGACATTCTGTATTTGGTTTTGGATTTTGAGTATTTAAATCATTTTATTGCCTTTTTATAGTGTTCTATTGTCTTTATTTGTGTAGTGAGTGTTAAACATTGTTTATAGTTTATAAGACTTTTATTTAGTATTATTTTTTTAGACGTGTGTTTATCTTAAGAAAAGTAAGTAACTCTACTGGCATTATATTTCAGGCTTCGTCTTCAATAAACAAGTCTAGTGTAGTAGCTTCGCCTAGTACCGATCTGCACGCACTTTAAAGTCCAAAGTTCAAATTTTTCTCCCCTTGAGTCTTCTCCGCATCTTCCCCGCTTGTGTCAGTATTTGCTTGCGTGCCGATCGTGTTCCCACGTCAAACATTCTTATTTTTAGTGATCCGTGATTGTTTACAGTGAATTATGCCTAAGCATTCCTCAAAAAAGGCAAAACGTGATCGTAGCCGGTCTCGTTGTAAGAAACGTAGACGAAGCCGCAGTGTTAGTGTGGACAATAATAATGATTTGTTAAAACAACAACTAATCACCCTACAAAGACGATTAGACGTTTTAGAAAAACAAAGGCCGAAACAAATGGTGGTTGGCGAGTGCTCCGGTACTTCTAGCAATGCTCCCTCTAGAGGTGGAACTGCGGACTACGAGGACGAGAATCAATCGATGAGAAGCGATGCCGAAGATGGTCAGCTTTCTACACAGTCCGAGATTGAAGGTATGTCAAGCTTCTCAATTTTCAATTAAGAGGGAGTTATTTTCAAAAAAAACCGAAATAAAATGCATATACCTATCGTAAATATTCTGTGGTTGATATTCATATTCTGTGTCACAATAACAATACACATTAAGAGGTTATATGTCAAGGTTCTTAGTAGAGGTTATCTGTGTTTTAACATAACCTAAGTGTAACCTCGCGTTTTTTGTATGGATAAATAAAAATAGCCTTTTGTATGAGAAAGGTGAATGTTTATATACTTCTCGGTATTCATGAAGGAAAAATCTTGCATTATTTCATTCAATTTTCTGTGTGAAGAAAATTATTCAATTTTCTGTATGAAGAAAATTATTCTGTTTTCTGTATGAAGAAAATTCTTCTGTTTTCTGTATGAACAAAATTATTCTGTTTTCTGTATGAAGAAAATTATTCGGTTTTCTGTATGAAGAAAATTATTCTATTTTCAGAATGAAGAAGATTATTCTATTTTCTGAATGAACAAACTTATTCTAATTTTTGTATAAGAATAAACTTCTCTTTTCTGTATGAAGAAAATTATTCCAATCTCTGTATGAACAACATTATGTATTTTCTTTTCTGTATGAAGAAAATATAGGTATTGTCTTTTTATTTGGGCAGTCAACATTCATGTTGATTAATTTCTTGTTTCCCTCTTTATTAGATGAAGTTGGGGAAAATGGAAACACTCAAAATACTCCCACGGTCAGTGCAAACATTTTAGCTCTCTTTGGGGAGGAGGAGAATTTATTACCGAAGTATGGCCCTCTGCTAAACACAGAGCTAATGTCACGCTGGAAGACTGTTCTTATTAATGGCCTCTCCGAGGAGAAGCGAAAAGAGCTGATTCAAAAATATCCTCCGCCCGAAAATTTTACCACTTTATCGCCCCCTCTACTTAATCCTGAGGTAAAAGATGCCATCAACAACTCGGTAGTTCGAAGGGACGAACGATTATCCCTAATTCAAAAGCAAATAGATGCAACATTGTCAGCCATTGGATTAGTAATAACATCCATTTTGCAAGAAGAGGGAGGGGGGCAGAATTATACAGTACTTCAGTCGCTAGGCGATGCAGGCCGCCTACTTGCTGACCTTCATTATGTTGAAACAAAAGCACGCCGAGAGCTAACACTGTTGAATTTGGATGCACAGCTGAAAGACACATTTACCGCTGCCCCGGTAACTAACCATCTGTTTGGTGAGAATCTAGATGAAAGAATTAATGCCGCCAAAAATCTAAAGAAATTTAGCCAAGGATTGAAACCATCAGTTAAACCATATGTCAGACCTACTCAATCTACTCTGCCTAAGAAACCTGTTCAAAAACCTTTAAATTACAAAAGTCTGCCCCGGCCAGCTCAGGCCAATCGCCAGGGCAGACGTCAAAACTCTCAGCAGGGCCCATACAAACTGCAACAAGGACAGTACAACCGTTATCATCAACAGAGCCAAATTCCGCAACGAACGTTAAGGAAGGACCTGCGTTAACAGAAGTTGCTTCAGAAAAGGTTAGTCACTTGGCTGGGCGTTTAAAATTTTTTCAAAAGACTTGGAAAAAATATACTTCGGATAAAAATATATTAACCTATGTTAAAGGCATAAAACTACCTTTTTTATGTTGTCCAAACCAGGAGTATATCCCTAAAGAAACCCAATGGTCTGAGACAGAAAAAATTAACATTAATGCATGTATTAAAAAACTATTAGCAAATGGTGCTATCTCCAAGGTTGTTCCATGTGTGGGACAATATATATCAAAAATATTTTTGACACCCAAACCAGATGGTTCTAACAGGCTCATTTTAAACTTAAAATCATTTAATCAATATATCAGAACTTGCCATTTTAAAATAGAATATCATAAAACCGTAGTCAAACTTATTAGAAAAAACTGTTTTATGGCCAGTATAGACCTAACGGATGCATATCTGCTATTACCAGTAAATAAACAACATAGGAAGTACTTGAGATTTATCTTCGAAGGCAGAGTATATGAATATAATGCCATGCCCTTTGGTCTAAACTGCGCCCCATTAATATTCACCATTCATTAGGAAGCCTATTTTGTCCTTTCTCAGAGAAAAGGGATATATTTCTGTTTTGTATTTGGATGATTTCCTCCTATTGGGAGAAACATACCAAGACTGTCTTAAAAATTGTATTGTTACAATAGATATTCTTCAGTCTCTGGGTTTTGTTGTAAACGTTTCGAAAAGTATGGTTACTCCTTGTCAGCAAATACAATATCTAGGATTTATATATAGCTCAATTTCCATGACTATATCTATTCCAACAGAAAAAAAAGAAAAAATTTTAAATATTGTCAAAAAATTTTCTTGTCTTAAAAGATGCAAAATTAGAGAGTTTGCTCGATTCATTGGAAACTTAATTTCCATCTGTCCAGCACTAAAATACAGTTATCTGTATACGAAGCTGTTTGAGCGAGAAAAATGTATTGCTCTCAGGAAGGCAAAGGGACGGTATGATGATATTATGGACCTACCTACAAATTTAAAAAAAGATTTTGATTGGTGGATCCAAAAAATACCAAAAGCTCTAAATTTTATTAGAATGGACACTTATGAAATGGAAATTTTTTCTGACGCCTCGCTAACAGGCTGGGGTGTCCATTGTAATGGAATAAAAGCACATGGTTTTTGGTCAGAAAAAGAAAAGGAGCGTCATATAAATCATTTAGAACTACTAGCTGCCCTATTTGGACTAAGGTGTTTTGCTAGTGACCTTTCTGATTGTAATATCTTATGTAGAATAGATAATACAACAGCTATTGCCTACATAAACAGGATGGGTAGCATACAACACCCAGCACTGAATCAACTCGCTCAAACAGTTTGGTGTTTTTGCGAGCAGAGAAATATTTTCATATTTGCCAGTTATATTAAATCAGCACACAATAATATAGCAGATAAAGAGTCAAGAAAATTAGAAATAGATACTGAATGGCAGTTATCTGATAAAGCTTTTCAAATAATTAAAAATATATTTGGGGTTCCCGAGGTAGACATTTTTGCCTCAAGAATAAATAAAAAATGTAAGAAATATATATCGTGGCTAAGAGATCCAGAAAGCCTGGCAGTTGACGCCTTCACAGTAAGGTGGACAGATTTTTTCTTTTATTGTTTTCCGCCTTTTTCTGTAATACTAAGAGTATTACAAAAGATAGTGGAAGACAAGGCAAGAGGTATAGTGGTGGTTCCACTCTGGAAATCTCAGCCCTGGTATCCTGTTTTCATATCCATGCTAGACAGCTCACCAATCATATTTAAACCTGACAAAAATCTTTTATCTTTTAATAGTATTCCCCATCATCTATGGAAGGGTCTTTTCCTGGTGGCAGGGACCTTATCACACAGGCATTAAAACGTGGAGGAGTACCTCAGCAGTGCTTAGATATATATCTAGCCTCTATCACAGAGAACACTCTACGACAGTACTCCTCAGGGTTAAAACTATGGTGGGAGTATTGTTCAATTAATAAAATTGAGATTTTTTCAGCTCGAGTAGAAGCTATCTTAGATTTTTTAGCTATTCAGTTTAAGAAGGGGGCATCGTATAGTTCATTAAAATCCTATACATGTGCCATTTCTCAGATTACCACCCCAGACTTATACCAGGATTTCCGTATTACTAGATTTTTTAAAGGGGTTTACAGTTTACGACCTAATCTACCAAAATAGCCAAATACCTGGGATCCTACAACAGTTTTAGATTTCGTCAAAAATATAGCAAATGATTCATGTCCTATTGAAGACCTAACTTATAAGACAACTGTCCTTATGCTTTTAGCAACAGGACAGAGAGCTCAGACACTATCACTCATAGAGTGCTCAAACATAGTTGAATCTGTTGAAAAAATTGAAATAAAAATTCCTAAGCGTATTAAAACCTCGGGTCGGAATCGTCTACAGCCTATGCTAATTTTACCGTTTTTTAATGAAAGTCCAGACATTTGTGTACCAAGGTGCTTAAAAACATATATTTACAGAACCAAACCCATGCGAGGTTCTGTAAAAGAACTATTTATAACCACCAAAAAGCCATATAAAAAAGCATCCGCCCAAACCATATGTAGATGGATAAAGACAATTTTAAAAAAATCTGGTTTAGACACTTCGAGATTTACGGCCCACAGCACTCGTCATGCTGCAACAAGCGCAGCTGCTCGAAAGGGTATTAATGTTGATACTATTAGGCGGACTGCTGGTTGGACACAAAAGTCTGGAACTTTTGCAAAATTTTATAACAGGCCCCTAGTGGCTGCTAATGAATCTAGTGATAGTTTTGCTCGAGCAGTATTTAATATGTAAAACTTTTAGTTATTTGTTCGCACGTGGTTATAATTAGGATTTAGAATTTGTGTTTTTTTACATTAAATATTAATATAATAACACAAGTGTTTTGTTGCAACTTTTCTCTGAACATCTACACTAGACTTGTTTATTGAAGACGAAGCCTGAAATATAATTTATGGATCAAACGAACTTACCTAAGTGAAGTTCGATCCTAATTATATGAGGGCTTCGTCGAAAATAAACAGTCCCACCCTTCCCTGATTCTCAACCCCTGGTAAGTTGTCAACAAAACGGCTTTCAAGAAGACTGACACAAGCGGGGAAGATGCGGAGAAGACTCAAGGGGAGAAAAATTTGAACTTTGGACTTTAAAGTGCGTGCAGATCGGTACTGGGCGAAGCTACTACACTAGACTTGTTTATTTTCGACGAAGCCCTCATATAATTAGGATCGAACTTCGCTTAGGTAAGTTCGTTTGATCCATAAATTATATCAATAAACATCATTTACGTTGATAGAATTAGTCGGAAGTGGACAATAAAAAAGGCTAGTGAGTGCTTGAAAACGTTTCGCTTTCTTTATGTAAAGCTTTATAAGGGCTGAAATATAATAATTTTCCTAAAAATTTTGGAGCCTGCATATAAAATACATGACAAATAAAGAACATATTATAAGTACACAATGACAATGAATATCAACGAATTCTAAGGTTAAAAAGTTAAAATACATTTATTTATAGACATTTATTGGAAACACCTAGTCAAATGCAAATACATATGAAATATACAATCCCCAGGCCAAAATTTTTAAGAAAATTGCCGGTCGTTCGCAATAATGGCGGGGAGCATAGAGCAGGGCGAAACTATCGATTATACGCCTCTTGCATGTACAGTTTTGCATGTAGATGGGTGACTACCATTGCCCGCTGACTCCCATTACCCTTTTCTACCCTACTGTTACTTGATTCTTCTTCAAGCCTTTCCAAAATTTCCTATTTTTTTTTCGACAGTTCGAGTTGTTTGCAAACAACCCCTAACTAACGTTGTCTCAAAGCTGTCCATTTTCCGAAAACATCGCTCATTATTGATAAATGTTTGGTGGTTTGTAAATTAATTTGAAAATTCAGTGAACTTTTTGGACAGTGATGCCAGTTTTCCAATAGGCAAATTATTAAATGCTCTAGAAACAAGGTCACTCGAAAAAATTATTGCTACTGGTAGGTAATTTTTTATGTTAGTATGTGCATACAGGTAATCAAACATATTTTTTCTGAGAAAACCACTCCCCAACAATGGAGGTAAAATATCTTCAAAATACATCCAGTTACTAGACAAAAATTCCTTGGTTATCATAAACGTAATGAAATAAACAATCAGAAGAAATATTTACCTACGACATGTGAAGTTACTTTTATAACACTTTCGCTTTTTTATAGCCGGCCACTAAACCATTAGAACAGATACTTTTTTTATTGTTAGACAAGTGTCGGACATCAAACGTCGTAGGTTTACGTATTTTGAAGACACTCTATAAGGTGTAAGGTATAATAAATTTTACTAGTAAAAATGTATCCTAGTAGGTAGTTAACGTAGAGTAAAATCGTATTTTTCATATAAAAAAAAATTTATGGTTTTAAGGTTTGCCCGTTTAGAATAAGAAAAAAATATAAA
This sequence comes from Polydrusus tereticollis, assembly GCA_963920685.1. NCBI lineage: Eukaryota > Metazoa > Arthropoda > Insecta > Coleoptera > Curculionidae > Polydrusus > Polydrusus tereticollis. Next base: position 59,754,476 of record OY987335.1, read on the forward strand.
ACTACAATATATTCAAAAAAAACTCTAATACATAACTTTATTTTAGAATTTTAAGTTTCTTCCTTCGATGGAAACCAGTCGATTTCCAAAGGCATTCGATGGGGCCCGAGCGACCGAAACGTTGAGATAACTGAGCCCTTGGGACCAACTACGAATTGGCCGTAATGCATTGAATTAGACAATAATAGAACAACAACTTCCCTGGAATTTTGCTGGAAGATAGGACAGGAATGCTTTGAAACCCTTAACAATCAAATTAAATAGGTAGTTTACTTTAATCTGAAAGCAGTAAATCGTTTTATAATTAATTTTAATAATTTAAGAGAATTAAAAATAATATTACTAGTAGTATAACTTTTCCTGCAGTTTCCTTTTACGAAATTGTGTGGCGAGATTAACAGAATTTTTACTAATAATTCCTATCTCGAGATTATTTCGCGATCGGGTCTGACATAATTGGTAAAATAAATGACGGGTAAAAAGGTGGATAGGATTTTTTATTTTCCTTCTGTAACATAAATAAGTGAGTACCTATATGACTTTATTTAGAAGAGAAAGCAAGTACGATCGAACAAAAGTACCATAACTGAGTTGTGGCCAATCTTCAAAGTACCATTCCGTAGGTACACAACCTTAAGGTAAAAAGCTTATACAGGGTATCCATTTAGTGTGTAATTCTTCGATATCTCATATACTATTACAGACGAGGTAAAACTTTGAATATAAAAATCAAGGGAATGTTAAGGGTGTATATTTTAAAATGTGTGGCAAAAGCGGGACAACTTAAACTTAAATTGAAAAAGTAGTCCATACTTACAGTGGAGTTGATACCATAGGAAATAAAATACTTGAAGTCTTCCTCCACAAGATTTATTGCTTTAAAGGTTTATCCCTACATGTTTCGGATGTTTAAACATCCATCATCAGGGGATACTAGTAGAAATTAAGTAAAAGGTAAAAGAAATTCAGTATTTGAGTAGACTTGACTTACCAATATCGAGTTCATATAATGAAGTTCGTTACCCCAAATGAATGGGCATAACTACTTGAAGTTTTGAAGCGAAGAAATTTTCACATCAAGGAGGGAAAGAGTGTTGAAACGTCACATTAGGAGGAAAACTATAATACGAGAGAAGAATTTTATAAAATTTATGTTAGGTTCAGAATTAAATGAATATTATGAATAAAGGTTATACTTACAAAAAAAGAAAAATTTATAAAAATATAAAATTATTTATAAGAGAACACCAAACCGATAAAATATTCAACTATTAAAACCTAAAACACCTATAGACAGCACAATAAATTAAAACAAGTAAAATAAAGCCATTAAGTAGTTCAACCCAAAAGAATAAGCACTCAAACGACCGTCAGCCCAACAGATAGAATTCCGGTACTATTTTAAGAAAGAGGAAACAGCTGACATGCGACATACTTTTTGGAAAGTAAATAACGAGTTAGATCGTTGGGCGCGTGGCGGATGGTGGGTTATCTTATCTCGTAGTTCCGATCGGAATATTTCTTAGCAAATACTCAATAATTTCCAACTATCAGAGTGTGAGAACCGAATATCGGTAAATTTATTCCAATTTTAGAGTCTCAGTAGCTGCTTGCATCGCATTTCTTAAAAATTCAACAATAAAATAGCATAACCTAACCCTCCCGCTGTTGCTTTAGCATGAACGTACATTCGAGGGGCGAAAGCCCCTCAGTAAATTTGAAAAATAGCTCTTTAACAGATTCTGTGATTTCAAGAACCACGCAAGAACAAGGGTTTGAAATCGGTTCTTTATCTAAGCAAATACATGGTGCGGAAAAAATTACATACCTATTAAAAAAAATTTGTCTCGGTATGACTGACATTGGGCCCTTCTGTGTAATGATTGAGGGATGGCAGGGATCAGTGGGCAACTTACACCCCATAAGCATGGGGAAGAAACTACTTCAACAGAAGGTAAAGGATGAAATAGGCAAAAAAAAGGGAAAAACAGACTTACTATTTAATTAGACAATGCGCCAAGTGCCAACCACCTTGTACAGCATAACACATTGGAAGAGTCAGAATATAAAATATATATAGGTACCTCAAGTCGGACATCATGTAAGGGAATAATAAAGAATGGCAGCCAAGAGATAATATATCAATAGGCTAAAGCTTCTCTTAACTCATCTTTTGGTAGAAATAATCTCTTCAAAATCCTAAGAAAAAGAATTAATAAAAGGGTATCGCAGAGTTAACGAAAAAAACCAAATAGGTACGTATTAACCCCAACAAAAACCATAAAAGTAACATTCGAAGGTAAACGATAGGGTCTTTTAATAGCCAAGTTGGATGTATGATTAAATAAAATAAAGTATTCTCTTATAAAGTTTTCTGTGCTCTCTCACATCATTACTTTGCTTTATCTATTATAATACTCATATGTACACACCCCGAATAAGGGATGTTAATATAATCTAACACTTATTGATAGTATATCATAAAATCCACGTCAACCTCACTCTACCCCCCCCCCCCCCTCCCCTAGGTTATGACGATTCCTGTTTAGATTTAAATTTGCCGCCTTTGGACTTGACAGTTGATACCCGAAAATACGAATTTTTAAATAATACAAAAAAGAAATTTATAGTACTGATATCAGAGATACCCTCAATTTTATTTCAACATTCGCTTTGAACAGCATCAATTCTTAAGTCATGTTCCTAATTTGTGCCTCTTCTACCAAAAGGAAAAAAAAGAAAATTTGCAACGTAGGCCTGATTAAATTTATATAATTTTAAATAATAAGCCTTGAATATGGAGAATTTGGTGAGTACTTGATTATTTTTCCACATACAAAATTAAGTCTAGATTAGGAGACCATAGATTATGATAACTCCGTAATACAATTTTAAATGGAAATTATTTTCTCCTTTCAGATGACCTCAACTTACTCAATGACGTAAATTGTTTTAACACATTTTAATTTCCCTCTCCCCCCCCCCTTTTTTTACTTTATTACTACTCTTATTAAAATTCTGACCCACCAAACATAAATCATGTTCCCTCTCGTAGTTGACTCATGAAACGTTGATTTTATTGAATTTTCATTATAAACATCTATACATCATATTATCATAACTATAAATGATTCCATTTAGAATTTTGTCTTCTATTACAATTTTCACATCTAATTCCCTTCATTGCTAAAAGTAGCATCATGTTAGTGATTATCTTCTGTCGAGTCCACTGGCTGCATAAGGTACACGTTATAACCATGTATTGTTGAACCACTTCGTTCCCCCTTTTAATTTGTTTTAGTTTCTTTATTTAGGTACAGGGACATTTTTTTAAGTGTCTCACCCGATTGGCGATTTTCCTGCTGACTATCATAAAAAACAAATTACATATTTCTCAATGATTTTCGATAAGGAAGCCGAATTTAATGTCAAAAAATACATAGATTTACAAATTTGACAGATGAGACGCCATTTTGAATTTTCTTAAATGGCAACCCCCATAAATAACCACACGATTGGATTGCATTTGGCGATCCGATTCTAAAACTATATAGTTGTTGACACTTATTTTTAGCCGTTTCGGAAATACGGGCGTTCCCAATTTGCCTCCATCGATTTTGTCTTTTAAGTGTCTCACCCCTTTAATAAATAGACCTTCTAAGGTGAACACCTCAATTTTTTTCACAGTGACATAATTTCGCGTGAGCAAGCGATCTACGCTATAGTCAAATCCGGCAGATGTCAAAAAGTGACAGATACGACGCCATTTTGAATTTTTTTAAATGGCAACCCCCATAAATAACCACAAGATTGGATTGCATTTGGCGATCCGATTCTAAAACTATATAGTTGTTGACACTTATTTTCAGCCGTTTCGGAAATACGGGGGTTCCTAATTTGCCTCCATCGGTTAAATGAACATGTATTTTCATTGCTGATCAAGAACACACTGCAGTATTTAGCTGAAATTAGGGTCATACCTGAACAATGCATCTAGGCATTTGATCTTTTGGTCACATCTTAGTTTAAGTATACAGGGCGGTACAGAAATTAATTTATGTCGGTAACTTACAAAAATGCCAGAAAAATTATACCTAATACCTAACTTCAAGTTTCCGATTTAATAGCGTTTATTCATAAAACTTCATAAATCGACAAACTTTCAACGGTTTAATAGTGGGCTATGGAAACAAATTTTTTGTTAAATAGTCACCATGGCAACTTGTTTTATAGAAATGTAATTTTTTAAATAATTGTGATTTAAGTACCTACGATGGCGGAAAATAATAATTACTTTAATACAGTTTTAATGAATTTATTTATTTTCCATGGACAGTGTGATCAAATAATTAGTAGAACCTGCAGAAAATTTAATGAAATGTATCCGAATATGCCGCAGACGAATAACAAAAAATTTATTCGGCTTCAGAACAACAGAAAATAAGTGTCAACAACTAGATAGTTGATAGTTTTAGAATCGGATCGCCAAATGCAATCCAATCGTGTGGTTATTTATGGGGGTTGCCATTTAAAAAAATTCAAAATGGCGTCGTATCTGTCACTTTTTGACATCTGCCGGATTTGCCTATAGCGTAAAATCGCTTGCTCACGCGAAATTATGTCACTGTGAAAAAAATTGAGGTGTTCAGCTTAGAAGGTCTATTTATTAAAGGGGTGAGACACTTAAAAGACAAAATCGATGGAGGCAAATTAGGAACCCCCGTATTTCCGAAACGGCTGAAAATAAGTGTCAACAACTATATAGTTTTAGAATCGGATCGCCAAATGCAATCCAATCGTCTAGTTATTTATGAGGGTTGCCATTTAAAAAATTCAAGATGGCGTCGTATCTGTCACTTTTTGACGTCTGTCGGATTTGACTATAGCGTAGATCGCTTGCTTACGCGAAATTATGTCACTGTGAAAAAAATTAGGGTGTTCAGCTTAGAAGGTCTATTTATTAAAGGGGTGAGACACTTAAAAGACAAAATCGATTGAGGCAAATTAGGAACCCCCGTATTTCCGAAACGGCTGAAAATAAGTGTCAACAACTATATAGTTTTAGAACCGGATCGCCAAATGCAATCCAATCGTCTAGTTATTTATGAGGGTTGCCATTTAAAAAAATTCAAGATGGCGTCGTATCTGTCACTTTTTGACATCTGTCGGATTTGACTATAGCGTAGATCGCTTGCTCACGCGAAATTGTGTCACTGTGAAAAAAATTAGGGTGTTCACCTTAGAAGGTCTATTTATTAAAGGGGTGAGACACTTAAAAGACAAAATCGATGGAGGCAAATTAGGAACGCCCGTATTTCCGAAACGGCTGAAAATAAGTGTCAACAACTATATACTGTTAGAATCGGATCGCCGAATGCAATCAAATCGTGTGGTTATTTATGGGGGTTGCTATTTAAGAAAATTCAAAATGGCGTCTCATCTGTCAAATTTGTAAATCTATGTATTTTTTGACCTTAAATTCGGCTTCCTTATCGAAAATCATTGAGAAATATGTAATTTGTTTTTTATGATAGTCAGCAGGAAAATCGCCAATCGGGTGAGACACTTAAAAAAATGTCCCTGTACATCCTAAAAAAACATAATTCCTAATTACTTGGTTGCTGAAGATGACTTTGACTAAAGTCGAAACTAGTACAACCTAATGTCAAATTAAATTATGTACACTCTTTAACCCTTATTTCACCCTAAAAGGACAAATATATTTTATTTTGGTGGTATAGACAGACCTTGTTTTCTTTTATAATCTTGCCACAGAAAATGGACTACTTCTTGAACTTAAATAAAGTATAAATACATTAATAAATTAACCATTCTAAAAATGGCGAATAAGATATTGAGCTGGAACTGGAGAAGCATAAAAAGAGAATATTCACCAAATATGATTGTTCTGTGCGAAACTTTTCTAAAACCAAACATGAACTTTTCATGACTTACAGGATTTCATACTAGTAAGTATATATAATATCCAGACTAACTAGTTAGACTAAGTAACTAACTTACCTAAACTAACCCCCCCCCCCCCCAGACATAATTAACAACGTAATTGGTAGAAAGAGGAGATTTTTAATGCTCAGCACATTGGATGGCGCTCTGGTGAACATAATAATAATAGGCATTTACTTATGGACTTCCGGGAAGCTTGCGAAATTTTCATACCGTTTTTTACTGCATCCTCTAAAGTTGCCTTTGACCACTGGCCTATTACGTCCCTTTTTACATATAGTTACGAACCATTTAAAAATATTGTTTTATCAAAATCCCGGCTCAACGAAGAAACTATCACGCTAGTGCCCCATATATTTCACGCTATTGCTCCTTTCACTGGATCTTACAAGCCATACAAGTTTTAGGTTATGTTTAAAATTTTAAGTAGTGAATTGTCATTATAAAACTAAAGAAGACGACCCCTTTTATAATGATATAAAATAAAACTTACCATAATTACTTTTTTAAAAAAGTTATGCAATTTTGTGTTTCACTGTTTAGTTCTTTACACGTGAAAAATAAATTGTTTTAAAATAATTTGCAATAACATGAAGTTACCTCCACAACTAACTGTGCACTAAAGAGTAGGATGTGACATCTGCCATCTACGACTGCTTCCTGACAACAACTGATCACGCCATTTCTCCAATCACCCTAATGCCCTACTCTCCCCTACTTCATCAGCAGCCACTTGTTTTAATACAGACACGGACACCTCACCTTCACCTACAGATTTTTTTTTTAAGACCTTAACAATTTCGAAGCCCGTAAATGGATTTTAAAACATTCAGTTTCCAACTTTACTTTTTAATGACATTTTTACTCTTCTCGGGATTAATTCTTGGACATGCATTTTTGAAGTGATTATTTATCTTATCTAATATTTCGGTTCTGTCATCATATCTATTAGCAAAGTTTTCAAATATTGTACTTTTCCCCGGGTTTTGCCCTCGTCATATATTATTTACTAGGTTTCTATTCTACAGTAGGTATTAAAATGTTCCCCAATAACCTGACCTTTAATTCTTTTATGATACAATATTCTTTTGTTTCTACAAGATGTTTTGATTCCAGAAGTCATCCAAGACTTACCTTTTTTTGATGTATTGATCTTCTTGAACACAAAAATTTGGTTAAAGTAATTCTTGAAGATATTGCCTTAACGTCAAGGGTATTACAAGAGTAACACCTCTATTACTTTAATAACGTCTTTAACTAAAAGTGTGATGCCCGATACAGGGTGACAAATTACTAAAATTTTAACTTAAATTGTACTAAAATTTAATTTTAGCTTTACTTGAATTTTTCAGCTAACTTTCACAAAAGGTTCATTAATTGACATTTAAAAATCTTTGTTTTTTTTTAAATCAATGTCGATGTCAAAAGACAATGATTGTTTTCGTGTAGAAATTAAATACACATAAAACACGTCACAGGCACGAAAACATCTGATATCTTTGGCTAAAGATTGTGACGTCAAACCAAAAGCTTCGAGAAAAATCTAGAAGTTTTCGGTTGTTGAACTTCTTTTGAACTCAATTTGGGTCATGATGGTGTCATTGTCTCGAGTCTAGTATTGCGTTCTATTTTGCCACCGTTCTTAAGAACAAAGGAAAAGTGCGTTGTGTGACGCAAATAGAACCTCGATTTCCAGCTATAAAAACAGTGAGAAATTCAGAAAAATAAGATAGATCTTAATAACCAGTTGCAGAACGAAACTCTGCCCGATTCAAAAATCAATTACTAATTAATTAATTAATTTCTTTTAAAATAAATATAATATTTTGAGACTTAGAAAAGTAACATGAGTTCAGATTAAAAAAGTTATATTTTTCAATATTTTTATATTATATACCAAATTGATTTTGCTCTACCAAATTGATTCTACTATTCCAAACAGCTAAGAGAACGAATAGTAATCTGATTCTAACAATTAAGTCAAGATATAAAAATTGTTCATTTTTATTCTTTCTGGTTAAAAACCTGATATCATATGATACAGGAACATTATTAATATATGATAGTGTGGAAAAGAAATAGGAAGCATAGGTAAAGTGTAGTTTTGTGTTGGTGCGTGAAAGGAAGGTGACTATTTCCAAAATAGCAAAGACCCTTGTAGCTGCTGCCAGGAGTTGTAGGCCTTGATATATATATAAACCGTAAGTAAAGTAAATTACATTATTAGAGAGGGGTAGCGCAGCACTACAATTTGTGGAGGCGCCGGGCAAGGCAAATTTGAGCGTAAAATACCCCGACGCTGAGGGCCTACTGAATTTTTTTTTGGAAAAAGAAAAAAAAACTATTTTGGCAATAGGACGAAGATTTTTGTAACCCTGTACGAAGATGGCTACCGGTCCTACAACGACGCCAATCATTGCTACCACGACGTCGACAATGACCACCACTTCAACGGTCACGTCGCCTACACCTCGTGCTACAGGAGGAGGACCTCCTGCTAGTCCAAATATTGCCCCTGGAAACCTTGTTATAGGTCTTGATTCGTTACCAACATACGATGGAACGACCAATGTTAAAGAATTTCTGGCAGTAATTGAAGAAACAAGTGCTGTTGCGAATTGGACCGACCAACAAATGGTGTCAATTGCTCGACTCAAACTTCGTCATAGAGCCAAGCAATTTATTGACTCTGAACCCGCTCTTTTAATCACTTCAAATTGGAACCTACTGAAAAATTCGCTAAGAAAACAATTTACCCGACCCTGTGTAACAGGATCGGCAATGAAAAATTTTATGGACTGTAAGCAAAAAACTGGAGAATCCTGTAGACAGTACTTGACCCGTTTAAAGTTACTCGGTAATCAAACAATTACTCTTACCGGAGATGCAGCAAATGACTTACCTATACAAAGAAAATTGGAGCAAGATATTACGACTCAATTTATATTGGGACTCGTGATGCCAATAAAGCAGCGAGTTTTGTCAGGAAATCCACAGACTCTTGACGAAGCGTTAGATACTGCAGGAAGAGAAGAGTCTATCGAACATATCATTCATCCCTCCATTAGTAGAGAGTGCAGAGGAGTGAATTGGAATTCAGCAGAGAAACAAAATAGTTATAAAAATAATTTTGCCTCACAAGCCAAGGTGTTTAAGTGTGATAAATGCAAGAAGACAGGACACACGGAGAAGTTTTGCAGGATGACCAATCAAATGGTATGTTATCAATGTAGTAAACCCGGTCATTTTAAGGCGTCCTGTCCCCAAAATAATGCTTATCAGCAAAGAACACCTGGAAACAGAGATCAGGTGTGTTACGCTTGCGGAAAACCGGGACACTTTGCAAGAAATTGTTTCAAAAATCAACAGGTGAATGGCTCAAGAGCTTTAAACACCAACGCAGCCACTTCTCAACCCCGAAGTTCGGCTGCCAAGGAAACAAATTGGGAATAGACGTTGAGAGGAGGGTAGGGATATATGCATGTTCAGGTAATAAAGCTCCTAAAGTAGGTAATGCAATTACCGTAAGTGTAAGTGGCAGGGACTGTTACGCTTTAATTGATTCAGGAGCATGCGTATCCCTAATTAAACCCAATATTGCCAAGGGGTTTATAAAAGAGTATAATGGAATTTCCTTAGTCGATATTCAAGGAAATACTATACCAACTTTTGGAGTTGCAAAAATTTCGTTAAGGTTTTCAGAAAATACTATAGTGCAACATGATTTTATTGTCGTTGATACAGACAGCTTTCGTACTGAAATGTTGCTAGGAATTGATTTTTTACAAACTCACGGGATTAAAATTGATTGGAAAAGTAATTGTATGTATGCATTTGATAATGTGATACCACTGTTTAGTGAGGATTTGGTAGGTAGCAAGCAGGGCTTGTTGACAAAAGATGAAGAAGGGTTTTGTAGTCGAATTGCTAAGTTAGAATTCGAGCTAGTGCAATTAAGGCAAGTTATTGCAGGTTTAGATACCAGAGAAATGAAGACTTGGTCAAAAGATACTTCTACGCAGACTTTCTCGTTAGTGCCAATAACGGAGGAAGAAAGTTTTAAGGTGATTGGCACTCGCCCTGAACTTGAACCACTGATGGAAGTTTCTTCGACTAAATCTAGGAAGACTAAAGCTTCCCTGGTAAATAAACTAAAGAGGAAGAATATGGAGATTTTGAAGAAAGAAAGTTTGAATGACCTGAATGTGAGTCAGGACGAAGTTTTTGCTGAAAGAGAGCAAGGGAAAAGTGAGATTTTGAAGAAAGAAAGTTTGAATGACCTGAATGTGAGTCAGGAGGAAGTTTTTGCTGAGAGAGAGCAAGGGAAATGTGAGAGTTTTTTAAACCCGTATGAGGATGGATCAGATGTTGATCTTGGACTGAATATGACAGTGCCAAGCATGGGAGAGAACCTTAACGAAAGCAATTTTGAAATTTTACGAGAACGAGAAGAAGAAAAAGGTAAGCCAAGTGAATTAAAAGAAGATAGCAAGTGTATGAAGGCTTTTGTGAACTTAAATCAAGAATTAGTTATTCCACGGATGAGTGAAGCTGTGTGCCCAGTTATTCTTAAAAACAAGTCTGAAATTAAGACTTCGTGCCTGATTATGGAGCCTAATTCTGATCTACCAGAAGGCTTACTAGTAGCTAGAGTGTTGTGTAAGACAGAAGCCTATCAGCAGATAATGCCCAAGAGAGGCGAGTACACTTTTCTACTGAGAATGAATTAAGTATCGGGAATAATCAAAATGTTTTTTTGAATTTGAGAAAAGAACTAACAAAACTACCACCAGTAAAATGGAGCTTATTCGACCGCTCCACTAAAAGTGAAGAAGAATCAACCGTGTCGAAGAAATAAGCTATCTGTAAGTTTAATTTAAGTTGTTATAGTTAAAAATAAAGGATAAGATAACTAAATTAGGTACTTGAATAGGGAGATAAAAAGCGATAATCTAGGAAAAGATAGCCACTTGAAAACTCAAAGATACTTTAATTATGAGAACATGGGAAAAATTTAACACTTAAGAAACAAGAATTTTATTTTCACACGAGAACTTATCTAAGTACAGATAAGTAAAAAGGACTAATGAGTTTTACTTAAGAAAGGGAAAGAGGCGAAGAATAAAGACACCTGTATAAAAAATTCATATAGAAAACAAGGATAAAGCAATTGTCGTTTAGGGTAGAAGGTGATAGGGTGGATTATTTTATTTACACTTAAGCCAAACTAATGACGGAGACCGAAAGAATAAAGATATACGTTAACAAAGGAGAGCATTTGAAGTCGAGTGTGTTATTGGGGTAGCAAGAATACTTATCTTAACTAATAGAATACGTTTAAGTCCCCACCACCGAGGGGTTTACAAAAATTCTTAGTGATGTAACTTACGAAATTCAAACGACCTTACAGTAAAACCTTTGAACTCTGATTAAGCGGTAGTGTGCCACAACAAACAGAAAAAAAATTTAAAAGATAAAAGTGCAGTTTACTTTATCAAAGTAAAGTAAAAACAAAACCATGACCACGTGGATAATTGTGTTTCTAACCTATTTGCGGTTGGTGGAGGACAACTCCATAAAGAATCTCCTGTTGCGGGCTTCCCTGGTCCATTTGAGGGACCTCTATTTCCTGTTGGGTGGAGACGGACTGTGCTATCCAGCTCTGTTTCCGCTAAAGGCATTAGTGGCCTTATGGTGTGAAATGCTACATGCAGAATACAGAACTTTCCTTGTACATTGGGCCACAGCGGAAGGAAGAGAGCAGGAAATGGGAGCATGCGATTGCGCCTTATGCTCCCCACCAACCGGGGTCTCGGTGGCTTCGACCTATTGGGGTTTCCTAATGCAAGCGGGGATCCCGCAATGTCCATGCAACTTGTGTACTGGGGGTCCCCTAGGAGGTCAACCATCACAGCCACCCAGAGTCTCCTCCCCCCAGCCAGGGCCATCCGGCGTCCCAAGAGGAGCAGCCCGCCAAATCCTACGACCCGCCAGACTCCATGTGGCAACGGCGGCCCCACCCCCATCACCTGCAGGACGACAGGAAGCGAGGGCCGGATCCCAGTTCGTGCCCCTGGATCCTCTCCCAGTGATGCCTCAAACTCCGGAGGGCCTCGGACATGGCAGGCCCCACCGCCGGAGAAATAACACCGCCGACCCAGGACCAGTCTTGCCACAACGAAGCAGACCTACACCTGTGGGGCACGGACGACCTGTGCCCACCGAAAATGGACCCCTCCCTGATAACTATCAGGTGGAACAAACTGAGGAGTTCCGACTACGTTTCCGTAGGATCTAAATGTAGTAAGACAGGTTGGGATTTAAAAAAAAAAAACAATTGGGACAGTTTATAGTTGATAAGAAAAATGTAAGGTAAATTTAGTTATGAATTCAATTATAGTAGACGTAGGTGATTAATTTTACTTTAAGGAACAGTATGATTTCCGATATTATAAGTAGAAAGAAAAAGAGAATTTAAACATGAAGGTTTAACTGTAGTTGTGGAATTGCAGTTGTTTTGTTGCCACATATTTTGATTTTGGTTGTTCCACGAAAATGCTTGGATGGAACATGTACGATTGTATATTCTAGTTTTTATATTTCTTTCTATATTTTTTTTACCTTTACATTTTACAATGCATTTATTACTATTTTACAATATATATTTTATACACCCTATATGAATAATTTGTATTCGAGTAGTTATAGACCATTTTTTTTATTGAAGGAAATCAGATACTTATAGTAACAGGTAGGGACGACAAGTCAGTTAAAACCACAAAGAGTTGTAAATCAAAAGGGACATGAACCCTTGACTTTCTTTTTCATTGAAGATTTTACCATCTGGTAATAAATAAAGTACACATAAATTTCAATAATAAGTAGACCTGTCGAAAAAGCTCTTGAGAGCCATTTCGACTAGATAACGGGGGAGTAATGTGATGCCCGATACAGGGTGACAAATTACTAAAATTTTAACTTAAATTGTACTAAAATTTAATTTTAGCTTTACTTGAATTTTTCAGCTAACTTTCACAAAAGGTTCATTAATTGACATTTAAAAATCTTTGTTTTTTTTTAAATGAATGTCGATGTCAAAAGACAATGATTGTTTTCGTGTAGAAATTAAATACACATAAAACACGTCACAGGCACGAAAACATCTGATATCTTTGGCTAAAGATTGTGACGTCAAACCAAAAGCTTCGAGAACAATCTAGAAGTTTTCGGTTGTTGAACTTCTTTTGAACTCAATTTGGGTCATGATGGTGTCATTGTCTCGAGTCTAGTATTGCGTTCTATTTTGCCACCGTTCTTAAGAACAAAGGAAAAGTGCGTTGTGTGACGCAAATAGAACCTCGATTTCCAGCTATCAAAACAGTGAGAAATTCAGAAAAATAAGATAGATCTTAATAACCAGTTGCAGAACGAAACTCTGCCCGATTCAAAAATCAATTACTAATTAATTAATTAATTTCTTTTAAAATAAATATAATATTTTGAGACTTAGAAAAGTAACATGAGTTCAGATTAAAAAAGTTATATTTTTCAATATTTTTATTTATGAGTCAGTGGTTTCTTTAGTGAATACTAGTTCTGTCAAAATACTTGCCAGTGTCGTACCGTACAGTGAACGAAAGAACAATGAGAAGTAAGTGTCTGGTTTCGAATAAACTTTATATTTTGGTCATGGTTTAAAAAGAAAAAGAATATATATTTATAACTGGTACTATTTTCTGAAAGCATTAGAAAGCACATCTATTAAATAAATGTCTACTTAAGTAGATTTTTGCTAGGGAGTTTTGAGATTTTTTTTAGTTTAATTACCTATTATATTTTGGAGCCCTGAGAGGACGGCTAGGTTAATTTGAATTGCACTTGTTGTGGGAATTAATGGGATTGTAAAAACTATAAATATTCACTTGATTAAAGTCTTTTTTGCCGTGTGAGGTTGGCTACCTGTATAATTAATGTTTTTTTTTTTTAGTTTAACAACTTTAATTGTTTTAATATGAATTAGGACGAAAGGTGTGCTGTAGTGTTTTATAAATGTTTTCAGGATTTGGTATTAAGTTGCTGATTTTTGATGTTGGCACGAATTGTAAGCTTTTTGTAATCAATTAGAGAACAAGAGGTAATTATAATATTGGATTTTCGTTGGATCATAGTCTCAACATAGAGTTTTTCTTAATTTTTTTGTGTCTGTTATTTTTAATTAATTTATGGTATCTATTGTGTGTAAAGTTTTTATATTTATCAATATTTTGAAAATTTCTCCAATTACGATACTTATATTTAAATAAAGGAATTATTTTAACCCTATAAATTTTCGGTGTTTTTATACTTAAATTTACATGGGGATTTTTAGTATTTTGCTCTACCAAATTGATTTTGCTCTACCAAACTGATTTTGCTCTACCAAATTGATTTTGCTCTACCAAATTGATTCTACTATTCCAAACAGCTAAGAGAACGAATAGTAATCTGATTCTAACAATTAAGTCAAGATATAAAAATTGTTCATTTTTATTCTTTCTGGTTAAAAACCTGATATCATATGATACAGGAACATTATTAATATATGATAGTGTGGAAAAGAAATAGGAAGCATAGGTAAAGTGTAGTTTTGTGTTGGTGCGTGAAAGGAAGGTGACTATTTCCAAAATAGCAAAGACCCTTGTAGCTGCTGCCAGGAGTTGTAGGCCTTGATATATATATAAACCGTAAGTAAAGTAAATTACTTTATTAGAGAGGGGTAGCGCAGCACTACAAAAGCAGCTGTTTGTAACGCATTAATATATTTTTTCGAAGGTTATGTAAAAGAAGTCTATTTTTTTATTGAAATTGAATCTGGTATTTATTTGTCTTTTCGAAAACGTTCTACTCCTGTTTGATATGGGTCTATCCTATCGGTAAACCGTTCCACTGCTAAAAAATGTGAATTTGAAATTCCGGTTTTATTGTGATTTTTTATTGACATGTTTATTCTTTCAGTTTTACGTTAGTAGATTTGAAAGATTGAAAGGTATCCAGAACATGAAAATAGTATCCCGAAAGTGTAGAAAAAAATAATCAGCTATTTAACACATTGAGAAAAAGAAATAAAACAAAATATTGGTTTAAACCAAAAAATATATTCAAATTTAGCAATAGAACCATAATATTATGGACAGAAAAAACGAAAAAAGCATATTAACATGCATAACATTAAAGAAAAAAAGCCTCAAATATACTAATATGTAAAGATGTAATAAATACCTAGGTACGTAAATAAATACCAAACAAAAAGCAACTTCTGATGATTTCGACCTTAACTTGGTGAAGATCCATAATAAAAAATTATGCAAGAAAATACTATTGTTTTAGGATTTTCACTATATTTCGTCAACATGACACGTGTTTTACCGTCACAGCGGCTTTATCAGATGTGAAGTATACAAACTGAAATCTTAATTTATAAGGTCTAAATTACAGGTAACATGGGAAATATCAGCCTTAATATTTAGTTTTGTCTTTATTGTTTTTGATGATTTTGCCTAAACTAGAGTAAGTTTTATATGCTGTTTTTATTCCCTGTTTGTTAAGAAAACATTTTATGTTTTCACTGGCTTTGCCTATAAAGGTTAAAGTTTTATAATTACATTTTTCTTTTGTTATGGGATAAATTTCCTTAAAAGCCATTTTATGTGTAAACTTGGAATACACATCATCTATCATTTTATGATTGTAACCATTATTGATAGCTATTTGTTTAATTAAATTAAACTCATTAGTGAAATTTGATGAAACATCTGATGAAGCCGCTGTGGCGGTCATGTTGACAAAGTATAGTGAAAATCTTAAAGCAATAGTGTTTTCTTGCATAAAAAGCAACTACTAGTATTGTTCCAGATAGTAATATTGGTAATACAATAATACAAACACCCACAGCAAATTAACAAAATTCTGTTAGTAGGTACCCTAGCTGTATGTACCATTTACACTAACCAAACAAAAAGATATCCCAAAGGAACACTCACTACAATTAACCAATCGACAGTAAAATATAATCACCATTTTATACATCCTAAAAGTTATGAAGGATCAAGTGGATTGGATCAAAATATGTTTAGAAGGTTATGAAACATTCTGCCTTATGTCCCCCATTATCAAGTTATAGCCTCTATTGTTATATTTCTTTAAAAAAAAAAGGAAATTAAACCTTACGAATTGAAAATAAAGTTTGAAAGTTAGAAATCTGCATGAAGGGTGGTCACCTTGGAACAGCCTTGAAAGTACCAACGTATACTAACTGTGACTCCGTAAAGTTCTTAACGAATTTTTCATGCCCAGAAATGACTGCTCGATCTTCACTACATAGAACCTGAAAAGAAACAATCCATTAGGACCTGACCTGCTAGATTCTCCAAATTTGCAGGGACATTTGGTGTTATTGCCTGCCTCCACCAGAGCATAGAGCATTTGACTAAATTAAAGGTGCTATGTTTTAAGGTATCCGAATGAAACACTTAATGATAACTAAATATTTATTATAATATTCTATTTGCACAACTAAACTTGTTTTTTAAACTTGTATTTTAACTTGTTTGTATTGTATGGGCTTTAATCGACGAAATTCTATTTTTTTCGTCAAACTCAAACTCAAACTTAAATATGCTTTATTGTCCAAAAATAAATTCTTATTGACAAGGCTCAAATAAATATAAAAATACAACAAAACTATTAGTTAAAAAGTCATACAAAGTCATAAAAATATTACACCAGAGAACAATAGCTAGTACCCACTTACACAATATTCAATCAAAGGAATCGTAGAAATTCGAAAATGTGTAAATGCATACACTACAAATTTAATACAAAACACATTAGCTATAAATACCCAGAAAAAAATTTTGCGGGGGAACACTGAAATAATACATTATAATACCATTAGCACATACATAAAAGTATATATCTAATGTAAAACCTGCGCAAAACCGCAAACAATTAATGAAATATAGACGAACAAACCTATCCAAGGTTACAACTAAGTTCAGTCAGTTGAAAAGGAAAAGGAAAACAACAAAACCATTAAAATTACCTACCACCATTCTATAAAATTATAAAAATAATATATTTTAAAGGTGATGCATGATTAAAACGTTATCTTAAAGATTATCACAGTAATACTCAGTCAAAGTGAAGTAAGCTTTACCAACTAATAACGTCTTTACCTTTTTTCGAAACAATTTCAGGGATTGTTCCTGTTTCAAAGCTACTAGTAAATGATTGAAAATCTTTTTGCTTTCATGAATTATTGATTTCTTAGTTAAAGTTGATGTAGGTATAGGTAAAGGTATATCCATACTACGTCGAGTGGCATAATAAGGATCAGGATCTATAAATTTCTCCCTATTTTTAAATATTAAAATAACCGTCTCCAATATAAAAATCGATACCAAAGTCAAAATTTTCCCCGAGATAAAAAATGGTTGACAAGATTCTCGATGCCCTATGTGGTAAAGAGAGCGGAGAGCGCTTTTTTGCAACACAAATATATTATTTAAAAGTCCCTGACCACACATTCCCCAAAAAGCAATGCCATGTCGAAGGCGCGATTCAACCAGGGCGTAGTATACGCTTTTGGCTGTTACCAAGCCAAGTTCTCTCGAGACAGTTCTAATCACATAACATCCCGAAGCTATTTTTCTGCTCAGTGTGATTATGTGTGGTCCAAACCTGAGATCTGTGTCAACATCAAGACCCAAAAATTTAGTATGGGACAGGTTCAACAAGGAACAATCCTCAATGCTTAGACCACTCATGTCACATTTGAAACCAAGAATATTTGTTTTTTCAACATTCAGGGCAAGCAAATTAGAGTCGAACCAACCCTTGACTTAAAGAAGATCAGACGACACCATTTCATATAATGATTGGGCGTTATCACTATGCCAAAGGATAGTAGTATCGTCTGCGAATAGGGTAAATTTACCCTTTATGTCCACATTTATTAAATCGTTAACATACGTGAGAAACAGAACCGGTCCCAATACCGAACCCTGCGGAACGCCGAACTCAATCAACCTGCTATCAGACCTTGCTGAATCCGTAGCAACGACCTGGCTTCTATCCTCTAAGTATGAGTGAAACCAGTCCAAAACCGTCTCCCTGAAACCGTAGTGTTGGAGCTTAAGCAGCAGTATTCTGTGATTTACGCAGTCAAACGCTTTTCTTAGCTCACGTATATCAGTGGGATAAAAGCTAAATGAATTTGAAAATGACATATTGCTCCTCTGAATATACTCCATCGGGTCATTACAAGGATGTATTTTTCCAGTTATTTTTTGAGCTATCGTACAATAATAATCATTGATTTCATTAGGATCCTGCTGAAAGTCAAAAGAATGTCCCTCATTTCTTTGGCATAAACTGTTTACAATACGCCAACTTTCCTTATGTTTATTGTTTGACCGATCAAGTCTATCAGAGTAGTACAATTGCTTGGCAAGTTTAATCAATTTACGGTAAGTGCTCCTATATCTAATAAAGTACGCGTTAAACAGTTCATTACATGAAAATTTTCTGATATAATGAAGGGATCGTAAGTTATCGGCTGGAATTCTTAATCCCCTAGTAAACCATGGCTTTCTATGCTTATGCTTAATGCGTCGAAGGGGAAAAGATATATTAAACTTTGTAACAATCATACTATGAAAGGTTTGTAGTGGATCTCCTGTTTCAAAAATAGAATTCCTATCAACCCCACAACACAGTAGGTAAAACTTACGATAATTAGTAGCACTAAAACTTCTACCTAATCTATGTCTACGTTGTTTTGAATTTAGTCCGCATGAAAACTGAGAACCTACAAAACAAAGTAACACGTTTTTATTGTAAATATTGGAAATATGACATTAAAAAATTGGGGTCCAAAGGGCTAACATGCTGTTAGTCGTTATAGCTAATAAACTTGTTCTTGTAGTTTTTCTGATTTTGAAATAAAATTGTGCGTCTAAAATAATAATTGGTTAAATTACCATGTTTACTTCATTTCTTCATCCGGAGGTACTGGGAACGCAGTACTCATGATCCATAACTTTTTAATTTTTACACTAACTAATATCACACATTGACACTGTCTGAAAAAAAAACACCAAAAACAATTAAAAAAAAAGCCTAGAAAATCTGCGGAATGCTACCACATGGAAACAATCAATGTAACTATTTGATTTTCATTTCAATCTACCAACGAAATAAATAAAATAGGCCCGAACAAGATTGTTTTGAACAACATGTTCATTTGATTTTTGAGTTGCCCTCTTTACTATCTAGAAAGTGGCACATGTCATAAAATTCCAACCTTAACTAACTTCTCTGTACACTGAAAAATACTATACCAACGATATAAAAACAAGAATTAAATACACCAAACTTAAATATAGAACATTTTTGTTAAATGTTAAATAAACCATGAATTCCTAACACTGGACCATTATTTCAGTTCATAGTCCTTCAGGTTGGTCTTCATCGCCTTATGTTAATAAAATTAACCTTAAATTATTAAATGCGCCCTAACATTGCACACTATATAATATTACATACTTACTAATGACAAATCTCACGAAATTCACTTCGGAAAACAAAAGTTTTACGCATAATCAGAAAAAATAACTACCCAACATATTTGAACCTGTCAATGGCATTGATTTGTATACAAAAGATAGAGTTACGTATTTTTCCTTGGATGCCCCTCCACGGCTGGAGATGCACATAACTATTTTTCTTTAAATTATTGCGGTTCATTTTAGGAGTTCTGTAATTTGCATAGAGTATGATAGCGGCAACCCTTTGTCATTGACAACAGGTTGTCACTCTCTGCATACGGTAGCTCTTATAGTGGAGGCACTAGGTCATGGTCCATTACATACTTACACCTTCCCTTCGTCGTTGGCGCCACCTGGTTTGATAGAAATCCAAACCAGAAAATATATCCCGAATGTCAGTACCTATTGGAAATCTATGCCCTAAATAAAACACTAGAATGTCCCACAAAAACAATAACGTTTTTATTTAAATAAAGAGGAATACTTGATCATGTATTATCCTACTCTACTATAAGACCTTGAGTAACTTACTTCTTTACGACCTCCTCCTCAAGGCAGCAATCGTTTATTCCTCGGAGTCCTCAATACCAGTGTATTACACCTATCTTGTTTATCTTAAAGGCAATAATTTAAAAGGGAGCACTTCTTGATTTCATTGTATATCTTTAGTTAATTATTTTTTCGGTTATTAAACCTACTATAAAAATGTAAACACCAAGTCACTTAAAAACACTCTTTATTCAAAAGAAACTGTACGGGAGCCAGCAATTTGTACATGAAATTCGTAATTATTAAAACTTCACTACTACTAAGACAAAGATATTTTTCACCGACACTTACTCAAATAGTGCTTGCTCATTATTTTCGCTTTTCGTTTAGTCAATTCTAAAGTTTACCGAGTCACGTCAAAAGAAAATGTTTTAATATGAAATCCGAATTGAATCTACGCGAAGAATATCTGTATTCGTGAATTTTTCTTACTTAACCCGAAACTATTACTTATGACCGCTCCGACTCAGTCATTTCTCTAGTGGACCGTTTAAACCGAACTTCTTGACTTTACTGACTTGACCGATTTGACTGTCTTTCTGTTACTGACTTTTTCAAGTAAAAGCCCTGCGTTTAAATATACTGTGGTACTGTAGTGTGGAGCGCAAATTTTTCACACGAGCCCTCGAATTTAGTGGTGCCGTGTGATTATTTTGCAGCCGACACGAATCCTGAATTAAATCAGTTCTCTTTACACTAAAATGAATTTTAAATTATTTATCCGAAGTTCAAAAAAAGATATTTCTATTTCATTCTGAGATCTGCCTAAAAGAGGCCAAAATTACTGTTTCGAAGAAATTATTTTGTTGTCAAAATCGATATTTTTTTCCAGTGTAGAAAAGAAATAAACTTCGTTTCAATTTTTATGTAGGACCGTGTGCAAATCCTTGAACTGTACACTTAAATTTTTGGGGGAGAGGGCATTTTTATTTTCCTAATAGGCGACCGAAGTTTAATCTCTCATTTATCCAGTGGTAAGCGGTAGCAACCAGTCGATCTAAGAAGTGAACTTGGCAAGTAAATAAAATAATTTATAATTATTATTTTTCTTCAATTAAACATTTTATTTTGTTTGGTGAATTTAAAAAAAAAAGGAAATGTGTTGTTCTGTTTTAAGATTTACATTTTATTTAACTTAAATAATTTTCAGAATTCTTTTAGTTCAGATACTAACTCGTTTAAAAATATTTTAAAAGTAAATCCTATTTTATTTAAACTTATAGACTTCCTCTTTCGATCTTATTATTTTTATAATTTAAGATATTCACAATAATTACTTTATTTTAAAAAATTAATTACTACTTTTCAACCCCTTAAGTTAAAATATTTTTCCGAAGACATTTATATTAAAAAATTTTATTTTTTAAAAATTTATTTATGTTCCAAATTTTTAATTTACTTTAAAAATTTTATTATTTTTCAACCCCTTAAATTTAAAATACTTTTCCGAAGATATTTTATACAAAAAAATTTTATTTTAAAAATTTATTTATATTCCAAATTTTTAATTTACTTTAAAAATTTTATTATTTTTCAACCCCTTAAATTTAAATTCTAAAATAAGATTTTATTAAAAAAATATTTAAGAAAATTGTGGTTTTTCAAAAATTATTTATTTTTAATTTATTTTCATTTCTTTTTAGTTTATATGCCAAACATATAGATTTATTTATTTATTTTGAAATGATTATTATTTAAATATATATTTTTTTTTGTTTGAATTTGCGGTTCATCACACCACTCCCTTTCCCAAAAAAAAAGATAAAGGAATATTTTGCTTTCTCTTTTTAGAGCCGTAGCATAATAATTATTAACTGGACCCTGGTATACGCACACTATCTTAGGTCAGTACCAATTTTCCTTACGATAGCTATAATCAACAGTAATCGATAATATTTGATATGCGTTCGTAGCATTAATGACTCACTAGGTCATATCTTGTTGCATCATAGAAATCATCTGTTAGGAATATTATTTATTTTAAGTCATATTTTGATACGTTCGTATTAAGTTTCCCGGTTCTTTACTGCAAGCGTAGTAAGTATCGGTGATTACAAAATTATTAAATTAATTTTTTAACTTTAACTAACCCCTAAAATCTTAGAAATTATGTCTAGAAACTAAAACCGTAATTAAATGTCCGTGCACTTTAATTCTACATACAAACAATTTACCTATTTAAAGAAACGAAAGAACTGCTTTCGAAAAATAAATAAAAAATAAAATTAGAATGTTAGCCACAAGAGTTTTTCTTAACCCTAAGAATTATTTTCCTAAAACTAAACGTAAACCTAAGAATTATTTTTCTAACTTAAAATTATCCTACAAAGAAATGACACATTTACCTTAGAAGAGAAAATACTACTATATTTAGTTTAAAGTAATCAAAACACTGATTGCCATTTATTAAGAATTCATTTTTGTTCTTTTACCTTAGTTGGTTGTTGCGGGTCTTCTTTAATTATTGTAGGCTGGTCTGCCTGGTCGGTGGGGGCCTGGAGTCGTTCAGCTTGCCTGCTTATTTCAGGCGCAGCCTGAAGTGGTTCGTCATTGGCCGTGGCAAGGGTTTGTGGACAAGGCGAACCTGGTGGACCGGAGGCTTCTTGTTGGGGCTGGTTTGGTGAGTTGCTTGATTCCAAGATGTCATCGGCGATCGGAATCGGGGAAATGCTCAGCCCAAGCTGAAGAAGGTCTCGGTATTCCTGGAGCGGGTCTACCCAAAATTCAGTTTTTAGACTGTGAGTTGGCTAATAAGGTCCATCGCAACTGCTTGTTCCAGGAAGTGGTTCTGTACTTGGAGCCGGAGGTGTTATAGTGGGATCGGGCTGTGCTTGAGTTTGTCGCAGGAGACAAGGGCAGTTTGGCGATAGGGAGGGCCAAGGGTTAGAGCCCCAAATATTTCCTGGTTGGGTAACATCGCCAAATGCTGGTGGTATGCAAAATGCACATTGACATCGCCGTAGGTCGTATGGCAAATTTATGGACGTTGCCCAGCGTGCTATAAAGTCTAAATATTCGATATGAATTACCTCGCGCCATACTGAAATTTGGGCCCGGATTGGCCAACTGTACGGCTGGCCTGGGTCATCCCCCAGGACCCGCTGGAGATCCCATATATGGTAAATTGCTAGTTGGTAGAGGTAATTCTGCCGAGGTTTGTCCGTCAACATTCGGACGTACGCGAGAAACGTGCACAGCCACGACATTTTCGATACTGCTATTCTTTCTTCGCTTTATTATATTTAGTCTTATTATATTTTATCGTTCACAAAAATTTTATATTCAGTGTCTGTACTGAACGTCGTTTAACACGTCACACAACTAATTATTGGTCTTAATTTCGCGCACTTTTATCTAATTATATATCTCGTCTTTATTTAATTTACGAACTGTGGTAACTTAAAAATGTAACTTAGATTTATTTCTTTATTAAGAGTTTAGAGCAATCGGTATTATTAATAGTGAGACCTAAAAAGGTAATGAACAATTTTGTTAACTTTGTAGTCCAGCTTCGTAAATATCTTTCTTATTTTTCAGAGGGGATAAAGATTAGTTTATTTTCTATCCCTTTTTTATTTTATTAGCTAAGCAATCATGCCATCTCGTTCTGTTGTAATTTTGCACTTTTTGCAAAATCTTTATTTCTCCTTGGGGGGCATAAGTTTAATCGATTCAGCAAACTCTATATATTTATTTATTCCGACGGATATTCTATTTCCCTTTAAAATTTTTGGTAATTAATTAGGTTTAAAGTAAATAGCCTTATTCATATTACTCCTTTGCTAGTACTCGATGCCGCCTGATAAGATTCAATTTTATTAGTTTTACACCCTACACGTGTTATGACTTTGGCCTTCGTAAGATTTTATTTGTCGCTAAATTATATTTATTCTTAATAGTACCCACTGGCGGCCTCTCGTACGTGTAGATGCTATTGCTTATGTTTGTTTCTTAAAGTATTTAAACTGGGTATGGTTTCTGGATATCTGATTTCACAACTTTAGGCATTTATCAGTAGAGGTCAATAGTCGACTAAAAGAAAATTATTCTTGGTCTTATTTTAGGGATGATTTATTTACTTTTTATTGCCGCTCTCGTTTCGGCCAAACAGGCTCCAGCTTATGGGTGAAATACTAGCAAGTTCTTTTCTTAGAGTGGCAAAAGGAACATGGCTTGGCTGGGTCTCGGGTACTACTACATAGTGTTCTACGTTATTTTCTTCAAAAGGATGGATTGTTTGTTCGGCAGACTGGATATTCATGGAATTATCGTGATTTTGTAAGTCATGAGCTGGGTCTTCAGTTTTAAAAAAGGTGGTTTTATTCTTTTGTAATTCCTCGCTTACCACTTTTTGTTGGTTCTTATGTAGGATAAAAAGTGTAAGGGTATCCCAGAAGGATGCAATCAAGTGGAAACTACAACCATTAAGTATGTGTGTCGCTACAGCGTTCAAGAATGTTTCGACTGCAAATTTTATCATTCTGAATATGAAATATAATCCCAGTATCCCACTAGTCCATTCTCCAATTATCGAAAAATATCCGTAAAGTTTGTGTATAGTTGAATTAGCTAATTTCTCGATTTCTTCTTTATTAAATAAGTTAAGGGATGTTAACCCTTGCCTATGAATTTCCTGGCCTGCTATTCCTCTCACTAATATATTGTTTAGCGCGTTTCTTTCCATATTAAAGACCATCGAGTCTTGTGCCTTCTTAATTTCTTGATATGTATAGAGTCCGCCTGCTCCAAGGTCTTGAATTGTTTGGAATTTGGGAAGTTTTTCAGCGTCTACCCTTAATTCCTGCGGGATAATACCCTGACTTGGTAGGGGGTCAAATCCTATCCATTGTTTATTAAGGAAATACATTGATGGTATAATTGAGTTGCATTCTACCTGTTCTCCATGATCTTGTAAAATTCTCGTTACAGGGGACATAAAAAAACTTTTATTATATGCACTCAACATAGCAATGCTCATCGCGTCGGACTTCCACGGATAGTGCTGCACACTTTATAAGATATAGTACCTCTCCTGCTACTTTTGCTACGTAACCCAGTTGATTTTTAACTAAGCTTGCTACCATATTCGGACTAATAGTTGCCATTATAAATCGATTTTTAAGAATTTCTCTGTGAAGTTTACAGCGTCTGTATACGGTCTGGGCAAACATTTCGTTTACACTTCTTTTAAACGACTGTTCTACATATAAGAACTTAGTATTAACATAGGTAATAAGGTCAGCGTCATTTGTCTCTGTTTTCTGAGTAAACGGGGTTATTTCGGTGGCACTATTTTTTCGAACTATAAGAAGTCGGGGATGCTCACTTTGCCAAGTGGAAACTCCACAGATAATCTGGGTTTGTAAAAGTTGAATAGCAAATACTTTTGCTCTATCTTCTACTACTACATACTGATGTCCTACAAAAGTGGTGCCATTTTCTTTTACAAAAGTAGCTAGTCCCTCGTACACAATATTAAAGCGATTGCATAATTCAGGATAGTTTCGTTCCCAGGTAGATTCTCCGTTAATACTATCGACGCAGTATCCCTCTAAGAATGGGCACCGTACTCCATTTTGTAAATGTATTTCGTTTGTCTCCAATGTTACTTTCGT
The DNA here is from genome assembly GCA_963920685.1 of Polydrusus tereticollis. Taxonomy (NCBI): domain Eukaryota; kingdom Metazoa; phylum Arthropoda; class Insecta; order Coleoptera; family Curculionidae; genus Polydrusus; species Polydrusus tereticollis. The sequence continues at coordinate 59,780,190 of OY987335.1, forward strand.
AAAATAGTCTTGCAGAGTTATTTTCACATTAACTTGAACGATAAGGTCATTCCATTGCTTTCCATCTTCAATATATTGTGTCCCTTCGCAGTTATGTTTTTGATCTACCTTTCCTGCAATTATCAACGAGGTTGAAATGGTAGAGTTTGGTTTTAGTTTATTAATAACTTGTCCATTGAATCCTCTGAATTGTCTATAGGCATGTGTTTTTCTACATTCCTCACTTCCTAATTCAAATATATAAGTCGATAATCCTCCCTGAACTGCTGCTTGGTGCGAGAACGCTCCACAATACGTAATTAATCTTGTTACTTCAACTAAACAAGAAAACACATGTACATACTCGATCCTTCTCTTTTCTAAAACTTGGACAAAGCCTTCTTGTGAGACATATCCAGTTTCGGGATCTGGACACTGACTTACATCAAGCAAGGATATAGCCGTCAAATTGGTTGACGGATTTCTACAATCATAAGCAATCAGTGCAGCGTACGTAGACGGAATCATCAGTAGGGCGAATACGGACAGCATCACTGCAACAATATACTATAAGTTATTTTCTTCTTATTTTACTACTACTATCTATGTACATGGTGGCTCCGTCAGTTTTATATACATATATATACATTTCTTTTTCTAATCTAATCTAGAATAAAGTCTTTTAGATGTGTTGGGAATATAATTTCACGTGTTCTCGTTCGCCGCACATCTTCCTCCGGTTGTCCATCTTCTAGTTCATTCTCTGTAAGTTCTCCTCCGGTTTCTTGAGCACTACTATAATTCTCTTCTTCTTCGACACGTTCTTCATCGCTTTCTTCAGATTCTGAATTATGTTCTTCTTCGTCTTCTTGATCAGAGTCAGAATCCAAACTTTCATTAATCGGTCTATCTGGCTGATGGTATCCGATATTTATCTCATCCATGTTTATGTCGGAATCTTTACGTACTTCATTGATATTTGTATCTCCTTGAGTTGTCTTCTCACATTCTGGTATATCATCACCTTTATATGGTTTCAGCCGATCGAGATGAACTGTCTGTTCATTTCGACTCGCAATATTTTTATTTTAAAAGTTACTGGACCCATCTCCTTTAAGATCCTATAGGGACCCGACCATTTGGCTTAAAATTTGAAAGATATGTTTTTACTTGTAATAGCTGGAGTATATAGGTATACGAGGTCTCCGACAGAAAACCCTTGTTTGGTTTTTCTTAGATTGCGTTTTTCACATCTTTTTCGTGAGGCATTTGCTATATTTGTCCTTGCCTTTTCATAAGCTTGTTGCATCTTGACTATTAATTCACTAGCATAATTTTCAGATAGGTCATACCTTATTTTATCTTCTCGAATGGTAAGATTTAAAGGCAATTCCATGTCCCTACCATACATTAAAAAGAATGGAGTATCTTGGGTGGCATCATGTATAGTGTTCCGGTAAGCCATCATAGCAAATGGTAAAATTTCGTCCCAGCTTTCATTGTAATCGTTAACGAAATGGCTAATCATTGTTTTTAAAGTTTTGTGCATTCTTTCTACGATTCCATTAGCTGCAGGGTGGTAAGGTGTTGTTTTTAATTTTCTTATGTGTAAAATTTTACATATTTCCACGAATAGTTTTCCTACAAATTGTGTTCCACAATCTGTTAGCAATTCTCTGGGGGTGCCGTATCGTAGGACTATGTGTTCGACAAAAGCACGGGCTACTGTGTCAGCCTTTATATCTGCCAGAGGCACACATTCTGGGTACCGGGTTAGAGAATCCACGCAAGTCAAAATATATCTGTTGTTACTTTGTGTTCTGTTTAAAGGGCCGACAAGGTCTAAACTGATTCTGGACCAAGGACTACCTGGTACTGGTGTTTTCTGCATTTCCGAAGGTAACTGTGGATTTGTTTTATGTATATTACCCGAATGACATTTTTCTATGTACGACTTAACGTCTTTTCTTATGTCCTTCCAGTGAAAATCTTGCTTAATCATATATAAAGTTCTTTTCTGTCCTGGGTGAAGTGCAAATAAGGATGAATGATAAAATTGTAATATCTCTGGAACAATACATTTAGGCGCTACTAAGGAATCGCTCCTTTCTTCTTCTGTTCGTTTTTTATAAAGTAAATTATCTGGACTATAGTAAAATGTTTCGTCGTCTAAGGGAAGATTGCTCTTAAGTCTCTGAATATCAGAATCTTGTTCTTGCAACTTTCTTAGTTCTTCTCTACTCCAGATTGCACTTATAATTGGTTTTATTTTGGATTGGGTATTATTTGTTCTCTGCCACCACTTGAGGGTTACCTTCCTCTGTTCTTAACCGAGTTAGTGCGTCTGCTCTGCCGTTTTGTACTCCAGGCTTGTATTTTATCGTAAAACTATATTCCAGCAAAAACATAGCCGATCTAGGGAATGGGAACTAGGATCTTTTATAGTTAGTAAAAATTTAAGCGGTCTATGATCAGTTTCTATTGTAAAGTGGGTACCAGTTAAATACACTTTATATGTTCTGACAGCATAGACAACTGCTAAACATTCACGTTCTATAGCACTATATCGCCTCTCGGCTTCATTAAGAGTTCGGCTGGAGTAACAAATAGGATGTTCTATTCCATTGTGTACTTGTAAAAGAATGACTGCGATGTAAGTTGCACTTGCATCCGTATTCACGATGAATTCCTTAGTAAAATCTGGATACCTTAGAATTGGTGGTGATATTAGAGCCTTTTTAAGAGTATCAAAAGCTGCTTGCTGTTCGAGGCCCCAATTATATTTCTGATTTTTCTTGGTAAGACTGGTTAGCCCTTGACTGATTTTTGCGAAATTTTGCACAAATTTTCGATAAAATCCGCACAATCCTCAAAATGCTTGAATTTCTCTTACGTTTCGGGGAACTGGGTAAGTCGCTACAATTTTGGTTTTATTTGGATGGGTTGAGTATCCTCCTTCCTTTATAATATGGCCCAAATATTCAATCTCTTTTTGAAGGAAATGACACTTTGTAGGCTTAAATTTAAGATGACTTTCTCGCATCTTCTCGAATACATGTCTTAGTCGTTCCAGGCGGGTATCCACATCTTTTGAAAATACTAGAATATCGTCTAAATAAACTAAGCATTCGGAGTAAGTAAGTTTCCCAAGGATATGGTCCATTAACCGACTCCATGTGGCCGGTGCATTCTTTAGGCCCATTGACATTCTGAGGAAGTGGTAATGATTATCAGGCGTGGAGAAAGCAGTTTTCTCTTGATCCTCTGGATGAAGGGGTACTTGAAAGTAACCTGATGCTAGATCCATAGTAGAGAACCACTTGGATCCAGAGAGTCTGTCAATAGTTTCGTGAATATGGGGCAATGGAAAGAAATCGGTTTTTGAGATATTGTTCAGCTCGCGGTAATCAATTACTAAGCGATACTGCACGTCTTCACCAGGGTGCCTTTTCTTTTCTACCAATATGGCTGGAAAACTCCACGGTGATTGGCTTTCAACGATAACACCATCAGTAAGTAGAGTCTCTACCTTTTTCATTATTTCTTGTCTTTGGAAAGGTACTCTATATGGTCTCTTGCATATAGGCGGAACATCTTCTGTTATTATTCGATGCGTCACGTCACTGGTACAGGTAAGTTTTTGTTCGGGAGCTCTAAAAATGTCTATGAAGTCCGTTACTAGGTTCTTGAGTCTAAGTTCATCATTCGTCACTGGTTCGCTTAAGTTTAGTTGTTTTAAAATTTCACTTACGTCATGCGTACTAATCTTTCTAACTTGACAACCATTTCCCTTATTAGGTTTCTGTATATCTGTTTTATATGCATTGGCTATCACCATTTTTCCTTAAATTATTAAATCCTGTTCTGTCACATTTGTTACTCTTAAAGGTATGTACTTCCCTGCTCTGCACAAAATTCTTGCAACTAAGAGACCTTGGGGACCATCAACACCTGGTTCAACCACTAAGGGCTGAGTCTTAACTCTTGATGAATTCCTTAAGGTTGCTAAACAAATTGCCTGGCACATGGGGGGAATCCTTATATCCTGTGGAACGAAAACTTGACTACTTCTATCTTCGCAACTACAGCAATCGCCTTGACGCCTTGCTGAAGTAATTTCACTGTCTCTAATTTTTGTCTCAATTTTCTCATCATCATCGTTCTCTTCTTTTCTCCTATTTATTTCATCATATTTTTCTTCTTTTCTTCCACTCTCTTTATTTTCGGTTCTACTCTCTTTCCTTTTCTCTTTCCTGGAAACTGCAGATTTCCTAGACGTTGACTCGGACTCTTTTTTCTTTTTCAAGGAATGTTGGTTGACATCAGGTTCTTGACGACTGCCAATCGTCTGAACACTGCATTCCGTCGTCATTGGCAGTAACGAGGAATGTTGGAAAGAATTTGTCCAAGACATAGTCTTCATCTCTTTAAGAATCTCCTTCACCTCCTTCATGGTAGCATCACACTCTTTAAGTAACTTCTTTAAAATTTCATCAGCTGATTTCACCATGAAATCACTCTCTACCTCACGTTTCTCAGCATGCATTTTTATCACCTTTTCAAATGCATAAAAACATCCATTTCCCCAATCAATTTTCACATCATTTTTGTACAGAAAATCAATTCCCAAAAGTATATCTACGTCAAAAGAATCAGATTCCATCAGCATAAAATTATGCGGTACCATTACGTCACACGCAAATATCAGTGGCAAAATAACTTGCCCCAAAGTAGGTATTGAATTACCTTGAATGTCTACTAAATTACTATCACTATTAGTACATGTGAACCCCTTCGCAATATCGGGTTTTACAAGGGATACAACTGCTCCTGAATCTATTAATGCTAAACACTTTCTTCCATTAACACTAACCTCTATACAGTTACATGGCCTTGGGGTTCCATTCAATGAGCAAGTGTATATCCCTGTGACAGCGTCGTTCTTTAATCCCATCCTGCTTGATTGGCAGCCGCGCCTCGGGGTTGTGGGCTGGCTGCGCGGGAGTTTAAATTCCTGTTTGTTCGCTGCTGGGTCTGGTTATGATTAGGACAAGATCTTGCAAAATGTCTAGGTTGCTGACATGAGAAACATATCTGCCTGTTTGTGGTGATCGACGAATTCCAAGCGGGACAAAACTTAATGACATGTCCGGGTTGATTACAACCGTAACAGGTAGGAAGTGTAGTTCTACAGAATGCGGCTTTGTGGCCCGTTTTCGTACATCGGGTGCATGTGTAATTGCTTGAATTGGTGAAAGGATTACGGTTTCCCTGTCCTACATTGCTAGTTGTTCTAGGCTGCATATTTACATTACTTTCTCGGTAGCTGGAAAAGTTGGCATTTCTACGATAGTTAGTACCGTTATATTGATTTCGGCTAACTGCCTCTGTAGCATTCACATTTCTGCATTCCCGGTTACTTGGTCGTACCAAATTTTCCACCGATTCCTCTCTTTCCGCCAGCTCTAACGCCTTAGTTAGGGTAGAAGGATTGCGTGAGAGCACTCTTTGTTTTGTTGGCATCACAAGTCCAAGGATAAATTGGGTTATTATATCTTGTTCTAATTTATCAAGTATAGGTTTATCTGTAGCTGTTGATCCTGTGAGCGTAATTGTTTTATTCGCCAACAATTTTAATCTTGTAAGAAATTGACGACAGGGCTCATTCATTTTCTGTCTGCATTCTACAAAATTCTTCATAGCTGCACCTCGTACACATGGAAGTGTAAATTGTTGTCGAAGGGCATTTTTTAAAGTTGTCCAACTCGTTGTAGTTTTAAGGTCTGGTTCGGAGTTTATAAACTGTTTTGCCTTGTGTTTCAATTTAAGTCGGGCAATGGCCACTTTTTGTTGTTCGTTCCAGTCAGCAATAAGTGCGGTTTCATCAATTGAAGATACAAATTCTTCTATACTACTAGTGCCATCGTATGTAGAAATGGAGTCAATTTCTAGCACTATATTGTGAGTAATTATTGATGGTAAAATTGAAATATTACTAGTTGTTTCAGTCAATTTTCAATTTCCTTTATAGACGGTGGCGTAACACGAAGCAAATGGCAAGTTTCTGCTTGCTGGTATTGGCCCAGGCTTTTTCACTGTTCCTGGGGGTTGTAAAACCTACCCCACACCTGACACCAATTGTATTATCCTACTCTACTATAAGGCCTTGAGTAACTTACTTCTTTACGACCTCCTCCTCAAGGCAGCAATCGTTTCTTCCTCGGAGTCCTCAATACCAGTGTATTACACCTATCTTATTTATCTTAAAGGCAATAATTTAAAAGGGAGCACTTCTTGATTTCATTGTATATCTTTAGTTAATTATTTTTTCGGTTATTAAACCTACTATAAAAATGTAAACACCAAGTCACTTAAAAACACTCTTTATTCAAAAGAAACTGTACGGGAGCCAGCAATTTGTACATGAAATTCGTAATTATTAAAACTTCACTACTACTAAGACAAAGATATTTTTCACCGACACTTACTCAAATAGTGCTTGCTCATTATTTTCGCTTTTCGTTTAGTCAATTCTAAAGTTTACCGAGTCACGTCAAAAGAAAATGTTTTAATATGAAATCCGAATTGAATCTACGCGAAGAATATCTGTATTCGTGAATTTTTCTTACTCAACCCGAAACTATTACTTATGACCGCTCCGACTCAGTCATTTCTCTAGTGGACCGTTTAAACCAAACTTCTTGACTTTACTGACTTGACCGATTTGACTGTCTTTCTGTTACTGACTTTTTCAAGTAAAAGCCCTGCGTTTAAATATACTGTGGTACTGTAGTGTGGAGAGCAAATTTTTCACACGAGCCCACGAATTTAGTGGTGCCGTGTGATTATTTTGCAGCCGACACGAATCCTGAATTAAATCAGTTCTCTTTACACTAAAATGAATTTTAAATTATTTATCCAAAGTTCAAAAAAAGATATTTCTATTTCATTCTGAGACCTGCCTAAAAGAGGCCAAAATGACTGTTTCGAAGAAATTATTTTGTTGTCAAAATCGATATTTTTTTCCCGTGTAGAAAAGAAATAAACTTCGTTTCAATTTTTATGTAGGACCGTGTGCAAATCCTTGAACTGTACACTTAAATTTTTGGGGGAGAGGGCATTTTTATTTTCCTAATAGGCGACCGAAGTTTAATCTCTCATTTATCCAGTGGTAAGCGGTAGCAACCAGTCGATCTAAGAAGTGAACTTGGCAAGTAAATAAAATAATTTATAATTATTATTTTTCTTCAATTAAACATTTTATTTTGTTTGGTGAATTTAAAAAAAAAAAGGAAATGTGTTGTTCTGTTTTAAGATTTACATTTTATTTAACTTAAATAATTTTCAGAATTCTTTTAGTTCAGATACTAACTCGTTTAAAAATATTTTAAAAGTAAATCCTATTTTATTTAAACTTATAGACTTCCTCTTTCTATCTTATTATTTTTATAATTTAAGATATTCACAATAATTACTTTATTTTAAAAAATTAATTCTTACTTTTCAACCCCTTAAGTTAAAATATTTTTCCGAAGACATTTATATTAAAAAATTTTATTTATTAAAAATTTATTTATGTTCCAAATTTTTAATTTACTTTAAAAATTTTATTATTTTTCAACCCCTTAAATTTAAAATACTTTTCCGAAGACATTTTATACAAAAAAAATTTATTTTAAAAATTTATTTATATTCCAAATTTTTAATTTACTTTAAAAATTTTATTATTTTTCAACCCCTTAAATTTAAATTCTTTTTCCAAATATGTAAAAGAAATTATTAAAAAATTTTGTTTTTAAATTTTATTTATTTTTAAAATTTTAATTTATTTCTGATTCAAACTTCTAAATAATATCTTCTTCCCAATAGTTTTCATTTAGTTTAAAAATTTTTATTTTATTCATTTTTGTGGAAAAGCCATTCACTTTTACAAATATTAATTTATTTACGAATGAAACTTTTAAATAATATTTTTTTTTTCACAAAAGATTTTATTAAAAAAATATTTAAGAAAATTGTGGTTTTTCAAAAATTATTTATTTTTAATTTATTTTCATTTCTTTTTAGTTTATATGCCAAACATATACAGTGTCACCATTAAAGTCCGCACCATATGGAACTTTTTTTTATTAATGAGGTTAGTTAAAATTAAATTTCGGCAATCGTTTTTGCTTCAAATTAGACTAAAAATTATATAATCAAATGTCACCATCTGTCATTCGGTATCTGTCAAAAATTACATTTTAATCAAAAAATGCTGAAAAATGGCATTGTTTTACCGAATTTCAAAAAATTTTATTAGAAAAAGTTGCTTCTAGTACAATTCTTGGCCTAAATACAAAGTTTCAGTTTTCTAGCTCAAAGTTGATTTTTTTGCCATTTTTTCTAATTAACTTTTTTTTTATTTAATGTAAGTTCGCTTATTGGATATTAAACTATTTGCTTATACCATACTCAATATTTTATATAGTTTGTATGAGCTTTTTTTTACTAGAATGCCATTTTTTTTTCGAAATTTAAAATTAGAGGCAAAAAAATTTGACAGAGGTGGTGCAAAGTTATCCTAATTTAAAAATTTTAACAGATAGACGTCAGATGTTTCGTTTTTCAAATGACAAATACATCTAAATATTTGATAAAAATTTTATTTAATACTTAAAACTATCATTATTATTAAAAGGAACAAAAAGGAACTTTAATCATTTTAAATAGGTAACACAAAAGCAATATAAATTTCACATTTCAGTGTGACGTCCTTCTCGCTCTATACAAACACCCGTCCGTCTATAAACGTCTTTGACAGCATTTTGTAAAAAGCTTGGTCTTATATCGGCACAACACTGTCTTATCGTTTGTTCCAAATGCTCGATATTTCTAAACGGTCGATTCTTATAAACTTTCTGCTTAAGATAACCCCACAGAAAAAAGTCTAGTGGGGTTATGTCAGGCGACCTGGGTGGCCAGTGACATTCTCTATCACGCCCTATAACTCTGTTTTGAAATAATTGGTTTATGCGTTCTTTCACTGCTACAGTTTGATGTATGGGTGCACCATCAAGCTGATACCATAAGTTATGTCTATGGTGTAAGGGCATGTTATCCAAAACTTCGGTAATCTCGTTATCAAGAAAATTCAGGTACCTTTCACCAGTTAAGTTTACTCTAAAGAAGTATGGTCCAATAAGCTCATCTTTCAAAATTCCACACCAAACATTGTTTTAAAATGATACTGGTCGCGACATTCAATTGTGAAGTTAGGATTTTCTTGGAACCACCATCGGCAATTTTGTGAGCTCACGGTACCATTCGAAGAGAAAGTGGCTTCATCTGTCCATAATATCTTGTATGGAAAAAGAATATTCTCCTCATATTGTCCCTGATACCAAAACGAAAAATCAAGTCGGATATCAAAATCGCGTTCTTTTAATGTGTTTATAAACTTGGGTTTATATGCCCGAAATCGATTTTTCTGAAGAATTTTTCTAACGCTTTCCCTCTTGCACCCTGTTGAATCACTTATCTTGGTTACACTAGTTTGACCGTGGTCAATAACAGTTAAACAAACATCAAGTTGTGCTGCTGCATCGTATTTACTTGCCGCGTGAGGTTTCTTAAAATTATTTTGAACAGATCCAGTTTCTCTAAATTTTGACATTATTCTTGAAACAGTGCTATGCTGCAAATTTTTTTCTGGATGCCTCTCATTAAAAATGGCAGATACTTGCCGGTGAGGCATATTCTCTCCACAAATTAAGACAATTTCTATTTTTTCTTGAAGGGACAACATTGGTGATAACACTGAAAACTATAACTTGCGAAAATATTCAAATTTATGACATTTCTTTTATTTATTCGGCACTCTAATTCGTTTTTTTTTCCATAGCCTACTTATAAAATTCAAAATTGCCTTGATATTTTATTGTGGATAAAAAGAAAATGTGTCTAAATTTTGAACTAATCTGATATCTGGGAATTTTATTATAAGTTTTTTAAACTTCTCAGGTGTATGTACTATCAAAAAAATGGAATATCTGACGTCTATCTGTTAAAATTTTTAAATTAGGATAACTTTGCACTACCTGTGTCAAATTCTTTTGCCTCTAATTTGAAATTTCGAAAAAAAATGGCATTCTAGTAAAAAAAAGCTCATACAAACTAAATAAAATATTGAGTATGGTATAAGCAAATAGTTTAATATCCAATAAGCGAACTTACATTAAATAAAACAAAAGTTAATTAGAAAAAATGGCAAAAAAATCAACTTTGAGCTAGAAAACTGAAACTTTGTATTTAGGCCAAGAATTGTACTAGAAACAACTTTTTCTAATAAAATTTTTTGAAATTCGGTAAAACAATGCCATTTTTCAGCATTTTTTGATTAAAATGTAATTTTTGACAGATACCGAATGACAGATGGTGACATTTGATTATATAATTTTTAGTCTAATTTGAAGCAAAAACGATTGCCCAAATTTAATTTTAACTAACCTCATTAATAAAAAAAAGTTCCATATGGTGCGGACTTTAATGGTGACACTGTAGATTTATTTATTTATTTTGAAATGATTATTATTTAAATATATATATTTTTTTTTGTTTGAATTTGCGGTTCAACACAATCATGTTATATCAATAGTCATATTAAAAACAGGTTGAGTTTATGCTAGTGTTGATATTATTTGTAAAATATTATAATTTAATATTAACCTGTATTATTTAAATTATGTACGATTAAAAAAGAAAAACAGCCTTTCCGGGCGCTAGGATTTAAATTAAAAATTCGGTATAACCTCGGAGAAGATTTTAGAACCTTGTAAATCTTTTAATGATGTATGGTTATGAAAGTGTTACCCCTTGCCAAGATAGCCTTAAAAGTTATATGTTAAAAAAAGGTAATAAAATTGAAATGGCTAACTAAATGTGAATGATGAATGACATAAGTTAAACAAATAATAAAAAATTACACCCAGATAGCTTTACACCACCACAAAACGGCAAAACCAATCAACCAACAAAACCCTAAAAATAATAAAAAAGAAAATTACCCACTGAATCCCAACAAAAACAACAACCCAAAAAAAGGAATAAAAGGAGCTTACCTCTAAGAGGGGGGGGGGGGGGGGAGACCTCGTGGTCATTTGACAAAAAGAATGGCCTAACGGCGACTGGCTTGACCTTCTTAACTAAAGGATTTTTAAGAAGGGCGAGACTAAAGGCCCCGATAACTCCTAGTAAACCCCTTCTCCTGAAACAAACAGCTGACTGCAGTGTTGCCAACCTAACATAACCTAAAAAAAAAACACAGAAGAGGAGAAGAGACACCATACAAAGGATAAGGACGATACGAGAGTCTGGGCTTTTACCAGAACATAAATTAAGCAAGGAAATAAACAAAATAATTCCAAACAACTTTATTATTACATAAAATTGCCAAGAGTGAAGAATTGGCGTTCTGCGACTTGACGGAGTCCGAAACGGAACTACATGGTCAACCTACTTGCAGCGCCTTGTGCAATTAACCAACAGAAAGCAAACGCAGGACTTCTAACCCCCACATATTTTGACTAATTTTCTGTAAACAAACATGACACAATTTGGTAAACAAATTTTGAACAAAATAACTATTATATAAGATGCACTTTGTGGAAATGTGACTGTAAGAATCAAAGGTAAGGCTAGGATTTCCCACAAAGTCAAAAGTGGCAATTTTGAAATTGCTACAAGTGATTAGCTACAGTGTTATTTAACAGGTGGCACTAAAATACCATTTTATTGAAAATGTGGAGTTACGAGGTTTTCTCCGGAACACGACAAAATTCAGCAGGTCAAGGCCATGACTTATTAGTAGGATCAGTACGATGTAGCAGGATCATTGTTGTTTGCAATAAAAATGGTGGCCAATTTCGTAAATATAATTTTGTTTAAAGCCTTCTTATTTGGCCAGGTGACTTTACTGTTTGTCGCAAATAACGCTATTGACTTGCATTTAATTTTAATGTGCTGTAAGCTGTAGGTTGGGTTTACTTCTTGAAAATAAAACTACAGCACACATGCGACTTCAACGAAATCTTCGACAGAAAGAATGCACACTTATCTTTCTTTATTGTTAGATTGGTTTCCTTTAGTCTCATGAGTACTTTCTCCAAATTCCGCTGTGTTCCTTGGTTGTCTTTCCAGCCACTCCAGGAAAACTGAAACAAAATCCGTATTTTGTAACATATTTTCCATTTCTCTCTGAAAAATACTCGTGGAACATGTTAATCCATATAGCAGTTTTACTACTCTATACAAATCCAGTGTTCCACGGTAAAACTTCACTAGACTAAAAATTTTTTTTATTGATTTTGTCGATGTCGATCATAAAATATTATTGTTGTGCCTTTATCGTACAGGGCGTAAAAAAAAATAGCATTACTGTGTTAGAGCTAGTCCATCCCTGGCATAACAGTTGCCATTTTCAGACAGGGTGGAAAAACTTCTCCAATTAATGAACGACTTATACTATCCGCCAGTACTCCCGAAGCCGTGGCAGGAAGATGCAAAAAAAAACCTTCAAAAAGAGACCATCCCATCCTTCAGAGTCCTTGTTCCCAATTTAACAAAAGATACTCTTAATCTCGTCCAAGTTTGTAGGACTTAGAAAGAAAGACTGAGCCATATTTACGTTACTTAAGTATTGCTTAAAATCGTGATCAGAAGATATTCCACTATTCCAAGCCTTAGCCAAAGAACAATAGAAATCATTAAGCTGATCACTCCACCCGAGTGGCACCGTTTTTTCCTCTCAAATCGTTCAAAATTTTCCAGGTTTATTTTTGTTTATTTTTAGAATTGTTTATTCTATTTCTATAGTGCAATTGCTTGGCAGCTCTTAACAGTTTTTCTGAAAATTTTACGATGGTTGTTAAAAGTATTGAATAAATGCGGCATTGTGTAAAGCAAATTTTCTGATATACCGTCAACTGGGGCTTCCTTGATCAATAAAATTTTAATTTTTGATTGTAGTTAACTAACCAGTTGTGATATTTGGAAACAAAAAAAAGGGAAATATATGCAGTTATATGTTTAATATAAAAACTCTTTAGGCATTCAGTAAACTTTAACGGAAATCAGAAAAAAAAAATAGATCTGATCAAAGTTTTACTGCATTTGGGGCAACTTTGATCATGCCTTTTGCTCTTACAATCAATAAAGCCCCGTTCAATATTAATTTAAAGAAAAAAATTTAAATTCTGTGATAATGAATTTCATAAATAACAGGTTTGTGTCAAAAAAAACAACCAGAAATTAAGAAATACGCTTTCATTTTAATAACTTTAGTTTTCCATAACAAAAATATAAAAACTAACAAACGAAGTATACCTAAACTAGCAATTTTCTTTGTAAGAGATATAAACTAACTATATTTTTTTTAGTCTAAAGGTTAAAAAAAAAGTTGACTCAAAACGAATATAATAAACTTAAACTAGCCATTAATTTGCTTTGTAGCAAACATAGGAACTAAAAAATTGTTATCGGTAGCAAAACGAAAAGGATAAAAAATTGGCAGTTTAGACCTCTACAAAATTTTCAAACTCTTTGAAAACATATTGCCCCCTATGATGTTCTGAGGGTTCTTGTGATCTCATAATTTCAGACTTGCGAACATAACTTTCATCCAAAATGTCACGAAAAACAAAAAAATTGTTCTTTTTGCCCTTTTTAAATCTTAGGAAACTAACATTAAAACGATTGTCGCCTAATATTTTTATTATTTTACCGACAAAATATTTATTAACAAATTTGTATTACCAGTTGTCATTTCAACTTAAATAAAGGTTCCAATTTTTAAGTCTGTATTTCTCAAATTTTTAGTGAATTTAGTTTTGCGGTTTTTGTTATCCTCTTCTTCTTTGTTATATTGCTTTATTTCCTGTTCGTCGTTGTTTTCATCGTTTATAGTCTCTTCGTCTGTTTTATTTCCCATGGTTTCTTCTACTACGTCTGCTGGAACGACGTTTACCATTTTCTTTTTTTGTCTCCTTGTGTTACTTGGACTCCCAAATCACTGTTCTTTTAAGAAACCAATAAGTGGGTTGCTAATGTCAGCTTCTTCATTTTCTTGAACATATCCCGGAATGTTTGATAATACCCTCTTAGGATTATATGGAAAAACTCCAGTCGCTGCAAATCCACTAATAAGGATTCTTTTTATTGCTTCGCCTTTGCCCGCATTATCCATTGCAGTGAAAGTTTGTTGAAGAAGTCTGGGAAATTTTTCTTTAGGCAAGCCACCTATATTTGGGTTTTTTGTTTTCCAAGCACTTAACGTTTTTTGCCAAGCCATTTTCATCGGCCTGAAAAAACTTACATCAAGAGCCTGTGTTAGGTGAGTTAAATGCGGGACCACACACAAAAGCGATATTATTTTCGTCGCAAACACTTAAGAACTTCGGCTGTGAAATGTGCGGCCAAATTATCCCCAATGATGACTTTCTTCCCATCTAGTTTTTTTGCATGTGCTAAGATGCATGTCATAAACCAATCTGTAAAACTGGATGTCTCCATCCAGCCATGATTCGTTCTATTATATCGCGAACCAGTACTGCAATACCTATCTCCGCAACAAGGGCTACCTTTTGGACCATTTTCTGTCCAAGTTTTCCACATCTTGGCAGATTTGTATACTATGTATGGCGGAAGTAGTAGCCTGAAGCCGACCCACAAATCATAATTGTTGTGGCAGATTTGGAAAAATTACATATTTGTTCGGGGTACTTTATACCTCGTCCATAAATTTTAAATTTCTTTCCAGGATCGTCCGCCATATTAGTTTCATCATAGTTAAATAAATGGGATGAAGGGACATTTTCTATTGTTGTTTTTAAATGAGTGAAATATTTTTCCAACGACTCTACGCTGACTGCAGCTCTAGCTCTTTTAATGTTTGCAGCGACCCTTTTGCAAATCTGGGATTTCTAATTAAGAGGTTATCCACCCAATCTACGCCAGGCTTAGTGTCCTTTAGATAAGGTATTACCTTGCCCGGCTTGTCAAGGTAGTTTTTTGCCAATAACTGCATGTTTTCTTTAGACAAGGGATATCCCCAGTCGCCACAGATGGCGGCGCTTTTGACAAGTTGAATTTCTTCTTGCCGAGTGAATAATGTAGGACTTCCAACTGCACGAATGTGGAGTCCTTTGTACTTGTTATACAAATTACCAAATGGAATCCCAAATTGAACTGTTGCTCTTCGTAAACTTACATTTTCATCTGCAATTTTTTTTAACGCTTCTTCGATAACTTTCTCTTTATAATTTTTATAGTTTCTGACCCCCAAAGTTCTTTGATATTTTCGCACCATATTTCTGGAAGATAAAAAAAGTATTGTAGGTACCTACCGACCTTTTATTTAAACCACACCGGGTAACTTTCATCATGATCAAAGTTGTCCCATAAGAGGCGATCAAAGTTATCCCACGAAGCATTTAGAAAGCTGGAGGGATTGATTATTACCTTGGAACAATTTTAAAAAAGGTATTTACATCTTAGATACATCAGATTTCACATAAAGTAATAAAGATTGACCCATGACAAAACACTGACGCTGTGTACTAGAAATTTCTGAAGCTCTATAAAATATATAAACGCTAAAAGTAAACTTTCTTACCTTGTAATACGAGAAGCGCGGCAAAACACATCACCAAGTATCCACTATCATGCCCGTGTGACAATTAAAAAACATATGATGTATTCAAACGCGCCTCTGAATAAGCGCCTTTTATTTTACAGATTCTGTGCGATACTCGCGGCCACATCTTCCCAATTCTCAATAACACCAATAAATAATACTGTCGGAATTTTCTTCCATGAAGAAAGAACACGATATTTTAAAGAACGATAAAATTTTAAAGAACCTGCTAGATAACTTCTTTTCTCAGGACATACCCTCACCTAGGATAATAGCGTTTAAAGGAGAAGTGCAGACACACGTCAGCCTACTTGGACAAATTTCTGACTCAGTTACTCTCAAATACAAAGATGTAATGGCTGATACACAGAAGTACTCCTATAATAGGAGAAGATGTGGACTAATTAATGGAATGGGAACAATGTAGAAATCAATATCCGGCAATTTAGATGCTTCAGACGGTGAATATTTTAATGATTGCATAGAGAAAATCGGTCTAGATGAGCGACAAATTGAAATCCTAATGAAAAATCAAATATCTTTGACGAAATCGGTGACTAAAAGCTTCAGTTCAACTATACAAAAACTAGCAATCGACGAAAAAACTTTTAATGAAAACATAGAAAACATTCAAAGCCCAATAATTAACATTTCGGACGACTTTCTATGACGCCAAAATAGACTTTCTTAACCTATGCGAATCCCTGATAGAAAGTTACTCGTTCATAGAAAACTTTCTTAATGATATCTTAAATGCTATAACGTTTGCTCGCCTCAAAATATTACATAGCTCTATTATTACTCCACTAGATCTGATCGAGTCACTCAAACAAATCTGTCAATATCTGCATAAAAATAACTTACCACTTCCGGTCTACTCTTCCAGTATTGCCAAATACATCGATATCATTGAACTAGAGGCATACCAATCAGGCTCTCAAGTAGTGTTCGTTCTTAAAATCCCTCTGGTTGAGCCCAAAACTTACACCATGTACCGTCTTCACCCGATTCCAATATCAGACCACCAAACAGGGTTCCACCACATCAAATGCAATGAGAGACGATAAATCAATGCTGTACATCGCACTTTAAAGTCTTGAGAGCTGTAAATTTCTTGGTTTGAGCCAAAAAAGCTGTTCCGAGATGCTCCCACATCCAATCGACATCGAAGCGCAGCTCCTAAAGCAGTCAACCCAATCACTACCAAGGACATGCCAATCAAATCTGCTGATGGTAACAGAATACAACGTCCAAAAAATTGACCTCAACCTCTTGTTCATTGCCGAATCAGATCCACTTTCTATCACAGTTGAATGCGATGGAAGACAAATAATCACGAAGATAGTGCAAGTTAACACCCTCCTACGGCTTCGGCCAGCCTGCAGCGCCTTCATCGGCAGTACTAGAGTCCATAGTAAATACCTGATGGACGTCTATCAAAACATCACCTACAGAATTACGAATGAGAGTTGCAGCACGTGGCTACATCTCGTGGCAACCACACGTATCAACCCAACCAGGACAGCGAGAAGGATAAGGGACAACTCTATACACGAACTTATTTTAAGTTTGTGTTTTTTAATCACCTACAGAAGCCTACCCATTGAGATCCCGTATAAATGCTGCGAAAACTTTCCAAAGAAGTCGTCACTACCGGACCTAAAACCCTTGAAACTGAGCAAACTTGGCAGTGATGATCTCAACATCGCCCAACACAAACTTGACCAGTATTCGGAGGAATTGGACAAAATAATTTCCCAGCCATTTATAGATAAACACTTGTCTTAATTTACCATAGTAACTATAACCGTAATTATTGTCCTGCTTACTACCTACTTCACGTGCCAATGTCGACGCAGAAGAATACCAATGATCAACATGCATCTTTCCAACGATGATTCCCCTCCAAGGCCAAAGCCAAAGAACCGGAAGACCGTATCCAGCCTTTGCAGTATACTTCAGAAGCGAAGACCTACCATTCATCCAGAAGATTCCATTTATGAAGAAGAAATAAAACTCCATTAGTCCCAAAAGTTGTCGCTTGGGGCATAGCATCAACTTTAAAAAAAAAGGGGAGTTGTTATATGCGATTTAATAACGAACGAATATTTGCATCAAGCGCGTGTTCTATTTCGCATTGTCAACTTAACCCGTGTATTCCAAGAAGCAGCGTTGATAAGTTTGTGTAATTAAAATAATAATTTTTTTAAAAAGTTAAGTAGAGTTTTAGTGATATAACATATACAGTGTGCGTTCAAAGTCCCCCCCCCCTGTTAATTTTTGATTAGCAAATGTGATAATAATGAAATTTTGGTACGTTTAATAAGAACTAAAATACTACTTTTGTAGTATAAATTCTGGGCTCAGTTTTAAAGATGGTGACAGGGCGCCATTTTAAATAAAATTTTTAAATGGCAGATGGGGTCAAGTTATACCTCGTTGGAAAGGTATTTTCAATCTATGAACGATCCCCAAGTTTGAAAAGATTTTATCGATTCATTTCAAAATGGCGGCCACTTTTGCCAGTGTGGGTTTAATTTGATTTCTAAGCAATGAAACTGTGAATGAGTTCAGATCTTGCCGCATTTTGATGAATATTAGCTGCAGCTATGAAACTTACTTCCACCCTTTCTTGTTTTCGAGGGTGGAGAAAACCAAAAAAATTGTCAAAACCTTTTTTATCCCCGAAACCACCCTTTTTCGCAATTTCTTTGTGGTAATGCGTGTTTGGAGGGAACGATAGAGATTTTCATGCGAGTTAAGACACAATGAAAGGGCAATGATAGGGTCAGGGCTACAACAACCCTTAGCCCAGGGCCAAGGAAACTAACCTCTCATTACCCTTTCCATGTCTCGTATAATCATGTAACCCTCTTAACAATCCCAATCATATCCCTCTAATCACTCATATCCACTAAAAAGCGGGGCAAAAGGGTGGTTTTTGCCCGTTTCCGGGGGTTGTGGGGGGTAAAAAGAATAGTGACTCTTTTTTTGTGTTCCACACCCTCGAAGACAGGAGAAGAAGTAGGTAGGTTTCGTAGCTGCCATTTCATTGCAATAGATCATATTTTTTTTATTTGGAATGCAAAGTAGGCATTGCTTCTTCACAAAACACTGTCTTGTTTTGACCTGTCAAATAAGTATTTGTCAGTAAGTTGTGTAGCTTATATTACTGTGGTCGTTAAAGTTAACTATTTAATTGATTGCAAATGTTTCGTCCGATGGAAGATAAAATAGAGGCAGTTTTGATTTTAGGGGAGGCGCAACGTAGCATGCTGCTGAGCGCATTTTTAATGAACGTTTTCCTGATTGCCCAATTTCAAGGAAATATTTGCGGGAATTAATTCAAAAGTTCAAAAATCTGGAAGTGTTGGAAATGTTAAAAGAAGTGGACGGCCCTCACTAGAAGAAAAAAAACAGATTCAGATAGTGGCTGAAATGATTGTTAATCCAATGCAGCCGACATCGCTTGTAGCTAAATGCTAATTAAGTACTAAAAGTGTTCAGAGAGTAATTAAACGTTCTAAATTTCATCCCTACAAATTGAAAATGTTACACGACTTAACAGAAGATGATCCGGATCGTAGACTAGAGCTTTGTGAATTAATGGGTGCAAGATTGAACCGTTACCCAAATTACCCTAAATGTATTTGTTTTAGTAATAAGTGTACTTTCTTTCTAAACGGAAAAGTTAACCGTCAAAATGTTCGGTATTGGAGCGATATAAATCCTCATATTTACAGGAAATGTAATACCCAGTTCCCTCAGAAACTTTACGTTTGGGCAGGTATTTTGGGAAACCATATTATTGGGCCACTTTTTATACAGGGAAATTTAACTGGACCGGTGTATCTGGATATGATTGAAAATACCGTAGAACATTTGATTCTGGAGTCTGTTAAGTAAAATCCTAATGAATTTGGTGATATGCCTATAATATTTTAATAAGATGGAGCTCCGCCACATTATAGTAGAGATGTTAAGAACTACCTTCATCAGCACCACTGTCCCGGGCGCTAGATTGGTCGTCGTGGTGCTGTCGAATGGCCTGCTCGCTCACCGGACTT
The DNA here is from genome assembly GCA_963920685.1 of Polydrusus tereticollis. Taxonomy (NCBI): domain Eukaryota; kingdom Metazoa; phylum Arthropoda; class Insecta; order Coleoptera; family Curculionidae; genus Polydrusus; species Polydrusus tereticollis. The sequence goes on from OY987335.1 coordinate 59,799,906, forward strand.
AACCCTTATGAACTTTTTTGTGGGGATTTATTAAGTCCAAAGTAGTCATAACCCAGCCGCAGTCATTAGACGATTTGCGCCAGAGAATAATTCAAAGAAGAATTTCACGATAGGCTATACATCTGCCAAGAAGTGAATGGTGAACATTTTGAGCATCTTAAGTAGTGTTTGTATTTTTGGTAGCTTTTTTATTGCTATAAAATACTAAAAATATCGCCTAGCCGCCTGTAGGTTCCTTTACTATTGCTTAAAAATCAAATTAACCCACATTAACAAAAGTGGCTGCCATAGACTGAAAATACCTTTCCAACAAGGTATCACTCGACCCCATCTGCCATTTAAAAATTTTATTGAAAATGGTGCCCTGCCGCCATTTTGAAAAACTGAGACCAGAATTTATACTAAAATGGTAGTATTTTAGTTATTATTAAACGTACTAAAATTTCATTATTCTCACATTTGTTAATCAAAAAGATTAATTGTAACCGGAGATTGTAACATAAACTTTTAAGTGGACAGTGTATACAAAACTGCTATAACTGATAATGTTGACTCTTTTAATTTAAATCCAGTCTTTAATGAACCGACAAGAATCTCCGCCACTTCTGCTACCGCTATAGATTACATTTCTACAAATTTTAAGTACTAATTACTTAGTCATTATGTTGCAGATAAGGGCCTCTTCGATCATTCTTCCGCATGTGAGTGAATCCCTAAACAGTACCTATTCCTCTAGATCCTGTTCTAAGAAAAACAAGGATACTTTCAAAAATGTTCTTATTTCTGAAACTTGGGTCGAATTGTACGGCGAAAGTGGTAATATAGATAACAAATTTGAACTATTTATTAGAACACTAAATTATTACTTTAATATAAGTTTTCGGTAATAAAGAAAAAACACACAACTTTCAAAATAATAAACAATGGCTAACACTTGGTTTCAAAACATCTTCAAAAACTCTTAAAAAACTACACTTGAAACAGGGTTTAAATAAATACTTATACACGCCGTTAATAAGACTTGCTAAAAGAAAATACTATGACAACAATAGTATATTATTAACCAAGGTTTAGACAGCCATCATTATTGCCCGAGCGGCGAGTTTAAATCACGAGGAGCGAAGCGACGAGGGATTTAAGACGCGAGGGCTATAATAAGCTGTCTAAACCGTGGTTAATATATTATTTTTTCCACTACTACAAACTTTTATATGAGATTTATCTTTATAGTATTAATAATTATAAAAAATTATAGGTAGGTATAAGTATATTTTTTAATCAAGTTACCTGCGCTTTGGAATTGGCAAAATATTTTGTTGTTTTGTCAGGTGGCTTTGTCAATGTCAATTTGTGTTCATTTGTGTCATCAGATTTCACGAGTTTTGCGTTTTTTTAAAAAATGAGCGAAGAAAATGTTAGTGATAATATTATGTGTACACCTCCCGAATTAAGGATGGAAGCAGAAAAAATGTTGATTGTATCGATATTTTACAATATCAAGTAATCTAATATGTATTGATAATTATCTGGTTGCCTAACCACAATGAATTGATGTTGTAGAATTAAAAAATCAAGTTACCTGCGTTCAAACAAAATTCGGTTAAGGTCAAAGACCGGTCAATAATGGATTTCAATGGCTTATTATTGACCATGGTCAATAATGACTTATAAGGTAGAGAAAAACGATTTCTAGCGTTAATAATCGGTCAATAATGGCGATGTTATAGGTTAGTAGTGGAAAAAGTATATTATGTTAAAAATAAATCAAAAACTGTCTGGAACTTGATCAAGTAATCTATAAAAAAACAAACAATCTGAGTATTCAAAAGAATAATGTTGAATAAAAAAATCCACAAGATATAGCTTAACACTTTAATTCCTATTTCATTAATATTCCACCACAACTTTAAAATGGGCATGCAAATTCTATAAATCTCAGTCAATCTAATTACGTAAGACCCCATTAATCAATATATCTGTATAAAGTGTCTGACAAAGAGGTGACTGAAAGTATCAATGAACTGAAAAATTCAAACTTTGTGGCCCTGATGGATTTTCATCGACGCTCGTTAAGTTTTGTTTGAGATATCAAGTCATGTTTTTTTAAAAATGAAAATCATAAAGATATCGGAAGCGATCGTCCCATTTCACTTTTGTGTTTTTTTTTTTTAAATTTTTGAAAAAAGTAAAACCTCTGTTCGCGACCGCCTCTATAAAGTGACCACCTGCGTTAAACGACCGGTTATGAATTCCCCATATTTAAAAATGGAAATCCTATTATTTTTTACTCCTGTTAACCGATTTATCTGCTAAACGACTGTGGGCACTCATCATCGGAATTTTCAGTAAACATGAATGCTAAAAACACCCTCCATTAGGGGCAGTCAAACCCGACCCGACAATTCTTAAGAAATATCCGTTGACCTATCTTGACCTTTGTACCTTTAACGTAAAGTGTCTACCTGTTTGATAAACTCGTGAGTATACAATATATACCTACGATGGGAGGTCATGGTCAGACGACCCGATCTGGTAAGGGTTCAACATCAACTAGTCTGGAGGAGGAAGCGTTGGAACAACTCATCACTAAGGTCTGTAGTAATTTCGTTAAACAGCTAGAGAAAAACTTGATGATAGAATGGTAAAATTAGAAAATCGGCTTTCTCAGGTTTGTGAGTCATTCAAGCAAATCAAAACGGATGTGGCCCAAAATGCTAAAGGTATTTACGAACTACAGAGCAGGGTGGACATGTTGGAACAGGAGAGAAAGCGTAACTCTTTACGGTTCTCTGGCTTTCCAGAGAACGCTGGCGAAAACCTGACTAACGTAATAGTTAAATTTATAAAAAAAGATCTTAACGTGTCTTGTGAGGAAAGTGATCTCCACTCAGTATTTGGTATTGGTCCAGTAGTGCAAGAAAAGTCGCGCACAATCATTGTAAATTTTATTGCCAATATAAAAAGAGACTCCGTTTTTGTGTCTAAAAAAGTCTTGAAGGGAACGCGGTTTGCAGTTTACGAGGACCTAACTTCTAAGCAGTATGATTTGCTAAAGCTGGTTAAAAAAAAATATGGTAATACCAAGGCTTGGTCTTCAAGGGGTAAGGTATTTTATTGGGATGCTGTGTTGAACAAGAAAGTGTTGGTAAACTCTAAAGATGACTTATAAGTGTCTAAAATCAGTCCCACGATTTTATCTTGTTGAAAGTGCTTATATTACTACCTCGTGCATTTTAAGGTATTTTGTTGAACACAAAAAAAACAAAACTCTTATCTTTCGTTAAGTGTTCCCCAGAATGAATATTTATTTTATTTTCTTGCATATGTTTCTTTCAGCTCTGGTATTTTCTTCTTTTAATAAAATATGGTATTGTTTGAATGAACATTTAATAAAAATATTATTGATTATTATGGAACTGTTTTGTTTCTAGTGGTAATCTGGTAGCATGTTCTGTATTATAAATAAGAATAATCTTTCTATTTTGGTAGGTATATACTTACATCTTTACATTGTTCAGTAATGATCACTATTGAGATTAAAAACTTAGATGAATACATAATATTGTGATTCCTGCCTATTTTATTCACAAGATCTAGGTTGATGAACCCCAATTTTGATTTTTCTGTAATAAATTTATATCCTTGCTGTTTATTTATTTATTTTTATTTTATTTTTATTGTATTTATTCTTTTTTTCTTTTTTTCGTTACGGAGCATAGGCTTGCGCACAGCTCAAAAGCTTTTTAGAATTTCATGGTAAAAGAAATAATTTCTGGTATTTTTATGATTATTAATATTAGGTTGATATTAGTATATAAATTGGATTGTTTTATGGGATTATGGCGGGGTATGGACCGGTACGTGTGCGGGGGGGATGGGGGGTTCGAGTGTGGGGATGATGGAGGATAATCATGGTGGTATGCGAGCAGTTATCCAGCATGGTGGTCTTGCTAATGAAAAATTTAATAATATTAACAATTTTATGGTCGCACATCTTAATATACGTTCATTGAATACTGGCTTTGACGAGTTTGTTAATTATGTAATTGATTATGGTTTTGACTTACTAGGTTTGTCTGAAACCTGGTTGTCATCCGATTATGAGAACTGTAATTTTAAAATCCCAGGATACAATTTTGTGAGAAAAGATAGAGCTACTAGAGGAGGTGGGGTGGGTTTTTATGTTGGAAAAAAGTATAAATTTAAACTGGTTGATTTTAATATTGCCACACCTGACTGTGAGTATATAAGTATTAATCTTTCTCTTAATAATAAAAATATGCTGTTCACAAATATTTATCGGCCTCCCTCCTCCAATATCAACAATTTTACTGACTGGCTGGAAAATTTTTTTGCATTGACTGTACCATTCTATGATCATGTTATATTTACGGGAGACCTGAACATAGACCTTTTAAAAGATTATTCTCCTAAAACTAACCTTGAAAAACTAATTGACACTTTTAATTTAAAGCAATTAATTAAAGACCCAACACGAATAAATATCTCTAGTAATAGTAGTTCTCTCATTGATATTATTATAACAAACAACAATTTGGATGTTAAGGAAAATGCTTCTATCATTATATCGGAGGAGGTGTCCGATCATAACTTAGTTTATTCGATTGTAAATTTACCCAAAAGTCAAAATAGATATAAATTAATTCAATTTCGAGATTACAATAACATAAATTTTGCAGATTTTGAAAATGATGCCCAACAATTACAGTGGGATCAAATATATTATTCTCAAGATATCAACAATAAACTTAAGATTTTTAATGACAATATTTTGTTTTTAATTGACAAATATGCACCTATGCAGCAGAGAAGAATCAAAGAAAAACCTTTTACACCGTGGATTACTAATAATATTAAGCTTTTAATGAAATTAAGAGATAAAGCTCATAGGAAATACCTGAAGCAAAAAACAGAAGGACACCTCCAGTATTATAGACAAATTAGAAATTTTACTAAACACGCTATTACTAGGGAAAAAATATCATATTTTAATTTAATGTCTCAAAAAAATGGAAAGGACTTTTGGACTCATGCTAATAGATTAAATTTAACTCGCGACAAAAATTTTAGCTTGCCTGAGGAGTTTTCTGATGCAACAATTCTCAATAACTATTTTGCAAGTTGTAACGCTGTATTAGACTCTACATCAGAGGAAAAAATAGAATTTTATAAATTAAGTAGGCATAAAAATGCAACATCACAACTGAATTTTAAATTGTTGGATGAGTTAGATTTCAAAAAACTCCTAAACACCATAAATACGAATGCTATCGGTGAGGATTCATTGTCAATAAGAGACGTAAGATTTTGTCTACCTTTTTGTCTAAAGCCACTATTAAACATAATAAATAGTTGTATTCTAGAGAATTTTTATCCTACACTATGGAAACGGGCAATCATAAATCCATTAGGTAAAATTTCTAATCCCAAAGAACTTAAAGACTTAAGACCTATTAGTATCCTGCCAGTAGTATCCAAAATAATAGAAAAACATATCTATCAAGAATTATGTGGCTTTGCTAACTCAATTAAAGTAATTCCAGATTGTCAATCAGGTTTTCGTAAGAATTTTAGTACAACTACTAGTCTTGTTCATCTCCTTAATGAAGTCCGGTTAAATATAGAAAGAAAAGAGCACACATGTTTAGGTTTACTAGATTTTAGTAAGGCTTTCGACACTATAAATCACAAAATGTTATTGGCTAAGCTTCACTACTTCGGACTATCACCTAATGCAGTAAAATTTTTTGAATCATATCTCCATGATCGAGCTCACTGTGTTATTCTAAAATCAGAATCTACTACACAAAAGTCCAGTTACATACCAATGAGAACAGGAGTACCACAGGGTTCCATCTTAGGGCCTTTGTTATTTTCTTTATATGTTGCGGATATGATTGACATTTTAAAATACACAAAACTACAGCAATATGCTGACGATTCACAGTTATATATATCTTTTCCCACTCAAAATTTGCAGACTGCTCAAGTACAATTTAATGAGGATTTGGTGAGTGTCAACTCCTATGCAGAAGAACATAATTTAAAGTTGAATGCTGCTAAGTCTTGCATTATTTTTTTCAGTAATAATAACAATGCTCTTTCCTTCATCTCCGATAATTTTCACATAAATATTAGCAATGACCCCTTACCATTGGTTAAGGAGGCAAGGAATTTGGGTATTTATTTTGATACTGGTCTCACATTTCAGGCACATGTAAAAAATAAACTTAAAATTGCGTACATGCGCTTGAAAAAATTGTACCATCTCAAACATTGTCTTCCCTCTAAGACTAAATATTATCTGTGTAATACACTTGTTTTGTCTTTATTTGACTATGGAGATGTAGTATATGGCGACTCATTGACAGAAAAAATATCTTACTCTATACAAAAGATTCAGAATTCTTGTATGCGATATTCATTTAATATTCCTTTTAGAAAACATATAACTCCCTATCTAAATGACAATTATATTTTAAATATGAGAAACCGCAGAAAATACCATATGTGTCAATTTGTGTTTCGACTGTTAAAAAATGGAGAACCTTCATATTTAAGATCAAATTTTCAGTCATATAATCACCCTCATCAGACAAGAAATTTGAATTACTTTAGAATACCTCAGCATCGTACAGCAAATTTTCAAAAATCATTTAGTTTTAAAGCAGTTCAAACTTGGAATAGCTTACCTAATAACGTTAAAGATTTTTCCCCTATTAAATTTAGGGATTATATAAAAAAACATCTTTTAGAGACCCAGAGAAGTGAAGTTTAGCCACCTTTTATTTATCTATTTTTTTTTTTTTGTTGTATTCCCGCATATGCTTAGAGTATATAAATACTATGTTACTACCTTGCTGGGCTGCTTGCACCTATTTATTTATTTTTATATATATTTTTTTTAATATCTACCCTCCTTCCCCTCTTCTCTTCCCTGCCCCTGGGTCGGTCCTCGCGTCGCCATACCAATGAACCAATGTACCAATGTACCAATGAATTATTTGATATTTTCTTTTTTTAGTTTTAGTTCAAGGGCTTTACCACACAGGCACAGTTCTTCTGTGCTTTGTGCTATCGGTTTTTATAATCGCGGTATTGCCCTATTTACCCGTAGTATTAAGAAATATGTATGAATTTGAATATCCTGTCACATATGTTTATTGGGTAAATAAATTATTTTTGAGTTTGAGTTTGAGTTTGAAATATAGGTACAGGGTATTTCCTCATATTTTGACACCTTCAAGCAACTTCGTTAGTCAAGATAATAAAAAAATCAAGCGAAAATTGTAGGGATTCATCCAAACTGTCAAAATTTGCTGCTTAAAGAAATAATTGAGCATCACGGATGCATATTTTGACTTCTTGTAAATCTTTTCAAATGGAAAACCCTATACAGTGCGTCCATAAAGTCTTGCACAAATTCATTTAAAATTCAGGTATTTACTTTTTAAAAACGCTCGGACACGTCAATTAGTACTTTTGTTTGCGCATTTTTTAACGTAAAATGTTTTTATACAGGGTGTCGCACGTATGAGGTATGAGGTCATCAATAAATGTGTTTAAAATAAATTTTCAAACGTCAATATTTCAGAAACCGTGATTTCCAGAGGTGTTAAGTGTTCATCATAGAATTCAAAATTGATATAATATACAGGGTGTTCCATTAAAAAAAATCCTTGATGACCTCATACCTCATACGGGCGACACCCTGTATAAAAACATTTTACGTTAAAAAATGCGCAAACAAAAGTACTAATTGACGTGTCCGAGCGTTTTTAAAAAAAGTAAGCCCCTGAATTTTAAATGAATTTGTGCAAGACTTTATGGACGCAGTGTATATAGAATTGAATAGTTTAAAATTGGCGTTTCAAAAATATTTAACTTGCCTATCTATTATATTATAAAATAAATAACAGTGACCATGGAAAAAAACGAAATAATAATAACAGATAAAATAAAATAATTTAATTTAAGTGCTTTCTTTATATTCTTTATGCCCACCTTTATTATTTAGACACTCTGTGTGATCATCTTCTATTTTACCGACAGCATTCATAATAAAATGGGGACTTTCCTCGCTCAAATAATTTACGCAGTTTATTATTTTAAATATTAACTCTTCTAAAGATGCACTTCGTTTTTCAAGTAGGTACCAAAAAAAAAAATTGATAAATCATGGCTATTCGGTGGCTATACAATAACTACCTATAGGGATAGGGATATCGATTCTCGAAAAAATCACGGACAACCGAGACATTATGGGGTGGAGCATCATCTTGCTGCCATCAAATTATCTGATGATAATGACGAAAAGGTAAATTTTAAAATACCGCACCACACATGAGCTGATCTTCTACCCTGGAGTTTAATTTTACACATCCCACGAGGCTTTTCTAATGCCTATAAATTATTGTTTTTCCTGTTAAACACCCCAGCCCTAGTAAAAGTAGCTTCATCGCTCAATAATATCTTTTTGAAAAATTCGTTATCAGTTAATTTTTGTTGTAGCATGTATCTGCAAAAATTTTGCCTACTAACTCTTTGTTCCACCGTCAACTTCTGAACAGGTAAAATTTTATATGGATGATATTAATATTTAGGAGAAGGGTAGTACTAATGTTCTTTTTAAATATTTACTGGCATCTTCATTAGAAAAAGTCGGATTTTCGACAAGAATACTTTTAAGCTGATTTTACAAAAATAAATCTTAATAAGTTATTTACCTTCAAAATATAAAAAAAAAATATTTCTAATTCTAATTCTTCCTCCTCATTTATCCTTGCAGATCTTTTTTTCCTTAGCAAATTTCTGTGACTCCTACATTTTTTTGTTGTAGAATGTACCATTGCAATAAAAAAAAAGTAGTACAACAAAATATAATTTAATCTGCTGGTCTATTATAAAATATTTTCTTTCAAACTGATAACTCAGTGTCACCAGAATTCTTGTGTCAGTGTCATGTAATTTTTAAAAAATGCCTTTAACTTCAGAGCAAAAATCGATCATATTTACGAGATTAAGGGATGGGGTTCCCATAAGGGACATTGCAGGCGCATTAGGGATAAACAAAAAAACAGTGTTGTTGGCTAAATCCAAAATTCGAGAACATGGAAGTATTGTGAGAAACCCAGGTTCTGGTCGCCCAAAAGTTTCCACCGATGACGAAGATACAACTTTAATTAATTATTTAAGGGACAACCCATTCGGGACCGCTATTAAGGCTAAAGAAGAAACCCATTTTCCTGGATCTTCAATTACAGCTCGAAGAAGAATTCGGGGGTCTGAACTCAAAAATAGGTGTTCTGCAAACAAAATATATTTAACAGAACTAAATAAGCAAAGACGAGTACAATTTGCTCACGAATACCAAAACCAACTGTGGGAGTCTGTAGTTTTTTCAGATGAGAAAACGTTCCAGTCCTGTAACAATGGAAAAGTCCGAGTATATAGACCCATAAACACAAGGTATGATGAAAGATATACGCACAAGACAAATCAAAGTGGACGTTTTTCCGTAAATGTGTGGGGTTGGATTAGTGCTAGAGGCCCAGGAGTTTGTCAATTTGTGCAAGGGCGGCTAACTGCAGGAACATATTGCAACATATTAAATAATGTTATGGTGCCATCGGTTGAAGCCATATTCGGTGATCAAAATTATATTTTCCAACAAGATAATGCTCCCATTCATACTGCCCGCATAGTAAAAGATTACTTTCGACAAAATAACATCCAAGTTTTACCATGGCCTTCGAAGAGCCCCGACCTCAATCCCATAGAAAATGTCTGGGGAGAAATGACCAAGTTCATGTATAAACATGACTTTCATCCAAGAAATGAAGAAGAACTGCGCCAGGGGATAAACGCAGCATGGGATAATATAACCCAAGAGTATACAAGAAGCTTAGTCTTAAGTATGCCGCGTCGGTTACAAAAAGTAATTGAAAACAACGGCGCAATGACTAAATATTAAACAGCTGCTTTTAAGTATATATTATTTTAGGATGTTGCATTTAGAAATGTTTACTTTTGGTTAAGATTTTGTATTTTTACTGTTTTTCCACTTTTGGCTTTTGTTGTTTTTGGATTTTTTTTATATTCAATATATAAATCGATAGTTGTTATACATACTCTATTATTTTATTTAAAAACTTGAAAAATTGCCCATTTTTAAAAAGTAGGTAAATTTTTTAAAGCACCTTTATTACAATACTTTTATTTCGCCACGTATATAGTAGATTACCAAATTCATGGTAACGCCTAAAAAGTTAGGTGGCATAATTATATTGTTTTCATAGTGACGACGATATCCACTTCTCGATATCCTTATAGACCAAGAGTTCTATCTGGGACTACTAATTCTTGTACTACTTTTTTTTATCGCAATGGTACCTCTTGAAGGTGCAAAACCCGATAATCAGCTTGCATTTTTTTTATTCTTATAAAGTAATAAGTTATGTCCGTCTTTTTCTCTTCGGAATAACCCATTTTTCGACTTACTATTATTCATGCCATCAGTAATGTCATTTTTTCAACGCTTTGTTTTTCCATGGCCACTGTGATTTATTTCATAATATAATAAATTCATCATTTTTTGATCTTTCATTGCCAATATTTCAACAATGACAAAGCGATTACAGACAAGTTATATATATTTTTGAAAAGGCAATTTTAAGCTCTACACAATAAAAAAAAATTAAAATAAGTGAAAATATTGTTTCTTACGGCAGCAAATTCTGAAGGCTTGGATGAATCTCTACAATTTTCGTTTAAAAAGTGTTTTTTCTATCTTGAATAGCAAAGTTGCTAGAAGCTGTCAAGATATGAGGAAACACCCTGTACATACACTAATTACTTTATTACAGGCGAATCCATTCAATTTGCTTTAAAGGCTGATAAATCGGTTGTTAACATTAATTTTGTTTTGAACAGTTTTTGTGTGTTTTAGGAAACTGGCTGAAAAATCTAAAGCGGATAAGACTCCAAGTGACTATGTTGCTTCAAAATAAAGCAAAAGTTAGAAATTTGTTTCAAAAAGGTGGCAATGGTGAAAAAAAGCTCCCGAATCTGCTCAATGACTAGGACTAGATAACTTCAAGGCATCAAATGGATGGTTAGAAAAATTCCGTCGTTGGCACGATATTACCTTCAAGAAAATATGTGGCGAATCAGCCGATATCAATATCGAGGACCTAACTGCTTGGAAAGAAAGGCTATTGACCATTTTAAAGGATTATACCCCAAGGGACGTAATTAATGCAGATGAGACAGGTCTCTACTATCGTGCATTGCCAACAAAAACATATGCATTGAAAGATGACAAGTGTACTGAAAAAAAAAAACAGCAAAACAACGATTTACAATTCTGTTTTGAGTAAATATGGAAGGTGAGAAGAAAGAGCCACTTATAATAGGCAAAAGCAAAAATCCTCGATGTTTTAAGGGCGCACATATCGATAAGCTACCTCTCCAATGGGTCTCGAACAAAAAAGCGGGGATGACAGCAGACATCGTGACAACATGGCTTCACAGATTTGATACCAAGTTGAAGAAGCAAAATAGAAGAGTGGTATTGTTTCTGGATAATGCAACGTCTCATCCCAAAATTACACTGGATAATGTCAAAACTTATTTTTCTTTCACCCAATACTACCTCACAATACCAACGTTTGGACCAAGGTATCAGTAAGAATTTTAAAGTGCTTTACAGAAGCTACCTTATTAAGAGGCTTTTAACATGTTGTCCTCTTCAAGAAATCGAAAATAATATTACCATAACCAACGCCTTGATATGGGTTTCGGTGGCCTGGCGCAATTTGTCCCCAGTGACAATAAAAAAATGCTTTATGAAAGCCGGATTTATGTGTAATACAGATAATATTGACGACTAGATGATAATATTCCGCACGCACAACTGTTTCCTAACATTAAGGACACATTTGTGAATTTAAAACAATTTGCCTCTATTGATAACGATTTGCTAACAGAAAGTGCAGAATTGACTATCATCGAGTATATCTGAAGCCTGCGCAAGTTTGAGAGCCTTAGAAAACTCTTTTAACAATGTTAACAATTTTGACAAGTTTACAAATATTTCTCAATTGCTATTAAAATATAAATCTGAGTTTTATAAAAATAAAATAAAAAATATGAAGCAATCATAAAATAAAAATTGTAAAGCGAACATACAGTACATTGTATAATATATGTATGTTAGTATGCGCGTATATACATATTGGTAAATTGGTTTAATTTCATTTAATTTTAGTTCTGATAAATTTAAACAAAAATATTTAAAATTATTTACGCATATGTAGATATCTACTTATTAATAAACAAACACTGTAAAATTCAGACCAGTTGTTTTAATTTTTCTCTATTAACCGACCACCCTGACTAACCTGAACTAACCTGAACCAACATTTGATTCCCCGAGGGTAGTCTCTATCAAGAGATTTTACTGTACTATAAAACGCATTGTAAGTTTTCTTGATTTTCACAACCTTACATCTAATACTCAGCACGGTTTTCGTGGTAAAAAATCAACTTACAGCACTTTGCTCAATCTTGGATAAAATTTATAGACATATAGATGTGAATGATAAGGTGATGGCGCTGTTCGTGGACCTATCCAAGGACTGCGTAGATCACGAACTTCTTTTAGAAAAGGTTTAATTATATGGCATTCGCGGGAATTGTTACCTATTAAAATGTTACTTAGAAAATCGTAAACAATATGCCCTTTTTGGGGAGCAAGGTCTGCGGAGGCGAATGTCAAGGTTGGTGTTCCACAGGTTAGTGTTCTTAGCCCATTGCTGTTCCTCATGTACACAAATAATATTTCTCGTTACTTGTCAGTATATCACTGTGAGTTTGCGGATGACATAACATTGTTGTCATGTCACAGCAATGAGTTGGAAATAATAAATCAACTGACACATAATTTAAACATGTTAAAATATTACTTTTATCATAACAAAGTATAGCTTAATCAAAACAAAACTTTTACTTTGTAATTTCATCCATATGCTGCATACTTTACAAAGAGTCAGCTTACTTATCTGAATCATACATCTACTGAACAGGTTCCTACTTTTAAATTACTGGGTATCCACATTGACTTATTGTTAAATTGGTAGGAGCATGTCAGTTATGTGTGCAAAAATTGTGCTAGTAATTGTCTTGCTTTATATCGCTTGAGGCAGATCTTAATTAAGAGTATCACTAAAATGTTCTATTTTGCTCATTTTGAGTTCATCATTCGATATGGTATCATTCTCTGGGGTGGTTCATCTGCAGCACGGCGTGTATTCTTAATGCAAAAGAGAGCGATTCGGTCTATGTTCGGTCTTGGTTTTAGGGAATTATGCAAACAAACATTCATAAATGAATTTATCACGACCTTACCTTCAATTTTCATTTTGAAAATTCTTAAATTTGTTAGACAAAATATTTCAGAATTTAAAACTCAAAATATGTACCACTGTTACGATACCAGATTTGGCAGTGATTTACAGCATCACCTCTATAGACTTGAATTATATAAATCTAATTCTTTTTTAAATTTTTTACGGTATGTTTTTCAACTATAAAGTAATTTAATTTATGTATATATTATTATATGTATTATGTTAAATATGTTGACCTGTCCTATATCCTATGTGTTATCTCTTTCGGATTAATAAATTTAATTTAATTTCATTATGTTTCATTTCATTTCGATAAAAATATTTTATTAGGAACACAACGACTTCGCATAGTTTTAAGATTTGACTGCCCAAAGTGCCTAAAATTTAACACACACACAAATTACTTAAAAATTCAATAGAGGATAAGGAAGAGATAATAAAAAGCAAAGATGAAATAATTTTACTCTTACGACAGAAGATACACGAGTTGGAATTCAAACAAAACAACAATGATGATCATATTCTCTTTAGCGACATATTAAGAAAAAATGATACCAAAAAAGAAAACAAACAAATTAATATTCCTAACCTTATAATAAGACCTAAAAGGCAACAAAATGTGGAAAAAACAAAACAAGATATACAAAAATACATTAAGCCTGCAGATCTAAAGATATGTATAAGTGGCACAAGAAGCACAAAACAAGGAAACCTTCTCATAAAGTGTTCAAATACAAAGGATATTGAGACCCTTAAAAAAGAGGCTGAAAATAAACTGGAAGGATACGAAGTACAAATAACAAAAATGAGGAAACCACGGTTTAAAATAATTAATTATGCAGTAAATACTGAGGACGATTTAAATAAGGAATATGTTGAGGCTCATATACGTGAACAGAACGATTTTATAGACACGGATGATGAAATGGATGTTACATTCTTTAAGAAAAATAAAAAAAAGGAAACCTGCACAGTACTACTTGAAGATTGTTGTCCAAAATTATTTCACAATTTCATGAGTGTCAATAAAATTTGTATTGGTTGGGAACGTTGCCCAATTTATGAAGACATTAGTATCCAACGATGCTTTAAGTGCCAAGAGTATTTCCACAAAAATGATATTTGTACTAAACAAACGACCTGCGAATACTGTGCCGATAACCACGCAATAACGGAATGTCCAAAGAGACAAAAGAGGTGTATAAATTGTGTGATGGCAAACAACAAATATAATCTTAACAATAATGTGAATCACGAAGCTGGTGACTGGAATTGTCCATCATCAGTACCTAATAAAAATAGTAAATAAAATTAACTATGGAGGTGAAAATGACCGCTAATTCCCAAGAAATTGAGGTTTTACAACAGCTCGAGTTAATGGACAACTACCCCGATCAAACAAGTATTGATTGCGATCTAGTGAGTACAAAAATGGATATAAATAAAAAACTACTAAATATAATACACTTTAATATACGCAGTATTAACAAAAATTTCAACCAATTATTAGTATTTTTAGAAGCGTATAGGCTGTTATCCTATGATATTATTATATTAAGTGAAACATGGCAAATCACAGATAATCTATATGACATTGATAGCTTTGATATATTTTATAATCAATGGTTTTAACCAAAATGATGGAATGGTTGTACTTATAAGTAAAAAATTAACTGTAACAAATATTGAAAACACTAAACTTGTTAAATCTGAAGTCACCTTGAGTAAAGTTAGTCTTGTTGTAAATGGTGTTGAGTATGGCATTACTTGTGTTTATAGACCACCCTCCTCAGTACTATCATTTTTTCTTGATGACTTAGATACCTTTCTATCAAAAAATTCTAAGAATCACATTGACATGCTCATAGGAGACCTAAATATAAATATATTAGCCAAAGAAAGTGCCGATACCAACAACTACTTATCTCTTCTACTGTCTTATGACTTTCGGCCTTGTATAAGCGGACCAACACGGGTGACGCCTGAGAGCAGCTCTTCTATAGATCACATATTTATGAGAAAAAAACAAATAAAAACAGTTATTAAACACAATCCTTATATTTGAAATTCGGATCTTACTAATCACTATCCAATTTTTCTTAATTTATATGATGACTCTACTATTGTCCAAAAAAATCAAATTACACTAATCACAAAAACTACAGAACTACCTTCTGGAGGTGTTAAATAACTATGGTGTGAGGGGAACTGTTCTGAGTGTCTTTGGGAATTATCTGGGAAATAGAAAACAAATCCTAAAAATTGACGATACCTTCAGCAAGCCTTTAAATGTAAAGATAGGAGTACCCCAGGGTACAGTATTGGGTCCAATTCTTTTCATCGCCTATATAAATTCTTTAACAGATCTAAATATAGAATATGGTTCTTTGATTTCATACGCGGACGACACTGTTGCGATGTTTTCAGTGGATACTTGGGCCCAAACCAAAGGTTCGGCAACACGTGGTCTGAATAAGATAAAAAATTTGCTAGATTCATTTAAGCTCACATTAAATATAGAAAAGACACATTACATTGCATTCTCCATAACAGCCGCAAATCGCCCTGAATTTAATAATATTAACCTTGAATCCTTAACCATTACAGAAGTAACTTTTACTAAATATTTAGGAATAATTATTGACAAACATTTAAAATGGGACCAACACATTTTAAAATTAACCTCAAACATAAGAAAATTAATCCATAAACTTTATCTATTGAGGGACATTTTAAGCGAAACTATCTTGATTAATGTCTACAGGTCTTTGGTTTAATCCGCGATAAGATATGGTACAATAGTCTGGGGTGGTCTATATAGGAATTCTCTGAAACAACTTGAAGTGGTGCAGAACTATATACTTAGAATTATTTATGGGAGAAAAAACAGATATTCAACTAAATTGTTATACTGAAGAAATATTTAACGTTCGCTCATTGTATATCTTGTTTACCTGTATTTATATACACTAATCTCCAAATTTAAAAAAACATTATAAATCATACGTATGAAACAAGAAGTAGAACGAATAGTCATATAGTGATTCCAAATGTAAATAAGAATAAGAGTCAGAGGTTTATAAATTGTCCAGCACCGAAGTTCTATAACGTGATCCCAAATAAAATAAGGAAATTTCCCAGCATAAACCGTTTCAGCAAGAGTTGCAGAAGTTATATTTGTGAAAATATTGACAAGTTTGGTTTTCTTCAATAAAAATTGTACTATACCTAGCATTAAGGCTATAATTTAGTTTAGGTTAGATTAAGTGTGCTATCAGCAGCATCTTGGATTAACTTCAATTACATGGCACTGATTTTTTTTTGGTAAAGTTTTTTTTAGGATAAGCAAAAGCTTGGACTAGATGCACACACAGCCATTAATTTTGCTAGGTGCACCTTTACTACCCCATTTTTTATTTATAAATAGTTTTGTAAGCCATTAATTGTTTTTGTACAGTTCAAAACAAAATATTAATAAATTATGTTATGTTATTATGTTATGTTATGTTACTTTAGTCTCTTTCGGTACCAAATAATATAAATGTTTCCTCCGGAAGTTGTATTAAGGGCGTAGGTTAGTAAATAATTATTGATGCTTGAATATAGACGTTTTTCGTTAAAATCCGAAAAAATATAAGGTTTAGGTCTTTCATAGTTTTAATACACCACCTAGAATTTAAAAATGGCATTAGATAAAAAGTAATCTTTTTAAAAAGTATAACTTTACAATTTCCTTTTTTGGGAACCCCTGTACCTACACTGCGAACACTTACAAACCTAAGAAAGTATAAAGCCGCATCCTCAAAGAATGTAGGAGAGTATGTACATTATTGCAAAATATATAACCCTTTAGGGATAAACCTTTATTTTCGTTCTTAGAACATACTTTTTGCGGACGCCTATTGATTTGATCAGTAAATCTATAATAGGTTTGACCTAAATCTAGAATATACCGCTGTTTAAGCAAAAATTTCCCTCCGTCCCCCTCTCATCTCATGCAATCTTTCGCTTGCTATACTTTAGTAGTAAATTTATTCAAAAATGCATAACTAACATAATATAAAAGTGGGTAAGTATACAGGGTGATTAATTTCGTCGCAGTCTACGTTCTTTTTTTTAAGGGTATTATGAAAATATACTCAAGTATGCCATTGCATTACAAATAATAAAAATGTGTTTGTACTTTTTTTTTAGTTTGGTGTGTAAAAACTTTCTTTACCGGTTTTTAAGCTGTTCTAATTTTTGAAAAAACGACAGTACCGGGTGTCCAACTAAGAATGGCTGTCGGCCGTATCTCAGAAAGTGTTAGTCGTATGGCTTGCGGAAAAAAATATATTAGGTAAAGTGGTCATGAGCAGTTGCTGGAAATTATTTTCAAGTTTCTCAGACTGGCGCTAGAGGGCGCAACAGTAACGGTAAATATGAATTACGAAGTTTCCTCAAAAGTCGCCTAGTTAAGGTATCCCGAAAATAACATTTTTGTATATTTCGAAGATTTATTAATAAAATTCACCTATAGAACGTGTTCGTCACTTTTCAAAAAAAGTGGTGGGGGAAGGTTGAACATTATTTGTAATAAATGCTGATAACTCCGGTCTGGCTTAACATAATTTAGTAAACTTAGTTTTGTTAAAAAGGGCCTTTCTCACTCTATATATCATCTTATGAACTACGGCAATATGTGTTTTACACTAGGCGCTAGGGGGCGCTGTCTTACAACTTCACAAACATTGCGCGTTTTTTCCATAATTGTAAATATAATAGTATATTCAATTTTACCTGATTACAAGGATGATTAAAAGTCTAAGAAGTCAGCGAAAACCGTAAGTTAATATCTATTTTCAATCCGGAGATATCAACAACAATAATCATAATTCCGGAACATTATGATTTTATTTTCAAGTTGCCATTGTAAAGGTTTTTTTAAGAGTCAAATAGGCCTTGGAAAAACAAAATATGAAGGTACGTATGTTTCAAGCAAATATATCGTTACGACAATAATTTTCAGTGGCGCCCTAAATGTTCAACTTGTCGCATATATGTATTAGTACTATATGGCTATTACCCTGAATATCTTGAAGCAACAACAGAGATAGAAGATCCAGGGTCATTTCGACTTGTGCGCATGCGCCGTGAGGGTATTGCCAAATGTACTTTTATTTCTTTAGAACAGGGCAGAAGAGTGAGCCTTAGAAAATTAGAGCAATGATAAAATTACCAAAAATCTTGCTAAAAAATTGTAAACTAAGCATTAAGTCTGTACTTCCAAGTACTTTCAAATTATTTGTTTCCATTTCTAAACTAGTAAACGAGTTAAATAACAATTTTATATAACTGGAAGGTGAAAACGTGACAACGTCTCATTTTTATTCGACATAACCTCGAAATCTTTAGCAAATGTTAATTTGTTTGACAGTTCGCTTCATCGAGTTGATTTGGTATTATTAACGGCTTTTGTGTACTATTTATCTTTACTTTTTTGCAAATTTTGATTGTGTGTGTGAAGTGTGATAATTTTGTGATGATGCCGAGGCAAAACAGAATATTTTACATTATTTTAAACAGGCCTAAAAACTTAAACAAAGATTTATCGTTCTACAGGTATGTACCTAGACCGGATGTTTCTTCCTATTAACTTTCCTACGTTAATTCCGTGAGGGAACAATAACTAGGTAGTCCATTTCCTAAGGATTATTTTCCTTTGCTGCTGTTGATATACTTAGGTACTTTTGATTTCTTACCTATTTTTACCGAAAATTTCATGTACTTCAAAGAATCGTACAAAAACCTATTATTTTACTTGTTAAACTCTAAGAATAATTGTAAAATATCTAATAAAAGTTTTTTTAATATGTTTACCTGCGTTCTCTTTCTTTTCTCAATCGAAATAATATACAAAATCTTAAACAAATCAAGAACTTTAATGTTTATTTACAAATTTCGGTCCAGTTGTCAAAGTCAAATGTGATAACCTTATTTTTTTTTCCGTCAAAACAAACGTTTATTTTCTTTTTCTCGCGCATGCGCACTGCGCGAAATGACCCTGACGGAACAAGGAACCTCGACTTCACTACGTTTACATTGGTTAAATGGGCAAGGCGCCATATAGTACTATAATACATATATGAATTGTCGCCCATCGTTCTGTATACACGACTCCAATCTCTCCCTGGTTGATAATACTGCAGTTTCTACCTCTGCCATAGGGATACGGCGATATGCGATATTGAATTTACTACAAACTTAAAGTATTCTTCTTTGATACGAACCCACTTATAGCAAATATTTTGATTATTTAAGCTTGATAAAATTAATATAATTTGAATTTTATGGGCCGACAGTTGGCAACAGAACTGTGACGGTGCGGTGGCGCCAGCTCGTTCGTTGACTTGGTTCGACGTCTCATGCAAAACTAACCTTAATTGTTTTGTGGTTCCGTGTTGCTGTGCGTCTATTTTTTAACAAAAACTCCAGATCTTTTCATAAATAGCATTAAAAACTGTTCTTTTAAGAACAACAAAAGTGCACATACATATTTCTGTCGATTACGTTGTTTACTATTTGTGAAAAGATTGGATATAAGTTCTATCCGTGACACTATTTATGGAATGTATGGAACAAGTAAGTTGTATTATTCAAAAACTAATATTTTACATTGGTTATGCTTAAGCTGTAACTTTTTTAAAACGTCATGTAACTTTGACAACTTTAAGTAAGAAATTAAAAGACAGACAACTGTTTGATGGTTCTCTTAACTCTTTAAGAGGCTTCTTAAAGGAAATAGGCTTCGGATGGAAAAAAGATGAACCGATGCAAGGGCTTATAGAACTTGCCCATGTAGCTTAATATAAAGAAAAAGAAGCATCTTTGTACCAATTCGTTTTCTTGAATGAAACATGGATTTTCAGAATGGTACCATTGGTCGATTTTGGCAAGATAAAAATAAAAGACGTGTTAGATCTACTAAAGTTGATGGCAAAAGATATTATGCAGTAAACAAATATATAAACTATGGGAAATTTTTGTATATTTTGTTTTTATGAAAAAAAAAACTGTGTAATTCCCTCACTCGGATATTTTGGTTACAAGCTGGCAACACTGTCGATAACTGACGTCACTCGAAGGATATGACGTGCATCGGTTTTTGTTTTGCATTAAGTATATATGCGTCCATAAAAATAATGCTTCACATAAACTAACACCATCAAAAGTTTTTTTTAACACTTTATCACACAAATACAATTTACATACCTTACTATTTTACTCAGCAACAAGAACCACACAATATACTTCTATGTTGATCGCCATTTGCAAAAGTCAATAAATACACTATAGTGGCGCCACCTTCGGAGAATGGTGAAAACTGTTAAATTAGACCATTGGTATACATACAGATGGTTTTAGGAAGATTTTCAGCTTATAATTTTACCTAATTATCAGAAATGGTCGTTCACTGGTACCCGGTCACTTACTGGTACATTCAGCCTATATACAGGGTGTTCGGCAAAATGAGGGAAATCTCTCGGATTCAGATAGAACATGAAAAAATAAGATGCCAAGTTTCTATAAATTTTTTTCTTACAGGCCCCTTCCTACTAAAAAGTTAAATATGTTTCAATGACACTATTTTAAGAGGTCCTTACTAGCGTCCATCACATTAAATTTGTATTAAATTATATTAAGTACTTTGAAAGTTATTCAAGAGAAACCTATTTCCAGCGGCGTTAATTGACATAAAAATTGAACATGCATTGAGGCGGACTCCCGGGCGGACTAATGTATTAGATAGTAGGTATGACATCATCGAAGATTTTTTAAATGAAAAAAGTTGAGTTTCATAGCAAAAAAGGTATTTTCTTAAATTTAGGGTAGGTAGGTATCATTTTTTTTTAAATATAGGCACCAGTAAAAATAAAATTGTTGTTTATTTGCTGCCTTGTAGAAATGGGGTATTCAGATGGTGACATTATGCAGTTATAATATTTAATTTTTCTAAGTAATAAATTATAAAGCCTGAAATAAAAAAAAATATCAAGGATTTCATATTTTTTAATATACACTTACAAATTATTATAGGAAATTCGGGAATTTTTAGGAAATTAGGAAATAGTTGTACATTATAATTTCATATCTTGAGACACCTCTCATAATGTGCAAAAGATTATTTATGACTGATATTGCCATGGTTTACTTCAGATATAAAATTATACTTTAAGGGCCGGTACTTTCTCGCTCGATTAAATCAATTTAATACTTGATTAACTTTGATCAGACTTGTTTCTGTACTTTTAAACCCGGTTAAAGGATAATCACGATTCAAAGTAGGCGTGTCTTCTATTAAATTTGATGGTGGTCTGGGCCATCGATTACCAGATTTGATCATAGCTTATTAAATTCTTAACCTAATAATTTCAGGAATATTTATGTGTTTTACTTTTGTGTTTTTAAAATGGATTTAAAAGAGTTGATGGAAATTTTCGATGATAATGATGAAGGGATTATTGCGTCCGTTCAGAATAGAACATATACCGTCAGAGAAAGGCCAGACCATTTTAATATCTGGAGTGACGACGAGTTTTTTAATAGGTTCCGCTTTAGAAAAGACCCGATTAGAGGTGTACTTTTTCAAATAGACGAGTATCTGAGATACGATAATGAACAGTAAGTGCCTATGCTTTTTAATTAACGCAGTAGTATGATTTTATTAGATTTGGTTTTACAGCTAGACCAAATCAAACACTTTATATGTATTAATGCATTTTTAAACATGTTAGCTTACGTCATTATGAAACCACCTAAGATTTTGCCGACGTGTCAGTTATGTATATAAACAAACAATACCCAAATGATTATTTTTTATTAAGACGGCAATATTTTAGAAAGAAGCTAGTCTGAGTCTGAGTTCGGTCATAGTAATTGTTGTATCATTGGATTGCAATAAAAATATTGTTTTGTGTCATTTTGTGTGTTATTTGTGGTTTAATTACTTGAAATTGACATTAAACCTTACATTAGAAGTGGGATACCTCCAGGAGAAAAGGACCTAAACACTACTAAAAAAGTGACTTTAATCCGAGCTTTAATCGAAAAAGTTCTAAAATGGCCGACGATGGCGAGCAAAGTGAACATGAACGTGCGGTTAGCCCAGCAGTGACCGGCGGTAGTGCCAGTGTATCAATAGACAATAAAATGATGTTGATGTTTAAGATGCAACAAGAAAGTAACAACAATTTCCAAAATCAAATAATGCAGATTTTATCTACAATGGCCAACGTCCAGGCAATACAGACGGCAAATGCGCAGGCGCAGACCGCTCCTACGCCAGTTCCTGAAGTGATGGCGGTGGCATCATCGCAGCTTCGTTTACCAAGCTTGACCCCGATGACACACCATATACGATGCTCGAGTGGATGGATGACGTAACCAGAATTCAGAGCGAGCTTGGAATCTCTGACACGTTAATTGTTTTAAAAGCTGGCCATGCTCTTCGAGGAAGAGCCGCCCTATTTTATCAACACTGGAAACCTATTGTAAGAGATTGGGCTTCGTTTTGTCGAGATCTTGAGGTAGCATTTCCTGAACAAGGTACACCAGCTACTCGTATACGTGCATGTCTAGCAATTACTAGTAATAATTTTGGCTCGTTAGTAGAGTATGGAAATGCTAAACTTGCATCCATCAAGCGATTTTATCCTAGTTTTCCTTGGAATATAGTTCTTAGCCTTGTCGGGTATGACATAGAAAACAGGATTTGTTTACAATCCCCCAAGTGTGATGCTGAGTTGTTAAAACTGTTAGCTGCTTGTGACGCCAGCAAGATAAATGCAGGAAACCGGGGGCGTGAGTTATCAAGAAAGCGAGTTAACAACTTTAGTGAGGAACACCCCGCTTTCCGCGGGAAGTGCCGGAATTGTCAACGTTATGGGCATAAACAAATTCACTGCAAACAAGAGGTTAATGATAGTGCTGTTGCTGTATCTATTTACGTTAACTTACCAGGTCCTTCCGGAGTAAAATCAAACTTCTCGCCACCTGTTCAGAGTAAGTCAACTGTAAAAATCTGTACCTATTGTCAAATAAAACGCCAAACAGAAGAGGTTTGTTATCGTAAGCATGGAGTGCAAAAACGGGTAAAGCTGACACAAAATACCTGTTTCGTACACTCATTTCCTTTAGCTACAATGACAAATAACAATACAGTTACCTCTATGTCATATTTAGTGGACACCGGTGCAGATGTCTCAATATTAGGTATATGAAAAAGTAGCAAGGTTAAATTTAAAAATTCAACCTAATACTGAATTTTTATCCGGAATGGGAAACTGCATCATGAAGGCCATTGGTCGCAGTACTGCTTTAATGTTTACACCAACCATGACCCTTGAGGTTGATTTCTTGATTGTACCAGACGGATCCATCCCTGGTGGTGATGTTGACGCTTTAATCAGCCTTAATGTGCTTAAACGACCAGGCATTAAAATAGAGGTAAATGCAAACATTGTAGATATTATGTATGACTTAGTATGTCCCGAGTTTGTACAATACACACATTCAACGAAATTAAATTAAATTTGTCAGGATTGGACGAGCAAGCAAGCAACGCTGTAAAAACAATTCTCCAAAATGCAATAAATCAGACACCGTCAGCTGTAACGACTGGGAAGTTAAAAATTACGCTGTGTGATTCACAGCCGGTCGCGTGTAAGCTTCGTCACCTATCATATGGCGAAAAATTGCAAGTTAAGCAAATTATACAGGAACAACTTAAGACTGAAATAATTCGGTCAAGTGAATCTGCTTATGCTAGCCCTATCGTCCTTGTCAAAAAGAAAAATGGAGACACAAGGTTGTGTGTAGATTTTCGTGAGGTCAATAAACGGGTGTTGCGAAATAATTATCCCCTGCCCCGCATACAAGATCAGATTGACGCTCTGGCAAAAGCTGTTTATTTTTTCACGCTAGATATGAAGTCAGGATTTCATCAAATTGAAGTCGAAGAAGATTCAAAACATATCACTGCCTTTGTGACACCGGACGGACTTTACGAACATAATCGAATGCCGTTTGATTTTGTAAACTCTCCGTCGTGTTATCAAAGTGCCATTGATAAAGCTCTCGGACCGCTGAAAGACGATATCGCTTTTGTTTATGTTGACGATGTGTTGTGTCCCTCGAAAACTATTGAGGAAGGTCTTAGTAACTTACGGCATATTATTGACACTCTTTCGAAGGCCGGATTTGTACTGAACTTAGACAAGTGTAACTTTTTCAAAACATCGGTGGAATATTTGGGTGTGGTGATTGAAAACGGCACTGTAAAGCCGAATTAAAAAAAAATAGATGCCCTCGCACATACTGTCGCTCCTGCAGATGTAAAGGGTGTAAGACAGTTCTTAGGCCTTGCCGGATACTTTCGGCGTTTTATAAAGAACGTTGCCAGTTTAATAGCACCAATTTCCGCGCCGTTACGTAAAGGACAGGCATTTGTGTGGACCAGTGAATGTAAAAATAGTCGTGTGGACTTAGTGAAACGATTAACTGAATATCCAGTTTTAAGAATTTTTAATCCGGACTTATATACTGAGTTACATACGGACGCAAGTTCGATCGGTTTAGGTGCTATGCTAATGCAAAAAGACTCCGATAATATTATTCATCCCGTGGCCTATTATAGTAGACGCACCACGGATTGTGAATCTCGTTATCACTCGTACGATTTAGAGACGCTTGCAATCGTAGAAGCTACGAAGTATTTTCGCACTTACCTGTATGCCATAAAATTTACAATTTATAAAGACTGTAATTCTGTACGTGCTACAGCTCTAAAAAAGGAACTACACCCACGTGTTGCTAGATGGTGGATTATGTTACAAGATTTTAATTTTGAAATCGAGTATAGACCGGGCAACAAAATGGCTCACGTTGACTAGCTATCTCAGCCGGAATGCTCCGAATGCAGACGATTTATTTTGTCAGTCTATAATTAACAAAACACTTATTGAGTCAAAATATACAGTGAAATAACTTAGTGTTTTTACAATGCCCAAACGATAAAATTGATCGATGTTTTGTGCCGATAGCAGCAAGACTTGATGTTATGCGAAGATATCATGATGAGTCATCTCACATTGGTGCTGATAAAATGTTATCAAAACTGCGAGAGAACCTCACATGGCCACAGATGGGCAAATCAGTTCGAAAATACGTTTCAAACTGCCGATCATGTGTTTTGGGAAAATCACCCTCCGGAAAGAAACATGGTATGTGTCAGCAAAAATCTAAACCATCAACAAAATTGGACACATGGCATATTGATCACGCCGGACCGCTTGTAAAATCTAACAAATACACTCAAATATTGGTGATAATAGATGCATTTACAAAATTTGTTCGTTTTTGTCCTATTAAGCAAAAAAATACAGATTGTAGTACCATAAAAGCCCTAATCAAAGTGTTTCAAGAGTTAGTTACACCGAAACGTATAATAGCGGACAGAGAAACCGCCTTTCAATCGAGTAAAATTAAAGACTTTTTGGCAGAATGGTCTGTCGAACTGCATTTAATTGCAACAGGAGATCCACGTGGAAATGGACAGGTGGAACGTGTGATGCGCACTTTATTTAATGCTTTGCGAGCAGTCCTAAATGACAAGGATGAGAAAAACTGGACAATAGTACTTTCTGATATTGAAGACGACTTAAATGCTACTGTAAATAAATCAACCGGATATGCGCCATGGGTCTTAATGTTTGGCACCAATCGATGCTTAAAGGCCGCCGATCAGCTGTTAATCGGTATGCCAGGAAAACATGAGGTCACCGATACAGAGGTGATACGCGGAGAAGTAAACAAACTCTTAGAGAAAATATTATGTGAGAAAGCTGGAATAGTTTTTAACAAGAAGCGAGTTACGGCAGTGCCGTACGCTGTTGGTGACAAAGTGGCTATAGAAAATAGTCAGTTATCTTATGGAGGAAAACTGAAACCGAAATTTCAAGGCCCTTTTGAAGTGATGCATAGCCTGCCTAATGGAAGGTATGCGCCAAGACGAGTTGACAGTCGAGGCAGAACTACAGTAGCAGCGCATGAGCAGTTACGTACCTGGCCTGACCAATAACAATAAAAAGAAAAGAGGAAAAAGCAAGTTCCCTAAATTTTTGTTTAGGCTTAGATCCCCAAAACAAATTGGGCTACAAGTTCCCAATCTCATTGTATTTGGTTCATTTAGTTTTTTCATTTTTTCTGCCATTTTTATACCTACTGTAGCAAAAAATTCATTGCAGTAGTTTGCCATTGTCTTGTTGTCGGAGAATAGAGTATTATCCTTATTTAGTATTTTAATATTTTTATTATCTTTACCTGTATTTTCATTTGTTGCATCTTTTATTATTTGATATATTTTTTTGGGGTTGTTATGATATTTATTAATTTTACTTTTATAATATTCATATTTTGTATTGTTTAATGTTTTTTTTAATACATTCCTGTAATTTTTGTATCTCTGTTCCTGATGGATTTCTGAAACAAAATGAGTTGGAAAAAGGTTGTTCATGCGAGCGAATCCATACAAGAGATAAATACCAGGCATCATTTAAACTTGCGGTGCAACACTCTAACCGAAACAAATATCTGTCGTCAGATCTCTGGCCCCACGGTGTCATTGTGAACCATTTTTTAAATCGTCAGAGTCGCATGAGGACACTTCCAATCAATCAACCGAGCAATCAACTGTAAACATTGCTCTTCTCCACTACAATGTTAGATCAATAAGAAACAAAGTACATGAAATTGAAGCTGCACTAATGGACGAAAATTTAAACATCCTATGTTTTACCGAGCATTGGCTGACAAGTGAGGAGATGAGTGCATTTAGTCTACCAGGGTACAATGTTGCAAATTTTACATGTCGTTCCCAATCACGAGGTGGGGGAACAATAATACTTCAAAACGAGACACTTGAATCTACACCTACTCTAGATATTAATGGTTTTAGCATTGAAAAATGTATAGAACTCTGTGCTGTATTCTTAAATAACTTGAATATCTTTATCGTTTGTATTTACAGAACGCCAACTGAATGCTTTGACGCCTTTCTAAGAACGATTGAGAGGTTGATTAACCATATAGGACACCAAAAGAGGATTGTACTTGCCGGTGATTTTAATGTGTCCTTTGGAGCGGGTTGTCAGAATTCTCTTGGTCTGCTTGACCTCCTGGGGTCCTATGGTTTTAAACCGCTAATATCTGAACCAACGCGTGGAGAGGCCTGCCTGGACAATGTTTTTGCAAACTTTGCTCATGACTCCTTTCTTGCTCGCGTAGTGGATTATAATATCTCGGATCACTCTGGTCAAATTGTTTGCTTTAATGTTGTCGGGGAAAAGGTTGAAACAACTAAAACTACTTTCCGACCAATAACACAAAAAGGATTGGGGGTCTTTTTCAATACTGTGGAGAGCTTTTCTTGGGACTTTATTGACGACCACACATACAGCACTGACGGAAGGTTTGACATCTTCATGTCCATGCTGGAGAGGGCATATCAGCAGTCTTTTCCTGAGAAGACGTATACAGGCCACTCAAATCGACCCAGTGAGGTGGGCTGGTTTAATGATGATTTAAAAGGAATGAGAGAGCATTTGAATTTTTTAAATGAGGTATGTAAGAAATATCATAGAGCGAGTGATCGGTTAGAATATGTGAAATTTAAAAAACAATATAAAACTGCCATAAGGGATGCAAAGAGATTGTCAAATGATAGGGCTATAGGTAGCGCAAGGAATCCCATAAAATGTATGTGGAATATTATTAACAAAAAAAGGAGCAACCAAAAAAAACAAACCGGGTGGTCATGTGACGGCCCAGGAATTTATTGACTTTTTCTCAGACATAGCAGAGAACCTGATAAAGGATCTCCACACAACAGATTTAGATCCCTGCCATTATCTTAGACAAAAACCCATCCTCTGTGAGGAATTGAATTTTAAGCAAGTGAGCTATAATAACGTTAGGGACACTATTAACTCGTTGAAAAACAAAAAAAGCTCCGATATTTATGGTTTGATTGTAACAATCATTAAATCTATAAAAAACTTAATTATTATACCTCTCACAAAGCTTATTAATCTATGCATTCAAGAGCATAATTTTCCGGACACTCTTAAAAGGGCTATAATCACGCCAGTTTTTAAAAAAGGTAATGCAGATCTTGTAAATAATTACAGACCTATCTCTTTATTGCCAATAATCTCAAAAATATTTGAAAAAGCAATGGCGACTCAGTTAACAAACTTCTTTGAGGTGAACAATCTCTTCTCAAAATATCAGTACGGTTTTAGACAACAAAGGAATACCATCGATGCTGTCCTGGATCTCCTAGGCAGCATAATGGATTGTTTTGAAAATCAGTTGTACTTCTCTGCCTTATTTTGCGATTTAAGTAAGGCTTTTGATTGTGTATCGCATGACCTACTGCTTGAAAAATTAAAATATTATAACTTAAGTAAGAATAGTATCAGTCTAATCCACTCATATCTGCGGAATCGGTATCAAATAGTAAGGGCAAATGGAGTGTCGTCAGCACCAGCAACGGTAGACATTGGAGTCCCACAAGGATCAATCCTAGGACCACTTCTATTTCTAATATTTATAAACGATCTACCTCTCTGTCAAAAATTGAATAACTGTGTGCTGTTTGCTGACGACACGACAATCTTCACATACAGTAAGACAGAGAATGCTGCCATTCAAGAGTTGAGTGAGGCAAGGATGGTAGTGGAGGAATGGTTTTTGTCAAATAAACTTGTATTGAACCAAGAAAAAACCCAAAATTTGATGTTTACACTAAGACACACTGACACTGAACGTACTCTATCTTCGGTTAGGTTCCTGGGAGTATGGTTGGACACGGGCTTCAAGTGGGATGTACATGTGGAGAATGTATGTAGCAGACTTGGGAGCAGTGCGTTTGTCCTGCGAAACTTGCGCGGCTGTGTTTCAGAGGAAACAATGAAAACTGCCTACTATGCAATTTTTCATAGCGTCATGTCTTATGGTGTGACCGTGTGGGGACATTCCTGTCATGCTGCTAGAGTTTTCAGGTTACAGCGAAGGGCAATCAGGCTGATCAGTGGGTTGGGATATAGGGAGGATTGCAGGGGCGCGTTTGTCGCTCTGGGGATCCTTACTTTTCCCCCCGTGTACATTCTGGAATCTCTGTTGCTTGTGAGACAGAAGGATGGTCTGTTGACACATCGGGATATCCATGATCACAACACACGAAACCGGACAGATTATGTTCCACTACATTGTAGATTGAGAAGGTGTCAGAGCAGACCGGAATTTATGGCAATCAAGTTACTAAATAAGTTACCGCAAACAGTGAGAGAGTTCCCTCTACCAAAGTTCAAAAAAAAAGTAAAATCATTTTTAGAAAAAAGCGCATTTTACAGCACAGAGGAATATTTTAAATCGAGTTTTAATTTGTTATAAATTGTAAACGTCCAATATTTTTAATGATCTGATTTTCAAATTTTTTAATGTGTCTGTATATTGTTTATATTTTCCTTCTGCCAGCGTAAACTATTTGTGCATAGCATAGGAGTGAATCTGCAATATATTGTACTCTCTCCAGATAAATTTGAAATTGTTTTTAAATTTTTATTTTCTTTGAATACTTACTTTTAATTGTTGACTACTTAATATATTAGTGTGTAGGGTTGATAGATATTTTAATATTTTTTTCTTTTTTGTTTTGACGTGTGTAAACAATATAGTATATTGGAATAACTTTAATAAAGTAATTTGAATTTGAATTTGAATTTGATCTAAGTCAAACTTTTTTGTAGGATTCTTTATTAGTTTGTCCCTATGCTTAATATCGTTAATGATGCCAACAGTGATCCATGGCTTCAATTTCCTAGATCTGCCATTAAAACCTTTCTCACTAGTAGACAAGGTGATGTAATTCTGAAAAATATCAATAAAATGCCGCGCGGCAACGTCAGGGCCGTCACTTGCCAATACCCCCACCCAACTTTCAGATTGAAGATATCCCTCAAGTTTTTTATTATCCACAGTTGAGACAGTTCTTCTGTCAGACTTACCATCGGTTTTTGTGGAACATAGGCTATCACTGTTTATATTTAACATGAAAGGAAAGTGATCAGTAAGGGAGGATTGTATTATGTACGACTGGTAATTTAGGGTACTCGTTTTCAATTTTCTTGGTAAAAATATATGATCAATGCAACTTTGGGTGTTCTTACATAACCTAGTTGTTCGATTAATAAAAGAGGAGGAACCATATTGACATAGTAAGGCAATACATTCAGTAGAGACAACAGAGCCCTCATCTAAGTTTATGTTTAGATCTCCTAAGAAAATTTCTGTTTGCGCATGTAGACTGTTGAGAAAATATTTATTTAGATCATCTAAGAAAAGATTTACATCGGTAGAGGGTGTCCTGTACAAGGCATTGACCGCATAAGACTCGTTATTGATCATAAATGAAATTCTAGTCATTGTTACCCCAGAATATTCAAACCTAAAGTCACTAAAATTTGTACTAATTCCTGCTCTTACATAAACAAACACACCATCACATTTATTAATATTAGCAAAGTTGTAGTGGCTAATATAACCAGGGATATCAAAATTTACAGTAATTTCAACTCTCCAACACTCACTCAGTACAATAATATGACAGTAATTACAATTAAATGCTTCTAAAAACGTTAAAAAATTATCAAAATTTTGCTTTATAGTTCTAATATTAAGGTGCAATACATTAAATAAGTACATTTTTTTGAATATCAATGGCACTTTTATAATTATCAACATCAACTATCACAGGTTCGATATCCCTGAGTAATAGCTCTTCAACTACATCATCAATAGTATGATCCATTTTGTAGACAGAATGAGGTAAAGTATATATTTTAATAAAATAACAAAAATTAAAGAAAAATAAAAAATTTAAATAAAGAAGTTTTGAGTCCCCGTATTTATACCTGGGTTGCATTATAATCAATCCTCTCACGAGCAAGTCGACATTTCTTTGCATAAACCGAACATTCAAGTTCTTCCTCATTATCATGATCATATTTGAGTGAGCCTTTGTACTTTTCATTAATGTAGAGGCAATTTACACATTTCCTTACTTTCTTTTTACGTTGCATTCTATCATGTGGATCTGCACAAAAAGTAAATTTTTTCTCCATTTGACAATTTGTTGATTTGTGACCGAACATACCACTGTTGAAACATTTCAGAATTTTTAAATCTTCATACACACAACTATAATTCCACTCCATGTCCAATTTCGTATTAACCAGTTTTTGAAATGTTTTACCAGTGGTTATCACATGTATGGTCCATTTTTGTACACCTACATTTTTCAATCCTTGGGAAAGGCAAAACGTAATGACACTCGGGGTGAGCACAATAATTACTACTACAATAAGAGGCATTTTTATCAAAGTTAAAAAAATCACAAAACTGAAAATAACAAAATGGAACTTTAACCTTAAACGAAAAATAAACATTCAACATTCAAGTGACAACTGACATCGGTATCAAGCAGGCTGATCGTTCCCCGTTCGTTTAGTTCCTCAACCAGACGCTGATGGCGCTATTGTAGGGATTTTGTTTTATAACGTTGGTAGCGACAAAACATGTATTTAGAATGAGCGTGGTGAACGTTCTGTATCTTTTTCTCTCTGCCCGAGTCTCTGCGTTCAACCGTACCAGCCACTACCACCGTAAAGACAAGGCCGTGAAACGCTCGATTTTATGAACCGATGAGTCATCGCTTGTAGACCGGATTTTAGGCTCGGTACAGTGCACGCTTTTCGTTTGTGAATTTACTACCTATAATTTCTCGGTAATAATCTTGTAAACTACAGATATTTTTTGGTGTTTATACGTGTTCTTGTATTTAGGTACGGTGCTTCTATCGTTTACTTACTCAGGACACGTAGAATTTCGCAAAACATCCAGGCAGTAAACGTCTAGGTTATGTTATTTTGATAAAACTTTTAATAAAAAATCATGCCGTATCGTTGTTGTGTTCCAAACTGTAGGGGAATATATGATATCAATAGGCCAAAAGTGGCAGTTTTTGGATTTCCTCAAGACCCCGAACTGCGGAAACAATGGATATGGGCAATTAAAAGGAAAGATTTTGTTCCTACAAAAGCAAGCAAGGTAGGTTTGTGTCAATGGATATTTTAATAGCTTGTAATTACCAAAAATAAAATTATTTTTAGGTGTGTGAATTACACATTGAACCCAGCTTCATTGAAAGAAAAACAACCTTCCAGATTGTGGCAACTGGTGAAGTTATCGAGGCAGCACTAAAATATCCACGATTAGTTAAAGGTAAGAGGGATATTAGAAAATATGATGTGGGTAAAATATTTTATGCTTGTTGTTGGTCAAATAATTGGTACTGATTTTTTTTAAAATGATTCTTATTTGTTTTAGGAACCGTCCCAACCCAGATGCCTCGATGTCCATCATATTTGTCGAAAGATGATATCCCTGTGCGAATCTCTCCGAAGTCTAAACGCCTTCGAATGGAATGTCGAGATGTAGAAAAAGCTGCTACAGAAAGTATAAAAGCATCAGCAATTTATAATAAGTTAATAACTTTCTCTAACTTGGTGGAAGCTTTTGACAAATTGACAGAACCAGGCTGTGGATGGGTGAAGGGAAAAGGCACACAAAATATTTGTTTTTTCTATATAAATGAATCACAGAATGACCTTGCCCCAAAATTGTCAGTGTTTTTAAACGACGAACTTAATGTCAAAGTGTTTTTTGCTAATACTGAGGTCAAAAAAATTCTGTGTAGTGACAAAAGTGTTCTTAAATTTCCCCTAAGAGTGACTGACATTAATACTTTAAAAACTGTGTTATCGGAATTAAAAGTGCCTTTATTAGATGATTTACAGGAGAAAAGTTCAGATAAAGAAACACAAAAATTTAACTTCATTTTGGAACTTTTACAGTCCATGTCTGATGAGTTTTTGGGAGAAATAAAAGGAGTTTTACAGTTTATTCAAGAACAGCTTAAGTTAGTAACAGTGAGTAATAATACCTGCCTGAGATATTCTTGCGAGTTGTCACTGTTTGCTTGCTTATTACACTCCATCTCTCCTCACGCGTATAAATTTTTAAGAAGTGCAAATAGACTTATACTTCCATCTCCACGTACCCTCAAGACAATCTGTGCAAGCTTCAACACAGATCCCCGTTTGGAGCAAACAGATGAAAACTTTTTACCTACAAGAGCGCAGCTG
Source organism: Polydrusus tereticollis (assembly GCA_963920685.1). Classification (NCBI taxonomy): domain Eukaryota; kingdom Metazoa; phylum Arthropoda; class Insecta; order Coleoptera; family Curculionidae; genus Polydrusus; species Polydrusus tereticollis. The sequence continues at coordinate 59,833,639 of OY987335.1, forward strand.
AACGTGCCACCTGTGCTCACACCTTTATGATTAGCAGCTTATTGTCGCCACATCAAGATGTAGTCCATGTTCTTCCAGTAAGTAAAATGACTGGTAACGAGTTGCATAAAATAGTTATAAAAGTGATAGTAGGCTTAGAACTCCGAACTTTAAATACTTACCCCATAGGCTGGCTGACTGAAAAGTCACCACATAATATGTGTGTTCAGCTGTTTAACAATATACCTACCAAAAGAAATAAAATGTATTGTGTCCGAAAAAAAAATGAAAGTAGGTACAGATTAGGAAATTATAATAAATTTAGGGTCATATTGCTTACGTGATTTTAGTCCAGATTTATAGAAATATTGTGATTTTTGTATGATGATTTGAAATAAAGAGTTTATTTATTTATTTATTTACTATGTGTAAATATTTTTTTTGAAACAATGTGAAATGTGATTGAAATAATTATTGCGATTGATTTATTTTCATATTCTTCCCTTGTGTATTTTGTGAAATAATTCGTTTTTTTTATAAAAATATATAAAATAAAACCATAATGCAGTTAAAGTATTCTTTCTTTCCATGCTCCCCTTTGAATTCATTATTAATTCAATCTCCTATCCAAGCAAAATAAAATAACCCAATACAAGCGCTTTGATATCCATATAAAAATAATATCTATTTAGATAAAAATATTTGGATTACACATTTGTTAGTACTAAAATACTTTTTTGGTATGGAATAATACTTTACATAAGTAAAATTTATCATAGTAAATCCAAATATTAAAAAATAAATCTTTATTGCAATATATTTCATCGGGAGATCGGCCGCCACTGGTCTACTCGTGATGACTCATACTTTCTCGTTTCAAGGCCTTGTTTTTCGGTGGTAGTGTACCAGCTAAGGTGCGATAAAGATAAAAATGTGACTTATATAAATAAAATTTCTTCCGGAGTCGGACTCAACCGACATTGAACTTTTGAAATTAAATTTTTAAACGAAGCGGCGCGACGTATAAGTTTATTCTGCTAAAATGGTGATTTATTGTTGCCTTCCTGGGGCGCGTTCATAGTTTTCACCAAATTGGTAAATATTACCTAGGTAAAATTTAACCGACGTCCATCCAGTTGCTATCTACGAAACAAAAAGGTCTACTCACTGTGAACGGCTCGGTCATGCGCCGAGAGCAACCCGAACAAACGTCAAATTATATTTTGCAATTTTGAAATGCGACAGCAACAAAACTCTTTTGAGCAAATTGTGGGTATCTTTTGAAATCGACATTCTCAAAAAGTTTTGGCGCGCCCAAAAAACTTTTATTTTAAAAACAACCTAACTTTTAGCTTTCACCATAAACAATAAACAATACATTTGCGCATGCCGGACAAACTTTATCCATCTCCCGACTTGGTTAAAAAGTTGTTTCGTTCGGTAAAAGTTATCCACAACCGTGAACGAGTATAAATGTTACCCGGTACAACCGTGAACGAATTTTCCTATCGCCGTGTGCAATCGGTGCGCACCCGACGAACGTCCGACGTCAATCGTGAATGCGCCCCTGAATGTAAAGTACAAAGTGGGAAACTCGTAAAAATGCACAGGTCTCGAAAAAGCGACCAGATAAGTTTTTGTTGTTTTAGCGAAGTAATAAAAAGGGTGTATCGTGAAGAGCTAAAAACGCACCTTGCGCCTATACTGTATACAAAATATTGTTGCTATCTAAAAAAAATGTATCCAGGACACGTTTTGATTCTGAATAATCATAAATAATACTTATATACTGAATATAGGTACTGAATTTCTTAGAGTTATGACAGTTTACGATCTTAGTATAACGTCCGTACGTGTATTTTTAGACGCATAAAGTTTGGGTAAATGCTATTCAAAATCCATTACTATATGGCAAAGACAAGATTGGCATTCAAAAAAGTTTGTCACACACATTTTGGCCAGAAAATTGAGCATGGCAGAAAGGGGATCGTATTCAGAGCTGAACGCTGTTCCTATGTTAAATCTTTACGGCACAATCCTAGGTAAAACTTGCCTTATTATTATATCAATTTATGTAAATATCTAATATTAATAAAGCTTGTCGCCACATCAGAAACGTTGTTACAACTTCCTTTTATTCTCCCAAAATATATTGACTTTAATTCAAAAGGTTCGCGCTTCTAACTTTTCCATCAGAGTTAGAAGCTTGAAAATTTGAATTCAAAGTTGTAAAATTTAAATTTTCATGCGTGGCGCGGACCCCCCGCCCCTCACCCCAATTGCTATATTTAGTTCTTCAACCAGTCACGAATGGCGCTATTAGGGAACCAGTTTAGTATGTTAAGTTGCCTATCTATCTATGAGTTAAATTCAAGTGACTTGCATTCTAATGGTGCTGCCGATTTGCGGGTAATTACCCGAAATGAGGGGAATTTAGCATGCCTGCGGGTAATCTGTGGGTAATTGATTGTTGTGGGTATTTTCGGGTAATTTCATCATTCATTGAAATATTCTTTAAAAATACGATCAACTGAACCATAGTCACTACTGTTTACTGGTCTGTGATGGGACCATCGACTTAAGGGCTACGGTTGTGGACGGTACATAGCAGAAAATGAATTGTGAGTTTATTTATAGTCCAATGGATTTCAAATTTGGAATGGTATATAGGCAAATATTAATATACGCCGATGCGTTGTCACTTTTTTTTTAGACGACCTAGGGTCGACGTGCTCAGTTTTTTTTTTCATAAACTATTAAAAAAATTTAAAAAACGTTCCGCATCGGCATGGCTATTACCATTTTCTTTACAACCAAACTAAACGAATTAAAGAAAAAAAATTTTAAGTTTGTCTAAATCATTTTACCTCCGTTTTCAAAATACGGCCGTCGGCTACCGACCTCTTGCGGATTTCAAGGCGAAACTTACCGCAATCGCACGTTTTACGCTGGAAGGCGGGGCCAACTATATGCGGACGGACTCGGGGATTTTGGAGCGTTTATTAATTATTCTATGCTGAAACCTTAATGTAATTTTCGGTGGTTAGTCGTGTCTGCAGATTAAAAACGTGTTTAAGAATAAGTTTATTGATGCTTCCAAAATTAGCAGTATCATAGGGTTTGTCAATGCCTACATGTTTTTGGTTTTGTTTTCTGTGAGAAGAATATACAAATTTTATAAAAGAGCTGATTTTTAGTAAAAACGATAAAAGTATGTTCACATCTCGCGCCATTGTCACTTTATATAAGTCATTTTGTACTCAAAGCTACTGCTTAATATTCTACGATTGTCACACAATTTCGATTCTCTGCAGTTATTAATCTTTATAATATGCATGCATCTCTTATAATGTTTTACTTTAAAGAAATATTAACATAGATGTTTTAGTTTCGATCTTTTTTTAATAACATCGATGTTTATTTTAAACATCGGTAAATCGAAATAAAATCTCAACTTCCGAACGGTGCACTAGGTATCAAGTCTGAAGGCAGTTCTAGTCGACCTCCATGGTCGGGTGGTAGAGATTTCGCCCGGCGATCGAGACCCCAAAATACCTGACAGTTATCGACCCATAGCACTAACAAATACATTATCAAAAATTACGGAAAAAACGATACTACTAAAACTTAAAAAACAAAAACTACTTGACAAAATACCAGACGAACAATTCGGCTTTCGGCCACAACATGGAACAGTTCAGGCAGTGACAAGAGTATTGACTGACGTTAAAAACAAATTTAATCTGGGTCAAAACAGCGTATTATTGTCCCTAGACGTCAGTCGAGCTTTTGACACTGTCTGGCACGACGGACTACTGTTCAAACTAATGACTATACACCATTTTCCAATGCACTTGATAACTTTAATTAGAAAATACTTACATAACAGGACCTTCTTCGTCAGTGTAGAGGGTGCGTTGTCTGACGCAAGGGTGGTTAATGCGGGGGTCCCTCAGGGAACCGTGCTGTCACCATTGCTCTATAACCTCTATATAGCCGATTTCCCAAGGTACCCCCTCACGAAACTGACATTGTATGCAGATGACGCATTAATTTACGCGCAATCGTTTTATGCGGAAGCCGCTAAGCGACAAGTCCAGTCGCATATTAACATATTGGACCCCTATTTCAAAAGATGGAAAATAGCGGTGAACCCTAATAAAACAGTTTGCGCAACTTTGACGAAGAAATTTACGAATAATAAAATTTTTGTACCACTAAAAATCAACGACATACCGATCATACCACAAAGACGCTTTAAATATTTAGGCCTCACCATCGACGAACGTTTATTCTTTAAACCCCACATCACCGAAATCCTGAAAAAAGGCTTTGCAGCAATGCAAAGCCTTTATTCCATCATATCTAAAAACTCCCATCTCTCTCCAACAAACAAAATACTTATATACAAACAAATAATCAGACCTATACTTACATACGGAGCCCCCGTATGGTGCAGTGCTTCTAACACTCAGCAACAACGGTTGCTGAGGTTAGAAAACAAGATCTTGCGATGCGTGACGTCATCTAATAGATACGTCACGGTCGCAGACCTGCACCATATGGCGGCAATAGACGACATAATTACGTATATACGAGACATATCGGACAAATTTTACACTTACAAATTAGACGCATCACCGCTAACAAGAGACATAACAAACAGACGAGCAGAAAATGACGAACATACAGTACACAAACCTTTGTACTACAGACTACCGATCTACAATGTCCCACCGCCAGACGTATGATGACAACAGAAAATACAAAACAAACAAACAATACGAAAAATAAACGAACACACAAAATTAACAACCAGACAAAATAAATTTATGCGGAGGAAAGGCTGTGAAATTCGCTGAACTTCCAGCATTGCCGGGTCGTTTGGCGATTTTGCAGCCTAGAATCCGTTAAAACGCACAGTTCAGACACGAGAAACGGCGGTGGGACGCCCCCAAAATTTTACCTCTCTCCGCCCACAGCGAGAAGGAATAATTCTTGCATTTACAATCATCCGGTATAGGCAGATGTAACATGAGTTGTGGTAGTCAATCTGACTGGGTTTTTTGCAATTTTTCCCAGAGTGTTTCCATTGCATTCCATACCTGTTAACTGTTTAATGAATGTATGGTAGTTCGGAGAACTACGTTATTCGCCTTGTGCGAAATGTATGCCTTTAACATCTCGTCATGGCACTTGCCGGCACGAGTGTGACAGTGTTAGTGATATAATTTCTAGTGTTACAACCACAGGCTAGAATATCGGCCGCCTGGCTCCGCCAGGTTCTTTGGGCGCATTTTGGGCCGTATGCTTACGGTCCATATGCGCCCAAAACACTGTAAATAGGCTAGTTTAGTTTTAGTTTGTAATTAGGCTAAGCTAGTATATATTAGTTGTAAGTTAGAAATGTAAATAATAGGAAATAAAGGATTTTAAAATGGGGTAAAAATGGATCGAGACGTCACGGGTTCGAATCCCGCCTTGAACATGGGACTTTTTAAGTGTTTGTTAGATATTTTATTGTAATTATAATATATTATTGAATACAATTTTTTTTTTGCTTTGGTATATTTACTAAAGTAGGTATAGTTACTATACACCAAAAATAAATTTAAAAAACAACAGTATATTTTATATTGCTTTTGTATTTTATAAATAAAAACATAATGAATAATATTAAATTAACAATATACAGTGTGTCCTGCTTTTCATGAATACACCCTAATATTATCTCAGTTATTAATAATGAGATTTTCTTGAAATTTTGGTGGTAACTGTATGTTAGAAAAATGAAGTATTTGGCATAGTGAACATTTTTATTTACCATTGGCGTGCGGTGTTGGTGGGGTAAAAAAGGCTTTTTTTTTAAAAAGGATATTAGGGCTTATTTTAGATAACTGTTTCTATCAGCTTTAGCATCCCCAAAAACCCCTTAATTCATATTTTCAAAATCTCAAGAGCTGATTTTAGCAGAAAAAAAGTCTTGTTTTAATAAATTCTTTATTTGTAACTGTGCTGACAAAATTACGTTATTTTAAATTCTTGTGTTTTCAACATAACTACCTTCTTAAACAATACACTTTTAAACAATTCTTCTTAAACGTACATTCACTTTTCTTATGTTAAAGTTTGGTGAGTAATTTCCTCGCACGCTTGCATAATTCGAATGCAAAGTTCCTTTCTATTACGCGGCCGAGTAGCATACACTTTATTTTTCAAGTGCCCCCACAGAAAAAAGTCACAATGGGTAATATCCGGCGATCTGGGGGGGCCATGGTTCTAAAGGAGAATTTCTACTATCCACTTCATAGGGAAAGTTGCATTTAAAAAGTTCCTAACTATCATAGAATAATGTGCGGGGCACCATCTAACTGAAAGATTAAGTTTTGTCTCTGTGCTAAAGGCAATTCCATGAAAAAATTATAAAAATCATTTAGTAAAAAATGTAGAAAATTTTGTCCGGTCAAGTTATCCAGGAAAAAAGGCCAACAATTCGTTCGTTAAATATGCCAACTTTTTCACTGTACTGGTTTTTACAGTTAATTACCCAATTTGGATTGCAACCATGAGCAAAATTCAAACCGCCGTTAAAAATCACCATTTAACAGAGTATGTAGAAATTTTTGTTTAAATGCCCTAATCCTATTAAGTTTCAAACACCTTTATACTTTGTTTTTCGTTAAATTCAGTATCTTCGCAACTATCCTTATACTACCATTCGGGTTGTTTCGAAATTCTGCTAAGATACGTTCGTCGTCTGAATAATGTCTTTGATTCAAATTGTACCTCCTTGGTCTTGTCTTGAAAACCGCTCCAGTCCTTGCGAACAATCTGTTGATTTTGGCAACGGTATCGTGAGTAATTGGTGCTCGATCCTGATGCCTTTCATTGAATATTCCAGCAACCTGACGCGTAGATCTTTCATTATTACCAAATAAGCGGATAATTTCTACTTTTTCTTCAATTGTGAGAACTACTCTTCAGTTTTGTGCCATCTTATTAACAGTTACGTAACACTGCTTCACTTATTGACAATTCGTACGAATTATTTAATGTCAAACAAAAACTTTTTGTTTCAAAGCACTATTTGCTTAATTTGTTTAAAAACAAAACAGGTCAGCATGCCAACGGTAACAGAGCGCGCGTATCTTAGCACAATTTTGAAAAAACCTAAATCGTAATTAGGGTAATTGAGATTTTGAAAATATGAATTAAGAGGTTTTTGGGATGCTGATTCTAATCTGATAGAAACAGTTATCTAAAATAAGCCCTAATATCCTTTTCCAAAAAAAAAAGCCTTTTTTACCCCACCAACACCGCACGCCAATGGTAAATAAAAATGTTCACTATGCCAAATACTTTATTTTTCGAACCACCAAAATTTCAAGAAAATCTTATTATTAATAACTGAGATATATGGGTGTAGCGGGACACACTGTATATGTATATACTTTTATTTTGAAGAAATAGCCCATGCTCAAGTGGAGTTCAAAGTGTGGAGATGAAAGGAAAAAGTCTTTCTCCACCAGATTTTCCTTTCGTCCCCATAATATACTTTTTTGTTATTATACAAGCAAATTTAATATTTTAAATGCAATATGCCCAAACTATGTCAAAAGTTTAGCAGCTAATATTGTATAGAGACTACTAATATTATATCAGTCTGAGACAAATTCAACAAATTCACAAACCGTCCGTTAAAAAAAGACAATCGTTCAAAACTATGGTTCTTATTTTTTAAAATTTACATACCTACCTAATAAATAAAGTGATATGCTGTCTGTGCAATTATATATTACAGAAACACCACAACAATATTGTTTAGGTACGTTCATAGTATTTTGTTGGACTAGTGTCACAACTGGCAATGATTTTTTTAGCCATACATTTATAACTCTATATAATTAAATTATTATTACTATAATATTATGTCTATATTATATGTGCCAGCGAAAACAAGTAACAGGGAAATTCGCAGTATTAGGTAAAGATAGCGCCACAAATATAACATAATTGTTCACATTTCTTTCTTCTGCATAAAAATGCCGGCTCTATGCGGCATGCCTTGAGGCTTAAAATATGTACCTACCTACTACAGTCGACTAGACAAAAAGAAAACAGCAACCTTTGCCTATTTAGAAAATTCATGGGCTTTGAATCTCTGAGATTTTTTAAAAGTAAAAATGGTTAACATGTAAAAAAAGGCATAATAAATCATTTGTTTCTATTGAATTCTTTTTGTTTTTATTATAAACTTTCTAAAGAAATTGAGAAAATTATTAGAAAAAAGCCTTGCAAAAAATAATGGATTCTTATTCTCTCTCGGAATAAATGTTATTTTCGGGTTATATTTTTAAAACTAATATAATTTATTGTTTTTTTTTGTGACTAAATAGCATCTGGGTGTTACTATAACAACAGGTTTCTCCTTATTTGTGCTATAAGAATAGAATTCTTACTCATAACATTATTATTTAGTATCTTCGTAAACATAGTAGGTAATTGAATTTTACATTTTTTGTTCTCTTAGCAAAACCTATTTTTCCGTTAAAGTTCAAACGTATATTCCGTTTTCTTACATATTTATAATTTTCCATATTGAAAATCGTAAGTGCTAACTACTTCTAATCGATGTATCCGCGCCCGCAACAAATAAATGAATAATACGCAGTAAGCACTGAATGCGAATCGAATTATCGAAACACATAAGCTAGCAAAATAGGCACGCGGGAACGTCGGCCCTGGAAGGCTATGTCACCGCCCACTCCCCGACGAGTAGCTTCGGTCCTCGCCGCGACCGTTCAAGCAAACCTACCGAAAGTCGTAGCCCTTCACAAAAAATAAAGTCGTGGGATGGGACTATGGAGGGCTTTTCTTTTGTAAAGTTAGTTGGGAAATAAATAAGTTAAGAATCTTCTTCTTTTCAGGTATGTTAAAAGGTGTACGTACTACCTATAATGAACATAATAATATGTTAATTTATTTTTAGTTTGAATTTAAATAAAAAATGTATATAGTAACGTGCAGATTGTGTAATTAGTTCCTTTCCAAATAAAAAGTTGTTTTGAGTATCTATAAAGACCGCCAGTATTTGAAAAAATGAATCCTCCTGGTAATAATAATACAGTGTCTTAGAATGCAATACACCCTCTTACATGCTAGAATTATGTATCTAGGGAGTATCCCGCACCCGCCTCTCACACATATCTCGGTCTGTAGACTGTTTAAATTACCTAATTTCGATAAAACAGTTAATTCTCCCATAAGAACCCATGAAATTTGCACCGCTAATGGAACAATGCGATCCTGGCGGCAGTTTTTGAAGCGATGCAAAAGTGGGACCGGAGTCGATGTATTGCGATCGGTCTCCTTCCTAAAGCCCTCCATAGATGGGACTATGGAGGACTTTTCTTTTGTAAAGTTAGTTGGGAAATAAATAAGTTAAGAATCTTCTTCTTTTCAGGTCTGTTAAAAGGTGTACGTACTACCTATAATGAACATAATAATATGTTAATTTATTTTTAGTTTGAATTTAAATAAAAAATGTATATAGTAACGTGCAGATTGTGTAATTATTTCCTTTCCAAATAAAAAGTTGTTTTGAGTGTCTATACACTGAGAAATTTTTTTAGTAGTTTTAACTAAAATTTTAGTTAAATTAACTAAAAATTCATAGTAGAATAGGCCTCAGCCTAGATGTCTTGTTATCCTTACTAAAGTAATCTTGTTAAAATTATTTAGTAAAAGTAACTAAACGATTTAGTTGTAGTCCATTAAAAAAAAATTAATTAAAACTTGTTAAGGGTACTAAATGGAATAGTTATTTCAGAATCTTAATATTATTACAACTAACTATGTTGCTTATTAAATGTGGCATTTTTTATATTAAGAGTTATTAAGCGGTTTATTAATACTAACAAATATACCTATTTATTTTAAAAATAAAATCTTATGTCATTACTACGAAATCTTAATAATGTTTAACATTATTAAGATTATTATAAACAATTAATTAATAATACAAAACAAGAATATTATCAGCAAAGAATATCGGGTGCTTCTAATTCTGTCTCTTGTGGCTGGAAGATAGTAAATGAATTATCTAATAAGGTAAAAAAGCAAAAAAAATGTTTCAATTAAGGTGGGAAAATCAGGTACAATTACAGATTGCCCTGAAACTATAGCCAATTCGTTTAATTTGTTTTTTAGGGATGCTCCCATAAAGATTGCTCAAAATATACCTAAGAACCCAACTAATATTAATTTCTATAAAGGCTGTTATCCAAATCTTAAGAACAAAATCTGTTATTGTTTCCATTTCAAGAAGAGAAATTTTTTACTTTAATAATGAGTAAGCTTAAAAATAAAAAATCGTCTGGGGCAGACTATATTCCCAGTTTTGTTGTCAGGGAGGTACTTGCGGAGTCTCATAAATCTTTCATTCTGCATTGGAAAGTTCCCCAGTAGTTTAAAGACAGGAGAGATAATTCCTATTTATAAAAAGGATGATGTGCAATTGATGGATAATTATAGGCCGGTGACGGTGTGTTCTTCATTTTCAAAATTGTTTCTTGGATAGGATGCTCATGTTTATATACGAAAATGACATAATTAATGAGCATCAATTTGGTTTTCAGAATGGTAAATCCACTGGAAATGCCATACATGCATTATATAGTGAGATTGTACACTTCATGGAAGTGGGTGAGAGTCCTGTTGGGGTATTTTGTGACCTCAACAGGGCTTTTGATTGTGTCAATCAAGATCTCTTGTTAGATAAATTAGTATATTACGGTTTTAAAGATAGGACTTTTCAGTGGATTGAATCATTCATAAAGGGAAGGGAACATTATGTGTCAATTGATCATGTTGGGTCTGGAAGTCGAGTAAAGATTAGTTCAGAGTGTACATCCTCTCAAATGGGTGTCCCACAGGGCTCAGTGTTGGGCCCTATGTTATTTATATTATATGTGAATGAGCTGCCTCGGGTCTTGCCTGATGTCTCCTTCACAGCATTTGCGGATGATACGTCTCTGATATTGTAAAATGCGGATGATGGAATACTGGAGGGTGAGGTAAATTCTGGTATTTCGGACTTGTGTGCTTGGTTTTTTGGTAATAGTCTGTATTTTAATCTAAATAAAACGAAATGTGTGAGATTTCATCCGTGGCAGAGACAGTGCAACTGTCTGCAGTTTAAATTGAATGATGTAAAAATTAGCAATGAAAATAGTATAAAGTTTTTGGGCATTTATATTGACGCACATTTGGAATGGAAAGAGCAATGTGATTATGTTATTTCAAAATTGAATTCATCATTTTATATGATTTTGAATCTGAGACATGTATTACCGAGAAAGCAGTTATTGATGTTGTATTAAACTCAGGTTGAATCTGTTCTTAGGTATGGTGTATCATTGTGGGGCTATTCTACTAAGTTCGCGGAAGTATTTCTAAAGCAAAAAAGAAAAATTAGATGTATAGCTGGCGATAACAGGAGAACTTCGTGCAGGGAATTATTCAGACGATATAATATATTGACTTTAGCGGGATTATTTATTTTGGAAACGTGTGTGCATATCTATAAGAACAGAGACAAATATATAAGATTTGCAGATGTGCATTCCGTAAATACTAGAAATGCAGATAAATATTATATAACCCCCTATAAGACGCAAATGATGTATAGATCACCAAATGTTATAGGTTTGAAAATGTTCAATAAATTGCCACCTGAGATTAAAGCATCTGTTAATATTAACCAATTCAAGAGCCAGCTCAAGCTTATTTTGATTTCTGAATGTTTTTACAGAGTGGATGAGTATATATATCTATAGATGCCTAGATTTTAGATTTAAGATTTAAGTTTTAGTTTATAAGGATATTTGTTGACCATTCCTATACAATTTATATTTTGTCAAACAGGAAGATTGGAAATAAATAAAAAAAAATAAAAGTAAACTTAGTAGCAGATTTCTTTCTACTAAGTGATAATATTTAAAGGTACTAATATGTATGTAAAAACTACTAAAATATCTTAATAAAAACAATCAGCTATTTAGTTGAATGTACTAAGTAACCTTAGTAAACTCTACTAAACAATCTTGTAATTTTAGCCAAACAAAGATACCCAGTTGAATATACAGGGTGATCAAATATTGGAAAAAATGAAAAGCATTTTGACTATTGATGTCTCAGTAAATTTAATTAATTTTCTAGGCTAGGAAAAGTTTAGCCCGCTAATACAGTGGCCGGCAAAAAGTAGGACCCATATGGAAAACTTTTTTATTATTATTTTTACGAAACAAAGTTATTCTTCATAAAAAGCTCTGCATGGTCTAAAACTTAAAATGCAACTATCAGATATTAGATTTTTCCAGGCGTATACGAGGTTTGTCAAAAAATATGTATTTTGCCCAAGAGTTAAGTATGTACCTTTATTTTTGACAAACCTCGTATACGGCTGAAAAAATTTAATATCTGATAGTTGCATGCATTTTAGGTTTTAGACCATGTAGAACTTTTTATGAAGAATAATTTTTTTTCGTAAAATTAATAATAAAAAAGTTTATTTCCAGGTGGGTCCAACTGTTTGCCAGTCACGGTATAAGCACTGTTTAAAAAAAATATTCTGTAAAAAACATAATCAGAAAAAATAAAAATCAAAAGTAAAAATGTATTCCATTTCTTGCAAAACTATTTTAGCTCTAGTCAAGTTTGTATATTTAAAGTATTGGGAGATTTTTTGACTTCTTATACAAATAGGTGACTACAATGGAAATAAAAGAAAAAATCATTTTCTAATATAGGTATGTATTATTAAGTAATGAAACTTAAAAATTTTTAACAACTTATTTCTAATTTAACTAAGTAATAAGTACTTACGAATTATATTTTTAGTAACTTTTTAGGAAATCCTTATTAATTATAAAAAAAACATAAACTTAACCGAAACTTTTAAATCATATAACAAACTATGCCAGCCACGTTTTATACTAAAAACTAATTTCTGAAAAGGTATTGTTAGAGCATACACAGTATTAAAATTAAATCTTAAAAGCAACATTGTAATATGAAGACACGGTAATAAACCATTTATTATTATAATATAAGAAACGTATTTACAAACATCAGATTCTTCAACCTCAAAAGAAAATAATTGTTTATCAAAGGCTATAGTTTTAAATTCTCTATATAAAAACCATACTTGGTAATTATCGTAAAGAATAATGGATTTTATTTTACAAATATTGGATAATTTTGATCTCTAACCCAAATAACATTATTTAATTTAATATTGTGAGTAAACATGAGACACCTTAAAAATAGATGTTTTTAAAAAGTCCGAAACAAGCTTAGTTTCAGATTTTTAAAAAAATCTTCCTTCTCAAAACATTCAACAGGCTGTCTAGCCGGAAATACTACCTCATCAATAAACCCCTTTTGAAATACAAATCTCGAACTCAATTGTAATTGGTGCTTTATAGCCAATGTGCGAGTAGTATTTACCTTCGAAGCAACAACATTACTTGCTAATAGACAGCCTAAGTGATGACGTCACAAGGGGCGTGTTTTAAAAAATCTTTCCAAACAAAAATAAATTGCATTGAAAATCCCATAAGAGATTTTTGCAAGCATTGCTACACGTTTATAAGCGACAAATAAGCAATTTCTTCTAATTATTTGTATTTTTGGTGATATGATTGACCCATTTACAGCCACAGATAGAGGTAAGTGTTTCCTGAAAATATTTAATCGCCATCTGAAAAAGTTTGAGGTTATGTTATTGTTGTTTACATTATTGTTTATTAAGACATAATTGTTAGTTTTTTGTAAAATAAAGCTTGTGGTAGTGTTTATTTATTAATATGAAGTAGACCCAGTCTATAGCCTAGATAATTTATATTATAGATTCAATATTGGCTAAAGTGGTTACGTATTTTGTTACCCGAACAGAAAATTTTCAAGTTTGTTGTATTCCCTGCAAAGATAGAAGAGAGGAATGCCTGGCCATCAACTATAAGCATCTTATAAGGTACATAACAGAACAATTATTATGTTAAAAAGGGATAAACGCCTTGGAGTTGAACCATTATTTGCTTTACAATGGTAGAAGTCAAGATAGAGCAGAGAACCTTCCCAACATTCTTTGGTTTGTACCTGCCATTTTGGGCACAATGACAGAAAGAATAGGGCTACAATATTTGAGTTCAGCGCTAAAAGGCAATTTAGCATTACATCTCCAGAAAAAAGGTATGTTATAGCTTTTATTATACAAAATGTATTCACGTTCCTAAAAACTAAAGTAAAAAATGTGAACATTTAATAGTTTGATTTAACTTTTAATAGAAAAGCAAGGCCAACATTATATTAAATTATTTTTAGAAAAGAAGTGAGCAGACAGATGTTACCGAAGATATTGACTCATGCTTTAGGAGCATCGTTAGAAGCAGAAAAGTATTTTTTGATACAAGATTTGGAAGAAATTTAAAAAAAACCTTCAAAAACTTTTAGTACGCTTTAGTTACAACTATTCTCATATCCTTATGTATGCACAGGGATATCAATGCTATACCTAATACAATTAATTTGAAATATATATTATGTAGATTATAAAACAATGTAATAAAAATAACAATAAATATTTGTTTAAATTTTTATAATTTCAGTACATCAAATGTTGTTAAGGTCTACAGTATTTCTAAAATTGCTGATCAATCTTCTGATCCATAGCTGCATGAATAAGGCTAACTGGGATATAGCTCCTCAGCTGTTTTAACTTCGCTGGATTTAGTTTTTTGGGCATTTCGAAGGCACTTCTTATCAGTGACTGATAGGTAGTAGTATTGAAATAATGCAGTTGATGATATTTTATTCCCGCTAGAACATAAAGAGTTGGCAGATATTGTGTTGCATTTTTTGTTTAGTATAATCTACAATTAAAATATTATTTTGCATGAAGTATATAAAAAAATTTATGATAGTAATTTAAATTACCACAATATTATAACTTTTGTCTTTCATCATAGTGTGAACTTCTCCGATCTGAATCAAATTGCATCCATAGGACATGGTTTGACTCCCAAGGCATTTACTCCTTTTTAACATAATAATATTTGCTGTATTAGGTACAGGGTGTCCGAAAAGGTTTTTACTATTTAAAAAAATTATAACTCATTCAGTTTTAAATTTAGTAAACATTTTTTATTTATAAAATTAACTACAAGATGTGGAAATTTATTTGTGAAAAATTATGCCGTCGAGATGCTGTCCTCCCACGCGCACCGTCTCCGCCAAACATTCTCTGAAATGGGCAAACACGCGGACACAGAGTTCTTGTGGAATTGCTCGAATTTCATCGCGAATTCTTTGCTTCAACTGATTCACATTTGCAGGAATTTCAGTGTACACCTTTGCTTTGAGGAACCCCCACAAAAAAAAATCCATGACGGTTAAGTCGGGACTTCTGGGAGGCCAATTTATGTCACCATTTTTCGATATGACCTTTTCTGGAAACATTCTTTGAACGACCTGCATGGAAAGATTCGCAGTGTGAGCAGTCGCCCCATCTTGCTGAAACCAAGTGTTTTGGTTGAAGCCAGCAAAATTTTGCAATTCTGGTTCAAGAAAATTTTCCAGCATTGCCCTATAACGCTCAGAATTAACGGTGACAGTGCGATGATTTGCATCTTCAAAAAAAAAGGGACCAATGATTCCATGTGCAGACATTGCTGCCCACACTGTCACTTTGGGACTATGTAGAGGTTGCTGATGTTTTTCCCTTGGGTTGTTATTACCCCAATATCGGCAGTTCTGTTTATTTACGGCTCCGTTTAAGTGAAAATGAGCCTCGTCACTAAACAGAATGTTATCGAAATTGTCGAAGTTCTGTAACATGTGCTGGGCAAATGCGACACGAACTGGATAATCTTCCACTTTTAATGCTTGCACAATTTGAATTTTGTAGGGGTGAAACTTTAAGTCCTTCTTTAAGATCATGTGAACGGTCGATTTTGTTAAAGTTAGGGCGGCCGCGTGTTTTCTTATTGAACGGCGAGGCGTTCGCCTTACTGCTGCGCGAACACGCTCGATATTTTCCGCACTTCTGCCGACTCTGGGCCGACCGATATGGTTGTTACTGACTGTCGTGCCTTCTGCGTCGAACTTTGCAACCCAGTATCTGATTAAAGGACGCGTCGGAGCTTGATTAATGTCGTGTAAATTAAAACGTGCACGGTAAAGGCGACCAACTTGGATGTACGAATGGTTGTTTTCGTAAAATGCTTTAACACAAAAAGAGCGCTGCGGCCCCGTATATCGCTCCATTGTTACTGAAATTCCGAGAGACGCGCTCACGATTGCAACTGGCCAGATCCTCCCACTCCTAAACGTTCTCGAGAAATATAACCGCGAAATAGTAAAAACCTTTTAGGACACCCTGTACCTTATAAGTGATGTCCGAGCTTTCCTTTCTTTTATCTTTGCAGGGAATACAACAAACTTGAAAATTTTCTGTTCGGGTAACAAAATACGTAACCACTTTAGCCGATATTGAATCTATAATATAAATTATTTAGGCTATAGACTGGGTTTACTTCATATTAATAAATAAACACTACCACAAGCTTTATTTTACAAAAAACTAACAATTATGTCTTAATAAACAATAATGTAAACAACAATAACATAACCTCAAACTTTTTCAGATGGCGATTAAATATTTTCAGAACACACTTACCTCTATCTGTGGCAGTAAATGGGTCAATCATATCACCAAAAATACAAATAATTAGAAGAAATTGCTTATTTGTCGCTTATAAACGTGTAGCAATGCTTACAAAAATGTCTTATGGGATTTTCAATGCAATTTATTTTTGTTTGGAAAGATTTAAAACACGCCCCTTGTGACGTCAGACTTAGGCTGTCCATTTCGACTGCCTATGTTTAGATTCATATCGTAGGCAACTTACTTTACCTAAAGGGCCAGACTTTTTTATGATATAGGGGTAATGAGTGACAAAATGAAATTTAGGTTTAAGATTCACATTAAAAAGTTCCATAAATACCTGATGGTGCTGTTTAACCAAAACGGCTAAGCGATCTGGCATTCCCGGTGTAATAGACTCACTTAAAATTATGTTCAAAATAGCTCTTAGCAATAAATATACGCCAGTACTTATTATTTTCTGGAATTAAATATCCAAATAAAAGGCCAGCACTTAAAATAAATGTCTTCATTTCTGCGGCCGACATTCGTATTGATTTCTTTTTTAAAGTATCATATGTTATTAATGGTCGTTTGTTATGGTCTGGGCTAAATCTAAAAAATCTAATTTTGCCATTAAGAAAAGTTAAGGTAAATATTTTATCGATAACAATAAACTGATATAATAAATGCGACATAACAACAACGCCCATACCTTCAAAAATGTCATGGGCAATATCTACCTCATAATTTTCAGTTACGTGATATGACTCGATGTTATTAAAAACTGGGCTATACTTTATACCAGATAAATAAGGATTATTTAATGCTAAATCTTCTAGGTAATTTTGTCTATTTCTTAAATATATATTTTTTTTTTTTTCAAAATCAATTTATTTATGACCCCAAATCAGTTACAACAACTGGCACCGAGGCCTTTAAAATAAAAATTATAACAGAATTATAAACAAAGCGAGATATTCTATATAAATTTAAATAAACCCAACTAGGTAACATTTAGTCTCTGTTTTTAAAGTAAATCTTGAGATTACGATACACAGCATGTTCTTCACCCTCAAACAAAGCATGTGGCACTCCATTGAAAGTTTGCACACTTCTAAATACAGGAGAATCCTGTGACTTCTTTGTTCGTAGATAGGTGTTTCTTAGATTGTCTCTGGTTCTTAGGCAATAATTATGAAAGTCCTTATTTTGTTTCAGTTCCACGTTTGTTTTTAGTAATTTGTTCTTTATTTTATAGATAAGTTTTGCTTGCTCAAACATTTTAAGTTGTCTAATTTTTAAGAATGGATATATGTTATATAAAGTTTCACTAGCAGTATAGTAGTTTATAGAAAAAATTGCTTTTATTGATTTATTTTGTAGTCTTTGAAGTTTGTTTATTAAATTTTCACTGGCATTTCCAAAACATGGCAATAAATATCTCATATGTGGTTCAATAAAGCTGTTATATAATAAATATTTTGTGTTTTTATTTAGCATATGACTACACCTTCTAATTGCTCCTAGGAGAGGAATAATTTTTTCAGTGACACTTTGTATATGTGCGAACCATGTTAATTTTTCTGAAATTATGAGACCCAAGTATTTATACTGGTGAACTTTATTCAACTCTCTGTTATTAAGCCTAATTTTGGGATGAATTGGATTTTTCCCTGTTTGGTTTAATACCATGTACACAGTTTTTTCTACATTAATAGTCAGTTTGTTGTAACACAACCACTTAAAATACGTCTCGAGATCTGTGTTCACTTCTGCTTGAAGTTCTTCTTCTGTTACTCCAGAATACACCAGCACTGTGTCATCACAAAAATTCATATAACTTGCCTTTAATCCAGCATATTTCAGGCTATGAACATACAGTAGATACTGCAATGGACCGAGCACAGAGCCCTGGGCTACACCAACACTGACATTTTCCTCTGCACTAATTTTACTATTTACTTCAGTACATTGCTTCCGTCCAGTTGAGTATGTTTGTAACAAGTCGTAGCACTGGTCACGAAAGCCCATTTTACTAAATTTATTTAGCAGCAGTGTAATGTCCACAGTGTCAAATGCCTTCTGCAGTTCCACGAATATACACACAACATATTTATTTTTATCTAGTTCGCAAGTGATATATTCGAGAAGTTCAACTGTAGCCCCAAGTGTGCCACTCTGCTTCTGGAATCCAAACTGATTTTTGTCAAATTTAAAATGTGTGTCTATGAATCCAATTAGTCTATTTTTAATAACTTTTTCAAGAATCTTGCTAAAAGTACTCAACAATGAGATAGGTCGATAGTTATTAACATCATCATGGGCTCCCTTTTTGTAAATTGGCACTATCTTTGCTGTCTTTAATTCGAGTGGATATTGACCATTTTTTAAAACTTCATTTATTATTTGCACAATTGTTATACCAATATTGTCAATATGTATCTGTATGTCTTTTTTTGTTACATTGTCTATGCCAGGTGAACAGTTGCTTTTTAAATCACTTATTATTGTCTTTACTTCTGTCAAGTTTGTTGGTTGCAGTGTGATACTTTCGACTTCTTCTTCTTCCTCAAAGTGTAGTGCCTGGTTCTGGACTATTTTTGCTGCTAGTGTTCGTCCTATATTTGAGAAGTGCCCATTCATTTCTGCTGCAATTTCTATGTCATCCTTGCATGGCTCTCCGTTCGTCTTTGTCAACTTACTTATGTTGTTATTCTTCCTTTTGTTTCTGCCACATAAGTCATTAAGAATGAACCAGGTTTTCTTGATATCACCTTGTGCTTCTTGAAATTTTTGTTCTGCATGCTGTTTTTGTAGTTTTGTTCTTAATTTGTTTATTTCACTTTTTACATTTTTAAATTCATTTTCTGTGTACTCATTTTCCACCTTACATACAATTTGTCTCGATTTTTTAATTTAGTTATATATTCATGCGTCACCCAACCATTATTGTTTCTGATTTTAATGCTATTTTCCTTGGTGCATACTTTTTTTGTTTCAATCAACATCTGCGCGAGTAATCCAAAACAGTTAACCTCCTTTACACTCATTTCAGCCTCAACTATTTGCTTCCATTTGTTTATATCAACAAAACTTTTTACAATTCTTTGCTTGGTATTTTTATGAACCACTTTTGTAACTTCTGTGTACATGATTTTATGATCAGATATAGTGTGTTCTTCTAAGTTTATATTACATTTTATTTCTTTGTTAGTTATGACATGATCCAGCACAGATGCTGAATAATTTGTTGTACGTGTAGCATGTTGCACATTTATTTTGTTTTGGAACTGAAACCCATTTATTTGCACTATGTTTTTATATTCACTAATTGTTGTGGAGTCCTTAAGTAAGTCTAGATTGATGTCCCCAATAATCATGCATGGTTTATTTTGTTGTTCAAGCAGTTTATCAAGTTCCAATAAAAAATCATTGCACTTGTTTTTTGATGGTCTATATATTGCAAAGACGGCAAGGTTCAGCCCTGGCAAAAATATTGAAACTATATTGCAATCCTTAAGTGTTACAGAACATTTATTTAATACATAATTAATTCCATCTTTGATATAAATACTGCAACCTCCACCTCTTGTGTCACGACAATCATGCACTGATGTGTATGAATGTAAGTTAAAGGAATTTTGCTCATTTGGGTATATCCATGTTTCAGTCAACACTACTATGTGTATTGTTGTTTTATTTAACATAATTACGTCACTAAGTTCATCGAGTTTATTTCTCAAGCTCCTAACATTAATATATAGCACATTCAGGTTTTCCGTGGTAGCCATTTCAGTAGTTTTTTGGTTTGTATTTCGTTGAATTTCAGAGCCAGCATTTAATGTAGTTCCGGGTCCGTCTCACTTTTTATTCTTATTGGTTTATCATTTTCTCCCCTTACAAGATATATTTTCCCATTTGCTACAAATGCTGATTTATATCTATTGATTTTCTTGATTTCCCTCACTTTCTTAAACAGCAGCTGATTTTGTCGGGTTAAGTCTTCATTAAAATATATGTTTTTATTTTTATCTCCTCCCACCAAACCACATTCATCCATCTTTATTCCTTTTAGTTGTCGGACTGTGCTTAATATTTTACTCCGTATTTCCTGATTCC
This sequence comes from Polydrusus tereticollis, assembly GCA_963920685.1. Taxonomy (NCBI): domain Eukaryota; kingdom Metazoa; phylum Arthropoda; class Insecta; order Coleoptera; family Curculionidae; genus Polydrusus; species Polydrusus tereticollis. The sequence goes on from OY987335.1 coordinate 59,854,445, forward strand.
TTAATTTCAGCATTATGGGTGCATCCTCTTTAGTGTTGATCCTGTACACCTCCTTTACATCGTCAGCAGTAAGCTGCACCTTCATGGCCCTAAACACTTTTCTTATGCTTTCCTTGTCGTCATCTTGTTTTGGTATTCCTGCGACTAATAAATTATTCTCCTTTTCTTTTTGCTCTATATGATTCAGTTTTCCTTCTTTAGCTCCAATTTTTTGCTTGAGCATTTCATTTTCCTCCTTAAGATGTTTCATTTCAACAATCATGTTCTCAAAACTTTTTTTCTGGTCATCAAAACTGTCTGACATAAATTTAACTGATTTTTTTAGGTCTCCCATACCTTTTTCCATTTTGTCTTTAAAAGGATTTAAATACTGTGCAAACATGCTTACTAAAAGATCTTTCATTTGTTTTTCGTTCATTTTATCCGCTTTAACCTCACTTTCACAATGTGTTTTGCAACAGATAAATTTATTTTCACCAATTTCAGTTCCCACTCGTTTTCCACAGCTGGGATGGTAGCTTAGATCACAACGTTCACATGTAACTGCTAGAGTCACCTTTTTTTTGCAATATTCACAAACTTTTTTAATATTTTCGAGACCTGCCTTGTTTACATCTGACATAACCTCGCTGAGTTTCAAATTATGTGTAGTAGTAGTAGTAACAAGATTTATTTTAGCAATACTGCTACAATATTATAAATTCTAAATTTTTTTAACAATAATTAAAACATTTGAAATTACAATTTTATGCACCAAAAATATTTTTAAATAAATTTTATCAGATATTTTGTTTTCTAAGTAATGATATTTTTGAGGATTTTTTAAATTTACTTAAGGAATTTTGTTTCTTAATTAAAGAATCTAAATTATTATATTCGAGAAGTCCTTTAAAAAAGATTGATTTATATGTCAAATTTTTTGTCACTTTCCCTAAACAAAAATTTTGATTGTTTCTGGTTTGATAGTTATGATTTTCAAAGTTTTGCGTTATAAAGTCTTTTAAATGAGATGGTAATAAATTATTTTGAATTTTATAAATAAAAAAACAAACTAGGAAAAATATTAAATTTCTTATATCCAACCATTTAAGTTTATTTAGCATATAATTTATCTTTGTATATTTATCAACATTTAATATTATTCTCATCGCCTTATTTTGTAAAATTTGAAGTCTACTAAAAATTCCTTCATTTGCAGTATATAAAATTGTAGAGCAATACAAATAATGAGGTAAAATTGTCGTGTTATATATTGTGTTATATATTGTTTTTTTTTGAAAATAAACTTAAATTTTTACTTAGGTACTCTTTTGAAATAATTAATTTTTTTTCCAATTTTAGATATAGTGTTTTCAAAATAAGCATCAAATTTTAATTTAGAATCCATTATTATCCCTAAATATTTAAAAGACTGAACTATTTCTAATTTTTGGTCATCTATAAAAATATTTATATTTTCATAATTTATATCATAAAAAAATGTGTAGTCAACTTCTGCGCATGAGGTTTTAAGCATTTACAAAAACGACAATAAGAATTAGCAGAAAAACTTTCTTGAAATCCCAAAATTGTATTTAGTGAAAGGTTATCGCCTAAGATTAACGCAAGACAAAAATACAAATGAACACGCTTCTCGGGTAATTCTATAACTATGCCATCATGAAATAGTTTATTAAGTTCATCAACCAGTTTTGAAAAAATAGCCTTTTCGCCAAATTCTTTCAAATCATCAGTATGAAACAAAAGTACTAAAAAAATGTTTTCAAGTTTTGACTGAAATGCTACTGGTAACGAAGCAACTGAGCAATAGACAGCGCCAAGCTTGTGTATACGGAACGGGAACCCAACGGATTACCACATTCATAATCATCATAATAAATAAGTAATGGCACTACAATAACATCTTTTTTAAAATTTGACGTTCTATTCTTCCAACAATCGGTCTGAATTATATTGCACACGTAAATTTTATTTTATAAGCTTTTCATGTATGACATTGTAGCTGTTAATATATTTGGCAAGGAAAAAAAATTTTTCAAAACTTGGGTTAATGATATAAATTGTGCAGTGAAATTTTTTGGTGAAGATACCTGTGCTCTATTTAATTCTAAACGTTGTCCCACGACAAACTCTATGGGCTTAATAAAAAATGTAGAATTTTCTAAAATTTTAAAGCGCAAATGTTCACTTTCAAAAGAAAAAAAAAACATTTTCCAACTCTTCGAAATATTGTTGTACAACTTTCTGCTTAGCTTCCTCGACTGAATGAATTTCTAAAAGTTGTAATACTTGTTCTTTTAAAAGATTTACGGGTTCGTTAACTAAATCCTTAAAGCTATTCATTATTTTTGGATGTCCTTTCTGCTAAAGGTATTCTGAGCATAAAGAAATGAAATAAAATTAATATTATTTTTAAATAAGGTTCTTAAACTCCAAAAATGATGTTTGTAGGATAGATACAACTTGTACCTCATCGATAGTACATTCTAATTTTGAAGTAGAAGGAACCTCGGAAGGAACGCTTTGATCTGGAAGAATTTCACTATTTTGATTTTGAGATCTTACTTCTACAAAATTATTAGATCCCATTAAGCCTCTATTATGAAGATTGTTTAAATGTTGACGATATGATTTTAGTGACGGAAAATGCCTTTTACAGTTTTGTTCTCCACACACAAAAATATGGTTGTTTTCACATCGATGTATTATTTTTAAATGAGTTACTAAGGCATTGGTTTTAAAAAACGAGTCTTGACAAAAGTAGCACCGTGGCATAGCTAAGAAATTATTAAAATATAAAAATAAATATGGTATATAAGTATACAACCTGTCACATATATATATATATCAATTTTTAGTTACATTTCTGTAAATGATATTTTATGTCCCCAATTACTGAAGCAGCTGCTGCTGATTTTTTAATGCTTTTCATGCCATAAACCACCTCATCTATAAAAATCCAAACGTGCTCACACTCCACTGGATATTCTATGTTCAATCCATGAAATAGCTTGTACAACAGTTCTAGCATCCTGATACTGCTGGCAACTTTGTAATGCACATCATCCACCACAATATAATAACCCTCAGGGTTAGAGAGAGGCCCTACTATTGCCCCGAAGGGTTGCAATGTTAGGTTGTGTTCGGAAAGTTTTTCTTTCCGAAATGTAATACTTTCCACTAACTTATCGTAGCTCTAAAAATTTATTCAAATTTTAAAAAATAATTTATGCAAAGCATTTTTGATAATCAATATTTTATTTTTAAGAACTCGTACAAACTTTAAGGCGCGAATATTTTACTAGTTTTTAGAATTTATTTAAGATAAAAAGTTCATGATATATGAACAATAATGAACATGTTTCCGTAACGGCTTGGTTCTTGAGATACAGGTCGTCCAAAAAAATTTGGATATGTTTTTTGATTATATTTTTGTTTAATAAAATGTTAATTTGATATTTAATGTTAGATGGTGCCACATACAGTGATACCTGAACTTAAATATCCATAACTTTTTTGTGTTACACTGTATGCCATTTTTAACTAAACATTCAAATTTACATACTAAAGGTACAAGGTTCCATAGGAATAAAAAAATTAATTTTTGTTATTCTGCAACACCCTGCAACGATCGTACTTTCAGTACTCACCCAAAGTATTTAAATTTAACATATTGATGCAGGGAACCGTGAGGGTGTGCTTCCCTGGCGGGTAAGTGTTGGCGAGGGCCCGGTTCGATCAGACTGCACACTGAAACCCCTTTGCAAAGTCTTGAGGGCTGTCCGACGGTGACATAAGTAATCTTATTAATTCTTAAGGAAATTGTATTTTGTTTGTAATTTAATCATTGTTTATATTTCAAATTTTGACACTGTCAATTTCCCCGACTTTAGACAAGACAAAAAAAAAGAAAAGGCATTTAAATCGTTGGGTTTTCTCATTAGAAACAGTAAACATTTTAAAATCTCCACTATAATAAGACTATACAATGCAATAGTTCAAATTCAAATTCAAATTCAAATTCAAATTAATTTATTGGCGTAAGCATACAAAAAGTATTCACACAAGTCAGGTACATACATGGTTCAAGAATTAAAAATTAAAATTTAAAAATTAGTCCTACATAAATCTTTAAAAACAGAAAAGTATTGAACAAAAAGTACTTACACTACATATTAAAATTAATTTGATCATATTTAGTCGTTAAATACACTAATCTCTAAAAAGAAAGTATATAAAACACATACTTACAATACACAAGAAAATAAATTTAAAATACAATATACAAATACAACACCAGCAATATATTATATTATGACCCCAGTTGGACCCTACAAATGAAATGTGAAGTCTAAGAATTCATTAGTTGAATAAAATGCGTTCACAATTAAAATTTGTTTTATTTTATTTTTAAATAGTAAAATCGGCAATTTGGTATAGTTGGTAGGTAGCCTGTTATATAATTTAACAGCCAGAAACCCAGGACCACTCTGACATCTCGTCAAGCGCTGATATATTGGGACCAGTTTGTTCCTATTTCTAGTCGCATATGTATGGACATCCCCATGCGCCATATATCGATCTTTGTTCTTATGCACCCACAACAGATTTTCAAGAACAAACACTGATGGCAAGGTAAGTATACCCATATTTGTGAAAGCTCCTCTGCAATCATCCCTATAATTCAACCCACTCAACACTCTGACTGCTTTCCTCTGCAATGCAAACAGTCTTTTCATATGGGGGGCATGACCCCATGCCAATATAGCATACGTGGACACAGGATGAAAGAGGCCAAAGTATGCCGTCTTCAGGGTACTGCTCGAGGAACAACCAACAAGGCAACGAAGAGCATATATAGTACTCCTTAGTTTGCAGGCGACAACATCTATGTGTGAATGCCATTGAAGAAGAGGATCCAAATGAACCCCTAAAAATTTAACCGTTGCATCACTTGGTATATCCGTTTGTCTCAAGGTGAAGATTACTCTGTTCGTTTTGTCTGCATTAAGAAGCAATCTATTCACATCAAACCACTCCTGAACTCCATTCTGCAAAACATTCATCCTCATCTCGGCGCTCTCAAGAGAATCAGCCGTGCATGCAACTGTTGTGTCGTCAGCAAAAAGCGTGAATTTACCTGTTGGTTCTGTAAGTGGCAGATCGTTAATGTATATAAGGAACAATATAGGACCCAGAACTGAACCTTGGGGTACTCCTATAGTAATCCCACTCGGCGCCGACGACACTCCACCAACACGCACAGTCTGCTCTCTGTTATTCAGATAAGAACTCAGAAGCGTGATACTGTCAGGGCAGAACCCATATTTGCAGAGTTTGCGTAGTAGAATATCATGGGGGACACAATCAAACGCCTTGCTTAGGTCGCAGAACAAGACGCTGCTAAACTCTAGGTTGTTAAAAGAGTCAAGGAGAAATGTGACCAGGTCCAAGATTGCCATTACCGTACTCCTATCCTTCCTAAATCCAAACTGGCAGGATGTAAAAAGATCATTCTCATCGAAAAATTGTATTATTCGAGTGGCTATACATTTTTCAAATATTTTTGATATTATAGGTAGTAAAGAGATAGGTCGATAATTTTCAGGTTTAGCAGGATCGCCCTTTTTAAAGATAGGTACTACTAGGGCTGACTTAAGTGCTTTCGGGAAAGTGTTATTTCTGAGACAACGATTAATTAGTTTAGTTAGGGGACTAACAATGATGTTTTTAACGGACTTAATTAGTTTGACATTTAGACCAAAAATATCACGGCTTGTTTTATTCTTTAAATTATCAATGGTATCCCTAATCTCTATAAATGAGACAGGAGAGAAGGAGAACAAGTTTTCTGTTAAATTTAAATCAGTCAAAGCTTGAACCGGATCTCTATGAGATGTAGGTATATTCTTAACAGTATCATGTGCAATACTCGAAAAAAATGTATTAAAGTTATCAGCTGTTATATTACAATAATTGTTATTATCTTTTTCTTTTGAGCGACCTACATTATTCTTTATGACTTGCCACATTGCCACAGTTGTGTTTTGGGCTGAAGCAATGTAGTTATCGTTAGCCTTGATTTTTGCTTCCCGTATGGCAGACTTGTACCTTTTTTGAAAATCCTTAAATTCCTGTTTAAAGCCTGGATCAGTGTATTGACGAGACAATTCACTCAACAACTGCAGATGGTCCCGCATTGATCTTAGGTTATCATCAAACCAAACCACATTGCATCCTTGATCGGACCTTACTCTATATGTTTTTACAGGAAATGACTGGTTAAATGCTGTTTCCAGACTCTCCAAAAAAATCTCAAAACACCGATCAACACTCGCACTCTCATCCGTCACCAAGCTCCAATCACACAAAGATACCTGGTTAAAAAAAGTCGACATACCCCTACGGGTCAACGGTCTGCATACCTTAGTGTTTATTGGTACTCTACCGATACTTCTATTTATGGGCAGTTGAATTTCTTGTCCAAAGTGATCCGAAATACTAACATCAACAATACTGGATGCAAAGGATTCGATACCAAAGTTAATGAAGATGTTGTCCAGACATGACCCAGATCTTGTATTACTTGATATTGTCTGGTTAAAACCATAGCTTTCCAAGACATCAGAGAGGAGGAGAGTCTCTGGATGTACTGTATTGAAGTGTACATTGAAATCCCCTGCCAAAATAATTTTTTTATGTATGCCTATCTTATTGAGTAATGCTTCTAGCAAATTTAAAAAAGTTTGAAAGTTACCTGCTGGGGGTCTATATATAGCTAAAACATACAAAGTAAGATCACTAAAATATGCTCCACAACATTCAAAACATTTTTCTATACAGAACTCATTTACATCATAACTTAAGACATTTAAACAATTCTTTACAAATATTGCTACACCTCCGCCGGTATGAGTCGATCTTGAATAGACACTAGCCTGTTTGTATGATCCAAAGCGCAGTACTCTTGCCTCCTCCGCGTTGAGCCAGTGTTCGGACAGACAAACAATGTTAAAAGTTTTTTCTGCTAAGAATGCTTCTAGTAGTTGTGTCTTGTTTCTTATTGATCTGGTATTTATATGAAGTAGATGAACTTGATGTGTTGCCGTTTTCATAAGTGAGTTCTGGCCCCTTGAGGTCGGCGCTGCAGGTTCTGAAAATGGTTAATAACCACGTCTTTTGGCCATAGAGATGCAGACATGTAAACATTTTTCTTGTCGAATGGAACTGTTAACTTAAAAGAGCTGTATTTCTTGTGTTTGACAGTTTTCATCTTTTCACAAACACATTTATCATTTAGATTTTGACCTTTGAGATAATCCAGGATGGATTTATCCTGCGTATCTGGATCCAAGCCCGAAATAAACAGAGTTGCCATTTTTGGTGCTACCTTAAGAAAGGACTCCGCTTCGTTTGATCCCCTAACTGGTTCAGGACGCGTGGATTCTTTGCTATGCTGTGTAGAGTTGAGCCTTGTTTTTCTCTTATTTTTATGCTGGACAGTGGTCCATTCATTTGTGTCAATTTTTGTTTGTTTTGGTTCGTCGTTTAAACTGTCAGAATTTACAATTTGGGGGTTAGAGTTATCTTCTACCTCTTTTTGGCTTTTGTCTCTTGGGCTAAATTTATGGTTTTGTGGCTCATGCGCCACAACTAAAAGTGCTTCTTCTTCTATTACTGTGGTATTGTCTGCCTTTGTCTCGGGAACAACTGCAGGATCTTCTTTTTTTCGATTTGAAGCTGATTTCTCACCTTTTCTGTCTGTTTCTATTTTCCCGCTTTTTTTGTCTTTTTGAAGGTTAGACTTCTCAGGGTTTTTGGCATTTTCCTGTAGAAGAGCTATTTTTTCCTTTAGTAGTTTGTTGTTTTCTTCCAGTACCTGATTTTTCCCTTGTACTTCACTCAGTAGGACTTTTAAATAGGAGATTTCGACGTCCTTTTCAGGGCTGTCATTCTTGTCGTTATCGGAATGTTCTTTGCATGTTAATCGAGTTTTATCAATTATTTTTACTTTTTCCATCCAGTCTCTTGTAGCACAAGAACGATGGAACGTTTTTCCGCACACGACACATACAATCGCACTATTGACTTTATTTTTACAGCAAAAATATCGCGATTTCTCATCTTGCACAGAATCGCGTGACACACCATCCTGCGCCATCTTGACTCTCGTTAGACCTCATCTTGAGTATGCTTCTCAAATATGGATGCCTTCTGAATCTGTACATATAGATCAAATAGAGAAAGTCCAAAAAAAATTTCTGCGCTATCTTTATGTTGTGAATAATAACTCTTATCCATACATGATATCATATAAAAGTATGCTTGACAGTTTTTCATTTAATACTCTTTTAGAAAGAACAAAAATACAGGCTGTGATATTTTTATACAATATACTAAATAACTTAAATTATAAAGCCTGTAACTTAGTCAATTATGCTCGACTAAATGTACCAAAGATTAACCTTAGACTTGCGCATAATCAAAAATTTTTTAATGCAGACCCTAATAACAACTTATCTCCTTTCAACCGTATGATGGCTGCTACTAATGAGCTTCTCAGTCAGGTCCGGATAGATATTTTAAATACATCTCTTAGAGATTTAAAAGCTTTACTCTAACGTATTGTATAACTTTGTATGTGATACCAATAGTCTTAGACAGTTTGAAACCCCTATATACTTTTTTAGTGTTTTTCTTTGTTATTTTTGTGTTTGATATTTTATTTTATTTCTGTTTTAAATTTAGTTTAGGGCTTAGCTATTCAGTAGTAGATTGTTACCTTTGCATGTAATTACCAACTCTATGGTGTTTGTAAAGTATTGCAATAAATAAATAAGTGACATTTCAAACGTCAGATTTAAATAATAGAAATATTAAATCTTAAAAATCACTGACAGGGATGGTGATATGGATTGATAGAGAGAGGTAGTTTAAAATATAAAAAAAATGATAGAAAAAGTGTGGAACGCGGATTAAACGGCGCCTTACTGATAACGCCCGAAAATTAGACCCTTTTCTGTCTTGATAGCTCTACAAGTAACACACGTAATGTGATTAAAATTTAAAGTTTTCAACTTATTCAAGTTTTATTACCCTGAAGACATATGACACGATCGTCAAACATTCAGGGTGAGTGTGGTTTATTTAATCATAGAAATTTGAATTAAATTTGAGGTAAAATAACTTTAATTAAAAAAAGAATACATCTATACCGCGTGTTTTCGACTACTGGGGAAAACTAATTGGGTTTTATCGTTCTAGCTAATGGTAGCAACTTGATTATGATAATATTTGCATAACGATAGACCAAAGATCATGGGCTTATAAGAATTAAACATACCTAACTAAGGAAGAAATATTACTGGGGTTTAATGTTGAACCAATGCAAGGGACCGTTTGAAGGACAAGCAAGGTCTACACTCGCTGGGTTTTTCATGTAACGAACTTCTGGTACTGCTATCTCTCATCATCCCCTCATCACAATTACTGCGTCTGGACCAGAGTCGTCTTCAGCCAGTAACACTACCAAAATAAGTGCTTAATTCTGTTATAAAATTTCGATACCCCGTGATATACTTTGTAGAGCTACGTCCTTCGTCACAATACCTGTCCCTACGTTTTTTATACATTTATATATTTTGTTTTTTTTTTAATCGTTAAGTGTTATATGTAGTTTGTAGTGTAGTATAGGAATAGTCCAATAGATAAAAGAATCTAAATTAAACAAATTTAAAACTGATAGGGAAATTTTCGTGATAATACATATTTAATATTATAAATTTGGTACCTCTGGAAACTGGAAAGAAACTGTGATATAATTTGATCAATCCAATTGCGCAAGGGTTGCAATTCATTATTACATTAACTTATTAATTTATCTATTTATAAAAGGCTCATAAATTGTAAAGTATATAAGGTATCCTAATAAAACACTATCAGTAACAAACAAGTGAGTCCTTATTGAACTTTGTTGTAAAATACCCCTTGGAACGTTACAACCCTATATATGTATATTTAAACTATTTCGTAAAAAACTTTACGTTCTACTCTGCAAGTTTTGTATTTACCATTTTTATAGTGAAACGCCCGGAACACTTACTTTTTGTCGCTGAAAGTAGCGTTTTGAGAAAAAACGGCTTTAAAGGTAAACCTGCGTTGGAATTTTGTAGGTTGAATCATTAATACTTTTTAAATATTATGCGAAAAAATGTTTCTTTCCTTGATTTTCTTTTTTCATTTTTAAAAACATAACAGCTTATTTGTAAAACAAACTCTACGGCCTTCGTAATGTACACTAAATGTTACTACTTACCGTCACATTTAGACAAAAACTTTCCTGAACCTCGCTCCTAGTAAGTCTCCAATTCTGTCCTTTTCTGGATTTTTTAAGCTAATTTCAGCAAATAGGTACGGAAGAGCAAGTATGGCATGAGTTGTATCATCTAAAAATCAAAACAATATTTGATATTTACCTTGAAAATTAAAACCAGGCAGAAAGCATAGTTTTTAAATTTTGCTACCAAATTTTTAGGTCAGTTTATCTACATTTTTATAATAAGCTACTAAAATCATACAAACATTTAGAAAGGTAACGTTAGTGTCCAGTTGCAATCATACCAGTAGGTATCCGACTGATCTCAACAAACTTACCAATATCTTTTACACCAGATAGTTCAATTTTTCTTTCAGTTACTTCCTTAAGTACAGCTTGTGCTACTGTTGCAAAACTTGAATAAATCGCGTCTATTTTATCAGGGTGTTTTTTGTTAAAATCTGTTTCTATCTAACAAGAAATTAAAGATAAAAAATAATAAAGTCACAATAAGTCACGCATTTTAAGTATGAAAATTAAATGCTTTTTATATGCCTAATAGTACATACGAACTTACCAAATCAATACCAATATTCAATTTTAGACATCGAAATTCCTCGAAAATTAAAGACAGCTCTGTGCTGACATATATTCTCTTCCTTAATTTATATGTGCTTTCCCAGGCTTCCAAAATTCTTCCTGGGGGTTCTGTGGCAATATTCAAAAATTTTAGATTTTCCAATGCTAACTCGTCATTTTCTTGTGTTACAACAGCTTTCTCAACATTATTTTGTTTTTTTTTACTGCCCTTCACGCAGCTTTAACATTTATATATCTATGCCACAATTTGCCTTTAGGATTGGTTCCACGTTTATTATTTCCCTTTTCTGATGGAGAAAGCAACTCATTTTTTTTTTGTGGTGTCGGTTCATATGGTATGTATGTAGTAACAATCGGCTTTTTCGTTCGGGAAAAAGTTCTCGATTTCTTTGCTGATTCGAGAAAAAATTGACTCTATTAACCTAAAACGAATTTTAAAAATGATAGAAAGTTGTAGACAATGATGTATCATGAATGATAAACGTGTTTTGAACTTCCAATGCCTTTATCGTGAATGATAAACGTGTTTTGAACTTCCAATGCCTTTATTTATTGTTATCACAACATTTTAACTGACAAAAATGTCCAGTCATCTTCAGGTAAATACCCGTCTTCTCACGAATCATGGATTCACCTGAAGATGAGTAGAGATGTATTAGGACTATATGGATTAGGACTATACCAGAACTTTATTTTAAATGCTGAAATTCAGGATTGTGACACCTACTTGAAAAGATTGATTGATTGATATTCCAAAAAATAACAGATCACTTTTTCTACAGCCATTGTCTCCACATGAAGTAACAGATCTCTCAAGGGAAATAAAAAATAAATGGAGTAGTGGTGAAGATGAGATCCCTACAAAAATAGTCAAACTTACTATAAGCAAAATATCTGGTATTATGTGTTACATTTTGAACAATTCCTTAAAATTTGGCATCTTTCCTAATCAGTTAAAACTCTCATTAATAAAACCCATTCTTAAGAAAGGAGATCCGGAACAGATGGAAAATTACAGGCCAATAAGTTTAATAAATAGTTTTTCAAAAATATTCGAGCTTGCAATGGCAAGAAGGTTATTAAGTTTTTTTAATGAATTTAAATTATTTAGTGCTACTCAGCATGGGTATCTTAAAAATAGATGGACACAAACGGCAGTCCACCAATTCACACAGACAATACTAAAACTACTAGAAGAAGGTAAGCTAGCAGCGGGGTTATTTATAGACCTATCAAAAGCATATGACTCCATTGACTGGAGTTATTTGCTTTTAAAACTTAATGCTTATGGAATTGAGGGGAATGCTTTAAAATGGTTTGATTCATATCTATCAAATAGACGACAACGGGTATTAATTACTAAGAACAATCAAGCAGTAAAGTCTAATGTTAAAGAGATAACGATGGGTCTGCCTCAGGGGAGCGTTCTAGGACCAATTCTATTCTTGATATTCATAAATGATCTCAATTGCATAGCAGATGGTGATAACCGAGCTATCACAAATTTTGCAGATGACACTAATTTATTAGTGGGTGAAAAAGAGCCTGAATATCTCATTCAGCAAGTAGAGTTATTTTTTTCAGATGCAAGAAAATGGCTTGAAAATAACAAATTAATAATTAATGAAGATAAAACTAATGCTGTGATTTTTAGTACAAGCAGAACAACAAAAGATAAACCAATGAATATTACATTAAATGGAAGGGACATAGAGACAGTAAAATATACTAAATTCTTAGGGATTATCATTGACGAGTTCTTGAAATGGTCACCCCAAATTGAAAGCTTAGGTAAAAAATTAAATAAAGTCTGCTATGCAATTCGAACATGTAGAGACTATGTTAACAGGGATATTCTCAAGATTTTATATTTTGCAAATTTCGAGGCACTACTTAGATATGGAATAATTTTCTGGGGAATTAGCTCGGAAACTGAATCAATTTTTATTGTACAAAAAAGAATGATAAGAATAATTTTCAGAATGGGTATAATAGAATCTTGTAGGGGCAAATTTAAAGACAACAACATCTTGACAATATATGGCTTATATTTGCATGAATGTTTACTCTATTTATTTAAACATAAAGAGGAATTCCTAACAAATAATGTAAATAATGTGTATAATACTAGAACCATAGACATAACTTATCCAATCCATAGGTTAACAATGACGGAAAGAAACCCTTCATATATGTGTATAAGAATTTATAATAAATTACCAAATATAATTAAGAATGTACAATGTTATAAACAGTTTAAGTTAAAGACTAAAAAATTGCTTATTGATCTTGAACCATACAAACTTGAAGATTACTTTAACATGTAAAAGTGGAGTGAATACATAAAGTGGTAATAGTAGCTTAACTAATATGTAATTATAAAAGTGTAATTTCCTGACGTCATTTCTTTTATGTTTTATGGTACCTACCAGTTGTGTATAGTATGTATTGTAAAAGCATCATATGAAATAAAGTTATATTCTATTCTATTCTATTCTATTCAGCAGTCTCATCGGACATCCGCCTACTGCTGATATCAATAATAATAATGTTTACCAGTAGAAACGTGACAAGAATAAATAAAGGCAAAGGAAGTCCAAAACACACCTAAAAATATAGATAGTTTCGAATCAGCATATAATACCATAAGAGAAATATTACGTACGTTGTACCATAAACTGCAAACAGTTCATTTATCAGAACCTTAGCTAATCTTTTTCTATATTCGTCAGTTAATTTTTCCTTGTTCATGAGAACAACAAGCCCATCAGTATATTTTTTTAATGTGGTCTCTAAACCCTTAAAATACAAATAAGTATTTTTTTAATAAAGGATAACAATAACAATTAAGCAATAAAGTTACCAACCAATGCTAAAATAAAACCCTTTATTTACCTCTGGAAAAACACTATCCAGTTTCTGACGTTTTTGGGAAGAACCAGCATCCATAAAATCAAGTACCTAATATATATTTTCACATGATACAAATGAAAGGTCCCCTTGTTTAGGGCACTCTGAAATATCTGCAACGTCTAAATCAATGAGTTTCTATTAAATCCTTATCCGGCTCATAGCTATAAGTTGATGTATTGTGGGATATATTAGAGTCCACTGACACTGTATCAGCTGACCCAACAGAAACATATTCAATTGTTTTCTACAATTAATAAAGTTGTCGCTATATATCTAGTTCACAAAAAATATATTTTATTTAGCAAAGGAAAACACCTAAAGCCAGTTTAAACACACATACCAATTTCTTAACATGCTCCTGGTAATTTTTTTGAAATATGAGTTTTGGTCCACTCTTAATAAATACTTTATTAATTGTTTCCTGATCTATGAGGTTAAAGCTTACGTCATCAATTCCTTCATCTAAAAAAATTAATGTTTATAGAATATCTCGGAGAATATAATATTATCATAAAAAAAAAGTAGATACCTATTATTGTTATCCACTACCTAGCTGCTATAAACGAAAAGCCTATTTTAGGCAAATTAATACAGTTCATTAATGTCAGCCTACTCCATATGGTACAGACTACAGACATACGATCAAATAGCTAGGTAGGTATATAACAGGATTATTAAAATTTAAGTTTAGAAATAAATTAATACTTTTTGCTTGTATTTTTTTAGATACGGCCAGGTAATGTAAAAGGCAATAATGTCACCATTTATCGAGGTTACTTAAATGAAATTTGTCGAACAAAAAATTGTTCACAAAATAAATTAATTTCGGTGTAGGCAACTTTAAACACTAGGTACCTAAAATTATAGCAAGAGCATATAGTATCTTTTGTAAACTGCTAATAGTAAACTAACCTAATTAAAATAATTATAAACTAGAAATTGTCAAACAGAATTGTATGTATAACTTTGTCTAAATAAACCATTCATTCATAATAAATTTAAAAATTAGGTGGACCAGTACCTTCAAATTTGTCCACCTAGGAGTCAAGCCCCCACTCAAGTAGTGTCACCTTCCACATTGTTCCTAAAAATAGCGCTGTTTTTAAAACCACTTCCTGGTATTTATTAAATGTTTCAGTTATTTCAGTAAATTTACAAAAAACTTCATGTTTGTCAACCCCAATTTGCTCAAATGAAATAATAGAATATGCATTTAAGACTACAAAATAGTACAAAATCATAAGATAATGTTAACGTACTATGTGGTATGTTGCGTAAAATAAAAAAGATGCTGTTTTACTTCATAACATTCAACAGTACCTGCTATAAGCTTTTTTCTTGTGCTAAAATCTTTTTATGAATATGAAAGCGTTTTCAGAAGACTTAACTAGAAATACTGCCTGCTACTATTTTATTTTTATTGTTATTAAACTAGAAATACCTGCTAATAAGCACACGAAATTAATTTTGAGATAACTATTCAAACCAAAATCTAAACAAACAAAATAAAAGTTAGGCTATTCTTCTTCTTCTTCTTCTTCTTTCCTTTCTTGGCCTCCTGTCCTAGCAAACAGCCAGTATGTTTCTTTAATTATTCTTCTTTATTACTACGAAGAGAAGCAATTCACACTGAAATGTTGCCGGCCTCGGTAGCTCGGTGGGTAGAGAGCTTGCCGGGCAACCGATAGGTCCCTGGTTCGAATCCGGGCAAGGGCATGGATGTTTGTGTGAATGTGAATGATTGTATACAAGTTTCAAGAAAAAATCCTGGCTTGATGCCGAGAGGCAAGAGGCCATTGCAACATTAGAAAAAAAAAAAAAAACACTGAAATGCTTCTGAGACTGTCCTCATGTTGCTTCCCCCGACTGTACTTTTCAGGAATTAAACTCGCGTCTACAGACAGGAATATCAGTTTGGCTTCCTGGCTTCCGCATGCGCACATAATGCTGTAACTAATAATTATAGACTTTATTGGTTAAACAGGCGCTAACACGGCATCTGATCCACCTTTTTGATTCCAATTCGGTATATGCTAGATGGTATATGCTAGATATAAAAAAATTGTAATAATTATAGACTTATATTGGTTAAACAGCGCTAACACGGCATCTAATCCACCTTTTTGGTTTCAATTCGCCTTTTTCAAGTTCACCGGCCAATTATTTACCAGCCCTTTTTGAGCGATCTACTTTAAAAAAAAAATAAAAGAGTTATAAAAAACTAAAAAAAAGTCATAAAGAAAAAGTGCACGAAACGAGAATCGATCCCGGGACCTATGGCATCAAACCCATTCCATTTCCATTTTAAAATTCTTTATTACCTATTTGGTTATAAATCTAACTTATCCACTAAATATACAGGGTGTAATTTAATTGAGTGCCGATACTTAAGGGTGATAATCTATGAATGATTCTAAGATAAAAAGTTCATATGGACATATGTCCTAAACCTCTTCATTTTTGAGCTACAGGGTGTTAACATTTTAAGAAAAATATAACCTTTTTATATAAATCACTCTTAGATATTTTTATGAAATTTTGTACATACCTTTTAATCAATAAGGAGCATTTTTTGATCTAACAGATTTATAAAAATTTTTACCAGTGACGTCCGTACGGGGTTTGAACTGAATATTTTTAAAGAAAAAATGGATACGCCACTGCTTTTTCTAAAAACGAAACTTACTTTTGAAATTCTCATTTATTTTAAAGCAAATTTCGTTTATAGACTTACTTTTGTACGACGCACCGTTTTTGCGTAAAAAATAAAAACAAAAAAAAATAAAAAATTTTATTTCAAAAATCGCGATTAATTTAAAAGGAAAAATTCCAAACCTTAAATCGAAAGCGAAATGACAAGAGAAGATAAACAGAATAAAGAACCCACATTATTTACAGTAGTTGTTCGAAGTGTCGTCCACCCACACGTATGCAAGCATGGACTCTTCTTCCCATAGACTGACGCACATTTTCGAAGATTTCCGGGGTGTTTCTTATGGTTTGGCAGCATACTAATATACGATTTCGTAACTCTTCTTCGGTATGAATCGGCACTTGGTACACTAAGCTTTTCAGATGCCCCCAGAAAAAATAGTCTAAACTGTTAAGGTCCGGAGATCTAGGTGGCCATGGCTGCGTTCCTCCGCGACCTATCCACCGATTGCGATAGGTGTGATTTAAAAATTCACGCACTCGTAAGCTAAAATGTGGAGGCGCACCATCGTGCATTAGCCACATCTGGTTTCTTAATAATAATGGAAGGTCTTCAAGCATTGGCGGCAGATCTTCTTCAAGAAAGTGTAAATATGATTGTCCATCAAGTCTTCTTGGGAGAAAAAATGGGCCTATCAAATAATCATCAATAATGCCAGCCCAAACATTTATTGAGAACTGTTCTTGATGATTTGATTCTACAATTGCATAAGGGTTTTCATCCGCCCATAAATGGTTATTATGGAAATTTCTTATTGAGTTTCGAGAAAAATTAGCTTCGTCGGTAAAAAGAATGTGCCTGTCAAATAACGGATTTTCCATCAGGTTTTGAAGAAACCACACACAGAAATTAATGCGCATCGGGAAATCTCTAGGGAGTAATGCCTGGACTCTTTGAATGTGATATGGGTATAATAAATTTTCGATGAGAATTTTCCAAACAAGAAAATGTGAAACATTAAATGTTGCCGCGATTTTCCTCGTGCTACTTTCGGGGTTCTCCTCAATTTCGTGTAAAATTCCTTCTTCAAGTTCCGGTGTTCTTACTGTTTGATGGACTCCT
The DNA here is from genome assembly GCA_963920685.1 of Polydrusus tereticollis. NCBI lineage: Eukaryota > Metazoa > Arthropoda > Insecta > Coleoptera > Curculionidae > Polydrusus > Polydrusus tereticollis. The sequence goes on from OY987335.1 coordinate 59,872,048, forward strand.
TTAGCACTGTGGTCTACTCTTAAAGTTCCGGTCTCGTGGAGACGTCTATGAATCCTAGAAAATGTTCTCGGATCGGGTACTACGCGATTTGGATACCGCTCTTGGTATATCCGCCTGGCTTCGTATGCATTACCGTCTGCAAGCCCATAAATAAAATGCATGTCAGTTAATTCACTGTTTGTAAAATTTACCATTCTTTTATTATAATTTAACGTCTTACTGTAATAATAATTATTTAATAATGCAAAATCAATGCCAGGCCTTTTGTCTTTATGAAAAGAAACGTCAAAATTGATGTAGCTTTACCAGTGGCGGATTTACCACTAGGCAGACTAGGCAACCGCCTAGGGCCGCAAGGCAAAATTATTTTTCAGACCATTTTTGTAGATCGTGTTTTGAGGAACAACTTTAATTCAAAACATTTTTTAATTTAGTCAATAGTTAAGGTTTTACAGTGCAATTAGTGCAAATCATTAATACATACGTATAATATATGTATAGTTATGTTATAAGTACTGAACTGTACTGAATAATATAATAGTACTCGCTTTGGAGCTCTATAAAACCTTAACTATCGACTAAATTAAAAAATATTTTAATCTAAAGTTGTTCCTCAAAATACGATCTACAAAAATGGCCTCATATTATTTTTTCGTAAAATGATTAGAAAAAAAGTTATATCGAAAAATATAAATTTTTGTCTCTAATTTCTGTACATTTTCGCTTATAACAAAGGTTGTAGATAATTTAATTTGCAATAAAAAATTTTTCTAAATTTTTCTTATGAGACCAATAGTTTACGAGATAAACCGTAAAAACCATTTCAACCCCTTTTTCCAACATTGCGGCCGTGGGACAAGGGTGGCGACCCCACAAACTTGGTTTTAACCTTACACTGACCCCCCCTACACATCAAAAAAATAAAATTGCGTCCTCTAAAAAACGCAAGGTAAGGCCTTAAAAATGTAACATTTCAATGGGCTAATAAGCTGCGCGCCAATGCAATGCTAGTTTGCTAGTTAGCAGCGATTAGAGAGGCGCCAATGGCGCCATAGGCCATCGCCCTCTGCCCCTCTCCTCACTCTGGTCATTCGTTTGTTTACTACAAGCACAGACTTGACAGACTGCGCGCGAGTTGCGTCAATTCAACTGTTTTATAGTTTTCGTATAGTTTTTGTTTAGTTTTCGTATTAATGAGAGTTGTTGACCAGTGCCTATGTTTATGTTTTAGTTTAATTTGTTAAAGTTTTTACAATAATAAAGAATATTAGTATTATCAAGTTAAAATGAATAAAAACATTCACACAGCCAGTGGAGCCTTTAAACGTAAGTTGAAAAAAATTAAAGAGGAAAAGCACTTGGAAACGATAATTAAAAACCAAAAACTTGACAACTTCTTTAAAACTACACAAGTTTCTGGTAACAACCAGGTCCAGGCTAGGGCTAGCGTTAGTTCTATTTCTAATGAAATAAAAGACGACTATGCTGCTCCAAGCATTTTTACTGCTTCCACAGAAGTAGTTCCAGACAATGAAGTTTTAATTGAGAGTGATTCAGTGCCTGCCAATGGATCTTGTGAAAATGAATGCAACTTATTAGATCCGAGTACATGGGGTCCTTTGACAGCAGTCTTGACCGACTATATTATAAAGAACCTTCCTAAACATTGTTCCAGTGTTAAGGACTGCGATTTTTCCAAATCCAAACGTGAATATGCCGACACGGTGAGAACAGCAAAAGAACACATGTTTTTTACTCGTTTACAAAATGGGGAGTTGAAAAAGCGAGAATGGCTCATGTATTCAAACACTTCTGGATGCTTGAAAAAGTAGTCCATACTTGCAGTGGAGTTTACGTAATGTAAATAAAACGACAATGTCTTCCTCCACAAATTTAATAAAGGTAAAATTCTTGTTCCCTACATGTTTCGGGCGTCTAGACGTCCATCTTCAGGGGATACCATAATCGAGTTGACTATAAAACAACGTGTGTGTAAAGTGAACATGGTGGTGATTTAGCACTATTTCTGTTTTTTAAAAAATTTAAAAATAAAAAGTTCTTTTTTCATTAAATGAAATGATTTCATAATTTATATATTACCATGGGCATAGCCCCTCTGGTATAAAAAAAATTTCAATTTTTTAAAAATTAACACGGAGCATGCCTCCAAAATTTTATTTTAAATTTCTTTCTTCACAACTAAGTACAATGTTTTTCTAGAAAATCATCATTAAAAAATAAAATGCACCTTTTAAAATAATATATTTGCTATTCAATTCTTATATTTTCACAAAAATTTTCATTCTATAAATATACAAATTATAATTTTTCACAAGTCCACCCAATTTCTGAGGTTCCTACTCAATTTTGGCTGTACTCATTAATTTGAGGCAACCATTTAAAGTTTTTATAGTCAACTCGATTATGGTATCCCCTGAAGATGGACGTCTAGACGCCCGAAACATGTAGGGAACAAGAATTTTACCTTTATTAAATTTGTGGAGGAAGACATTGTCGTTTTATTTACACTTCTGGATGCGTTTACTGCGTTCCTTGCAAGCTATTTCAGCCTTCGGGTTCGGGAAATGAGAACTCCTTATGCAGGGGATTTAATGATTGGAAAAACTGTAGCCGGCTTTCCGAGCATGAAAAGAGTGCAGATCACAGGCTGAATACAAAAACGTTTGTAATGCGTGCCAATGTTTTAGGAAAAATAGACTCCGCCTTACATGAAAACTATTTAAAGGAAGTTGACTATTGGCATCGAGTGCTTAAACGCGTTGTCCATGTAATTAAATTCCTTGGCACGCGTGGGCTCGCTTTCCGTTGCTCTGGCGGTTCAAAAGAAATATTTGGTACTCCAGGAAACGGCAATTTTATGGGAGCCTTAGAGCTTTTGGCTGAATATGACGATTTTCTGAAAACTCATATTCAAACCCGAGGAAACCCTGGTTCTGGTAAAGTGAGCTATTTATCAAAAACCATTTGTGATGAATTTGTTGAGCTAATGTATAAGAAGGTTGTGTCTGTAATAGTGGAAGAACTCAAAGCAAGTAAATATTACGCTTTGAGTGTTGATTCAACTCCTGATATTACTCATCCAGTCCAGTGGAGCGATTTATATCTTTCATTAAATTAAAAGACCACTCTGGAGCACAAATGGAAGAAATTATTTTGAACAGTCTTTCAGAGTTAAATATTGCAGTCAGTGACATGAGAGGACAGTCGTATGACAATGCGGCTAATATGTCAGGCAAGTACAATGGCCTGCAAGCGCTCGTGAAAAAACACAACAGCTTGGCTGAATACATTCCTTGTTCTGCCCACTCATTGAACTTAGTGGGTACTAATGCAGCAGACTGCTGTTTGCAAGCTACAAAACTTTTCATGTTTATTCAAAAAATATAAGTATGTATTTTTGAGCGCATCCACGTCAAGATGGGCAGAGGTTGTAGGTTTGGTAAAAGACAGTGAAACAACAAAAAAACTACTTCCAAAAAGAATTGATACGACTAGATGGGCTGCTAAATGGCACGCAGTAAGAGGTCTTTTATACTCAATTACTGGAGCTACCATGATGCTTTGAGAAAAATAGCCGATGACCCAGATGAAACAAATGTTACAAGAGCAGAAGCAAACGGACTCTGCAAAGAGTTTTCGAAGTTAGAAATAGCTATCATGCTTAACATGTGGTACGATATTTTAGAACGGTTTAACAAAAGCAGTGAAACTCTACAAAAAATAACTACTGACCTAAATGTCACTTGTCATGTGTACCAATCTTTGAACAAATATGTAGAAGGACTGAGAGATAGTTATGATGTTTATGAGAGAAAAGGTGTGAAGTTGTCAAGAACAGAAACTTATGCTATTGATCTGGAAACAAAGAGACGGCCAAAAAGAAAACCCATGGCTGATGAAGTTAGAGAAGGGCATGATACCGAAGTTGTGTTTAGAGGGAAAGAGGAAATGAAGATTAATACTTGCTTGGTTGTAATTGATAGGCTTTCAACAGAATTAAATAAAAGATCAGATGTGTACTATACCTTAAATAAGAGATTCCAGTTTTTGAACAATTTAAGTGTAATGGCAAACGAAGAAATAAGAGAAAAAGCAACTGAATTAGCAAACATTTACCAATCAGACATTGGGAGTGATTTTGCTGAAGAATGTGTACACTTTAAGGACTTTGTTGAAGGACTTCGGTTCTTTGAAGAAGATAAAAGTAAAAGAGAAAAAGAAAAGACAAAGCACAGAAATTTACCTTTGGAGTTCCTACAACTTATTCGTGACAAACAATTAACCACACTCTTCCCAAACTTGGACACGGCCCTGCGAATTTTACTGTGTATGATGACTTCAAACGCGTCTGGAGAAAGATCTTTTAGCATTTTAAAAAGGATAAAAAATTATTTACGAAATGCTAGTTCTGACGCAAGATTGTCTAGTTTAGCAAGTTTTGTAGCTAATGCTGAACTTTGTAATAACTTGGACTTTGATGAACTGGTTAAAGAGTTTGCAGCTCAAAAAGCAAGAAAAGTTTAGAGTTTAGGTATAAAATTATATGATTTATTTGTATTTGACTGGACATAATACAATATACTGTAGTTCATTTTGTCATTGTGCGTTAATACTTTACAAATCCACATTCAAAATTGAAAAGAATGACTTTTTCACTTCTAAGAGTAGAGTTACTGACTTTTCACCCGCATAGAGTGAAAAAGCCGCTCTTTCCGTTTTTTCACTTTACATATCAAAATAATCAAAATATTTATCTTAAAGTAGTTAACTTCTGAACTGGATAGGCTACAAACTTGTAATTTTAAAACATCCAAGCATACATGGAATAATTATTTCAAAGAAAGTCAACCGCAAATTAATTTTCCTGTTGGTTTTTGAGGTTTAATTTGTTTTAAAATAGCCCTTAAAAAACCCTTAAACTTGCCATTTTCGGTTAAATTTTAGAAAATACATCCCGGTTGTAGGGGCCGCTCGAAAAGCCTTGCCTAGGGCCTCCAATGTCTTAAATCCGCCACTGAGCTTTACCCAGCCTACTGATTTTTATTTGATTTGCTTTAAGAGGGCATTTAATATGGTTACCGTTTTTTTCTTTTCAAACGTTCAGTTGAATGTCACTGGTGAGTAGAAAATAAATTGTTGTCCCAAAAAAAGTGTTTCCACTCATGGTGGGTGCCAACCAAATTCAACAAAATAAATAAAAGCAGTCTCAATGAACCGAAGAAAAAAATGTTTTTTTTGTTTTTATTTTTTTACGCGAAAACGGTGCGTCGTACAAAAGTAAGTCCATAAACGAAATTTGCTTTAAAATAAATGGGAATTTCAAAAGTAAGTTTCGTTTTTAGAAAAAGCAGTGGCGTATCCATTTTTTCTTTAAAAATATTCAGTTCAAACCCCGTACGGACGTCACTGGTAAAAATTTTTATAAATCTGTTAGGTCAAAAAATGCTCCTTATTGATTAAAAGGTATGTACAAAATTTCATAAAAATATCTAAGAGTGATTTATATAAAAAGGTTATATTTTTCTTAAAATGTTAACACCCTGTAGCTCAAAAATGAAGAGGTTTAGGACATATGTCCATATGAACTTTTTATCTTAGAATCATTCATAGATTATCACCCTTAAGTATCGGCACTCAATTAAATTACACCCTGTATACTAGCCTAGTCTATTTACATTTCCTAACCTAGCCTATATTATTTACAATGTTTTGGGGATGCTATATCCACAGTACCACTGAATTGCTTACAGACTTCAGTTAATCTAGTAACCGTAGAATAAAAGCCAGCGTATCGAAAGGAGCCGATGAGCCGAATGCTTCCGATACTGTTGCGCATGCGGAAGCCAGGAAGCCAATAGCTATTTTCCTAACAAGTGCAGAAAATCGATTTTTCCGCACGCAAATGCCGTTGACAGCACGACGCGTAGCGGAGTGGTGTCAAGCATTTAAGTGCGGAAAAATAGGTTTCTGCACGTGTTAGGAACAATAGTTTTTCTACTAGCGTGAGGAAACAAATTGAAAATAATTTAAAAAACGGAGTTTTTTTTTAAATTTTTATTACAATGAACAAAATTTTACAATATTAATTCGTTCATCTCTTCATCGGAAATCATTTTGCGTGCCGAAGAATTCAGCAAAACTCCAGTAGAAAAACTGATAAACTAGTTTAAATTTATAATATTCTGTTGACAGTGACATACAAATCAACAACTGGTTATATACACCATAGCAACTAAGATATTTTAAAGGTAATATGATGAACAGTGACTTCAAATCGTACAGCATTTAATTTAATTAAATTTAATTTCAAAATATAACAGTGCGGAAAAATCTAAGCCGCACGGTGCGGAAAAGTGGATTTTCCGCACTAAAACATGTGCGGAAAATGCGTTTTTCCGCACGCTAGTAGAAAAAATGATATTCCTGTCTATAGACGCAAATCTTGTGTTCACCCACTACCACCGAAAAACAAGGCCTTGAAACGAGAAAGTATGAGTCATCACGAGTAGACCAGTGGCGGCCGATCTCCTGATGAAATAAATATATTGCAATAAAGATTTATTTTTTAATATTTGGATTTACTACGATAAATTTTACTTATGTAAAGTATAAATCCATACCAAAAAAGTATTTTAGTACTAACAAATGTGTAATCCAAATATTTTTATCTAAATAGGTATTATTTTAATATGGATATCAAAGCGCTTGTATTGGGTTATTTAATTTTGCTTGGATAGGAGATTAAATAATGAATTCAAAGGAGAGCATGGAAAGAAAGAATACTTTAACTGCATTATGGTTTTATTTTATATATTTTTTATAAAAAAAACGAATTATTTCAAAAAATACACAAGGGAAGAATATGAAAATAAATCAATCGCAATAATTATTTCAATCACATTTCACATTGTTTGAAAAAAAATATTTACACATAGTAAATAAATAAATAAATAAACTCTTTATTTCAAATCATCATACAAAAATCACAATATTTCTATAACCATATCATACACCAAAAACTTCACGAAAAATGACTTCGTAATCCTGTTTTGTGGAAAATATAACGCTTTGATGGGAAGACAGCCAGATGAAACATTGGTTAAGTCATTTCTTCATAATATTAAAACAAACGTAATTTTGGTAGCATCCCCGTATGCACAGAACAGACCAATATTAAACAACTTCACATTCGAACAAAACCTGACAATTTGGCAGCACACCCATACATGCAACAAATGTAATGATATAATTTTCATAGATTCTGAGAATTTCCAAAAAAATATCTACGGTAACTTCGACCACTGGGCAAAAACCAATCTAATACATGATATATATACAAATTACATTGCAAACTCTTTCGAGTATAGGTTGCAGAAACTCACAAATAAAGAAAATGAATATAATAACCCAATAACAACTGACAATCTGACCTCTAACAGAAATAACAAAATTGTTGCATTCCAGAAAAATTTTCAGAACCGCCGCCCAACGCACCAACACAGATGATCAAGAAAAACCGACAAAAAAACAGTCAATGCAAACTCAAGGTCTTACACTCAAATATTCAAAGCTTGACTAACAAAACTACAACAGTGGAAGTTCTCATAAAAACAGAAAAGCCGGATCTGATCCTAGTGTCAGAACATTGGATGAGCGAACAACAAATTATGACTACAACCTTGTCAGAGTTTTCACCTCTTAGTGTACACTGTCGCACAACTGGTCTCCATGGAGGAGTGGCAATATTCGGCCAAAAGCAGAACAACATAAGAAGCATCGAAAGTGTGACTAAGAAATCAACAGATTTTATATGTGAATGCTGTGCAGTTAGCATAAAAAACAACCTCAGGAAAATCGCTGTATTAGTATCTACTCTACCGCTCCCCGGCATCCAACTTTAACGAGTTCCTTCATAAGTTTAATAACATACTTTGTCATATAACAAGACTGTATCAATCATATGTGGAGAGTTCAATGTAGACTGGAGTCAAAATAGCCGAGAGAAAAGGCTACTCAAGGATCTAATGGATAATTTTGAACTAAAAAATATTCTCCCAAACGAACCCACCAGATGCTTTAAAAATAGCTCCTCACGTATAAACTACTGCCTCACAAACATAAAAAATTCCAACGCAAGAAATCTAGACATCAACCTCTCTGACCACAAAGTGCAAGCTGCAACTTTCCAACTAGGGGAAACTACACGATCGGAAAAAAAAATCCTGTTAAGACTATAAAAAAACGGACTTTTGGATCTAAGAACATTTCACACTTTGTCGATATGATAGCAGATTCGGACTTCTCAGAGCTCTATACAACGAACGATGTAAATCATGCATGGACCCACTTTTGGAAGATTTTCTATTATTGCCTTGATATAGCTTGTCCATTAAGAATATACAAACTGGGAATGCAACAAAAAAAAAAAATTGGGTTGATGAAGAAATAATCAAGTACAGTCATAAACTAAAAAACATGTTTTGGTTGACTAAAAATTCGAATTCTGAAACAGTAGCACATCGTTACAATGAACAAAAGAAAGAATTTACAAATCTAATTAACAAAAAAAAACACAACTTTTTTAAAAACCAAATTGAGAGAACCAACAATACAGCCAGAGAAGTATGGAAAATTATCAACAGTCAAATCGGCAGGACAAAAAATGAGCAGACAAGGACAATCACAATAGAAGATCTGGAAGTGAACGACGACCTACAGATTAGCGAAGCATTCTGCCACTACTTCGCCACAATAGCACAAAATAACTTTAGAAGGCTACTACCCAAATTACAAACACACATGCACCTCACAAAGAGGCATTTCACAATCCATCTTTTTGACCGACATTTCTCCAGAAGAAATCTGCACGACGGTACACAAAATGCCCAATAAAAAATCCTGCGGACTGGACGAAGTACCAATTACAATACTAAAAAGCTGCCTTCAACATATTAAAGATCCACTCTGTCACATTTTTAATATCTCAATTAATACAGGCACTTTTCCGGAAGCATTCAAAACATCATGTCATTGTGTTATCCCTATTTTTAAAAAAGGTAATTAAGAACAAATAGATAATTACCGACCAGTGGCACTTCTATCAACATTCAGTAAAGTATTTGAAAAGATTATCCATTCCAAAATCACACAGTTTCTGGAAAAAACGAAACAATTAAGTCCAAATCAACATGGGTTTCGATCAAACCATGATACCAATACGGCCACATTTTCACTACTTGACTTTGTATATGAGCAGCTGGATAAGGGAGAGTTGGTATTAGGTCTGTTCTTTGACCTATCACGAGCCTTCGACTGTGTAGCCTATGGTCATCTTCTAGCTAAATTGACGAGTATGGGAATAAGAGGTCTTGTCAGTGATTGGATTTCCATCCATTTCTTAAAGAAAGACAAATGGTGGTTAAATACAACAACGTTTACTCAGGAAAGCAGTGCATGACTCGTGGGGTACCCCAGGGATCGGCATTATCACCATTACTGTTTCTAATGTTTACTAACGATGTACAGACACACATTCAACTTAAAAAATCAAGAACAATCCTCTTCGCTGACGACACCAGCATCATAATTAGTGCTCCAAGTCATGAAGAATTACAGAAGGCTGCTCGGTTGATACTAAATCTTCCATAAAAAAAAAACAAATTCCTACATAGACATCTCAATTAATAACAACACAATTGAAAAATCCACAACTTATAAATTCTTAGGCTGCTATATGGATGACAATCTGTCATGGACGTCACATATAAATCATGTAGCCAATAAACTAAACTCCACTTATTTTGCAATTCGCAACTTAAAATTATTGTTCGAAAATGGACACCTTTTGAACATCTACTATGCTTTAGCTTATTCACACTTAAAATACCTTTTGTTGTACTGGTGCCAAGCAACAGAATGGAAGCGGATTTTTATATTACAAAAAAGACTATTACGGCTTATTTACAACTTAGCTCCTAGAGACAGCTGTCGACCAATTTTTAAAAGCAATAACATTCTAACACTTCCATCTATAGCAATATTAGAAGCAGCGCTGTTTGTGAAGAAAAATCCTGGAAACTTTGCCGAGGCTGATTCCCATGGTTACTCAACACGGTCAAGAAACAACATACACATCAATAAATTTCAACATTCGTTTTACAAGAAGGGACCAAGATATCTCTGTTGTAGGGTATATAATGGACTGCCACAGGAGTTTAGAGAACTAAGTTTTGTTCTGTTTAAAAAAAAACTACTAAAATTCTTAAAGGAAAAGGCTTTCTACTCGATACAAGAATATCTGGCAGGATGACATCGCAAAACATATTATGAGTTAAATATCTTTGTATATTATGACCAATCTTTTGTTATACTTGTTTAAGCGTTATATTTGTTTGTAATTTACTTTTTACTATTTTTATTTTATTTTTTTCTCTTTGACATTATTAAATCCAATGTAACAATAATTGGCGCATTTAATAAAATTTATTTTGATTTGATTTGATTTGATAAATCTGGACTAAAATCACGTAAGCAATATGACCCTAAATTTATTAATAATTTCCTAATCTGTACCTACCTACTTTCATTTTTTTTTTGGACACAATACATTTTATTTCTTTTGGTAGGTATATTGTTAAACAGCTGAACACACATATTATGTGGTGACTTTTCAGTCAGCCAGCCTAGGGGGTAAATATTTAAAGTTCGGTCATTTTACTTATACTGGAAGAACATGGACTACATCTTGATATGGCGACAATAAGCTGCTAATCATAAAGGTGTGAGCACTGGTGGCACGTTCAGCTGCGCTATTGTAGGCACTACCCACAATGTTACCCCCTTGTAATCTATGTTAGCTCTAAGGCGAATCTCGTCCATCATCAAAACAATTGTTTTGTCAGAATCCTCCAACAACTTAAACTTATTGAAAACATATTTCAAAAAGTTTTCATCTGTTTGCTCCAAACGGGGATCTGTGTTGCAGCTTGCACAGATTGTCTTAAGGGTACGTGGAGATGGAAGTATAAGTCTATTTGCACTTCTTAAAAATTTATACGCGTGAGGAGAGATGGAGTGTAATAAGCAAGCAAACAGTGACAACTCGCAAGAATATCTCAGGCAGGTATTATTACTCACTGTTACTAACTTAAGCTGTTCTTGAATAAACTGTAAAACTCCTATTATTTCTTCCAAAAACTCATCAGACATGGACTGTAAAAGTTCCAAAATGAAGTTAAATTTTTGTGTTTCTTTATCTGAATTTTTCTCCTGTAAATCATCTAATAAAGGCACTTTTAATTCCGATAACACAGTTTTTAAAGTATTAATGTCAGTCACTCTTAGGGGAAATTTTAGAACACTTTTGTCACTACACAGAATTTTTTTGACCTCAGTATTAGCAAAAAACACGTTGAAATTAAGTTCGTCGTTTAAAAACACTGACAATTTTGGGGCAAGGTCATTCTGTGATTCATTTATATAGAAAAAACAAATATTTTGTGTGCATTTTCCCTTCACCCATCCACAGCCTGGTTCTGTCAATTTGTCAAAACCTTCCACCAAGTTAGAGAAAGTTATTAACTCATTATAAATTGCTGATGCTTTTATACTTTCTGTAACAGCTTTTTCTACATCTCGACATTCCATTCGAAGGCGTTTAGACTCCGGAGAGATTCGCACAGGGATATCATCTTTCGACAAATATGATAGACATCGAGGCATCTGGGTTGGGACAGTTCCTAAAACAAATAAGAATCTTTTAAAAAAAAATCAGTACCAATTATTTGACCAACAACAAGCATAAAATATTGTACCCACATCATATTTTCTAATATCCCTCTTACCTTTAACTAATCGTGGATATTTTAGTGCTGCCTCGATAACTTCACCAGTTGTCACAATCTGGAAGGTTGTTTTTCTTTCAATGAAGCTGGGTTGAAAGTGTAATTCACACACCTAAAAATAATTTTATTTTTGGTAATTACAAGTTATTAAAATATCCATTGACACAAACCTACCTTGCTTGCTTTTGTAGGAACAAAATCTTTCCTTTTAATAGGCCATATCCATTGTTTTCGCAGTTCGGGGTCTTGAGGAAATCCAAAAACTGCCACTTTTGGCCCATTGATATCATAATTTCCCCTACAGTTTGGAACACAACAACGATACAGCATGATTTTTTATTAAAAGTTAAAAGTTTTATCAAAATAACATAACCTAGACGTTCACTGCCTGGATGTTTTGCGAAATTCTACGTGTCCTGAGTAAATAAACGATAGAAGCACCGTACCTAAATACAAGAACACGTATAAACACCAAAAAATATCTGTAGTTTACAAGATTATAGCCGAGAAATTATAGGTAGTAAATTCACAAACGAAAAGCGTGCACTGTACCGAGTACTACCGAGCCTAAAATCCGGTCTACAAGCGATGACTCATCGGTTCATAAAATCGAGCGTTTCACGGCCTAGTCTTTACGGTGGTAGTGGTTCACCATAGGTTTTAAAAAAAAATTTTTTTTTTTTTTAAAGGTTAGGAAGTTAAGTATATGGGATACAAAATTATGATAGGAATATTAATATATTGTGATTAGGATTAGAAACTACCTTGAACTTGGCTTGTCGAATTTCTTGTTTCGGTCTTAGAAACATATATAGGTATTGGTAATATGTATCCTACGTTTTGGTGTCGTGATATCTTCCTGCAAAGAGATTACTTATTTTTTCCCTATTACTTCTACATTTTCATTTATCCTTCCTTGGCTTCCTTTCAGTCTAAACTTTTTAAGTACTATTCTAAGCTGCTTTATGCGAAATACATGCATTAGCGTTTAGCAGTCTTATTCAGTTTACAGTCTTATTAACGAGCTATCCAGAAAATCTAAAACTATACTTATTACCCTTGCTGTAGGGTTTTCTAAAATACTACTAATATCACAGTCAACATTTATTTGGTTCAGTCTTACTTTCATTTGGTCTATTTTCTCTCTATTGTTTGTAGATTCAAATAGTACATGTTCCAAATCTCCTCTTCTACCGCACACACACAAGTCTGTTTCCGCAGCCCTGATTCTATGAAGGTGAGCCTGAGTGGCACAGTGTCCTGTCCTCATTCTGCAAAATGTAGTAATTGATTTTCGATTTTTATAAGTTATACCTGAGAACCAGGGTTTTTTCAGCGGATGTTCAACCAGTTCATAATAATGTCTTCCTTTCTCTTGGCTTATTCTTTCATATGTTCTTTTCCATGCGTTGTAAATATATTCCTTGGCCTGTGAAAAGAATTCTTTATAGTCCAAAGGGATTTGTTCTATGTTTTGTAGGGTTTGTGCAATGCCTGCTAGCTTGTCGGCTTGTTCATTTCCTAGAATGCCCTCGTGGCCAGGGATCCAAACTAAAACTATATTTATATCATCATTTAATTTCATTTCTATAATGTTTCTTCTAACTTGCAAGGTATATTTATCATTTTTAGCGCAGATTTTGTTATTTGTGATTCGCATTAATGCACTTTTGGAGTCGGAAGCGATTAGAATTTTTGTAAATCCTCTCTCCCGACTTTTCTTTAGGCCATTGTGTATGGCCAAAACCTCCAGAGTGCATATAGACATATGTCATTCGGAAATCTGATTGAAAATGATTCATTTGATTCTTTGATGTATATACCAATTCCTCCTTGCCAATTTTCTGGGTTTAGTGATCCATCAGTGTATATGGTTTTGAAATTCGGGTAATATTCTTCTTTCCAGGCTATGAATTTTCTATTAAGTTGGAGGTCTCCTTTTCTTAGTGGGGTTTCAATTCTGATTGGGGTTATTTGTTCCTCCAGACCGTACTGGTAACAGGGTAACATATCTTGCTTCAAGATTAAATTGTATTCGGCTATGCACCAATCTATTCCCTCTATAAAAGGTGGGCATATGCGTCTTCTCCAGTAATTATTATTTTGATTGTAGGAGGAATAAGTATCTATGATATTGTGCGCCACGGGATTATTGTTTATTTGCAGATTTTTCAAGACGTATTTTGCTGTTAACCAGAAAGTGCGAGCTTCCAAAGTCATTTCACCACACTCCGACAAGAGAGCATGTGTTGGTGTTGATTTCATGCATCCTGTCACGATTCTCAGAGCCTTATATTGCAGTTGGTCTAATTTGGTTTTGAGCGACTGGCTACAGTTGGTATACGATTGGCATCCATAGTCAATATGACTCCTTATTAATCCCTTGTATATATTCAATAATACTTGGGGGTCTGCCCCCCACCATGTTCTTGAGACGGCCTTCATCACGTTTAGTCCTTTGTTTGCCCTATTTAATATATAATTAACGTGTGCTTTCCATGTCATATTACTCTGGAATATCAGGTATTTCAGTTCATTTGTCCAGGCAATGTTTTCGTTACCTATTAGAAGGTTAGGTTTGTTAGCCGTAGGGCGTCCTTGTTTAAAAGTTATGGCTGCACATTTGGATGTTGATATTTGTAATTTATTATCTATTAGCCATGAATTGATCCTGTCTAGGGTTAGGTTAACTTGAGCAGCCATGTCTTGTATGTTATTTCCGGTACACATTAGGGCTATGTCATCTGCGTACTGAATTATTTTGACTCCTCTGGTTTGACAAAGTTTAATGTCCGCTGTATACACTGCGTCCATAAAGTCTTGCACAAATTCATATAAAATTCAGGGGCTTACTTTTTTTAAAAACGCTCGGACACGTCAATTAGTACTTTTGTTTGCGCATTTTTTAACGTAAAATGTTTTTATACAGGGTGTCGCACGTATGAGGTATGAGGTCATCAAGGATTTTTTTTAATGGAACACCCTGTATATTATATCAATTTTGAATTCTATGATGAACACTTAACACCTCTGGAAATCACGGTTTCCGAAATATTGACGTTTGAAAATTTATTTTAAACACATTTATTGATGACCTCATACCTCATACGTGCGACACCCTGTATAAAAACATTTTACGTTAAAAAATGCGCAAACAAAAGTACTAATTGACGTGTCCGAGCGTTTTTAAAAAGTAAATACCTGAATTTTAAATGAATTTGTGCAAGACTTTATGGACGCACTGTATATGTTGAAGAGGATTGTGCTCAGGGGTGATCCCTGAGCAATACCTTTGAAAGCTTGTTTAGGCCCAATCATACAATTTTCATACATTTTTACATGAATGTTTCTAACTTTAATAAATTTCATAACCAGATCTGTTGTTTTTTTGTCTATACCCAAGTTTGCCATTTTGTAGTACAATACCTCAATACTAAGGTTATCATAAGCCTTCTTAATATCCAGTGCAATGAATATTACCATCTGCTTCCTGGTAAAAGAGTTATATACCTCGTACGATACAATGTTTATTAAGTCTAGCGTGCCTTTTCCTCTTCGGAATCCAAATTGATATTTATATAGCTTTCCTTCTCTTTCTAGTTGTATTTCTAATCTTACTTTTATCATGGCTTCAAGTACCTTACCAAGGCATTGTTCTAAACATATTGGTCTGTAACTCTCTGCAAGGAATGGTTTCTTTTGGGGCTTTAAAATTGGATGGATAAGCTGGTCATTCCATTGAATGGGAATGCTACTTCCGTTTAGCATCTTGTTATATTCTTTGAGTAGCTGATCCAGTATGTGTTTAGGAAGGCTGGAGATCATGGAGAAAACAATGCCGTCACTTCCCGGTGCTGAATCCTTCTTGTTATCTAGAATGTGCATCATTTCTTCCCATTTAAATAACTCCGGAGTATGGTTTTTAAAGTTAATGTTTGCTTCTTGATGGGGGTTCTGTATTGGTATGATTGGGTCCGTTAGTGTGTCAAGTAGCTCTGAGGCCCATTCCTCGGAAATACTTTTTTGCGGTTTTTTATTTGTATTTGTTGAGAAGGCTCTGACAATGCCCCAAACTTTTGATATTGGTGTGTCCTGTGTTAGGTTATTGCAGTAGTTCTTAAAGTTGTTTCTTTTTTTGTTTCTGGTACTTCTCCTAAATTCTGCGGCCTTTTTTTTTCGCTTTTATAAAGTTTTCCGTTGAATAGTTTTGTTTGTACTCTCTTAATGCTTGTCTTCTTTCTTCTAGCAACACTGTGCATTCCTCGTCCCACCATCTTGGATTCTCCGGTTGAGCTTTAGTTACTTTTCGTTTGGTTTTTATCTCAGATTCCGCTATCTCAACGATTTTTTTTGTGATTTGTTCAATGTTGAGATTCTGTTCAGTTTCGGGGAACACGCTTGCAATCTTGTCCTTAAATTTCTCTTTATTTATTTTTCTAAAGTCGTTATAAGTGATCTTACTGTCATTTGGTATTATGTGGGGTAATTCCATATCTATGATAATTGGTAGGTGGTCACTCATAGTGTTTTCTTCCAATACTCTCCATGACGCCTTTCCGTTCAGTTGTGTTGATTTTATTGATAGATCCGGTACACTTCTTGTGGATGTACCTGTTAACCGGGTGAAGTTCCATCATTTAACAGTATTAAGTTCTTGTTTTTGACAAGATTTGCAATTGTTCTGCCAAACGTATTTGTGTAAGTTGAACCCCATTGTTTATTCTGAGCGTTAAGATCCCCCAAGAGCATGAAGGGGGTTTGAATTTGGTCAATTAAGCTTTCCATGGCGTGGTAGTGTACAGGACGGTCAGGTGGGATATAAATGTTGACCAGGTGAAATGATTCCAACTTAACTCCCAAAACTTGTACGTTCTGTGGCGATGTCACTTGGATTTTCAGAGCTTCGTATTCGCAGCTTTCCTTCAGCAGGAGGGCAATGCCTCCCCTACCATCAGCCCTGTCCAGTCTCAAGAGATGATATCCTTTCATTTTGATGTTGAAATTGGTTTGAAGCCATGTTTCGTTCAGAACTACTATGTCTGGTTTATGTTGATATAATATTATACTTAGCTATTGTCTGTTGTATCTAAGGCTCCTAATATTCCATTGAATGATCTTCCACGTTTTCGTCTCCATCTTGATTAATTATAATTTTTTGAATGTTGGGAATAATTTCCCTTAAAAAGGAATATTTGTCTTCAGATAGAACATTTTTCGTGAGAATTTTGCTCATTATAGATATCAATCCATCCAGAGGGTTCTTTTCCCTTGCTGGGAGGAGTCCCGTTGGTTGAGATCTGCAGGATGAAGGAAGCAAGGTATTTTGGTGTAATTCTCTGTTATAGCCTATGCTTTCCGGCAATTTTCTTTTCTTGAAAGCAGTTGTTGTAGCATAACTAGGTCTTTCTTCATTTGTTAACCTTTTTCGATGGGGTGTCATATTAAATACTTCTGGAATGTTTGTTCTATCTGTGATCAGTGCAGGGAAGTCCTTTAGTTGCCTTGTAAAGCCTCTTTTATTTATATTTTGGTTAGCTTGATCTTCCGGGCTAAGATAATTTTTTTGGCATTTTTTGTTTGCTTCATAATAAGGTATAGATTCGTATGCCATGAGTTCCTTAATGGTCTTTTGCCTTAAATATTCGGGGCATTTCTTATCATTCATCATATGTTCCTTCTTGTAAAAGTTACATTTTGGAGTGACGGATGGGCACTCATTGATATCATGCTCTTCGGCGCATTTTGGGCACCTAGATTTACCTCTGCATTGCCTGGTTGAATGTCCATATCTAAAGCATTTGTTGCATTGTACTGTGGGGTATATATATTGTTCAACTTCCATGTGGTTATAGAACATGTAGCAGTAGTCTGGTATAGCCTTTCCTTCGAAGGTTATTAGGACAGTCTGTGTATCTACATATTGAACTTCATCGCCTTCTTTTTTCCTTCTCTTCAGTCTTCTCTATTACTATTTTACTACTAGAACTCATTTCTTGCTAGATCTTTTCTATGCTGTGTTTTGTATTTGGTCCTTTTACTATACCTTTGCTCGTAACCAAAGAGGCTGGCACATATATATTGAATCCAAGGTTTTTGAATTCTTCATTTGTTGTAAAGTTGTTAGCTTCTTTATATCCATTATGGGTAAAAATAAAATTGCTTGTTATGTTTCACTATTTATTCAGTTACCTGACACGCGTGTTTCGACCCTTTCAAGTCATTTTCAAAGAAGAACGAATCTTAGTGACGTAATGTGTAATTTTTATGCTACTGCTGTATAATATGCATTCATTTTGTTTTATTTTTAATCCTTTAATGGGCTATAGGCCCGTAAATAAATAAATAAATAAATAAACTTAAATACGTCCGTATCACGTGTCTCCATTCGGATGATGCCAATTTCACCCATCCGTAATACGCATACGGCTATCCGTAATCACGGATGCATGTGGATTCAGACTCAACCCAACCACAGACGACTAACAACAATCACAATGAAAGAACGCACAGAGTAGGTTCAGTAGGTGTTTCTAATCCTGAAACTTAACAAAAATCTAAAATGAGTAGGTACCTACCAAAACCATATTAATTATACGATTTATAAGCAAGAATAAAGAGCTTATAGGCATCGACATTTTAACTTGCATACAAACAACATACTAGTATCTAGGTAATACATGCATATAATATTTCGAGGGCCGTCAAGAAAGGATAATACTATAAAATTTTATAAATTACTACAACTACTTACCCGATCATCACATCATAAAAAACAAGACAAAGTAATTTGTAACCTCTCGACAGCGCCCAATACCCAATATTTTATATTATGATAAAAAAAACGGGTACAACTTATACCTCTTAGCAGGACAAAACGCAAATAATAATTATTGAAGCCGGTAAAATACCGAGAAATCAGTGATGTGACGAGCGTCAACCCACCTGAATGGTCAGTTTAAGTTTTTTTTTTTAATGCTTTATTAAGTTGCATGCTGTTATAAATAAGTGGTTGCCTAAGATTACTAAGTTGTCAATTTAAGCTGACAATCATTTCTTATTAAATCATGTGTTATTAGATTCTACTCAATCGTATGCTATTTCAAGTAGACATACTAGTACAATTAAATAGCAACATATTTGATTTCAAGAAGAACTAAATACTTAGTTAATAAAAATTCACACATTAGTGAAAACAAATCAGTAGCTTATTTACGTCTACTATAAAGTTTTAACAAGATTTCTTTATTTAGTTTTACAAGAGAAGAATATTAAGATTACTGCGAATTATTGTTATACTAACTACATTTTTTGTTAAGATAACTAATATTGGCTCAACAAGATAATTTTCTCAGTGTAAAGACCGCCAGTATTTGAAAAAATTAATCCTCCTGGTAATAATAATACAGTGTCTTAGATTGCAATACACCCTTTTACATGCTAGAATTATGTATCTAGGGAGTATCCCGCACCCGCCTCTCACACATATCTCGGTCTGTAGACTGTTTAAATTAACTAATTTCGATAAAACAGTTAATTCTCCCATAAGAACCCATGAAATTTGCACCGCTAATGGAACAATGCGATCCTGGCGGCAGTTTTTGAAGCGATGCAAAAGTGGGACCGGAATCGATGTATTGCGATCGGTCTCCTTCCTAAAGCCCTCCATACTCCATAGATGGGACATAGGACTCATAGGAGCGAGAGAGTCAGTGTGGCACTTGGCGTGAGTGCGAGTGTATCGTGACGATCGTGGTGTGAAGTTATTGACGATTGACTGAGCATGACAGTAATCTTATGAGTCTTATGACAGCACGTAAACAGCGAACAGCGCAACTCCTTTATCTATGGACAGCACAACAGCAGGCAGGTAATAATTATTGTTAGTTCATGAAATTAATGACGGAGATTAATTACTGTATTATTCTAATATTTTTATGTATGTAGTATGTATATATCCTATGCATGTTTTTACTTACAATCTGGGTTAATTTTAGTGTTGGTTTGAGGTGTGGGCAAGCGCGGATCCAGGGGGAGGGTCATGGGGGTCATGGGGGTCATGACCCCCCCCCCAAACAAACAGAGGAACACAAAAAAATAGTATATATTATATTTACTTTGCTCATATTATTTTCCAATGCATGATAAAATTTAATTATATTGATCCGTAAAATGATTTATGAAAACTTCTTTTATTATTTTGGAGATTTATTATATAAAATAGCATTAATACACAAAAGTAAAATATATTACTTTTTTGTGAGTGACCCCCCCAAAACGAGGTTCTGGATCCGCTCCTGGGTGTGGGAATACTATAGTTACGTACCTACGTAGTTAGAAATACGTTGTGGCATTGTAATTATATTAGTTTAAAATGGATAACTGGTTACTAAAACTGAATCGCAAAGTTGTCTCATCCCCTTTTGAGGTAGGTACCTAGTGCTAGACTCAGACTCAGGCCCAATATTATAAATTGTTTACATCTCCAGTTTGAAAAATAATAGAGTATAATACCTACTTGTTTTTTTGTTGTCAGACATCGGAAGAACAAATATCGTCATTCGTACAAGTTAAGACTCATACTGACAACCATAATTCCAGGGATTCTGAAACTGAAGAACAAGTACAAGAAGTTTTAGAACAAGACAAATGTGAAAGTAAAGTAAGAGGACTGGGACAAAAGAAAACACGTGAAAGTAACAGTTTAATAAATGAAAAAGAAAATCTACTTTACTTTGCAATTGTTTAATGATCGGCATCTCTAATTCTACTAAAAATAATTTTAGAATGAAGGATCTTTAGAGGTGAAGGCATTACTTCCACCTAAAAGAAGCAAAAAAAACAATTTTTCTTCATCTTGGTTGGAAATTAGTAGTTTTAAAAATTGGCATGTAAAGGCTAAAACAGAAACAATGGAAAATGAGTATGCACATTGCAATATTTGTGATGTAGATATGATAGCTCACAGGAATGCCATAAAACGACACAGTATATCTATTAAACATAAGGAGAACTATTTAAAAATTAAAACCAATAAAAAAATAACTGACGTAGAAATGAACCCAATCTCTTAAAGTACTAAAAGAGCTGAATTAAAATTATGTGGTCTTTTGGCTACAAACAATCTACCTTTTAAGCTTATAGATGTTTTGAGCCCTTTATGTAGTGATTTATTTCCGGATTCCAAAATAGCACGTAACCTTAGCCTGAAAAGGACCAAAGCTACTGCCATCCCACTAAACACAAACACCTTCATAGCACATGCTAAGAACATTACTCTAGTAGGTTGGAACTGTTGGGGATTTACCCTTTTTGTTAGTTCACTCTTTGTCCGTAATAAAAATCCAATTTCTTTTTCACTTAACTTTAATTTATTTAACTAAATAACACTTTAAAATACAAGAGAACAAACAACAACGTACTTCTTACCAAAAAACAATACCACTATTAATATGAATCATCCCTACGCAGTCTTGCGGCTGGCTCTTTTCTAACCAGCGTTGCCAACTACTCCGGTCCAAACAACGCACAGAATTCCTACTCCCGAGCGGGGCACCGTTGCCGTTGCGATATATTTACCTTAACTCAACATACCCCCTACCTTGAAAGGGTGTCTTTCAATAAAAAATATTAATTTTACAAAGGTAGAATCTATCTTAGTGATCTAAATAAAGTTTAAACTAACCTTCTAAAACTAACCTTCAGTTACCTCAATATTGTTTATTGGAAGTGAACATAATTGAGAGATAGCACGTTTTATTTCACAGGTTTTAGTTTTGATTTTTGCTACCCGCACATTATTGTCTATACCAGGAAACAGTTCAATCACCCTTCCGAGTCTCCATTGTAATGGAGGTAAATTTTTGTCCTTAATAATAACTAAATCACCCACTTTAAGATTATCTCTTTCTATGTACCATTTTGATCTAACTTGTAATTCATTGATATATTCATTACTCCATCGATGCCAAAAATGTTGAAGCAACATTTGCATATGTTGGTACATCGAAAGTTTGGATATTGAAATGTCTCTCACATTTGGATCTGGTAAATTACATAATTTTCTACCAATCAAAAAATGTAATGGTGTTAACACATCCAGGTCATCAGGGCTTGATGATAAGGGCACCAGTGGCCTTGAATTTAAAACTGATTCAATTTGTACAAGAACTGTATAAAGGCATTCAAAGGTAAGGGTACTGTTGCCTACAATTCGTTTAAGATGTAATCTGCAAGACTTTACACCTGCCTCCCAAACTCCTCCGAAATTTGGAGAATATGATGGAATGAACTTCCAAGATATTTGTTCGTTAACCATTTTTTCTGTAATTGAATCAAGTTCTGTTTGTAAAAACTCCCCAAGTTGTTTTAGTTCATTGTTTGCCCCAATGAAATTTGAACCATTATCCAACTTAGGCTTGCCACGTCTAGCAACAAATCTTCTAAAGGTAGCGATAAAAGCCTCAGTTGACAAGCTTGACACCATCAATTCTAAATGAATTGCTTTAGTTGATAGGCAAATAAATAGACAAATATAACATTTAGTTACCTTTCCTCCCCTCCCACTGCGATCTTTTATATAGAGAGGCCCTGCATAGTCCACTCCAACATTATAAAAAGGATATACCAAATTAACCCTTTCTTTTGGTAGTGAGCCCATGATTTGATTTTAAGGTGTTGGATTTGTCTTATAACAAGTTACATATTGAAAGGAAATTTTTCTAGCCAAATTTCTTCCACCAATCACCCAATATTTATCTCTAATTACACTCAACAACATTTGTGGTCCAGGATAGAGTAACCTGTTATGTTCAAAAATAAATAATATTTTAGTAAAATGATGTTTTGCAGGCATAAGGATTTGATGTTTTTTGTCATAACTAAAAAAATGAATGTTGTATTCTTCCCCCCACCCTCAAAAGTCCATTGTCATCAATGAAGAGATGAAGCTTAAAAAAGGATGTGTTTTTAATTTTACTATCCTTAGTTAAAGATCTGATACTTTCCGTTTTTATATTCCTACCTCTAGACAATAATTTAATATATTCCCCAAAAGATTCCTCCTGTACCAGTTTAATTATTCTTACCCAAGCCAAATATATCTCTTCAGGTGTCAAAGGATTTTTCATTCTAGCTTTTCCAAGCTGTAAAATCTTACCAAATCGTAAACAATACGCTACAGAACGAACAAGGCGTAAAACATTACTATATCTATTTATAAACTGAATTTTACTATTAGTTTCTTTTACTACACAAATTTGTAGATTCTTTTTTCGTCCTGGCAAATCCTCCAAAGGCTCGATTTTTGAATTTGACCAATCAATGTTCTTAGTTGACAAAAATTCTGGACCTTGCCACCATTTTGGACAGTCCACCATATTTTCTGGCAAAATGCCACGCGTTAAGAGATCAGCAGAATTATCTGCAGATTTTACATATTTCCACATTTCAACACTAGTCACTCTGTTTGAAATAAATACCTCAAGTGTACTTGGACAGGTTCCAATCCATCCAAGAACCACTTTTGCATCACACCATAAATTAATCTCATGAATATTGAGTTCCATTGAATCAACAACCTCCTTCAACAATTTTGCCAATAATAATGCCCCACAAAGTTCTAAGCAAGGTATAGTGCGAGTTTTCAATGGAGCAACCTTAACCTTTGAACATAATAGTGACACTTGAACTTCATTATTCAAAGAAATTGTTCTCAGATAAATGGAGGCTCCATAGGCATCCATTGAAGCATCAGAAAACCCATGCAACTCGATTTTAATTGGATCTAGACAAATAGCATGCCGTTTAATAGACAAATTATTAAGATTAGAAAACTGAGATTTTAGTTTTACCCATTTGGAATTTAACTCCATTAGTAAAGTTTCATCCCATGTTAATTTTTGAGACCATAACTTCTGAAGAAGTATTTTTGCAAGGATTACACAAGGTCCAAGTAAACCAAGGGGATCAAAAATCTTTGCAATATCGGATAATATTGTTCTTTTTGTTATTTTAGTTGATGTTGAAAATGAAATACTAAAATTTAAGTTGTCTGTTTTAAATGACCAATAAAGACCCAATGTTTTATGACTATCCTTCTCACCAAAATGTATTGAATCCACATTTGATTAATTCTCACTAAGTTTATGCATTACCAAAGGATCATTAGAAATCCACTTGCAAAGATTCATACACCCTGATTTCAAAATCAAATCAATTTCTTGACTCAAAGCAATTGCACTCTGAGAATTTTCTGCACCACTTAATAAATCATCCACATAAAAATCATGCAGAATTACTTTAGATGCTTAAGGATATTTTTCGGAATTTTGTAACCCAAGCTCTTTTAAGCACCTTATGGCCAAATAAGGCGCTGATTTGGTTCCATATGTGACCGTATTTAGGGTATATTCCTTAATCTCATGACTAGGATCTGATCTCCATAAAAATTTTTGAAGTGACCTATCTGATGAGTTTACCAAAACCATCCAATACATTTTAGCTATATCAGCACACACTACCACGTGGTGTTTACGGAATCTCAAAATAATTGCCATAAGTTCATCCTGTAAGTTAGGACCTGTATACTGGATATCATTGAATGATAACTCCGAAGTAGTTTTAGCTGTTCCATTAAATACCACCCTAAGCTTTGTTGTAACACTGTGATCGCTCAGTACACCATGATGTGGTAGGTAATACGAAATCTCATCTACAGAATCCTGAGTTAACGACATATGACCCATTTCCTCATATTCATCCAAGAAAGACACATATAATTCTTTAAATTCCACATTTTTACTTAACCGGTTTTCCAATGCCAAAAATCTACTCATAGGATATTGCTTAGAATCACCAAGCTCAGTAGCGCTACTACTTAAAGGAATTTTTACCACAAACCTCCCATCAGAATCTTGAAAAGTTGAATCACTGAATAATCTTTCACACTCTTTATCTTCCTTTGACAATACCTTGTTTTCAATAGTTAATTCTTCTATTGACCAAAATTTCTCAAATTGATTTTGTATCTGAATATCTGAAATATTTTTTACGAAATTACATTTAACTGTATTAGAAGTATTTCCAACATTGATTGAACCAGTTGCAACCCAACCCAAACGAGTCTTTTGTAGTATAGCTTTATGAGTTCCCAAAATTAATTGTCCAATACAAAGAACTTTATAGAAGATCTCAGCTCCAAGTAGCATGTCAACTTTTCCTGGAGTTGCAAATGAAGGATCTGCCAATTTAATATGTGATGGGATATCCAAAGAAGCACAACTTATTTGTTGATTGGGAATTAAAGAACTTATTTCAGGAACTACTAAGCAATTTAACTGTTCTCTAACCTGGTAATGAAGGGAATTTATTTCCACTGTACATTTTTTATTGATTTTCGATCTTGTTTGATTTATACCTACGATAGAAATTGTAATATTTTGAGTTGCCAAACCCAGTTTGTGGCATGCTTCCAAAGTTATTAAATTAGATTGTGAACCACTATCCAGGAGAACACGCAATGTCTGACACCTACCCTTAAAGTCCACAACTTGAACTAAAGCTGTCGATAACAAAATTTCTGAAAAAGATTCAGACTTTGCTGAACAATCAATATTAGCAAATGTAGAGTTTACTTGTTGCACATTTAAATTCTGAATGTTTTCTTTATTATCTGGTTTACCATTTTTAGGATTTTGGGTATTAGAATTAGTTGGATTTAGATGAGGGTTGGGATTTTCATAGTGCAACAGAGTATGATGTTTATATTTACACTTTCAACAACCACTCACCTCACATTCTCTACTCACATGACTACCCTTCCTTAGACAATTCAAGCATAAACCCAACTGTTTAGCCTTTTGAAATCTGTCCCTCACTGTTAGTTTTATAAAATCTGAACAATTTGAAATATATTGACTATTATTTTTACCAAAAACACAATGACAAGTTTGTTCCAAAAATGATTTAGTAGAATAATCAGTTTTTTGCTTAGTCCCATACCTTTGTCCCAGTTTTTCATCCACTTTAGGTTTAATTTTACTTTTTTCACAAGAAGCTAACATCTCGATACGATTTTTTAAAAAGTTTTTAAATTAATTCAAAGTTGCAAGTCTATCATGTGGTTTTCTTTCTTCCTAAACTCTTTGAGTTGTAGAATCCAATTTCCCACAAACCAAAAATATAATCATAGGATCCCATGTATTAGTATCTATGCCCAATCTATTTAAAGAATATAAATGTCTATTAATCCCATCCAATATATTACGTAAGTCACTATGTGACTCCTTAGACATAGGTACTTGGTAAATTAACTAATAATTTTAAGTGATCATTCACCAATACATTTGGATTATCATAACGATCACACAACATATCCCAAATAACCTTATAATTTGAAGCTGTTAAATCCACCAAATGAATTACTTCTTTAGCTTCACCCTCCAAAACACCCTTTAAAAAATATATTTTTTCCAAATCCCCAATAGAATTATTAGAATGTATTAACGAAATAAAGGTATCTTTAAATTCCAACCAATCTTGCGATTTGCCATTAAATTTAGGAATTGGTATAGCAGGCAACTGAGGCCTTGATACAATAACCG
Source organism: Polydrusus tereticollis (assembly GCA_963920685.1). Taxonomy (NCBI): domain Eukaryota; kingdom Metazoa; phylum Arthropoda; class Insecta; order Coleoptera; family Curculionidae; genus Polydrusus; species Polydrusus tereticollis. The sequence continues at coordinate 59,898,512 of OY987335.1, forward strand.
GTGTGGGTGGTGGTGATTGAAGTAGAGGCCCATTACCCAAACCACCATTTATTTGTTGATTTAAATTTTCATGAAATTTATGTACATGCAAAACATTTTTAAACAAAGCAATTGTTTTAAAATAAAGATCTTCAAATGCGTGCGCCTCTGCTTCTTGAGCCGGTATGGAGTCGCAGCTTACTTCTTCCTCGATAGCCTTCTGAAGTTCTTGAAACTTCTCACCTAAAGAACCTAAACTTTGTAGCCTAGTATCTACTTCCATCAAAATCTCCAAATTTATCAACTGAGGAGGCACAGGTGCATTTTGTATAATATTTTTAATAAAGTTATTTGCTGTTGTAAGCTTACCCTTGACTCCCCCACGACGCCTTATTAAGGATGCTACTGGTTGTGCCATTATAATATTGAATCAATTTTAAATAAAATAATACCAACAAACAAAACTTTTCTTAACTAAATAAGCACCAAACAATTGTCAACTTCCCAAAAAATACAGTTGAACACTAATTATTACCAAATATTACCCAATGTAACCAATTAATCAGAAATCAACCAATACAAATGAAAAGAAAATAACAATAAGTATCTAGATAACTCAACTTGTTTTAAAAACACAGATTTAAATCAAGTACCAAATCACTACATTTTCTACAAGTAATAATAAATTGTTAATTACTTACAATTTGTCCAAAGTGATCAGTATATACATCTATACATTTCCCAATATGTATGCAATATATTTACCAAATCCAATAAAGCTAAATATAATATCTAAATTTAAATATTCCAACCAAACCAAGTGTACTTATATTTGTTTTAAGTTGGCACAATTTTAATAATCATGCACCAAGTTTAACACAATTCCAATAATTGAGCTCCATTATCCACTCCAAAACGTTAAACTTATGCTTTTGGCCACCAATTGCTGTAAGTTAGTTCCAACCACTGTGTAGAAATATCCAAGCTCCACCGTTGAATATTCTTGAATATGACGTGTTAACCAATATTAGAAGCACGTAGTATTTTTCCACCAAAATTATTCTCTTGTGGATCCCAAAGATTCCTAATTCTTCGATGTATTTTGTATTACCAAGATCCAGTAATATTTCTTGATATATTCGTAAATATTCCCAAAATATTTACTACCAAATTACAATCCACAATAATTATCACTTAATATCCTGATCGAAGGACCAATTTGTTGGAGATTTTACCCTTTTTGTTAGTTCACTCTTTGTCCGTAATAAAAATCCAATTTCTTTTTCACTTAACTTTAATTTATTTAACTAAATAACACTTTAAAATACAAGAGAACAAACAACAACGTACTTCTTACCAAAAAACAATACCACTATTAATATGAATCATCCCTAAGCAGTCTTGCGGCTGGCTCTTTTCTAACCAGCGTTGCCAACTACTCCGGTCCAAACAACGCACAAATGGACAGCCTAAGTCTGACGTCACAAGGGGCGTGTTTTAGAAAATCTTTCCAAACAAAAATAAATTGCATTGAAAATCCCATAAGAGATTTTTGCAAGCATTCGTACACGTTTATAGGCGACAAATAAGCAATTTCTTCAAATTATTTATATTTTTGGTGATATGATTGACCCATTTACAGCCACAGATAGAGGTAAGTGTTTCCTGAAAATATTTAATCGCCATCTAAAAAACTTTGAGGTTATGTTATTGTTGTTTACATTATTGTTTATTAAGACATAATTGTTAGTTTTTTGCAAAATAAAGCTTGTGGTAGTGTTTATTTATTAATATGAAGTAGACCCAGTCTATAGCCTAAATAATTTATATTATAGATTCAATATTGGCTAAAGTGGTTACGTATTTTGTTACCCGAACAGAAAATTTTCAAGTTTGTTGTATTCCCTGCAAAGATAAAAGAAAGAAAAGCTCGGACATCACTTATAAGGTACCTAATAGAGCAAATATTATTATGTTAAAAAGGGGTAAATGCCTTGGAGTCAAACCAAATTCAAATTCAAATTCAAAAGTCAAATTCAAATTTATTCAAAACCCAAATATTTACAATACAATTTGCACTTAATGGTTACAATACAGATACATAATGCGTCCCTAAACTGAGTTTGGCAAGCACCTAGGTATAGAATACCTGTATGTGCTCTTTGTATTTTTGCAGAAATATTAAATGTTATCCACGCAGATTTAGTATTTTAGACAAGAAAGAAAGAAAGGTAAAATAATTATAACTATAAGAAATCACTAAAAACAAAAATATACAATTAGTTCAAGAAGGATAAACCGTTCACAAAAATTTACAACAGTAAGACAAAATACAAGACTTCACTTTTCAGTATCACAGCTGTTAAAATCACATAGATATTATTAATAGCACACACATCACAGTTTAGGCTGAAACTAGGACTAAAATATACTTAATAAAACTTGGGAATTTACTGAGAAAAATTTTTTTAAAGCAGACCTAAAATGTTTTTTGTTTTTTATGGACCGAATGTTTAGTGGAATTCCATTATATATTTTTAAGCCCAGGTAAGTAACAAAATGCTGCCCCAAGCTGGTTTTTGATAGAGTGACATTAAAGAGTTCATTTGCATTAGCTCTCGTTCGATATGAGTGTGTTATATATTTGTTCTGGTATTTGTTATTTAGGTGGATAAAATTGCAGACAGTAAGAATATAGAGGCTTTTCAAGTTTAAGATTTCTAAATACAGTAAGTGAGTTGGATACATTTGGGGTTTCTTTCTTCTTTGACAATATAATTCTGTATTATTTTTAACTGCTCTAGATGCACACCATATGCCCCTCCCCAAACTAAAATTCCATAACCAAGTAATGGCTCCACTAGAGCCTTGTAAATTGCTATTAGGAGTTTCCTACTTAAAATTTCTCTCAGCATATAAAACTTATGGATTAGGCATCTAATTTTTTTGGTGCTGTACAATATATGATCGTTCCATTTTAAGTGTTTGTCCACAAATACTCCAAGGTACTTAATCCTGTCACACGGAGTAAGAGGTTCAGGGAGATTTTCCAAATGGATACGGTCAAAGTCTGGTCTATTTGCCTTTGTTAGAGAAAAAGCCATATATTGTGTTTTCTGTATATTAAAACGGAGTTGAAAAGTGTCTAAATAATTTAAAACTTTTGTTAAGCCAGACCTTAACTTATCCCTGACCCCCTCCCACGTCCGGCAGGAAAAAACAATGACCGTGTCGTCCGCATAAGCGGTGATCCTCCCCCCCACGTCAAGCTTGCACAGAGCATTGATGTACAGCAGAAACAGGATCGGTCCCAGGTACCGTACCCTGCGGTACACCGTGCTCCACCACTCTTTCGTCACTCAAATCGTTGCCAATCGCCATGCGTTGGGGACGATCCCGCAGATATTCTACAAAGACTTCCTTCCCGATTCCCCGCACCCCATACTGCTCAAGCACCTCAATTAGCATGGGATGAGAGACAGTATCGAACGCCTTAGCCAAATCCAAAAAAACTGCAATAACCTTCCTGTTATTGTTTAGACCCTCAGTCACACAGTCAGCCAACTCGTGAATAGCTGTGGATGTATTAGACCCCTCAATAAATCCAAACTGGTTCTCAGACAGTATTTTATTATTATTGAGATAATTAACCAATCGTGTTTTTAGACATTTTTCAAACAGTTTTGCCAAGTTGGAGATAACACTTATGGGCCTATAATTTCCGACATCTTTTTTATTACCTGTTTTATGTATGGGTGTTACAATAGATGTTTTAAAGTGTTTGGGGACTATGCCTGTTTTAAAGATCAAATTGATAATGTGTGCAATAGGTTCCCTAAGTTCCTGATGTAGAAGTTTTATTGTTTTTGTAGTTATTTTGTCAAACCCAGAGGAACATTTATTTTTAAGGCTAGCAATATATGTAGTAACTTCACTAGGATTAGTTGGTCTTAAATACATAGACGATGCTGATTTGGTTGAGTCAAGTTTAAATGGATCTGCCGGAGTTTTGATTGAGGCCGACATAGACTTACCAATATCAATGAAATATTTATTACAGACATCGGCCATTTCTTTGGAATTTGTAATTGTTAGTCCATTTTGCTGTATTTCCGTCAGTGATGGTTTTGTTGTATTTTCGTTTGTTGCCTCACCTATTAATTGGTATATTTTTTTTACGTTTCCCATGTTTTCGTCTATTTTATTCCTGTAGTAGATATTTTTAGTGTCTGTTATTAATTTTTTAAGTGTGTTTCTGTATTCTCTGTATGCATGTCGTTTTTGTTCCGTAGGATTTTTTGTTAGGTCTTTTTTAATTTGTCTCGTTTTTTTATAGACACGATAATACCGTTTGAAATCCACGGTTTTATTTTTTTGTGTTTGTTTGTTATGTTGATCACCTTCTCAGATTGTTGTGTGATCTGCTTTAGGCTTTTTACTAGATAATTTGTAGCGTCCTCTGGATTTACAAAGTTTAACGTGCCGTTCCAGGGAATTGCCTGTGACAATACTTTTAGTTTCTCATAGTCTATTCTATAAGAGGTGTTGCTTTGATTGTTATTGTTTTTGATGGTGTTTGTATTATTATATGTTGTGTTGTTATTATTTTTTGATATAATTAATGTTGTTGGCCAATGATCTGTGATATCATGAACAATTGTGTTTGAGATAAATTTGTTTGTTTGCAATTTAATTTTATTTCTTAGGAAAATATGATCTAAGCAGGTGCTAGATACTTCTCTTGTGACGCCAAGACACAGAGGCACAAACCCGTTTGAATTCATTAGGGCCCTATAGTTAATCACAGACTGATCATCTTTACTCAACAGATTAATATTTATGTCTCCTAGAAAGATATCGAATTGGTCAACGCATTGTTGAGACTTACGGTATAGGCCTATGTCCTCCAGAAATAAATTGGTATTTGATGATGGTGATCTGTAAACAGCATATATGTTACAACAACAGTTGTTTAAATTAATTCCCACCTTTGTTACAGTAATGCCTGATAAGTTAAGTTTAGAATTTTCAAAACGTGGATTTAAGTTGTTTTTTGTAAAGATGACCAGCCCATCATATGAATTAAAACTTGCATGATTATAATAAGTGCTATAACCTGATATATTAAACTGGTTGGAGTTCTCAAGTTTATGACATTCACTCAGCACAAGCACATCAAAAAAAGATAAATTATAGGTCTCTAAAAACACCAGAAAGCCGTCAAAATTTGTCTTTATACCGCTTATATTTAGATGTAAAACACTGAAAGATAAATTTTCGTTACTCACTGTTTGAATAAAGGTACTTGGGTCCACCCGTTGGCTCCTATTCTGTTCTTCTTCGATTTCATCCAAGATGTCAAGTTCTATGCTAGCCATACTTAACCCGTGATCTAGCCATCTCCAGAAAATATTTATAACTCGGGCAGTTCCAATCACCGGCCTCATGTGAAACATTATGTTGCGTGCCATACTTTTCATTGCCTAAGACACAGTTCACACATTTCTTCATTTGGTTCTGACATTGTGTTACATCGTGCTCTTCTGAGCATCGCTTGCACGCCTTTTTGTTTGTGCAGTCATTACCTTTGTGATGATATAGTTGGCAGTTAAAACACTTAAGAACACTAATGTCTTTGAAGACTGGAAAACGCTCCCATCCCAAATACACCCGTTTAAGAAGCATCAGACTCCGGAAAAGTGGCGGAGAGCATTCAGCATAGATTGTTTTTGTTGTTTTATTTTGGAAAGTTTTGATGTAGGTTATCTTAAAATATTCATCATCAGTGAGGATAGAATTTTGTTTTTTAAGTTGACTTTCAAACTCATCCTTAGTGTAATTTAGGCTGATTCCAGGTATCTTAATTTTTGGATTTCTGAGTGATGTCTCCACGATATCGTAGCCTTCCTTTAAAATTTTTTCTGCCTCAGATTTAACTCTCTCCAAGTCATCAGACGATGGAAATTTAAGTATTATACTACCATTGGATAGTTCCTTTTTACTCTTAATTCTAGCTCCAATTTTTTCTGGTTTAATTTTTCTCTCCAAATCACTTGAGGTCTGTTTGCTACTCTGTGCATTTTTTGGTCTAACGAGAATGCTGGGCAAGTTTTCTGGCAGCTTCACAGATTTATTGTTACTGTTGATAGTTGTAACTATCTGCGCGTAAGTTTGTTTTTGATTGTTTTTCTCTAGCTCCTTTTTGATGGCATTTACTTTATCGTTGATATTTTCAACCCTTTCCATTAAAGTTTTATTATCCTTATCACATTTCCTCTCTTTCATTAAGGTTTTGAGCTTTTTTTTACATTTTTCACACATCCAAATTAGAATCTCCGAGATATCGCTTGTAATCTTTTTGTATTTACTTAACGAGATCCCAACACATGGGGTGTGGTACCATGACTGGCACTCACCCTCGCAGAACATTCCGCTATCATTGTCCAACACAGTCATTTTGCAGATCTTACATTCCACATCCTCGTCCGCGTCACACATTATATGTTTTTTACACTGTTGTATTCTTATCGCTATTCACACTCTGATAAACAATTTTTTTACGAATATTTCGACCGTTCAACACGATAGCCCGGCTACTACTCCATGTCCTATGGATGCAATTTGATTCAGATTGGAGAAGTTCACACTATGATGAAAGACAAAAGTTATAATATTGTGGTAATTTAAATTACTATCATAAATTTTTTTATATACTTCATGCAAAATAATATTTTAATTGTAGATTATACTAAACAAAAAATGCAACACAATATCTGCCAACTGTTTATGTTCTAGCGGGAATAAAATATCAACTGCATTATTTGGATACTACTACCTATCAGTCACTGATAAGAAGAAGAAGTGCCTTCGAAATGCCCAAAAAACTAAATCCAGCGAAGTTAAAACAGCTGAGGAGCTATATCCCAGTAAGCCCTTATTCATGCAGCTATGGATCATCAGATTGATCAGCAATTTTAGAAATACTGTAGACCTTAACAACATTTGATGTACTGAAATTATAAAAATTTAAACAAATATTTATTGTTATTTTTATTACATTGTTTTATAATCTACATAATATATATTCCAAATTAATTGTATTAGGTATAGCATTGATATCCCTGTGCATACATAAGGATATGAGAATAGTTGTAACTAAAGCGTACTAAAAGTTTTTAAAGGTTTTTTTTAAATTTCTTCCAAATCTTGTATCAAAAAATACTTTTCTGCTTCTAACGATGCTCCTAAAGCATGAGTCAATATCTTCGGTAACATCTGCCTGCTCACTTCTTTTCTAAAAATAATTTAATATAATGTTGGCCTTGCTTTTCTATTAAAAGTTAAATCAAACTATTAAATGTTCACATTTTTTACTTCAGTTTTTAGGAACGTGAATACATTTTGTATAATACAAGCTATTACATACCTTTTTTTCTGGAGATGTAATGCTAAATTGCCTTTTAGCGCTGAACTCAATATTGTAGCCCTATTCTTTCTGTCATTGTGCCCAAAATGGCAGGTACAAACCAAAGAATGTTGAGAAGGTTCTCTGCTCTATCTTGATTTTTACCATTGTAAAGCAAATAATGGTTCAACTCCAAGGCGTTTATCCCTTTTTAACAAAATAATTGTTCTATTATGTACCTTATAAGATGCTTATAGGTGATGACCAGGCATTCCTCTCTTCTATCTTTGCAGGGAATACAACAAACTTGAAAATTTTCTGTTCGGGTAACAAAATACGTAACCACTTTAGCCAATATTGAATCTATAATATAAATTATTTAGGCTATAGACTGGGTCTACTTCATATTAATAAATAAACACTACCACAAGCTTTATTTTACAAAAAACTAACAATTATGTCTTAATAAACAATAATGTAAACAACAATAACATAACCTCAGATGGCGATTAAATATTTTCAGGAAACACTTACCTCTATCTGTGGCTGTAAATGGGTCAATCAAATCACCAAAAATATAAATAATTGGAAGAAATTGCTTATTTTTCGCCTATAAACGTGTACTAATGCTTGCAAAAATCTCTTATGGGATTTTCAATGCATTTTATTTTTGTTTGGAAAGATTTTTTAAAACACGCCCCTTGTGACGTCATCACTTAGGCTGTCTATTCCGACTCCCGAGCGGGGCGCCGTTGCCGTTGCGATATATTTACCTTAACTCAACAGGAACATTCTAAGGGTATTCTATAAAAGGTCTATGCACATTCATAGAACATGCTATAGTTAGATTACAGCAAGGTGTTTTCACGTGATATGAATGTGCATAGAATATGAAATCGTATATTCTTAGTAAGCGCCTATCATATTTTTTTGGGAAATTCCTGGCATATTCCTCATATGTACGAGATAATGTGTTAATAAACGTACCAAAGAATATTCTAGGAATATCCCTCAGAACCAGTAGGGATCCTTACCGGAACAAAAATATTCCTACTGCATTTTAAGGGCAATATTCTGGGGAAGAATCAGGAATATTCATAGAATAGTCTATGAATATTTATTAGGCTTATGTTTTAATGAGAGCATTCCTCAGATGTGCTACAGAGTGTTAACGATCCCAAATAACATGAAACGCGATACAGGTCGAATGTGAGAAGAATCGATTAGTTATAAGAACACAAAAAATATAATTAAAAAACAATCAAGTTTAGGTACATTAACTATAACATTCTTTAGCACAGGAGCGGATCCAGAACCTCGTTTGGGGGAGGGTCATTCACAGAAAAGTAATATATTTCACTTTTGTGTATTAATGCTATTATTATATAATAAATCTCCAAAATAATAAGAGAAGTTTTCATAAATACATTTTATATGAGACCCACACGAAAAGAGCTTATTACATAACCCATTTTAGCCTGTTTGCGTTATGTAATAAACTATATTATCGTACTGAGTGATGTGATGAACTCATTACATCACTCAGTGATGTAATGAACTTACTACATTACTCATTTTTATTCAAACTATGATTTTTTTTGTTCCGTCACTCACTGCCAGTTTTTGTGTAATGTCACTGCATAAATATGAAAACCATTTTGAATACATAAAAAAATCATAAAAAACCAAAATTCTGAGTCTAATATAAAATGTTGTATATCACACGTACGGTAAGGCTCATTACAGTAACGAGTGGGGAATATTGGTACGACGAGGTCGTAGTAACCACGCGAGCTTATACCGTACTAGTAATATAAATAACTATTACGGATCAATATAATTAAATTTTATCATGCATTGGAAAAGAATATGATCCCCTACTTTCTTAACACCCTTAATCAAAAATATTCTCAATAAAGTGGAAAACCATATGAAATCCAGACAGTCATACAAAACTTGCATTCATGACATATACCTACAGGTAGGTATACAAATACATACGCCTCAAAATATAAGTATATATTTTATTTAACAGCTGCTCTGTTACTTCTATTCCAAATTCTTAAGTATTTACCTATTATATATTATTAACCAACGTTGACATACGCTCGCGCTTTCAGCGAAAATATCGTATTATAATGCCAATTTTATTAAAATGTGGACTATAAGCTGCCGTACCCAGTAGACAATATAATTATTGGTTTAATTTACAAAAGACTGTTGTTTTTTTATTTCTTTTAATAATAGGCGATTAGATCCGCTGAAAGCATTCCTCTACGCTTATTGAAAATTATAGAGTAATTTACCACAAAATTTCTAAATGCTGTATGCTTTACGGCTTAATACCAAACTACACGACATTTTACTATTCCCTATTCTGCCTAAAAACAATAATTAAACAAAGGACTAAAACGACTTCAACAGTTCAACACAAGCAAAGTGGCGGATCCAGAATTATGGTCAAGGGGGGGGGGGGGGGGGGGGGGGTCCCATACCCACATTGAACATTGAACTGACTGAAGACGAAATTTTCCAAGAATTTAAAAGAAAACCTTGAAAACTCGCCGAGAATTGAAAATTTGCTTTTTAATTTTGAATAAATCATGTCATTAATAAATAGATGAAGTTTTGAGATTTTCTATTAAAAAGTTATACCCATCGACTTAACCAAGATGGACGTGCCAGTCATTCCTAAAAGGTCTATCGTCTGTCTCAAACAATCAACAGGAAAGGGTGTGAGGGGTATTTACTGCGGCTTCTACTGCTGGACTCAAACTGCGATGAGAGAAAAGGCGCAACGCTGCACACATTATTGGTTATACCCAATTGTGATTATATAATTTTTTTTGTGTTCCTCTGTTTGTTTGGGGGGGGGGGTCATGACCCCCATGACCCTCCCCCTGGATCCGCGCTTGCTTTAGCACATATGAGTTTAATGATAAATCTTTTTATTGTAATTAAAGCAGCTATAAAAATACAAGGAAATAAGGTAAAAACATATTTATTTTTAAAATTGAGACAAATGACATTGTGAAGCTTTCAATCCCACTAAGCAAGATAAGGTTGTATTAAGTTTGCAACTTTCCTTGCATCAAGTTTCCTGCAAGTAACAACAAGTAAATTTATAAAAGTTTATTTAAAGATTGTGGTGACTTGCAATACAGTTGTTAATATTACCTTGTCAGATGCAAGCATTTAAAAGTGTCTATCTGATTGATGCAAACATGAGTAACTTACCGCGAGGGTTTAGTGAGATAGGTAACAAAAAATTATATTCACAAATCTGATTATTATAAGTGACATTTCAACTTCATTTCACTTGTGGTTCTGGCATTGCGCCGACAAACTAATCGTCAGGTAATTTTGACTTCCTCATTTTTTTTCCTTCGCTTTTACAAGCCACAATTTTTAAACTGTAATTATATCATTTTCCATTGCCTGATGGAAGTGCATCTTAACTGCATATAAAAATATTACAAATAAAGAGAATTTTGTAGCACTCACAAGTTTTCATCAGTAGAGTAGAACAAGAGTGGATGGTAAACAAAACTTTTAGGAAAATATTGACACACTGAGGGAGTGAGAGCATCATTGGAGCACTTAAAGGTTATCAAGTAAACAAATATAAGGATCGATAGGGTCAATGCCTCTTTCATATCACATCACCATAGCTCATTTTTTAAGCATAACAAATTCCAAGTCCGAGGAAATGGGTATCTCGATTGATAACCCTACAACTTCTGGTGGCACTGCTGTAAAACCGGACTTACTCAAATTTAGGTTAGGTTTGTATCCTCTTTGATACTATGTACGTAGATGGTTTTTTACCCATTATTTGCTTCTGGGTATTTTCAACGTATGCTTGGCACTTTAAAAGATCATGCATATATACTTTTAGCTTTTAAACTTACACCTTAACAGTCGCTTAAAACCAATTCACGAAAATTTCGCAATCTATTCAATCTAACAAGAACTTCGGAAATCGACGTTTCCCAGCAAAATCACGAAGCACAGGTTCCACGCCCAACACGCCAAACAAAACAAACCAAAATGGTGGCATTGGAGAACGCCAAACTGTCAAAATGCAAATGACATACGTTGAAATTAGTTGCGCGCCAAATTCAAATGTGAGCAAGATATTATGGCAACTCCGTTGTTAGTTCCTGACTTGTAAGGGAGCACGATTACACAAAAAAAAAAAGAAAAAAAATACAATCCCGTATTGCGTCGTACAATTAGCCAAAATTGACATTGACACATTTTTCGCGGCAAATTCAAATCAGGATGCGTTAGGCGATTTAGGCAGAGGCCTGATTTATTCGTTTATGGAATATGCTAATAGAAACATTCCAAGAATATTCCGCAAGGACATTTCCAAGGATATTCTATTTAAATACTATGAAAGTATATTTATTTTGAACATTCCTAGAACATTCTAAGAACATTATCAAAAAGAATATTCATGCAATAGATGTATAAAGAATATTCTAATAGAAATATTCCAAGAATATTCCGCAAGAACAGTTCCAAGGATATTCTATTTATATACTGCGAAAGAACATTTAATTTGAACATTTCTAGAATATTCTAAGAATATCATCAAAAGAATATGCGTGCTCTGAATATACTTAGAATGTTTATCACTTTATGGACATATTAGAGAACATTTTAAGAATGTGAATGTTCTCCTTCTGTTTACTGGGATGGTTAAGCAAGGATTGTGTGATAATCTTAAAGAATATCTATTGGCGAAGTTAAGAGTACGAGGAGCATTTTTCTCTATAATAGTAGACGAAACTACCGACAGAGGAACAATAAAACAATGTGCTTTTACATTGATTTATTTTTGTGACGAAAGCAGGAAAGTGGTAACAAAGTTTTTTGATTTAGTCGAGATGAGTTCAGGGAGAGCGGAAGACCTTAATAATAGAGTATTAAAAAATACAATCACAAGTAAAAACATACCATTTCAAAACTTAATAGGTTTTTCTGCTGATACATGTAACGTTATGTTTGGTGAGCATAATTCGGTTTTTGCACCCCTTAAAAAAGATTTGCCTTATGTCGTGTCAGTAAAATGCTCTTGCCATTCTATACATTTAGCTGCTTCTCATGCTTGTTTAAAGCTCCCAAGATCGGTTGAAGATTTATTGAGAAATTTAGGCTCACATTTTGGAAGAAGTTTCTCAAGACAACAGAAATTTATAGAATTTCAGCAATTCTTTCAAACCGATATCCACAAAATTTTATCTCCAGCTACTACAAGATGGCTTTCTTTAAAATAATGTGTTGACCGTGTACTTGAACAGTATAAACCCCTTGAAGCATACCTACGAGTTTTATGTTTAGAGGACCCATCAAGGACAAATGACGATATGCTAAGTACTATGGCTAACAAATTTACCAAAGTTTACATGGAATTTATGTCATATACTTTAGGTCTGTTAACAGATTTTAATAAACTATTTCAGTCCAAGTATCCACTGTTACATAAATTAAAACCATCTTTTGAGACTCTTCTATAAAGTCTATGTAGCAGTTATTTGGACATTGCATATCTTAAAACCGAGAATATATTATACTCTTTAGATCATACAAATCCAAAAAATGTTGTACCCCTTAAGAAGGTATATTTAGGTGTTGAAGCAACAGAATCTTTAAATTCTCTAAAATATGAGGTAAATGATCAGCAGTCGATCACACAATTCTTAAAAACCTGCCTGACCTTTTATATCGAGTTAGTTACACAAATAAAGCAAAGATTTAATTTTAAAGATGATCTATATACTTTGTTAGAAATTGTAGATCCTATAAAAGCACAAAAGTATGAAATTAAAAGCCTCATTCCAATTTTACGAAAATTTCCTTTTTTAACTGACTTAATTGCTTGGGAGCAACAACTGGATAATTAGTGGAGGCATCATGCGATGCTTCATTTTCAAGAATTTGGATTAAACAAAAATGAAACTGCAGAAAAATATTGGGAAGATGTATTCCTATTAAAAAATGCAGCCGACATGCCAATATTTACTGATTTAACAGTCATTATTCATTTCTTTCTTGTTCTTCCATTCTCAAATGTATCAGTTGAAAGAATTGTCAGCAATCTAAACCTTATTAAAACCGACCATCGAAACTGTTTAGGTACTGTAGATATAGCATCCCTTATATATAGTAAGCAGGGTATTGCATCATGTAATGGTCTTTTAAACTTTGAACCCAATAAAAAAATGTTAAGTTGTAATGTTTGGAAAAAATAATAGTTTTTTTTATATTTTGTACTTCATGCTAAGAGAAAAATATGTTTAGAATATTTAGTCTAAACACCTAATAAAGTTTTTAATAACGATCAACTTTATTTTATTTTTCTAAGGGGGAAACTAGATTATTTTTACAGTATCCTATAAACGTATTCTGGATGAAGAAAGTTACACCCGCCCGCAGGTTAATGAGGTTATGTATTAATTTTTTTTTGAGTTATGTTATGTTGTAGGTGCATAATTTTTAGTGTTTTGTACTACCTACACAGCCATTTCGACTTGATGAAATTTGAAATGTATACGTATTTTGGCAAAATAATCAATATTAAAGGGTTTTCATTGACGCGGGTAGTTTAATGCCTGAGCGGGTATTTTTGACACTCGAAGTGGGGAAAGTTGAATTATTGCGTTGGCAGCACTGATTCTAATCAGGGGCGGTCATACGGGGGGGGGGGGGCCATGGCCCCCCCCTTGGCGTCGATTTACATTATAAAAGCCCTGCCTCCATGAATTGACCAATCGTGTCAAACCCTTAATTTTTTAAAAATATTTAAACGCAAAAAATATTAATAAAAATAATTAAGTAAGTAGGTATAATATAATATAGGTATTTATAATTTTCTTAAAATTTACTTAGCCGTTTTTTGCGTATTTCTCCTACTTGAAAACCAAGAATCATCAACAAAAAAGGGCGTGGCACCCAAACATTTTTCGCCTGCGGCGCTAAGACTTTTCCTGGCACCACCTCTTTAAATTGGCATGAGCCGCCACTGCATGACCCCCCCCTCAAAATGTTGATATGACCGCCCCTGATTCTATTGTCCTTGCTTGCATTCAATTATTTGGTTACACAACATTTATATAGTTTTTCACATTGAATTTCGTCAGGAGACAAGCATTTGACTTGGGGAACTTCTTCTAACTCCCAAAATAATTTAACTTGATTCTCCAAAGAGACCGAATCTTCAATATGACAAAACATAGTAGTAATCGAGGGTGTGGGAGAGGGCTTCTGAACTGTTCCCATTAATATATATCCAAAAATGGTGTTTAAGGCATCAGGCGCCCCTACGCCTCCTGGGATACGCCCATCTAGTAAAACCTTAGAAAATATATCAGCCCCCAGTAATAAATCGACAGAACCGGGGACATGAACCTGATCATCGGCCAGGCGAATGTTTGAAACATGGGGCCAACTTTCAATTGGAAGTTTATACGTGGGTAAGTTGTCACAGATTTTATTAAGGATAAGTGCATCAATAGAGAATATGGGGTTTGTTTGTCGAAATGGACGGAAAGAAATAGTTACTCTTTGATTTACAAAGGTATTCATGGGGCCTAAACCATTTAAATTGACTGGACTTTGTACAGGGTGAAGTCCGAGGTGTTTAACACATTTTGCAGTTATAAACGAGGTCATACTTCCGGAATCCAGAAGACAACGAACGGGTTGATAAGTACCCCGGGTATCCAAAAGTTCTATGCGGGCGGTGGAAAGTAGGACACTGGACTTTGAGGAAGTAAAACCACCTTGAATAGAACGTGGTGCGGTTGTAGAAGCTTTTGGAATGGTTTGAACATTGTTTGGTGTTGGAGTTGAACTCGGTGAGTGCGGTGGAGAAGTATTTTTTGAAAAATGTAACAAAGTGTGGTGTCTCTGACCACATGTATGGCAAGTAGTTTCAGAACGGCAATTAGCAAAGCGATGGGTATGGCTTAAGCAATTAATACAAAATTTATGGGTTCTTGCAAATTGATAACGATCATAGGGAGTTTTACCTAAAAAATTGTTGCATGTAAAAATTGTATGATCAGTTTTATTGCACCCTGGGCATTGAGAATCAGAATTTCGTGTTTGAACTAAGAGGGCAGTATGATAAGGTGATTGGAGTTTGCTTGGTGCAGGTTTTCGAAATGTAGGTTTAGATTTTTTAGGAGGAAAGTTAACATTATCTAGAGCCATACAATTCTTCATTAAAAATTCTGATAATATTTTATAAGTCGGCAACGTTATGGAATCATCATAGAAAAGTTCAAATCTTGTGATAATGGAAATATCTAAACGTTTAAGTATCATTTGAACCAAAATAAAATCCCAATGATCAGTTGGTAGTCCTAAATTTCTCAATGCTGCAATGTTTTCAGCAAAAATGTCTAGCAAATTTCGAAGGTCACTTGGATTGTCACAAGATACTTGGGGAGCACTTTCTAAATTATTCCACAGCGTGGAAGCCATTAAACGAATATTTTTGTAGCGTTTGCAGAGCGTATCATACGCAATAATATAATTTGTAGAAGTTACAGGTAAATGTTGAATAACAGATAAAGCGGAGCCTTTCAGGGTAGAAAGCAAATAGGTAAATTTCTCACAATTAGCCAAGGTAGCATTATTATGTATTAAAGCATCATACATATCAATGAAGGATTGAAACAAAGTAATATCACCTGTAAAAATAGGCAAACTAATTTTAGGTAATTGATTGGAGGTTACGTTTCCACTAGGTTGCGAAGTACCCGCTGATAACTGAGAAGTTGATGCTGAATCAGACGGTAATTTAAATTTAATGGCTTTAATACATAATAATGCTACCTTGGCTAATTGTGAGAAATTTACCTATTTGCTTTCTACCCTGAAAGGCTCCGCTTTATCTGTTATTCAACATTTACCTGTAACTTCTACAAATTATATTATTGCGTATGATACGCTCTGCAAACGCTACAAAAATATTCGTTTAATGGCTTCCACGCTGTGGAATAATTTAGAAAGTGCTCCCCAAGTATCTTGTGACAATCCAAGTGACCTTCGAAATTTGCTAGACATTTTTGCTGAAAACATTGCAGCATTGAGAAATTTAGGACTACCAACTGATCATTGGGATTTTATTTTGGTTCAAATGATACTTAAACGTTTAGATATTTCCATTATCACAAGATTTGAACTTTTCTATGATGATTCCATAACGTTGCCGACTTATAAAATATTATCAGAATTTTTAATGAAGAATTGTATGACTCTAGATAATGTTAACTTTCCTCCTAAAAAATCTAAACCTACATTTCGAAAACCTGCACCAAGCAAACTCCAATCACCTTATCATACTGCCCTCTTAGTTCAAACACGAAATTCTGATTCTCAATGCCCAGGGTGCAATAAAACTGATCATACAATTTTTACATGCAACAATTTTTTAGGTAAAACTCCCTATGATCGTTATCAATTTGCAAGAACCCATAAATTTTGTATTAATTGCTTAAGCCATACCCATCGCTTTGCTAATTGCCGTTCTGAAACTACTTGCCATACATGTGGTCAGAGACACCACACTTTGTTACATTTTTCAAAAAATACTTCTCCACCGCACTCACCGAGTTCAACTCCAACACCAAACAATGTTCAAACCATTCCAAAAGCTTCTACAACCGCACCACGTTCTATTCAAGGTGGTTTTACTTCCTCAAAGTCCAGTGTCCTACTTTCCACCGCCCGCATAGAACTTTTGGATACCCGGGGTACTTATCAACCCGTTCGTTGTCTTCTGGATTCCGGAAGTATGACCTCGTTTATAACTGCAAAATGTGTTAAACACCTCGGACTTCACCCTGTACAAAGTCCAGTCAATTTAAATGGTTTAGGCCCCATGAATACCTTTGTAAATCAAAGAGTAACTATTTCTTTCCGTCCATTTCGACAAACAAACCCCATATTCTCTATTGATGCACTTATCCTTAATAAAATCTGTGACAACTTACCCACGTATAAACTTCCAATTGAAAGTTGGCCCCATGTTTCAAACATTCGCCTGGCCGATGATCAGGTTCATGTCCCCGGTTCTGTCGATTTATTACTGGGGGCTGATATATTTTCTAAGGTTTTACTAGATGGGCGTATCCCAAGAGGCGTAGGGGCGCCTGATGCCTTAAACACCATTTTTGGATATATATTAATGGGAACAGTTCAGAAGCCCTCTCCCACACCCTCGATTACTACTATGTTTTGTCATATTGAAGATTCGGTCTCTTTGGAGAATCAAGTTAAATTATTTTGGGAGTTAGAAGAAGTTCCCCAAGTCAAATGCTTGTCTCCTGACGAAATTCAATGTGAAAAACTATATAAATGTTGTGTAACCAAATAATTGAATGCAAGCAAGGACAATAGAATCAGGGGCGGTCATATCAACATTTTGAGGGGGGGGTCATGCAGTGGCGGCTCATGCCAATTTAAAGAGGTGGTGCCAGGAAAAGTCTTAGCGCCGCAGGCGAAAAATGTTTGGGTGCCACGCCCTTTTTTGTTGATGATTCTTGGTTTTCAAGTAGGAGAAATACGCAAAAAACGGCTAAGTAAATTTTAAGAAAATTATAAATACCTATATTATATTATACCTACTTACTTAATTATTTTTATTAATATTTTTTGCGTTTAAATATTTTTAAAAAATTAAGGGTTTGACACGATTGGTCAATTCATGGAGGCAGGGCTTTTATCATGTAAATCGACGCCAAGGGGGGGGCCATGGCCCCCATGCCCCCCCCCCCCGTATGACCGCCCCTGATTAGAATCAGTGCTGCCAACGCAATAATTCAACTTTCCCCACTTCGAGTGTCAAAAATACCCGCTCAGGCATTAAACTACCCGCGTCAATGAAAACCCTTTAATATTGATTATTTTGCCAAAATACGTATACATTTCAAATTTCATCAAGTCGAAATGGCTGTGTAGGTAGTACAAAACACTAAAAATTATGCACCTACAACATAACATAACTCAAAAAAAAATTAATACATAACCTCATTAACCTGCGGGCGGGTGTAACTTTCTTCATCCAGAATACGTTTATAGGATACTGTAAAAATAATCTAGTTTCCCCCTTAGAAAAATAAAATAAAGTTGATCGTTATTAAAAACTTTATTAGGTGTTTAGACTAAATATTCTAAACATATTTTTCTCTTAGCATGAAGTACAAAATATAAAAAAAACTATTATTTTTTCCAAACATTACAACTTAACATTTTTTTATTGGGTTCAAAGTTTAAAAGACCATTACATGATGCAATACCCTGCTTACTATATATAAGGGATGCTATATCTACAGTACCTAAACAGTTTCGATGGTCGGTTTTAATAAGGTTTAGATTGCTGACAATTCTTTCAACTGATACATTTGAGAATGGAAGAACAAGAAAGAAATGAATAATGACTGTTAAATCAGTAAATATTGGCATGTCGGCTGCATTTTTTAATAGGAATACATCTTCCCAATATTTTTCTGCAGTTTCATTTTTGTTTAATCCAAATTCTTGAAAATGAAGCATCGCATGATGCCTCCACTAATTATCCAGTTGTTGCTCCCAAGCAATTAAGTCAGTTAAAAAAGGAAATTTTCGTAAAATTGAAATGAGGCTTTTAATTTCATACTTTTGTGCTTTTATAGGATCTACAATTTCTAACAAAGTATATAGATCATCTTTAAAATTAAATCTTTGCTTTATTTGTGTAACTAACTCGATATAAAAGGTCAGGCAGGTTTTTAAGAATTGTGTGATCGACTGCTGATCATTTACCTCATATTTTAGAGAATTTAAAGATTCTGTTGCTTCAACACCTAAATATACCTTCTTAAGGGGTACAACATTTTTTGGATTTGTATGATCTAAAGAGTATAATATATTCTCGGTTTTAAGATATGCAATGTCCAAATAACTGCTACATAGACTTTATAGAAGAGTCTCAAAAGATGGTTTTAATTTATGTAACAGTGGATACTTGGACTGAAATAGTTTATTAAAATCTGTTAACAGACCTAAAGTATATGACATAAATTCCATGTAAACTTTGGTAAATTTGTTAGCCATAGTACTTAGCATATCGTCATTTGTCCTTGATGGGTCCTATAAACATAAAACTCGTAGGTATGCTTCAAGGGGTTTATACTGTTCAAGTACACGGTCAACACATTATTTTAAAGAAAGCCATCTTGTAGTAGCTGGAGATAAAATTTTGTGGATATCGGTTTGAAAGAATTGCTGAAATTCTATAAATTTCTGTTGTCTTGAGAAACTTCTTCCAAAATGTGAGCCTAAATTTCTCAATAAATCTTCAACCGATCTTGGGAGCTTTAAACAAGCATGAGAAGCAGCTAAATGTATAGAATGGCAAGAGCATTTTACTGACACGACATAAGGCAAATCTTTTTTAAGGGGTGCAAAAACCGAATTATGCTCACCAAACATAACGTTACATGTATCAGCAGAAAAACCTATTAAGTTTTGAAATGGTATGTTTTTACTTGTGATTGTATTTTTTAATACTCTATTATTAAGGTCTTCCGCTCTCCCTGAACTCATCTCGACTAAATCAAAAAACTTTGTTACCACTTTCCTGCTTTCGTCACAAAAATAAATCAATGTAAAAGCACATTGTTTTATTGTTCCTCTGTCGGTAGTTTCGTCTACTATTATAGAGAAAAATGCTCCTCGTACTCTTAACTTCGCCAATAGATATTCTTTAAGATTATCACACAATCCTTGCTTAACCATCCCAGTAAACAGAAGGAGAACATTCACATTCTTAAAATGTTCTCTAATATGTCCATAAAGTGATAAACATTCTAAGTATATTCAGAGCACGCATATTCTTTTGATGATATTCTTAGAATATTCTAGAAATGTTCAAATTAAATGTTCTTTCGCAGTATATAAATAGAATATCCTTGGAACTGTTCTTGCGGAATATTCTTGGAATATTTCTATTAGAATATTCTTTATACATCTATTGCATGAATATTCTTTTTGATAATGTTCTTAGAATGTTCTAGGAATGTTCAAAATAAATATACTTTCATAGTATTTAAATAGAATATCCTTGGAAATGTCCTTGCGGAATATTCTTGGAATGTTTCTATTAGCATATTCCATAAACGAATAAATCAGGCCTCTGCCTAAATCGCCTAACGCATCCTGATTTGAATTTGCCGCGAAAAATGTGTCAATGTCAATTTTGGCTAATTGTACGACGCAATACGGGATTGTATTTTTTTTCTTTTTTTTTTGTGTAATCGTGCTCCCTTACAAGTCAGGAACTAACAACGGAGTTACCATAATATCTTGCTCACATTTGAATTTGGCGCGCAACTAATTTCAACGTATGTCATTTGCATTTTGACAGTTTGGCGTTCTCCAATGCCACCATTTTGGTTTGTTTTGTTTGGCGTGTTGGGCGTGGAACCTGTGCTTCGTGATTTTGCTGGGAAACGTCGATTTCCGAAGTTCTTGTTAGATTGAATAGATTGCGAAATTTTCGTGAATTGGTTTTAAGCGACTGTTAAGGTGTAAGTTTAAAAGCTAAAAGTATATATGCATGATCTTTTAAAGTGCCAAGCATACGTTGAAAATACCCAGAAGCAAATAATGGGTAAAAAACCATCTACGTACATAGTATCAAAGAGGATACAAACCTAACCTAAATTTGAGTAAGTCCGGTTTTACAGCAGTGCCACCAGAAGTTGTAGGGTTATCAATCGAGATACCCATTTCCTCGGACTTGGAATTTGTTATGCTTAAAAAATGAGCTATGGTGATGTGATATGAAAGAGGCATTGACCCTATCGATCCTTATATTTGTTTACTTGATAACCTTTAAGTGCTCCAATGATGCTCTCACTCCCTCAGTGTGTCAATATTTTCCTAAAAGTTTTGTTTACCATCCACTCTTGTTCTACTCTACTGATGAAAACTTGTGAGTGCTACAAAATTCTCTTTATTTGTAATATTTGTATATGCAGTTAAGATGCACTTCCATCAGGCAATGGAAAATGATATAATTACAGTTTAAAAATTGTGGCTTGTAAAAGCGAAGGAAAAAAAATGAGGAAGTCAAAATTACCTGACGATTAGTTTGTCGGCGCAATGCCAGAACCACAAGTGAAATGAAGTTGAAATGTCACTTATAATAATCAGATTTGTGAATATAATTTTTTGTTACCTATCTCACTAAACCCTCGCGGTAAGTTACTCATGTTTGCATCAATCAGATAGACACTTTTAAATGCTTGCATCTGACAAGGTAATATTAACAACTGTATTGCAAGTCACCACAATCTTTAAATAAACTTTTATAAATTTACTTGTTGTTACTTGCAGGAAACTTGATGCAAGGAAAGTTGCAAACTTAATACAACCTTATCTTGCTTAGTGGGATTGAAAGCTTCACAATGTCATTTGTCTCAATTTTAAAAATAAATATGTTTTTACCTTATTTCCTTGTATTTTTATAGCTGCTTTAATTACAATAAAAAGATTTATCATTAAACTCATATGTGCTAAAGCAAGCGCGGATCCAGGGGGAGGGTCATGGGGGTCATGACCCCCCCCCCCAAACAAACAGAGGAACACAAAAAAAATTATATAATCACAATTGGGTATAACCAATAATGTGTGCAGCGTTGCGCCTTTTCTCTCATCGCAGTTTGAGTCCAGCAGTAGAAGCCGCAGTAAATACCCCTCACACCCTTTCCTGTTGATTGTTTGAGACAGACGATAGACCTTTTAGGAATGACTGGCACGTCCATCTTGGTTAAGTCGATGGGTATAACTTTTTAATAGAAAATCTCAAAACTTCATCTATTTATTAATGACATGATTTATTCAAAATTAAAAAGCAAATTTTCAATTCTCGGCGAGTTTTCAAGGTTTTTTTTTAAATTCTTGGAAAATTTCGTCTTCAGTCAGTTCAATGTTCAATGTGGGTATGGGACCCCCCCCCCCCCCCTTGACCATAATTCTGGATCCGCCACTTTGCTTGTGTTGAACTGTTGAAGTCGTTTTAGTCCTTTGTTTAATTATTGTTTTTAGGCAGAATAGGGAATAGTAAAATGTCGTGTAGTTTGGTATTAAGCCGTAAAGCATACAGCATTTAGAAATTTTGTGGTAAATTACTCTATAATTTTCAATAAGCGTAGAGGAATGCTTTCAGCGGATCTAATCGCCTATTATTAAAAGAAATAAAAAAACAACAGTCTTTTGTAAATTAAACCAATAATTATATTGTCTACTGGGTACGGCAGCTTATAGTCCACATTTTAATAAAATTGGCATTATAATACGATATTTTCGCTGAAAGCGCGAGCGTATGTCAACGTTGGTTAATAATATATAATAGGTAAATACTTAAGAATTTGGAATAGAAGTAACAGAGCAGCTGTTAAATAAAATATATACTTATATTTTGAGGCGTATGTATTTGTATACCTACCTGTAGGTATATGTCATGAATGCAAGTTTTGTATGACTGTCTGGATTTCATATGGTTTTCCACTTTATTGAGAATATTTTTGATTAAGGGTGTTAAGAAAGTAGGGGATCATATTCTTTTCCAATGCATGATAAAATTTAATTATATTGATCCGTAATAGTTATTTATATTACTAGCACGGTATAAGCTCGTGTGGTTACTACGACCTCGTCGTACCAATATTCCCCACTCGTTACTGTAATGAGCCTTACCGTACGTGTGATATACAACATTTTATATTAGACTCAGAATTTTGGTTTTTTTATGATTTTTTTATGTATTCAAAATGGTTTTCATATTTATGCAGTGACATTACACAAAAACTGGCAGTGAGTGACGGAACAAAAAAAATCATAGTTTGATTAAAAATGAGTAATGTAGTAAGTTCAATACATCACTGAGTGATGTAATGAGTTCATCACATCACTCAGTACGATAATATAGTTTATTACATAACGCAAACAGGCTAAAATGGGTTATGTAATAAGCTCTTCTCGTGTGGGTCTCATATAAAATGTATTTATGAAAACTTCTCTTATTATTTTGGAGATTTATTATATAATAATAGCATTAATACACAAAAGTGAAATATATTACTTTTCTGTGAATGACCCTCCCCCAAACGAGGTTCTGGATCCGCTCCTGTGCTAAAGAATGTTATAGTTAATGTACCTAAACTTGATTGTTTTTTAATTATATTTTTTGTGTTCTTATAACTAATCGATTCTTCTCACATTCGACCTGTATCGCGTTTCATGTTATTTGGGATCGTTAACACTCTGTAGCACATCTGAGGAATGCTCTCATTAAAACATAAGCCTAACAAATATTCATAGACTATTCTATGAATATTCCTGATTCTTCCCCAGAATATTGCCCTTAAAATGCAGTAGGAATATTTTTGTTCCGGTAAGGATCCCTACTGGTTCTGAGGGATATTCCTAGAATATTCTTTGGTACGTTTATTAACACATTATCTCGTACATATGAGAAATATGCCAGGAATTTCCCAAAAAAATATGATAGGCGCTTACTAAGAATATACGATTTCATATTCTATGCACATTCATATCACGTGAAAACACCTTGCTGTAATCTAACTATAGCATGTTCTATGAATGTGCATAGACCTTTTATAGAATACCCTTAGAATGTTCCTGTTGAGTTAAGGTAAATATATCGCAACGGCAACGGCGCCCCGCTCGGGAGTCGGAATAGACAGCCTAAGTGATGACGTCACAAGGGGCGTGTTTTAAAAAATCTTTCCAAACAAAAATAAAATGCATTGAAAATCCCATAAGAGATTTTTGCAAGCATTAGTACACGTTTATAGGCGAAAAATAAGCAATTTCTTCCAATTATTTATATTTTTGGTGATTTGATTGACCCATTTACAGCCACAGATAGAGGTAAGTGTTTCCTGAAAATATTTAATCGCCATCTGAGGTTATGTTATTGTTGTTTACATTATTGTTTATTAAGACATAATTGTTAGTTTTTTGTAAAATAAAGCTTGTGGTAGTGTTTATTTATTAATATGAAGTAGACCCAGTCTATAGCCTAAATAATTTATATTATAGATTCAATATTGGCTAAAGTGGTTACGTATTTTGTTACCCGAACAGAAAATTTTCAAGTTTGTTGTATTCCCTGCAAAGATAGAAGAGAGGAATGCCTGGTCATCACCTATAAGCATCTTATAAGGTACATAATAGAACAATTATTTTGTTAAAAAGGGATAAACGCCTTGGAGTTGAACCATTATTTGCTTTACAATGGTAAAAATCAAGATAGAGCAGAGAACCTTCTCAACATTCTTTGGTTTGTACCTGCCATTTTGGGCACAATGACAGAAAGAATAGGGCTACAATATTGAGTTCAGCGCTAAAAGGCAATTTAGCATTACATCTCCAGAAAAAAGGTATGTAATAGCTTGTATTATACAAAATGTATTCACGTTCCTAAAAACTGAAGTAAAAAATGTGAACATTTAATAGTTTGATTTAACTTTTAATAGAAAAGCAAGGCCAACATTATATTAAATTATTTTTAGAAAAGAAGTGAGCAGGCAGATGTTACCGAAGATATTGACTCATGCTTTAGGAGCATCGTTAGAAGCAGAAAAGTATTTTTTGATACAAGATTTGGAAGAAATTTAAAAAAAACCTTTAAAAACTTTTAGTACGCTTTAGTTACAACTATTCTCATATCCTTATGTATGCACAGGGATATCAATGCTATACCTAATACAATTAATTTGGAATATATATTATGTAGATTATAAAACAATGTAATAAAAATAACAATAAATATTTGTTTAAATTTTTATAATTTCAGTACATCAAATGTTGTTAAGGTCTACAGTATTTCTAAAATTGCTGATCAATCTGATGATCCATAGCTGCATGAATAAGGGCTTACTGGGATATAGCTCCTCAGCTGTTTTAACTTCGCTGGATTTAGTTTTTTGGGCATTTCGAAGGCACTTCTTCTTCTTATCAGTGACTGATAGGTAGTAGTATCCAAATAATGCAGTTGATATTTTATTCCCGCTAGAACATAAACAGTTGGCAGATATTGTGTTGCATTTTTTGTTTAGTATAATCTACAATTAAAATATTATTTTGCATGAAGTATATAAAAAAATTTATGATAGTAATTTAAATTACCACAATATTATAACTTTTGTCTTTCATCATAGTGTGAACTTCTCCAATCTGAATCAAATTGCATCCATAGGACATGGAGTAGTAGCCGGGCTATCGTGTTGAACGGTCGAAATATTCGTAAAAAAATTGTTTATCAGAGTGTGAATAGCGATAAGAATACAACAGTGTAAAAAACATATAATGTGTGACGCGGACGAGGATGTGGAATGTAAGATCTGCAAAATGACTGTGTTGGACAATGATAGCGGAATGTTCTGCGAGGGTGAGTGCCAGTCATGGTACCACACCCCATGTGTTGGGATCTCGTTAAGTAAATACAAAAAGATTACAAGCGATATCTCGGAGATTCTAATTTGGATGTGTGAAAAATGTAAAAAAAAGCTCAAAACCTTAATGAAAGAGAGGAAATGTGATAAGGATAATAAAACTTTAATGGAAAAGGTTGAAAATATCAACGATAAAGTAAATGCCATCAAAAAGGAGCTAGAGAAAAACAATCAAAAACAAACTTACGCGCAGATAGTTACAACTATCAACAGTAACAATAAATCTGTGAAGCTGCCAGAAAACTTGCCCAGCATTCTCGTTAGACCAAAAAATGCACAGAGTAGCAAACAGACCTCAAGTGATTTGGAGAGAAAAATTAAACCAGAAAAAATTGGAGCTAGAATTAAGAGTAAAAAGGAACTATCCAATGGTAGTATAATACTTAAATTTCCATCGTCTGATGACTTGGAGAGAGTTAAATCTGAGGCAGAAAAAATTTTAAAGGAAGGCTACGATATCGTGGAGACATCACTCAGAAATCCAAAAATTAAGATACCTGGAATCAGCCTAAATTACACTAAGGATGAGTTTGAAAGTCAACTTAAAAAACAAAATTCTATCCTCACTGATGATGAATATTTTAAGATAACCTACATCAAAACTTTCCAAAATAAAACAACAAAAACAATCTATGCTGAATGCTCTCCGCCACTTTTCCGGAGTCTGATGCTTCTTAAACGGGTGTATTTGGGATGGGAGCGTTTTCCAGTCTTCGAAGACATTAGTGTTCTTAAGTGTTTTAACTGCCAACTATATCATCACAAAGGTAATGACTGCACAAACAAAAAGGCGTGCAAGCGATGCTCAGAAGAGCACGATGTAACACAATGTCAGAACCAAATGAAGAAATGTGTGAACTGTGTCTTAGGCAATGAAAAGTATGGCACGCAACATAATGTTTCACATGAGGCCGGTGATTGGAACTGCCCGAGTTATAAATATTTTCTGGAGATGGCTAGATCACGGGTTAAGTATGGCTAGCATAGAACTTGACATCTTGGATGAAATCGAAGAAGAACAGAATAGGAGCCAACGGGTGGACCCAAGTACCTTTATTCAAACAGTGAGTAACGAAAATTTATCTTTCAGTGTTTTACATCTAAATATAAGCGGTATAAAGACAAATTTTGACGGCTTTCTGGTGTTTTTAGAGACCTATAATTTATCTTTTTTTGATGTGCTTGTGCTGAGTGAATGTCATAAACTTGAGAACTCCAACCAGTTTAATATATCAGGTTATAGCACTTATTATAATCATGCAAGTTTTAATTCATATGATGGGCTGGTCATCTTTACAAAAAACAACTTAAATCCACGTTTTGAAAATTCTAAACTTAACTTATCAGGCATTACTGTAACAAAGGTGGGAATTAATTTAAACAACTGTTGTTGTAACATATATGCTGTTTACAGATCACCATCATCAAATACCAATTTATTTCTGGAGGACATAGGCCTATACCTTAAGTCTCAACAATGCGTTGACCAATTCGATATCTTTCTAGGAGACATAAATATTAATCTGTTGAGTAAAGATGATCAGTCTGTGATTAACTATAGGGCCCTAATGAATTCAAACGGGTTTGTGCCTCTGTGTCTTGGCGTCACAAGAGAAGTATCTAGCACCTGCTTAGATCATATTTTCCTAAGAAATAAAATTAAATTGCAAACAAACAAATTTATCTCAAACACAATTGTTCATGATATCACAGATCATTGGCCAACAACATTAATTATATCAAAAAATAATAACAACACAACATATAATAATACAAACACCATCAAAAACAAACAATAACAATCAAAGCAACACCTCTTATAGGAATAGACTATGAGAAACTAAAAGTATTGTCACAGGCAATTCCCTGGAACGACACGTTAAACTTTGTAAATCCAGAGGACGCTACAAATTATCTAGTAAAAAGCCTAAAGCAGATCACACAACAATCTGAGAAGGTGATCAACATAACAAACAAACACAAAAAAATAAAACCGTGGATTTCAAACGGTATTATCGTGTCTATAAAAAAACGAGACAAATTAAAAAAATACCTAACAAAAAATCCTACGGAACAAAAACGACATGCATACAGAGAATACAGAAACACACTTAAAAAATTAATAACAGACACTAAAAATATCTACTACAGGAATAAAATAGACGAAAACATGGGAAACGTAAAAAAAATATACCAATTAATAGGTGAGGCAACAAACGAAAATACAACAAAACCATCACTGACGGAAATACAGCAAAATGGACTAACAATTACAAATTCCAAAGAAATGGCCGATGTCTGTAATAAATATTTCATTGATATTGGTAAGTCTATGTCGGCCTCAATCAAAACTCCGGCAGATCCATTTAAACTTGACTCAACCAAATCAGCATCGTCTATGTATTTAAGACCAACTAATCCTAGTGAAGTTACTACATATATTGCTAGCCTTAAAAATAAATGTTCCTCTGGGTTTGACAAAATAACTACAAAAACAATAAAACTTCTACATCAGGAACTTAGGGAACCTATTGCACACATTATCAATTTGATCTTTAAAACAGGCATAGTCCCCAAACACTTTAAAACATCTATTGTAACACCCATACATAAAACAGGTAATAAAAAAGATGTCGGAAATTATAGGCCCATAAGTGTTATCTCCAACTTGGCAAAACTGTTTGAAAAATGTCTAAAAACACGATTGGTTAATTATCTCAATAATAATAAAATACTGTCTGAGAACCAGTTTGGATTTATTGAGGGGTCTAATACATCCACAGCTATTCACGAGTTGGCTGACTGTGTGACTGAGGGTCTAAACAATAACAGGAAGGTTATTGCAGTTTTTTTGGATTTGGCTAAGGCGTTCGATACTGTCTCTCATCCCATGCTAATTGAGGTGCTTGAGCAGTATGGGGTGCGGGGAATCGGGAAGGAAGTCTTTGTAGAATATCTGCGGGATCGTCCCCAACGCATGGCGATTGGCAACGATTTGAGTGACGAAAGAGTGGTGGAGCACGGTGTACCGCAGGGTACGGTACTGGGACCGATCCTGTTTCTGCTGTACATCAATGCTCTGTGCAAGCTTGACGTGGGGGGGAGGATCATCGCTTATGCGGACGACACGGTCATTGTTTTTTCCTGCCGGACGTGGGAGGGGGTCAGGGATAAGTTAAGGTCTGGCTTAACAAAAGTTTTAAATTATTTAGACACTTTTCAACTCCGTTTTAATATACAGAAAACACAATATATGGCTTTTTCTCTAACAAAGGCAAATAGACCAGACTTTGACCGTATCCATTTGGAAAATCTCCCTGAACCTCTTACTCCGTGTGACAGGATTAAGTACCTTGGAGTATTTGTGGACAAACACTTAAAATGGAACGATCATATATTGTACAGCACCAAAAAAATTAGATGCCTATCCATAAGTTTTATATGCTGAGAGAAATTTTAAGTAGGAAACTCCTAATAGCAATTTACAAGGCTCTAGTGGAGCCATTACTTGGTTATGGAATTTTAGTTTGGGGAGGGGCATATGGTGTGCATCTAGAGCAGTTAAAAAGAATACAGAATTATATTGTCAAAATTATTTTTAAGAAACCCCAAATGTATCCAACTCACTTACTGTATTTAGAAATCTTAAACTTGAAAAGCCTCTATATTCTTACTGTCTGCAATTTTATCCACCTAAATAACAAATACCAGAACAAATATATAACACACTCATATCGAACGAGAGCTAATGCAAATGAACTCTTTAATGTCACTCTATCAAAAACCAGCTTGGGGCAGCATTTTGTTACTTACCTGGGCTTAAAAATATATAATGGAATTCCACTAAACATTAGGTCCATAATGGGGTTTACAATAGGACAAATGGACTAAAAATTGAAAGATACGAAAAAAGTCACTCTTAATAAACGTTTTTGCTTGTCTAGAAAATACGATTCAATACGACCAAATCTGCGGTCAAGCCATTCTCTAACCTCACGAGTGAAATGGGCTGGACAACCATCTTGCTGAAAATACATATTTTGTCGAAAATTTAATGGTAGATTTTCGAGTTCATCATTGAAAAATGTATCCAGCATTTCTAAAATGATAATCTATTGCACGTGTTATCAAAAAAATATGGCCCTATGATGCCATGGATGGATATCGCGCACCACACGTTCACTTTTGTAAAATATTGTCTTCTCGTCATAATTCTGGGGATTTTCTAAACACCAGTACCTAATGTGCTGGGTTGCAACGGTTTCATTGGTAGAAAATGTACTTTCATCAAAAAACATGATACATTTATAAAAATCAACATTTCCACTTAAAATTTTGTCTCCTATCCACAAGCAAAAATCAAGTCGTTTCGCGTCATCTCCCTCGTCCAATCTTTGATTAAAGTGCGGTTTATACGGATACAATTTATTTGCTTTAAGGATCTTCTGAATTTGACTTTTTTTCACAACTTCCAACTGAGTAACACGATTTCTAGGGGCGTCATAGGATTTTCTTCAACAGATTGAAGAACTAAGACTGTAGTAGCATCATCATGGTCGTATTACTTCTTTTTTTTTTAAGATCCAAAACCGAACCAGTTCTCTGGAACTTTTTATTAACTTGCAGATTCTCATCCTAGCCTAGTTATTGGGATTCCTACAAATTTCTCGGTAAATTGTTCCATGACGTAGCGGTATGAAACTTGACCATCCCCATAACATTGTATTATAAAAACTCTTTGTTCAGTAGATAGCATTTCTACTTAAATAATAACTTCATTAAATAAAGACATTGACAACAAGTACCTATCACCTTAAGTGTCATTATTATTTTAACTAGGTTCACCAGTCAGAGGTGTGCCAGCGAATACTTTTTGGGAAATAATTTTTACATAGGTAAACCTTTTAATGAATTGTTCTACTTCGGTTTGTTGTGTAGAAAACACATCCATTAAGAGTGGATTTTTTTCGTATCTTTCAAAATAAAGTAGGTATGCTTCTTAAGCAAAATAACATTTTTGCAGTTTCTACCCACCCTGTATAAAAAAATTGAAGTTTCTTATGATGAATCGTATTTTCTAGACAAGCAAAAACGTTCATTAGGAGTGACTTTTTTTCGTATCTTTCAAAATAAAGTATATTTACTCTTAAGCAAAATAACATTTTTGCAGTTTTTACCCACCCTGTATAAAAAAATTGAAGTTTCTTATGGTGAATCGTATTTTTAAGACAAGCAAAAACGTTTATTAAGAGTGATTTTTTTTCGTATCTTTCAATTTTTAGTCCATTTGTCCTCTTGTAAACCCCATCCGTGGACATACTGTATAGCTACATGAGATTGCGTATGGAAAAAGTCGTAAGTATATACCTACTTAAAAAGTATTAAAATTGTGCACAACTATTAGTAAAACATCCAGTACCTATTTTTACAACTTATTAAACCACTTAAAAATTAAAAAACACAAACTTAAAATAAGTTTGTGTATAGAGTTGTCCCTTATCCTTTCCGTCAGACCCAATCCTTGGACGCGTTTCGCCGTTTACGGCTCCTCAGCAAGGCTCCGGGTCTGACGAAAAGGTAAGGGACCTCAAAGTGCTTTAACACAGAAATGCAAGTTGACGAATGAGAGTTGCAGCACGTGGCTACATCTCGTGGCAACCTTATTTTAAGTTTGTGTTTTTTAATTTAAACATGCTTTCGGTAGGCTGAACCGATACACTGGCTTCCAGCGACACCCAACGTAGTTTGCCCGCAATGGGCCGCCTTGCCAGCGTTTGAACCTATATGGATTCTCGCTGTCCTGGTTGGGTTGATACGTGTGGTTGCCACGAGATGTAGCCACGTGCTGCAACTCTCATTCGTCAACTTATTAAACCACACTAAAGGCGGAAGGTTTAAATAATAAAACAAAAAATTCATACCTTCAAATAATTAGCTTTCGCTTACCCGGTATTATTATTTAGAACGCTTGAAAACATGAAAATGAGGTATTAAAATATGCATCGTCTACATCCAGACCAGTTTAAATGACTCATACGCAGGCGACACATATCACCGAAACCTCGAACGCATTCGGCTTCTTTCGGACATACCCTGCCGGGAATTTCGAATGGGGATTTGTTCGTGGCGTCAGAAATAGGCGCATGTCGGTCGGAAATGTCAAACAAGATATTATGTTACGTAACGGATTGGAACATTATATTGCTTAACTCAACTAAATAATGCTGTAACTAATAAATATAGACTTTATTGGTTAAACAGGCGCTAACACGGCATCTGATTCACCTTTTTGGTTACAATTCGCCTTTTTCAAGTTCACCGGCCAATTATTTACCAGTCCTTTTTGAGTCGATCTACTTTAAAAAAAAAATAAAAGAGTTATAAAAAACTAAAAAAAAAGTCATAAGAAAACTAAAAAAGTCATTAAGAAAAAGTGACCGAAACGGGGATCGATCACGGGACCTATGCCATCCCTCTTTTTTTTTTTTTCTTTTTAAATCTCTTTATTGCCTATTCCTTTTTATAAGTAGAAACTTAACAACTAACTTAGCCTAGCCTAACCTAATACATAAATAATACTAAACCAAACTAGAACTAATTACAGAGTTGGGCGCATACGGACCGTAAGCATACGGCCCGAGATGCGCCCAAAAAACCAGGCCTTAAGCCTGGCGGCCGATATTATGGCCTGTGGTTGCCTATTCTATTTTAAGTTCACATCACTCCACTCGCGTTTCGGCACGGTGCCTTTCCGGGTGCTATACAGATTATTACTCCGAAGAGTATAATATTAAAATTTGCAGAAATAGTAAAGCGGTCAATTGTATACCAATAGCAGAGCATTCTGGGAAAACTCGAAAAAAACCCAGTGAAAATTTTTGTATCACAGTTGAAAATCATATCCGCCTATGGCGGGTAGTTTGGATGCACAGCGACATACCACCCCTGCTCCGTCATCTCCGCAGCAGAGAGAGGCAATGTTTAATGGGCATGTCCTCGTCAGTCAGGTCGGTAGGCGTTCCGTTTGGGTCCGCCCACTGCCGTTTTATCGGTTCAGTAAACCACATTTTGGGCCACAAAAATCCGCCAAACGACCTGGTGATGCTAGAAGTTCAGCGCGATTTTTGCATTACTTTGTCTGTGTTTTAAGTTGGTTTGGATATTTTGTATGTCCGTTCGTCATATTTTCGTTTTGTTTGTTTGTTTGTTTGTTTGTTGTTTTAGTGTTGTTGCTGTGCGTCTGGCAGTGGGATATTGTAAATCGGTAGTTTGTGGTACAGTGGTTTATGTTTTGTATTAATGTCGTTGTCTGCACGTCTGTCTGTTATGTTTCTCGTCATTGGTGAGTGTTGTATGTTGTACATGTAGAATTTGTTCGATATGTCGCGTATGTATGTGATTATGTCGTCTATTGCTGCCATGTGATGTAGGTCCCGGATCGTGACGTATCTGTTCGATGACGTCACGCATCTCAGAATCTTATTTTCGAGCCTCAGAAGCCTCTGCATCTGAGTGTTCGAAGCACTGCACCACACGGGAGCACCGTATGTCAGTATTGGTCTTATTATCTGTTTGTATATTAATAGTTTGTTGGGAGGGGAAAGGTGGGATTTTTTGGATAGAATGGCATAAAGGCTTTGCATTGCTGCAAAGCCTTTTTTGAGGGTTTCGGTAAAGTGGGGCATGAAGGAAAGTCTTTTGTCGATTGTGATTCCTAAATATTTGAAACGTCTTTGTGGTTGTATGTATGTGTTGTTGATTTTCAAAGGCACGATTATTCTATTGTTTGTGAATTTCTTTGTTAAAGTTGCGCAAGTGGTCTTAAGCGGATTTACTGCTATCTTCCACTTTTTAAAGTATGGGTCCAGAATATTGATGTGCGACTGGACTTGTCGCTTAGCAGCTTCCGCATAAAAAGATTGCGCATAGATAAGCGCATCATCCGCATACAGCGTAAGTTTTGTGAGGGGATACCTCGGGAAATCGGCTGTATACAGGTTATACAACAGCGGTGACAACATGGTTCCCTGAGGCACCCCCGCATTAACCACCCTCGGTGCGGACAATGCACCCTCTACCTTAACAAAGAAGGTTCGGTTTTGTAAGTAAGTTTGTATTAGTGTAATTATGTGCATCGGGTAGTTATGTATCGTCATCAGTTTGTACAGTAGTCCTTGATGCCAGACAGTGTCAAAAGCTCTGCTGATGTCAAGAGACAGTAGAACTGTATTTTGTCCTAAATTGAATTTATTTTTGACATCAGTCAGGACCTTCGCCACTGCCTGAACTGTATTATGTCGTGGTCTAAAACCAAATTGTTCGTCTTGTATGTTTGTTAGTAAGTTCTGTTTTTTGAGTTTGAACAAGATGCTTTTTTCAGCTATTTTGGACATTGTATTAGTTAAAGCTATAGGTCTGTATGAGTCTGCTTGTTTTGGGTCTTTGTTCGGTTTGAGTAATGGTATTATGATTGCCTCTCTCCACTGTACAGGCAAGTACTGCAAGGTGAACATGGCGTT
The DNA here is from genome assembly GCA_963920685.1 of Polydrusus tereticollis. Classification (NCBI taxonomy): domain Eukaryota; kingdom Metazoa; phylum Arthropoda; class Insecta; order Coleoptera; family Curculionidae; genus Polydrusus; species Polydrusus tereticollis. The sequence goes on from OY987335.1 coordinate 59,932,957, forward strand.
TATTATATATAATAATTGCACAAATGCTTTTTGGGGTAAATTTTTTAATAGAATATTAGGAAGCCCATCGGGTCCAGGGGCTTTTCTGAGAGGCAAAAATCGTATTATCTCTCTCAAGTCCCTGGGCCTGATGAGCAATTTGGATAGGACGGGCGGGGGTATAGGGTATTTTTGTCGTGTCACGTTTGTCATTAAGTTTGTGATGTTATTTTGCGATTGTTGCGTATTGTCGGGTGAAATGCAGACTGCTGCAAGCGATGTTGCCAGACAGTCTGCTTTTTCCTTGTCAGTTTGTGTTTGTTGACCAGTCAATGTCGGTATTTTGTTGATTTTGCGTTTGAGGCGTTTGGTCAGACGCCACAGTGACGAGTCTTGTGCACTTAGTCCAGTCAGTGTGTCTGTCCAAGTGTTGTTTTTATGTATGTTGATTTTATTACGTATTGTATGTTGTATTTCTGTGAGTCTAAATTTGTCTATTTGTCTGTGAGTTCGTTGCCAGATTTTTCGTAATCTGTTTTTGAATTTTATTAAGTCCAGAATGTCTTGTGGTAGTCTGTCTTCTTTATGTCTGATTTTAATTTTTTGTCCAATTTGTTTGTGGATTGTTTGTATGTTTTTTGTTAGTTTGGTCACTTCGTTTTCCAGTGTATGTATGTCGTCAATGTTATTGTTTATCGTTATTTTATTGTTTAATAATTGTCTGTAGTTATTCCAATTTATGTTTTTTAAAAGTATAGTGTTTGTCGGGGATTCAAAAAGCATTTGTACATGCCACTCCACCATTACAGGGAGATGATCGGAGCTTAAGTCATTCAGAACCGTCGCCTCAGACAGGCCTAAAATATTTTTATTTAAATATATGTCGATAAAAGTGGGCGTAGTCCCGTTCATCGGGTAGTGAGTGGGCGTGTCTGAGGAGACAATTTGTACATTATTATTCATAATATAATCAAAAATTAAATTTCCATGACGGTTGTTGAGGTGGTTATGCCACATATTGTGTCGTGCATTCAAATCACCAGCCATAAGAACCTGGCCATGACTGACAAAAAATGACTCAATATCGTTGTTGGTAAGACGAGTGCGGGGTGAGGCATATACCGCACTCATCACCACTCCATTCCTCAAGCGAATCGACACATGTTCCACAGCACTTATGTAATTGTCGATTTGCATGTGAGGAATAGTTTGTTTGACCAGTATGGCAACACCGCCACCCCGCACATTTCTGTCTGCTCTGTATATTTGATAATTTCGTATTTTTATTGAGTCATTTTCAGTCAGCTTAGTTTCGGTGACGAACATGATATCAACATGATTTAATGATAGAAAGGAAATGAGTTCCCCCAGTTTGCTCTTTACGCCATTGGCATTCCAATTGACCACCCTTAAACTCTTGAAGTTTATCTAAACTTGAACGTATGAAAGGTTTCTGCAAATTTTAATAATTTCCCTGGAATGTCAGCATCGTTTGGAGTATTTGTGTAGCTTGTGATTGCTGCTAATTCAACATAAAAACGTGTAATTTCCCCTATATTGACATTCCGGAGATCCTGCATAGCTCCCATGAGGTCACCTACCTGTGATGTAACGGGCACACTAGCTGTTGCACTGCGTTGATGTTGTTGTTGCTGCTGCTGCTGTTGCTGAATGTGAACTGCGTAGGTTGAGGAGGGGGGTGCTGACGCACCACCTCTGGCAGGGAGGCTTGGGAAATTGGACTGATTTAAAGTTGGGGCACTTGCCCTGCCCGACAAGTTGACCCCACTTGCCCTGGGGTTGTTCTGCCATGGATTGGATGTTGGTGGTGGCGCTGGAACGTACTGTGGTGCTGGCTGTGATCTTTTTTGGTTTTCCATATACTTGTTGATCTTAAAAATGTGCACCGGACACTGTTGGTCGTTTGCCATGTGCGCCCGTTACAATTGGCGCACATGACAGTGTGTCCCGGTGCACAATCTTTGGTCCAATGGTTTTGCGAACATTTCATGCATTTTATATCTCTAGCGCAGTAGGTTGTTGCGTGCCCCCATATCTGGCAACGTTTGCACTGTATGATTGTTGCAGTGGTGTTACGTCGCTCCCAGGATATGGAGGCGTGCGCTAGAAATCTGATATTTTTTTGCATCCGCTGCAAGTTGTTATCACCTCTCAGGACGACCATATAGAGAGGGCGGAAAGGCGTTTTCAACAGGTACACTTGTTTGACTGGTAGCTGGTATTGTTGGATTAATTCTTCTTGAACTTCTTCAGGCAACGGTCTATGGTCCAACCATCTACAGGACCACTCAATTACTTTAGAGTTTTAGTTAATCTAGTAACCGGAGGGTGTTATTACTTTTTATATACCTAATATTAGATATGCATTGAGACCATTATTGCTTAATTATTAAAATTATTATCAACCGTAAATTTGTAGTTCACACATAGGGTAGTAGCGATTAAAATTAGTTAAGGTAGGTACGGATTTAATTATTAAAAGAAAATATCGTTGTAAGGAGCTCTTCTTTTTTATTTAATAATTAATTATTTATGGAATGTCTGCGTCTCCTCATTTTTTGAATATTTTAATTCATTTTGTATACTGCATCATATACCTTGAACACTGTAAATTTTAGTACAATTATATGCAAAGTCGGGTAACCAAGAAAATACTACTATATTTGGGACACCCGTGCTGCTCTCTGGCATGTAGTTACTGAATTAAGTTATCCATGCGATGGTGGTTGTCGAAGCTAACCGTTCGCCTAAAACTTCAACATGGCAGACAAAAATCGTCCCATATGTCATATTATTTACTAAAATGAGATCATTGACTGCAAACCGACGTTTTTCTTGTTGAAACTATGTAAATATGTTTGTTATAATATTACCTAGGAGCTTCACTATTTTTTATTTGATTCCGTGACAACAGATTTCAAATTGTTGCTATTTTTGTTAATTGATAACTGGACTATTTTGCAATATTTTATAATAAAAAATAGACTAACTCCCAGCCTCATGTTTTATCTTTAGACGTGCGCCATCAAAATGCTTTGAAAATTCATAGTTTTTGAATTGATCTCTTTTGCGTGAGGCTCTGCAATTGATTTCTTATTTAACTCTTCTCTTAAGTGTTTATTTGATTGATATTTATACATATTTTACCAAGTATATAGTTGTTTTACTTTTGTTTTACATGTATTTGCCGTAACAACAACGTTATTTAATTAAACAATTTAAGTGTTTGAGTTAAATAAACTGGTAATTTCCATCAAAGTCGTTGTTTTTTTATTTAAGTACCTACATAATTGCTTAACTTGTCTTTTATATTTATTTGGACCAAGTATAAATTTATTTGGTTTAAATACCTTTTTTTAATTTTAAATAGATCAGAAAGTTCATTCAAATCAGTTCTTAATTTATCCAAGTACGTGTTTATACAGACGTCACATAAAAATAAGAAATAAGCAGATCAAATCCTCTATTGCTGTTAAATATGGTTTAATCAGTACCTATACCATAATAATCACAAACCTTATCAAATTGTTTATAGTGTTCAAATATACAGGCAAACCAACAGAAAAAACACATTTTTGCCGAAAATAAAGGTTATGACAAATTACGCGCCGCGCACAGCGACTTTTACATAAAAATAACATAAAAGTTAAAAGATAACCATCTTTTATTTTATTACTTATTTTTATGTTATGTTATTTGGTTCTCTATAACGTCTTATGGCAAATCTGTAGATTCAACTCTTATTTTATTTTTATGTCATGTTATTTTGCTGTATAAACCCACCATTAGTTTTTGTCCCCCTTAAAATATACGTTAATAAAACATTATAGAGAAGTTAATAACTGTGTATAAAATTTCAAATTAGGTATTACAAGTATCTTTTCTTTGCCTCTTATCTTATTTTTTTAACTCGTTTCATGCGTAACTAAAATATTCAAATATAGTTTCCTACCTTAAAAAGTATCTAACAGATGGGATATACCCCTCGATATACCCCAATCTTCTAAATAATTATTCATATAACGTTTATACCCATATTTTACTTTTAATTTTTGCTGAAACCACTAACTTCTGTGCCACTAACAAAGAAGATTTCCCTCTCGCTCATAAATTTCTACAAGACAAGATCGAACACCAATAACCAAAAACGCAATGATGATTTATCAGGCCACTTTTGTATATAACCAATCAAATTACTCAAAACTCCATGAAATTTTCGGCATTGAATGATTTAAATTAGGGCTGGAGGTATTTAGTTCTTAACTTGAAATGGACTTCGATTAAATAAATAATTAGTTATTTGTAAATAATTGGTTGTTTTATATTAAAGATTTAATGTAAATACATAATTATTTAGTTCACAATCCCTTATTTTTGTCCTGTCTGCAACACATTTTTTCGAGTGATCAAACAGATATATATATTCACATTAGAAGTATTATTTTCTATATATTTAATTGATACATGATACAGTAAGCCCAAGGAAAAAATAGATGTTAGGAATATTTAAACACAATATTTTATAACAGGTTTTTAATTGTTTAAAAGCGCGGAATATCTTATATTATAGCTTAAGCTACCTATTTGAATAGAACTATTTGTAAAACGGCCGTAAGATATGATAATTCTATACCTATAGCGCATATTCATTAAAGAATATTCAATTTTTAGTAGCAATAGCATTTCATTTTTCTTTGGGGTTCACAATTTTACGAGTTGCAGATGGGGACAATTTATTGCAGATTGGACAATTTTTCAAAATAATAAACAGATTACTACAACTTATTTATTAATCCGTTTACAAAAGAAATATGTAGGTACGTAAATATTTGACAAAATTTAACAATTAGTACTGAGTATTTGGCAGTTTAAACTTGAGCCTCAAATAGCATGTTTATCTCTTCTTCATCGGGAATGAGATACAAGTCCGGCCTCGATTTTGATACGCTTTTAGGAGGACTTTTTAGGACGCATAAAATATCTTTGCAAGGCAGACTTTGTATGTCATCCTTGGTAGGCCAGAAAAAGTTTTTGCCTTTTCTAGTCAAGAACTTTACAGTGATCATATCCTCAACTTTCTCTTGGACAATACCTACAGAATAAGAAAACCTAGAAAATATTCAATTTTTTTTTACAAAAAAAACTATACCAGGATACCACAGACTTCCATATGTTACCGCTACCCATGTACCAATAATTGTAACTGTGCTAGTGTGCCCATAAGTGTCAATATATTCAGGTAAGTTTGAGTCTACAGTTTCCACCACGTCATCTACTAAGTTTATGTTAAGGAAATATTAGTGTTTGTAAACACAAGAAACGAATTAACTACCTACCTCTACGGTCATTGTTCTATGATATAAAAAGGATACTATTATCATTGTGGTATAGCTGAATGCAATTTGTACCAACAGAAAAATGAGTGCATACGCTTCCAGGTGTACAAAACTTGCAACTTAAAGACCTCGAGTCATACTGAGCATAGGCTCCTTCAACATTCCAGACAATTTGGTATGCTTGTCCAATCTTGTTAAATTTTGAAATTAGTTTTGGCGTTTCCTCTTTGGCAGCTTCAACTACCTTCTTATTAATAACAAAAATACAAATTCTCGAACTTTTCTTTACTATATCAGCAAACTCTTGGGCAGAAGAAATATCTGACCCATGCAAGACTTTTCTATCGGCGAGTCTCTTGATGGTTCCACCTATACCATCCATCGGACCTTTTCCGTGTCCTGGGGCACTAAAATTCCATTCAACCTTTGCATCGGGGAAAAACGTGTTTAAATTCTTTGCTGCCAGATACATATTAAATCGATTTCTATATTGAGATGTCGGTCCGTCAGAAAACATTTTGAAGTGCATAGTATTTTTAGATAATTTTGATGTTTTTAGATGTCTTAGTACCGGTGGAATGTGACACCAAATGGCGTGGGCCTGGTGATCAAGGTTGTCAGATAGAGTAGCAAATGAAAAAGTTTCAGTATTTCCGTTATTGATGAAATAAGCCACTCCAGTGTGGATGGAAATTTGTCTTTTATTCGCACCAAAGTGCATGGACTGTATTTCGCTGCTTAGTTTGGCGACATAATTCTCCGAAAAATCTATTTGCATGACAACTTCATTTTCTTGAAGGTTCTCTATGCAACTGCGTAAATAATTCAGTTGGTGCATCATTAAATCTACGTGACTTTTAAATAAGGGTATTGCGTTTGTCAACTGTTGGGATAAATCTTCCTTGGTTGTTTCTGTTACTACTTTAGATGTTATTCTTATGTTTTTGGGTTCATTTTTTATATTCCTCGTCTCAACACATGTTTTCCATTGTTGTAGCTTAATGATATCGTTTTTGTTAATTTCATTTAATATAATTTCGAACTCATTTTTTACTAATTTCTGAATGTCTCTAGTATCAACAATTTTTTCATAAAAGCATTTATTTGAAAGATAAGTAAAATTCTCATGTTTAATGCAAGCACAAGTTTCTCGGTCCTTCAACTTTGGATGAACTCCCCAAAAGGGTTTAAACTTATAGAAGGTTGCAAAAGACATACCCGTTATAGGGTATTTATTTTGGAAAGACTTATAACAAGAATTTAAGTCATGCAGTAGCAACCTCTTCTGTTTCTTTACCTTTTGTTTTGTTATGAACTGTTTTTTTCCCGGACACTGTCTTGAAATATCATCGCATTCGAAAAAATATCTAACTCTCGCAATGTCCTTTTTATCGTACTTGCTTTTTCTATTTCTCTGAAAACGTGTGCTTACATGTCCTTTTAATTTAGAGTTTAGCTTATAAGATATCATATCTTTGATTCTCCCCTGGAGTCGATTTTTTTTAAGTATCTCTCCGGAGAGAATTTTCTTTAAATTCTGTTTATTTTCTTCAGTAAGATCGTTAGATTTCATATTGATTTGGATTTGCTTTCTAAATGCTTCGCCAAATACCAACTCTCTTTTAACATCTTTGGGTACGTCTCTACCTTTCAGCATACATTCGACTTTCGTGTTAGGGGAAAAATCTGACTTCAACATTGCGCTATCCTCTAAACTATCTGAAAAATTTGGCATTTGCTTGGGTTTTACTTTCTCCTTATTTCGTAGCCATCGTTTTTTATACTTCTCTTTCTCTTTTCGTATTTGTTTTATTTCTCTTTGTTGGCCATGTAAACGTGTCTTGAGGCTGTGTATTTCTCGATACAATTTTTTAAGGTTTCGGTTTGAGCGTTTCTTTGCAGGTGTGCTACTTGATGGTATTTCTCGATCATTGATTCTATTTTGAGCTTGCCTGTTATCTGTATTACCAACTTCCTCCAAGTATGCTTGTTCGTTGTGTAAGTCACGTTCAATATTTACCGCACGTAATTCGTCTTCGCTTTCTGATTCAGGTGGAGTTTCTGATATAACTGCTGTTAGAGTTTTAACCTTTTCACGATAACTTCTTTTAGTTTTTTTCCAGTAATCTCTTTGTGTAACTTGTTGCTTTTTTGGAAGATCTTTAATTTTTAAAATTTTTCCTTCCTCACGTAATTTCCGTTTTCTTTCTTTATCTCTGTCTCTTAGCAGGGACTTTTTTTCCTCAGACATTTGTTGTCTAGATTTTCTAGATCTTTCTGTAGATGTTAAACCATTTGATTTCTTGTCCTTTTTTTTGGTGTCCTTTTCTTTGGCTGGTTGTTTCTGGTTTGACCTAGAGGTAGATGCAACTGGGGATTTTGGTGTCATGCCATTAATTTGAGGTTTAGAGATAGTTCCAGTTTGTTTTTTACAATTATCTAACTCACTCATATTGACCGATGGGTCATATTTAGATTTTTGTCTCGTTAAATCCTTGACTGATATACGTAAATAGTTTACATCATATTTGGGAGAATCATTTTCACATCGTCTTTTTTTTCTTTGTTTAGCCTGGTTCTTTCTTTTTTCGATCTTCTTAGCCTAATTTCTTGCAAGTGACGCTTCTTTTTCTCGTTTTAATTTATCAATTAAGATTTTTTTCTTGTCTTCATTCATCTTAGGTATCCCTAAATATAAAAACATTTCCTTAAATAGAAAAACCAAATAAGTATAGCCATAATAAAATCAAGCAATAGCCTTCGCTTAGACAAAACTATTTGTAAGATTTTGCGCACCCTGTATGCAAGAAAATTAATTATACATAATATACTTAAGATATCCAGAATTTTGTAGCAAATCGTCCGCGACCAAACAAACATAAGCCAAATTAAATTAATCAACAAGAATGTATATCAAAGAAAAAACACTGCAAACTTTGCGTTAGGTACTTTAAGTAAGCTTTTATTAATTATTTCACCAAACAATATGTTGTTTAATAATTTTTAAATAATAACTTTGATATGTAAAGTTAACAAATTAGTAATTGTGTCCGTTCTGCAACGCCGATGTCCATTCTGCAGCACGCAAATATTGTTGCAGACTGGACGTTGCAGACAGGACAACCTCTGGAATTTTAAATGTTTTACAAATCCTATTAATGCCATATGGTTTATTTTGAGGTTATGTGTGTTCGAAAACTAGATGAATAAAATATGAACGTTATAGTTTTATACCGTGCGTTTTAAAAAGGTAACAGACGTTGCAGACAAGACAGCCAGTTTTTTGACAAATGCTTCCCATAATTTTTATTTTAGGTTTAAACCTAAAAAATATGAAAAAGTTAACTTACCAGTAATCACACTTCGTTGCACTAACAGTTGACGTAACTGAAATGAAATGGCATGCAATGTTGTCAAATGTATCTTAAATTATTTGGCGTAAAATATGCTGTTGCAGACTGGACAATCATGTGAGGGACATTTTATTTATATTAATAAGAGATATACAATTTAGTGAAATATCGAATTTTTATGTCTCTTGCATTAACATAAAACATAGTTAAGTGATTGTATGTGTTTTGGCTGCAAAGCCTTTGAATAATTTAAATTTTTGCCACTTTACATAGAGAAAATTGCGCCAGGGACAGTTGCAGATGAGGACATTTTGTCCATCTTAGCTACTGGAACACGCACTGGAGCTATTTTATAACAACATTTGTAGTAAATTTTAACGAAACAATTCATTAGTTATACATTTAATTTAAAAAGAGCGGTATTTATCTCTTTACGCTGTTTTTATGCTCTGAGGACAGCAATATCGTTGTTTTCGCCCAATATAAAAAATACACCCATAAACTATGGTTGCTTTTTGAAGAGTATGCTAAAAATATTAGAAAAAATCCAATTTGAATTCGAAAATTCAGCAAACCTAACCTTCAAAGCGTAAATTTTACATTTACGTTACATAACTGTGATATACGCAAAGAGTAACCCAACTAATTTAGTTGGGTTACTCTTTGGTATTTATAAGACATGCACTGCACCGTTGTAAATTCGCGAAAGCAGTAACGTATTTTGAGTTTAGAATATTAATTTGCTTTGAAAAAGTGGATAATGGGACCAGTATTCATTATTATTAAACTATGAGATAAGTTAAGCCCTGTGTATTGTCTATAAATGCTAAAATCGTAGGAATATGGAAACTATTTCTATGTTTTTTTATCAAATGTGTCAAATTTTTTACTTCCCATTGGCAACGAACATTAACAAGACAAGAAGGGTCACACTCTGTCGGAACCTTGATGTCCTGCTTACACAAGCGCGCCGACGATTTCGATAAATTCCTGAGGTAGTGTCCTTGTTCTTGCTTATACGAGGTTGATGCAAACGGCTAGCGTATAAAACGAATAAACGAGGGTGACTTAAAAACATCTAGTAATAATTTTATTGTTATTGTGTCCTATTCTGCTTTGTGTGAATTAAAAGAAAAATGGGGAAATCGTCAGGTTATTTAATTGGTAGATCTTAACATAATTATAAAAAGTACTGGTAGTAAAAATTAAGGGAAAAAGGAAAGTTTATTCCAAAAGTAACAATGTAGTAAGCTACAAACGAGATTAGTAGGTATAAAAATTAACAATCAAATATTTGCAAATGCTAACTGAAATAGGTACTTATTCTAATTACCTTATTATTACATAAAATATATACAGGTTGTTTCAAATTCGAGGCCATCAAAGAGTACCTACTTACTTAACAGTAAAATACGGGTAGGAGTAGTTATACTCTGGGAAAACAAATTATCGCGATTTGTATGGAAAATTGTGAAAATCGATAAACGAACCATTCTAAGCCAAAGGCGTTTAACCAAATGAGTTAAAACCTCTGAATTGCTGTTCGATGCCTTTTACAAATCTAGTAGCCCGTTAACAACTCAATTAAATAATGTATTTAAATGTTCTGAAATAAAATTTACCTGCCGCTTTTTAAAGATGTTTTAAGATATTTAATTTTATGTTAGGTTTTATTGATTGTTTCAAAGAATATCTTTTTTTTATATCCCGGTTAGCAAATTTAATTGTAAAATAAATACGCACCCTAATATATAGGTTTAAAAAATATTTATGAGGAAACTCTTTACAAGGATGTGTAAATAGTACATTTTCATATAATATCTTAAGGGTTGCTCCAACGTTCTCGTGGCAACTAATTTTATTAAAATTTTCAACAAAAATTATTTCTAGCTGTTTGACATATTCTACAATATTACTAGAAGGTACATTTAGACCTCCATAGTTTTTAGAAGTCGAATATGCTTTATGCTCTAGAAATACAGCAGCTTCTTTTCGTAATGTATTTTCATCATTATACTTTGTGCAAGCACTACAAGAGTGTTGCAGCAAGCATTTCCTTAATAGATACCCTGTAATGTAAACTATAGCATTTCCGTCCGTACTAGAAAGATTTCTATAGTCGCATGTAAAAACTTTTAAAGAACTATTATTTGTCAATATAGGTACATCGATATTTTTATATTCTTCTAGAATATCAGGAGTTACAATAAGCAAAACTGTATTAAAATTGAAAAAGTAGTCCATACTTGCAGTGGAGTTTACGTAATGTAAATAAAACGACAATGTCTTCCTCCACAAATTTAATAAAAGTAAAATTCTTGTTCCCTACATGTTTCGGGCGTCTAGACGTCCATCTTCAGGGGATACTAGAAGGAATTTCATCTTTACAAAACTAGTTAGAATCATGGTGAACATTGACTTACCTATAATCGAGTTAACTATAAAAACATTAAATGGTTGCCTCAAATTAATGAGTACAGCCAAAATTGAGTAGGAACCTCAGAAATTGGGTGGACATGTGAAAAATTATAATTTGTATATTTATAGAATGAAAAATTTTGTGAAAATATAAGAATTGAATAGCAAATATATTATTTTAAAAGGTGCATTTTATTTTTAATGATGATTTTCTAGAAAAACATTGTACTTAGTTGTGAAGAAAGAAATTTAAAATAAAATTTTTGGAGGCATGCTCCGTGTTAATTTTTAAAAAATTGAAATTTTTTATACCAGAGGGGCTATGCCCATGGTAATATATAAATTACGAAATCATTTCATTTAATGAAAAAAGAACTTTTTATTTTTTAAATTTTTTTTAAATACAGAAATAGTGCTAAATCACCACCATGTTCACTTTACACACACGTGTCTCAGAGTGAAAGAGAGTAGGTAAAGCGGATATGACATCACTTGGATGTCAGCTGTTAGAAAATGAGGTTTACCTAAACTCGATATTGGATTTAAAAAATCGATGAGAGTATGTCAATATTCAATAGAATAAAGTTTAAAAGTTGTGGTCACTAGACGCCAGACGCTCAGAGTATCCGAAGAATGACTGACACCAGACATCTGTCAATGAATTATAAAAATTGGGGTTAAAATGTTCAGAGGGGGCACAAACTGCACTGAATTTGCGAGTCGAACAAGGGGTAAACACTATAGTTAACACTAGATGATACACTCGAAACATGAAAACCTCAGCCTATAAACAGTCTCAAAGTCATAGATGTGTAAAAACAATTAACATCTATGAATAGAAAATTCTTAGGGAACATTGTAAGGAGATAGAAAGAGCATCAAATCTAAATTTAATACCGACACAAATAAAATCGAACTTCTCAAGACACATACACATAAACAATCATAACTTCAACCCAGACACAAACACTAATGTGGTAAAGGCAACACATTGGACTTACTTGAGATTATGGAAATAAACCAAATTATCAGAGACCCAGATATTGTCTGCGTTAATGACCAAATTATTCACAACAGCACACATTTTTTCAATGCTTTAAGTTTCACTAAATAATCAAGCTCTTATTATCTCTATTTTACTCTTTTCCTACCCAAGGGAGTTCCAACTGTTCTTTTGATTTTGTCAATCCTACCTTGACTCCCTAAGAATTTTCTATTCATAGATGTTAATTGTTTTTACACATCTATGACTTTGAGACTGTTTATAGGCTGAGGTTTTCATGTTTCGAGTGTATCATCTAGTGTTAACATAGTGTTTACCCCTTGTGCGACTCGCAAATTCAGTGCAGTTTAGTGCCCCCCTCTGAACATTTTAACCCCAATTTTTATAATTCATTGACAGATGTCTGGTGTCAGTCATTCTTCGGATACTCTGAGCGTCTAGTGACCACAACTTTCAAACTTTATTCTATTGAATATTGACATACTCTCATCGATTTTTTAAATCCAATATCGAGTTTAGGTAAACCTCATTTTCTAACAGCTGACATCCAAGTGATGTCATATCCGCTTTACCACTAACGTCTACAGACAGGAATATCGGTTTGGCTTCCTGGCTTCCGCATGCGCACATAATGCTGTAACTAATAATTATAGACTTTATTGGTTAAACAGGCGCTAACACGGCATCTAATCCACCTTTTTGATTCCAATTCGGTATATGCTAGATGGTATATGCTAGATATAAAAAAATTGTAATAATTATAGACTTATATTGGTTAAACAGCGCTAACACGGCATCTAATCCACCTTTTTGGTTTCAATTCGCCTTTTTCAAGTTCACCGGCCAATTATTTACCAGCCCTTTTTGAGCGATCTACTTTAAAAAAAAATAAAAGAGTTATAAAAAACTAAAAAAAAAGTCATAAAGAAAAAGTGCACGAAACGGGAATCGATCCCGGGACCTATGGCATCAAACCCAAATTCAATTTCAATTTTAAAGGGCTCTTTATTATTCTAATAACAAGTTACATCACACCTAACTTTTGTTTGGCTTAGGCCCCTGGAGCTAGTCTCCCCCGGTGTGGGAGCGCAGCTCCCACACCGGGTTCTCCACCCTACCCAGTTGCCTATAATACCGGGGGCGCAGCCCCGGCGGGTCGTTGGCCTGACCCTTAAAATGGTGAAAATGTTTAAGTACTAGATCACGTAACTCGCGTTCCGGCCAGAGGCCTCTAAGGGTGTTTAATTTTATTTTTTACCTTGCGGTATGAAGGATTGCATGACACTGATAATAATCACGAACTGGAGTACGGCTGGCATTTGAGGAAAAATCTGCCAAAAAACCTCATTAAAATTTCAGGTACAGCGTAGCAGCGACTTACGATCATTCCGGTGGCTTAAAGCTTATGTAGGGCAATCCTATCTTGTTTGTAAAGTTAACAAGTGTTTGAGATTTTAATTTAAATTTGAAAACAGAATTATGCAAGTGATTTGAGATAGAGTTTGGGTTAATGGAAAGAAGCCACTGTTTAAATTTTTGTTTGTCGTGATACGCTGGGATAGCGGTCCGTCTCCGGGTAGCTCGGACGCATGCGCACAACGTATTCTATTATGCTGTCGTTCAGCTAGTTCAACATAAACTTGTTTGAACTCTTCTTCTTCACCCAGTATTCCCCACGGCTGTATTTCTTCGCACCACGACCAGAGATCCTCTTCTTCAGGCTTAGTTGTTATTGCCTGCGGTGAGTCACCCACGGGGTTTGGGTCGCTTGCCACTTCCTTGCCACTCGGCCGGCAGTCGGACGGAGGTTTAGAGAACCCTAACAGGTCCTGGACACCAGAGGCAGATGTGGCATCTCGGTCTGGGCCCTTCGCCACCTCCGTAACGTTGACGGAAAAGTCGTAGCTGACTTCCTGGAGCTCTGTTGGTCCATTGGGCGAGTATGCGGCCATGGCATCATTAATCCAGGCCTCCAGGAAGCCGCTCGGCGAAGAAGGCAGCAGCACGTCTTGCATTCTGTCAAAGACTGCTGCGTAATTTAAGGCCATGTGTCTAAATCACAACAGTCTTGTTAAAACGTAATAAAATTGTTTTAAAACTTTTCTCCTAACTCTGTATATTATATAGGTCTTATTCTGACTCTATATAATGTATGACTAATAACACTTTTTATGCCTAAGTATTTATTCAACTTAAAAACACAAAATTAAACGACTTCGTAACTTTAACAAATATTTTATTGGTCCGACTTTTATTTGGACAACTCCCAAGAAAGTCCCAGATTATGCTTTAGGAACTTTCCGTTAAACTACGTATTACAAAATTAGTTCTTGTGAAAATAACTCATCATCTCGAGTTATGACGTCATATGATGACTGCAGCTAAATTGATCTTTCTTACTTGAACCCCCGTGAATGACTGAATAGCATACGAACTTGTCGGCTATTTATAGTAAAATCCAATACCAGAACACCCCCCCCCCTTAGAGATCGATTTAGCTGTTGTCGAATAATCAACAACAACAAAATATTTACAGTTACAATTTTTTACTTCCCTATATATACACTTTTCTTCATCTGTTTCTTAGAGGGTTTCCTGGTGTTGATCGCCATCCCTCTGGCCGTAGCTCCATTTCTACTCTATGCTACGCTTTAGAACGTTCGGGTCTGGAGGATCGTCTTGGTGTTCATCACCATCTCTCTGGCTGTGGCTCCGTTGAAGTCATCTCTGCGGCTCCTGGCTTGATTCAGCAAGGACTGCAGCTGTAGAGGCCATTCTTCTCTGGTCATCATTAAAATTCTAGTCTTCATTCGTTGGAATGGTATCATCGTGGCGGCTACTAAGCTCTCTGCCGTGCCAACCGTTGTTATGTTGGTTGCATGGGCTATCTTCTCCCTGTACTTGGCCACATCTGGTGCTAGCATCAACAAACTGGGTGTTCCCCATCTGCTAATCACTTCGGCTTGTACAAATTCTATTAGCGAGGCTGGGTGAATACTTCTGTGTGGTCTTGCTTCTATAAATCCACTAAATACATCAACAGCACAGTACAGTGTTGTAAATCTACTGTGTCTGGTCCTTGGCAAATCTTCAATTATTGTAATTAAAACTGCGCCCCACGGTTTTAACATTCCGTGGCACAGGTCATCTTGTTTGAAGTGCTGACAACACAAACACTGACTAAAGTGCGTGTCCACATCCTTCTCTATCGTCGGCCACCATAACCATTTCGTGATAATCTCCTTCATTCCTTGTCTCGTGTTGTGGCGTATCCCATGTGCTAAGTTGAGAATATTACTTCTATAATTCCTTGGACACCAAACCGCTACTGCTCCGTCGTCCTCCTGACGCCCCACAACTCCAAAGCGGTCTACCAGCGGCACCCCAGCTCCTTTTCGGATACTTTCACGTAGGTCCCTGGCAGCCGGGTCCATTGCTTGCGTTCCAACGATCCCTAGGAGTGCGGTGATCCATCGCCCATCACTTGGGGCCTCAGCCTTCAACTTGCCATGTAGCCACAAGACGGTTTCCTCATCTATTCCTGTTTGATGGGACACCACTTCAGGCACGTCATATTTCAAAACTTCTTTGAATTCTTTAAACTTCAAAACTTCTTCGATTTCTTTAAACTTCAATACTTCTTCGACTTCTTTAAACTTCAATACTTCTTCGACTTCTTTAAACTTCAAGACTTCTTTAACTTCTTTAAAATGGGTCTTTGACCTAGGCGGATCAAAGGGCTTTAAGTCTTCCTCGCCTTCAACGGTCCCTGCTCGGGCGCCATGATACGCTGGGATAGCGGTCCGTCTCCGGGTAGCTCGGACGCATGCGCACAACGTATTCTATTATGCTGTCGTTCAGCTAGTTCAACATAAACTTGTTTGAACTCTTCTTCTTCACCCAGTATTCCCCACGGCTGTATTTCTTCGCACCACGACCAGAGATCCTCTTCTTCAGGCTTAGTTGTTATTGCCTGCGGTGAGTCACCCACGGGGTTTGGGTCGCTTGCCACTTCCTTGCCACTCGGCCGGCAGTCGGACGGAGGTTTAGAGAACCCTAACAGGTCCTGGACACCAGGTGCAGATGTGGCATCTCGGTCTGGGCCCTTCGCCACCTCCGTAACGTTGACGGAAAAGTCGTAGCTGACTTCCTGGAGCTCTGTTGGTCCATTGGGCGAGTATGCGGCCATGGCATCATTAATCCAGGCCTCCAGGAAGCCGCTCGGCGAAGAAGGCAGCAGCACGTCTTGCATTCTGTCAAAGACTGCTGCGTAATTTAAGGCCATGTGTCTAAATCACAACAGTCTTGTTAAAACGTAATAAAATTGTTTTAAAACTTTTCTCCTAACTCTGTATATTATATAGGTCTTATTCTGACTCTATATAATGTATGACTAATAACACTTTTTATGCCTAAGTATTTATTCAACTTAAAAACACAAAATTAAACGACTTCGTAACTTTAACAAATATTTTATTGGTCCGACTTTTATTTGGACAACTCCCAAGAAAGTCCCAGATTATGCTTTAGGAACTTTCCGTTAAACTACGTATTACAAAATTAGTTCTTGTGAAAATAACTCATCATCTCGAGTTATGACGTCATATGATGACTGCAGCTAAATTGATCTTTCTTACTTGAACCCCCGTGAATGACTGAATAGCATACGAACTTGTCGGCTATTTATAGTAAAATCCAATACCAGAACAGTCGTCGGTAGTCATTCAGTTTGAGCTCCCTTAACAAGCTCCTCCCACTGCATTGTGGGTGTTTTGGTTTGTATGTGTGCGCATTGTGTAGTTTTGGTGTAGGTCTGAGTTCCAAGTCCCTTAGCAGTCTCCTCGCATTTAATGTGGGCGGAGCCAACCATGGACTCGAAACTCTAGTGTAATGTTTGTCTGTTATCTTGTGTGTGTTATGTATATGTTTAATTGTATTATGTAATGTGTTATATACTTATTTAATGTTTTGTGATTAATGCAGTGGAAGGTGCCAGATAGGCAGCCTTTTGTATATTGGTCCGTGTTTTATTTGTATGTTATTGTCATGTCTTTGTTCTGTTATGTTTGTCGTTAATGGTGAATTATGTATTTTGTATAAGTAAAATTTAGTTGCTATGTCTGTAATGTGCTGTCGTATGTCTTCGACAGCAGCCATATGGTGAAGGTCTGCGATGCGTGTGTACCTTCCGGAGGAGGTCACGCATCGCAGTATCTTGTTCTCAAATCTTAATAGTCGTTGTAGTTGAGTATTAGATGCAGAACACCATATGGGCGCTGCGTACGTCAGTATTGGTCTAATGATTTGAATGTAAATTAGTCTCTTGTTAGTTGGAGAGAGTGGGGATTTTGGTGAGAGTAAGGAATAAAGGCTTTGCATTGCTGCAAAAGCCTTTCTGAGGGTGTTGGAAATATGTGTTTGGAAAGATAGTCGTTCATCTAATGTAATTCCTAAGTATAGTATTTTGTTTGTTGGTCTTATGTAATCGTTGTTGATTTTAATAGGTATAATTATTTTGTTATTCGTAAACTTCTTTGTGAGGATAGCACAAACGGTCTTTTCAGAGTTTACCCTAATTTTCCATTTGGAAAAGTAGGGTAACAGCAAGTTGACGTGCGTCTGGATCTTCCTCTTTGCTGCCTCTGCATAGAACGATTGTGCGTATATTAGCGCATCGTCCGCATACAGAGCGAGGTTGGTGAGAGGGTACTGCGGCATATCGGCTGTATATAAGTTATATAATATAGGTGATAACACCGTGCCTTGCGGCACCCCCGCATTAACCACCCTGGGTGCGGACAGTGCACTTTCAACCCTCACAAAGAAACGTCTATTGTTTAGGTATGAATTTAATAAAGTTACGTAATGTAAAGGAAAGTTATGTTCGTTGTATAGTTTATGTATTAGACCATGGTGCCATACTGTGTCGAAGGCACGTTTGATGTCCAATGACAGGAGAACCGTGTTCATTCCTTGATTGAATTTTGTCATGGCATCTTGCGTAACCTTCGCCACAAGCATGGTGGTACCATGGCCTGGTCTAAATCCAAATTGTTGGTCTGGTATTTTGTTTGTTAAGTTTAGTTTGTGTATGTTACGTAAAATGAGTTTTTCGGTCAGTTTGGATAGTGTGTTAGTCAGTGCTACTGGTCTATAACTGTCAGGTTGCGTTGGGTCCTTGTTTGGCTTTAGTATGGGTATGACAGTGGCTTCTTTCCATTGTTTGGGAAAATGTTGCTGCAAGAATATATTGTTGATAATATAGAGTAATTGTACAAATGTCTTACGAGGAATGTTGCGTAAAAGTATGTTATGTATTGCGTCTGGTCCGGGTGCCTTGCATAGAGGTAGTGTTTTAATCATCTCTCGCAAGGTTCCGGGTCTGATTTGTATTTTTGCTAGTACTGTCGGCGGTATCGGGTATTTTTGTCTTATTAAATTTACTGTTTTGTTTGTTATGTAATTTTGTTCGTTTGTTGTATTTTCAGGAGAAACACAGACTGCTGCCAGTGATGCGGCAATGCAGTCTGCCTTCTCCTCGTCTGTTTGTACATTGTTGTTTTGTAGCGTCGGTATCTTTTTGAACTTCCTCTTTAGGCGCTTAGTTAGGCGCCATAAAGAGGAGTCTTGAGCTGTTAGTCCTGTCAGTGTGTTGGTCCACATGTCATTTTTGTACTTGTTGATTTTATCTCGTATAGTATGTTGTAGTTCGTTTGTTCGTTGTCTGTCAATTGGTCTTTGCAACCGTTGCCATTGTCGGCGTATTTTGTTTTTGAATTTAATTAATTTGAGTATTTCGTCAGGCAGTCTGTCTTCTTTGTGTCGTATTTTGACAACGGTTGCGACACAGTCTCGTGCGTATTGTATATTTTTTGTCAGTTTGTCAACTTCTGTTTCTAGTTCGTTTGGTGTGTTAATGTTATTGTTTATTGTGGTCTGTTCGTTTAGTATTTGTCTATATTGTCTCCAGTTAATGTTTTTTAGTAAGTATGTTGTGTTTGGTGCCTCGTAAG
Organism: Polydrusus tereticollis; assembly: GCA_963920685.1. NCBI lineage: Eukaryota > Metazoa > Arthropoda > Insecta > Coleoptera > Curculionidae > Polydrusus > Polydrusus tereticollis. Next base: position 59,952,080 of record OY987335.1, read on the forward strand.
ACATTTGTACATGCCATTGGATCATCAATGGAAGATGATCCGATGATAGTTCGTCGAATATTGTCACCTCAGAGAGACCCAGTATATTTTTATTTATGAATACGTCTATGTATGTTGGTGTCATCCTGTTAGGAGGGTAGTGACTGGGTCTCTCTGAGGCGATCAATTGTAGATTGTTATCCAATAGATACTCGTAAATTAAATTGCCATAATGATTATTACGATGGTTACCCCACATATCGTGCCGAGCATTTAAGTCACCGGCCATAAGAACCTGTTCAAAGTTGACAAAAAATGGGTCGAGATCTTGGTTTGTCAACTGCATACGCGGTGGTGCGTATGCAGTTGTTATTATTGCGTTATTACGCAACCGAACACTTACGTGTTCGATTTGTGTGATGTTATTATTGATTTGAGAGTGAGGAAGTGTGTTCTTAATGAATAAGGCCACACCTCCCCCTCGAACATTGCGGTCAGCACGATAGACCGCAAAGTTCTTGATTGTGAGTTTGTCATTTTCTGTCAACTTTGTTTCGGTGACGCAAGCCACGTCTACGCTGTGTTTTGTTAGAAAGTGAATAAATTCGCCTGTCTTGTTTTTTATGCCATTGGCGTTCCAGTTCATGATTTTTATGCTCAAGGACTTCGTCCTTTTGCTGTTTTGATTTTTGTTTATGTTATTTTTATTTTTATTATTGAAATTATTTGTGTTTGAAAAACTCGCCATCTATATTTCATATTTGCTGCAGTTTTGTGTGAATTCTAATATATTTATTAGTTTTTCTTCCATAGTTGGCGAGTTTTTCAAGACTTGGACGAAGTCCTTCAGCATTATTATTATTCCGGTCATGTTAAAATTTTTAAGTTCGTTAAACACCCCTAAGAGGTCTCCTACCTGATTTCTTTCGCCACTGGCACTTGTTGTCGCACTCTGGTATGCACTAGGCCAGCGGTTCTCAAACTTTTTTGGTGACGGAACCCTTTTGGGAAGCAAAATACTTGATGGAACCCTACAATAAAACAATAGTTCTTAAAAGTGTATTCTTTATTAATAAGCATAATAAAAGTACAATGTAACAGTTACTAATTATTACTTACTTTACCACATGGCAAGTACAATAATAGAAGATATTAAAAAAGAAAAAATCTAACTAATGGGAGGTATGAAACTGTTTTTTATTTTTCATCAATTGGTTGATATCAGGTTTGATAGAAGACAGTTGAAGTCTCATATCAGGTTCGGCGTCCAGTCTATTGCGATATTTTGTTTTCGTGGCTGCATAGGTTGAGAATCCTGTTTCGCACAAATATGTTGTTGGGAACGGGAGAAGAATATTCAGAGCCATTTTGCCAAGCATTGGATATTCATCACGGATTCTGCACCAAAAATCGTTGAGAGGCGTCGTTTTGAACAGTGACTCCATACTTGTGTCTGATGACATTTCTATTGCAATGATAAATTCAATTCGTTTAGTTTTTAAAAGATATCCGCCATAAAAGACAATCGGAACAACCAAGTTTTATCATACAAACGGTCCTTCAAATTAAAAGAAGTATCTGCTGAAAGAAACATTTGTAACTCGGCTCTAAGTTCAAATAGCCTTGTTAAAGTTTTACCCCGAGACAGCCATCGCACTTCTGTATGGAGCAGCAGTGTTTTATGTTTGCTGCCATAATCTTCACACAATAATGAGAACAATCGGGATTGTAGTGGTCGTGATTTGATAAAATTAATTATTTTTACCGCTTCATCCATAACTAATTTTAGATTTGACGGCATTTGCTTCATCGCAAGTGCTTGTCTATGCAGAATACAATGGCTGGAACTACAATTAGGCGCTTTATTTTTTATTCGTGACACTGCTCCTGCTGTTTTACCTGTCATCGCCTTGGCCCCATCTGTACAAATGTCAATGCAATTGTTCCAACTGAGATTATTTTCTTCAAAAAATATATTTATTTTATTAAAAATTTCTTCCCCGGTAGTGTTTGTGAGCAGCGGTGAACACATAAGCATGTCTTCTTCAAAAGAACTTTCATATGGATATCTCACGATAACCAGCAAGATAGCCAAACCAGCGACATCAGTTGACTCGTCCATTTGCAAGGCGAATCGTGTTTTTTGTAGACGTGTAACTAGTTCTTGTTTGACGTAGCTTGCCAGATCATGGATTCGCCGTGAAACAGTATCGTTTGATAGCGGCACAGTAGAAAGATGCTTTGCAGATTTTTCATCGAGCATACGTTTTGTTATGTCTAATACACATGGCTTTATTAAATTCTCAGCGATAGTGTGCGCTTCACCTGCTTGTGCAATGCGATAGCTAACTAAATATGATGCCTCCGTGGCCTTTTCGTTGATAGTTTTTGTTACATGCATCATATTTTTTTGACTTTCCAATAACTGATCTTTTTTACGAACAAAAAATTCTTTATTCTTGTCTTTAGACTCGGGGTGTACATTTTGTAAATGTCGGCGCAATTTGGCAGGTGCCATGGAACTATTAGGAAGCAGTTTACTACATAGCATGCAGAGAGGTGAGCCGTTGGAATCAACAAATCCGAAACTGATATATGATTGATCATACTTCCTTTTTTTCGTCTTTGAAACCGTCGAGCTTGACGTCGTGGCATCATCGTCTGGATCGGTGATTGCTATATTCTCCGCGCGTACTGCTTTTGAACATTCAGCGTCATTAGAAGATGTTGTTGCAACACGTTTAACACCTTTAAGCCAACGTTCCATTCTTCTTTATTTATAATGTTACACGTCAGGATGGTGGGGTCTAAATAATGCACAATCGTTACTGCGTATAAGAGACTAAGTTTAGTACAATGAAGAAATGTATAAAACTGAGACAACAGAATACAGCAGGCAGTAGAACAATGAACACTAGTTTCTCGCTAGCGAGCTTGTAAGTAGGTAGGTAGGAACTTATCGCTCCGAACGCTAATCGTCAACTGACTGACGAGGCGCGACGCGCGATCGCCGCTTTTATACTTAGTCCTAGACTCGATCTCGAATATTCTCGAAAATACTCGAGTCGGCGCCTTTGATAAACAAAAAGCAAAAATAAAAAGAGAAATATAAAAATTGCGTTGTAAACAATTCAGAGCCGGCTTTTATCAAAGGGACTGCGCGCTCACAAGTATACAAGTATACATGTTGATACCAAACTTATGAGATATTGTACCAGCTATTGTAACACATGTTTATACAAATACAAATAAATAAATAAATATACCTACGCGCGGCCGCGGAGTCAAAACGTTCGACCAGAGAGAGGTGCTTTGATTTTTTTTCTAAATTCTTGAGGAACCCCTACAGAGGTATCGCGGAACCCTAGGGTTCCGCGGAACACACTTAGAGTATAGCTGCACTAGGCTGTTGCCTGTGCTGGGGTTGGTGTTGTTGTAGGGGTTGTTGGGGCTGCTGCTGCTGTTGGGACTGCTGTCGCTGTCTCAATGGGGGGAAGTTTGATTCTGTTATAGCTGGGCCACTTGCCCTGGCCAAGTTGACCCCATTTGCCCTGGGGTTGTTCATTATAGGTCTGGTCCATGCGTTTGTAGAGGGTTGCGGTGCATCAACAAATTGTTGTTGTTGTTGTTGATTTGGGCGTTGATTCTGGGCCATTTTCCGCATCTTGAAAGTGTAAACCGGGCATTGTTGGTCGTTGCTCATGTGGGGCCCTTCGCAATTTGCGCATTTTGGCGTAAAGGCGCCTTGGCATTGTCCAGTAAGATGAGTTCCAGCGCATTTCATGCATTTAGGGGTGTGGTGACAATATGTCATCGCATGCCCCCACAGCTGGCATCGTTTACATTGCATGATCGTTGTTATTGTGTTGCGTCTTTCCCATGTAATACAAACATTGTTGAGGTAATGTATTTTTTGCTGGATTTTTGTGAGCGTCATGTCACCAGTGAAGATTGCCATATACAGTGGCCTGAATTGAGTTCTCAAGCGAAAAACTTGAGTGCATCCGACATTGTATGTTTTCAATTCTTCTAGTAGATCTTCTAGAGTAGGCTCACTTTCTAGGCCTCTAATGATGAAGGCATTGGTTTTTTCCGTTTTTTCAGCATATGTATGGAAATTACTGTGTTCTTCCGCCTTCAGTAACGTGTGGTATTTTTTGTAGTCTTCTAAGTCATAGATTTGGACTATGACCGTCTTTTTGGCAAATTTTATATGGAATCCTTGCAGTCCATTTTTCATGTTTGCGGCCAAGTGGTTTCTAAACTTGTTAAAGTTCTCTTGGCCTCCGAAATTCCCATCGAGGACAATTGGTGGGATATTCTTTTTTGAGATTTTTTCTTGTTGTTTTGGTTGTTGTTGTTGATTTTGCGAATTTTGTTTTTGTTGTTGTTGTTGGCGTGTGTTTTTTAGTGCTGGGAAAGCTTCTCTGGTTTTCCTGGAGATAGCTTCTGTAGCTTCCTCTTCTTCGTCAGTGTCAAAGACTGTGGAAGTTTTGGGGGGCTCTGGTATGTCTTTTGGAGCGATGGGGTTGAAACGATTTTTAGTAGGGACTGGATTGGACTTGTATGGTTGAAGCCAATTGGTGTTGAAAGCTTCTCCGCTAGTTTTATTGATTTTCGCAGAGCTTTCAGGAGATTGGGTATCCCTGTCCCTTTTGCGAGATTTTTGCTTTTGGAATGATTGATCGTCATTGTTGTCGGTCTCCATTTCTGAGTCTTCGTCGGAGTTCATTGTTTCAATAGCAGGTTCACCGATTAGGCCCATTTTGATTTGATTGTTTGAGCTAGTGTTAGTGAAATAGCATTGCGGTGTCCTGTCAGACAAGTTGATTGGTGTTTGTTCTATGTTTGTGGGTGTAGTTGCCTCTTCGTCGGTCTCATAGCGGCTTTCGAAAGCTTCAGTTGAGGGTTGGGGTGGGTTTTCGGGGTTGTTTGGTCTGGCTGCTTGCTTCTCCGTCTGGGTTAGCTGGACAGGGGCGGTGGCTAGAGATGTGGGCGGTGGCACTGTTGTGGGTGGAGCTCGGCGGGTGGGGGAGTGGCCTACTGGACCTCGCTTTTGGCCGGTTTGTGCTGTGGACCCTGGTGGAGACATCTCGGGGGTGATTTGTGGGGTTGTTTTAGCTTTTCTTTCTGAAATTTTAGTAAGGGTATGTGGGGTTTCCCCGTGCGCTTTAATTAAATGCTCTGCGATTTGAATACGGACAATTTTTGGCAAAGTTGCTGCCGAGTTAAAGTTTTTGTCACGGAAAGATTTACAGATTTTACATTTATTTTTGTTTACGGATTGATTTATTTTAGTTTCGAGTATTCCTCGTGAAGTGGTGAAGCCATCTTCCCAAACGCTACATGAGCTGCTATCACTCTCTTCGTTATAACTGTCATTTGTGTTAGTTTTAGTTGATGTCATCTAGTGACTGTTACTTTTTCTCAATAAAATTTTGTCACTCGCGATTTTACACGCGAAGAAAGTTTAATATACACACTGTGATAGTTTTATACGGTCCCACTAACTACTAAAGTTTTATATATACACTAATATTTACAGAGTCAAAGTTAATAATTTCATTAAGTCCAAAAAATCCTACCTTATTTGCAGTTTTCAGCAGGATTCTGCCACTATCACATCGCCTGAGGTGTTGGGGAAGGTTTTAGCACCCCCAGGGATCAGTTTTAGCACCCTCAGCACACCTCAGGGTTTTCACTAAGTTTAAAAACACTCGATTTAGCCAAAAATGTCCAGTGACCCACACTTGTCACTGTCCAAATTTTAAAGTTTTTTAAATGAATTTTTGTCCAAAAAGAAGCTTGTCCATCCCCTATACTCGGGGAGGCCACGTTTCGCTATTTTGGAGAATATTATCAGCAGTGGAAAGCTTCGAAAAGTTGAAAATTGGAGCATATGGGTTTTCGCAGTGCGAAAACTCCACTTTATTTTTTGCTGTCACTGATAAGGAACAATCGAGTTTTAGAGATAAGAGAACTAAGCACCAAACCCAGATGCTATATCCACAGTACCACTGAATTGCTTACAGACTTCAGTTAATCTAGTAACCGTAGAATAAAAGCCAGCGTATCGAAAGGAGCCGATGAGCCGAATGCTTCCGATGCTGTTGCGCATGCGGAAGCCAGGAAGCCAAAATGATATTCCTGTCTCTAGACGCTAGTCGCTTTACCTACTCTCTTTCACTCTGAGACACGTGTGTGTAAAGTGAACATGGTGGTGATTTAGCACTATTTCTGTATTTAAAAAAAATTTTAAAAATAAAAAGTTCTTTTTTCATTAAATGAAATGATTTCGTAATTTATATATTACCATGGGCATAGCCCCTCTGGTATAAAAAATTTCAATTTTTTAAAAATTAACACGGAGCATGCCTCCAAAAATTTTATTTTAAATTTCTTTCTTCACAACTAAGTACAATGTTTTTCTAGAAAATCATCATTAAAAATAAAATGCACCTTTTAAAATAATATATTTGCTATTCAATTCTTATATTTTCACAAAAATTTTCATTCTATAAATATACAAATTATAATTTTTCACATGTCCACCCAATTTCTGAGGTTCCTACTCAATTTTGGCTGTACTCATTAATTTGAGGCAACCATTTAAAGTTTTTATAGTCAACTCGATTATAGGTAAGTCAATGTTCACCATGATTCTAACTAGTTTTGTAAAGATGAAATTCCTTCTAGTATCCCCTGAAGATGGACGTCTAGACGCCCGAAACATGTAGGGAACAAGAATTTTACTTTTATTAAATTTGTGGAGGAAGACATTGTCGTTTTATTTACAAAACTGTATTAATATGTTTGATACAATTGGAACCTTCAACCTCATTAAAATATTTTAGAGAAAATAGTTTCTTGAATGCCCTACAAAATTTAATTGGGGTTGGATTTCTCGAGTTTCCGCAACAATTTCTTACCAGACCAAAAAAATTTTCGATACAATCCTGATTAAGGTTCCTTGTTAAAAGAAATGAATAGTTCTTGCATTTTAAGGTTTCCCATAAAGACAGACTAGAGGTAATAGTAATTTTCCAGCCATTTATAAAATGCATAGTATTATTTTTACATTTTTCCACGTATGTTACCTTTCCATCGTTCTGTTTTACCTGTACTAATTTAATTACCTGTAAGTCATCCAACAAACATTTTATTTTTCTAAAAAGTGCAATTGTTTTTCTGTGCCCATAAATGCGTTAAAGTTGTTAAGATGGGACGAGTTTAACAAATCAAATAAATCATTTGTTGTTTGTAGGAATTTTGCAGTAAGCGTTGCTTCTAAAGGCAAAACCTTAAAATGTATGTAGGTATATAGGGCAGCTGAAAGAGAGTGACTAAAGACTTGCGAATCATATTTTACCTTCATTTTTTGAAAGCTATTAGGAAACATATGCTCGTCAGTAAGTTTAGGACAAAGTCGACACATTTTTTTTTGTCGTGATCATAAAAAATGTCTAAGTAACTTTCGTTCGTTCGTGGCATTTTATTGCAGAACCAAACACAAACCACTACGTAAATGTTTATTTTATTTTTAATGGAATTCACTCACGCCGACACATAAAGACAACTGGTACATATCTCTACGACGGACAACCTGTTTATGCATATCGCGCGTCGGGGGCTTACGGTGCTCTAGATACGGTAGCATCCGATATTCGAGCGAGATAGGCATAACGAGGGGAGGAGCTTGGAGTGATCCTTCTTGTCTCTTGTTAATGTTCGTTGCCATTAAGCGCCCATACACGAAGCGACATAGTCGGCGGACGGTGTCGACCGACCAGATCTGCCATACCATATCTGCCGACTTGGTCTGTGAGGGATCTAATTTGTCGTGTCTACACACGAACATACTTAGTCCGCGATTTGTTAAACGACCGGTTCCTGCACCTACGCTGTCTCTGAATTAGTTGGGAGATAATTTTAAATTTCGACATACCGGGTAGTGCAACTCCGTATTTTAGGCTGGTCTAAAATACTTCTTTAGTCGGTGAAATCTGAGTTGGTACAAAATGGACAAAAAAATGCTCTCATGGGTTTATGTATTTTAAAAATCAGCCAAAAGGATAATAGAAAAAAGAAAAGAAAAAAATGGGTTAAGAAATGGCTTTCAGAACGAGGAAAATATGGTCCTATGCCTTTATTATGTGAATTGAGACAAAATGAACAAGACGATTTGAAAAATTACTTAAGACTGAGCGGTCCAATTTTTGATGAGTTACTAATAAGTAAGTTGAAATGTATTTTAAAAGAAATTCATTTTTTTTAATTTAAAATAAATGGTGCCACAAATGGGGATGCCAAAGAGTAATCGAATAGCAAAAGTATTTGTGGAGATCTTAAATAAAGATCAAACGACGAGCTCAACGACTGTCTCCTTACGTTAGTTGTAAGTACAAAGTTGACTTATAGCGACCTGTTCCTTCACCGACGACGTATTTCACAGGCCTGGTCCGTCGTTCAGGACTAACGTGCGGTCTAAATATGCAAAATCCGACAGACACTATCTACCGCATACCAGGTCTCGCAAAATATCCCTTCGTGTGTGGGGGCCTATTGGTTAAAGCATGAACGACGAACAGCAAAAGGTCAGCGAGATAAAAATTGGTCATGTTGGAGCTACGAACGAGAGCGGTGGCGGCTTTTATAAATAAATGTATACATCACAAAACAGATAAGAGGTATTCCCCTTTAGGTTAAGTTGCGACGGGAACGGTGGCGACGAGCGGGAGCGGTGACGAATAGTTTTATAAATGCACCTTTATACTTTTATATTTATACCCACATAATATTGTTATGATTCATACTTAAAATTATTAAATTTTAAATTTCAACATTCAGGGCCTCGATAGCACAGATTAACCTAATTAGGTTAATCTGTGCCCATAGAAAGAAAAATTTCATCTAGACTTGTGGTGGAACGCAAAAGAGGACAACTTTGATTTTTGTGTAGACCTTGACCTCATTTATATATTTTATTGTAGCGTTTGCGCATGTGATGGAATGCATTTCGGCAGGGCCGTTCCAACCCGGAGGTGCCATCAATAACTTTAAAACTAATTTATTAGTAAAATAATCAATATAAGAATATTTTCATTATACTGTAACTACTTAAGAGTTAAAAATGAATTTTACAAGTATAACTGGAAATAAACAAAACAACATTGGTTTTAAAAACGCTACTCCACGTCCAGTGGCGTAGCCACAGGGGGGCGAAGGGGGGCGATCGCCCCACCCGCCCCCTTGGCCTGGCGCCCCTTTACTACTTAAAAAAAAAATTCTTAAGAAACAAAATCGATCTTATTTTATTTTTAGTAATGAAGAGTGATAGTAATAAACTTAATAAAGACCGATTTTGAGAGCGTCTTATCACATTAAATTTATTTTCTTTTATATAGCGGATTTTAACTTCATTTGGGGCCAGACCCCTATTCCCTAGGGAGCATAAAGGTGAATTCCTACGAAATTTGGGCGTGGTCTCAAAATTTTTTTGCCTGCGGCGCTTTAGCTCCGCATTTTGCGCCCCTCCGATAGTTCGCCCCCTCCGCCCCAAAATGCTGGCTACGCCACTGTCCACGTCGCAACCAGTTGGAAAAGACATTGTTCGTTTTTGTTTTAACCCATCATCCCATCAAATCGCGTCGCATCGCCGGCATGGGGTCGGTGCGGGCGATTTTTGTCAGGTTGCAGGAAAATACTCGTTTATGCCCTGAGCTATAAATATACGCACCGGAATAATTTACACTATATTAATTTTGAACGTGTTAATCTCAACAACTGAAAAGCGAATGCTTTTGGTCTGTAATTTTTGTGCTCGATTTTGTGATTGGTGGCTGACCAATTAAATACAAATGTTTCACAAGTAAGTAAACTTAATGATATTTTTTTCTTCTGCGCGGTTAAAAATTGAAATAATACATTTATGGTATTCTCCGACACAAGGTAAATGGTCATGACTTTACCTGCTTTATAACGATCGGGCGACTTTACCCACCATAAACCAATTAAGGGCTGGTTTGTAAGCGTTTCTAAGTAACAGGGAGGTATTTTATTTTTATTTTGATAATGTACGTATTTAAGGTATAATTAATTATACCTGTCGACATGTTAGAAATTGTCGAATTATTATTAAATCATTTGAACTGTGTCATTCAACGGTGTTCAGTGGTGTTATTAATATTAGTAATTTTTAAAATGTTCAGACCGTGGGTTGAAAACTGTGAATCCGACGACGGAATTGAAGACACAAACGAGCAAAAAACAAAGTGCCATTTACAGATGTGCTGCAAGAGGATTGTTTTGCGAGTATATCAAGGTAAAATTTATATTTTTTTTAGTTTTGATATGAAAGAACCTCGGAAAGAACATATTACACTTCTTATGGATTCCGGACAGATTTTTTTAAAATTCTAGTATGTTATTTTGGAAGTCGAAATAGGCATTTTTTTTCATTGGACCGACCTTTATAGCCACACAGAGTGATACAAAAATATCAGGTCAAAATCTTACGGAAAATATTTGTCTGCAGGTCTTCTAAAAACGTTGCGAAAAAAGTTATTAGGAAATGGTCGATTTGCTGCTAGTCGCGAAACGTTACGCCGATTCCTGCACAAAATTGGATTTCGATTAAAAAAAATTGACAAGCGCATTTGCATTAAAGAGACCCAACGGTTAGTGGAATAGAGACAAAAATATTTAACACAAATTCATCAGTTCCGCGCAGAAAACCGAAATATATACTATTTAGATGAGACTTGGTTTGACACCACACTTTAAAAAAAGGATGGCAAGATTCTTCATCAAAGTGCATTTTAGATGTACCTGCTTCTCGAGGAAAGAGAATATCCATCTTACACTGTGGCTCGAGGGATGGCTGGGTGCCGAGCGCTTTGCTACTTTCAGCAAAAAACATTAAGGACTGCTCGTTAGACTACCATCAGGACATGACAAGTGAGCTTTTTGAAAATTGGATGAAAAATTCTCTTCTTCTAAATATTCCACCAGGCAGTGTAGTCGTTTATGATAATGCTAGTTATCACAGCACCTTAGCTGAGAAAATACCAACCATAAGTAGCAAAGAAGAGGTACTGCAAGAGTTCCTTAGCCAACATGACCTCTATTTTGAAGAAAATTATACAAACAAAATTTACAGTCCTTTAAAAGATGCAACCGGGGAAGACATTGAAAATGCCGAAGCAGAGTGCAACGCTTGTGACTATTGTGAGATTTGAGATCTGCGAGAACTCATAGATTTGAATGTAATTTTAAGGTAGTTGATATAAGTTTTATTGATTCATAATATAAAAAATAGTAAAATAAAGGTTATAAACTCTAACGCGCCTCTAAGGTATGGTTTCGCTGGAGCAGTCAGCGGCCGCGGCTGGCGTTCGCGATTGGTAGCTCGTTACTGGTTTAATGCGATTTGTATGTACACGGTTTCACTGCCGCAGCTCAGCGACACAGCGTTCACCGTCAATTGCAGCGGCTGCGTTCGGACTGCTAGAGAGACCAGTCCAGCACCGATCGTTCAGCAGAATGCCACCGTTCTCGGCAATTGCTGACGAGTGTTTGATAGAGGAGGTGCAAAAGTAGTCCCTTTTATACAACTACGAGAACGAAAATTACAAAAATGTTGTAATGAAAGAAAGTGCATGAAAAAAAGTGGCAGCAAGTGTAGGGAAGAACGGTAAAGTGTACAAAACCATTTTGTTTATTTTTTAGCATTACATTACAAACTTTATAATTAGGGTAGACTGGGGCAAGTGCGAAGCCCTTTTTAATAGTTCAAGTTTATTTCCTTCCTACTTTAAATATACAATATTTACAAAAATGTCTTTGTAAGAAAGTAATAGTTTAATATGTTTACTTTCCATACTGCATAGGGCACACATGAATTATTTTTGAGATCTTGAGATTTGAATGATTTTTTTTTTTTGATTATTTATTCTGAAAAATAAAAGTAAAAGTAATCCAAAATAACACTCAAAAAAGTCCTAATAACAAGAATAATTTTATAAACGTATTTATCCGTTCAAAACCCAATGTTTGGCTTTAATCTCTAAAACAGTAGGAATTATTCCCAAGGAGAAACTAAAACAGAAAAGAAACTTAAAGTTTAAAAATTCGAATAATTTAATTGAACTTGTTAAATATTGTATCCCGCAAATTTCACATTAAAATGAAAACCTCCTCGGCGTGTTACTACCGGTTCAGGTAAACGAGTCACTATATCGTCTAGCTGTACTACATTGACATCATTGGTGAGTGGCCATAAAAATTAACTTTTAATTTTCTAGTAAACTTGAATTCAAAGCCGTTGTCAACAGTATTTACCTGGCCAATGAAATGTTTGTTTGCTTTTGGTAATGTGTATTTAACCAGTACCCAGTCTCCAATGGAAATATTGTCTTTGTTTATTTCAAGAATCTGATCTTTGCAATGCGATTCTTAAGTGAAACTTTGATCCGATTCCATAAAAGGTACACTTTCATTATCTGATTCACTGGAGCTGGATTCAAATTGATACGGACTTGGCCGACTTTGTTTACTCTTTCGGTCAATTTTCATAGCTGGTTTAGATATAGTAGATGAACTTGTAGAGAGTTTTTACTGACTACTTGCGATAGTACCTGCAATGGTTTGGCCACCTTGAATTAAGCGCTTTCATTTCCTTGGATTAGAAGAAGGACTCTGTCGGAGCGAATCAAGTAGTAGATCATCAAAACTTGTCTTTTTTTCTTGCCGATTTTCGGTTGTAGCTGGTAATACAGCTTAAGTTATAGGATCCTGATGATTATTGAGTATATTTTGTTCATTTTGATCAGAGCTGATAATTACTTTGAGATTGGTGGCACTATTAGATGCCGATGAAGGAGCTGTAAGTAATTCTGCATTAGATGCTAGTTTCCTTTTAAGTGAGGCGCCAGATGTAGAAGGCTTTACTGTTTTTAACATTGACTGTTTGAAAGTAGCGGTTTTTTCTGTGACATTCGGTGCTACAGCATTCCTTTCAATATCAATGCGTCCTGGCCTCGGTTGTAAATCTGTTACAGATCCTTGATTTTTCAAGTGTTCCTCCCATCTTTTTAGGGCATCGATGTCATACTTCTCTTTTGGAATAACATGTCTATTAAATGGAACAATACCACCCTTTCTGAATCCTGTTTTTATGATTCCGAAATCTACTTCAGCCCAGGTTTTCACTAGCAATGTGGCGAATTCCCTTTTTGGTAGTCGTTGTCCCGGATGACGTCTTTGCCATGTTATTACTTCCCCCTCCCATATTGCATTAAAGGATCTAAACACACTCAAATCGAGAGGTTGAAGTAAATGACTTGTATGGGCCGGCAGTTTAAGTATATAAATATTTTCTTCTCTTGCGGCTTGAATTAATAAGCAATCCACATGCGAGACATGCCTATCATATATAACAATAATTGGTGCCTGATCACGAACCAAAGGAATAAAAGTCTTTAGAAAGTAATTTCTAAATATTTCGGAGGTCATCCATCCATTGGCGCTGGCTGCATATACGGTGTCTTTGAAGAGGTCTTCATTTCTTTCTGAATTCCAGGAACTCCATAAATTATTGCCTTTAAATATTATCAATGGTGGCAATTTTCTACCACTAGCACTTGCTCCTGCCAGGACGGTTATATATTCTCTGCCCGATCCAGCAATAATTCTTGAAGAGGGTTTGCCTTTCGCGCCAACAATTTTAAGATCTTAAGGATCTCTACACAGTGAAGTCTCATCTAAATTGTAAATCCATTTAGGACGATCCTGAAGACCCAACTCCAATATAGCCATTTCCAATAAAACAAAATATTGGTCTATTATGAATGGGTCCGTAGATTTCTTTCTGCAGTACTCTAAGCTTTGTGGTTTTTTTTCATACTCAAAAAGTGCCGTTATTTAAACTTTATTAGCCAGTCTGTGCCTGGCATATTGTTCTTAAAAGGATTGGAAATATTATTTAAAGTTACAAAGTCATCTTGCCAAGAAAGTATTGGAGGTCGGCCCTGTGTCTTGCTTTTTTCGCCACGGCGGCCAGTTACTCTACAGTAGATTGTAATGTATGGGATTCTGAATTCGGTACTAGCCATCGACATGGTTAATTGACCTTGATGACGGCATTTACTGCAGCATTTAATTGCTCTTCCCCATAGGCAGCCCTATCGGACTTTCTTTTATAATTTCGTACCATGACGCCAACTCTCTGTAACGAATAAAAGCTTTAAGTGTCAGTGCCAACGAACTTTAGCATTCCCAGGAAAATGGGGCAAGTGTAAACTAACCTTTACACTTGCCCCATTACAATTTTCACACATGCCCCACATTATGTTTTTTATGGGGGAAGTGCAAACCTGTTCGTGAGTAAAAATCGCTTTTAGACTTGGTCGGTATACCGGGTGTTGCATCGTCGAGCGGGACATAGGAAATCCCATGTAATTTTAAATGGGGTCAATTATTGGCTTCCCTAATTATTTTAGAGAAAAATTCTATTTAGGTTTATTAAAGAGCACTAAAACCCACATTCAAAAGAATAACTAGATATTTTTGATGAGCCCGTTTACGGGTTATCGCCGATTTCTTTTTAACTATTTCTCCTTTTTATGGCCCCGTATTTGCGGGCACCAGTCAAGGTAAAAAATGACTGTCAAATAAAGTTGTCATTTTGAAATGTGTGCTTTATTGTTATAAAAACTCGTACATCGAAAATATTAAAGGTGTATTTATGAGTACAAATTAATCTGAATAAAACTAAAATAAAGTATCCAATTACAAGGTTAATTATGACATTTTACATGTTTCAATATTTTACTAATTAATAAGTAGGTACTATTAAATTGTTAGAACTTTAGGATTTAAGAAGATGTTCAAATATTCCTCCATTGACTGCTAGACAATAACCGAGGCGATCATAAAGTTCTCTTCTTACATTCGCTAGTTGGTAAACTGAAATTCTATTGCATTCGGCAAAAATAGCATTTTTTAACTCGTCTAGATTTGGGTATTTTTTATCTTTGTATATCCTATTTTTTAAATGGCCCCAGAGAAAGAAATCATTTGGCGATAAATCAGGAGACCTGGCTGGCCAATTTACTGTATGATTTAAGCCAATAACATTTCCATTAAAAGCACGGTTTAAATATTCCCGGACAGCCAGGGTACTATGTGCCGGGCAGCCATCCATTTGGTACCAAACTTCCTGATTTTCCCTGGCGGCATCATGTAAAGTAGGTAAAATATGATCTTCAAGTAGTTCCAAAAAATATTCTGCATTTAAATTTCGTGTAAGAAATAATGGCCCGATAATATTTTCTCCGAAAATCCCAGCCCATACATTAACTTTTTGTGGATATTGCGTCCTTGTTTCCACAAACCTGTGTTGGTTTTCTTTGCTCCAATATCGATAATTTTGAACATTGGGTTCATTGTTTAAGGTAAATGTGCATTCGTCAGTGAAACAAATGTTTTTTAAAAATTCCCTATCCATGTTTGCTCTTTCCATCATACCAAAACAAAACTCCTGTCGTCGTATTTCGTCCCTATCTCTTAGCTCTTGGTGCTTTTCATATTTGTATGAATAATATTTATGTCGTTTCAAAGCTCGTAACGCTGTGGTGTGATCTAATCCTATGTCATCCTCAAGTTTCCTTGTGCTGATCTTCCCATCATTTTCTTCCACGCACAATAAAACTTGCAAGTCCCTATCATTTCTTGCATCTCTTCTTTGTTCCTGCCTTTCTTCACATCTGCAGTTATTTATTACAGTGCCTTTTGTCTCAAATTTCTTGATAGTCCTTTCGACTGTAGATTTTGCAGGTATCGGTCTATTCGGATACAGAGCAGCAAACATGTCTGACACATTTTGATAACTATTTCCTTGATAATACTATTTAATCATCAATATTTTTTCTTCAGAAGTGTAATTCATGGCTAATATTTTCGATGTACGAGTTTTTATAACAATAAAGCACACATTTCAAAATGACAACTTTATTTGACAGTCATCTTTTACCTTGACTGGTGCCCGCAAATACGGGGCCATAAAAAGGAGAAATAGTTAAAAAGAAATCGGCGATAACCTGTAAACGGGCTCATCAAAAATATCTAAAGTTATTCTTTTGAATGTGGGTTTTAGTGCTCTTTAATAAACCTAAATAGAATTTTTCTCTAAAATAATTAGGGAAGCCAATAATTGACCCCATTTAAAATTACATGGGATTTCCTATGTCCCGCTCGACGATGCAACACCCGGTATAGGATTTTAAAGCTACAACAATTGACTAAACATAAGAAAATGCAATAAAACTAAAAGTATATTATAAGTTTTTACCTTTGACCAATTTTTTATGGAGATATCATACACTATTCAACGGACCGATTCGGAGATTATGTTACAAATGACTACTCAGAAAGAAAAAAACACCTGGTAACTTGCCGGGAGTGGATAATTCAACAGCGCTAATGTATAGTTAGTTGCCTCGGACCACACAGACAAGTAAACTTTCAATATTGCCTGGTTGGCGCTCTGAATTTCCACTTACCCCAGTTTTACACTTGCCCCAGTCTACCCTATACCATATTCAAATCCCACATTATGCATACGAAGGACACATTGATCAGTACTTAATGACAACCGTAACTCTATTTCGATTGGTCAAATGGCAATAAAACTAAAAGGCCCTGGGCGACAGGGTTGTAATTAGTTTACCGGTGATTTTCGCATTATTGCATTGTATCGTTTGGTGTTATTGTTTGTTGTCAATATTTTGATATAAATATTTGTGTCTTTGACCGTTGTATTTGAATGTATGCAGGGTGTTTCAGAAGTACTAACCTGAACATGTGTCCGGAGTTGCCCCGTTTTTGAAGTACAGGGTGGGTCAGATTTTTAAAAAAATCGTTTTTTTTATTATTTTTGTAAATATCCTTTTCCCGATTTTATTGCAATTTGGTACCGTCATTCATAATGATAAGAGGCTTAATTAGCCCTAACTAGATTAAATTTATTAAGTCCAGTGGCGTCCCGGGAAACACTTCAACAGATATTATTGACAAAAAATGTACGCCACTGACTTTTTCTAATTTTGATATTTTTTCCGGATATACCAACTAATGATACAATTTTAAAATATTTTGATACTTTGACGTTTTATCCAAATTGATTTGTTTACTTGGTATGCTGCAGCTCTTATTTAAATATGGTATAGTATAAATTCAAGTGTTAATATGACGCTTGTCGAAATGAAGGAATTTGGGCTAACATCTCCTCTTCATCTTCTTCCTCCAACAACAGCATGCAACTAATGTTATCGGCGTTCATTATAAATCATACATAAGCGCTTGCACTACGAAATACGAATATGATCTGAAGCGCGCTACTCCAGCCGCGCCAGCCAAACCACCCTGCGACGACGGCCGATTGCTACGCTCTACGCTCGATCGCGAACGCCAACCGCACCCGCTGACTGCTCCAGCGAAACCATACGTTATTTACTCCCGACTTGGTCTGATCCCGATCATTTTAATGCGGTGTGGTGTCAGGGAC
The DNA here is from genome assembly GCA_963920685.1 of Polydrusus tereticollis. Classification (NCBI taxonomy): domain Eukaryota; kingdom Metazoa; phylum Arthropoda; class Insecta; order Coleoptera; family Curculionidae; genus Polydrusus; species Polydrusus tereticollis. Next base: position 59,969,622 of record OY987335.1, read on the forward strand.
AAATACCACACAAGAATTTCAAATTCGGTACCCATACTTACGTGCCCGTGCGATAATATAAACATTTTCAATGTTAAAAAACTAGTTGAGGTACTAAAAACAAAATCGTATGGTAAAATATATTGCGTAGATGAGGCTATAAAAGCATCCGGTAACATATCACTTAGATTGCCCCCCTATCATTGCGATTTGAATCCTATACAGGGCGTTCCACGTAGAAGTTCCGCGTTTTCAACCCGGTAATTACACAGATGTCAAAAAAGCCTTTGCCATTAGTTTTCAAACAAGAAAAAATGTACTCCGATATCTCAAAAACTAAAGAAAATAAAGGGGGGTGGAACTTCTACGTATGACACTCTGTATAATAAAAATTATATATTACGGCTTACTATATACTTTTACGCATGTTAATAATTTACGTCAAAGTCAGCATACACAATAAATTTTTGTACATATACAAGCATTGTTTCAATCTTCCTACGACCACCCTGGACCGGAATGATTTATTTGCCAAAATAGAAGCATAAGCAGGGTATAAGTATAAAGGGATTAGCTCGGGGATTAGTTAGTCATGAACATTTACCTAGTGTCCTACTATATTTTGATATTTTTTTTGCAACAATAGCGAGGATTCATTACCTACCTAATTCTATTTTAAATGTTTTAATTTTGCAAATGTAAAACATAGAATATATACTGCAGGGGCAAGTGTAAAACTTGGATTTTTGAGCTGCATCACCTTATGTTTTTAACAGATGCGTGAAGAAATCAGAGAAATACTATGTTTCTTTATTAAAGTAAATGTAGGGGGAATTGTTTTTAAAATATGAAGACAATAAAAATATAATCGATTCGGCACGTTTCTTTTCAAAAGTCAATCGAGATACAAATGTGACGCTGACCGAAATCACAAACCCCAAGGAAGGTGTTTTAATTGCAGAACCAAGTCCTGAAACCAGTGAAACCGTGACCAAAGACGCCTCAGAAGATCGGAGTTGGCTGAAAGAAGTAAGTTCTGAAGATATTCTTCATGTTTTACAAATTATAACCTAATCTATCTGTTTCCAAATTTAGTGATTGCCATACGAATTTTTTTAACATTATACCTGTGACTATGGCTAAAGGGTAAAGAAGCTTTTTCAAAACTTAAAATAATAAAAAATTGTTTGAGATCAACAATGGGACAAGATAGACTTTCAGACTTAACTATATATTAATATTAGTATCGAAAAGGACATTTCGGAAGATATAGATGTATCAGATATTATAACAGAATTTGCATTAAAAAAGGCAAGAAAAGCAAAGATTATTTAAGCTTTTTGACCGATTTATTAGATATATGTATTAATAGATATGTGCATAGTATTTAATATAACGTATTACTTTGGTTATTATATCAATAAATTAATAATTATTATGTTAGGTTGTAAAATTAAAAAATAAACTGAATTTATTATATTTTCTGTTATTCGTTGTTTCATTTAAGGTAAAAATATTTCAGTGAAATTTCAATTGGGCCATACGGTATGAGGGGGGGAAGGGGGGACAAAATTATTCTCGCACACGGGCGGCAGCTACTCTAGGAACCAAGCCCGTAGATAAGGGGGGTACTGGGGAACAGTATCCCCCTCAATAAGAATAAATAACATTGTCTCAAAGATTTGCAGTAAATAGAAGTACTGTGTTTAGTGTATAAGCACCCTGTACGCCGCCCATATACTTTCGGCAGGTTCACCTGCTGGTAACGCGGCCGCTTGTACCCGGTATTGAAATATTTAACTACGCTGGCAGTATTTTTCATGATATTTTTGAAGAAGTTACGCAAATTCATCGGAATTTAGATGTTCCAGTATTATTGCCAAGGATAAACGTTAGACAGGTTTATCGCAATAATATTGAAACACATAACCCTGAGGAATATTTTAGAGTTTCCATTTTTATTCCCCTTCTGGATAACATTATCCAAGACGTTGACTTTCGTTTTAACTTTGATCTTTTTAAAATTTTAGAAATTAATAACTTTATACCTGCATGTTAATATTTGAAATAAAAGCAAAATCGAATTAACGTCTGTAATAAAGAACGCTTCTGAATACTTTAAATTCAAAATTAAAAATGATTCTCCAGAATTTTTGTCACATTTTCTTCGATCAGGAATAGATCTTTGGATAAATAAATGGGAAAACGTTAAAAAAGAAACAGATATAAAGAAACAGATATTTTGACAAACACGGCGTTGGATACCTTACACCTGTGTAATAAATAAGACATATTTCCTTATATATATATCTTGTTAAAACTAATTTCCGTTATGCCAGTGACTGCAGCAAGTGCTGAGCGTTCTTTTTCTACCCTGAAAGGGCTAAAAACTGTGGTCTACGATGGGTCAGGAAAGATTGGTGGGGTTAACTTTACTAAATATACATAAGGATATTGGTATCAATATTGGTGCTGTTATTGATAGGTTTTCTAAGCAACGCTCCAGAAAATTGGATTTTATTGTATAGAGCTATTTAAGATCTAAGATAGGTATTTTAAAGATTTTGTTATAGGTAACGGTAATATTCAATTCAAAACAGAAGACTGGAGAATTGTAAACAGCAAAAGCGAGAAACAGGGCCTAAACCTTGTACTCGCTATACCTGAGAACAGCCTGAAGGATCTGGCCAAGAGGGATTTTAAAGCCTTTGTCGGTCTTAAAGAGATTACCTTCAGGACCTCCAAAACCCCTAAAAAGGAAGATGGCGCTGCGGGTCATACAAATAAACCTACAGCATAACAGGGCAGCTACAGCCGCCCTGTGTAGACTTTTATGCCTTGGTAACTTCGATGTGGCCCTCATCCAAGAGCCCTGGCTACTCAGGGGAAGGGTAGGGGGCCTCACAGAAGCTAAAGGTAAGTTAATTTACAACACACTTTCCGACAATGTCAGATCTTGCATCTTTGTCAGAAATGAACTACAAGCTTTTAAACTGACCGATTTCTGTTTTAGGGATCAGGCAGCAATAAAGCTGAAATACAAACTGGCGGGGACCCATTCAGAAGCTGTCCTCGCTTCGGTCTACCTGCCATTTGACTCACCCAGTCCACCTCCATCAGAAGACTTGGAGAAACTGCAAACGTACTGTAGGGAACAGAACCTACAGACCATCATTGGTATGGACGCAAATGCACACCACACTGCATGGGGCAGTAGTAACATAAACAAAAGAGGTGAGTACCTTCTAGATTATATTATAGCTAGGGACTTGGTTCTGGTAAATCGGGGTAATGAACCCACTTTTGTTACACGCGCTCGTAAAGAGGTAATTGATATAACCCTGGCGTCCCCTCGTATAATCTCACAGATAACTCGGTGGTATGTGTCTGATGATCCATCGCTTTCGGATCACAGATACATCTGTATGGATCTCTCAAATTTTGAGAGATCAATATCAACTTTCAGGAATCCCAAAACCACAAACTGGGAGAAATATAAGGAAGATCTAACGATCAGCACAAGGGATATCAAGAAAAACATTAGAAATGCCACTGATATAGAGCTAACTTCCCACCAATTACAGGAAGCAATGTTAAACTCATATCAGAACAACTGTCCTCTAAAAAGGAAAACCATCAGCAAGGACACAAGCTGGTGGAACAAAGATCTTGCAAACATGAGGAAAAAAACACGCCAACTATTTAACCTGGCGAAGATCACCGGAAAATGGGAAGAATATCACTCCGCGCAAACGGAGTATAGCAACCATATACGGAAAGCCAAACGAAACTCGTGGAGAAAGTTTTGCCAGGAGGTTGAAAACACCCCCGAAGCAGCCAGACTACACAGAATCTTGGCAACGGATCCCATAAACCCAATCGGGACTCTCCTTAAACCGGATGGGAAACACACAGAAACTGAAAGGGAGACTTTGGAAATTTTGCTCCAAACACATCTTCCAGATTCAAGTGTGATAGAGTTAAATGAACAACTTCCTGATATCTTAAACCCAAATCTAAGGGCCACTGATAGGGATTGGAAAATTGCAAAGGAAGTCGTAACCCATGAACGACTTGATTGGGCAATTGACACATTTGAAGCGTACAAAGCACCCGGACCTGATGAATTGATCCCAGCACTAATACAGCAGGGCAAACAAATCATCATTCCTATAATTTGTAGGATAATAAGGGCTAGCTTTGCAACTGGCTACATTCCACATACGTGGAAACAAGCCAGAATGGTCTTCATTCCAAAACCTGGAAGAGATTATTCTCAACCCAAGGCATTTAGACCGATCACACTGTCGTCTTTTTTAATGAAGACGGCAGAAAGACTTATTGAGAAGCATGTAAGGGAAACCTCTCTAAGTGAGAGGAAACTACACGCAAACCAACATGCTTATCAATCTGGAAAATCGTGTGAGTCGGCACTTCATCAATTAGTATCGAAGATAGAACCGGCACTCGCAAACAAGGAAATTGCCCTAGCGGTATTCCTTGATATTGAAGGAGCCTTTGATCATACCTCCTTCGGTTCAATGACAACAGCACTAGCTGAACGTGGCGTGGGCGAGACCATCTGTAGGTGGGTAGAAAACATGCTGCACAGTAGACAGGTCAGCGCAACACTGTTTGGTGAAAAAGTGGAGGTATTGGCAGCAAAAGGCTGCCCGCAGGGAGGTGTTCTGTCCCCACTACTGTGGGACCTGGTAGTCGATAACCTTCTTTCTGAACTTAATAACAGAGGGCTCTATACCCAGGGGTATGCTGATGACTTAGTTGTACTCATTCGGGGAAAACACGCCCACGTTGTATCAGAACTTATGCAACAAGCTCTGAACATCATCGAAGATTGGTGCAACAGGGAAAACCTCAAGGTAAACCCAAGCAAGACAACGATGATCCCATTTACAAAACGAAGAAAATTGGAAGATCTAAAACTACCAAAACTCTTCGGAAAGGAACTGCAAATATCCTAGGAGGTAAAATATCTAGGAATAACCCTAGATGCAAAACTAACCTGGAACTCCCATATGCAGAATATCATTAATAAAAGTAAAATGGCACTCATGGCCACCAAAAGAGCTGTAGGGAAAAATTGGGGACTCAATCCACGCATGGTACACTGGTTGTACACGACAGTGGTTAGACCAATGATCACATACGGATCAGTGGTTTGGTGGACCAAAACCGACCAAAGAAAAGCAGAACTGGAGTTGACAAAAATCCAGAGACTTGCATGCCTTTGTATTACAAGTGCTATGAGAAGCACTCCAACAGCGGCTATGGAAACCCTACTAAATCTTCCACCCCTTGGCATACTTATCAAGGCGGAAGCTAGAATGGGGGCGTATAGACTGACCTGTAATAGCACCTGGCAATCCAGTCCTGTAATCGGACATACCAGGATTACAAACATAATCGCGAACTCATTATTGGAGATGAGCAGTGATTCAATGACCCCAACCACTAACTTCCACAAACCACACAAAACCCAGATACACTGGAGCATTAGGTCAAAGGAAGAAGCAGAACAGTCGGGTGGACTAGTATGGTACACCGACGGATCCAAGATGAAAGGAGGTGCGGGCGCGGGAATTCATGGGGCTGTTCCTAAGCATAACACTAGCGTGCCACTGGGGATACATGCCACAGTCTTCCAAGCAGAAGTACATGCTATTGAGGTATGCCTGCGTGAGAACCTGAGAAGGGGCTACAGAGGTAGAAACATCTCAATTTTCACGGATAGTCAGGCAGCAATAAAAGCTCTAGCATGTAATCAGATCAATTCAAAGTTGGTCTGGAACTGTCTTCAATGTCTTCAAGACCTGGCTAGCAGCAATGTCGTAACACTTGCTTGGGTGCCGGGGCACAAAGGCATAGAGGGCAATGAAAAAGCAGACGCTTTGGCCAGGCAGGGATCAATTACTGCCTTCATGGGGCCGGAACCGGTTTTTGGGGTTCCAAAAGCCTCGGCAAGAGGATGCGTGACTGGGTGGGTGAAGCGACAACATCGGTCATATTGGAACCACATTTCGGGGCTAAGACACAGCAAATCAATGCTGGATAACCCCTCAGAGGCAATGACCTCTGAAATCCTAAAACTAAATCGAAACAAGCTTAGAATCGTGACAGGCCTCTTAACCGGTCATAGTACTCTAAGGAAACACATGCACACCATGGGCATATATAACGACGAACCCATATGCAGGCTTTGCAATGAGGAGGAGGAAACAGCCTACCACATTATCAAAGAGTGCTACGCACTGACACGCTGGAGAACAACCCACCTGGAGAGTCAAATCCCCCAGGGGGTATCCCCTGAAAAAACTCTGATAAGGGGGCTGCTCAGCCTAATAAGGGTGACTAACCTCTTTTAATGAGAAATCGAGCAACAAGCGTCACAATAAGTCTTTTTAGGCTGCGGTGTAGAGGTAGTAATAACCTTGGCTTGCTGCCTGTATTAATCATCATCATCATCAACAGTAATATACAAATGTGCTACTATTAACTTTATGGGTTATTTTTTTATAGATTTCTAGTTTGCCCATCAGACTGTTTGTTTACTGCTGTGATACATTTTGTTAATGTTTTGTAGACAATTTATCATATGTTTATATTATTTTTAGATTTTGTATTATTGATGTTAATATTTAAACCTATCGCCTATACGGTATAATAGGTATGATAGTAAGTATATAAATAATAAAATACAAAATCTGAATGATATATGTTATACCTACGCTTATTTTTCTTTGTTTGATCGTACTTTTTTGTTGTGTTTTGCTGGACAGGATGAAATAAAAAATGTTTGCCTGTACCGCTTTTTTTTTGCAATTTTCGCTTTTCTTTGTTTGATGCGTTCACTTTATATTTTCCTCGTCGCCACTGCTATGTTTTAAGCTGCCCGAATAAATCACTTAATTACATTGTTAAAATTTATTATCACTTCGATTTATTTTATGGGCACGGCTATTGTCGGTACAATAGATGCAGCGCTATCTTCGAGCCGTTTCAAGCAAACCATGTACAGTACGTATTCTGTGGCAATAAAAAATAAAAATGTCAAATCAATAAAAGTGTTCTAAAAATATTAGCATACAGCATAATATTAAATATATATATTTAATTCGCACACACAAGGACAACTCAGTGTTAAGTATATTAAAAAAATTTTTCAATATATATATATCTATTAAACATGTTTCCATAAAGCACAATATTTATAAATATATATGTATCAAAGATGTACTAAAATATTCAATAAATATTTTTAAAATATATATTTTTTATATTGCAATTTTTCAAAACTACAATATTTAATAAATATGTTCGGAGTATGATGACAATATTACATAGATGTCGCCTTATTATTTTGTCAATATTGGGTGCTACTAGCACAAGAGTTATTCTTGTGATAGTAGGCGGTACCTATCTAACTTATCCTACCGCAAGAACGCAAGAAGTATCTGGTTGTAAGTGACTGACACAAAACAGATGTGACTGACTTCTGTAAGTTGTCTTCCCTACCTCCAGGCTTCAGGTCACACGCATTTGTACCAAAGAGTAACCCAACTTGGTACTCTTTGTCTGCACTATTGGCTGTATTGCCAATACACAACAGCAACAAAGGCTTAGTGAACTGCCAATAGTCTCAAGTAGAAAAAGAAAAAGCTATATCATTGGACCTAAATTCATACGTTTGCTAAAAATAAAGCTAACAAAAATTATTTTTAATTTGGAGTTACATTTACATTGTCTTTTTTAATTAGCTTATAATTATGGGTATATTTTTATACAGGTCTTGTTATTTAATTACCTTCGTTCTGCTGGTTTGGTTTTTGAGTTTTAAAATGCCTGGGTAGGTAGGTACATATATTTTTTTTTTTGAAATGCTTTATTTATACACAATAGGAATTTACAATGTTAACTTAAATTACATTCTCTAATCAGTGCCGGAACGCACTGGTCTCGAGAATACTTGCTTTTTTTAAAGCAACAGCTCAAATTACATCCATAAAACCAATATACACATCAAATAATACATTAACATCAACAATCCAAACAAAAAGTCAATTGGAACCACTAGTGACTGAAGTATAATTTAAGTTCCGCAATAAACCTAACTTCTCCAGTAATGCCCTTAAGATTACCCGGTAACTTATTAAATAAAGAGGCCGCCCGAGAGATTGGGTTTCCTAGGCCTTTATTTGAATTTACATTATGCAAATAAATATTAACACATGCAGGACCTAGTATTATGAACATGAACACTATTATTAAATACAATATTTACATTTGATTTTTGTCTTTTATTCAAAATTCTGTGAATAAGTTTTCCCTGTTTAAACTGCATTCGCCGTCGCAGGTCAAAAGTACCCAACTCGTCGTAGAGCAGCTCTGTATGAGTTAATCGGTCATAATTAAATAACATTTTTAAGATTTTATTTTGTAAAACTTGAATACTATTAAAAGCTGTAACACCACATGTACCCTACACAGGAATTAGGTACCTGAAATGCGAAAGAGAGAATGCATTATAAGCCATCATCTTAGTTGTTTTAGATATATAATCTCTTATTCTAAATATTGCACCAATCATACGTGATTTCCTATCTCTTAAATATACTATATGGTCTTTCCAGTCAAGATTATGATCTATAATTAATCCCAGGTACTTAATTTTTTTGACGCGCTCAATTTGTTTATTATTTATTATAATGACAGGGTCATTAATTATTTTATTTTTTTGTTTTAACAACATACTTAGTTTTGTCTATATTAATTCTTAATTTATTACGCAACAGCCAACCCCTATACAGCTTAAGATCGATATTAACTTTATACTCTAAATCTTGTATATTACCTGCGCTATATAATAATACAGTGTCATCTGCAAAGGTATAGTATTGTGCTTTTAGTCCAGCACTTTTCAAGCTCAACATATATAGTGAGTAGAGGAGTGGTCCAAGGACAGAACCCTGCGGCACACCACACTCACTAATTTCAATATCACTTAAGCAATTCCCAAAACTTACATAGGTACTGTTTTCTATCAGTTAAAAACGTTCTCAATAAATCAATTATTGGTTCTCGAAATCCCATAAGCTTTAATTTTTCTAGCAATATGTTATGACTTACCACATCGAATGCCTTTTTTAAGTCGATAAACACTGCAATTACTATATTATGATTATCTAGCTCTATGGAGATATTATTAATTAAATCTACAGTTGCGCTCAGTGTTGAACTGTTTTTAATGAAGCCATATTGATAGGGGTCAGAACTAATATATTTTTTAACAAACGATAGCATTCTTAACTTAATTATTTTTTCAATTATTTTGGAGAGTACACTAGTTACACTTATTGGTCTATAAATATTTTTATCGTGCATACTGCCAGATTTATATATAGGAGTTATTTTTGTAATTTTGAGTTCATTAGGAAAGCTACCAGTGACCAGAATTTCATTAATTAATCTTATCAGAATTGGCATCAAGGTACTACTTAAATTTCGGATATCCCTAACCGTAATCTGATCATGCCCGGGGGCAGAATTCAACTTCAGGTCAGCGATAACCTTCCCAAGTTCATCGTCATCAGTTACTGCTAAATATATGCTATTTTCACAATTTATTTCTTGTAATTTATTTATATTACTTTGTAAATCTGGACTTATGCTTTGGATCTCTTCATGTTATTAACAATTGTTTTACCTTCTTGAGAAAAATGTCTGTTCAGTACATTAGCAATATCTATAGAATCAGTAAATTCTATGTTATCAGAAACAACTCGCTTAATTATAGTCTTTGATGTTTTATTACTTAGAAAATCATTAATGAAACGCCACTGTTTTTTAACGTCACTTCCCGTTTTCTCCCACTTGTTTGTGAAATGCCTTTTTTTTAATATTTTTATTTTATTATTTATTTCATTTTTAAAAGATTTAAATTTAATTTCACTAATTAAATCTTTTTTTTACATATTTTTTTATACAGTTTGTCACGTTCTCCCATAAGATTAAGTAACTCACCAGTAATCCATGTGTTAGATTCCTTGACTTTACCCATACAGCCACGGTACGTACTAGGTACGTACATGGTACGTAATGCTGCGGACGTACGTCACGTCCCTGGTACGTACAGGTATGTACTATGTACATACTGGGGACGTACATTTTCCAACGCTATGTACGTCCCTGGTACGTCCCTGGGATGTGGAAAAGTACGTACTATGTATGTAATATGTACGTACATGTCAGGTACGTACATTGTAATGATCGAAGGTACGTACGAAGGTACGTACGAAGGTACGTATGATGTACGTACAATGAACACTTGAAAAATACAAAACGAACAGGTACATATACACAATTATGCTAAATTGCACTATGTATTAACAGAAAAACGAACAGTCATAATAATAACATTGTAACAAAAAAACGTACTCTACTAAAAGTACAAGTAATAAAACTAAGTTCTAAAAAATATTATTATTATTATTATTATTATCACTTTAGCAACAGTAAGCGGCGTGGCCGATGGGTCTGTTGCTGTATATCATTGCATATTCTGAAGATAGACTAGAAGTATCTACCTACTTAATTAAGTATACCCTGTGGTAAATAAATTCCTTAGCATTCATGTAAATCTAATGCTAATCTAGAATTTTAGGCAGGAACATCTACCTAAAAACAGAAGAAAAAACCTGTTTTCAATAATATGAAACATTCTGTAGAACCGTCAGAACACAAAAATTGACGCTAGCAGCCATGTATAGCCGTCCATATACAATATTATACACATAACTTAAAAAAACTACGGCTCTGACAAACTTTGACATTATGAAAAATTTTGTTGGAAATGTAATTATTGTCAATACAAATTTGAAAACCGCGTTTCGCTAACTGTTGTGGTTCTGGAGTTATGATTTTTTTTATAATTCAACCTCCGTTCTTTCCCCTTACAAACCCCCACCAAAAACTAATGGCCTTACGGGTCCCACATAATTTTTGTGTGAAGTTTGGTTAAAATCGGTTTAGCGGTTTTTGAGTTACCGTGTTACAGACGGACAGACAAACAGACACCATCACAAAATTTGGTAGTTAGGTTTTTTTTCCAAATAACTCATTTTGAGACTAGATATATAAACTTTTTTTAACGATGCCTATAAGCCTTCCATACCTGTTGATATGGACGGCTAAAAGCACACCACACCTAACCCATTACTTACATGTTCTGGTGCTTCTCCGTGCGACCTTCTATTACGTTCAGCTGCTCTTCTGAACCAAGCCTTGATTAATTCTTCACTCTCTTTTCGGTCTTTTGCTTTTTTGGTGTTTTCTGCCGATTCTAAAATTAAATTTGGGCTAAATTAAATAATACCTTAAGTCTCCAGGAGTTTCAAACAGTTTTTTTATACTGAGACTTCAACATCCAACAAGGATCAATGCCCAGTCTACAATAGCAATGTTAAGTTAAAGTCGACATTCACAAAAACCATGGCGACTCACTTAAGTCTCCAGGACAATAGAAGTTAATGAATTTTGCAAAAAATGTTGGCGGCCATTTACACAGATTATGTGTTTACTTTATGCACCGACTACTAACAGAATATTTGAAAATTAATTTACTTAATTAAAAAAAAACTTGTAAGAAATTAAATCTACTTGACAGTGGTGGTATGCAAATACAGAGTTTTTTGAAAGAAATCTTTTAAAAACAGGAGTATTATAAACTCGAACCACTGTTCTTACTCTTAAAACTTACCAACAATTAGGCTTACGATCTGGCCATAATTTTCTTTAAAGCCTGCTTTTTTTCGCCGTCCTAGCCAGCTGTACTGAACTGATGCCTGGCAAATGGTACTTTGATCATTAGGATGACTTTGAAATAAAGATAACTCATTTGAAGCAGGTGGCATATTACTGCTGTTAGGGTTAGGGTACGGAGCCTCTTGAAAAGCCCTTTCAAACCTCTTCATTTGAGCATTTGCCCTTTTGTAATATTTACTAGAAGCATTGCTGCGCCACATTATATATAGTTGGTAGGTAATAATTCAACTTTTACCTTTGAAAACACCTCGGAACAGCACGAAAAACACACGAAAAAACACTGGCACAGAACAAATTTTTTTTTTTTTTTTTTTTTGGACAACCGAGGAGAATCTGTTTACAGATACCATAGCATCCTCATGCCATGGTGATGTCGGGTTGGAGAGCCACTGAAGGTGACGTCCCCGACCGACTAAACTCCCCGCGTGTACTGTTCCTTCGGTTTCCGTGCCGTTAAGCATATAAACCTTTGATCAGTCTTCGTGTATTTCCGCTCCACACATTAAGTGTGCTTTGCTTCGTACTACCTTACTAGGAATAAGGTTTACATCACCTTAAGATATTTTATTCCCTAATTGATCACCCAATTGATCACTCAATTGACCGATCAATCATACAATACTATACCTAATTAATTTAGAGGGTTAGTTATTTTTGGTGAGACTTGCAGTGTCAGTGTTATGTATGTGTTATATGTGTTTTGGGGGTGTGTCCCAGTGCGGTGTATAGTACAAGTACTAAGTGCTAATGGATGAGATATCTTTGTTATCTTAAACCGGTCCATGGGGACATGGAGCTTAAGACTTATCCCACTGTTTCAGGGTGAGAACAAAGTAGCGCTGATCCGAAGCGAAGCAAGTCTCGTTTTTTGTTTTTTGTTAGTAGAGATACATGTCACCTAATTGCGCAATAGTTGGTATTTAGGGCGCTTATGCGCCCTTCTACGTCCTAAAATAACAGCTGGATCGTAATCTACGAGCATTCTAAGTTCTTCGTTCGGATGGTTAGCTGTCCGAGCGAAGAACCTAGTCGCTTTTCTGTGGAGGAAATCAGACAATTTTTCCCACTGAAGATCTCTATGCAAATCTACATTTCTCTCGAACCAGTGAGCAGCCGCTGCCTTCCGTACATAAGCATTTTCAGTCTGTTCAAGTGATTTTATATATGACTGGGCTGCATGCCCCCAGGCCGCAGACCCATAAGTGAGCTGCGGTCTGGCAATAGCTTTAATCATGATCAGCTTAGTGCGGAGGCTCATGGTGCTACGTGGCCCGATGAGAGGATATAGTCTGCTCATGCCTGCTTTGGTCTTAATAATTGCTTTTTTGATGTGTGACTTAAAGGTTAAGCCTTTGTCCAAAGTTATACCTAGGTACTTAGCTTCCCTAGCCCACTCTATTTCATCATCATCTATTACCAGATTATCCAAAGGTGGTAATCTGCGCTTCTGAAAAAGAATGGCTTGTGTCTTCTGGCTATTTATTCCAACTTTCCAGTCAATACACCATCGCATTAGCCTATCTAACTCTGTTTGCAGAAAGCCATGCAGATGTGCCGCGCTATGATGACTCATGGCTAGTGCCATGTCGTCAGCATAGAGCGCCAACATCACACGACCCGCTCTAGGTATATCGCTGGAATAAATGGAATACAGCTGAGGACCCAAGACAGATCCCTGAGGGACTCCGGCTAACAAGGCTCTAGGTTCCGATTTGACATCACCGACCTTTACACAAAATGTCCTGTTGCTCAGATAACTTGCAATTATCTTGCAAGTTTTCTCTGAAATTCCCAGGAAGAGCATTTTATGCAAAAGCCCATCATGCCATACTCTGTCGAACGCCCTAGTGACGTCCAGCAGGACGGTTCCTGTCACCCTGTTCTCCTGAAAACCTTTAGTGACATATTCAATCAATCGCAATAGCTGATCTTCACCAGAGTGGGCTCTTCTAAAACCAAACTGTTCAGCAGGAATTATATTCAACTGCTCTGTTTCCTGCAGCAGCCTGCTTTTCAGCACTCTTTCGGCAATTTTGCCTAGGGCTGGAAGCAGGCTGATGGGTCGGTAATTCTGAGGGAATGTACCGCTTTTGCCAGTTTTTTTGAACACTATAACTTCTGCGTGTTTCCACGCAGCAGGAAAATGTTCAACCCTCATCACCCCATTACAGATGTTTGTTAACATCGCTACAGCTTTAGTACCTAAGTTTTTAAGCATCTGATTATTAATACCATCCGCACCTGGTGCTTTGCGCTTTTTCAATCGTTTCAGGATATCCCTAACCTCTCCGGGTGTGGTGGGGTTAGGAATCTCCTGCAACGTTGGACGATTTCTTAGATCTTCAGCAGAGTTTTCTACCCCGTCTATGTGATCGTCGTCTTCTGCAGGATGCACATTTAAATTACTTTCATTGGCAATTGTTTCAGCCAAGGCTTCTGCCTTTTCCAAATCAGAATAAGCTAGGCCATTAACCCCGTGAAGCGGTGGTATAATAGTTTTCTCTTGCCTGAGCTTCTTTTGCATTTTCCATGCAGAATGGTCACCATTAATGTTTAGATTGGAAAGCCTTTGATCCCACCTTTGGGTCCTGAGTTCCTGGAGAGCACTTCTTAAGACCTGACTATGTCTATTTAAATTTTGTTTGTTTTGTTCTGTAGGCGCAATCCTATAGAACCTCCTCAGTCTTCTATTAGCTCTGATGAGCTCTTTGACTCTCCAAGGTGTTTCCCCATGAGGGTGCCTTGGCGCGGGCAAAATACTAACTCTAGTGCTCTCCTGGAATGACTCCAATATGTAGCCTTCTAAATTGGCCACCTCGGTTTCCAAATCGGCCACAGAGCGGATAGGTGGAATTCTCAAGATTTTATTCTCCACGCGCGTGGAGAATCCAGGCCAATTGGTGGATTTCTTAGAAATCACATCTCTTGGCCTGGCTCTAGAATCCAGTATCAACTCTATGGGGTTATGGTCCGAGGTGCCCAATTCGAGTGTCTCCAGCTGGAAATCGTGTACTACGTGTTGCAGTATCACGATATCCAGGACCTCAGGAAGGCCACGTATTGTTGGAATGTACGTAGGTACATCCGGACCCAAGATAATGGCATCATGAGGTTCAGTAAATTGAGTAAGTCTCCTACCATTTATATTTTCTTTACGACTATTCCATAGACGAGATTTACAATTTAGATCACCTATCAAAATTTTTGGATTTCCTCCTGCAAGTAAATCATTTATGTCTTCGACTATGAGGGTCTCCTGCGGAGATAGATAGACTGAACTGATTTTAACTGGACCTCTATTGGTCGTGACTTGTATTGACACTGACTCAATTTCTACATCATCTCTTCCTATGAAATGATGGCTGAGTCCCCTTTTGACTAATAAAGCAACACCCCCCCCCGTTATTGTTAGGTCTATCGTATCTATACACCTCATAGCCCATAAATGAAATTCTTTCTTCACCATCAATCCTGGTTTCCTGCAAAGCCAGGATATCAGGTTTCCTATCCAGCAATAATTCGTCTATTTCAGAACGTCGAGCGCGAATGCCATTTACATTCCAAGAAATCAGTGACAGCCCTATATTTAAATTTTGAATATTATTATTTACAATGTGATTATTTACCGCCATTTAATGACCTTTGGAGCAAAAGAAATTTTTGATCGAAACTTTTTTGCATCAGCTCCATCTGCTGTTGATGCATTTTCATGAACTGAGTCATGAAATTTTGACTGTCACTGTTTTCCTGTGCAGGGTTGGATTTCGAGGAAGACGAAGCAGCAGTTGCGTTTGAATATGAGAGCCCCTCTTGGACATTGCGGCCTTTAAGGGGCCCTTTGTTTATGTTTTTGGTTTTTGTGACGTTTTTGGGTGCTTCTGAGCACCCTTTGTAATTCGCTGGGTGGTCCCCCTTGCAGAGGGCACACACAGCGTTTCGGGCTGCGCCCGCCGCAGGCACACTAAGTGTGCAGTTTTTAGCCTGGTGAGGCCCAGCACACCTAACACAGCGCTCCGGCATGTTGCACCGAGATTGGCCATGGCCATATCTCTGGCAACGGAAGCATTGCCCAGGCATGCTAGGTCTACGTGCAGCCTCAACCTGCACCCTTAGTTTGTCTACGTATTGCAACTTAAAGATATTATTATTATTGGTTTTCACCAATATGTGAGATAATGGCTGCTTAGTCTTTCTCGAAATCATCCTAATGATCTCGGAATCTATGATTCCCTGTATTTCAAGCTCTTCTCTTAATAAATTTAAATCGAAATCATCGGAAAGCCCTTTAACAACGACATGGGCTTTCTTGTCCTCGGGGAGCATACGGGAAAAATAGTTCCGTTTCTCATCGGTGAGCAGCCGAGTAAGCTGCCTATAGTCTCCGCTGTCTTTTGTGAAAATTTTAATCCCGTCTCTGGTTTTTTGTGCATAGTTGATTTTTATGCCTTTCTCGACTGCTTTTTTATTGATCTCGGTCCAACCTTGTGAACCGTGCAAGATCAGCGGTGGGATTATAGTCTGCTTATCGGCAGGCGTCGCGACGCCTGACGTTTGTTTGTCAGACGTCGAGGCGCCTGATTGCTCAAAATCGACAATTTCCATAATATCGTCAGAACTGTCGACTTTTTGGCGTTTATGGCCTTTGGTTATTTTCAATGCGGACTCGGTCTGCGTTTCCTTGCGCGGAGGAGGTAGCAGGGGGAAGGCTTCTATAAGCACCCTTTCGGGATTTTTACTGTTAGAATTTTTAACTTCTTTTACTTCTTTGATGACTTTTGCTTTTTTAGCAAGGCTGCTTGTTGGAGCCTCAGCTTTAGCTGTAGCCTCAGCACGCTGCCTGTCAACTAATTTATCAACCTTTGAAATTAAAGAGTTTATAGAAGCCTGCAGCTTCTTGTTTTCCTCCTTTAGTTCTTTTTCTCTGGACTCGAAAGTGACCTGAAGGGCCTTAAGAGTGTCCTCGAACTCTTTTTTCTGAGCTTTCTCGCGCTCTCTGCTCTCTGCGAGAGCTTCTCTGAGAGCCGCGTACTTATCTTCGCGTTGGACTGCGTCCTCAGTCTGAATTAGATTTACTAATTCAGCCTGTCTCTCTTTTCTCATATCTTTGCGTGACATCTTGGTGACCTTGCTATCCGAGTCCGATTTGTAAAAACCGTCTTCGCGCTCACGTTCTTTAGTTGTTTTGCCCATAATTAATAGGCAGTTCTCTTGTGAACTGCGCAATTAATTATGTGCACTGAGAATTTACGTTGCGAAACAATCAGGGTAAATATATATGCAAAACACTCAAAATATAAAAAATAAAAAATAGCAAAATATACAAAATCTTAACCTAGATCTTACTCTCTAGAAGTCACTCACTAACACTTTACTTCACTGTGTTTTTCCAAAGTACTAGTCACTGCACTGTCACTTCCACTCACTTGCACACGACCGACTTTGTGCATTTAGCACAATAACGCCCGGAGCAGTCCTGAAACTGCCGATTTTTCGCTATGTATAGCCTTGAGAAAGACTATACACAGCACGAATTTCTTTTAAAACTCAGGAACTCTGGAGCACGATGTTGTTCTCTCGAACAACGCACGAACTATGAGAACAAATAGGTTCAACCAAAGAAAATATATAGGTTTGTTTGGTTCAGTGTTGCCAGGTGAAAATTTGTAATTTCGGTAGACAGGCTCGTAATGATTCTGAAGTATTTTGTGTGGCCTATTGCTACAAATTTATATGGTAGTAAAAGAGTTTTCGCAAAGATACTCACTACCTTAATAAAGACAGAAAAACACGTGTTTTTTTTACATTCTATTTGGCAGTTATCCCAGAACCCAGAAATTGCTAAAAATCTATTCTTTTTAGTTTTCGGTAGATTTCAATATTAAATCGGTAGATCGGTAGCCGAGTAGCGAAATCGGTAGATCTACCGAAAAATCGGTAGACCTGGCAACCCTGGTTTGGTTGAACACTACTAACTGGCGTCTAGCGCCACGGATTCCACTTTGGCTCTCACATTGTACGCATGCGTTAAATTTTCGCGGGAAGTTTAAACAGCGAAATGTTAATTTATATAACTTGGATCTTGGATAGTTTTAAGAGAGTAGTGATTAGGTTAATAAAAATCAAACCTACATAATGAAAAAGGCGCAAACCCGCGCGATTCACCTTTTGCGTGCAACGCACCTGAAAATAGATATAAAATACTACTACTAAAATAAAATCGGAAGTTATGCCGTATTTTGTTTAATCTGTCAAAGTAGACCAATCAAAACGCAGTGTTTCAAAAGAGTGACGCAAGATTTCAAACGCGGTTCGTCACGAACATTGAATAACTTTATTGTTCAGTGTGTTGTGTCATTCACTGTCACCGATAAAACAGGGTAGTGGTATACGTAGTACGTATGCTTATGTACGTACAGTGTACCTTCGTAATTGGACGTTTGGGAGGGCAGCCCTAAAATGTACGTAAAATGTACGTACAAAGTGTATGGTACTATGTACGTACACTTTTGTACGTACATGGTACGTCCGTAATTGGTCCCGGGACGTACCGACGTAAAATGGACATAAAATGTACGTCCCTGGGACGAAGTGTGCTGTATGGGTAATTACCCTAATATTCTCACGCCGGGCTTTACACTGTTGTATAATTGATATTAACTGCTGGAAGGAAACTATGATATTATCAACAACTTGACGTGAAAAAATGACTTTAAGCATATCGTGATTTATAGTTTTCACTTCATGAAAAGTTTTTGGTTTATAAATTTTTACCTTTTCAATAAGAGTCATCTATATTCTTTTGTGATCTGATAGGGGATTTTCATCTATGTTAATAGCACAGTTCTGAATGGTATTCATATTATTATTTGTGATGAGTACATGGTCTATGATGCTGTGGCAGTTTGGTGTAACTCTATAGTTGCATTTTCCATATTTATTTTGTTGATAATATTGTAATTATTTTGTTTAATAATGTTTTTGTAATTGTTTATTAGAAAGTTGTCATCCCCCAGGAGGTTAATGTTGAAGTCACCTATTATTGTATGACTTTTGGAGAATTTCGTCATAATGTTTTGTAGGTGTTGTAAAAACTGATTGTTATCGTAGGACGGAGGTTTATAAAACAACACTGATTTTCAGATTATTTTCTCCAATTTGCGCACAAATCCAATTGTAATGTTCTTCAGGCGATGACTTAGCCAATTCGATATATTTAATACCTTTCTTTAAAAAGATGGAAACACCACCACCTCTCTTATCTCGACAAGAATGCAACGAATCATATCCATTTAATTGATAGAAGCTAGTCTCTGATTCACATAGCCACGTTTCCGATAAAAATAGTACTTATATCACAGTGATTCCTCATAACACAGCCCTGTATATTAAGTATCTAATTTATTTCTTAAACTCTAAATATTCATATACACTATACTAAGCCAATTTAAACAACTTACATCTAGTTTTTTAAGTCTTGTTCTTCTTCAATGAGGAAAATTTTACTACCTTCACTTTTTCTTAGCAGAATCTTACCCTGCGCAACCCACAAATATTTATAACCATTCTCCTTTCTGAAATTCAGCGCAGCTTTGTATACTTGGAGGTTTTTTTTGGTTAAGTCGTGATTTATAAATACTTTGCTGCTACCTTCAAGTCCTAGGCTTTCTGCGTTCAGATTAATTTTTGTAGGTGATTTCATTAAGTTCTTCTTTATCTCACCATTGCGAAATATTACCTTGATTGGGTTATTTTTAGGGTTATCACCCTGATGGTCATTTCTGCCCACACGTATTGCAGAAAACTCTTCCTCTTTCACGGGTACCTGAAGCTGATTACCTATATTTTTGACTATTTCGCGGACGTTTTCATTTTTTTTGTATGGTATACCATATATTATTATAATAACATTATTATTTATTTCCTTCTGTTCCATAGTGTTCAGCTGATTTTGTATACGTTTTAAATCATCTTTAAGTTCTTCATTGATTTTTATTTGTAGGTTATATTTTTCAAAAAGAGCTATATATATGGTAGGATCTACAATATACAGTCAAATTTTTAAAGTTTATACCTACTGCTGTTATTTGTACTAAAATTGCTCATTCCGTTAATTTTTCTTGCCTACCAACTACTAAAAAAATTGCTGCGGATGGGTTCTATCTGCCCCAGGGCGCCGGCGCGGATGCCTTACGCCACTGCATTTTGTCCATTTATGACAAAAAAGAAAATAACGGGTGAGACTTATGACTTATTATTGGTTTGGGTTATTGTTTGGATCGAATAAATTAATAGAAATTAAGTGAGTAGGTATGTGTGGTAGGTGGGATAGTGTGCGGTTCCTTTGGTTTAAAGGAAGGAATATGTGTGTACCTTTACCACAAAAAAAGAGCTTTTTAATAAATCCTAAAACCTAAATATTTCCAAAGAAGCTTTAAACTCTGCGCCCTTTTTGGCACCTTAATCAAATAATAATCAACCATAAAAGTCACAACTCGGACAAAATAGTATTTATGATAATACGACTCATAAAAATGACCACACAGAGCCGTATAAGTAGGTACCTACGTACAACGTACCTATTCACTAATTCCTATGTTACCCTGGATCATATAATTAAACTGATTATAATGAATAATTTAGATGATAATATAGGGACAGCGAAACAGAACTAGATATAATATAGAATAACGTTATACATGTAAATAAAAATATAAGTATAATATTTAAAAATGTATAGGTTTCTTCATTTGATTTTTGTTTGTTTGTTTTATGGCTCTGGTTGTGCCAATTGGCCAGCATCCCTCTTTGTATACATTCGATTAAATCAATACATATATTATTAACATATCACACGTATATGATTACTTATTTTCGTTAGTCGCCAACTTTTATAGTTACTTTACTTATCTATTGCCGGAGGATTATTGGGATCGACCCTTTAGTTGTATTGCATACGGCCTTCCTATACATTTTCAAAAATATATGTTTATATTGATCAGTCTAGAAATCGGCCATTGAAAATAACGGCACCTCAAAAATAAATTTGCCTTTTCGGTGAACTAAAAGTTTGATTTTTAGCGGCTGATTCAATCGATGATCGTAGGTACTGAAACGAAGATTACGTTGTGTAGATTTACGGCTAACTATATCATAAAGCCGCTAGATGGAACTACACGTTAAAATTTTTAACAACATTTTAAGAATTCCTTGTGGAATTCTTGGGGTTTAGAATGCGCGGTGTGCAATGAATGAGTTGTTAATTGTCATTGTTAATAGAAAAAATCTGGTTATAGAAAATCCATAATATGTTTACATGAAAAGTAAATGGATAAAATATACATATCTAATAAGTATACTTTTTAAAACTCATGTATTATTATCGTTTTACAGAGTAGGTATAGGTAATAGGTATAGGTACCTACCAGAACATAATACACGGTTTTGGGTACCTAATTATAAAAAAATCAGCTTGGAATTCAAGATAATATTAGTTCGCTCTCAATGACTAGGTAGTCAGCGAAGATGTTGGACCACAATTTCTCTCATATTTGAAAACGAATTTAATTTTATGTAAGGTTTTGGTACCTAACTATTATAGTTTGCATTGAACGCATACATAATATTAAGAACAATTATTATTAAACGTACCTATTTCATTAAGCATTAATATATTGTGATCTGATTTTGCGAAATCGGAGTATATGTTATACTTTTTAAATTTCCCGGTAGTTATCGTTCGCGCAACGTTCGGTAATTGTCGCTTTGAGTTCCTCTCGTTGTCGCTTGGCTGAATTGTCGCTAGTATCGCCGTCGTTAGTATGTATTGAGTTGTCGAAGTCGGTCCTTCGAACCGTACGCCAAACCATTTTAAAAACATTTTACATACAAATAAGAACATTATTTTTCGTTAGAACGGCTGCTTGTGGAACATTTCGAGTGTGTGCTAAATAAATTAGAATATAGTGGTTGTTAAAAAATTTCCGTAGGATTTCCTCTCGGTTCTTCTTCATGTTGGTATTTACCATATCATAAAGATGCACCACGACCAGAACTGGATTTAACGCTCTCTCTCGTGGGCACCTTTAAAAAATGTGCTGTGAAAAACTATGAAGAGTGAAAATCTTATTTCCAGATTTATTCAACTTATGGGGTAATGTACCTTAATACCCGCTAAGGTAAATAGCTATTTATTATTAAGGAATAATATGTTTTACTTTTATTTATTCTTCCAAGGGTTGGTTCGATTAAAAGTTTTTAAACAAAAGATAAAGATTATTTTTGTTTAATATGAATTATTAATACTTGCTCTCGTATACCTAATACCTACCTGCATTCCATAGCATAGCGGTGATTTCATCAGAGTGGCTCAAGACATGTTATCTGTACGCTTCCGATAATCAAGACTTGTACAAGTTGTACCAAGTAGGTACTAACTTTTTAAAATACAATTCTTTGTAATTTCCAAAGTACTAAATTTTAAAGATGGATGAATAGAATACTCAAACTCAAAACAGCTTTATTATATAAAGAATACATTTTTACTAGGTACTTTTGGAATATCTAAGTAAGTAGGTGCCTACCGAGGTGCCTACGCTATATAGGCACCTTTGTAAACCAACATACTTTCTGATGGATAAAAACGGTTTATTTCTAAGAATGATAAAGGCTGTAAGGATGTATGTCAGAATATTTAAAAGTTCCACTAATCAGGTCTTTTTACCTGCGATAACTGTGTCTTACTTGTATATATTACTTATTACAACATTTTAAAACGCATATATATATATATCATTTTTAATAGGTACCTACATATCTGTAAATTTGATAATATACCTATTTGGAGAAGGGTCCAAATTCTAAATAATTACTTTCCACTTAGATCTCCTTTTATTCACTTTATACCAAGGTAGCCGTGGTTGATGTTGTTTACATCTCTCGCATGTTGATACATTTTTAAAGATTATTGTTCTAATTATAATGCCTACCTACAAATAATAATAAGCCAATTTATTATGCTTAATAATAGGTATTCTACAGATTGATTTAATTTATTTGATATTAGGGGTAATTCTACTTCGTCAACTATCTTTAGTATTTTTTTGGTTGATAAGACTAGGTAATACCTGAATCAGATGGTGTTTCTGGGTCGATTTCGGTCTATTTATTGGAAGGTACCTAAATGATTTGTGTCGTCTGCTGCACAATAAGACCAATGGTATATCTGAATAGTTACTTGTGCACATTATTAACCTGTCCACATAGTTTAGTTAATTGAGGTTAGGGGTGCATTATCTATGTTAGGAGATTATTTTCAGTGAGCATTTTAGTGTATATCTAATATAAATCGATGACCTTGTCGATGACAAAATAAATATTTTACTGTTATGAAATTGTTAGTAAAGCTTTTTTCAGGATATTTGGTTCTTAACTATTATCGGCAATAAAACTACCTGGTCGATCCCAAGTTCGGGCATAAATATGTACCCTGGAATTTTTAGTATTCAGACGGGGCCGGATTATAATAAATTCTAGGTAGGTAATATCCTCTGTGCCGCAGGTACTTACATAACTACAATTAAGAATAAAAATAAGGAGTAAAATAACTATCATCATCCGGACCTAATTATTGAAAAAGGTGGAACACCGATATATTCAATATTTTTTTGCATACAGGGCGAGGGGGAGGTCTCTTTATAAATGGGCGTACAAATCTTAAAAAAGTATTTAGGTACTCAAATACAAAAGTACCTATAGGTACGTTTAAATACATTTAAATAAAAATAAATAGATTTAAATAAAATTACTAAGTACCTACCTAAATACGAATAATTACATTTAAATAAAATTAAATACACATAAATATTTTGAAATAAAAGTAAATAGGTACCAATAAATACACTCACAGGCAAAATAATCGATCCACCCAAATTTTCGATGAATTTAAATTAGTGATCGACCGATACCGATACCGATATATCGGCTATATCGGCCGAGAGCCGATTATCGGTATCGGCCGATAGATGTAAATATATATCGGCTATATCGGCCGATGTATAAAAACAACCATAGCAGCTTAAAACATTTTTTTTTATATTTAAATTTAAAGTAATATTTCAAATAAGTTAATCTTAAGAAATTATGGTAGATATAACATGAAATAGGCATTTAATATGAATAATGTAGTTTAGGCAAAT
This sequence comes from Polydrusus tereticollis, assembly GCA_963920685.1. Classification (NCBI taxonomy): domain Eukaryota; kingdom Metazoa; phylum Arthropoda; class Insecta; order Coleoptera; family Curculionidae; genus Polydrusus; species Polydrusus tereticollis. The sequence goes on from OY987335.1 coordinate 59,993,633, forward strand.
TATCATGTAAAAATATTAGTTTCTCGGTTGTTTCTGGATTCAGCCGATTCCTTTTCGCCGAATTTACGGTTCCAGCTTCTGAAAACATTTGCTCACTTGCAACACTACCAACTGGTGCAGATAAATATATAAGAGCTTGATTATACAGGGTCCTGCAATAGTGCGTCAGGCTTCCATAGCTCCTATACGAATTTAGTTAGGAATTTCATTCATATGCTAACTTATACTGTATCATACGGGGTACTTCAGGAAAATATTTTTTTATATACAGGGTAGCCCAAAAAAGTGTGGACATAAAAAGTTTTGATTTTTTAAATGGGATACCCCATATTTTTTTGCATATTTAGATTTATGCTATTGTCCTTTATAAATGCCTAAAATTTTGTTTGATTTGCTTTTTTAGTTTAAGAGCAATCAATTAAAAACTAAAAAAAAACATATTTTGCAGTCGTGAAAAAAATATCAAAAAAACAATCTAAAATTAGTTTTTCAACCACGGTATGAAGTGAGTTTAATGACAAGAGGTTTAAAGATACTATGAATCGAATAGTATTTATCTATTTTATACAGGGTGTTCATAATATGGTTTCAAAAATGACACATTTCAAACCTATTTTTCTCAACTTTTCCAAATGGAACACCCTGTATATTATTTCGGTATTTTATATAAAATACACAAGCAATTTTTTTTTGTAGTTGAAGCATATAAGTTATTTCCAGCCGTTTTCGAAATAAATGCAAATTTCATAAATTATGTTGATTAAACAGAGTTTATTTTTAAAATTAAGCGTAGGCGACTAGACTAATATTTAAAAACTACAGTAATTGTTCAAAATGTCTTCCATTTTGTTCTGTGCACAAGCCAACACGCTTTTCAAAAGATCTGTTTACTTCTCTTAACATTTCAGGGGAAATGCTCGCAAACACGTATCTTATCCTTTGCTGCATATTATTAGCAGTTGTAGGTGGATCTTTGTAAACAATTTGTTTTACGTGTCCCCATAAAAAAAAGTCTAGTTTTGTAAGATCCGGCGATCTAGCTGGCCAGACCGTGGGTCCATTTCTACCGATCCATTGGTTCGGAAAGGTATCATCAAGATAATTTCTTACCTCCCGTGAAAAATGTGCCGGAGCACCATCTTGCTGAAACCACATCCTATTTCTTGTATATTGCGGAACGTTTGCCAATAAACCTGGTAAATCATTGCGTAGAAAGTTTAAATACATGGGTCCATTAAGATGACCTTCAAAGATATGAGGACCTATCATAGTTTCACCAACAATTCCACCCCACACATTTAATGACCACTGATGCTGGTGATCGATTTGTCTCATATATCGCGGATTTTCCGTGGAGTAATAATGAAAGTTATGTCTATTTACACTACCGGTGTTATGGAAGGTTGCTTCGTCGGAAAATAAAACATACTTGAAAAACATTGGATCCGCTTGTATTTTAGTGCTTGCCCAGGCACAAAATTCGGATCGATTTTGAAAATCTCTATCGCTGAGCGCTTGATGCAATTGAATATGATAGGCATGGAATCGATGCTTTTTTAAAATCCGTTGCACAGATCGTTCACTTATACCTGTTGCGTTACCGATTTTATTTTGGCTTACGTGTGGATCTTCTGTGACTGTCAACAACACCGCAAGTTCATTTTCCTCGTTAGTAGCCGTCTTTGTTCTTTCTTCTTTTGTATACACAACATTTCCTGTTTCAACAAATCTTAGTAATAATCTTTTAAAACTTTTTCTTCCGGGCGCCTTCTCTTTGGATAACGTGACGCATAAATTCTAGTTGCTAACAAGCAATTTTTTTCGCTCTCGCCAAGTACAAAAATCATATCGACCAACTCATCTTTATTAAAATTCATTTTAATTTCTTATAACTTATTCGCCCGATATTACACCTTTTTAAAATGAATTAAAGAACTTGTCAAACTAAGTATAAGAATCCATGTTTTATTTCAAAGCCTACTATGGGCTTTAGGGATAAAACTTACTAATGAACCTTTTTGCTGGTATTTCAATTGAAATGTTAAAAGGAAAGTAAACAGACCTTTTCAAAAACATGTTGGCTTCTGCACAGATCAAAATGGAAGATATTTTAAACATTTGCTATACTTTATAATTATTAGTAGGTGTAGTCGCCTACGCTTAATTTTAAAAATAAACTCTGTTTAATCAACATAATTTATGAAATTTGCATTTATTTCGAAAACGGCTGGAAATAACTTATATGCTTCAACTACAAAAAAAAATTGCTTGTGTATTTTATATAAAATACCGAAATAATATACAGGGTGTTCCATTTGGAAAAGTTGAGAAAAATAGGTTTGAAATGTGTCATTTTTGAAACCATATTATGAACACCCTGTATAAAATAGATAAATACTATTCGATTCATAGTATCTTTAAACCTCTTGTCATTAAACTCACTTCATACCGTGGTTGAAAAACTAATTTTAGATTGTTTTTTTGATATTTTTTTCACGACTGCAAAATATGTTTTTTTTTAGTTTTTAATTGATTGCTCTTAAACTAAAAAAGCAAATCAAACAAAATTTTAGGCATTTATAAAGGACAATAGCATAAATCTAAATATGCAAAAAAATATGGGGTATCCCATTTAAAAAATCAAAACTTTTTATGTCCACACTTTTTTGGGCTACCCTGTATATAAAAAAATATTTTCCTGAAGTACCCCGTATGATACAGTATAAGTTAGCATATGAATGAAATTCCTAACTAAATTCGTATAGGAGCTATGGAAGCCTGACGCACTATTGCAGGACCCTGTATAGTAATGGTAGAACTTCTCGTTTTTCTTGCCACCAAGAAATGGGATTCGCTTTTCTTTCAAGAAGAGGATGTTTCTTATATTCTGTAATTTCAGCATTCACTTCTTCACAAATGGATGCCGTAGAAGATGATTTTGTGTCACAAGAAGATGTTGTTGGAATGGTTTTTGTTTTTGTGGAGCTCATCCCTTCTCCAGCAAATTCTTCGTAGATTTCCCAAAACAGATTTTGGCCAGATGTTCGACTAGTCTCAGGTTCAGAAGTTCGAACATACTTAGCAAGTGGTTCGTTGTCATCACTATCAATTTCTATAGAATCTATAGTTTCATTTATTGTATGGTCTTGAATGTAATCCGAAATGTCAGGGGAACTGGAATGTTCTACAGATGTATTGTTTTCTTTTATTTGGGACTTTAGATTTGTAGTTATGTATTCGCATATAAAATCACGGTCTTTTGTAAAAAAATTGTCTTTAAAGCGAGGATCCAAGAAAGTCGCGATGGTATAATGTTTTTTTATAAATATATTCTGAAATCGTTTATTCAAGCTGTTTTTCAATTCTTCTTTCATTGTACTTACTCCTGCAAAATTAGCGTTTTCTTTGTTAAGATAGGCAGTGATAGTCGAAACGAATGGAATGACTTCAGATATGCAGCAGTCTGAAGAACTTGTAATTTTTGTTATGTCTTCAAATGGCTTTAACAAATTTAAAATGCTTCCAACTAATTCCCATTCGGAAAATGTCAAGTCTGTAAGAGTCCCATGATCCAAAATATATAAATTTACTGCTTGTTTTTGTTCAAGTAGGCGAGAGAGTAGATAAAATGAGGAATTCCAACGTGTTTGTACATCTTGAAAAAGTTTGTGTTTGGGAAGCCTTAGTTGTTCTTGTAGTTTACTTAGTTTATCGCAAGCAGTTAGAGAGTGATTAAAATGCGAAACGATTTTTCTTGATCTTGCTATTAAATCACTGACTGAACGTTGACTTTGTATAGCATCCTGTATTAGAAGTTGTAAAGAATGAATGAAGCATGCTTCATAATTTACTTTTGCCTTAACAAAACCATTCCTCATATTGGCAGCATTGTCTGCTAATACTAAGTTAATATGTTCCCTTTTTATATTCCATTCTTGTAACAAAGAATTAAATGCTTCAGCTATGGCGTCTCCTGTATGAGATCCTGGGAACTTCTTGCAGGCAAGTGAAAAATGGGATCTCTGATTTAAACTTAAACATGTTTTTTTAAAAAAATGGATTGTAAGAGACAAAAAAGAACTGTTTGTATATTTGCACGTCCAAATATCTGTAGTAAAAGATGCTTTTCCCAACATATTTGAAATTTTTTGAGTCACTTGTGCTTTACATCTTGAGTAAATATCTGGTACAACTTTTTCTCTGAAGTATTTGTCAGAAGGAATTTCATAATTTGGAATAGCTTTCTTTAGTAGCCGAGTAAAGCCATCATCTGATACAATGCTGAATGGCTAATTATCTAAACATATCATTTCACCTATAAGGTAGTGAAACTCCTTCGCTCTGGATGAATTAATGTCCCACTTTTGCATTTGCTTGAAAGAGTCAGCCAGTGAGACTTGCAATAGCTTAGAGTTAGAGTTAGAAGTAGATACTACTAGAACTACTAGAAGGTCCAGCCGTTTCTAAAAAAAATAGACTCAGGGTGATCAAAAGTCAAAACGTTGAAATAAACGGGGAAATTTGTTTTTAAATAAAATCATATCGTAGGTGTTAATTGTTAATAAAACGATTTAAAGTGATGAAAAAGAAAAATGTCCCCCCTCCTACACAAATTTCTTTAATTTCCCCAAATTCCCAACTAATTACTTAATTCTTCAGATTTTTTCAGTAATTTTTTTACACAAATTCCCTTAAAATTCCCTAAATTCCTAATAAAATAAATCCCTAGATTTTTAGCAAAAAATTCCTGGGTGGTTTGCCCCTCAATCCTATATAATAATATAATCCTGAATGAGCAGGTCCTATTTTTGGTAAATATTTTTATAACGTGAACTGGAAAATAAAAATTTAGTACTAACCTGAGCTTGAATCAGTCCCTTTCAATTTATAATATTCTTGAGGATGTTTTTTCTCTAAATGGTATTTCATGTTTGAGGTATTCGCCGATTTTCCCACTCCCCCTAATGAAATGGTTATGTCACACAATTTACATTTTGCGGTGGATTTCTTATCTGCTGGGGATAATTTATTCTTTATGAAATATTTCCAATAAATACTTTTTCCATCCATTTCGCTACTTTGCACTCCACCAAACTCCAATAGGATTATTATTAACTATTAATATTATGTCTTTGTTAAAGATTAACTAAATTACGGCAAGAAATAATCGAACTTAAAACGATCTGCTTTAAGAATGCAATACTGAATGCACGGCAATAAACGCACGGGATTCACCGAGAAATTCAAATTAAAGGGATTCACCAATGACTTGGCGCTGAGCCACATAAATTACCGCCTATTGTTGTGTTGCCAAAGTGCAATTTTTGTTTTTATTTTTGTGATTTTAAATTGAACGTTAAAGAATTATAAATTATATTACAGAATATTCAGATTTTAGACATTAATAATGTTATCAATTAAAAAAGGCCGATATGCCGATATATATCGTTATCGGCCAAGACATTATCGGTATCGGCCGATTATCGGTATCGGCTAAAAAAGTCATATCGGTCGATCACTAATTTAAATCGCAAATAACTTTTTTATTTGATGTCGGATTTAAACGAATTTTAAAGAATATTGTAGATAGATTAATGGAGAAACGCTCACATTTAAAAAAATTACAAAAAAATAGACGTACGTTTATAATATACAGATTTAAACAAGAAGATGTTTTTTACCATAAGTTTGAGACACTCTGTGGAGTGGCAAAATAGTATATTAATCTAAATTAAGTTTCAATTATCAAATTACATCTATTCTCAATATTTCTGTTTTTGGTTGACCTTGATATCTTTATTTTTATGGAGAATATGGGTTTTTTAAAAAAACATTACTTACAATTTTAAATAATTTTTCTGTACGAAGAACTAAGATTGCCATGAAAGATGACAGTGACAGTTTTGTTCAATCATCCCATACATGTTATTTACGACTTTTAAAAGCATTCAATATTTTTTGTAAATTAATGTGTGTTAAACTTGAGGTGTCTTCTGACTTTTAAAAATGGATATGTCTGTAACTGATGTTGCCAGAGCCATTGCTTTAATCCAGGATGGACGGTCACCACAGTATTACGTTGCAAGAGTTTTAAACGTCACAAGAAGTAAAGTACAAAGGGCTGTAAATCGGTTTAATCAGCATGGGGAGTACAGTAGAAGGAGTCAATGTGGTAGGAAGAGGTGTACAAATGAACTAGATGATCGCTTTATTCAACTAACTGTTTTACGTGACCGAAGAGTAACTTCTGTAGAACGATAAGAAGGAGGTTATCTGACATTGGATTACACGCAAGGAGACCTGCAACGGCTCCCAAGTTGCTAAGAAATCACAGGGTTGAACGCCTTAGATTTGCTAGGGAACATCAATATTGGGGCATTGATGAGTGGAAAAAAATATCCTATTTACCGACGAATCTAGGTTTTGTTTAAAATCACCGGATGGTCATAAAAGAATTTATAGAAGAACCGGAGAACGTTTTGAGCAAAACCATTTTTCGCCTAGGGTAAGCTATGGCGGAGGCTCCGTTATGGTGTGGGGTGGCGTGCAGCTCGACAGCAGAACGGACTTGGAAATTGTCGATGGGGGGGCAATGACAGCGGATAGATATATTCGTCAGGTTTTAGAACCACATGTTGTTCCCTTTGCTCCATTTGTGGGAGACGATTTCATGCTCATGCATGATAACGCTCGACCGCATGTTGCGAAAGTAGTCAATGAATATTTAGATGAGGTAGAAATCCCAAAAATGAATTGGCCCGACTTAAACCCGATCGAACATGTCTGGGACACATTGGGCAGAAAAGTGCGGTCGCGGGTACCTGGTCCAGCCAATTTGTAGGAGCTTAGTGCAGTACCTACTTATTGAAGAATGGCAGCAAATTAATCAATACCATTGTATACGGAACCTTATTGAAGGGATGCCTAGGCGTATGGAGGCTGTCATTCGAGCACGTGGAGGAAATACTCGTTACTGAGTTACTTGTTGTTACTGTTTATTGTTATTCATATTTTTTAAGTGTGTATTTATTTACTTATTGTAGTTTTAGTTTAAAGTTTTATTATGGTTTTGTAAAGAATTAATTAAATTTTGTTAACCAAGCTTGTACTGTTTGTTTAAAAAAAATTGTATTTGTGCAAAAAAAAACTGTTATTGTCATCTTTCATGGCAATCTTAGTTCTTCGTACAGAAAAATTATTTAAAATTGCAATGTTTTTTTAAAAAATCCATATTTTCCATAAAAATAAAGATATCGAGGTCAACCAAAAACAGAAATATTGATTTTATGGAAGAAGTCCATCTCTCAGTGGAGTGATATTTTAACGTAAAGTAAAACACACAATCTGCTCCACTAGTTGTTACAGTTGATACAACTCCAGCAGGATGTTCGTATCTCTGATTTTGTTCTCTCCTCATTGGACAAAAATGTTGTTTTTCTGTGAACGAAAGATTCAAAAAGATAAAATAATAAGTACTATTTAATAACTAACTAAGTACCTACTAAATTTAACAAAATAAATAAAAAAAAAATTCTTTAAATAATAACAACTTTTTCAAGTTTCTATTTTATTCTACAACTATGCTTAATAAAAAATGTTGAAGTTTTTTTTGCGACACAAGTTCTCACAATGTCTCTTTCTCTTCTACTAACATAATTTTATCCCACTGATGATGGAGGTTTATGCCGAGGTTTATGCCTCCGAAACATGTATGGCTTAAATTTTACATTAAACTAGTGGAGCAGATTGTGTGTTTTACTTTACGTTAGAAATATTGAGAATAGATATACTTAATTTGATAATTGAAACTTAATTTAGATTACTTAATATACTATTTCGCCCGAGATTTCGCCACTCCACAGAGTGTCTCAAACTTATGGTAAAAAACATCTTGTTTAAACCTGTATATTTTATAAACGTACCTACGTCTATTTTTTTGTAATTTTTTTAAATGTGAGCGTTTCTCCATTACTTAATCTATCTACAATATTCTTTAAAATTCGTTTAAATCCGACATCGAATAAAAAAGTTATTTGCTATTTAAATTCATCGCAAATTTGCGTGGATCGATTATTTTGCCTGTGAGTGTATAAATAAATCGTCGATTCTGACGCAAAATATCTGGCGAAATATTATCAACGCATTTCTTTTTTTCTTATGGCCATTCATACTTAGGTATAATTTAATTTAGGTTTTAATTTTATATTACTTAGGTATTGAACCTTTTCACTTGTGTAAATCCTATGTATATAACTTACAAAACAGATAAGAAGTTCTATAACTGCCAGCAGTAAATTGTTAGGAAGTTTATACAATGTTGCCAAATTGCTTTCAATTTCTTATTAAATATTAGGGACATATGAAAAATGTCGACAATTAATTCTCTTAACAACTCTAAAACTATTGATGCAGGCAAAAAAACAACACACAAGCATTATTCTCGCCTCTCTACAGAAGGGTTTTACCCTCGGTTATTACTGAGGTTATTGTCTGTCTGTCTGCGTCAGTGAGATAAAGCGCTGACCTTTTAAGGTTTTTATAAAGGCAACATTACTGACACTTATCTGCTAATTTTTAAAATAAGATTTGTCACTAAAAACCAAGAATATTGATTTTCAAGTTCGTAAAACAGGGAATCAATCTTGTGATATTCGTGGTGATTCACGGTGGATGGTATATTAGATGTTGATGGCGAGCGAGTCAAAGGAACGATCGATAAATTTGTGTTTTCGTGCATAAAAGTACATGCTCTACTCAACTAAAATATTTTCGACAATGCAGTGTTGCCGCTTCTACTAAAAAGTAGTAACAACTTTGATATTTTAAATGGAACACCTTGTATATTATCCTTTTTTACAATCTCTAGTAGTTTTTTAACAACTTTCCTTATACATTTCGTACCTATCTGTTGCCGTTTTCGAGATATTCCAGATAAATTAAAAATTGCAAAAATAACACCTTTAAAAATAGTGAACGATATACCTGTAACAATTATCTACCTATTTCTGTGTTGCCGGTCATTTCAAAGCGTTTCATACAGGGTTGGGCAAAATTTGATTTTTATTAAAAAAATAAAAAATCATTGATTTTTATGATTTTTATGATTTTTTTGATTTTTACTGATTTTATTAAAAATTTAACATTTTTCTCTCTTTTCAAATTAATACAAATTATTTTAATGTCGGTCTAACAATATAGTATGTCTAAATTCTACCCAAAATATTGTCAGAGTTCGCGCTTCTTGCAAGAAAATTCCTGTCGCGACTTGATTCTTTCCCGATCTATACATTGCCGTGGCCCAATATGTCTCGCGTATGTTGATGTTGATTGTTTAAGGGAGTGGAAGTAAAAAGTTTTTTAATATGTCATATTGTTCATTGTTCTGAATTAAAAATAAATAGTTTCATTAAATCATGATTTTTTTTTTAAATAAAGTGATTTAAAAAAAAAATCAAGTGATTTAAATCACTTGATTTAAATCAGCCCAACCCTGGTTTCATAGGTAATAACAAATTATCAGACTGTTTAGAAAAAAAGAATTTATTTTTTCCGGTCATCAATCTAAATATATACTGAAAATGCAGTAGCAGATGTTATAACAATAATTCATGTTGACAATAATAAAAAATGTTGTCTTATGCAAAGTCTTCAATACTGTTAATTGTTAATTATAAAAAAAAATAATGCAATGTCGGTATAATATCGGGTGAGAGGAGTGGTTTACTGTGGGTTGAAAAACCATCTTTATAATCGTAGACAATTCGTCCAAATTAAAAATAATAGAAGCAATAAAAAAGCTATAACTTGTGGAGTACCACAAGGCTTTTGAGTTTGTGGAGGCCCCGCCTGACCCTCAGCCCTTGTTGCCCACCCCTTTTGTTGTTGGTTGTTGGAAATCAGCTGGTAGTTCCTGGGAATCAGTTGGCAATCCCTGGGAATTCTTGGGAATCTGATAAGTATTTGACAATCACCAAGGAATCACTTGTTATATTTGGAAATTACTCGGGGAATCCTTAGGAATCATAGACAAAGATTCACAAAAGTGGCAATCAATGTACATTTTTGTGAGGGGGGGATTGACCTCTTGGGGAAATGATAAGAAAAGTTGTCAAGAAAGTACCAGGGATACAAAACAGGTAAATGTAGGCCCGTTCCGATCGAAAATGTTTTATAATAAATTATCTCGTTGACTGGTTTGTCATAAACGTTTAATGCGCCATTCACCGTGAATCACCCTGTAAGTGCAGTATGTATTTTACTTTATTGAAAGTCAATTAAAGCAAGAAATATGTCTTAAATTCGTGTTAAAAATTATTCGCCTCTACGAGGAAAATTTGCCAGGATTCGGCGCACTGACAAATTTACGTTCATTTTGACCGTTCTAGCACCGTCATAAGAAAAACCCATTTTCAAGGCTCTTAATAGAGGCTAATAGGTCCACTGGATGCGTATTGTACTACTTGGTAGTCGTCAGAATATGGACGACTTTGATCGTATGATTGCTTACGATTGAAGATCATACATTAGTAGCGACTATAATAGTTTGTATTCTCCCAAGTCATTTTATACCGTATCGTTGTATTTATACGAGTATTTATATCTGATAAAAATTAATATTAAGAATATATTTATATTGGAAAATTCGTACTTATAGAAACGCCAAGAAAATATTGGCTTAGCCAAGTAGCGTCTGGAAGAAATAGATTAGGAGAGTTTCATTAGTTAAACTACAGAGCGCGCTCTTTGACTATTCTGATTAGTTTTCAAATTCGTTCATGAAATCCCATTGAAACAGTCGTCAATCTAATGTAGCCGGTTGAAGCCAGAATTCCTATGTGATCGACGCCGAGTGATGCCTTTTCATATTGATGGTTATTAGGGCCTATACGGATGACTTCGTACGATCAGAAGATCATATGAGTACGCGTTCAGTGTACGTCCAGCCTTAAGCTTTGTATAATGACCGCTTTCTGCGATTGGAGATGAGCAAATTCCTTTCAGACACCTTTACCATTAATGCCCGAGTCCTTAAAGGGCCTATATTGTTTTTCACTCTTTTTCTATTATAAATTGATGAACACCAAAAAAGCTTTAATCACATTAATATCACGTAATATTGAGAGGGAGTCGTTGCTGACTAGTTAGGAAATAAACTAGTAAATATTGGGGTGTTCTATAAGTGGCCCCCCAGCAAGCCGTTGGTATATTAAAATTGCTTTGGTTATTATAACCGTGTTTATATGGAAAAACACACCTCCGCTCAAATTCAAGAACTCAGAATAGAACCATTTGGTAAAAATGTTTGAAAACTTTAATGATTAGGTACTTAACTTTTCTCTAGTTTTCATTTTTCTAAAAATTACTTTGTACCTACCAAATTTATCGTGAGTACGCTACCCGAGACGCTACCATTTTTACTAAATAAAAACTAAAACTAGAGAATTGTGCTTAACTTTTAGATTTTGAGAATTGATTTTATCTCGGATTTTATTATTGCTTTTACAATGTTATATTTATTACTTTTACACAAACTGATGCTAAATTGAAGCACTTCGCGCTTCGAGGGACACTCAATTCTCTGGACTACATTAATTAATTTATTGAGCGTGTCAATTTTGGTGGTAATATGGCATGTACATGTTGAGGCCATATAGCTAGGGCAGACTCGCAAAGACTTAGGATATACCTTTCCGAAATAAGAACCTCCATATACCGCATAAACTATTGAAGCTCTATAAAGTCTAAATACACGACTACTGCCGCCCACCCTTACGCGGTTCAGCTTAGCGTTCCTGGAACGACACTGTATAAACGTTATTTCATCTGCAGAGTATCATTACTCTAGAACGACCTTCCGGGGGTCGTATTCCCAAACGAATATAATATTCAAAAACTCGAGATAAGCGTGAATTTCTTTCTTCGAACACACACCATTAGCAGAGCGCCATAAGGGATATTTCGAGGGATATTTACCGCAGTGCTTGTGCCCAATCATTAAAAAAATCTAACTGTGCTTACTTAATATGTCTAATTCATTAGGGTAAATAGGGTTCATAAGTAAAAATAAAAACAGATAGAAAAATAAAATTTGCTACCATGCAAATTTTTAAATCCGAAATAATTAAATTTCGAAGTTACATGTATATGTACCCATGTCCAATTGAAATGAATCACACGGATGACGCCGACGTATAAAATAAAATAATAAAGAGTCATTTTGTAAACAGGTACAGAATTTTGATGATAATAGATGACAGGATATACTTGTCATAAAAACAGCTGCAGACGGTAATTATACCCAAACCCATCCCTAATATCCATGGCCTAATTTACTCACTCCATTACTGTAAGAACAAAATGGCGGTAGTTCCGCAGTTACACTTCAGATATTTTCTATTGGAGTTGATATGATAAAAAAATATGTTAATATTTTCGTCTTATGTATATTTAGGCGAGAGCACAGTGGCAGAGACTGAAGTGGTCATATGGCATTAGGGGTTAGTTTAGGTTGGCTTGGATTATTTTATTTCTAAGATTCTGTAGTTAACTACTGTACGTATTTTTATGTGTCCGTTTGCTCTCACATTGGGTAGGTCCTTGGTTAGAGTAGATCTTATCTTTACAATAGGACGTTCCAACTATACGAGTATATTGTATTACGGAAATAAAGAAATAATAGGCGGCGTGCTTTCTTTAAGTTCTATTAGCAGATTTTCCTACCTCAATTTATCATACAACCAAAATCCCAATTTTAAAGTTACGTAATATTCTCGGTAATATTCTTATCCTTAGAATAATCACTACTAAATATTAATCATATCAAAATATATTAGACCCTAAGAATCTATTACCTTTTAACAGTATTGTACACCTATTAAGTATTAGTAATTATATCGTAAGATAAAAAAAAGGTCCCGAAAGTATGCCCTGGAATTGATCACGCATGTCTTTGTCACGCATTAATACTCTTAAAAGGGTAAATCGTAAAGGTGAATGAAAAATAGAACTGTCCAGTATTTATTTTTAAGAAAATTAAATATGGCAATCACGACAGAACAAAAAGCTTTTATGATTGAAAGTGTAGAAATGGTAAAGGGCCAGTGGGTTTATTCAACAGGGATGTCATTCAAGATTTTCAAACAGAATTTCCAGACATAGACACGAATTTCGACTAGTTGCGCCAAGTTTTGACTAGATCAGCTTTGATTAGAGAAACATTAAGTGTGGCTAGAAAGGGGATAGTTCTGCACGAAATAGAAGAATTGAGGCAAATGTTAATGAACACCTAAATAATTTGCCATTTAAGCCAGCAAGTAAATACGGAACCTGCAATACAATCCTAAAATTTAACCTGCATATGCACGCTTATCGGCTAATCTTAGTCCAAGAATTGTTACCAAACGAAAATCCGCAGCGAATGCTATTTTCAGAGTGGTTTATGAGTAATTTGCATAATAATGAACATGTCTTTGAAAATTCTGTTGTACTGACGAGGCATGGTTTTACCCTCGGAGTGCGCACCAATTCACCTAACTGTTGATAATTTAAATTTGTTTTATTGCATTCATTTGATGATCGTTATTTTTAATTCATTTTCTGAAATCTTCTTAGTTTAATAGCTATATTTATTTATTTTTTTTTTCAAAACAAGTAAGTAACTCTGCTGAGTCTTTTATTTTTAAAATATGAAATTAAATTCGTGCTTGACCCTAAGGCAAACTGCGCAGAATTATCACTCTTGCCAAACGAGGCATGGTGGGAATATTTCAGTAATACAGCATTGTCTATACATCAAAAATATTAACTCAAAAACTTTTGATAAGGTAGGTATACATTTTCAGAAAATATTGGTTTTAGGTAATTCGCCAAATAGAAAACGCTGGAAATTATTTTTTAAGTTGTACAATTGCCGTTAGAAGGTGTAACTGTTGAGATAAAATTTAAAATTTAAAATATTTAGAAAATTGCCCAATAATAGGTCTGTCCACAAAATTTTGTTTTCAATTAAGAATTATAGATTTATGAGTATTATAAACTATTATAAAGTTCTAAAATAATAGAATTTTTTTCTTTTTGACGATATTTGTTAATAGAACTCGACCCATCGAGGCTAGAAACACACCCTACGTAGAGGCTAGTCCGTTGACGCCACATGCTTGCCGAAGTCAATAGTGCGCCTGTTTCGTTTTTTGAACTGAGCGTCATCAGAAACATTTTTTTGAACTAAGCGTTATCAAAAGCATTCTTCGGTGTATAGAAGCGTTTAAAAAAAAATAGTGGCAAGAAAATGTTGTGTTTCGTTGCAATTAGGGAAGGAAGCCGGAGCTAAAAATTCTAAATTATTTTGTTTTAAAGGCGTTTCAATTTCGGAGTTCCGGTGCCTTTGAATGACGGGACCCAGGACTATAGCCCCCTTAGTCCTCCTCCTCCCCCCCCCCCCGTATTCCAGGAATGCAAGGATATCTAGACAATTGCCTGTTCAAAGTAACTGTAGTGTCAAATTTTTTTGAAACAACCATAATTTGTGTTCCCAAACTACCATTTGCAAATGGGGCAAGAAATTGGTCTTACCTCAGGATGTTCGATGGAATACACTTTCAGATTGTCTTAAGATCTATGTAAATGAGTGGCCAAATTTGTTATTAATATGTGAAGAGCATAAAGATCAAATTGATCCAGTGACTTTTAAAAAAGTTTCAGATATCTGTATTAAAAGGATGGCTGAAGATTTTCTACAGTTGCTAAAACCAATTTCTATAGCACTGGATGCAATGCAACAAAAATGTGCATTTTTATCTCAAGCAGTTTACATATGGAAAAAGTTATTGGCTATTTTTGACAGTTTTGAATTATTTGAAGAAGAAAGAAGCTTGCGTCAATATCAATTATTTAAGAACATATATGTTCAAGCTCTAACCCCCTTTCACTTTTTGGCGTATATTTTGGATCCTACAATGAACAAAGAAGAATATCCATTACTAGCTGAAGAAAAGAGAGATGCTCTACACATTGTTTCCAAATATTTTGCAGACACAGGATTATTACCATTACTAATTAAGTTGGAATCTAAGTCGGACCCTTTTCACAAAACTCTGTTTTCAGAGGAAATAATCAAAAATGTAACAGCAGTACAGTGGTGGAGATCTCGAGAAGATGTTTTAGAAATTAAGCAAGTGCTCCCTATAGTAATTTCTGTTTTGTGTGCCTGTGCATCGTCTGCTGATATCGAAATGATGTTTTCTACATATGGATTCGTACATTCAGATATAAGAAACAGACTTGGCAGTGACAAAGCAGTATTTCTATTTAAGCATTATAACACTTAGTTTTTTTTATATTTTTTTTTGTTTAAATTAAGTAGGTATTTTTTTGTATTAAAAAGGTTTCTTAGTTTTAATTTTTTTAAAGTTTTATTTTTGTAATAACCAGCTGTTCTCTTCGATTAATATAATAAAATAATAAATAACACCACATAAAAATGCGTTTGGGTTTTATTTTTTGTATGAGCAAATACATTTTAAGTGTTAAAATTTTAAAACTCTTTTTTAAGTTAATCATGATTTAAAAAAAAAATCATACTGATTAAAATCATGATTTTAATCAATTGATTTTAATCATCTCAACCCTGTTTGAAAGCATTTTTTTTTTATTGAAAAGTAAGTAAACATCGAGGTAAACATACTTTGGTTAACCATTATGTATTACGCAAATATTTTGGGGCGAAGGTTATGAATTTAAACGAGTTTATCGTGCCGAGATAAACTTATAGCTTTTAAAATACTTTTGAATTTAGTTTTTTTTAGAGGTTATGCTGATTTTGTGGTTTTGTTCTTATTTTGCCTTTTTCCCTCTTTAATCTGCCATATATACGTATCCTGTAGGACGACTTTTAGTCGTCAACTATATTTTAAATCTCACGAACACAAAAAAGTACATGTCGTCAACAATCTCGCCTTCTAACTCTCTCTAACTCCGGTCCTGACCAAATTTATGTTCTGTAAAAAGAATGTTACTAGAAATGACATCTGTCGTCGGCCATCGTTAAACTGGTCTGGCGTAGAATTCCAAGGCCTCCTCAGTCAAGACGCATAAAAAACATTTGATAAAGGGGTAACGCTTTTTTGGAAAATAGAAATATTTGGAAATAACTCAAAAAACAATAAATATATTAAAACTAGGTGTTCGCCAGAATAGCTGTTTTTATATGCTTTTCAAAGTCATTATACAAAAAGTACACCGTGTCATTTATTTCTTTTAAGGAAATTAGGCAAAACTGAAACTTTAATTCAGAGTGCCCTCTGAGAAACCAAAATACGATGAGCTTAAGTTTATCAAAATCGGATATATGGTGTAAAAGATACAGCACTTCTAAGTTCTAATGATAAGGTATTCACCGGCTAGAAAAAATAACGTATAACCAAACTGCCGCAGAAATGGATAAGCTTTCCACTTTCGTTATCAACGCAACCTTAATTAGGCAATCGTGCCACTTTAAAAATAGTTTCCAGTGATTTCCTTTTTGCTAGCTTACTCGCCGGCTTACCTATTACATTTTTTAAATTAATCCTCAAAGTCAACAACCCCACACGTGCTCCACACAAGCATTAAATATCTAAAATTAGCGACAAAATAAGCATTGTATACTGTATACATCATTAAATTGACTGGCTGATCAGCCCATGCCAATAAATTAAAAATAAAAACAAAAAACTTCTTTTGGTGTTTAGCACTGTAGTACAGGGACATTTTTTTTAAGTGTCTCACCCGATTGGCGATTTTCCTACTGACTATATAAAAAAAACAAATAGCATATTTTCGACAAGGAAGCCAAATTTAATGTCAAAAAATATATACGTTTACAAATTTAACCCCAAATGAAAGGTCACACTGAGTAGTATTTAGCTGCACAAAAAAAATCGATGGAAAAGAAAGTTTGTAATTTAAATAAAACAAAACCATTTAATTTATAAAAATATTAAAATATTAAATATTGTTGAAAATGTAGCAAATTCTCATCTAAGTTCCTATTTCCGGCAATATCCAGCTGATTTTGATTTAAAAATAGGTTGTACTATTGTTTACAACGAAATGGAATGCATTTTGAGCATTTAATCAAATAAAATAATATTTCATTTTTTTCATTTTCAATTTTACTCAAATTACAAATATTCTTTTCTATCGATTTTTTTGTGCTGCTAAATACTACTCAGTGAGTTGAGGTATAGCAAAGGGGGTGGTGCCATTTAAAATTTTAAAACGGTGGGGTGGGGCGCCTAGGAGGTGACTGACCCCTTGCTTAAAGTATGGTGGTTCTAGTTCCCCCTACCCAAGTAACATTTATACTAAATCGCGTTGTTCTAACTTTTGTAGTATTCGAGATATTTGCATTAAAAGTTTTCAAATTGACACCCTGTATATTGATGATCCACAAAAATGTACGGATTTATACCCCAACAGTTTATAGATAGATAGATAGATAGATAGATAGATAGATAGATAGATAGATAGATAGATGTTTTATTTGTTTCTAAGAAAAAGCCAAAAGGCATAAAACAATTGTCGCAGTACAATGATTACAAAACCTACATTATAACTGTTAAACTCTATAATAATATATAAAAAATAAATACATATAACTGACACATACGCCCTAACATATACACAGGTAGTAGTGATGGTAGATTTAACAACATTTAACAAGAAGAAAATACACAGAAGAAAGTCAGGCAAATTACAAAAAAAAAATAAATCCTGAACATTACAACACATATAACGCAGCTTCTTCTTCACAAAGCCATGTTTTCACTAACAATAAAATATCACAGTTGTTATTCATTACAAAACATTGCACCTCGCATTGCACCTTATGTAGTTTATGTCTCAGACTTTAAATGTTTATATATTATATTTACCTTCTTCTCATTTCATCTTTTTTAAGTCGTCCTCTCCTTCTACCAGAATAACCTTGCTATTATTGTCCTTTCTCATTATGTAGCATATTGCCTATCCATAAATATTTGTATTAATTTTCCTTTTTTTTTATGTTTGTTGCCTCTTTATAAAGTTGTAAGTTGTTTTTTGTTGGATCATGGTCCGGTAACTTTTGTTAATTACTGAATTTTATTGGAATTTTTATTAGTGCTTTCTTCGTTACCTGCGGTTCCCTATTGATTTTACAATTTCTTACAGATTTTCATTCTTTCCATATAGAGTTGCATGCATTATAATGTTGTTATTCAGTTCCCTTTGTTCACATTTGTTGATTTGAATCTTGATCTGTTTAAGTTCTTTTCTGATCTCATTAATATTTATTTTAATATGTTCGCTATTTTTTTGAAACAGGTTATTCTAATTTTTCCATTACATCGGCCAGAGTGTAGGTTTTTGCTGTTGCACTATTTTTCGGGTTATCATTTTTATAATCCTCACAGTACCATTCCTGTTGCGATTATTCAACTCGTTCGTAGGTTTTCTTTGTTATCCTCAGACATGTTATAAGCTTCCGAGACATTTTCCACAAAGTTGCCCATCATCCCTGTAATCGACGGTTTTATTGCAAATGTTACAAATTTCTAACTGCACATTTTGGCAACACAGTCCATCTCTGCTAAGTTTTTTCTTGTAAACAGCACCCTAAGACGCTATTTCTCGTGAAGCAGATTACTACTTAACGTCTTATTTCTTATTTGCACAATTTAAATTTTTATTAAGTAGACCTTTTAAAGACACCCTGTATAAATAGGTGTGTATATGTAAAGGCACACCTTAAGAATTTCGAGCGCCTTAAAACCACGCTTTTCCTGGGCAACCAATGATGATGGCAGCGATTATATTTTAAAAAATAAATTAATATTTTATACCTATAGGAAAATAATATTACAGCAACAACTGCCTTAAAAACATAAAACATGTGTAGAGATAGCGTAACATAAAGATACACTTTTTACCAAGCTTTTTACTTAATTTCTTTTTGGCACTTCTGCGAATCTTTGCTAAATTATTTCAAGGAAGACCTGGTATTAAAACACGTTTTTTTGTTCATACTACATTTTCCATTTGCTGCTTGGAAGTAAAAATTCACTTAACGTATATTACACAGACTGATAGGTATTCGCCATCGGCCATCGTGGTCCGACAGATCGTCGAGGACGGACCCATTAAACCATTAAAGTAAAAAGTTGAAAGTAAAGATACGACACAAAATCTTGAATAAACTTTTAAAAAATTTAATCTGTTTATGATAGCACGCTGTAGTTCGAACAAGCTAATAGCATTAAGCTATCTCGAAGTCCATTATGCCATTAGTCAAAAATGGTCGAATACCTACCTACTTGACTTTTTCCTTTTTCTCTCACCTTATCTGTCTCTTTTTTCGCTCGGTTACGTTAAACTTTGTCGCTTATGCGATAGTATTAAAAGCCATCGAGAAGACAGTTTGTGTTTTTTTATTAACGCAATGAATTAAATAGAAAAAAAAATTGAAATAACCAAATGAATAAGGATTTTTCATGGGCAGAATGGTGCCGGTTAAAATACTAGAAATACTCAAACCTACCTATTCTATGAATTTTGATGCGCTGATTACTAAACGCGAAAGGCCGTTTCATTAAAATGGCTCTAGTTTTCTCATAACCCTAAAAATACAAAAATAATTCAAGATGTTTGCATTCGTGATTGTGCATGTTTAAAATTTGTAACACATATTTAATTTGTATCAATATAGTTCGAAATGTCATGGTTTATTTTAAGTATTGGCATATGCGTGTATATTTTAAAAAATAGTTTAATTTTTAAAATTGGAATGGCTAATAAGACATTTTTAGGTACCAAATATTAAAAAATGTTGAGGTAAATGCTGGCTTTAGTTTGTTCAAATAACTAACGCAAATGAGGAAAAGAATGCGAGGTAATTTTTAAATGGGGATTAATTAACTACAATAATGTGTAGTGGACCTACTAGGTATACCTGCGTTTACAAGCAATGCTAGTAGACTTCGGCACGTTGCGTGGTCTTGTAACATATTTACGCATGGAAATGATCCTTAATATGGACACCTTCCTTTAATATTACCCAACGAGGTGGGTGTTTCATAGACGTTTTTTAATTTAAACAATAATACAGGGAGGTTTTCGAATCGATCGAAATGTGTTACAGATGCTCCTCGATTGCCGCGTCATACAATTGTTGTAATACAGGGAGGCACTCAAATTAAGGAGCATTTTAAATCGCTGATGAATTACAGACGCTCCTCGATTACCGCACCATGTAATGTAAATAAAATCGGCAGGTAAAATTTCGGGAGGTTACTCTGCGGTACAGATTCTCCTGGATTTCCCCATCATGTAATTTAATAATATAAGGAGGAGCCTACTTTAAAGAGCAATGTAAACGCAGATGTGTTACACAAGCTCTTCGTGGCACCCTGATGCCATAATGTAGGGAGGATCTGTAAATAAATGCCCGGAACAGAAAGTATATGCCAAATTAAAAGTGAATAACTCTCGAGAATGTAAATTATGGATTCATTTATTTTGAAAATTAAATATACTTACTTTTCAGGTCTTTTAATAAATAAATGAGCACACTAGAAAAATACTTTAAACAAATGCCCACTTCACTTGATACTCCACAAGAGCGAGGTTAACAAATTTTCCACAAAATAAACTGGCGGCTAATTTATTATTTACATTAGCACTTAACAACGTTTCCTCCCAGGTTCTTACTACAAATTAATAATTAGGTATACACAGTAACACAGTAGACACCTATACCTATATACATATATATATATAGAGTGCTGTTCTAAACTTCCTGACCTTTTCAGATATTTAGCCCAATTTACTGGAGAATTTAAAGAAAGGAAGAACCCAGGGTTATAAAAATATCTGCATATTTTAAAATGTAGTCATTAAATCTCAGGTAGTGAATTACATTTCCCTTTTTTGTTTTAACAGCCCAATAAAAAAGTTTTTAAGATTATTACTCCTCTAGTAGGATGCTGTCGATCGAATAAAGTTATTTCCCATACACATGACTTTCCTTTTCCGGTTGAGGTACTCTAGATAGGTACTTAGACATAAATTGCTTTATTACTTTAATTACTAAATTCTTGAACCCATTTTTTTTTATTGAAGTAAGGGTTAAATATAATTTATTATTATACCTGATGCTACAAGCAGGGCCGTTTTACGGGCGCAAAATTGACGGTCATTCAGTATTCTTTATTACAAATTAAAAAAAATAAAAAAATTTCTCTTATTTTATCATTTCAATATGTCTAAAAATTTTACCAAGCGTTTGCCTTAATAATAGCACAAATGTGTTCTCTCCGTAGTTTCCTTGTTGGACACTACATGCCCCGACTTTTAAATTTATTTGTTCGAGTTTAATTTGGCGTGATATTTTAGGAGAAATTAATATAGTAAGTAAAATACTACAAAATCTGAATAGAAACTTAAATGACTGCCATAAAGAAATTCAAAATCTAAATCTTTATTTTAACGAAAAACGGTCAGAAAAAAAATTTTGATTTGCTCATCAATAAAGCTAAAGAAGAAGCAGAAAAAAACGATGTAGAGCAGATATTCCCAATAGTACGGCAACGAAAAATTAAGCAACAATTTTCATATCAAAGTAAGGATGAATCTGTAGCAGATCCAAAGCAAAAATTTAAAATCGATTTTTATTTTCTAATTTTAGATACAACCATTTAGTCTTCACAAAAGCGGTTTAAGGGTATAAACAAATTTCAAAATTTATTTGGTTTCTTATGTAATTTTGAAAATTTAGAATCTGACTTAATTAAAGAATCATGTGTAAATTTAGATACCGCGTTGCAAGTTGAGATAAATGGAGTAATATCTAAAGACATTGACGGCTTAGATTTACATAATGAAATTTCAACATATAAAATTTTTAATCCTAAAAATACTACTGATTCATCCTTTCCCATAGACATTTTAAATTATATAACTAAAAAAAAATCTCTTTCCAAATTTATTTATAGTCTTAAGGATATACCTTACATTACCCATTTCAGTAGCTTCAGGTGAAAGAAGTTTTTCTAAGTTAAAACTAATAAAGAATTATTTAAGGACATCCATGAGTCAAGAACGCCTATCAGATTTGGCCATTATTTTGATTGAAAATAAGATTTCTGAGGCTCTTGATCATAATCAGATGATCAACGAGCTTGCATCCGTGAAAGCCAGACGTGCTTTGTTCTAGGTATATCATTCCTCTTTTGTTTTGTTCATTACAAAAATAGTATTTTTTCATTTTTGAAACGTTTATTTTTTTATCATTAAAATATTTCTGTAACCTACCATATACCGGGTGTTGCATCGTCGAGCGGGACATAGGAAATCCCATGTAATTTTAAATGGGGTCAATTATTGGCTTCCCTAATTATTTTAGAGAAAAATTCTATTTAGGTTTATTAAAGAGCACTAAAACCCACATTCAAAAGAATAACTTTAGATATTTTTGATGAGCCCGTTTACGGGTTATCGCCGATTTCTTTTTAACTATTTCTCCTTTTTATGGCCCCGTATTTGCGGGCACCAGTCAAGGTAAAAGATGACTGTCAAATTAAGTTGTCATTTTGAAATGTGTGCTTTATTGTTGTAAAAACTCGTACATCGAAAAGATTAAAGGTGTATTTATGAGTACAAATTAATCTGAATAAAACTAAAATAAAGTATCCAATTACAAGGTTAATTATGACATTTTACATGTTTCAATATTTTATTAATTAATAGGTAGGTTCTATTAAATTGTTAGAACTTTAGGATTTAAGAAGATGTTCAAATATTCCTCCATTGACTGCTAGACAATAACCGAGGCGATCATAAAATTCTCTTCTTACATTCGCTAGTTGGTAAACTGAAATTCTATTGCATTCGGCAGAAATAGCATTTTTTAACTCGTCTAGATTTGGGTATTTTTTATCTTTGTATATCCTGTTTTTTAAATGGCCCCAGAGAAAGAAATCATTTGGCGATAAATCAGGAGACCTGGCTGGCCAATTTACTGTATGATTTAAGCCAATAACATTTCCATTAAAAGCACGGTTTAAATATTCCCGGACAGCCAGGGTACTATGTGCCGGGCAGCCATCCATTTGGTACCAAACTTCCTGATTTTCCCTGGCGGCATCATGTAAAGTAGGTAAAATATGATCTTCAAGTAGTTTCAAAAAATATTCTGCATTTAAATTTCGTGTAAGAAATAATGGCCCGATAATATTTTCTCCGAAAATCCCAGCCCATGCATTAACTTTTTGTGGATATTGCGTCCTTGTTTCCACAAACCTGTGTTGGTTTTCTTTGCTCCAATATCGATAATTTTGAACATTGGGTTCATTGTTTAGGGTAAATGTGCATTCGTCAGTGAAACAAATGTTTTTTAAAAATTCCCTATCCATGTTTGCTCTTTCCGTCATACCAAAACAAAACTCCTGTCGTCGTATTTCGTCCCTATCTCTTAGCTCTTGGTGCTTTTCATATTTGTATGAATAATATTTATGTCGTTTCAAAGCTCGTAACGCTGTGGTGTGATCTAATCCTATGTCATCCTCAAGTTTCCTTGTGCTGATCTTCCCATCATTTTCTTCCACGCACAATAAAACTTGCAAGTCCCTATCATTTCTTGCATCTCTTCTTTGTTCCTGCCTTTCTTCATATCTGCAGTTATTTATTACAGTGCCTTTTGTCTCAAATTTCTTGATAGTTTTTTCGACTCTAGATTTTGCAGGTATCGGTCTATTCGGATACAGAGCAGCAAACATGTCTGACACATTTTGATAACTATTTCCTTGATAATACCATTTAATCATCAATATTTTTTCTTCAGAAGTGTAATTCATGGCTAATATTTTCGATGTACGAGTTTTTATAACAATAAAGCACACATTTCAAAATGACAACTTTATTTGACAGTCATCTTTTACCTTGACTGGTGCCCGCAAATACGGGGCCATAAAAAGGAGAAATAGTTAAAAAGAAATCGGCGATAACGCGTAAACGGGCTCATCAAAAATATCTAAAGTTATTCTTTTGAATGTGGGTTTTAGTGCTCTTTAATAAACCTAAATAGAATTTTTCTCTAAAATAATTAGGGAAGCCCATAATTGACCCCATTTAAAATTACATGGGATTTCCTATGTCCCGCTCGACGATGCAACACCCGGTATGTACTAGGTATAATATTGTTTTGTGTTTTTGTTATTGTTTATTTTATTTAGATTAATTTTATTCTCCTTTAATTTTCTTGTGAATGTACTGCTTTTAGTTCCCACTATTTATTATATTTCATAAACAATCGAGTAAATAATCTTAATGATAATATATTGATTATGAGTACTGTTTATACCGTTTTTTTTTGTTTCTTAGGGTATATTTTTCTTTTGATATACTTACCAAATATTTTTTGTGATGTAGTTTGTCAGTTAGCTGTTGATTTCTATGACTGTTTATGAATGCCTTTGAGTGCCTTAGGCCTGGTAAGCTCAACCAATGCCTTCTCCACTTATCTGTTGCTTCGGCCAGGATCTTTATCTTGGCGGTAGCATGGGATATACCTATTGCCGGTTCGGGTCCCGTGAATTTCGTTGCCGCTCCACTCTTAGCGAGTTTGTCAGCAGCCTCGTTGCCCTCTAGACCCGTGTGTCCCGGAATCCATACTAGGGTAATTCTATTATTGAGACTTAGTTCGAATAGTGCTTCGCGACAGCTCCACACCGTCTTTGAGTTGCATCATCTCGATTCAAGGGCTTTTAGAGCGGCTTGACTGTCAGAGAATATCTTGATTGCCCCGTGTGCGTACTGTCGATTTGTCAGCAGTCTTGCACACATTTCAATGGCGTGAACCTCAGCCTGAAATATGGTCGCTATGGATCCCAGACTGATTGTCAGCTCTACTTTCGGACTTTTGCCGGATACACCGGCTCCAACCCCTTCATTAGTTTTGGAGCCGTCTGTGTATAATCCAAATTCCGTACTGAGCGAAGTCCCACTATTGCTGTCCCATTCCTCCCTACTGGGATAAACGACATTATAGGGCAGTTCGTTATTGGGTACTTTTGTCATGATATCTGAGGGCATTTCCAGAATGCTGTCGGTCATAATGTCCGCCAGCATTCCGGTACCCTCTAGCATGCACAACTGCGGTTTGTTGGTTGCTGCTTGATGCATTCTGTAGGTTGCCCATTTGGCTTCCTTCTCTAAGTATAGATGGAGAGGAATTAGTCCTAATAGGACCTCCATGGCTGCCGTTGGTGTGGTGCGAATAGCTCCAGTGATCGCAAGGCATGCCTGTCTTTGTAGTCCGGCTAATTTTGCTTGGGCCAATCGTTGTTGGCCCTTATTCCACCAGGCTACAGAGCCGTACGTTATCATTGGTCGTATGACAGTTACGTACAGCCAGTATAACTGCTTTGGTGCCATACCCCAGGATTTACCACAAATCCTGCGACATGTCCATAGAGACAGACTGGCCTTGCGGATAATCTTCTCCATATGGGAGTTCCAACTTAGCGTTTTGTCCAGTGTTACCCCTAGATACTTTGCCTCGTTGGCAAACGGTATGCTTTCTCCTTGTAAGGAAGGCGGTCTTAGATTATCCAGCCTTCTTTTCCTGGTGAATGGCACAATTACCGTTTTATGAGGATTAATTGACATTTTCTCTCTCAGGCACCATTGATATATGATACCAAGAATTTCTTGAAGAATGTCAGATATTCGGTCCTCAGACGTTCCTTTAATTTTAACTATTGTGGTTAAAATGTCAACAATTCAAAAGTTGCGCCAGGAATAGGGCAGGATCGAGGGCAAGATGGATTCAAAATATACCTAACTTTTTTTTATATTGATTTTTATATTTTTTTATCTCAACTTAGAAAACTGCAATGTTTTTTGCGAAAAAAACTTACTTCTAGTTGGACACTGTTTAAAGAATCGTTTTCGAGATTAATCGATTTAAAAATGACCTTGCATGCGAAAAAGAACGTTATTAATATTGTTTACCCAAATTTTATTATTTTTCATGATATCATTTATTAAAAATGTCATTACTAAATTCGTCCTACAATATGGTCCTCTTAAAAAAAATTAAATTTACTCATTATTTGATCACTTTTTGACATTTATTTGTCTATTTTTACACTAGCTAACTACCGAGCTAAATACAATAAATTTGGCATGCAAGATAATTTTTTGATCGATTTATCTCGAAAACGACGCCCCATGTCTAACAGGGAGTACATTTTTCTTGCAAAAAACGTTGCAGTTTTCTAATTTGACCCAAAAAGAGTAAAAATTAATTTGAAAAAAAGTTAGGTGTATTTTACCTCCGCCCTCCCTTATTTCTGACGCTGCTTGTAAATTGTCGGCATTTTAACGACAATAGTTCAATTCTGCGTGTAAAGCTTACTAGAGTACCTGGATCTTAAGTTTTTATCTTTATTCGTTTCGAAAATATTAAGAAAAAAACACTGCAGGGTCTGCTCTCTGCGATATGACAATGTTATAGAAGCGATAATTTATAAATTTATTTTTTATGTCGCGGGAAAATGCCGAAAATGTTTACGTCTGAGGTTTAAGTTATGTATGTCAGTCGTAAACGTTTTAAAGGCGTATGAGGGAACCGAGGAGTCCTATATTTCAAAAATTAAAAAAAAAAACATTACACATGCAATCCTCGCCGGTCATCCATTGAGAGTCACTGCGCATCCCTCAACTTAGAGACACTCGATTAGGTTTCCACATCCATAAATTAATCTCAGCCAGCCGTTCTGAACCTATTGAATTATTTTACTATCCACTACACATGGTCCATATAATATACTGTCACAATATGGGAAATGCGATAAACCAACGAATTATAAAAAAGAATTCTTATATTTAAGTAATGAGATTGATGCATGGTATACAAGCCTCATCGAAGTATATAGATTCTTAAGACATGCCGTAATAAATGGTCCCCAAATCTAAGTCTGCAGTCAACTGTCAAAGCAAAGCAGCTCCGGTTTAAAGAAATGGTATTGACGCCCAATCGAATCGTAATCCCATAGTATGTTGGACAGTAGCTTTTTGCTCTTCCAGAAACAATCGTACAAGTTTTGCCCTTATTAGCCCATATTAGTTTTTGATTTTTTGCGGCATTAACTTTGATCTCAATTTTGATTTAATAATATCATAATCAAAGCAATTTTTAAGTCGAGTAAAATTAGAAAAGACGTAACTAACTTTGAGAACGGTTGCATGTGTCAAACATTTATAATTTTATGTTTTTGGGTTTTGGCAGCCTGATGCTCATACAATGTACAATATACATGCAGGGAAAACTTACAATGGCTATACTTTCTACACTTAACAAATCAAAAAAACAAAAAAAAACGGGGGGAATAAAAATTAGGTATTTTGAGGACCACTGCCACCCACCACTTAAGTACTACCCTCATCCACTTTAAAATCTTACACGCCACTAACCCACTTGTGGCACCCCCCTTAAAAGCTTTCACAAATGCTTTTCACGAAACCAAAATTTATAAGATTTAATCAAAACAGAATTTTCAATTTTAAAAAATGGCGTTTGTGCAAACTCTAATGGAAGGATTATGGTTCCACCCAAAAAAAAAAAATTTGAAATAACCAAATCCACCCTCCCCTTCATTTCTGCATCCCTTCCATCGAATTTATTAAATTGTGATCAATAACAAAGAAATATCTTAAAGACGAGTGTTTTCAACTATTTTATTAAGTGCTTTAATGATTTCCATAGGTACCCGAAATAAAGTCGATTTTTAAATTCCTCCCTAACGTTCTGAGAATTGTCTTTTGGAATATTTCGACAAGAATCAATTATGCTTTGACGTAATTCTTCCTGAGTAGCTGGCTGGGATTTGTAAACTAGTGATTTAATGTATCCTCATAAAAAGAAGTCCATTGAGGTATAGGGTCAGATGATCTTGGCGACCACTCAATTGAACCTCTTCTGCCAATCCAGCGGTCTGGATATTTGGTCCAATCACTCTGTTTCCACAGCAGCATAGTGTGGGGGGTGCACCATCTTGCTGGAAGTATATAAGATCTTCGTTCAAATTTGGATTACCTTTTAAGCCTCGTTCGTTTCAAAGTTCATGAACAACTATATGATTTGGTTAAGCATTTCAGCATAAACTTCCTGAATATGATCTTGTTCCCAGTATTCCCCTCCAAACTTTAACTTTTTGGGGATATTGAGTGTACTGCTCTGTAAAAAGATATGACCTAAACTAACCTAAAATGCATGCATTTTTATTGCTTTCCTGTTTCCTTTTTCCTTTTTCTCTGAATACGCCGGTACGCATTGGTACGTTTGGATTTATAGAAACTTGGTCAATAACGTCAATCTGCATACGTTCATCCAAAACTAGGTTGTTGTCTTTTTTTATTTCGAACGGATCCAGTTTCTTGAAATTTTGAAATTTTTTGTAGACGTGGCCAACATATTTGTCCGGGTGCCTTTCTTTAAAAGTAATGGCAGTTCTCAAATAACACATACCCTGACCATCTGATCATTTAAGAAACTAAGAAATGTGTAATGAAATAAACACGTACCGCGGACCACGGAAAGTTGTGTGATCACCTCCTCTCTAGGCATATTTTGCCTAAATTCTCAACTTCTTTTCACTTAAAACTGAAATATTTTGTTGATTTATCGAAGCCCACCGTTAAGAGCGAGGTTAAGAGTATTTAATTTACCAATGAAAATATTTCTCTCTTGTCATGAAACCCTGAGGGATTCTGTCGAAAATCCCTTTATTTGAAGCTTTTCGGTAAAGTGAATCGCACTTGGCTAAAAGAAAATTTATATTTGTTTCTAAAATTTCTCTCATCGAGAGAGAATGACTGATCTAAGGAGAAATCAAAACCAAGAGAGTTTCAAAAAATAATTCAAAACCCTCTGTTTACTTGTAAGAAGACATTTCACATTGCGTCAAGGAAACTTTTTTTGTAATAAAAGATTATTGGTCAACCTTGGCTCAAAACACCCTTTTTTATCAGTGCAGTCGGACAGAGTATATAAACATCTTAGCTTAGTTAATAAATACCAGAATACCGATATAATTTTATGATTAAACGAACTTACCTAGTGAAGTTTAGTCCTAATTATATGAAGCTTCGTCGAAGTAAACAAGACTAGGTGTAGTATCTTCGCTTGGCGTCAAATCTCACACAGTTTAAAGAAAACAATTCCCCTCATTCCCGCGCTCCGCTTCGAATCCCTATGCTCAGCTCAATCACAGATCATTCCTGTTGAAAGCTTCATTGTTGCAATTTTGGGGGGGATAAGGGTGGGACCTTATTTACTTCGACGAAGCTTCATATAATTAGGGATGTAACGGGTAGCCCTTTTTAGGATCCGGCCAAACCGGGTACCCGGTCAATTAAGATCCGGCAAAACCGGGTACCCGGCCGGGTACCCGGTCTTGCGGAATATTACAGGAAGCTATTGGCAACAGGCGAGATACAAATAGAAAATCATCTGCTAAAGCACCAAACATACAACAGGACGTGGAGGTTGAAATAAGTTCATATTTGGCGTTGCCGTTAATTGATAGACAATTAAGCCCATTTTCGTGGTGGAAAATAAATTCAGAGAGATTCCCTAATCTAGCAAAGCTTGCTAAAAAGTTTCTTTCAGCACCTGCCTCAACAATATTTAGTGAACGGTTGTTTTCAGAAGCGGGTAATATTTATGAAGAAACCCGAAACCGACTATCCTCTGAGAATGGTGAAATGTTAATTTATCTTCACCACAATTTGCTATTAAATGTTTTATTAAACAAAGTTTGTTGTTATAACCTTAAAATCTGTTTTTTTTATGTATTTTTTATCATCACAAAAATACACTGTTTCAGTTCTTTTATGTTTTATTTTGCCAAAAACAGAAAACAAAATAAAAACCCGGGTACCCGGCCGGGTAACCTGATACCCGGCGAAACCGGGTATCCGGCCTACCCGGCCGGGTAGACCGGGTACCCGTTACATCCCTAGATTAAACTTCACTAGGTAAGTTCGTTTAATCATAAAATTATATTCCAGCTTCGTCTCGTAAATAAGACTAGGTGTAGCAGTTTAAAGTACTTGCAACAATGATGTTTAAAAACAAAATAATAGAAAATAAAACTTAAACCTAAAATGGTTTCTTTCAACTTAGGACAGCATTCGCGAAATCGGTACCAGCAGAAATTTGAGGTTTTTTATAGAAAATAGCAAACATTTTTATTTTTAAGTCCAGCCCGCTGCTAGTCGGATACTGTCGTAACTAATATTCTTTCTAGCAGCAGCAGACGTTGATGCGTGTCTTGTACTATGTGCACCAAACTTGTTAATGTCCAACCCACTTTTCTCTAGAATACTTTTTAACCGTCTGCTAATAATTTAAAGAAATAGTCCATTCTTGAAGTGGAGTTGAAATATAGGGAAAGGGGAAAAAAAGGCTAAAAGTCTTTCTCCACTAATTTGTTTAATATGCTAATAGTTTAGGCCGATGCTGCTTTATTGGGCCGCGTAATTGTAAGGAACAAACTACTGGTAGTATTTCATATATTTCCAGTAATTTTTAAATAAGAAAGAAGCGATTGTGCAGGGCATATTTTTTCATCTCTGTTATAAACTAGCAAATTTAAGGCAGGTTGGATCATGTAAACACGTTTTAGGTCTCTTTTATATTATATTATTATTATCAATGCTTGCTAACGTTTGGAAATGTTGGCCTGTTGCCAAAGCTACCTGACCACATTTCCCTAATATATTGTAGAACTATTGCTGTGTCCCAAGTATAACTGTACTTAGATAAAGAAGGCATTAGATAACGTATCCCTGTAAAAAACCGCTTGATTCAAAAATCTTCACTTAACGTTGGGCCCAGAATTTGCGATAATGCTGCCCTGTATGAATTCAGCCAGCTAAAAGAGGAGCCTGGGTTACTGTATAGGGAGGAATTTTAGTACTAAAGGTATTGTTGGGACAAGCACATTTTATTGCATTTTTTGCAAAAGTTCC
Organism: Polydrusus tereticollis; assembly: GCA_963920685.1. Classification (NCBI taxonomy): domain Eukaryota; kingdom Metazoa; phylum Arthropoda; class Insecta; order Coleoptera; family Curculionidae; genus Polydrusus; species Polydrusus tereticollis. The sequence goes on from OY987335.1 coordinate 60,024,683, forward strand.
ACCACAACCGCAGGCCCACGTTATACTGAGAGATAGTTGCTTCAGTAATTAAGGCGAAGCTTATGTCGAGCGAGTCTTCCGGCACGTTCCCGAGCTTCAATGCTTGGGTGATAAGACTGCAGCTACCACGGTTGTTTTCTTCCATAAAGGGTGCAGTGTTTCATTAATTGACAGTGATTTTTTATCAGGTTGGAATATTTTTTATCGGGTTGGAATCGATGGGGTTACTAACTAAGAGAGAGGTACAAAGTGGGACCATGGTTGAGATTTCCATAAGGAAACAGTAACTATACCCCTGGCTTTATCTGCCATTATTTCTTGGAGCACTCGCAGTATTAATGCAAAAGGAGAAAAATCATAGAAATAGAATTGTTCCCAATTTAAAGTGAAAGCATCCACAGCAAAGCTGTCTGAGGCCCTCAACCAGGAGACAAACTCTTTACATTTTTTATTATTTCTCGATGCAAATAAGTCTATATCAGGTATGCCAAATTGTTTAATAATTTTATGAAATACTGCCTTATCTAAAGACTATTCAGTTTTCGTTGCCAAGCTACGAGACTTAGAGTTCGCTTCTTTATTTTCGCTGAACCTTATGTATGAAGCGTAAAGAAACAAGTTTCTCTTTCACACCATTACCAAATGGGGCGCGAAAGATTATTAAGTTTTGGAGATTGTACGATGCCCATTTTATAAATATAGGCTAGGGCTGTTGTGTTATCGACACGACATAGAATTGTACAGTTTCAGCAAATATTTTAATCTAAGGAAAAAACGCTAATAATTCTAGGTAATTAATGTGTTGACTTTTCTCTATTGTGGACCAAAACTATGAGTTCTTTCGTGTTCAAAGAACCTGGTATAAAAAACTAATTTACCTAAGAATATTGCAAAATTTCTTGTGAAACAGGTTTTTGTCATGGAGAATCTTTTAGTCATTTTTATTGCATATGGAATTTTTTCTTGTGGTATGTCGATGGATATATCTGTGGAGTCATATATGAATCGAAGACGGTGAATTTTTGGCAACTGAATTAACCTACTTTTTTTGTAGTTTGGCAGGAACCCTAATGATTTTAATGCTGCAAGAGTTTTCGATACGTTGTCTAAGCATGTCTCATATATTATCTATTACCGAATAGAAGGATATCGTCTAGATTACTGATAAAAAACCTTGCGCTCTCAGACAAGATATTAGGGGTTTTATTATTTTTGGATATACAAAGGGAGCAGTGTTGAGCCCAAAAAGCATGCAGTTGTACTCATAGGTTATCCCATCAAATTCGAACCTTAAATATTTTTTGTGTTGTGTATTGGCATGGTGAACAGAAAATTTACCCTGACACAGTGGTACTATACTAACAGTGTGTTTCAAGTTGATTCGGCTAACGTATAAATGGAATTTTTAAAATTTTTAGATATTCCAAATATGACGAAGCAATCTGAGTCTGCCTGCCAGGACAACGGTTATTGACGAGGGTACATTTTTCTTCGCAGTTGTCTCGGCTGTTGCTTCCGATATCTGAATTGAGGGGAAACTGATTAATGTACTGACTCTCTGCTCGGCGTGTTCCTGGACGATGCCGAGCTGGAGCTCTGAAGTTTAAAGGACGTAAATTATTGACAAAATTCCTATTTGTGATCTTGGGTGGTTTAAGTTTGATAGTATTTCCGCAGGTTTTTAAAACTTTAATCGCCTGAAACCAATCTTTTAGATTTTCTCCGAAGAGAAAATTGTCGAGTAGTATTTCTTTATTTTCCTCGTAGATATCTTTGTTCAAATTAAGAGAGATGCCTAAGTTCTTTGCGTGTCAACGCCTGAGAATGCCAGATATCCATCAATAAACGACCCGCGTCATTCAGCTGTTCTAAATATTGCCTATTGCCTCCTCCCCTCCCGGTCAAAATTATACTACATACTTGCCAATTGCTGCCAACTTGCAGAAACTTGGTTCTGTAGTTTTTCTAAGCGGTTATCCCGGGACAAAAGAGATGACCTTCAGCAATACAAAATTTAATTTTAAGGCAGTCTAATTGTGGCAATTTTCAGGCATAGGATGTTTGGAAATTAATGTGGCCCTGTCGTCGTCTGACAGACCTGAGGCTATAATGTACTCCCAACGATATGCTAAATCCTACTGTAGTTTTGACCACCATATTTTGCAGGTAGACGGCTTTGTGCCCAATATTGCAAGAATGTCTGAACTCAGTTCCCGCTGATTTTCAGGGTTATCTGCAACAATGCCCATTGGATCAGTAAATAGTTACAAAAGCTAATTGATACCAATCCACTAAAAAATACTTAATTGCAATAAAATGGGACCCAGCATAAAATTATGGGTACTCAGACATACCCAATTTTAGGCAAATATTTGTGTAGGTACTCAATGACCTAACCTGAAGTGTAATTTACTGATATAACGGGTACTCATACATACCCAATGTTTAGGACAATATTTCTGTAGGTACTCGATGACCTAAGCTTAAAGTAGAATTTACTGATATAACGGGTACTCATACATACCCAATGTTTAGAAAAATATTTGTTTAGGTAGTCAATGACCTAAGCTTAAATTATAATTCACTGGCCTTACGGGTACTCATACATACCCAATATTTAGGAAAATATTTCTGTAGGTACTCAATGACCTAAGCTTAAAGTGGAATTTACTGATATAACGGGTACTCATACATACCCAATGTTTAGAAAAATATTTGTGTAGGTACTCAATGACCTAAGCTTAAATTGTAATTCACTGGCCTGACGGGTACTCATACATACCCAATATTTAGGCAAATATTTTGGTAGGTATTCAATGACCTAAGCTTAAAGTGTAATTTACTGATATAACGGGTACTCATACATACCCAATGTTTAGGAAAATATTTGTGTAGGTACTCAATGACCTAAGGTTAAAGTGGAATTTACTGATATAACGGGTACTCATACATACCCAATGGTCAGGAAAATATTTGTGTAGGTACTCAATGACCTAACCTAAAGTGTAATTTAGCAGAAATCAGTTCACAAAAAACGAGGCAACAGCACATCCCGTGAAATATGATTTATTACTACGCCTAAACTTACCAATATTAAGAATTCCGCCGTCAGCACCAGGCGATACCGAAATCGGCTAGATAAACTTTCGGGAATTTGATCTTCGTTTGAAACTGCATAATATGAATAATGAGTGCGACTGAGACGAAGACTAATTTTCAGCCGAACTTGATAATGACGACATTCGTCGTATCCGGGACCGCGATGGCCTTTGTTTAGCATTTTCGATGGTTTTTAGCCGGCGATCAACATTTTCTCATAATTTCCTTAGTTTTTTAGTATCTCCGAACTGCAAGGAATCACTACGATCGCGTTTACGTGTTTTTGGCATTTTTCACAACAAATTTTTTGACACTATGTAAAATTCTGAAAACAGATGCACGACCGTTGTCGATACTATGCGTTTAATTTAACACACAAACAAAGAATGATCTGTGATTGAGCTGAGCATAGGGATACGAGCGGAGCGCGGTAATGAGGGGAATTGTTTTCTTTAAACTGTGTGAGATTTGGCGCCAAGCGAAGATACTACACCTAGTCTTATTTACGAGACGAAGCTGAAATATAATCAACACTAAATTTGAATTTGTGAACCATTTACTGGAATCAAAACATCAATTCTTTATCTGAAAATAATAATGTTTTGCATGAATGCCACAAGTAAAAAACTTTATCTGCTAGAATTACTACAAATAACTAAAGTTAAAAAGAGCCCTGTCCTTGCCTGTTTAAATAAGGTCTTTAATTTCGAGGTTCATTTCTTTTCTAATAATTTTAATAACCAATATCTATAATTCTTTCCAGTTTTGTCAAAAGGCGTTTATTGATCGACAGTATTGTCGTTGGTAATCTGGTTATATACAGGGCGTCCTAAAAGGTATGGTAGGTATGGTCAATAATTACAGATCCGGTAGATCTGGTCAAAATAAGATCCGAGGGTCATGTAACATTTTGTCCTATATCCCCCCATAACTTAGCAACAGGGTCCCAAAGGGGAGACCCTGAAGATGTTTTTCTTATTATTTTCGAAAAATAATAAAGGTGTACAAACTTATTTCAACTTATACGTCGAATCGAACTATTGTGGTTAAAATGTCAGCAATCTAAAATTGACGCCAGAAATAGGGGAGGACGGAGTCAAAAATATACCTCACTTTTTCTTATATTGATTTTTCTACTTTTTTGTCCCAAATTAAAAACCTCAACGTTTTTTGCGAGAAAATTGTACTCTTACTACTACCTTGTTGAAGTTTTCTTATTTGGCATAAAAAAGTATAAGAATCAATTTGAAAAATGTTATTTTATAGTATATTTTAACTCCGCCCTCCCCTATTTCTAACGCTGCTTGTTAATTTACGACATACGATTCTGCCTGTAAAGTTTACTCAATCATCTAGATTTCGGGTTTGTATTTTTATTGATTTCGAAAAGATCAAGAAAAAACATCTTTAGGGCCTACTCCTTGCAAGGCTGTAGCTCAGGGTTGGGGGGACATACGACAAAATGTTACTATTTTGACCCAATCTACTAGGTCCCGAATTATTGACCATACCTTTTAGGACAGCCTGTATATTCGCATTTTATATTGATGGCATTTACCTATATTTTGAGTTAATAGAATTTTTCAAGTGACTGCTTCTTCATTCCCACCTACTGCATACTGCATACTTCCGAGCATACTTCACTGAGTGTGTTATTTTTGTTTTTTTAAATGCAGTTTTATTGTACCGAATTTTACTTGTGATTATGTAGTTTTAGTGTGTAGCCGTAATGTATTATTTTTTTTATGTTTTCTGGTGTATGAGGTGCGTTAACAAATAGGGTTATCTCACTTATTAGTTATTTTTATGAATTGACATCTTTTTAGGTCTAATGATGCCTTAGAGGTGAAACATGTAGCCCTGTTTTAATACATTGATTGAGACCGATATTTTGTGTTTACCTTTTGCTTGAATATTAAATTCAGGTCTCTAGATTAATATGGCCGCCTTTGATAGTGCTAAACGCTGGGTTAAATGTTGTACACTTGATGTATTACAGGTGAAGCAAAACAAAAACCTATGCACGTCATCAATCAGCTGATAATTATTGAAGGTCCGTGAGAAAACACGAGGAAATTAAATTTGGGCAAAAAGTATTAAAACTTTATGCGAACCCACTTATAGCAAATATTTTGTGTATTTAAGCTTGTAAAAATTAATATAATTTGAATTTTATTGGCCGATAGTTGGCAACACAACTGTAGACGGTGCGGTGGCGCCAGCTCCTTCGTTGGCTTTGTTTGACGTTTCATGGAAACTAACCTTAATTGTTTTATGCTTCTGTGTTGCTGTGCCGTCTATTTTTTTAACAAAAACTCTAGATCTTTTCATAAATAGCATTAAAAAACTGTTCTTTTAAGAACAACAAAAGTGCACATACATATCTCTGTCGATTACGTTGTTTACTATGTTTGAAAAATGCCGAAGCATTTAAATAGCCGGTGCAAAGAGCTTATAGCTTCTTTAATAAGCTATTTTCAGGAAAAACTTAACAACCATGGCCCATTATTACCGTTGACAGCAGTTAGAGAAGTAAATTTAAAATGTGTGTTAAGGTCTATCTATTCTATGTCTACTTTACTAATTTTTGACGTGTAGCAGCTGCCCTAAATTTGAATATGTCTACTGTAAGTGCAGTTTTAACAACAGTTAAGCAAAATAAATTATTGGAGTCACCTAAAAGGAAACGTTCTTATTTCAAGAAAGTTGTAAATGTGTCAAAATTGGATATAAGTTCTATCCGTGACACTATTTATAGAATGTATGAAACACTACTAACTAATATTTTACATTGGGTATGCTTAAGCTGTAACTTTTTTTAGAACATCATGTAACTTTGATAACTTTAAGTAAGAAACTAAAAGACAGGCAACTGTTTGATGACTGTCTTAACTTTTTAAGAAGCCTCTTAAAGGAAATAGGCTTCAGATGGAAAAAAGATGAACCGAGGCGAGGGCTTATGGAACTTTCCCATGAAGCTTTCAAACGATTGGTATTTTTAAAAGAATATATGTATATTAAAGAAAAAGAAGCATTCTTGTACCAATTCGTTTTCTTGGATAAAACATGAATTTTTCAGAATGGTACCATTGGTTGATCTGGGCAAGATGAAAATAAAAAAAGTGTTAGATCTACTAAAGTTGATGGTAAAAGGTATTATGCAGTAAACAAATATATAAACTATAGGGCTGGCAACACTGTCGATATCTGACGTCACTCGAAGGGTATGACGTGCATCGGTTTTTGTTTTGCCATTAAGTATATACAGGGTGGTCTAAAAGGTATTTTGGTCACTTGAAAAAATGTCTGAAATTAGATGTTTCAAATCAGTGTAAATGTACATTATTACTGATTTGAAAAGCTGCTAAAATGTGTTCTTTATTTATGTATATATTCCATACCAGCTATACCTAACTGTAGTCAAGTTTCTGACTTATACCCGGGTCAATCTTCTGCAAGCTTATTATCTGCTGTGAATGTTGAAAAAAAAAGAAGTTTTTTAAAACATATTTTTCTTTTATTTTTCATCTAAGAATATTTATCATGGTTAAGCAAAATATAGAGATGAGATCATTTGCCTCTATTTTTTCAGTTTTTGGTATTTTTATAATCCCAGTGACTACTTGAGTGATGGAGTCGTCTATGCGAGTGATTTTTTCGGTAGATTACGACAATGAAACAAACCAATATTTTTATAAAAATGTTTATTAAGGTAAGTATATTTGTATGTAACACAAAAGCTTTAACAAAACATTTGGAAGTAGTGATATATTTATACTCTAATAGTGGTAAAATGAAAGAAAGGTAAACAAATTTTAATATTAACATAGATTTGTAGTTTTTATTAAGCCTAAGTCAAATATAGTGCTGTCTTTGATTCACAAATGGTTATTTTAATACTTTAACAATATCGGAAACATCTACATTGGCAACATCATCTTGTTCGGGAAAGACAAATTTTTCTCCTAATTTTCTCATAAATTTAATTAAACAATCTTTGTTGGCTTTTAACAAAATAATTCCTACATAGTACCTATTACACTTGCGACCAACAAATTTAACAATAACATAGTCATTAACTGCTATGTTAGTTTTTTGAAATGCGTAGGAAAGAGGTAGGTTGTCTGAATCTGAATCAGTGTCTGAAGAGGAATAAATATCAGAAACTTTAAGGCGTTGACCAATATCTGTTGGTAATGTTAAGGAATAATATATAGGTATTTACAGAAACAAGAACAAATCATACGATTAAAAAGGATACTTTTGGGGACAGTGTTTATCTGAACGACAGGAATTTGACCCAATTCGTAGTGGACACAAATCTCATTTGGGCTACATTGAAGACAGCTTAGCCTTCTGGCTTGGAGTGTGGATTTTTCATTTCCTGACCAAGTAATTTGATGAATACACATTGTACCACTAAATGTGCATATTTGGTCACTAACGACTTTGTCAATGCGGGCATATAAATCTGAATTAACTGTTTTAATATTTACTCCTTTGCAATTTTTGGATAGCAGCGAAATAAATGTTGCAAAATTTGGACTATCTATTCCTCTGGCGACAATGGCGTCAGCTGTTCTTTTAAGGCAGCCCCCGACACCATCGGGGGCACCTTTGCCATGGCCACTTTCTGTGTAGTGCCAAACAACTTTTTTAACTTCAAATTTTTCAGCTAAATATTTAGCCATTAACTGAAACATTGTTCTGTTGCGGTATTGCGTCGATGGTCCGTCACTAAGGAAGTGAATGGTATCTAATCTCGGTACCAATTCTTTAATTGGTTGTATTAGGGGATCAATATGGACACAAATTGACGCAGGGTCGTGTCGAAGGCTTTCCGATACTGTACAGTAACACGTCGAATTTAATTTATTTTCAGGGACACCTAAATGATAAAATACTGAAGTATGAAGGGTAATCTGAGGTTTGGATCCTCCAAAATGGGCAGACTGAATTTCTTCCCCATATTTACCATAATTCTCTGAGAAGTCCATATGGAGTAGTCCTTTAGTTTCAGAAAGATGGTTTTTTATTTCCCTAACAGCTTGGAATGGATGAGTCATATTGTGCACATGTTTCATGTATGCATAAATTAATTTCATAAAGATCTTCTGTAGCTCACCTTTTGAACAGATTACCTCTTCTTTAATTGTCTTAAGGCATATCTTTTTTTTCTTTCCAACTGTAATTTCCACTCTTTTTGTTGACCATGTTTCATATGATGTAAGCTCCATCTCATTGAAATTATTAAAGTTGACTATTTTAGTATTGCAATCCGCGCAGGTCCTCTCTAAGCACTCTTCTTTTAAAGATTTTCCGTCTGCTTGGGGACAACACATAGTTTTCATCACATCATCTGGTAAACTTTCATTTATTACTTGACTCTTCTTCAGTGCTAATACCAATAAAGTCATATTTGTGTGGGTTTTACACAAACAAGTATTTCTCATTTTTGCAGAGGGAATAATTACCCAGAATGGACGAAATTTACAAAATTGTTGGTAACTCAGTTATAATCTGTACTTACCTTGAATTTCTCATACAGATTTTTTAACAAATCATTAAGTAGTCTTACTTGCCTTTTATCTTTATGTCTTGTAATAGTTTCTTTTTTTCCTGCTGTTAATCGGCTGCATTCGTCGCGTTCTAAGAAACTAATAACTGAATGTCTTACATATTCTGACCGCATTTTATATATGCCCTCTATTTTCTGTTGAGTATTAAACTGTCTATAGGATGTCATTGATCTAACCTGCGAAATGTATTTGTATTTTTTAATTAGGTGTCCATTGAGTAATGTACCAAACTCTCTCTTTTTTGTGTAGGTCTTCTCATTTGCAAAATTTTGCTTCATCTGTTTAGCCAAAATTTCTCCAAAATGCAACTTTTTTTTGACAGTTTCGGTCACCACAGATCCTTTCAAAAGTACTTGATCCAGAAAGTGGTGTTGACAATTTGGGTTGTATGTTCTGAAAATTTTCACCACTAGCAGGTAGGTATATATTTACTGTAGGACTATTTGATGGAGTGGTTGCCTCAATAAAATCTTCAGACTGTCTCTGTATCTTTTTCTTATCACGGTATTTTTTTGATCTTATTTTCCAATCTTTTCGTATAGCCCTTTGAGAACGAGCGCTTAAATCTCCAATGCATTTAATCTCTTCTCTTTCCTTTTTTTGTTTGTATTGTATTCTTCGCAAATTTTTAGCTTGTGCATACTTTTCTGGATCATTGTACAACTTTTCTCTTGCCTTTTTCATGGAATCTCTTTTTTGATTTCTTCTTCGCGTTATTTTTTCATCTTCTGTCAATTTCTTTATCTTTCCCATATCAATAGCTGGAAAGATATAATTTATCATAAATACTTGGAATAATGATTATTCTTGTAGATTTAATTACATTAATCACTGGTGTAGACATGCGTCACTAGTGTGGACTACTTTGGACCACACCAGTGATGTCTACACGAGTGACGTTTCACATATTTTAAATTTGTATTAAATACATGGTTATTACAAGGGTAGTAAAATTTTGGCAACAATAAGTAGTCCCCTGACTATATGTGAAAATATAATAATTTTTTTAAAGAAGTGATTACTTACCTTTTAAATATGGCAACACAAATGATGGTATCATCAAAACAATAACCTAACATTCACACCTTCCCGTAAAAGGTCTCTAAACAGACTGGACCATCACGTTTCTTTTAACGGTTATTACTTGAATTTCGCGTATCACCTATGTTGCAATATTTATTTTAATTCCAGGGTTGCCACTTTTTGCTTAAAATTGGGTCTTTTAATGGTCCACACAAGTGAGCCGTGTATCAATTTATATAATTATATTTTTAAATCAGTTTATATTTTTTAAAAGTCTGAGATTTTCAAAATTGGTTCATCTTTTTTAGATTTATTATTATTAACCTTATGCGTGAACAGTTTGCACTACTGTCAGTAATTGCTATTTTTTATATTAACCTGAAGTTGTCGATTTGAAGAATTACATTCCACACCACGTGATGAATCACGTAGTGTGGGCTTGAATTATGCTATAAATAATTAAAATTAAATAAATTAAACTACAAACGGGACTCCACATTTCGTCGCATGAGAACCAGGTTATTATATGTCCATTTTTTTTTCAAATTGAGATTTTATCATCAAAGTATTCTATGTCCGAAGCTCTATCGACCAAACTATTTCATGTCACTCTGCGCCAATCGGTTCACTACTTACACAGAGTCGAACTTATACTATGTCCATATAAAGTTTTTCATGTTCGAGTCATTTTAGTCTATGTCCTCACCAGCCAATAGGATTTGGCCATCTGCACCACGTGAGGACATAGATTAATTTGGCATAAATATTTCTTTCATAACATTTTGAACAACATGCACGTGTGTGCATATATTGTGTAGTATCCGTGTTTATAGTGTTTTTGGTCGTAAAATAAGTTGTAAAGTAATGAGCGACTCAGAAGAATCCCTTTCGGAACCTTACCAGGACTCAGGGTCGGAATATGAACCAACTACAAAAAATAATAAACAAAAAATGTAAGTTATTAATTTAAGTTAGGTTAAAATAAATTAGAATTTTTATCGAGAATTTAATTTTAGTTTCGAAACAAATGATGATTCCAGTATCGATACCGATGCAAGTTTTTCTGATTCCGATACTTTAACACATCCCGAAGGTTCAGAAAACAAAAAATGCCACTTTGATAAGAACCAGGAATTAAACGAAATTCCTGGAACATCAAGCGCAAGGAATTTAGATATTCCAAGCAAATCAGATGGTACAGCGGTCGAATTAGACGGTCAGGATAATATCTCAGACAATGATGATGTTCAAAGGTATTTTAAAATTATTAATAAATTCACGTAATGATTAATTTTAACTGGGTTTTTATTTTATAGAACGGAATCCACAAAAACGAGAAAACGAGAAGCTAACCACAAAGAATGAAAGAAAAATACTAGAAAACGGTTAAGACAAAGCGGAAAAGAATACAAAAGTTGCCGAGGCCAGACCGTTAGGGCTAGGGATTTCAGCAGAAACTGTGTAAACTGTCGCTTTAAGTGCCTAGACAATTTCAGTGAAGAAGAAGCAGAGCTAATTCATAATGAATTCTGGACAAATAATGATGACGCGAAAGGACATTTTTACGAGAAAACCACAGAAAGATACCGGGTGGAACGCCAGAGAAACAGAAATGTGAGACAGAGAACCAAGAGTTTTTCTTACAAGTGTTATTTCTACAAAAACGAGCAGAAAGTTCGCGTCTGCCAGAAATTTTATTTGGGCGTCTTAGATATAAGTCAGATCAGAATTGCTTACTTTTACAGCGAAAAGCGAATAGGAATCACAAGTACTCCCAGTCAGTACCAAAGAGGAATCCGCACAGATAATAGAATCGGTGAGGAGCATAAACAATTAATTAGAGATCACATAAATATGTTCCCTCGTATACCTTCACACTACTGTAGAAGTACCTCCTCCAAAGATTACTTAGAAAGGACACTATCCTTGTTAAAAATGTATGAGCTTTATGTACTGTAGTGTGAAGAAAAAAATGTAACTCCACAAAAAAAGTGGCTTTACTACCACATTTTTAACTTTGAATTAAATCTGGGATTCCATGTTCCAAAAAAGGATTTATGCAACGTGTGCACAGAATACAATACAAAAAAAGAAGAACAAACATTAAACGAAAATTTAAATACAAAATACAATGGGCATATGAAAGCTAAGCTAGAAGCTCGTGAAGAAAGAAAACAGGACATAGAAGCCTGTAAGAATGATCCGTCTACAGCTCTACTATGTTTTGATATGCAAAGAGTTTTAACATGCCCACAAACACAAATATGAATATCATATTATAAGAAAAAGTACGCTGTGTATAATTTGACTGGTAATGACGTTGTTCAAAAGACCGGGTATTGCATTTTGTGGCACGAACAGTTGGGTGGAAGAAAAGGTATAGATATTGCAAGTGCTTTGTATGTTCTCCTGGAAAAACTGTTATCGGAAAGGCCTAATCTAACAAAACTGATTTTGTGGTCGGATGCATGCGTACCCCAGAATAAAAACTCGCACATGTCGGCAGCTCTATTGTATTTTTTAAATGAGCATCCTGAAATTGAGAGCATTGTTCAAAAATTTCAAGTCCCAGGTCATAGCTGTGTCCAGGAAGTTAACGCAATGCATAGTACCCTGGACCGAAGTTTAAAAAAATTGGAACTCCACAGTCCACTAGCTATTTATAAAGCAATAAAAAATGCTAGAACAAGAAAGCCTTATCATATAGTCCAGATGAATAAAAATAAATTTTTGGATTTTAAAGCAATATTATTAAAATTTGACAACAGTCCCGTACAAAACCTTAGTTCAGATTTCTTATAAGCATAATTCAAGCTGTGTTAAATATAAATTACATTTATCCGATAAATATCCTATTATGGTGGAGTTTTTAAAACGAACAAGACAAGCTAACCAACAAGCGTTCTTTAAAAATTTCCCAATGCCTACAGTTCAGCCCCCACCACCTAATCTGGCAGCAGATAAAATTGAGCACATTAGAAGCTTGTCTAATCACTTTTCAGCAGTAGACTTGCAGTTTTGGAGATGCATTATAAAGAATTTTTAAGCATCTATTTCAAATTACTTATTATGTAAATTAATAGTACGTTATTTTGTTAATCCTTTTTTGAATTACAATAAATATGTTACTTAACTATCACCGTTTTTTATTATCAGTAAAAAGGGTTGTGGACATAGAATAATTTTTTTGTGAGTTAGATTTTTATGTAAAAAGCTATTTATTCTATGTCCGCAACCGCTTTTTTTTTATGATAATTTTTCCCAGTCAGTCAAAATTTTTAGTATATTTTTGCATTACGTACTTTTTATAAACCCTTAAACCTAACTAAATTTTACTTCTAGAAAAAAAAATAAAATTAAGATGTACCCAATAAAAGCTGATGAATTTTAAAAATGCTCTACTGTAAAATTTTAAAAAATGGACATAGAATAACCTGGTTCTCATGCGACGATTTGTCATTTTAAATCATATTAAATTTATTGGCGAAACTAGTTCACACTTTTTAAGATATAAGTTGATTACAACAAATGTTACGGTTTTTGAAGAATGACTCACCTAAGCATTTATTTGAAAAATTTCCTTGAACAAGTTATTCCCATTCGGTTTTTAGTCACTCTGCCATGCAGTGTCATGTTTCACGTCACTGTTCTCGGATTTGATTTCCGAGGCCACCTTTAAGGTATATTTAAAGAAAACATTTTTACAAATCACCAGTACATTCAAGAGAAGAGTTGCTACATCGGGTTAACCGAGCAATTCAAAATCTAGATCCAAATGCAAATTTCTTTGCGTTTTGGTCAAAACAATAAATAAAAACTCGTAAAACAATTAAACACAAAAACTATCAGAACACGAATTTTTTAATTGTATCCAGGTTAGTTGAGGTTGTAGGCCACCGACCTTAAAATTGGGTAGAACTCTAAGGCAATCTTAAACACTTCGTAGTGTAAATAGAACGAGCCAAAATATATATTGCTGTCTACGTCAATTTCCAAATCTTAAACGCCCGGACTAAAACACATATTTGCATAGGTTTGTTCACTTTATTTAATAAAAATGAAAGGAAACGCATTCATATATACGTATGCTACCAATATACTATTTATATGCAGTAAGCATAATTAAATTATAATAATAGACAGATGCTACTAGTAATTATTTTTTAGGTAAGAATGCTATTCACAAATTATTATGTTCGGATTGGTCGGTCACTTTCGGCCATTCAACTCCCTATTTAAGTCGAACCGACCAGGTCACTCTGACTCTGAGTATACAGATGCAAGGCCGTATAAACCGATTTCTTTCTCTTCTTCGTAAGGTATCTTCTTGTGCTGTTTTGTCGAAAGCCACGATTTTCTTTATTCCGTACAAAATGTACTTTATCAACTTTATTTTGTTCTTCATTTAGGGGTTTATGCGGATTGTCCAAATTTTATTCGAACATTTAAAAAATTTTACTAAAATATGATAGGGCTTTCCAAAAATATTTCGGTTACTTTTATAAAGGTACTTAATATAAATGGTATTTAGAAATCGTCAACATTTCTGGCAACCATTATTATTACTTGCCCATATAAAAAATCTCCCTTAAATTTAGAGAAATTTTATTCTTTTATTTAAGTGAATAAGGTGATTAGGGTTCCGTATCTACCTGAAAACGAATAAACGGGACCCTTTGTAGGTACTTCTCCTTGACCTGGAAACTTGAAATTTGCCACGAAGGAAGTTCTCATAGCACAAGTAGGTAAAGGAAAATAATGCGAATATAATTAATTTTTAATTATATGACGATATATTATGTTACAGTGGCACAGATTAATCTGTAACAATGATACATATACTCCCAACTTTATTTATACACGAAATATCTTCTTTCCTGTTTGTGATATAAAAAAAGTTTCAAGTGAAATAGTTCTTGGTTTAAAGAACTACTTCTACAGAGAGTACATTTAAGTATACAGGGTGCCTCAAAAGTACAATTTTTAATATCAACTTTACTTTTTAAAATAGGACACCCTATATTTTATGTCAAATATTGCTTCTTCAATCAATTTTTTATCAAAAATCTATGATATGTTCTATGCCTAATGTGGTCCGTTTCCTAGATAATGGTAAGATTAAATTAGTATCAAAACTTTGAAAATGCTTTGAAATATTAGGTAAACAATAATTACCTATTACTATAGTAACAAACTAGTGACATTTTAAAATAAATTTTGACATTTCTAACAGTGATATAAATTTTTAACTAGAAGATTAGAGGTCAAAATAGTAAGTAATTTTAATAACTATGCCATCACTTTTTACTCCGAACGAATATGTTGACATGCTGTTAATCTACGGCGAGTGCAAGAAAAAATCGCGGGATGCACAACGGTTATACAGGGAGCGGTTTCCAGATCGTCCAACACCATCGCTTTGCACTTTTGCAAATGTGGAAAGAAAAATGCGAACGGGTTCTTTTCCTACCTCGAGGGGTTCACAACATGCTCGACCAGTAAGAAACGAAACTAACATAATAAATGTCCTTGCACTCATAGTACTAAACCCTCATGTGTCAGTAAGAGGCATATCAGAAGAAACGGGTATTAGCAAGACTTCAGTGCAGCGAATTCTAATTAACAACGGATACCACCCCTTTAAAGTTCATCTGGTACAAGCTCTACGGCCTAATGATTATGAAAGACGATTGGAATTCATCGCCTTTTTGACTACACAGTTAAATGAGAATCCACGGTTTCTGGAAAAAATTCAGTGGAGTGATTAATCGCGATTCCACAATAACGGAATCGTGAATCGTCATAACATTCATTATTGGTCGGTTGAAAATCCACATTGGGTTCGGGAAACTCATTTTCAAAATATCTGGGGAGTAAATGTGTGGTGTGGTCTCTTTAATGGACGATTAATTGGGCCACACTTTTACGAAGGTACATTAAACGGTCAAAGGTATTTAAATTTTTTAATCGAGGTCTTACCTACGCTTTTGGAAGAAGTTCCCATAAACGAACGTTTTAATATCTGGCTTCAACAAGATGGTGCTCCGCCACATAACTCCTGGATTGTATCAGATTATTTAGACAATAATTATGGGAGAAACTGGATTGGGAATCGAGGACCTGTCAGGTGGCCAACACGATCGCCGGATTTAACACCTTTAGATTTTTATTTGTGGGGATATTTAAAGCAGGTAGTTTATACTGAAAAACCAAACAATTTGGAGGATTTAAAAAATAAAATTTCACGCGCCTGTAGAGAAATTCCAGCAGAAGTTATAAGGTCTGCTTGCACTACGGAACTCCTCAAAAGATACGAGATATTATGTCAGACCGAACATGGTCGTCACTTTGAGCATCTCTTATAATATCATTATTTTTTTTTTTTATTTTACGTTCATTTTAAATGTATTTTAATTAATAAACACATCAGAAAATTGTATTTGTAATTATCTCGAGAACGGACAACATTATGCATAGAAAATATAATACATTTTTGATAGAGAATTCATTGAAGAAGCAATATTTGACATAAAATATAGGGTGTCCTATTTAAAAAAGTAAAGTTGATATTAAAAATTGTACTTTTGAGGCACCCTGTATACTTAAATGTGCTCCCAGTAAAAGTAGTTCTTTAAACCAAGAACTATTTCTCTTGAAACTATTTTTATATAATGAACAGGGAAGAAGATATTTCGTGTATAAATAGAGTTGGGACACCCTGTATACGAACCCCATTTTTATTTAAATAATATTAGGACCGTAGGTATACCTTTAAAAATGGTAAACTGTAAAAGTCATTTCTTTTATGCCATAACCCAAAAACTAGTTATGACAACTAACTTAATTTTTCTAAAAGGATCCCCTATTTTTTATTTAATTTTTGAATTCTGCATAAAATTCCAAACAAATTTCATTTATCACGTCCCATTCCTAAATTCCACTGTTTCTCAAAAAATATTCAGGTGATTAACATATGTTTTTTTACATCATTACATTATTGTAAATAAAGCGTTTGGTTAGGTTAGTATAGTGGCGGTGATGGTTTTCTCCTGCTTTGAATCCTTTTATCCTAATCAAAGTGCCCCATAAGAGTTTTTTTGATAAACTTGCAATTTCAAACATCGGTACGGCCACAGTACGGCTATAGTGGTGGGGATCCAGGTTTCAAAAGTGGAATGATGAAATCGAGTTTTTTTTTCCCAGTCGATCAAGTAGGAACCCCCGTTATTCTGACATGATTTATCGGTATATCCGGAGGGTCGGGAAGGGGGAGGGCGCCCTTTAAATCTCCCTGCCGGGTTTTATCGTACAAGAAAAAACATACGTAGCAAAATTGAAGAGCTTGACAAAACTCTTAAGCTCGTTCCAACTTGAACCCGATACGTCATTCGCAAAATATCGCGATTTGAATGTGCAAAAAAAAAATGAATAAAAGGGTAATATCAAGCACTTTGATGGGCCGGAGGGGAGGGAGGGTGGGACAATTAGAAGGGGAGTTATGGGCGGGAAACGAGGGTTATTCAAGCGCTTTTGTTCCGCGTGTTCTAATTGAGAAAGCGCAAGCAGCCAGGGTTCAATTTACGCGTTTTTTTATTACCTAAAAGATTGCATTGGCAAAAAATTTTTTTTTGTAAATGAGCGCTTGGCGCGCAAAATAAAAAATGTCAATTTTTTCACTTGCGTTTTTAGGCATGAAAAATGAGGGTGCGGGACAAAATTTTTTGCATAGCGGGAGAACGGAGAGGGTTAGGGGGTTCAAGCCAGACTCAAAAGAAAGGGTAGGAAAATTTCTATTTGTTTATTTATTTTGCAGTTTTCCCGAGTCCATATCTTGCCGCCCGAGCGAGCGACAAGTTGAGAAACGTAACACTCGCGACCGGCTGCGAGCGCGCGCTCGGAAATTATTTTCGAATCACTGTTTTCCTGGGATGACGCGCCAGCCGACGCGGGTCCACAGAAACAATGGCAGGTAAACAATGACGATAAGCATAAGGCTGCATTCTGATCTTTATGGTTAAGCGACCTTGAAGCGCATTGAAATCCAACGCCTCTTGATCTCTCATATCAGGGAAGAAAAGTATTTCATGCAGTCGTAGATTTCTCAAGTTTGGAGAAGTCTTCAAAACGTGCAGGCGTGGGGGTTAATTATTTCATTTCGACTGTGGACATGTGCAAGCCCTAACAGGCGTTTCTCTGGAGACTAACAGTAAGTGCTCGCTAATGATAATATAACAATTACTCATTTAGCTTTTTTTTTAACGAATGTTTCCTTATATTAGTACAATATTCTCAAGTCGCTCCAATTTGGCTACTATTGATAAATGGATTAATAAATTAATCACGTGGGACAATCGTCTGTCCTTTCGTTCCCGACACGCAATAACATTCTCTTTGCTTTTTAGAGATACATCCAAAACCGATTAAGGAGATTTCGGGCAGAAGAGAACAGTGCTATCCATTGATCTCGTGAGCTCGTAATAATTGAATCAGCGTTATTTTACGGAGGTTCAAAGAATTCCAGTACTACGGATCGCAGAGTGAGTTCAATTGTTAAATTTTTCTTCCCGGTGCATGAACGTCATCGTTTCTCTTTCGCTCTGACTGCAGACGATGGTGTCTCTAACGCGGCATGCAGCTCGATCTTTTTACGTTGTTTATATCTGTCTACTCTAGTTCCAGCACAGTGAACAGATTGTCCCGTCTCACGCATCTTACCGAACCTTCTTTCTCTGAAGGTAATCGGGAGAAAGATCGAAGCATCGCCGGTGAACCAAGGAGGCTCCACCGGATCCGAAAGCTAGCGCACGTGGATCCCCGCAGACCATAATGAAGAGATCTGAATGCAGCCTCTTGTATAGCGCTTATCGTTATTGTTTACCTGCCCATTGTTTCTGTGGACCCGCGTCGTCTGGCGCGTCATCCCAGGAAAACAATGGGAGGCTTCCGAGGTACAAGAGCGCGACTGAGGAAGAAAAACCAGGCCATCGATGACCCGAATATAAAAAAATTCGATGAAAAAAACCGGAACCCGATGCCTCTTTCAGTTCCCGATCGTTCAACGATCGAAAGCAATCAAGATCTTTTAAAATCGCTTCATAATTGAGCGAGATACGAGAGGTCAGCCGTTCGAAAATAATTTCCGAGCGCGCGCTCGCGGCCGGTCGTGAGTGTGCCCAGAGTATAGAGAAGCGGAGATGATAAGCTCCGCCCCCGGCGGCTTGGAGGTCTTTCTCGTCCGCTTGCGTTACGTTTCTCAACTTGTAACTCGCGGGCGGGCAAGATATGGACTCGTGAAAATTGCAAAATAACTAAACAAATAGAAAATTTCCTGCCCTTTCCTTTGAGTCCGGCTAGAACCCCCTACCCCTCTCCGTTCTCCCGCTATGCAGCAAAGATTTTGCCGGCCCTTAGCTCCCTTCATAATTGTCGAATCGAGTTCTTGCAGGGCTCAAATTAAAGCAAAAAAATAATGCCGTCCTGTGGCAAAAAAAAGTTTTCCCCCACCCCCCTTCTTCATGCCTAAAAGCACCCCTGGCTGCTTGCGCTATCTCAATTAGAACACGCGTAACAAGCGTTTGAATAATCCTCGTTTTCCGCCCATAACTCCCCTCCTAATTGTCCCCCCCCCCCCCACCGGCCCATCAAAGTACTCGATATTACCCATTTATTCATGAAAAATCGAGGCCCCAATTCCACTCCCTTCCGAGAAATAATTAATTGAATTTTTTTTTTGCACATTCAAATCGCGATATTTTGCAAACCAATTAACAAATCGGGTTCAGGTTGAAACGAGCTTACGAGTTCTGTCAAGCTCTTCAATTTTGCTACGTATGTTTTTTTTTGTACGATCAAATCCGTCCGAGATATGCCCGTTTTCCGAGAAAAAAACGCTTGCAGGTAGATTTAAAGGGCGCCCTCCCCCTCCCCAACCCTCCGGATATACCGATAAATCATGTTAGAATAACGGGGGGATCCTACTTGACCGACTGAGAAAAAAAAACTCGATTTTATCGTTCCACTTTCGAGCCGTTGATTCCGCCGGATCCCCGCCACTATAGTGAAAGAGAGCGAATAGATATAAGAAGGCGGTATATTGAGCATCTCGTGCCGTAACGTCATTATTTGACAGGTGAAACAATCGTCTCTACCCTCTACCTCAAACTTGTTAGCGGTAAATGCATCGAAAGAGACAAATTATCTATATTTTGTATTTTAGGAATAACAATAGGTGTGTTTGTTTCGAATGTCAGAAAGTATTCTCCAGTCAGTCAACTTTTAATCTGTACAATAGAAATGTACATAAACAAATTGGACATAATAATATTGAATATGCAGTGCCCAAACGATACTTTGCTTAAAGTGCAATTTGTATTTCAAGTTTAATAACGACTAGCGTTTGCATTTAAAAGAAATGCATGATCGATCACATCTCGAAATCTGTGAACCTTTTTAATAGTTTAAGATAACCATTTTTTTTAGATTTCAGTATTTTGCTTGTGCAGGAAGAAAAGCAAAATACTATCCAGTTTAGGAAAATAAATCGTGTCTGTGAAAAATCTGAACGACTTTATTTGAAAATATCGGGTCCTTCTGAAACTGTTCACTAAAGGAAAATCCTGAAAGAGCATTTAAGTCTCAAGGTTCATGCAAAATGCAATTCTTGCACTAGCTAAATCATTATTAATTGGTTTGAAGCTCTTTCGTTGTCTTTCACTATGATATGATAACCACTTAAATGTAAATAGCTTGAAATCCACCTTAAAAAAAATGGTGTATAAGAAGTTTCTGAATTTGGAAACTCATGTTCATGGTCCAGACCTTCAATATTTGTACTCATCAGAAGAAGGTAAAGAAGAAAGTTATAGCATCTAAACTTATTTTGGGAGTTTTCACCAAACGATTGTTGTGTTATTTTTCTCAATTATGCATAATTGTTATAATTTGTAAAATAGTTTAAAGTAATTATAAATTTTATTTTTATTTACATTGTGCTAAGTATCCTATTATACCTATAATTGCTTTGAATATAAATAATTGTTAAGAATTTATGGCTGGAGCTATGGGTACCTGATGGCAGATATTTATAATCAGATTATTGAGTGGTGTATGATTTTTTTTACTCTTTTTGTGCAAGAATTCTGTAACATTTGAGATTTATCTGTAGAATGTTCATTTAGTACTTAGTGATACCTAATTATTTTATACATTGCAGACAATTTCTACAGACTGTAATTTTATAATAGATTTTTGGTGAGGGGGGTTTGAAAATTATTTAGTTTTAGGTTATTATAAAGAGTCTATTATCCAGTTATACCTATTGTGTTAAATATTTACTAATACACATTTTTATTCTAGAATTCTTAAAAATGTTCGTGGTAAAATGGGTCAAGACTTGAAAATATTTGACTTGACTACTCGTGACGATATCAAGAATATTAAAAAATGTGATATTAACTTGAAAGATGGCTGTAGACACAGAGACGACGCAATAAGTATTTGATTGTCAGAGTGTCTTGCAGTTAAGGAATCACCTTCAATATTGTTTTATATACCTCAGAGTATAAAAATAACACATTATCCAGAAATGAAAGAGGCCTATTTTTGCCGTCTTTTATGAATGCAATTCAGAAAGATATTTCTAACAACTTTGGAACAAATTTAATTGCAATTGGCGGGACTCCTGGGATTAATTCGTACGATTTTGAATTAACAAGTAGTAAAAGATTAATTTGGTAATGGATTTCCACCTGCTTTCATGTTTTCAAACAGGAAAGACGCTTTTACGTACAAATTATAGTTTGAAAAAATTTTAGAATGTGTAGGAGTTGTCAATACAAAAGTTTTTATGTCTGACATAACCGATACGTTTTTTAATGCTTGATTCAGTGTTAAGTCGTTTATTGTGTTTGGCGTGTGGATAGAGCCTGCCAGGTTAACCTTAACAAAATTAATGATCCTGATAAAAAGTCTTGTACTTACAAAATGGTAAAAGAACTGCAATATATTTAAGATTTTTAAATAGTCTAAATAATTTTTGAGGTTAGATTTTAAATGGCAAACGTATATTTTCGGAATATATTTTCAAAAATATTATGCTAATCATTTTAAAGCGTGAGCCTATTGTTACAGAATGGGTTATGGGGTAAATACCAACATGAGCATATTTTTTTCTTAATACTGCTATTTAGATGGTAACGCAATTAAGAGATTAGATAAGAGGATGCATGTCCCAGTTATGTATCAATATTTTTAAGAGACAGGACTATAGAAAGAATTACAAAATTTAAAAAAGGCAAAATATGTTGATAGATACATAGCTTCAAGACCAAGTTCAAGACATAGATCTGCTTTAGTTAGTCTTTTACGGTGTCTCACAATAATAATGTATTTAGATACATTAAAAAATCAGAAAAATGATGAATGATGAACATGATGAATGTAGAAGGAAAAAATATTGTAAGCTGCTGCTCTATTAAGTGTACTGTTTGTGGCATATGTATACATTCATATACATACATGTAGTTGCACTGATGTTTCCATGAGAAGCACAATTTGTGAACATGTTCATTTTGCGATATGACAAGATGAAAACGAAAAAACAACCAGGATGTTCATGGCAGTGTGTAGATATAGCAGGTGAAGTACAGGAGCTTTGTTTCTCATATATCTCGTAGATCAGAATGATAAGCTGAAAGAACATATTAAAATAAAAATATATTGTGTTTTACAGACTTTCAATTCTGAAGACTTATCTAAGGACCAACTGACATCAATTCTTCATCACTTAACAGCTATCTGCAATATTTGTTAAAATAAATTTAATACAGACAACTTAAAAAAAAAAAAAAAGAAACCAAACACATTGTAAAACAAAAAACATTTCTTCAAAAAAATAAGTGAAATGTTAACAATTACAGTAAAGTCTCGCTATAGTGAATATACTATATAATGAACTATCCAGTCCAGTGAACATACAAATATTAACATCAACCTCTGAATAGTGAACAAATAAAACCTCGCTAGAGCAAAATTGCACGCATACAAATAATAAACGTAAAATCAATAACGTTGCACTCGAAACAAAGGATTCTGATGAGGAAGAAGCAAACATCCCTTTAAGTATATTAAAATTACTATTAAACAACGAAGATCCGGAATATGCAAAAGCTGAAATTATGAACACTTATAGGTCATAAACATCAGTGTAAGTTAAATAAATAAAAAATCTATGCAGATAGGTATGTATGTTCTTAAAATGACAATGTATAGGTATGGGATCGGAATGATGTTAAGGTGTGGAATGAGGACCGCCAGCCAGAAAATGAGTAAAATGAAGATATTAAAATTGAGGATGAAGACAATGACGTTGCTGCAAATCCCATTGTAACAGTCAAGTTGGTTTTCACTGGTGAAGCATTGAAATCCTGTTATTGAATGGGCTAAAGAAAGTTCGAATGAACTGGAATATTGTTGCTCTTTAAGACCTGAGAGCTAAATTGATTTAAAAAATTCACATTCTTCCAACAAACAGTAAATTAACATTTTCATCATACGAACTAATTTTATTTTATTTTCTATTACATACATATTATTATACATTTGTACAGTGTTATCATTTTAGTTTGTCCCACTTTTAAGAGCCTGTAACTTTTTTGTTTTTTTGAGTTAGCGCATTCATTCAAAAAACAGAATGTAGAATTGTTAGCCAAGTTTTTATGGGTATTGTCAAAAATGACAGTACGTGTCACATGTATGTCACATTTAAAAGCAAACATTTTATTTCCTTTCAATAGGACACTCTGTATATTAGAAGCGCATTAGATGGTCCCTTTTCTTCCGATTTTAAAAGTCCATCAAACATTGACAAAAATATGTAAAAATAATATTGTAAAAAAGCGTCAAGATAGTTATGTAATAGTTTTGTTGCTTTGGATTTTGTCTTCATTTATATCTCAGTCTGTCATTCTCATTGTTGTTACTCGAATTTTGAAGCATTTTTTTTTGTAAAAACGAGCCAACATGAGATATTATTATTCAGTGGAAGAAAAATCATTTATTTATGATATTTTTCATCAAACGGGCAGTGCATCCTAGCACATAGGAGGTATAGGCTCCAGTTTTCTAATAGACGGGTTCCTTCCAAAAAATGCGGCTGAAGAAGACATTTTTCAAGACTGGAAGTGTAAAGAAGAAACCAGTAATTAGGCGAAAAACGAAAAATACGGAAGAAATGGAAAATAATGTGTTAGCCTATTGTCGGGTATTTCCACAGAAATCTATACCCGATATACTACGAGATCAGCCTATATCGTATGGTTCAGTAGAATCTAGTAGAAAATCGATTTAATATTCAGGAAATCCACGACAAAGTGTTAGCGTTTGGTGCGGATTAATTGGGGATCGGGTTTTGGAACCAATCATTTTTGAAGGTTCCTTAACTGCCCACGGTATTTGAATATTCTGCAGGAAAATTGAAGATCCCTTAGATAATTTACCCATTCTAACGCTAAGAAATTTAATATGGCATCAAGATGGAGCGCCACCACACAGTGTCGCTCCATGTTTAAATGCAAAATACGTTCAATGGACAGGAAAATCAGGTAATGGCCCCCAACAGCCCAGGCTTAACACCCTGTGATTTTACCTTTTGGGGTCATATTAAAAATATTGTTTATAATAATCCGTGTTATTCGTTTAATGAACTGTATATTAGAATTGATTACCTACGCCATCCTTTAGGTTCAAAATAATAGAGACATTTTATTAAAAATATATTTTAAAAGTGTTTCGTGAATGTATCGAGAATGGAGGTGATCATGCAGAGCATGAAATAATTATTATATATTTCTAGTTATTAAATTAATGTTATAAACTTTTATTGTTTTTTAGTTATGCCAATATTAATTAAATAGTTTATTCGTAGATATACAATCTGACAAACATAGGGTCATTTAGCATTTTTTGTTTATTACATTCTCTGAAAGATTTTGTAATTTTATTGGAACGGAGTTGACATCGACAGGAGAGAAAAAAATAATTTTTAATAGTCTCTTTTTCTTTTTTTTACAATAGTGTTAGAGACAGTATAGTCTAGAACTCGTATGAAATGGCATTTCCTGCTTGTTATAGAATATACTATTAAAAGCAATAATAATAGAGGCTTCTGCTTTAACTGAACAAAGAAATAGTAAGCGCACCTCCCTTGCATATGCAGAGAAAGACTGTTGCACAAGTTCAACTGTGGGACTTAATAACGTCACCGCCTCGTGAGTTTTATTTGATTTTGTTCTCGTGTTTTTCGAATACTACTTATCGGATTGACTTCAAATTTTCAGGGCTAACCATACCTTATAAACACTTCATAGAAATTAGGTAAAGAGTGTAATTTGAGGTTTGACCAAATGAGTCCATTAGGAAGCAAAACGGTGTATAGATATCTTGATGCTTTCTAACTATATTATTTTTACCTATTTTTGTCAATGCTTGATGGAACTATAAGAAGAATGTATATGTGCACTGAAAAAAAAAAAACATTTCATTCAAACAAATTTGGAGTTTATCTAAACAAATATTGCTTTCGTATACTCCAACTCCACTTGATGTTTAGAGCAAATTCATCATTTATTTAATTCGAATTTCTTCCATTTGTTTAATGTTAATCCATATTTGTTCAACACAACGTATGCGAATAAACAATAAAAGTATAAATAAATATTTAATTGATTTTATTCACATGTATTCTTCTTATTCAACCAACTAAAAATTTAGTTTAAATTAAAATTACATTCAAATGAAATAAATATTTATTTAACATAAATAGTTAAATATTTAAAAGATTTGTATGCATCCTTTAAGCAAACTATAAAAATATTTGATTTAAAGTTAAGTTTGTTTATTAGAATAAATTGATTTGTTTGACCTTAACAAATATTTATTTATCATAAATAATTAAATATTTAAAAGATTTGTATGCATCCTTTAGGCAAACTATAAAAAGATTTGATTTAAATTTAAGTTTGTTTATTAGAATAAATTGATTTGTTTGACCTTAATAACTATTTATTTAATTTGAAACCTTGTTTTCCTTGTTCTTGTTTTATTTGGGATATACTATTCCGATTTTTACATGTACCAGATTTATGCTTCTTATGTAATTAAAATTCATATTTCGAAAAATTGGTAGGTATAAGTCATAGTTAAATCCCCAAAATACGAATTATACTGCAACCGGAAAATTACATTAAGAAATAAAAAGTTATTTAAATAGGTTTCGTATTTTAAAATGTATTTGTTTATTTTAGATATTTATAGGCAATAATCGCCATTAAAGTACACCAAATAAAAAAAAACTAGCAAAAGAATAAAAGTCTCACTAGGTACTAAAAAAAATTTTTTGATATACTTAGTATATTTTTTAACTGCGACAGTTTGTGTCATAAAGACAAAAAACAACTAATTTAAAATTTGAAAGAAGATAATGTTGAATAATTTTTTATTTGTTAGTGGCATTTTCCAGCAATTTTCCGATTAATCTACGTTTGAGTATAAAACTTATTTTTTTGTATAAATAACTTATACCATATATACGTAATTTTCAGATACCTCAAAATTAAAAACATAATAGGCATACATCTGATAATATGTAGAAATCGGGATGAATCCCTTAATACATCTTTAAAAAATGTTATATATTATGATTATCGACATGAAATACCTACCTATTACCTATTTAGCCATATTTACGACAATATTATAAAAAATGTAAAATAACCTGATTCTTTTTGTGCAATTAACCACTGAAAACTACAAGGGTGCGTAAAAATGGTCTTTGCAGTTGAGTATGTTGCAGTTGAGTATGTTGCAGTTGAGTATGTCGCAGTTAGAAAAAATTAGGAAATAAATAATAAAATAAACATATTTGAAAATATTTTATTCAAATATTTATAACAACAAAATTCACAAAACGTTTAACACATAAAGATTGCAAAAAGTTTCTAATATTATATAATATAATAATATATTATATGGGTAAATGAGAGCGAAACTTAAAGCTTAAAACGCATTTAATTTTAAAAACAAAGAACATAATAATATACTCTAGAAAAATAAAAATACATATACCTACCTATATAAAAATATATATTATTTGTTAGGTAGGTACGCTTAACTCAGAAAATCCCTTATTTTTCTCTTTAATAAAAAATAGTAATAACAAAATAAATATAACTTTCACTATTATAATTAAAACATATTTTATGTATTAATAAAATCCACCATTCTGTTTTTGTTATAAAATGTATACTTTTTTTTATTTATTTTTTATGAATTGAAAAGAACAAAGGAACGCTAATATTAAGTAGGTATTCGGTTATTTTGTGAACTATAATAAGTATAGAAACATTTCATGATTAAAACAATACTTAATTAGTTGATATAAATAAATATTTTGTTACGTTAATGTCAATCAACTTTAAATTGAGGGACTAAAATATAGAAACATGTTATGATATAAACAATAATGAGTTGATTTAAATAAATATTTTGTTACGTTAATGTCAATCAACTTTAAATTGAGGGTACCTAAACCTATTTGATACAAATATTTATTTAATTTAAACAATATTTCCAATAAATCAACAACTTAACCTGCCTAAAATTGTTAAACGGCCAAAATAACAGTTGGTTAGAGAGCCGCCATTGTGGCATCACATTGATGATCGACCTATGGAATCGACCATAATATTATCTATATTTTGGTTTTGACACGCATATAGAATACATATTATATATATATTTACAGCTATCAATCTATATACCTAAGTTTAATTATATAGTTATAATATATAAAATCGTTTTTGCAAGAAAAAACGTTACCTACTACCTACATTACTACAATAATATACGTACCTAATACTATCGGGTATTGTATTTACATGTTTAATAAATTAACGTACCTTTAAATAATGGCCATAGGTGGCCCAATTTCCAAGCTTCTAATTATTGTTCTTGCACTTCCATTTTCCTCCCGCGACACAGGGCACCGACATTCACCGTGGTACTGTTTCTACTGACTAGACAGGGTTCCGGTGGCGCGGCGCGCGGCGGGTCGGGTGGAACAGAGTGGATCCAGTGTTGCCAAAATGGCAATTGGTAAAAATTATGTTATTTCAAAAAAAATTTTGCTACATATTGATATTTTATTAAACGTTTATGAAAATAACACATACAAAATTGCGAGCAACAAAAATAAATACTCAATTCTTAGTGAGAGGTATAAAAAATAGTGTGCTGTTTAAGACACAATTAAATTTGGTAACTATAGCGATTAGGCAGCTAGACCGGTGCATCTGCGTCATGATCAGGCAAGTTAGCCAACACTCAATTCAACAATAATTGTTATTTATTGTATACTTATTACAGCACAAAACATAGAAAATAAGCACTATTATTACTTACCTTTACTCTCTGCTTCATTCAATATTCATATGTATATAATCATGTATACCTACTTGAAATTATGGTTAATTATGAATTATATTCTTATAAAATGGTATTAGGTATTGCATCCACGATTTTATTATGAATTTTTTCTGTAAAATTATGATACAAATACATAATTATGGTATGCCTGGCAACACTGATCCTTACGACCAAAAGCTAGACCACTCTAACTCCGCGCAAGAGTTTCCAGTTCAAAATATGTATTTCTTTTAAATAAGTGGGTATTTAAAACAAAGTAAAAAAACCTTCAATCAATTCATATAAGAACCCTTCTGTATTTATATAATGTAAATATTTATTTATTTACCTGAAAGCTTAAACTATCAAACAAATATTTAAAAATATTTAAATAAGTCAATTTATTGCACCCAAACTAGACGTATTTATGACGAACAATTATTGTTTCAAT
Organism: Polydrusus tereticollis; assembly: GCA_963920685.1. Classification (NCBI taxonomy): domain Eukaryota; kingdom Metazoa; phylum Arthropoda; class Insecta; order Coleoptera; family Curculionidae; genus Polydrusus; species Polydrusus tereticollis. Next base: position 60,053,294 of record OY987335.1, read on the forward strand.
TAAACAAAAAATGTTCAAACAAATATTTATTAAAGTTTTTTTGGCGCATTTTTATCAGTGTGTGTGTTATATTTTTGAAATCGGAAGAAAATGAACCATTTTTTGCGCTTCTAATATACAGAGTGTCCTATTTAAAAAAATAAATTTTTAAAAATGACATGTGACACCTACTGTCTTTTTTGACAAAACCCATAAAAAACAATTCTACATCCTGTTTTTTGAATGAAGGCGCTAACTCAAAAAACAAAAAAAGTTACATGCTTTTAAAAGTGGGACAAACTAAAATGATAACACTGTACATACATACAGGCATACATACATATGTACAGGGACATTCGCTTAGTTGGCCACCCTGTACATTGAACATGGAAATTTTTTTAAGCCGATTGGCGATTGTCCTGCTGAATATAATAAAAAACAAATAACACATTTCTCAATAATTTTCCGCAAAAAAGCCAAATTTGATGTCAAAAATATATAGGTTCATAGAATTTAGCAGATACGACGCCATTTTGATTTTTTTTAAATAGCAACCCTTATCAATGACCACACGAGTAAATTGCATTTCGCGATCCGATTTCAAAATTATATATGTAGTTGGTAATATTTATTCTCAGCCTTTTCGGAAATACGGGGGTTCCTAAATTGCCTTCATCGATTTTGTCTTTTAAGTGCCGCTACTTTTGACACTGATTAACTCATTTGATGGACGATTAAGATAGTCAGGGTTTTGAATGTGCCAATGTCAGTATAAATTCATAGGTTTTGGCACATTGGAAACCATGGTTATTTTAATCGTCTATTAAATGAGTTAATCAGTGTCAAAAGTACCGGCACTAAGTGTCTCACCCCCTTAATAAATAGACCTTTTAAGCTGAAAACCCCGATTCTTTTCACAGTAACATAATTTCCCGTGGCGTAGCTATTGACGCTATAATGAAATAGGACAGATGTCAAAAAGTGACAGATACACCGTCATTTTAAATTTCAACGCTGGGTTAAAGGTAATTAGATAATGGGAAATACTTAAATTAAAAAATTGTGAAACTCCAAATTCCTTCTGAAGTCGTGCTCTACTCCAACTTTGAGGTAGGCAAGACAATACCAACATCCTCTCGCTTCTTTTCTCTGTTTTAGCAAATTTTTCTTTTAATTGTTTGATCATTTCACACTGTTCATCCCTTATAGCCTGGTTTCTTTCTTGTATGTCTTCTTGTTCTTTCATGAATGTTGTCGATATGGATCGTTTTATCTTTTCTACTTTTGCTTTGTAAACCTTTTTCCTTTTAAGAGGTGATTCCCCTAGTAGTTCTAAGGATTGATTTAATATATTTAACGAATAATCTTTATCTTTGAAGTCAGGATCATTTTGTTGCTTTTCACTGGATGATCTGAAAAAAAAAATAAGTATCTACTTTTTTTAACTTCATTTATTAGTTTAGCTTTCATGTAATGTTGACATTATCCACTTTCTTACGACCTGAAAGTGTAACTTTATCACAATACGCACTTGCAATTTCTTGCAACTCTTATTATTATTTTTGAATTTTGTGCCTGCGGGCTCTGTGAACATAATATTACGAAATATCTCTACAGTCATGAATCACTTTCCACGTAGATACCTAATAAGTATATAAGAAATTTATTGGTTTACTTACCCAGCTTCAACCTGAACTTGTGCAGTTTTTAACTCCTTTAATACTTTCAGTCTACAACTTTCACAAATTTTCATTCCCATGTCAATGTTTTTTAAATTACACATCCACTCAGTGACATTTCTTAACTTTCCAGAATGCTTAGCATTCAATTTTAGAGGATCACAGCACCTTACTTTAAACTTGTTACACTCATTTTTGTGCTTTTCCGACATTTTTAAAAAAATAAACACTATGTCCTTACTTCTTCAAGTTAATAAGCTGACTAAAAGAATATTGTACTCTGCGATTTATTTATACACGGATTACAACGCGCAAGATTCAGCGTGTCCAAACGAAGTTATGCTCAAACAGACTAATAAAATTAACATGAATTAACCTGTTAATTATTGAGGTGAGGGGCTCATTCCAAGGACTTGTAAAAACCTGTCAAGACCCTGCAAGATCGGAGAGAACTCACCACAGAAAATGAATCTTTGTCTATCGATATTAATTAACTAGCGGGGGAGGGGGCGGGGGGGTTGGTATGGTATATTATTTATTTAATTTTTTTTTTAAATGCCTGACCTTAGGTACATTATATAAAATGGGTTGTGGAATATATAATAACGTTTTAGTAAAATTTATTTTGGCAAACAATTAATTTGGTTGCAATTCTTGATGTAATGAGAGTGTATATATTTTTTTTTTTTTGACAGTGAACCCATTAATTCTCCATCCTAAAATTTTGTGGATTATTTACTAAGACAACGACAAGAAATATATATGTTTTTGAAAAAAATCAAAAATGACCTTTTTGAGATTTTTTAAAAAAAAATTTTTTTTTTCAAAACTGTGAAAAAAAAATTCAGATAAAACTAGGTCATGTGATACCTCACATGAAAGATATTTAAAATACCTTTAAAATGAGCCATCACTCATTTTTTTCCAGTTAGTAGTTTTCAAGATATCACTATATTTGTAAGTGCATGTAAAAGGCAAATTGACCAATTTTTTGATTTTTGAAGATCATTTAAAAAATAACTACTGATCAACAAAAATTAAAATTTTGAATTTTTGAGTTTTTTAATGGGTAGAACCACCATACCAAAAATTATCAAAATCGGAGATGGTCCCGTAAAATGGCCTGGTTGAAATGATATGGACTGACCCTACAGTAGTAACAGTAAAATGCATTTATATGTCTATTCAAAATAATAAATGGTTGATCATTCAGTTTCATAGTCATGATTTATTCTTCGGACCCTCTACTACTGAACTTTTGCTTTTGACGATTTTTTGGGCCAATGTTTTTTTTTATATTGATTTTTGAAAATAAAAACAAATAACAAAAAGTTGCTAAGAAATTTAAGGTTACTCATATTCATTGATAAATAAATAATGATGTCACATTATTAGTGACGTCACAGGAGACGAGATGCTCAATTTATCGGCTTCTGAGATATTAATAATAATTGGTTATGGGGATAGGATGCGCACACATATAGAAGTTTGCGAGCTCCATTTCGGTGTCCATTTAAAAAACGTAAGGTTGTTATTAGAACTTGGAGGGGCATCCAGATCCGAAACCCCCACCCGTGGATTCCCCACTAATAATTGGATTAATTAGTTTCTTAAAAATCTTTGTACATTTCTTTATTTAAATATCCTTCAATGAAATGCGGCCAATACATCTATCCCCGATTATAGCACAACAGTTCTTATCCAGGGGATTCTCCGATGGCCAGTACCGAAACCTCTCCGTCCACGTAATTGCAACTCCTCTGTAGTTTTTTCTGCACTCACCCAAAATTAACAATATATCAACTTGCACATTAAAATTCGCGTCCATATTTAATTGAGCAATAAACTGGGAAATAATCATTAAAATGTGCAAATTATCAACTGACTTAAGTAAAAATAATGCATTTCCATCAAAACAAACTTATGAACTGAAATAAGTGACCTTGATTGATTAATAAAATGTATTAAATTTTTAAATTTAATCAATTTTTACTTTATTTTGTTTATAACTCAATCAAAACAATTTTTGATACACATACGTACTTTTTTACATAAACTATAGAAACAAAAGTACATTAGCTCATTTAAAATTCCAAAGTTACCCTCTACCCCTCAAAATAAAGAGAGGAGTAAATGCGAAAACTATGTCCCCGCACAGTTCCCTATTACCTCAAATATTTTAAGAAAATATTTCAAACTGGTTTCGAGATAAAACTTGTAACACTTAAAAAAAAAACTGACCCAGTAGCTGAGAATGGCTAAATGTTCTAATTTCATATCCGAATTTAAATTTAGCCTATCAAAATTATATTATAGTATATTTCAGAAAGGTGTAGAGTAATAAAAGCTCATTAGGTATGCAAAGGGACTGCAGAGTGACTCAACGAATATTTAAGCCACTTTCATAATTTGGCATTGATTTCATTGCAAAATTCTTTCTTTTCATCAAGTGCAGGTTAGTTCAGGTTAGTCCGTCAATTTATGGGTCTTGCCTATTGTTATCCATTCACAAACACTGAAAATGGTGTGACAAAGGCGTGCCGGTAGGATATTCGTAAAAAAGAAAGAATTTTATTTTAACAGAATAAAAATTAGGCATTATGTACATAGTATTAGATACACTTATTTTTTATTAAACATTTTTAAAAAAAATACATTATACAGAAATTAAATTATACTCGTAAAAATTATAATAAATTAAATTGTACTCGTAAAAAGAAAAGAATTTTATTTTAACAGAATAAAATTTAGTCATACTGTACAATGTACATAGTATTAGGTACACTTATTTTTTATTAAACATAAAAAAATACAAAATACATTATACAGAAATTAAATTATAAAAAATCATAATATTCTTCGTCATCTGAGGAACTGTCATCTCCTCTTGACGTTATAATTAACGGGTCGACGGTCCGATCGATCAGGTGGTCAAGATCCCACATTTTCTCCTCTTCTTTAATGACATGATGGACTGCTTTTCGCCAGTTCTCTGGTGTCACTTCCTTAATGACTTGATCAAACAGTAGCTTAACGTCTTTTATTTTGAATGTCGTGTTGTGTCTTGCTACAAATCCTTTCACTTGCGCCCATATAAGTTCTATAGGATTTAGTTTGCAATGATATGGCGGTGTGCGCAGCACAGTTACACTTGTTTTTCTGCTATATCTTTCACGGCATATTTCATAAAACGATGTTTGTGTAAATTTGCTATAGCTAATAGTTCCTTCTTTATCAAATTATCTTCAAATTCAATACTTTTGGTGGTTAACCAGTTGATAATTTCTCGTTTTCTTCAAGATGAAGTTGGAGTCTTCTCTGTGCGTCGTGAATGATAGCTTGCGTTATCCATAACTACTACTGAATCAGCTGGAAGATATTTTATCATTTCACCAAAATAGTCCGCAAAAACATTCGAATTCATGTCCTCGTGGTAATCTCCCGTATTAAACGACTGAAAGGTTCGCTTCCAACATGGACGATTATTGGTTTCTTCCCTTTACCTAAAAGCTCCTTAATACCCGTTGACAGGCCTTCCATGAAAGCTTGGCGAGCACTGGTTATATTTTTGTCTTGCCACAATTTTGGTACTATATAACCTTCATTAATCCACGTCTCATCAAGATAAAAGATTTTCTTCTGCTCTCTTCTGTACTGCTTTATACTTCTTAAGTATTTTCGTCGCCAGCAAACAATTTCATCGCTTTCCAGTAAAAGTGATTTACGGTTATGCTTTTCTGAGACAAGATCCATATTTTTTTAAAGTTGTCCATAAGAGTTTTCTAGTTATAAGCGGAATACTGTCATCCTGGCCAAGCTTCATTAGAATCTTATCTAGGGTGGGTATTTATTTTTTAAAATAAGGAGAGTGAACTTTTCTCCGAACTACGCTTTTGGTGTCTTCATCAAGGACTTTTACTGGTCTGCCTGGACTTTTCTTGGGAAGTTCCACTTAACCTGCTGTCTTTCTCTCCCGCAATAATTTAAAAACGGTGGACTTTCCAACTCCAGTCATTCGGGAACATCGGTCGACAGTGTCTTGTACAGTAAAATTCGGATAATCGTATTTTATGCAATCATGTACATTTAAAATAATAACTTTTTCACTCACTGATAGTGGAGAATTATTGGAACATCTTTTTGTTGGTGTGAATGTCGCCATTTTATTACTAATCTTATAATACTGTGAACACTATATACGGCTTAACAGCAAATACTGATGCGTTAAACTAAACAAATATATTTATTAAGGTCATACACACACACGATATATGAAGTTTATTTCAAATTACCACGTATTTATATGATCCAGCCAAAGAGGCCTAACTAATCCTTACACAATATTTCGATTTTGACACTTCAGGCCAGAAAACATACCTTTCCTAATCCTCTTACGCAATTACTTGAAATTTTAATATTACAAACAATACTATTTTATCTTAATTACCTGCGCCTATGGCCGACACCGAAATTGAGCCGAACTGGACGAAATTTCCCATTTTATTACTAAACACCTTTCTGAAATAGACTAACAATTCTCGATTCGTTTCTCTTTTAGTACCTAATAATTAAGTAGAAAATAAGATCAAGAAAATTTTTTGAAAATGGATAACAATAAGGTTTCTCATATGCTGCAGACTTTTTTTAACACATTTTAAATTTAATAATGAAGAAGAAAGAAATTTATAGGGTTTTGATAAGTACGGGGACTGCATACGTAAGTTAGATCGGCCGTCTAAATCTGTCAGCTACGAAAAAAAAATTATAAACGTATGTACATGTCTAAAATACCCATAGAGTTAGTTTGATTTTGAATGGAATACGTAACAATCCTAGTTCCTGTCTGCATGGTTATTTTGTATTCACATCTCACGCCTCGCGTGCGTTACCAAGCGGATGGAATCTGTAAATATTATAAATCAAGCCTTTGGGGTGACGAAATTTCATTTGAACCATAAACGACACATTAAACAAATATTTGAATTGGTGCTTGTATTTATTTAATACCTACTTATCACCCATTTAATATACAAAATAGCAGTCAAAAATGTGCCAGAACTCGCTCGAGAGTGATGCAATGTTTTTTCAAATATCATCCTTTTATAATTACTCATATTCATAGATGTTCTTATAAAGGGCATAATACAGTGGCATAGCTACCGCTTCCTTGTCTTTCTCAAAGCGGCAGCCTAGAGATATAAATTAAAAAAAAATTTTAATGAAGCAAATTAAACTTTTAGTTTTGGATTCTTAGATTACCTTAACACGATTGAATTTCTCCCCTTAAATTTTTTATGGAATAATATACAGTGTACAGGGTCATTTGTTTAAGTGTATCACTCAAAATGGTAATTTTGTCACTAGATACAGTAAAAAGAAAACATAAAACTAACCATAAAAATGTATGTGATCATGAGAAAAATTTGAAATCTTTAAAAATTTATTTTTTAGAGCGACGAGAGATATTATATATTATATTTGTAATCGGACCAAAAATACAATCGACTGACTTACTTAAAAATAGGGGTTGTTGTTTTAAAAAATTCAAAATGGCATCTGTCAAACTTGACAGCCAATTTGCTTTTTGACCATAAAATCCGATTTGGGCACAAATTACTTCTACATTTGGGTGAGACTCTTACAAAATATCCCTATAAATATTGTAAATACTAATTAAAAGATGTATTTTAAGAATATTTATCGTATTATAATACCCACCGTTGAATTCATTAATTAATGGAATTAAGGTAAAAGCCAAAAATTGTAAACAAAATACGCTCATGTGGAAAACCGTCATTAATTTTATCTATTATAAATATATATTACTAAAACGAAATGTAATAGCAAAACATTATACAGGGTGTTTGGTTCACCGACGTTGATCTGAAAAAAGATGATTACACAAAATGTTACACATGTCGAGTTATCATCGTTTTTCCGAATTTGACCGAATTTGGTGAATCGGTCCATATAATTTATAATAAAAGTTTTGTCGAACATTCTGATTGTATCTTTTTTCCTTAAAAGTTGAATACGTATTTCATCGATATGGGATCTACACTTCTCCAAGAAATTAACGCACCACCAAAAAATAACCAAATGTTTAAAGTAATTTTGTCAAAACTACTTGTCTGATTTGAATGAATTTTTTTTTAAATGACATGTTGACTCTTCCAGAAAGTTAGTGTACTGCTGTATTTGTATACCAACTTATTTTTGTATAAATACGGGATGTTGTAATGATAACCTGATTTTTTCATAAAATTTGTAACACCCTGTGGAGTTCAAAAGTTACAATATCAACTTAAAATTAAAATTAACTGTAGCTTTATCTTTTTTAACATTTCGTTTTTTAATTTACTCTTCGTCACAACAAGAGAAACACAATTTTATAGCATAACATGTTTTTATTGATTTTAATTTGCATTATATGCACTGAAGTGAGTAGCAGGCTATAAAAAAACATAAGTTAGAGTAAATTGCCATTAACTAAATACAGGTGTAAAAAAGGATTTCATAGAAGTGTATTTTCAGTGTTAGTCCTTACGTTTTTTTTTGCAAAAACCTTTATTTTAATTAATAAACACCAAATCTTACTCGTTAAGAATGTGCTCAAGCAATAATATTGTCCGAGGAAGGCTGGAATTACCGAAGAATTGGCAGACAATTTAATGTATGCCATACAATTGTTTAACGAGTTATACAAAGATTTAGAGACACTGGAAGTCATGGTCGCAGACCGGGATAAGGAAGGAATCGAATAACAACCCCTATTCAGGAGCGGTTTTTAAGACTATCAGCATTAAGGCACCGTTTTGTAACAGCCCGGACCCTTCAAACCCAACTTCGAGATGCTAATGGTTTACAAATTTGTGGTGAAACAGTTCGTCAGCGACTAAGAGAACACAATTTATGACCTAGAATTACTGCTCGGGGGCCAGCTCTAACTAGAGATCATCAAAGAGCGAGGCTGAATTTTGCCAGGGATCATCGTAACTGGTTAGAAGCTGAATGTGTTATATATTTGATAGTGTTTCTCTTGTTGTGACCAAGATAATAGAGTAAATCAGAGAACAAAATGTTACAAAAAGATGAAGCTACAGTTTGATTTTAATTTTAAGTTGAAATTGTTAACTGTTGAACTTCACAGGGTGTTACAAATTTTATGAAAAAATCCGGTTATCATTGCAACACCCCCGTATTTACACAAAAATAAGTTTGTATGCAAATACAGTAGTACACTAACTTTCTGGAAGAGTCAACCTGTCATTCAAAAAGAAAACTCATTCAAATCGGACAAGTACTTTGACAAAAATTTACTTTAAACTTTTGGTTATTTCTTGGTGGTGCGTTAATTTCTTGGAGAAGTGTACATGTGATAAAAAAAATTGTGTTGGAACGAAGTTTGTTTCTTCATATGGAGGTTTTCTTCAGCCCAATAATGCAGGTTATGAAAGTTAGTAATCCTTTCACGAGAAAACTTGAATTCATTCGTCCACAAAATGCTACCTAAAAATATTGTATGTCGGCATTTAAGATGAATCGAAAAAAAGTGGTTCTCCGAATTGGGTCCCCTTCCTCAAGCCATTGCACGAGGGACCACACCGTCCATGTGGATAGATGGAGCTGTTCCGCTACTTTCGTCGTGCTCATGGTGGGCTCTGCTTCAAAAATATCCAAAAATTGGTAGATCCACTTCAGCGCGTTCTTGTTGGTTATTCGCTCTAGGTTCTATGTATGATGTAAGTTACCAGTTTCGCTTATTCTACGATATGTATTAGCGAGCATGGTCACGTCGGGTACTTTTCTGTGAGGAAATCTTCATCAACATTTGAAAAAGTAGCCATTATACCAAATTGTTGAACGGAAAAATCACAATATAAACAGAATAAAATACACAAATTGACAACTAATCAATTCTTTAATAATAAGTTTGTCCGTCACGGAGCAACACTATTTAGGAACAACGTCAATGACAAAAATAAAATTTTGATAGCTGCACCATATCGCTAAGCAGCACTCGATAAAAAAGAACTAGCATGTTGATGAAATGTGATATGTCAATAAACAACAATAATTAGGGGTCGAGTAGATTGAGTCAAAATAGGGACAGAAGATCATGTAACAATTTGTCGTATGTCCCCCCCAACCCCGAGCTACAGCCTCGCAAAGAGTAGACCCTAAAGATGTATTTTTCCTAATATTTTAAAAACTAACAAAGTTACAAACTTGAAATTTTGGTATTCTAGTAAGCTTTACACGCAGAATGAAACGGTTGTCGTTAAAATGTCGACAACTTACAAGCCTCATCAGAAATAGGGGATGGCGGCGTTGAAATATACCTAAGTTTTTTTCAAATTAATTTGTATACCTACTGTTGTGTGTTAAATTGGAAAATTTTGACGGTTTCTGCAAAGAAAATGTAGTCTTCCGTCCTCCCCTATTTCTAACACCACTTTTAGATTATTGACATTTAACCGCAATAGTTCGTTTCGGCGTGTAGAGCTTAGTAAAATACCTAAATTTTAGGTTTATATCCTTATTAGTTTCGAAAGCATTAAGAAGAAACATCTTCAGAGTCTCCCCTTCAGGAGCCTGTAGCACGGTTACGAGGAGATATATGATAAAATGTTACATGACCTTCGGACCCTATTTTGAGCCGATCTATCCAATCCCCAATTATTGACCATGCCTTTTAGGACACCTTGTATATGGTTAAATATGTTCAAAATCATCTTACCTATCACCCCCTTTCAGATATACGTCGGTGAACCAAACGCCCTGTTTAATGTAAATATAAGTTATATAAATATTGGAAATAACTATTCTGGTTTAACACGATAGAAATCTAGAATAAAACGCCATTTTACTTGCGTGTTCAAAAAATATTAGGTGTCTTCGTTTCTGTTATTTGTTTCCAATTAGCTTCTACTAATTTTTAAGTAAGACTCAAGGTTAAATCGAGTGGGAAATTTTCACGTAAGACAAAAATAAAATGTTGTTAAAAGAATAAAGAAATGCATCAACCAGTAAGTATAAGAGTCGTAAAAAAATATATAAAAACATGTAAGGATTGAAGAAAGTATCTAAATAGGTTTTGGGATCTTAATTTTTTTTTCTCTGTATTGGCATGGGCTGATCAGCCATTCAGCCAGTCACTTAAAGATTAAGTTAATAGTTGTGTAAATATGTAAATACTATATAAGAACGCTTATTTAAAAGGCACACATAAATGAACAGGGACACACACTTCACTGGGATCTTAATTGTCTGAAATAAAAAATAAAGATTCGGAGTTTTGATTAACTGAAAAAAAGAAAACCAATCAACAAAATATTTCAAGAAGTCTATCCTCTGTTCTTAAAATCGTCAAGAAGATAAATTATTGTAAGATGTGTATTTAAGCAATTTGTAGTAAATGATCACAAATCTGGAATTATTGGAATGTGATAAGGTAGAAATTAATATAGAGAAGGGACTTCATAAAACTAAATAAAATTGATCTTGGATTAATTTGGTGCATTACTTTGGATATTGACATTTATAGTTAATACTTGACACTGTTATTGATAGATAGTCTAATTAACTTCAGTTTTCAATCAATTAATAAAATAGGTAATTGTTGATTAGCCAATGTGGATTACCACCAGAGTAAACAACATGGCATTGAAAGTGTGTAACTTTTATTTTTTTTTTATTATATTTGCTTAAATAGTATTATTTTTAAATCAAACGTCTACCGATGCAAATAAAATATACCGACACAGTATAAATTAATAAAATAAGCCCTGTATGTGGATTGAAAGAATAACAGTTTGATAAACTAAAATTATTAGTTCATAGCTATTTATTATTTTAAAATAAATGGGCTAAATTAAATTAATTTTTTTTTTCAATCAATGAAAAAACACTTTTATATTTTTGTTTTTATTAATAATTGAAAAAGGGCGGGGGCACATTGTTCTCACGTGATGTGTTGCATTGTGCTGTAATGTGATGCTACACGGATCAAACACCTTATTTAACTTATTACTCGTGTATTTAAATGAGCGGTGTGCACCTTTATTTGATGCTACGCCGCTTGACGCGTTCTGATGTGTTGTGTTACATAAGTATCACAACGTATTTAACAGCAAATAATAATATGAGCATTTCGCTGAGAGAAAAATGTAATAATTCTTTTGTTCAGTAATGTAGAACAAAAAATGAATTGAAGAATGTGCTGGGGCTGTTACCCAGCACATTCTTCAATTCTTTCTTCAAATTCGTCTGACGAGCTTGAGGTCATGGTGTATAACGAACGCAAACAATACACTAATTTTGAAACCTGCCTAATATCGTCATAATGCATCAGAACAATATGTTTACGACTCATCACAACATAACGCATTATATAACGCATCACAACACAACACGTCAGAACCATGTGTCCTCGACTTATTTTGAAACTATAAATTTATACTTTTCATCTAAACCATTACTTTCTCGCGTATCTTTAAATAATAAATAAAATTGTTTAAATTTTTTTTGCTTATTCACTGCCTATGTATGAAGTACAGGGTGTCCATTTTTCGATGTAATTGCAGGGTATCTCGGTAACCAGTAAAGAGAAGAGACTTGCGGTTTTTACATTACTGCGCTACTTTTTCGTGAAACAAAAGATGCCGCAAATAGAATTGTCATAGCTTTCTTAGTTTTTAAGTCACAGGGTGTATTAGAAAATATTTGCTTTTTGACCACCCCCTGTGTTTCGGTTATCCTTTATCTTCTCAAAAAATTGAAAACTGTTTTTAAAAAAGTTTTTTTTAAGTAGAATTCAGTGGTGTGCCTACTTTTTTTCTGAGAATTCGGGTAGTATAAAGTATAAACAACAGAATGTGTCATGACTGCTAGAATAAATATTTTGTAAAAATATACGGACGGAATTTAAAAGAAATAATCAAATTTTGAAAACCCAATTGGTGGTTACTTGTTACTGCGTATTACAATAATAATTAATAAATTGTGTTTAAAACTTTAAAATCTACCTATCCATAAATATTAGGTAAAAATCGAGGTAAAAATACCCTAATATTACATTTACAACTGGGGATGGGGACCCATATCTTGTATTATGGCGATTAATAATGCCAGTGCGGAGGTCATAAAATAACATTCGTCAGACCATAGTAATTTTGTAGCAAACTGCCTGTCGATTCGTATTCGATTTAGATACATTTGCAAAAAAAAGTCGTCGCACAGCATTCCCAGTACGTAAATTGTGCACAATCTTTACTTAATAAATAGGGTTTAAAACGATATTAATTTAATAATTTTTTAGGCACAAGATTTTGTCACTCCGAGATTTTTTTCTACGACTTTGCACGAACTTCTAGTGCCGTAACGTTTATTTCGTCGTCCCTTTCGTGATTTTCTTTATTATAATATGATTTAGGTGTATGGGGTTTATAAATGATCCATTATTAATTAAATTATTTTTAAACTTGAGAATGTTACTTGATTAAGGCTGCCTTCTCTCTGGATATCTATAAAAGTAAGAAAATATTTAAATTACAAGATTGTAAATTTACTACCTATACCTGCGTGTTGTTGTGATTTAACGGCTTCAACAAAAAAAATATCATGTACCTATTATTGTTGGATGAGCGGAATGCATCGACGTATACAGGGTGTTCATTTGAAAACTTCCCACCACGGATTTATCGAAAACCACTGATTAAAAGAAAAAACGCCGAGACACGTCAAAGGATTTGCCAAAGGGGACATATTTTTAAACAAAAACTACTTCACCCCCTTTTACCCTCTGCCCCCCGGGGTCATCCCCTTAAAAATTTTAAATGACAAGGGGTATCAAGTAATAGCTTTTTTGAAAGGTCTTTCAAAGTGCTTTATTTTGACGTTTGATTTTTTAAAATCGGTCGATTCGTTTTCGAGAAAATTAGAAAAATCTTTATTTATCTTAATTTGTTCAGATAGAAAAAAAAACACACGAAAATATCACTTTTTATTTCAATAAGTGTTCAAAAACCAACATAAACAGCAATTCGGAAGATTAGACGTGGCAGCAACCAAATAACAACCCGACTTTTTTTCAGCCATCTATTTATAAACACAGATAACATGGGCAAACTGTATTTATTCTTATACCTGTTTAGTTTTTTATAGTTGCTAAGGAAAAGAAAGAATTTAATTTGCTGTCAGTTACCTTTGTGACAATCTTGGGATAGTGAAAATTAATTTATTGATTCAGATTTTACTTCCAAAATGGTTTACACACTAGCCGAAAGAGTGGAATTGATTCTAATTTATGGTGCCCAAAATCAATGTGCTCGGCAAACTGCCGTCACATTTAACGCCAGACATCCGGAAAAGATAACTTCGCATAGGTATGTTTTGGACCTTGTTACTAAATTTACTCAAACTGGATCTGTTGCAAATAAAAAACGTAATCATCCGAAGATGATTTCGATAGGCGAGTTGAGTTTTGTGAACAAATGACTGCAGCGATTAATAATAATACCATTCATGTAAAGAATATCTGCTTCAGTGATGAATGCACATTTTATCTAAATGGATTTGTTAATAAGCATAACTGCAGGTATTGGAGCAATAAAAATCCTCATGCTTTTGTAGAAGGGCATACTCAGTACCCCCAAAAAATTAATGTATGGGCAGGCATTTTGGGAAACAAAGTGATTGGGCCATTGTTTATTAATGGGAATTTAAATGGAGGCATTTATTTAGATATGTTGGAAAATACCATCAATCCGCTTATCACTGAAACCATTGAAAACCAAATCGAAGACGATGGAAACCCTATACTTGATGAGGCTGAAATATATTTCCAGCAAGACGGCGCTCCTCCTCACTATGTTCTTCCGGTTCGGCAATGGCTAGACGACGAGTTTCCAGATAAATGGATAGGGCGAAGAGGACCTATAGAATAACCTGCTAGGTCTCCTGACTTGACGCCATTAGACTTTTTTCTATGGGGCCATTTGAAATCTATTGTGTTCACTCCCCAACCTGAAAGTTTGGATGAACTTCGTCAACGCATCATCGAAAGCTGCCATGATCTCCCACAACATGTTTTTGAAAATGTCCGTCAGGAATTTGAACATCGCCTATATCATTGTTTGGCCAATAACGGGCAACATTTTGAACACTTATTGAAATAAAAAGTGATATTTTCGTGTGTTTTTTTTTCTATCTGAACAAATTAAGATAAATAAAGATTTTTCTAATTTTCTCAAAAACGAATCGACCGATTTTAAAAAAATCGAACGTCAAAATAAAGCACTTTGAAAGACCTTTCAAACAAGCTGTTACTTGATACCCCTTGTCATTTAAAATTTTTAAGGGGATGACCCCGGGGGGCAAAGGGTAAAAGGGGGTGAAGTAGTTTTTGGTTAAAAAGTTGTCCCCTTTGGCAAATCTTTTGACGTGTCTCGGCGTTTTTTCTTTTAATCAGTGGTTTTCGATAAATCCGTGGTGGGAAGTTTTCAAATGAACACCCTGTATATACAGCGTGTTCCATAAAAAAAAACTTGTTTTCTCGAAAACGATATCTTAAAAAAATTCTGATCTTTTGTTTCGCATAAAAGTAGCGGCAAATCGCGACCTTCTATCTTTTATCCTTACTAATAACTGAGATAACCTGCAAATTCATCGAAATCCGGATACCCTGTACATTTATTGAAATTAAAAGAATAATGTTGATCGAAATAATGTGAAGCTAAGGCTTCGTTCTAAGGCCCTATTTTTCAGCCTTAACTCTATAAATCAGGGTTGGGCTGATTTAAATCATGATTTAAATCACTTGATTTTTTTTTTAATCATGATTTAAATCACTTTATTTAAAAAAAAAATCATGATTTAATGAAACTATTTATTTTTAATTCAGAACAATGAACAATATAACATATTAAAAAAATATTTTCAAAAATCAACAGTATATAGAACTCGCGCTTTTAAGAAATAAAAAAGTGGTAGGTATATAATACATCAAAACGCGACAGGAATTTTCATGCAAGAAGCGCGTTCTGACAATATTTTGGGTAGAATTTAGACCTACTATATTGTTAGACCGACATTAAAATAATTTGTATTAATTTGAAAAGAGAGAAAAATGTTAAATTTTTAATAAAATCAATAAAAATCAAAAAAACAGCATTCATTGCAATGTATTCTGCAGATAACGCGTTAGATATAAAATCTTTCTCGTCAGTCTTATTAATCCATGGGTCTAAATAAATTGTAAGTTTTCTCGTCAAAATAGAAAACTGTATTTAGGTTTTTTTTTTAAATTAATGATATGTTTTAGGTTTCCCGTGAGACCTCTTATAAAGGAAATTTTAGTCCCTGTCCAATGGCTTGTATTTAGTTTGGGTATTTGTATTTAAAACTAACAAAATGTCAGAATTGGTGAATCATGGCGAACATGCGAACTGCTTTTAAATGATCCCACCTACTCCTTTCGGAGCAAGAATAGTACCCTTGATGATGACCTAAGGATAAAAATTGTTATAAATGATGGCACCGTCAGGAAACTAAATACTTATAATTCTACAGGGTTATCTAAATTAAGTGTCCACCATTGGTAACTTAGTTATTATTATAGATAGAGAATAGTTTCAATTAGCAAACTATTAGTATTTTTAACGCTCATTGAGATGGAAGAATAAAAAAAAACAAATGCACATCACGTTTCCGAGTTTGGACGAAAATTACGATTTTTTTAAATCGCTTATAAGTAATTTTCTCCTAAAGTCAAAAATGACGTTGATATTACAATTTCTAAATATTAACAGTAAAAATAGTAAGAAGGCTATGAAAGCCACGTGATCTTTACGATTTGATGGTATTAAGATAAGTGATGAATCGCAAAAGGCAGAAATGCAGTTTCATATCAAGGAGGCTTTGGAAAACAATGATAACGCTCTCTATCAAGTAATGTCTAACATTAGTATGCTTTAATTCGTTTTTCGCTTATAACTTTTATTATTTGTTAGCTTCTTACTTAGTGTGCAGAAAAGTCTCTTCCAGAGCAAAAGAATACTACGCTGAATTATATCCACTTCGCGTTCAACCACATGAGAGATATTTTCTGAGACTGTACCGAAAATTTAGAGGCAATGAGAGTGTTTTTGCCAAAACAAAGACAAATAAAAATTTCATAATAAGCGAGGCCACGGATATCGCAGTTACTGCATATTTTGAAGCCTACCGTAATAATTCAATACCAGATATTGTCAAGGACTCTAATTTGTCTTATGGTACTGTGCATAGGATTGTAAAAAATTACAAATTTGTTCCCTATAAGGACCGACCAGTTCAAACGCTTTTGGCAGGGGATCCAGAAAGAAGAATTGTTTTTTGCCATTGGTATCTGAACTTCTGTCGCCAAATGTAAATAATTTTCGTTATATTTTATGGACAGATGAATCTAATTTCTCAAATTGTGGAATGTATAATAGAAAAAATCATCATTACTGGTTAAGAGAATATCTTTTGTTAGTACATCCAAGAGCTCCACAAGTCCATTTCAGTTTTAACGTTTGGTGCGGCTTAATTGGTTCCAGAATGGTCGGTTCGTTTTTTTATGAGGGCACCCTTACTGGTGAAAGATACATTGAATTTATGACTGAAATTCTGAACACTTTCTTAGACGAACTGGACCTTATAACTAGACTGAATTTGCATTTTCAGCAGGATGGCGCACCTGCGCACAACTACAGAGGTACTTATCAACTTTTAAGTACCATTCTTAATGATCAGTGGATAGGCACAAATGGCCCTATTCAGTAGCCTCCCCGATCACCGGACCTAACCCTACTTGATTTCTTTTTATGGGGTTTTTTAAAGAACCAAATTTACAAGAAAAGGTACGAAAACGTCGACGCCTTAAAGACTGCAGTTAGGGAAAAGATAAACCAAATAGATGGTAGGACCATACTTAAAGTAGTTCGAGCTGTTCAGAAACGTGCACAAAAATGTATTGAAGAACGGGGGGTGGTGTTTTTGAGCATCTTCTAAAAATAAATTTGTGATTTTTTATTTTCATTTTCTTATAAATGTCTAAAATAAAGTTTATAAAACTTACTTAGCTGTTTTAGTTTGAGCTTCATAACCTCATTAATTTTCATCCCAGTAGAAAATTACTTATAAGCTTTTTTGTTTAAAACTCAGAGTTCTAACAGGAAAGAATATTATTATACATTTAAAAAAATCGTAATTTTCGTCCAAACTCGAAAACGTGATGTTCATTTGTTTTTTTTATTCTTCCATCTTAATGAGCGTTAAAAATACTAATAGTTTGCTAATTTAAACTATTCTGTATCTTTAATAATAACAAAGTTACGAATGGTGGACACTTAACTTAGATAACCCTGTATACCTTCACGAATTAATGTATTAGTAAAAGATAACAAAAATAATAAACTTAGACCTCTCCGCGTCTTATGAGATGGCAATATTTATTATGCTCCATTCCAGAATAATTCGTTGATTTCCCGACCGCAATAAAATTTAAACCCCGCCATAAATAAGTGTCTTTTGAAAGGGTACAGGTCCTGATTACCTACTAATTTTAATAGTTTAGGTTAGCTTTTTTCAACAAAACAACAAATATAAAATAACAGGTAAGTATCTTTATTTCAATCAGTAATTAAATAGCTATTAATATTTATACAAAAATACTAATCTACAATATTATAATATCATCTATGCCTAAACTAATTATTAAGGGCCTTACGTTACTATTAATTATGTTATTATAATGGTATATTAGGTAGGTTAATGGCAAATTGCAGGTGTTCAATATCTTTTCATCTTAGCTCATCAGTGGTTTGGTGTTTGTCAAGCTGTGCGTTAAAGGTATTTTCGTGTGTGTTATCGAGCATCCAAAATATGTCAGATCTGTGCGATGGGGAAACCACCTATCCAATTTTGTAAGTACACCAAAAACTCTAAAATTCTAAAAAATGCTTATTTTCATGTAATTGTTTCGAAAAATTCAAAAAATTCTAGAAAATTCTAACAATTCTAAAAAATTCTAAAAAATTCGAATTAATTCTAAAACTTTACAAAAAATTCTGTTTATTTTTCGGGTACATTCTAAAACATTCTAATTTTTTTATTTGCATTTTTATCTTCTGTGTCATTTTTTACGTTTATAATTTGTCAAAAATATATTTATCCGATCTGTGTTTACCCTTTTTACCCCAATCAAATAAGTAATGATTTTTTTCGTGTTATACTATTGAGAGATTGAGTAGATAAAGTATGCAAGTTATATCTGAATAATATTTTAGCCAATATTGTCATCCAAAAGGTTTTCTTCTTGAACAAGTATCTACTAACTCGTTGGCACGTATATTTTTTCTAATGTGTGTAGTGTTTCCTTGTTGTGATAAAATTTTAACATTTTTTCTGAAAAATAGTTTACTCCTAGGCTAGAGCCCGTTTTACTGAAGCAATACAGAGTGGGTGTATCTAAGGGGCCGTCCATAAATCTCGTGACGCTCTGAGGGGGGTGGCCAGGGCAAGCGCCAGGGGGGGGGGGGTTCTTCAATCGTCACGGGACGATTTTAAAAAACGATTTTTTCAATTTCCCGCAAAAAGGTCGAACTGTAGGTACGACAATGCGATTGGAACGAACACCCAATCAGTGCACAGCGTGGTGAATTGAGGTTAAAACTCATTTGGCTTGAGAATATGCCTTGTGGTTGACGAATGTCTAATTATTAGTTAACTAATTTTTAGTTCGATATATAAGTACTCCCGAGAGTACTCCTAATTTGTTTTCAAATTTGCATGTTGAAATCACCGATATTGAAAGAAATAAACCTATGATTTATTAAAAATGTATTCTTTATTCTGGTTATCGAGCATTGTACATGAAGGGGGGGGGGGGCGGGGGGAGTCACCGTCACATGACGTTTAGCGAAGTCTTAGGGGGGCTGGTCAAGCTTCACGCTACCGTCACGGGGGGGGGGGGGGGGTCAGATTTAGCGAATTTTAGCGTCACGAGATTTATGGATGGAAATATAAAAGGTCTTTACAAAGTAGTAGCAGAGCAGAGATTCCTATGAATATGATAATCTAGCCAACTCATTAGTGATGTTAAAAAAGTAACTAATCATTACAAAGTAAGCGTTACTATATATAACTGTCGACATCATGATGTAGTACGTTGTAAATTTTAAAAAATTTTAATAATTTTAATTTATTGTTGTTATGTTAGACCATCTATGGATTTTATTGTGTTAAAACTAAACTAGAAGCTTCAGTTTGTAATGCTGTATATATCTCCTGAAAAACAATACGATAACATCAACTATGAACAAACTCATCTAAGATACCCTGAAGATGGAAATAAACATTTCCGAAAGCTAGGTTTAACTTAAAAGAGTGCACTTTCATTTGCTGCTTCCCCACAAAAAGACTTGTTGTTCCTAACTAGTCCAGCATCGACTACCCTTCTTTATATATACCTATATATATATATCACTAAAACGTAACGACGACTCCTAATTTTATAAAGGACTCGTTACTCTCGCCTTTTCGTTACATCGTTACTTTCGTTACTAGTGGATTCGTTATTCTATCGAGCATCGAGCCCATCAAGAAATGACGCAACGTTGCGCAATTTTTAAGGATTTTACATCGTCGAGAGACGGACAACCGACACCACTGGCAGGCGGTACTTCTCCTGATTTCGATTGCAGATTGAGTATTAGGTACATTACGTTTGGGAATTAATTATTATTGTTTGTTATGCTTGCATATATGTATTTTAGCTTAGGTGAGTTTCTGAGTTTAGTGGTCGTTAAGTGGATGCGGCATTTCTCTTCCGCTTATTCTAGTTCGTATATATTTTGGGGCTACTTTATTTATTAATTATAATGATTACTATACTATTTGAATATTTTGGTTAGTATACCTACTTAAAAGTTATATATTGTATAGTATATAATAGCACAAATAATTCTGCATGTATAGTTGTTAAACTTAATTTTCTATATTTTTTTCAACCAATCGTTTGTTCACGTTTTAAAGTTTTCTTACTAAATGTATTTTGTCAATACTTTGTATGTATTAACTTTATTCATTGATCGACAAAACTAATTGCTTTCTTCATATAATATATGTTTGATGTTATATTAATATTGCCGTATCTATTTTTGATCGTATTAAGTATATCAATACCAGTCAAACTATCAGTCCCACTTCCAAGTCCCAGTAACCGGTCCTTTAGTTTGGGTCCAAGTTCAAGTCCAATACAGGAGAGACCACTAAATTTAAAAGTAACGATTTGCATAGTCACGCAATGAGTCTAAAGCAACGAATCCTAATACCCAAAGTAACGAATCGTTACAAGACCCCAAAAGTAACGAAAGTTGGCATCACTACGACTTACGGTTGTCCAAAGTTTATAGCTTCCGAAATAACACTTTTTGAACTCCTTTTCGGTACGCCCTGCATAAATCTTTTTCCACAAAAAATGTTGGTTCGCCTCAACTCATAATTTAAGTTCGCCGCCCGGCGCGGTGTGACAGATCCGCCATGCCGATGTATAAAATAGCAGAGAGGAAAATCCTATAGATTGCGCATGCTTTTGAGCGGATAGGTTGCGTTTGAGCATGCGCAATAGGTAAAAATTTTTAATAAATTCAAAATAATTCTAATTAAATTCTAAAAAATGCTAAAGAATACTAAAAAATACTAAAAAATGCTATAAAATTTTAAAAAATTCTGATAATTGTAAGAAATATGCAGGTTTGAAGGCAAGGTACTTTACATTTGCTGACGACATAGTCTTGGTTTACACTGGTACGGAGGAACAAGATTTAAATGAAATTGTTAATAATGATTTTAAAAAATACGCAAATTGGCTATATTCTAATAAATTAAAAATAAATATTGACAAAACCAATTATATGGTCTTAAAACAGAAAAATAAAGTAGTAAATAACATAAACATTACATTAGACAATTTTAGTCTAGAAAAAGTCGAGAGTTTGAGGTACCTTGGCTTGTTGGTGGATGATAGGATGAGCTGGATACAACATATAAACAAAGTAACTAATAAGATCCTTTCAATGATCCCATACATCTTCAAATGCAGAAATTACCTTACAAACAAAACCAAAAAACTCGTGTACGACTCTTTTTTTTTGAGTAACTTTAGATACCTTATGCCGGTATGGGGAATTCTATGCAGAGTTTACAAAATAAAACATTAAAAATACTTTATAATCTTGACCGCAGAACAAGAACCGAGGTTGTATATCGAACACTTGGTTTTTCTAAATTAAAAAATATTCTTGAGTTTGAACAATGTAAGTTAATATTCAAAATACTACACAAACAGCAAAAATCGAATTCAACTTTAAGAGTAAACAATGACGTGCATGATTATCCGACAAGACGACATGACAATATTCACCAAACCATTGTAAGAACTAACATAGGCATAAATAATCCACTCTCTCAGGCTTCAGATACCTATAATAACTTACCTCTTTGAATTAAGCAAACTGTTATCAATAAAACATTTGTAAAAAATCTAAAAATTCACTATAAAATTAGCTAGCTATAATTTGGTTGTTGGATTTAGGAATAAACACAGGATAAATGGGTGTCTCTGCACACAGGGAACTGTGATTTACTTAGGATAAAAATATATAATACCTTGTGCGTATAACTCCTATAACTGAATAATAATTAGTTATGTACTCGAGGCCAGTGCTTCAAGCACTGTTTAGGGTAGATTAAGATTTAATTGTGTTTTAAATTGTAAAATATTTATTAAATAAAGCATTTTCAAAAAAAAAAAATTCTAAAAATTTTATCAGCTTGTACACCAAAATTCTAAGGTGGTCTCCCCGTCGGATCTGTGTGAAACTTCAGATAATATTGCTTCCGGAAGTTATGGTGTAACGAAGAAAAAACATTTATCACTTGATGCCAAAAACATCATAAAGAACGTTTACTGTACCCTTTTAGAAAAAGGGTATGACCGGAGTGCAAGTTTTAGTGAAACGAGTATTTTGACCAAAGTTGCATTAACGACAGTAAAAGATATAGTGACCAAACCCATCCAGCCAAGGAAAAAACGGTGTGACAGCGGAAAATTGAGAAGCATTGAAGAAGCTGATAAAGACTTGATTCGGAGGAAAATTTATGACATGTACAGTAAACAAATAGTCCCAACAATAGATACGCTAAAAAAGGTACTTACAGCAGACGAAGCCGACATTTCATGTGGCAGGACAAGCCTTTGGAGATTAGTAAAAGCAATGGGTTTTAAATATCGTACCATTGACAAACGAATTATTGTGGAATGGATCATACCGATATTTTATCCAACTTAAAACCAACCATAATGAGGAGGTAAACCACGTTTACCTCCTCATTATGTTTTAATTAACCTAGATGTCGTGACATACCAAGAAACTTAGTTATGTTTGCAATTTATGAAAAGTTGGAGTACCTTAGGAAATTCACTGAAATATCGCTAGAATTAATTTTAAAGACAATTCATTTTTGTTTGATACTATTATAGATATATTAAATTTGATAACAGTTACTATAAAGAAAATTAAGGTACTGCATGGGCAATACACCAAGGCTAATTTTACCAAATTTCGTTATGAAAGAAGTTAGGTTTTTTCCATTTAAAATACCTTTCCTTTATACTTACGTTGATGACACTATACTTGCGCTACCAGAAAATCAAACTGATAACATTCTAACATTATTTAACAACGCTCATCGCAAAAACCCAGGTTACCAAAATACCTTTTTTAGATATACCCCTTTTTAGGAATAATGAACAAATGATTATTACAAACTACTGTCCGAAGCCGATTAGCTCTAAAAGAATCCGTAACTATCACTCCCAAAATTCACGGAAATAAAAAATGGCCATTTTAGAGGAAATGGGAGGCAAAATAATAAAATTAGGCAAACCATTTTTACTAAGGAGAATCTATGCAAATTCAGAGCTAAAAGGCTAAAGAACGGGTGGTAACTTTGTAATTTGACTTTGTAATTTAATTTTAAATACAGATACCACCAACCAAATACAAGAACCGGAACACTTTGAACAGGGACCAAAAGAAAATACATGTCAAGATTGCATGCATACGAGGTCTCTCGGAAAACATTAAACCTATCCTTAATTTAAGATACCTAAATATTGCTTTCAATTTTTGCAGTTTATTTGAATCTACGAAGGGTAAGATTGACAATTTGACATTTGGCAAACCAAACAATACCTTAATTTGAATTGAAACCTATTTTCATTGCACTCTATAAAGCACACTAACATGTCGTATTTTTCAAAACTATCATATAACTAACTATACCTACTACATTTTTGCCATTTTTTCAATCTTTAGTGAAATGGTTTTCTGCTTAAAAAACTCTCTAAGAAACATTTTTCAATTTTTTGATAAGTTAAGGGATAACTAAAATACAGAGGGTGGGCAAAAAGCAAACATTTTGGAAAAAACCCTGTAGCTTAAAAACTAAGAAAGCTATAACAATTCTGTTTGCGGCATCTTTTGTTTTATGAAAAACTAGCGCAGTAATGTAAAAACCGCAAGTCTCTTCTCTTAACTGGTTACCGAGATACCCTGCAATTCCATCGAAAAGTGGACATCCTGTACATAAAACTCTTGAAAAAGGTTTGGCAGAACAAAAATAAAATAATACCTTTTTTTAAAGATCAGCATTGCTTGACGAGCTTTTTTTGTGATCGAACATAGTATTGCAGGATAAATCCTTTATGGCGCTTTGCGAGCAGTGGGTGTGCGCAGGAAGCGATTCACGTTGGTTTTGAATATTTGTAGATTATACTCGTTGGGAAACACGATGTCAGTGAGGTCGTTCCAGAGTGATGACGTTCCCCCAATGAAATAATTTTTGAACAGTATGGTTCGATGGACACTAAGATGAACCACGTACGGGTGGGCTGCAGTGGTAAGTCGTGTATTTCTACCATGCACCGCTCTGGGTGAAAAATTTTTGTAAAAGATGCTCAAGCCACCAACCTGCCTTCGATGTTCTCGGCTTTCGAGGTTGTTTGTCAGATCATGGTCGCCCATCAAGAAGTATTGATTACTATGTCTGTAATTGTCGCATTTTCATAGTCAATTATGTATAACATGCACGAATTTTAAAAAATTTGAAATTAATCTTAACACAAAGCAACCGATACTCTTATTAGCTTTAAGTTGTTATCAAGTAAACATTACATATGCCATAATAGTTATTTATGATATAACTGTTAAAAATACTTACAACCCAAATATCATACAATAATTTTTCTACAAACGGCAATAAAAAGCAATAACACAGTTACAAATTAAATTTTTAGAGTGTTTAATAAATTGAAAGCAGTTAGTTTTAAATAGTATCCTATATAAAATTATCGAGGTTAATATTTGTCAATAAAACCTAACAAGCATGGTTGGCTTAGCTTGTTTTTTGACGTTTACTTTCAAAATTTGACACTAGTGCCTTAAAGCAACATTTTTAACGCTACTAGGGGATGTTAAAAATTGCATCTGTAACACGTTTTCCGAAAAAGTTATTTACGCGCAAGCTATTTTTAATGAAATTTATATGAACCAAGGATGAGCCTTCAAAGACTACCCCATATTTTTTTAAAACAAAATACACCTTTAGGTTGCATTACTTAATTCTATTAGAAATTCTAAACATCCTTCCTCGCAACCATCCTATATTCTTCTATTCTTTCTTTTAAAAAATACTGATTTCCATATACTTACTGCAAGAAAATTATTGATTTATTTTATGATTCTGTTGAAAAAAGAAATATGGGTCCATGTCCATGGGCAGTTCTTTTTATTTTACATTTTTTTTGAAATCGGAATTTATTTTTCATCCGACTCTGGTTATATTTTTGTTAAAAACTTTTATAAGTCAATTTTTTTTAAATCCGTATCTTAAATACTGCTTTCACGAAAGAATGCCCACATATCACTCTTTTTACTTCCTATAGATGTCAAAAAAATCCATAAAATGAATTAAAATTAAATAACTTTTTAGGCCATTCATTTTTCCAAAATGTAGTAGGTAGGTACCACCATTTTAAAGCATTAATAAAAGTAGCACTGTATTATGTCATTAATATGACATAATCCCAGAAATTTTAAAACCATAAGAAACGATAAGAATTATACCATTTTCTTTTTTATGCTGTGTATTTCGTATGGCCTTTGACTTCCACTGGGACCCATATCTCATCTCACTCATACATCATTCGCCAAACTTCTTTAGTGGGAAAAAAGATTTTATCATACGAAAATAATTACAATTTCCAATCAACGTTGCCAGTTCTGCGATTGAGCAAAATACGGTGATAGCAAAAGCATCTACTATATTAGCTGTTAAGGGGCGACGCCGAAGTTGTACGAATAGAGCCGCGTCTTATATGTATACAGGGTTTTATTTAAGACGTGGCCAAACTTCAAGGGGTGATTTTTCTTTGAGTGATTCTAAGAGAAAAAGTTTATATAAACATAGGTTTGGTAATGCTTTGTTTTTAAGATACAGATTGTCAAACTTAAAAAAAATAGTTTTTTCGTAAATATCTTAATAATCCTTTAGCCGATTTTGTTGAAATTTGGCAGTGTTATTTATGGTAGTAAGGGGCTAATTTAGCCCGAAGTAGATAAAAAAAAGAAAGTTCAGTGGGAAGGCTAATTCTTTTGCAATTTTTCTATTTTTCTCGCATTAGGCAACTAAAACTACAACTTTTTTATTTTAAACATTTTTTCGTATCTTGCTTCGTTTTTGAGAAAAAAACATAACAATCACTTAATTGCAATCAATAAAAAAAATTTTGTGTTTTATAAATAATTAAAAACTGTTTTTAATGTTGTCCATGGACATGGAATAAAGTGATTTTTATTTATGATTAAGCAATTAAAATGAAGCAAAATTCATCTTTTAAATTTTTCCGCTCAGATTAACTGTGAAGGTATCAAATATCTCACTGACTTTAGCATAGTATCACGTCAATTTTTGGATGCAACTTATGGAGAAAAGTGGATCGGTGGCGCAGGTCCACAGTCATGGCCACCCCAGGTCACCAGATTTAAATCCCTTAGGTTCTTACCTTCGGAGGCATTTAAAGTGCCTCGTTTATAAAACTCCAGTTAACACTGAAGAAGAATCAATCCAACGGATATGGGTTTAATGTGATCAGATAAGACATACGCCGGGAATATTTCAACGTGTTCGGCAATCGATGTTAAGACAAGGTAATGCTTACATTGCAGTTAAAGGAGGACATTTTCAGTCACTATTGTTAAGTTTCGTGTTATTCTTAAGTGTTTTCTTACTAAAAAAAATAGCGTTCCATTTGTTTGAGTGTGGTTTTAATAAAGCGTTTTTCTTGTTTGTTTGTTAGTTGCGGGTGAACATATCGATGTTGTACAAATTATTAACATTGGTAGACGTTTCGAGGTGTAAAAAGTGATTCTCTGTTAACTAAAATCCAAAATTTTTCTGGTCGTACTTAACACGTGTAAGGAAATACTGTCAAGAGGCGTTTTACGACAGTTAATGCGGTATTTTTAATAATCCGTCATGGCGGAACCTATATGGGCACCGAATCCTATAAATTACATGATAAGTGTTTAAAGAATTCTTTATATTTTTTCAAAAAGATGTTTTCCCATTCGTTGTTTCCAAGGAGTTGTCGTGCTTTCGTCGCACACGCACCGCTGCCAGAGCGCCATTGATGATTTTTCCTGCAGTGTTTGTGCCTGATCATACTGATTACAAACAGTGGAATGTTGTTTATAAAAGAAGTTTATTTTATTCGAAGATGAAAATTTTTATTTTGTTTTACGGTTTTCCAAAAGCTTTTTCTCTGGCATTCCCTTTTTGTCGAATAGTTCGCATATTTAATTTTCTACAAACATCCCAATCAATTGAACAAATAGGTCTGGGTAAAGGAAATGTTACATATACTTAGTGGAAACAAAAATTAACCTTCTCTATGACCTTTATCTTAAATATTAAAATGCTGCTCTAAAAGTTAAACCCGCCAAATCGCTAAGGCATGCACACAATGTTCAAGCCACGTATCTTTTTTTTTTTTTAGTGACACCAACCACATGATGACAATTGTTTCAATAATGGTATCCTAAGAAGTTATCTCCTTTAGTGGTATTAACAGGATATTTATAATTCGGGCCAAAACGCTTCCAAGCAAAATGTTGTTTAATATTCGTTTCTTACTACTGTTATTTTTATTATTATGATTTTCTGACAGGTCGCGAGACCTGTCATGCACTCCCTCTACGGGGAACATTCATTCATCCCAGATATCACCGATATCAAAAGGATTGAGCTCTGTGGGAGCCCTTTCCGTGTTATTGGACCCGTGGGGTTCTTCTTTGATAACCCATATACTTTTTGACTGTTCGGCTTGTTGAAAGTAGCACTGCTTTCTGCATATCCTTGTAGAGATCTTGAGGTACGTCTAGTGTTCTAAGGTTTTCCAAAAGCTTGTTTGGGATTGCTCCTGTTGTTAAAACAATAATCGGCATGGTTTCGATACTGTTCA
The DNA here is from genome assembly GCA_963920685.1 of Polydrusus tereticollis. Lineage (NCBI taxonomy): Eukaryota > Metazoa > Arthropoda > Insecta > Coleoptera > Curculionidae > Polydrusus > Polydrusus tereticollis. Next base: position 60,081,563 of record OY987335.1, read on the forward strand.
TATTAAACTGTGTTCTTATTTGCTCCTGGAGGTCTCGATACTTCGCTATCCTCTCAGCATGCTTCACTAGAAGGTTGTTGTTATTTGGTATAGCTATATCTATCAGAGTCGTTTTCCTGGCCCTCTTGTCTACCACTACAAGGTCCGGTCTGTTGTGGGCCACCGTCTGATCAGTAAGAATAGTCCGATCCCAGTACATCTTATAGTGGTTGCTTTCTAAGATTGTCTGTGGTGTATATTTATAATACGGGTTCTTCTCGTTTTGGACAAGCTGTAGTTTCACCGCTAACTCCTGGTGTAGGATCTTGGCCACTGCATCATTCCTCTTCTTGTATTCTGTTGCAGAAAACATCTGGCATCCTCCCGTGATGTGTTGGATCGCTTCTGCCGTTTGACATCCATATCTGCATTTATCTGCCTGTACTGAGTCGTCTCTAATTATGTATTTCAGGTAGTTTCTAGTTGGTATGACCTGATCTTGGATTGCCAGTAGAAATCCGTCCGTTTCAGGAAACATCTGTCCAGAGATAAGCCAGTAGTTCGACGCAAGACTGTCGACGTGATCCTGGGCTGCCTCGTTCAGGTGTCGTCCGTGCAGAGGTTTTTCCTTCCATATCTGTAGCTTTTCTTCATTGGGCTTGTGGTGATCCCTCAATCTTAGAGGAGTGGAGTGGTCTGCTTCGCAAATAGCATGGTGTAGGTCTGAAGTTTGGACTTCATTGCGAAAGTACTTCCTTAAGTTGGTTATTTGTTGATCCATTATTTTCCCAATATCTGCCAGACGTCTTGCGCCTTGATGTCGTGGTAGAGTGGTCCGCAATTGCTTTGAACAAGTTCTTGCTGTTCAGTTTCGTTCTCAGAAGCCTTTTTGTTCTCTTAAAAAACTCTTTCCTTATATCTGTCTTCATCGCTGCATGACTAATACGTTGAGCCTGCTTCATCCCCAAGTATTTGTAGTTCTCGCCTTCTCCCTTATTATTATTATTATTATTATTATTATTATCATTATTATTATCATTATTTGATAACGTTGTTTACAGTACAATGGTTTTCGTTTTCCGCTTAATCTACATGCAACTTATTTTTGGATTTTCGTAACCGAACCCAAACTCTAAGCGGTCCTAAGTTTTCTAATTTCAGTTTCTTTGAAAACAAACATATTTATCTTGAAACATTAAACTTTATGCGATATAAAAAGCCGAATAAAACATAGATTTAGGATATTTGAGGACTTTATCAAACTAAAAAGGGCAAAATTAGATTTTGTAGCGGGTATGAGGTTGATGTATGTATAGTACTGCAGGATAAATCCTTTATAGCGTTCTGCGAGCGGTGCGTGTGCACATGAATCTCAGGGAGATCGTTCCAGTGTGATGACGTTCTGCAAGTTCTCAAAGCGGGCAACCGTATCTGAATAGGTACTTGGCATAAAAATATTTGAAGTGCTATTTTTCAGCATTGTCGATCGATTGGTGAAGAAAGAAACTTACTCCCATTAAACGGCGCCTTTAAAATTGTAACTTATAAATACGGTTGAGCGATGAAAGGAACTAAGTTCCGGAGTTAGTTCCTTTCCCGACGAGAGCGAATATTTTAGTTTTCTGGAGTTAGTTTATTTCAATAATCACCCATTCATTTGTAAAAGAGGCTCAAGTCACCTATCTGTTCTTGCAATAGCTCTTCTTAGGAATGGAATCCAGCAGTCTCAGGGTATCTTTAGGAGCAAACCCCAAAATGTGAAAGCAGTAGGTACTCCAGCGATGGTCGGATTTGGGCTTTATAGAACATCAAAAGCTGTTGGGGTGTATAGAGGTACTTAGTTCAGGAAAGTATCCCAAGCTTCTGCGAGGTTGCCTTAGGCCGCAATGTGACTATGCCAAGACATATGACTATCCAAATTGACGCCCAATAAATGAATTGATGAAGGCAAGGGAATCAAGTGACTCACCATGACTACTTATCTCTGGTTCTTTAACACTACTAACTAAAACATATAGAAACACACTAAGCCCGGGTAATAATATAGTTTATTGATGGCAATGTCCTACATTTTAATTCCAAAAATTATGGGATTACATCTTAATAATAACTTTGACTGGCCTAGTCAAGTAAATCAGGTATGTTGAAGGCGAAATAAAAGTCTTTATGGCAACTGCTAATTTAGAAAATAATTTTTCCCGTACAGCCATTATGTCAGCCTACTATGGCATGGTCTACCCTGCTTTAACTTACCATATTTTAACGGGCAATAGATATACCGGGTGTTGCATCGTCGAGCGGGACATAGGAAATCCCATGTAATTTTAAATGGGGTCAATTATTGGCTTCCCTAATTATTTTAGAGAAAAATTCTATTTAGGTTTATTAAAGAGCACTAAAACCCACATTCAAAAGAATAACTTTAGATATTTTTGATGAGCACGTTTACGGGTTATCGCCGATTTCTTTTTAACTATTTCTCCTTTTTATGGCCCCGTATTTGCGGGCACCAGTCAAGGTAAAAGATGACTGTCAAATAAAGTTGTCATTTTGAAATGTGTGCTTTATTGTTATAAAAACTCGTACATCGAAAATATTAAAGGTGTATTTATGAGTACAAATTAATCTGAATAAAACTAAAATAAAGTATGCAATTACAAGGTTAATTATGACATTTTACATGTTTCAATATTTTACTAATTAATAGGTAGGTACTATTAAATTGTTAGAACTTTAGGATTTAAGAAGATGTTCAAATATTCCTCCATTGACTGCTAGACAATAACCGAGGCGATCATAAAATTATCTTCTTACATTCGCTAGTTGGTAAACTGAAATTCTATTACATTCGGCAGAAATAGCATTTTTTAACTCGTCTAGATTTGGGTATTTTTTATCTTTGTATATCCTGTTTTTTAAATGGCCCCAGAGAAAGAAATCATTTGGCGATAAATCAGGAGACCTGGCTGGCCAATTTACTGTATGATTTAAGCCAATAACATTTCCATTAAAAGCACAGTTTAAATATTCCCGGACAGCCAGGGTACTATGTGCCGGGCAGCCATCCATTTGGTACCAAACTTCCTGATTTTCCCTGGCGGCATCATGTAAAGTAGGTAAAATATGATCTTCAAGTAGTTCCAAAAAATATTCTGCATTTAAATTTCGTGTAAGAAATAATGGCCCGATAATATTTTCTCCGAAAATCCCAGCCCATACATTAACTTTTTGTGGATATTGCGTCCTTGTTTCCACAAACCTGTGTTGGTTTTCTTTGCTCCAATATCGATAATTTTGAACATTGGGTTCATTGTTTAAGGTAAATGTGCATTCGTCAGTGAAACAAATGTTTTTTAAAAATTCCCTATCCATGTTTGCTCTTTCCATCATACCAAAACAAAACTCCTGTCGTCGTATTTCGTCCCTATCTCTTAGCTCTTGGTGCTTTTCATATTTGTATGAATAATATTTATGTCGTTTCAAAGCTCGTAACGCTGTGGTGTGATCTAATCCTATGTCATCCTCAAGTTTCCTTGTGCTGATCTTCCCATCATTTTCTTCCACGCACAATAAAACTTGCAAGTCCCTATCATTTCTTGCATCTCTTCTTTGTTCCTGCCTTTCTTCACATCTGCAGTTATTTATTACAGTGCCTTTTGTCTCAAATTTCTTGATAGTCCTTTCGACTGTAGATTTTGCAGGTATCGGTCTATTCGGATACAGAGCAGCAAACATGTCTGACACATTTTGATAACTATTTCCTTGATAATACCATTTAATCATCAATATTTTTTCTTCTGAAGTGTAATTCATGGCTAATATTTTCGATGTACGAGTTTTTATAACAATAAAGCACACATTTCAAAATGACAACTTTATTTGACAGTCATCTTTTACCTTGACTGGTGCCCGCAAATACGGGGCCATAAAAAGGAGAAATAGTTAAAAAGAAATCGGCGATAACCCGAAAACGGGCTCATCAAAAATATCTAAAGTTATTCTTTTGAATGTGGGTTTTAGTGCTCTTTAATAAACCTAAATAGAATTTTTCTCTAAAATAATTAGGGAAGCCAATAATTGACCCCATTTAAAATTACATGGGATTTCCTATGTCCCGCTCGACGATGCAACACCCGGTATAGGTAAAGTTTTTGTTTCCAAAAGCGAATTACAATCCTTTAACTTCCATTTATTCTTCTTTTCTGTCGCGTATTGCTGGTTCTGCCTTAGTTGTGTGTGCTGGTATTATGTACCTACTACCTACCTCTTTGCTTCGCCTATACAGGGAGTCAGCCTTTAGGAAATTTTTATGCCGTGTTCGGTGTGGATCGTATGTGGATGTGTCGTATTAGTTCATAAGCCGATATGTCCGTGCGTTTGTAATAGTTTGTTATTAATTTTAAATACCGTCTTTGCAATGTCGGTGTTTTTAAGTCTGTGTGAAGAAGTAGCGTATCTTGGGTGCAATATCTAATTTAGGTTATAAAGACATTTTCCGGGCACATAATCTTCTAAGGAAAAATTTAGGATATAAAAATTTAACTACCTTTACTATAAAGAAATCATCTAAATTCGCTGGTCCTTATATTTGTGGGCTCCATATAAATAATGTATATATATTATTATTTTTATATAGGGTGATATTGAAAATACAATGCATAATACAACACGATAGAGGATCTCAAAAGAATGTAAAAAGATTCTATACTTATGTACAGATTTCTTTTGTTTTCGAGATACAGGATATTGTATATTTAAAAGAATATCTCTTCTGACTACTAACTTAAATAGAGGGGATTCAACCAAAATTGGAACATATTACTTTCTTACAGACTGCCATATTTAAAAATTATCAGATTTTTAAGCAACCAATATCGGATTTAGGGGGTTCAGTATGCTTAAATTGAATAAGTAAGTTAGTACGGACCTGTAAAAGTGCGTATTGAAACTTTTAAATTTGAGATCCTCTATTGTGTGGTACTATGAGTTATACTTTGTTCAATGCCACCCGTATACGAAAATATCGTTTTCCTCAATCGCATACAGTTATTGGGATTACAATACCTAGTTACAGATATTACATTGTATTCATTTATCATAAGGAACAAAAACAACTTTAAAATTAGAATATTTATATCAAAAAATAAGCATGAATACCTAAAAGCTTAAAAGTTAATTTTTTGAGCTTTCAAATTGGCAAAATTATTAGTATAGAAAGGTGTTTCGCCAACTTTTTTTTTTCATTTTTATTTAGGAAATCATTTTTTTACACTGACAACTGTCACAGGAAGCATCACAGATAACATAAGCATATACCCCAGAAATCTCACGTTGTAAATTCTATATTTTGAAGGAAGTAGGTAATTCCCAAAATTGTCCGTGTCCTTTTTAACTAAGGATATTACGTAAAGCAAACGTATTTTATATAATTTAATTTAATATATTTACCTTCAAGATATAACAATATATTTCATTCATCTTTGTTATCAATAAAAATTTTTTCTTCTACTTTCATCCATTCTCTAAATCAACGTTCAGTGTTTTTAAAAGTGTATCACGCTGAAACTGGCCTGAGTAAAATATTCGCCGAAATTCTACTCTCGCCGCGGATGAAATGCTATTATTTTATAATATAAACGAAGCACATCACACTTTTCTATTTTAGTAATGTAAAAGAAACATGGTTGATTTGCTAGGTTTTATTTTTTACAACTTTTAGGACCCTCTATCTTAGAAACCGAAAAATCATTTCTACCAAAATACAGATTTATATACAGGGTGTCGAGCAGGGTGTATAATGCATTCTACACAGATCTTGTAATTTATAGGATATGCAGAGATGATTAAATTAGAATTGTTTATTCCCAACTAACTATTATATGTAGTTCATTACAGGCAATATAATACAAATTGAGAATACCATTAACTGAAGTTATAGATGAAATAATAATTTCACATTAAAGTACCTATTTCACAAACTCATTAAATGTCGTGAAGTTGCGCATTACTGAATCCTGCCACGTTCTATTTTCCAAATTTAAGAAATTCTTAATATTTTAAAAGATTGGCACTAAACACTAAAGTATGTCAAAATAAATTGTACGTCTTTTTCGTCCCTACCGGATAATTAAATTAAATTTTCAGTCCGTAATAATTAATTTTTTCCACTACTAACCTATAACATCGCCATTATTGACCGATTATTAACGCTAGAAATCGTTTTTCTCTACCTTATAAGTCATTATTGACCATGGTCAATAATAAGCCATTGAAATCCATTATTGACCGATCTTTGACCTTAACCGAATTTTGTTTGAACGCAGGTAACTTGATTTTTTAATTCTACAACATCAATTCATTGTGGTTAGGCAACCAGATAATTATCAATACATATTAGATTACTTGATATTGTAAAATATCGATACAATCAACATTTTTTCTGCTTAATTCGGGAGGTGTACACATAATATTATCACTAACATTTTCTTCGCTCATTTTTTAAAAAAACGCAAAACTCGTGAAATCTAATGACACAAATGAACACAAATTGACATTGACAACGCCACCTGACAAAACAACAAAATATTTTGCCAATTCCAAAGCGCAGATAACTTGATTAAAAAATATACTTATACCTACCTATAATTTTTTATAATTATTAATACTATTAAGATAAATGTCATATAAAAGTTTGTAGTAGTGGAAAAAATAATATATTAACCACGGTTTAGACAGCTTATTATAGCCCTCGCGTCTTAAATCCCTCGTCGCTTCGCTCCTCGTGATTTAAACTCGCCGCTCGGGCAATAATGATGGCTGTCTAAACCTTGGTTAATAATATACTATTATTTATTACTAATATTTTTATAATATAAATGATTTTTTATTTTCAAAACACATATTCGAACTTTTAATGGTTCATTTAAATTCGGTAAATCGAATAACGTTTGCAATTGTTTAAATAATTTGTTTAGTCTGTCCTCTGATTACAGATATGTGTTGATTTGTAATTTGTTAATTATTATGTGATAATTTTAAAATTTTTATTGTCTAGTAAAATTTGAAATAATTCAACGTTATTCTCACGAAAAAAAAATAGATATGGTTTGTTATTAGTAAAGACCGGATTATATCCAACCAAAAACCTTAAGAATATGCGCATATAATATATGCACATATTTTTTAAAATTTATGCAGGATATATGCAAAAAAGACGTAAATATGCAATGAATATGCAGTAATATAACAACTAAACTTTGATATTCTAAATTAAATTTGCATTTTATTAGGGGATTGAGTATTGAGTAAAGATAAATTCAAGTTATGATATACTTTATTAAATCAGTTAACACCTAATACAGTTTTTTATATTAAACTTATACTAATATTAATTTGAAAAATTATAAAACGCACCAGTGTGCTTCAAGGTTTTGAACTAAAAATTGTGGCATCTATCACTAAGAACATGTTTGTAAAAAGAAAACGATCTTTCTACATCTACTGAAGTTATAGGGCAAAATTTTAATTTCGGAACTAAGGCAGGTTCAATAGCTAAATTATTTACAGTTTTCCATGACATTATGTTTACGACCTGCCTTAAAATCTTGAAACCTGTGTTTTAACATTGAAAATGTTTATATTATCGCACGGGCACGTAAGTATGGGTACCGAATTCGAAATTCTTGTGTTGCATTTGTCCCTAACGTCACACCGCATTAAAATGATCGGGATCAGACCAAGTCGGGAGTAAACGTATGGTTTCGCTGGAGCAGTCAGCGGGTGCAGTTGGCGTTCGCGATCGAGCGTAGAGCGTAGCAAAGTAGCAATCGGCCGTCGTCGCAGGGTGGTTTGGCTGGCGCGGCTGGAGCAGCGCGCTTGAGATCATATTCGTATTTCGTAGTGCAAGCGCTTATGTATGATTTATAATAAACGCCGATAACATTAGTTGCATGCTGTTGTTGGAGGAAGAAGATGAAGAGGAGATGTTAGCCCAAATTCCTCCATCTCGACAAGCGTCATATTAACACTTGAATTTATACTATACCATATTTAAATAAGAGCTGCAGCATACCAAGTAAACAAATCAATTTCGATAAAATGTCAAAGTATCAAAACATTTTAAAATTGTATCATTAGTTGGTATACTATCCGGAAAAAAATATCAAAATTAGAAAAAAGTCAGTGGCGTACATTTTTTGTCAATAATATCTGTTGAAGTGTTTCCCGGGACGCCACTGGACTTAATAAATTTAATCTAGTTAGGGCTAATTAAGCTTCTTATCATTATGAATGACGGTACCAAATTGCAATAAAATCGGGAAAAGGATATTTACAAAAATAATAAAAACGATTTTTTTTAAAATATTACGCACCCGGTACATCAAAAACGGGGCAACTCCGGACACATGTTCAGGTTATTACTTCTGAAACACCCTATATACATTCAAATACAACGGTCAAAGACACAAATATTTATATCAAAATATTGACAACAAACAATAACACCAAACGATACAATGCAATAATGCGAAAATCACCGGTAAACTAATTACAACCCTGTCGCCCAGGGCCTTTTAGTTTTATTGCCGCTTGACCATTTGAAATAGAGTTACGGTTGTCATTAAGTACTGATCAATGTGTCCTTCGTATGCATAATGTTGGATTTGAATATGGTATAGGGTAGACTGGGGCAAGTGTAAAACTGGGGTAAGTGGAAAATCAGAGCGCCAATCAGGCAATATTGAAAGTTTACTTGTCTGTGTGGTCCGAGGCAACTAACTATACATTAGCGCTGTTGAATTATCCACTTCCGGCGAGTTACCAGGTGTTTTTTTCTTTCTGAGTAGTCATTTGTAACATAATTTCCGAATCGGTGGGTTAAATAGTGTGTGATATCTCCATAAAAAATTGGTCAAAGGTAAAAACTTATAATATACTTTTAGTTTTATTGCATTTTCTTATGTTTAGTCAATTGTTGTAGCTTTAAAATCCTATATACCGACCAAATCTAAAAGCAGTTTTTACTCACGAACAGGTTTGCACTTCCCTTATAAAAAACATAATGTGGGGCATGTGTGAAAATTGTAAGGTTAGTTTACACTTGCCCCATTTTCCTGGGAATGCTAAAGTTCGTTGGCACTGACACTTATAGCTTTTATTCTTTACAGAAAGTTGGCGTCATGGTACGAAATTATAAAAGAAAGTCCGATAGGGCTGCCTATGGAGAGGAGCAATTAAATGCTGCAGTAAATGCCGTCAATCAAGGTCAATTAACCATGTCGATGGCTAGTAGCGAATTCAGAATCCCATACATTACAATCTACTGTAGAGTAACTGGCCGCCGTGGCGAAAAAAGCAAGACACATGGCCGACCTCCAATACTTTCTTGGCAAGATGACTTTGTAACTTTAAATAATATTTCCAATCCTTTTAAGAACAATATGCCAGGCACAGACTGGCTAATAAAGTTTAAACAACGGCACTTTTTGAGTATGAAAAAAACCACAAAGCTTAGAGTACTGCAGAAAGAAATCTACGGACCCATTCGTAATAGACCAATATTTTGTTTTATTGGAAAAGGCTATATTGGAGTTGGGTCTTCAGGATCGTCCTGAATGGATTTACAATTTAGATGAGACTTCACTGTGTAGAGATCCTTCTCGTCTTAAAATTGTTGGCGCGAAAGGCAAACCCTCTTCAAGAGTTATTGCTGGATCGGGCAGAGAATAGATAACCGTCCTGGCAGGAGCAAGTGCTAGTGGTAGAAAATTGCCACCATTGATATTATTTAAAGGCAATAATGTATGGAGTTCCTGGAATTTAGAAAAAAATGAAGACCTCTTCAAAGACACCGTATATGCAGCCAGCGCCAATGGATGGATGACCTCCGAAATATTTAGAAATTACTTTCTAAAGACTTTTATTCCTTTGGTTCGTGATCAGGCACCAATTATTTTTATATATGATGGGCATGTCTCGCATGTGGATTGCTTATTAATTCAAGCCGCAAGAGAAGAAATTATTCATATACTTAAACTGCCAGCCCATACAAGTCATTTACTTCAACCTCTCGATTTGAGTGTGTTTAGATCCTTTAAGGCAATATGGGAGAGGGAAGTAATAACATGGCAAAGACGTCATCAGGGGCAACGACTACCAAAAAGGGAATTCGCCACATTGCTAGTGAAAACCTGGGCTGAAGTAGATTTCGGAATCATAAAAACAGGATTCAGAAAGGGTGGTATTGATCCATTTAATAGACATGTTATTCCTAAAGAGAAGTATGACATCGATGCCCTAAAAAGATGGGAGGAAAACTTGAAAAAATCAAGGATCTGTAACAGATTTACAATCGAGGCCAGGACGCATTGATATTGAAAGGAATGCTGTAGCACCGAATGTCACAGAAAAAACCGCTACTTTCGAACAGTCAATGTTATAAACAGTAAAGCCTTCTACATCTGGCGCCTCACTTAAAAGGAAACTAGCATCTAATGCAGAATTACTTACAGCTCCTTCATCAGCATCTAATAGTGCCACCAATCTCAAAGTAATTGTCAGCTCTGATCAAAATGAACAAAATATACTCAATAATCATCAGGATATATAATCCAAGGAAACGAAAGCGCTTAATCCACGGTGGCCAAACCATTGCAGGTACTGTCGCAAGTAGTCAGTAAAAACTCTACAAGTTCATCTACTATATCTAAACCAGCTATGAAAATTGACCGAAAGAGTAAACAAAGTCGGCCAAGTCTCCGTATCAATTTGAATCCAGCTCCAGTGAATCAGATAATGAAAGTGTACCTTTTATGGAATCGGATCAAAGTTTCACTTTAGAATCGCATTGCGAAGATCAGATTCCTGAAATAAACAAAGACAATATTTCCATTGGAGACTGGGTACTGGTTAAATATACATTGCCAAAAGCAAACAAACATTTCATTGGCCAGGTAAATACTGTTGACAACGGCTTTGAAATCAAGTTTACTAGAAAATTAAAAGACAATTTTTTATGGCCACTCACCAATGATGTCAATGTAGTACAGCTAGACGATATAGTGACTCGTTTACCTGAACCGGTAGTAACACGCCGAGGAGGTTTTCATTTTAATGTGAAATTTGCGGGATACAATATTTAACAAGTTCCATAAAATTATTTGAATTTTTGAACTTTAAGTTTCTTTTCTGTTTTAGTTTCTCCTTGGGAATAATTCCTACTGTTTTAGAGATTAAAGCCAAACATTGGGTTTTGAACGGATAAATACGTTTATAAAAATATTATTCTTGTTATTAGGACTTTTTTGAGTGTTTTTTTGAATTACTTAATATTTTTCAGAATAAATAATCAAAAAAAAAAAATAATCATTCAAATCTCAAGGTCTCAAAAATAATTCATGTGTGCCCTATGCAGTATTAAAAGTAAACATATTAAACTATTACTTTCTTACAAAGACATTTTTATAAATATTGTATATTTAAAGTAGGAAGGAAATAAACTTGAACTATTAAAAAGGGCTTCGCACTTGCCCAAGTCTACCCTAATTATAAACTTTGTAATGTAATGTTGAAAAATAAACAAAATGGTTTTGTACACTTTACCGTTCTTCCCTACACTTGCTGCCACTTTTTTTCATGCATTTTCTTTCATTACAACATTTTTGTAATTTTCGTTCTCGTAGTTGTATAAAGGGGACTACTTTTGCGCCTCCTCTATCAAACACTCGTCAGCAATTGCCGAGAACGGTGGCATTCAGCTGAACGATCGGTGCTGGACGGGTCTCTCTAGCAGTCCGAACGCAGCCGCTGCAATTGACGGCGAACGCTGTGTCGCGGAGCTGCGGCAGTGAAACCGTGTACATACAAATCGCATTAAACCAGTAACGAGCTACCAATCGCGAACGCCAGCCGCGGCCGCTGACTGCTCCAGCGAAACCATACCTTAGAGGCGCGTTAGAGTTTATAACCTTTATTTTACTATTCTTTATATTATGAATCAATAAAACTTATATCAACTACCTAAATATTACATTCAAATCTATGAGTTTTCGCAGATCTCAAATCTCACAATAGTCACAAGCGTTGCACTCTGCTTCAGCATTTTCAATGTCTTCCCCGGTTGCATCTTTGTAAAGGACTGTAAATTTTTTTCTATTAAATTTTCTAATTTTGCCACTACTGTTTTTCCTACCTCACCTCGTATTTGTTTGCAATTTTGTACACATGTTTCTATTATATTCATCGACTCTGGTAGACTAGTACACGATTCCTCCATGGTACTCCGGGAAGATTCTCCTTGTAAAATTTTACTCTTAATTGGGCCTTTATGAATATCTTTTTTACATTTGCTATTAGGTCATTGACCAACGGAAAGAAAACTCTAATAGTTTCCGCAACCCTATTTAATCCGTGAGCTAGGCAAGTTACATGAATCAAATTTTCATAAAATATTTTTAAATTGTCCTTCCTTTATAATATACGGCGCAGCATCGGACAACAGGACAAGAATTTTATCTGTAGGAACTGAATTCGACAAAAAGAAATGTGTTAAGGTTTCTTGAATAAAACGTGTAACTGTAAGGTTGTTTGTTTTTTTCACTTCTTTTATGGCTATAAAGTAAGCTTTTCCAGGTTCTTCTTCTGTGAGTTTTCCAATCAATAAATTAACTATATAACGACCACACGAATCAGTTGTTTCGTCGACGACAATATACATATAGTTACCTCCAATTTCTTTCTTTATTTCATCTAGCGCGGTACCAAATACCTTTCCACCCACATTTTTTCCTAATGTTGATTCATCTGGAGCATTACATTTTATATATTTTTGCAGAAAGGCCTTAACTTGCGGGTTGATTAACTTGTTTAAAGGAATATTAACAGCCAAGAACGTTTTACATGGATCTTCGTTAAATTCTGACTGGTCATGGTTTCCGTTTTTAAAAATGTCAAATGACTGCTTCAGCGTTAACTGTATGGGACCAGACTTCATCTTGCTAACCTTAGCAATGTGAGATGGCGTCTTAATGTGTTGTTCTATTTGAAATTTCTTTGAGCAGGAAACAATTTTTGAACGAGACTTGCAAAAAACATTGTCGCCGTCCAAAGCAAGTTCTGACTAAGGCTTAATCACCGCTTTCACTTTAGCTTTGTTTGCGTTTACTATACTAACTGCGGCTACAACAAACGACAACCTCAATAATACTGACAAACTGTTACAAATGTGAGCAAATAAATAATTACAGAAGGTGTAGATAAAGAAATTGTAGTTAAAACATCTGGTCAGAAATACCCACCCACTAATGGAATTTCTCAATAGAAGAATAATAGTTTATTTTATTAGTTTATTACTTTATTATATAGCTTATTTATTGTTCTCTTATCTTCAGACCCCGACAGCACAGGCGACACGGCGGCGTGCGACCATAAAACGTAAGAAAAGAACACAGAAATCCCAAAACATTCTTAGATATGCAATAGTTCTTAAAATATGCATTTTTTCCTTTAAAATCACAAAATATGCAAAAAATCCAGTATATCCAATTGACGCCCTTCAAAAAATGAGGGAGAGAGGGGTATTTTGTATCCTTTAATAAACTGATTGATATCTCTGGTGAATGCTGGTGGGATATTGGGTCAGATCCGGAATGTATTATTTAAGAAAAGTTAAGTAAAAATTAAAACTGAAACCAGTACTATTGAAATTATGTTTTATTTTACATATAATTTAACAATAATAAAACAAAAATGTTATGCGTTTTGAAACAATATCCGGTTTCTCCATAATGTAGCGCCTGCCCCGGTCCCTTTTAAATTTAAATCCCAAATGCTTTAACAAATAACCTAATGTGGAGTTGCTTAGGTCAATAATTTGTTTGGCATGCATTCCTCTTTTAGCTTTTTCCGTGTGACATACTTATGCGCGGCAATCATATTGTAAACTACGTTCCTTATTTGAGTTGTCCTTGCCTCAGTTAAATCCCTTGTTTTTGGGGCACGCTATCCTCCGTTAGCCTAAAAAGGGATTTTAATATTATGACTACATGTTCTTTTATTACTTTATAATTGAATATAAATACTTATAATAAATTACAATCCTTATGTATCATATAATATAAAAATCGCATAATTTTTTGGTCCATAAACGTTTAATACGCCATCCACTGTGGGACACCCTGTATTCATATGTGAATAAATTTCAAACCACTTACCCTGGGAGAGGTTCCTGTTGTATATTCCTCTCGGATCCTGGCTACAGTTTTGTCACTAATCTTACAGGCTGCTGAAGTGCATTTCACAGCTGAAATTGGCTGAAGGCTATTTTCTTTTTCATTTTGCAAATACTCCAAAACGTCTAAAATAATTTTCCGTGTCTCAGCGTTAAACATTTTGCACCAAATATTCTAAGTCGAATGTCGAATAAATCCCAAAATTTCTCACCTGTGCCTGAATTTTTGGGTACCTGGGAAAAGGTTCTTTGTTCCGCTTAAAATTCTCACACCTGACAAATAAAGGCAATTAAGGGTTGCTACTTGCTAATTTCATGCCTATGATTTGTTTAGAAGAAAGAGAGATGATTAACAGCTGTAGCTGTCTTTGTTGCAGGTTTTATTTCCCTTTCGGTCTTTTTTAAATAATCTTTACTGTACCTTCCATTCGTCGTTGGCTTGCCTTGAATACCACCTGGTTTGATATGAGTCTAAACCAGGAAAATATATCGAATACCTGTATATTCATCGGGAAACCAAACAATAATTGAAACCAAGAAAATGTTCCGACACTTAAGTATATTCATCGTAGGATATAAATTGTGAATAAAAAAGTATTTAAGTTTAAGGTTGAAGTTGAAATTGTGTTTTATAAAAAAAACGTACTTAGACTTAAGGATGTATGCTAAAAAAAATTGTATATAACCATGGGAGAAGATTCTAAAAGCATTTATCTTCTGTATGCCAGGGTACGATGGTTATAGAAGATGTGACCTCTAGTCAAGATAGCCTTACATTGGTTGATTTTAAATAGTTAAAAAAAGTAATAAAAATTGAAATATTTTCGAGTAGGTAGATAGGGTCCAGCTTGAACCAAGGTATCCCTTTGGTTTATTGGAGCGTGGAGGTGGGCGCGAATCGCTCACGTGGTTAGTTACGCCGGAAGTGGAAAAACCGACAAAATTAGCAAAAACGGCAAGAATAATAGAAACAAGAATTACCCACTGAATCCCTAATAAATAGACAATGAATTAACAAACGAATAAAAGGGGATTGAAAAGGCCTTGTAATATTTTTTCTCAAAATGGAAATTGGCTTCCTTCCTCTTTGAAGAATTAAAACGAGAAGCCACGACAATTCAGAAAAACCCTTTTTCCTCAAAATTACTGCTGAATGTCGAGTGTTGCCAAGCTAACAACATAACTCAAAAAAGAGAGAATATTAGATACCCTACGACGGATTGGGACAATGCAAGTCTTAGCGTAACCAGAACATAATTAAACGAACAAATAAAAAATATTATCATTTCGAACAAACTTTCTTACAAAAAACGAAAAAACTGAGAAGAAAGCGTTCTGCGACCTAACGGAAATGAAGACTTGTAATGAAACCGGGCTGTACCAAAATCAATATTTTGAGATGATCAATATTTTTCGTATATCTATATATAAACTTTATTTTTGCTTATAGAGTTTCACAAATATTTTTATATGTTAAATAAAATAAATGTTTTGTCCCTATTAACTTAAAATTTTAAAAATAATCTTTTAATAGTCTTAAAAAAATTATAAACTTCAAATTCTTAAAAAGGTGCCAAGTGCCATCATCAAAATTTAAAAAGATGGTAAGTACCATGAACAAAATTTAAAAATTTAAAAAAAGAGTGGTATTTGTAAATATGTAATGCGACATTACAAATTATTAGAACCCCATTTTTACCTCAATTTTCTTAAACTCACACTATAGTTTTAGGATCTACATAGATAAATAATGTAAGTACTTTGTCCATTGTCTGTAGTAACTATTTGTATTGTTGAGTAGACGCATAATAAAAAAATTATATTTTATTCGAAATTAATCTTTATCATCGAAATAAACAAACTACCAAACCATAATTTTTTTAATAAAGAAGAAAACATCGAACAAAAAAGTCAACCTTAACAAATTTTCATAGAACTCTCTATTTTCGGGATTTAAAAATCTTCAAATAGGGTGAAACCTATTTGTCGCGCCTTAAAGACTGCGATGCAAATACCCAGGAGAAATGCAGAACCAAAAGTACGGTGAGAAGCTAAGAAGCAGTACCACTAACCTCACATATTCTGAGCATTTTGACAGTCTGTCTGTAGACAAACGAACTAAAAGGATGAAAACTATTCCAGTAAATAGATTAGGTATATAAAAATAAATATACAAAATACACTTTGTGGAAATATGACCTGAAAATCAAAGGTAAGTTTAATATTACCCACAAAGTCTTTAGTGGCAATTTTAAAATTGCTACAACGTCGGCAGTCATAACAATTGTGCACAAGCAAAGATGCAATATTTTCAAAAAAATCCCGAACTGCGTCGACCAAATCAATCAATTTTTAAGAGGTTAGCTACTAATTTAAGAGACCATAGCGCGTTTAACAAACCAATCGCAAAAAAATATGACCCTGATTAGGTAACGACCGCTTGGCTTGCTGTAGAAGAAGATGATACTATAGGACTTCATACTATTGAAAGCGAACATATTGTTCGTAAATCAGTATCCGTACGTACCGTAAATGCCACATCTGTCATACTTTGCTTTTTGGCGACTGCGAGCGCAGAATTACTTTTTGCGAATGGTTTACTAGGCAATGCAATAAAAATCGCAGACAAATAAGACATATTTTTGCAATAGTTTCAGTTACATCTTTTCTAGAAAAAGGTCGTCCTCGTATTTTGGATTTAACGTGTGGTGCGGTATTTTGGGAACCCGAATTATGGGCCCCATAATTTATGAAGGATCACTAAATTCAGAAGGGTAGGGACACTTTAAGAAATTACATCGAAGATATTGCTGATATCCTTCCTCTGGCAGTAATATGTGGTTTCAATACGATGGGCTGCTCCTCATAACTATGCAATTAATATGGAATATTTCAGGGATCGCTTTTAAAATGATTTAATTGCCACTTTGGGACCCCGTCCTTTGTGATCTCCAGGCATTATTTCAGTGGACTATTTTTTGGGTGGAAGGGGGATTCCTTGACAATGAAGTTTACTGGAAGTCTTTTTAATATAATGATGAATTGAAGGCTGAAGTTGGTGCCGCAATAGGAAAATATCTCTAGAGGTATTAAATAACGTTATGGAAGAAATTGTTTGCCGGTGCTATTTATGTTTGACTAAGGGTGGAATTTTTGAACATAAGAAATTTAAAATATAAAAATATTTGAAATAATAAAATTAATTATTAATATTTGGAATTTTTAGATAAGTTTCTACTATTTGAATTGTTCATGGGCCCATAATGGTTTGTAATTAGTTTATTTTTGTTATGCATCATAATATTTAAGATTTACGCATTTAATAAATTGAATATTATTGGAAATATAAAAGAAAGTGTTTTTAAAGCCAACTAGAGTTTAAACACTACAATAAAACAAAAACATTTCAAATAACGTGCTTATTTGCATTGACGATGAGTTTTTTAGTCCGAAATAATCCGTTGGATTTAGAATAAGAAGTATAATTTATAAAGCGTAAAATAAAATTACGACTATTTGAAATAAACAAAGTTTACAACGGTCATTGAATCTAATGGTGAAATTCCCTTTCTTGAACTTCTTGTACAAAAGAAGAGTATGTCAGCTGCAGACGCTCGGTATATAGAAAACAAACACACACTAATGGACACCTTAATCCAAATTTTCACCAACGCCCATCCCAAAAAACATCAATTCATCAAACTCGCTTTCAGCAAAAACACAGATAGAACTGTCTGATGCTCTACAAGGAAATGACTATTGTGCTGGTGCATGGTATACGACAATTAATTAGTAGATTTAGTAAACCTATGCAATAAAATAGGCCTGTTGAGGAACCTCCAATAGGTAGTTTAATAATACCTTTCATACATGGCACCACGGATAAAGTTGCAAGAACACTTCGGAGCTCTACATTCGCATAATTTTCAGTACAGACACAAAAGTTGGGCAATGCTTAAAAATACGTCCAGACTTGTGACAAAATACCGTGACGTGACCGCGTCGCGAACATTTTCGTGGCAGAGCGAACGTGTCGTCGTGGCGTATCATCATCGCGAACTTGCAGCAGTAGCATATATATTGTTATACTGTGTTAATAAATAAATTTTCAAAAAATACTTGTTGATCATTTAAATCGAAATAAAAGTAAATAAATAAAAGTTTAATTATATAATAAACTTGGTTCTAATTTAAACATCCCTGTATGTCCTATGGTTTAAGAGTTCCCTGTAGAGTGCATTCGTATCTTGGACACCTTATACAGGGTGTCCCATTAAAAAAATCAAAGTTATATACAAATTTCGTATTTTTTATGATATTCAAATATTTCTTCTGAACAAAATATTACTGCAAATGAAATCATAATATTTTTTTTTAAACCAGTCCCTAAAACTTTTACAGTAGGTGATCTGAAGGCACCTGAAATTTTATTTTTTATAGCGTTCAAGTTATTTGGTTTTTCAGTATAAACTACTTGCTCTAAATGTCATACAAATAAAAATCTAAAGAACTTGCTGGTCCATTGACACACTACTTTGACTCTTGATATCCAAGTGATAAATTTATATCACTGTCAAAAATGTTACAATGTTAATAATTTGTTACAATAGTAATAAGTAAGTATAATTACCCTAATAGTTATGTAACGCCTCGTTCCTTTAAGATATTTTAATATACTAATTTAATTCCCATTATCTCAAAAACGGGCAAGAATTGGCATATAACATAGTAAACATCTTTGGTAGATAATCGAATAAAGGCGCAATATTTGATGTACTATACAGGGTACCGTAGTTAAATCCTAAAGTTCATAAATAAACAAAATATTTCATTTTTATAGAGGTAAATGTAAACAAAGATCTAAAATTAATTTTGGAAGCGTTCTATATTTAATATGTGCAAAACCTAAAATGTTAAATGTTAAGAAATGCCGCTTAAAGTAATCCCGAAAATAATTTATTTATGCGCTTGCTTTCTAATATAACATTTTTACATTCTCCCGCTACAGTTGGGGTAAAAGTAAACAATTAAACTTTTTTTCAGTTTTCTCATAATTATTATTCAAGAACTAATAATATACAATTTGCAATTAATAAAATAAACAATTTTGATACTTTACTATAAGTAAAAACCAATTATGTATTACGTACTTAAAAATAGTGTTGTCACATTTGCGAATGGTTGTCTGGCACGACAATTACATTTCTTGTATTTGGTTATTAGTTTTTATCTTTTAGTTTATTAAGATATCTGGAAAATTTGCTTAATTCTAAAATATAGTACGGATGGTTTAAAGACTTTGGGAATACGAAGAATGCCCATACGAATATTTGTTCGGTAGTATAGAATTACCAGCACTAAACCTGAAAAAATAAGCATGTATAAATCACTTACATCTTATAGCTAGCATGCTTTTCGGGTATCACGTGGGAATGACGTTCACTCGGACATCCACCCTATTATTTCGAAGGTCATTATCGATTTGATTGCGATAAAAAATGGAACATCTTAAACAAATACAAAGTCACTGATTTTAATACCGACATTGTCACAGGCAACGAAAGTTACATAATCTCAGGTTAGTTGTTAAACTTTTTGGATATTAAAGTGCGGATTACTTTCGTAAAGGCGGATATTCCGGTAGATCGTTATCGGCATCGTTAAGAAAAGTTATATTACGAAAAAATGAAATAAGGGATGTTTTGTGGGCAAAATTAATGATCGACCCAAGATACATTACGTTCTTCTCGATAGATGCTTTGAACGCCTAGTGCTAAAGAATAATTGTTTTCGGCTGACACCAGGGGCGAAGGGAACAGAAATGAAAAACAGTTAATAAACATATTATACCACTTTAACTGTTTGCACCCTTCAGCTAGCATTTTGATAACAATGGTTTATAATGACAAGAGCCACGTGTATGACTAACATGGCATGATCTCGCTTCTATTTAGCTACTTCGCCAGTGGCGTTCTACACTATCAAATATTTGTGAATAAAAATAGGCAGCTTAAAGTAGTAGGTAATAAATAAATCATTTTTATAATGAGCAGTTTTAAGATTTAGATTTTCTAAGGGATGCGTTAAATCCAGATTACATTTAATAAAAATAATACCCTATATATTTATAATAATTATATTTCGTAAATACTCAGAGCTGTATAAGAGAGTTTTCTCGCATTTATGTGCCTGGAAAATATGTTAGTTTTGAGATAAGTTCTAGTTTGTGATTTTGATAACATATGTACCTATATGTAATAATAATTAACTGAAATGATATATTTTTTCGAAACCTACATCAACTACAATTTAAATTTTTATTTAATTGAACAAATTTTTCAGTCATCTTCGTAAGGGTGCGTCCAGAATTGAGATAGTACTTCGTGACGTGACTGCGTCGCGAACGTTGTTCTAACGGGGTGAACTTTGACCCATGTCCTCGTCGCGTGTCATCATTGCGAACTTGCTTTCCGCTCATTTTAATAAAAATAACCAACATTTATTTCTATATCAAAACGCTCCGATGATACGCGGTCCCGTCCAGACTTGGCGATCCAAGCCGCGTGGCATCTCTTTGATGCGACACCGACGCCAAAAAAAACGACAAGACATGACAACGGACTGATATGATGACACGTGGTAGACGCGGCGATGTCACGCGTTGCTGTTACGGAGTACCGTCCAGACTACACGCGACGGTGTCACGACACGCACCTTAATGTTTGCCACAGTTTTTTAACTCTTAGAAGTATTCCTAAAACCCTCCTATAAATAGTAGTATAACCGTTTCTAAAATATTGCAATGTCATACGTTAAAAAAAAACCCTGTGTGTTAAGAAGGTTTAAGCTTTGGAAAAAGTACCTACCTACCTATTTCTTTTTTAAACATGTAAGTTGTTTTTGCATTATTGCATAAAATAGGTATCACCTCGGGTATCACTGACTTAAAGTAAAATTCCCTGACTTAAATCTAGAATATTTTTTGTTAGTTATACAGGAATTACGAAAACTCGCTTTGCCCGCCAACAGCAGCAATCTCTTCGGATAAAGTGGGTACATTTTTTCACGTAGTATTTTTAATTTCAAAATTCTTTAATTACGATAGTCGTCGTTGTTTTATTTAAGAAACTATTGTGTTGGAAGGAAACCTAAAAAAGTGTTAGAATTATCCAGTTAAGAGTGAATAACGCATTTTCCGAACAACCTGTATACAGTGTGTCCATAGAACGATGGTATAAATTAAAACAATAATGAACATATATTTAATATGAATAGGTAACAAAACTCAGTAAGAAGAACATAGATATCAACTTTGTTAAATTAAAAGAAAACAAATTTAATTAATACTGCTCATAAATCGACGTGTCTTTACCCGTGTACTTGATCAGCAATAATAAATGCTCAAAACATATTACGCCGTTAACCCGCCAACGTCGCTCGATCCCTCGAAGAATTTTTTCTTAAAATTATTTTAATTTAAGAATATGCCGCTTTCCCTCTTTACCTGTGTACTTGATCAGCAATACTAAATGCTCAAAACATATTACGCCGTTAACCCGCCAACGTCGCTCGATCCCTCGAAGAATTTTTTCTTAAAATTATTTTAATTTAAGAATATGCCGCTTTCCCTGTTTTGGCAAGAATATAATTCAATAATAATGATAAGTTAGCTTCCGTTTAGCAATAATTATTAGAGTATATATTCTTCTTTCAAATCTATAATGAGGACCATGACATTTTCCATATGGAATTATTCTACTTATTTGTGCCAAGAATAAATGTACCTGTCTCTCTATTGCACTAAACTTGTTAGGTAAATAAATATAGTTTATTATTATTTTTTATTATAAAGTAGGTATAGCGTATATATGTGTAGCTGAATAAATGGTACGCATGTCTTATTCTTGTATGATTCACATGGATAGTTATGCACAGATATACACAGAAAAGTTTGAAAACAAAACTTACATAAACACGTGCTGAAAATTGATGTTCTTCCATTAAAAGAAATGGTCGACGAGCTAAATGGGAGCGTCTGATTTATTCCCGGATGCACGTATAAAGTTTCTAAAGTATATAGCGGCGCTGCGACACTGTTATAAGTAATAAACGCTAAACAATTCTCTCCCGACGGACCAGCATGGAGATGGGGAGAGAAGCGATAATTTATTTTCAAGTTTGCTGGTAAAGCTGGGACTTCTTGTCGATTATGTGTATGAATTGGCAGCCCGAAATTCCAACAAAAATATGGCGCGAAAGTATGGCAGCAGAAGACTGAACGTGCTCTTGAAATTAATACCACCAAAACTATACTCAAACAGAGTGTGAAGAGAATCACTTACTTGCATACGCATCGTTTACTGCATAACATTTCAATGTGATAAACTAATTATGGTAAGTATCTATTTTAACCAAGGTAATAGTTTAATCTTCATTCACTTCTAAACTTGATCAAGTGCTTAACCGGTGCATAAAAAGGTAGGTATAGGTTTTTTGAGTTCCATCAAAATTACAGTATCGCAGTAAATCTTAAAATACTTATTGAAATTGTTAATTAGGTAATCACCTATTTTTGATGAAGTAACGTGCAAATACTTTAAACCTTTTTTCAACAACTGCTTCTTTTTATTTTTTAACCTTGGTGCCCTAAAGGTGTATGCTGTTACAATCTTACTAATGAGCAATTTAGTTCTAGTCTTATTTACTTATAGGTAGGGTACACTGGTGTGAGAGTGCGCATACGTCATTATACAAATTCATACAAATTAATGCAACGAGTATTACGAAATGTTGATTGTTGAATTAACCCTAACTAATAAATACTAAATCAGATAATCGAAGTAGTTGTGTCCCCATATACTTATTATACAATATAATATGGAACTAATGCGAGTAGTAGGTGTCACATTTATTTAAAATCAACATTACGATCAGAGCAAATAAAAATTAAAAAACTACAAAATAGGCAATACATTGCGTGCACGTACAATGGTTACAAACGATTAACTGATACTTTAAAATTAAAAAAAAATGTTTGTCCAATAAATAAAATATTGTTATACAGATAGTAGGACATTAACTATAACCAAAAGAAATTAAATAATGGTAATCGGGTCGAAGTAAAAACATTAAAGCCGTTTTGATTTTAAATTCTTGGGTTTTCGTTCAATTCCGGAATAGAAAAACAATATTTGTTTTCTAGGACGTTTCGGTTTATTTTAATTCAAACCATCATCAGACTACAAGAGAGATATTTTTAATTGTGGTATTATTATTTTACATTGAATTTTTTATTAACTATCTATTGTCTAAACATACCTTGAGTTAAGCTAAAAAGCTATTATTGAGGTATTCGTATTGATTGGGTCATCCATTTCTTTTATTGGTGAAAGTTGATTGGCTAAGTCTTTTAGTCGATATATTTCTTCGAAATTTAATTTGGTGTAATTCGGTGTATGGTACAGTCGGGTGGTGTTAATTTTGTTGATTTCGATGGGTGGCAAAAGTTGTGGTTTTCCCTGATGGAGCCTGACGTCATGGATAAATTTCTTATTTTTGGTTTGCATTGCTTGGTATCTGGATCAATGTTGGAAGTTCAATTTCTAAGTATTGGTCAGTCTTGCATTGGGCGAATACTTTCTCTTTGCTTGCTGGTAAGATTAATATTTCTTTCGGTGTAACTTGCTCAAATATTGATTCTTCTGTATTGATTTCAAGTATTGGGCAACCAGTGCTGGAGGTGCTTTCCATTATTTGGAGGGTACAGCTATCAGGTGGATAGAATTTCTTCGTGCAATAAAAGGTTTCTTCCAAATTGGGACAGGTGCTTTCTCCGAACTGGGCTTCTTTGAGAGCTTGTGCCAAATAAGGGTATCTTGGGATAAATACTTTATGGTTTTGGATAACAGGATATAAGTGATAAAAGGTAAAACTTTCAGGTTTAATTATAGGTACCTACATGTATTGCGAAAATTAGTTTCGTATTTGAAAATGCTACTTGTGTGTCAAAAATTTGATAATAAGACAACATATTTTTAAAAGTGAGTATTTGATTTTCACTGTATATCGCCTTTAAATAACTTATTATTTGCTGCAATTCGACACTAGATACTATTGAATTGTGCAATGTATTTAATTTAGCGAACATTATAGCGTCTTCTAGATTATCGATAAAAGTGATTAAGTTTTGGCAATCTAAATTTATCTGTGATAAGATACCTTGAAAACTAATATAACTATTATTATTGTTAATAGAGCTTTGCATTGCGCTTTGAAAGATTTTAACACTATATTCCAGTTCTTTTTAATATGAATTAAGCGTTGATATAGTTTTGTTATAAATATCAATTAGATTTGTCGATAGAGACATTTGTAAATTGAGCTCTTTGATTATATCTTTTTGATTTTGCTTTAGATTTAGAGTTGCTTTGTCATAACGTTTTCCATCATCAGCGTCTAGAGTTCCGAATAACCATTTATTTGCTTTTCCGACTATATTAATTAGGCCTCTTTTATTGCGTATTATGTGTGGGTGGAGATTTCCGAATTTCTCGTGGGTAGTTTGAATAAGAAAACTAGTGCGTAATAAACTACTTTCTAAGAGTCCCTGGGATGATATTGGATTATTAGGTTTTTCTGATACAAATTTGTTTTTTATATTTAAAAAGTATTTTTCTATGTTTTCTAATTTTATTAATATTGGTTCTAAGTCTATGTAATGTAAAATTGTATGCTTAGTATAAATAATTCTTGCATTTCCAAGTTGAATAGGAAGAATAGGATTTTTTACTACTGTTTGTTGTATGTCAGTTTGGTCACTGTTGGCCGGAAGTGCCTGCAGAATCGGAAGCAAGATCCGCTTCATTTGTCACCTGTAAAGATAATTTACGTTTAGTTCTCGGTTTTCGAGCGCTACTTTTAAGATAGGTTCCTTTATGCGTGATTAATTTAAGGGTACTTTGACCTTTCAATTTTGACTGCTTAAATTTTGGCAAATCCTTACTTCGAAATTTAGTTTTAATTAATATAGGCCACGTCTTCTTATTAAAGTCGGGTGGTTCTGTACGATTCTCATTTAGTTTAGATATTATTTTTTCTTTTACCTTCGCGTTCTTTTCCTGAATTTTTCGGTAAAGTTCCTTTGCGGATTCTTTATGATTTTGTACGTAATTCGATACGATTATTTCGTCATTAATGTCGAAGGGGTCGGTACTGTTAATATGGCCTTTAATTATTTCGAATGGTGTATATCTTGTTACGCTATGTATAGAGTTATTATAACCTAATATTGCTCGTTTAATTAATTGATCAGGTGTAAAATTCGAATTTTCTTCTTTTAAACATCGATAGTGTTCGATTATCGTAGAATGAAATCTTTCAACAGGAGAGTTGGAATTACTATTTTTCGGAGTGGTATAGTGAAGTTTAATTTTATATACTTGGCAGAAATCTTCGATTTCCTTATTTTTAAAGTCGGTTCCTGAATCTACTGTAATTTTTTGGGGTAAACCGTGATGAGATATAAAATTTAGAAGGTTTTCTATTACAGCGGGTCCTGTCAAACTTTTTAATTGATAAGCTTGTCCATATCTTGAAAAGGAGTCAATTATTGTCAAATAGCTTTCGTTAGATATTTTAAATGTGTCCATGTGGATATATTCAAAAGGTTTAGAACTTGTAGGTGTCAGGTTAAATTTTATTACGGGTGGATTTCGATCGTATTTATTTTTTAAACAAATTTCACAGTTATTGACATAATTTTCGATATCTATTGACTTTTTGGCCAATAATATTTTGAGCAAAGTGCCGTTTTCATTTCATTAATTCCACGATGGCAAGTTTTGGTAGTATGATATAATTCTAACTTTTCTTTTTGATCATTTAAGGTCTGAATATCTTGTAGGAATTTGGTACATTGTATGAACTTAAAAGAAGAATTTTTAAAGAGGTTTTGAAGAGTAACTACGAACTTTTGAGCTAATTCGGGGTTTCTAAAATTAATATACTGCGTATACTTGTTTTGGTTCGATGAACTCTTTTAGAATTTGGATTAAATGAGATGTTGAGTTTCTACTAGCAACTGTTACAAATAAACGTGTATTCTGAAATATTTTGTCAAATTTGCATTGAACTTTATCTGTATCGCCACTTGTCAATATTATTTGATTTTTGAAAGTACTTATTGATTTTTCTGATATTGGTATATTAAGAATCGGTTCTTCCAATGAGGTATGTACTGTCTGCGAATCTTCCGTGATATTTCGCGGTATACAGGGTGGAGCAACTTGTATGTCTGAGATTATGTTTATTCGAGAATTTCTTGAATGGTTATATCGTCAATATTGGGGAGTGAATTCAAATCTTGTAAGTAATCTGCGATTGTCAGGTCGATGTCTCCGGGGTTATTATTGGTTGATTGTGTTTCTATTGCATTTAAATCTATATCTTCAGGATATCTAGATAACGCGCCAGCTGCCTGATTACTTTTACCTTTTTTATATTGAATTGTATAATCGAACTCTTTGAGTTTCAGACTATGTTTGAACGGTATTTCAACATTTTTTCCTGCTAATTTTTTATTCATAAGATCAATATTTAAATTCATTCCGATTAAGTCTGAAAGTCCTAAAATACCATCAAAATAATCGTTCAAGTCGAATAAAATAAAATTAATGTTGTGATCATGATTGAATTTGAAAAATGCAGGTATTGATGCTTCGAGCTGTGTCATCTGACTACCAATAGCTGTTTTAATATTACTGTTCGATTTATAGATACAATTTGGGTACAATTTGTCTGCAATACTTGGATTTAATATTGATCGCGAACTTCCCGTGTCAATTATCAATTTTAATTTCGGGTTTTTTATTTCTACGTAATTGCGAGGCTTGTTTCCAGAAAATGTTTTTGATTTGTCTTGTTCGGTGTCATCCGGGCTTTGATCGGAGATTTCCGATTGATCGGTATTTTGGGGATATTCATTTTCTTGGTAATAAGGTAAGCATAGTTGACCTTCTTCCGAACAATAACTATCGGTAAAGGGAACGGATACGTTTTGATCGACATTTTCATCATAATCATTTGAATATAGTTCTTCGAAAACGTAATTAGGTCTTTGATTCCTGAAGTTGTGCACGTTTTGATTTTGGAAATTTTGGCTTCGATTAATCGCGACGGTTGGGTTACGCGATGTCGTAGACATTGGAATCGGTTTTGGTAATTAATTTTGAGACATTTGATTTGGTCTAAAAACATTTTGTTGAGGTCCAAATACTTGTCGGTTTGTAGGATATTTCCGGGGTGGAAGTTGTCTTGGTTGTACGTGTATCGGTTGATTAGGCCACATTGGTTTTTGATGAAATTGCGCGTTTTGATAATTTGGATAAAATTGCGTTTGTTGCACTGCGTGCATGTTTTGGTTAAAATTTGGTTTGTGCGCGGGTGTATTTAATTTTTGGGTGTGCCGAAATTCGTTGTTACCGTACAGCTTTTCGAAGTTTTCGTATTCGTTGACGAAATTCATAGCATCCTCTAAAGATGTCGGTTTTTTAATATACATATTATTTCGTAGGGTATTATTACAACCGGCAATAAATGTATTTAACGCGGTTTTCTCGTAATGGTTAATTTGACATGTTTTTTGTGCCTCAGTGCCTCTGATAGAGAAATATCATTGCTTATGCGTTGGATAACGTTACTACGTAAAATTTGCAATCTGCTACCAAAATCAATAAGATGTTCAGATTTATATGGTCTTATACGCGTAAGCTCTTGGACTAAACAATCAATGTCTCGCCTATCGGAAAAACATTGGATCAATGCCGTTTTTAGTTTGGGCCTCAGTTTGGGCCAATTATCTAGTTCAACACGTCTGCCTACCATGTATTCGGCTTTATCAGTTAATTTTTCTTGTATGCATTTAAATACATGTTGGTCTAGATTACTGTCCTTAAAAGTTTTATATGTGCTGACAAAGTCTTCACATCTTTTTAAAAATCGATTGAGAGTATTGATATCTCCATTATAAGTGTTTATATTTTCCAATTTTGATCGGAAAAGATCCCAATTTATAGTTTTCGTTTCAGAACTCATTTCTTATAAAACAATATACAGTAAACAATTATACCGTAAATAAAATATAAACAATTATATGGCTTATTAAAAACACTATTACTTCTTAATGAAAATAATGTTAAAATAAAACTTAAACGAAAAACTTTTTTCTTGCTTTCTCTGCGAGAATATATCTTCTTTTTCAACCTAAGAACTACGTGTCTTCAATAGACTGCAAAAAATGTGTTGGAACACACTGACCTATAATTATCCCTACAAAATTCCTAATAAAAGGGTTTGGAAGGGACGAAAGGATAAGGCACTTACTCTTTTGAAGTATTTCCCTGTCCTTCCCGGATTCCCTGCTGCTTGTTGCCTGAGCGTCGAGGTTCTTTTCGGATCAGCGCCAAAGGGTTGAAACTTCAGAGTGTTTGACTTTACTTCGATGATTCGGGCAAAACCACCACCGCACCAATCCTACCGACTGCGCCACTTAAATAAATTGAACAACGAAGGTTGTTTTTAAAAACAAATCTTTATTCAATAGTTTACAATATCGACTTAATCAGACAAAGTTTAGCAAAAGAATGATATTTATTCACAATTAAAATATAGATTTTAGCCAAGAGAAATAGGATAGGCATGAATCATGAGGCATTTTTGGAATATCTAGCCTGGGAAGCTGCTGACATGGTGGGTTCCGTGAGAGTCTGTGCATATAACTAGCGCAAGTATAGTGTCATCAACGTAAATAAAGGAAAGGCATTTAAAATGGAAAAAACCTAACTTCTTTCATAACTAAATTTGGTAAAATTAGCCTTGGTGTATTGCCCATGCAGTACCTTTATTTTGTTTATAGTAACTGTTATCAAATTTAAAATATCTATTATAGTATGAAACAAAAATGAATTATCTTTAAAATTAATTCTAGCGATATTTAAGTGAATTTCCTAAGGTACTCCAACTTTTCATAAATTGCAAACATAACTAAGTTTCTTGGTGTGTCACGACATCTAGGTTAATTAAAACATAATGAGGAAGTAAACGTGGGTTTAAAGTTGGACAAAATATCGGTAATAAATGTTACCATCTCATAGGACGTGGAGAGGTCTAAGTTTATTATTTTTGTGATCTTTTACTAATACATTAAACATTAATTCGTGGAGGTATAGAGTTATAAGTATTTAGTTTCCTGACTGTGCCATCATTTATAACACTTTTTATCCTTAGATCATCATCAAGGGTACTATTCTTGCTCCAAAAGGAGTGGGTGGGATCATCTAAAAGCAGTTCGTAGGTTCGCCATGATTCACCAGTTCTGACATTTTGTTACTTTTAAATACAGATACCCCAAACTAAATACAAGCCATTGGACATGGACTAAAATTTCCTTCACAAGAGGTCTCACAGGAAACCTAAAACATATCATTAATTTAAAAAAACCTAAATACTATTTTCTATTTTGATGCGAAAATTTACAATTTATTTAGACCCATGGATAATAAGATTGACGAGAAAGATTTTATATCTAACGCGTTATCTACAGAATACATTGCAATGAATGCTGAATGGTGTATAATATGTGAGACAAGCCATACCTTAATGCTAGAACAAAACCACATTAAAATTAATGCAACGACATTTATAGAGTTAAGTCTGAAAAAAAGGGCCTTAGAGAACGAAGCCTTAGCTTCACATTATTTCGATCAACATTCTTCTTTTAATTTCAATAACTGTACAGGGTATCCGGATTTCGATGAATTTGCGGGTTATCTCAGTTATTAGTAAGGATAGAAGATAGAAGGTCTCGATTTGTAGGAACACGCCGTATATATACGTCGATGCATTCCGCTCATCCAATAATACATAATAATTTTTTTTGTTGAACAAGGAGAATTTTGTCCTCACACTTTAGCACTACATTAAACAAACAAACTCCTCACTAGAAAACCCATCATTGCTCATTGTAGGCAATCACGAAAGTCACGTTAATATTGACGTGGTTAGTTTTGCAAAGGAAAATGCTGTTCATCTCCTAACTTGTCCACCACATTGTAGTCACCGTCTACAACCTTTAGATGTACCCGTTTACGGTCCCTTTAAATGCTTCTACAACTCAGCTTGTACAACCGCTTACAATAGAGCAATGACACGTCAAAACATTTTGTCTGGTTTTGAAAATACTGGTATTTATCCTCTAAATCCACAGATATTTTCAGATTCTGATTATTTAATGTCATCCGTCATAGATAGACCACTGCCGGAGACTGAAGCCCACGATTCTGATTCTGGACCTGATGTTAAAGAAGTTTCTATACCAAAAATTAATATTATAAGTCATGTTAAGTTAAGCCCTACAGTGACTCCGGAATTTATTAGACCATTCCCTAAGGCAAACCCAAGAAAACTTAGTAACCGTGGTAGAAAAGCAGGAAAAACGAGAATTTTAACGGACACACCTGAGAAAGAAGAGTTAGAAAAAGCTGAAGCAGAAAAACTGGAAAAGTTGAAAAAAAAGAACTCTGGTAAAACTTGCACAAAACGGAAGGTTTTTGAAGAAAAACAAATCGATCGGCCTTTATATAAAAAGGTTTCTTTGGTTTCAACAAAGAAAAAATCTGAAGAGACAGAAAGTGAAACTTCTGACGATTCTTGCAGTATAAGCTCGGGTGAGTCAGACCTTGTGCCAGAAGATCCTCGGGTGAAAGATTTTGATCACCCAGTAGATGCTGTTAAAACTGGAGATTACATTTTAGTAAAATTTTCTACAGAGTCTGGGTCTTGCCGAAAATCTGCTGATGTTCATTATATTGGCCAAGTCGAAAACATTGAAAATGTCTCGTATGATGTAAACTTCTTGCGTCGAAGAAGCGACTCAGTCATGTTTTATTTTTATTTTCCAGAAATTGGTTGATAGACGATCTGTTACTAAACACCAAATTGTAATGCGTTTGCCTAGTCCCCACCTAGTTGGAGGTACAAGCAGTGCAGTGTCTTTAATGGCATTTGAGATAATGCCCAATAACATTAAAAACTTGCGATAAATTTTGGTATAACATGTTTTTTTTAGTTCAAGAAATATTACATGTAAGGTAGAAAAGCCATTTCATATTTTTAATAAAACAAAATAATATTTAACTAAGAAAAAATGGCGTATTTTGTTTATACCCAAACCTCTCTTTAGCTGACTCAAAGCACCTCTAGGGTGGGTTATATGGGTCAAAATATAAGCTGATCTAAAAAAAAAGTAAAAAAATACAAATTATTTTACTTTTTGACTTAAATTGAGGTAAAAGCCATTTCTGAAAGGTATTCAAACTGATTAAATATATTTCTTAAATATTACTGGTTTAACAACTCAACCTTAAATGCATTTCAAAAAATTGAACCAAACCTTCCACCTTTTCCCTACATGCAGGGAGCCCAAAAACTTGAAAAATGCAATGTTGGGTGAAGAGAAAAGTACCTTTATTTTTAATATTTGATCAAAATGTCACTTGGAATTGAATTAGCATCCATAATTTGAAATTTCCGTTAAATTCGATCGAATTTGGAAACTACAAACTGAACTAACCTAAACACCCTAATATCATTCACACGTAACTATTTCAGCTGTCTCAGTTTGTCAGTTGTGTGATCGATAACTTCAAAAGCATTTGGTTTAAATGTTAACTATTGAACAACGAGTTTTTGTAGTACAGTGTTTCGGCGATGGACAAGTTTCATACCAGTATGTTGTGGAACAGTTTAACAAGAGATTTTCCGTAGTCAATATAACGAAAATGGTTATAAGCTATTTAATAAAAAGTTTTATGGAAGTGGTTCTGTTCCGGATCTCAAGAAGAAAAGAAACATGATGTAAATGACGCTGCGACAGTCTCCAATCCGTTTACGAAATTCCGCTGATGCCCCTCAGTAATCGTGCAAATTATTTAAAGGTTATAAGAAAAAGCCAACTCCAGAAGATTTTAAAAGAAAACAAAATTTTTCCTTATAAAACCCATTTTAACCAAACTCTGGAAGAAGGCGATGTAGCGAAAAGGATAGACTTTTGTTTATGAGTGGGTGATCAAATTTTGAGTGGAAATATAGAGTTCCATAAATGTATTATGTTTTCGGATGAATCTACTTTTTCTAACAAATGGAACTGTAGCATCTCAACATGTGAGGTACTGGTCTGCTAAAACCCCCTAATTTAGTATTCCTTCTCGAGGACACTATTTTAAAAAAGTTAATGCATGGTGCGCTGTATCTTTTCATTGTATAATAGGTCCATATTTCTTCAATGGCACTTGTAATGGGAAGTTCTCTAGAGATATTGGATACATTTTTTGCGAAAGTCTTAAACGCTTGCCTTTGGATTACCGGAATAAAATGTTTTTTTTCAGCAGGATGGGTGCCCAGCCCATTATGCTCGAGAAGTAGTGGAATGGCTCGACCGCAAATTTAGCGCAAGGTGGATTGGAAGAAACGACCCAGTTTTGTGACCCCCAAGAAGTCCCGACTTGACTTTGACTGATATGTTTCTTTGGGGGCGTTTAAAACTACTAACTTATACAACTGCATTACCCAACAATATTCACCTCCTAAAGGAAAGAATTACCCAAGCTGTTCGGTCAATATAAGGCGAGGAAATTCGAAATAGCTTCAACCATCTCAGGAAACAATTGGAAAAGTGTGTTGAATATTGGGGTGGAATTTTTAATTATAATAAGTATATTTTTTATGTGTCAATTATAATGTATTTGATTAAATAATATTTGAAAAGCTGAGGCAGTTACGTTTGGCACATGTATAAAATACTTAGTTATAACCAAGGGTGCTGAAAAACTTTTTAAATTTCGAAATTCAGTTCTGAAATATTATAACATATAAAACAACAACTATAAACTAAGTATTTAGAAGCCGTATTCATAATCAAAATCTTCGAAATAATACCTTTATTAATATCTCGCCACCAAATCTTTAAAAGATCGTTCTCATATAACTTTACCTATTGTATTAAATTAATGCCTTGGATGCGCGTGATATCGAATGCTCGGCTATCGTTTTTAAAAACAAATACAAAAACGACTGTTCTCGGGTCAGTGAGGGTATGCTCTTCATATTTTTGATGATCAATAGTAATACATGGGTTCCACTTAAACAAAATTTAGTTTCACTTAAAGTAAGGTCACACTTAACGGTTTGTAGAGTCGCTATAATACCCTAAAGTGGAATTTAGAGCAATGAAAAGATAAGATAAGATGACGTCGACGTAAGTCGGACCAAACAGTAAAATATTTTAAAGTTACTGCTCATTATTTTTTAGGTATTTTTAAACCAAAATGCGCTTTTATTGGTGTTCCAACGTTTTGAACAAAGAAAATTAAATTAGGTGGTTGCATAATAATTTAGTCTTACAAGATGTCGATTTGATTAATGAAATTAACTTGGTTAATCACGGCATCACAAGAAGGGTGTTTGAAAGAGTAGCACATTTCAAACACTGGATTCGACGATTCCGAATAAATAATGTTGGCTACTGTGTTCTGAGGATTATCATTATTCTCGTCTTTATTCTGTCTGAGCATCAGCTTTTTTTTATTTTTTTTTAAAGTGCCAAGATATCCAACAAAAGAATTCTCAATTGGACTAATTTGGTACGCTTTTCTTTTCTGTCGGTATTTCATTCATTTTACATCAAGTTTTATACAAAATAATCTATCGCTGAAAACAAAGAGAAATATTTATGTTTGTTGTTTTGTTTACCTTCATTTCACAACAAGAATGGCAGAACTGTTTGTGATATAACCCCACTATAGTTTGTAAGTTAAACTAAAACTCCTTAAAGAACTGGGGACGCTGCCATCAACAGCCAAGTTTTTACTAAATGTTCCTTGTTTCTATGCATTGCATGATTATTTTCCTTAATTTTGATTTTACATTTCTCTACCCAATCCTGGTTTACATAAAAGCAATGCCATTATTGTGAGTTTAGGAGTACCTACTGGCGAATATTACTAGATCCCGGATATTCTCACCCTAGGTTAAAGGCACGGTTATTACATAAAAGACATTGAGTCGACGGCGCACTTCCGTTCCGCGTTTCTGTGCTTTACTTAGGCCACAGAACGCTTATGTTTCCATTTGTATGTAACGAGGAATGCTGAGAAAATTTGGTACGCTTTTCTTTTCTGTCGGTATTTCATTCATTTTACATCAAGTTTTATACAAAATAATCTATCGCTGAAAACAAAGAGAAATATTTATGTTTGTTGTTTTGTTTACCTTCATTTCACAACAAGAATGGCAGAACTGTTTGTGATATAACCCCACTATAGTTTGTAAGTTAAACTAAAACTCCTTAAAGAACTGGGGACGCTGCCATCAACAGCCAAGTTTTTACTAAATGTTCCTTGTTTCTATGCATTGCATGATTATTTTCCTTAATTTTGATTTTACATTTCTCTACCCAATCCTGGTTTACATAAAAGCAATGCCATTATTGTGAGTTTAGGAGTACCTACTGGCGAATATTACTAGATCCCGGATATTCTCACCCTAGGTTAAAGGCACGGTTATTACATAAAAGACATTGAGTCGACGGCGCACTTCCGTTCCGCGTTTCTGTGCTTTACTTAGGCCACAGAACGCTTATGTTTCCATTTGTATGTAACGAGGAATGCTGAGAAAATTTATATTCTTTTATTTGTTTATTTAGTTAAGTGCTGTTTAAGCCCGAACCCTTGTAATGTTCTAATCCGTCGTAGTGCGTTATTTTGTTTAAGTTGACAACGACTTTTAATTTAACAGGTCAGCTGTCGTTTTGGCAGAGTTTTGCTCGTGGCCTTATGGCGTCTTCTTTTAGTTTTCACCACTTTTCAGCAGGTTTTCTGGATTTTCTGTAATTTAGGTTATGAAACCTAACCTGCACCGAACGACGTTGGGATTTTGGTTACGATGGACAACCTTTTTACCCATGTATTAAGTTGGCTAGTCCAGCTGGCCTCCTAGGACTAAGTAGTCCCTAAATCTATGTCCTATGACTCGTTTGAGGTCCTGCTGATGTAACCGTCGCAGCAGACGCCTTGTTGATTTGCAGGATCGTATTAGTTCTTTCCTACATTTTGATATTTTCTTCGTTTACCTTTCACCACAGTGTCATTAATATTTTTTATTTAATTAATTAATGTAAGCTGTCTCGACAACAAGTCACAATTTTTTATAAGCGTACATCTCAAAACAAAGATATAAAGATTCTATAATCTTTCTCTAGGTTTTAGACAATTTTTCCTAACATACATCCTTGAATCTGAAAATGCTATTTTAATTAACTTCATTCAATTTCCAAATTTTAACATCGCATCTTTTTGTCGTCCAATGCGTTTACAAAATTGTCTAAAATTTCATAACGTTATCGCGCCGAATTGAGGATTCTTTAAAAAAAATCAGGTGAGCTAACCTTTTTTATGCCCCACGTCAACTTTCTGAGACGGCAGATGCTTCTCTCTATGAGGTAATGGGGGTTTTCAGAACTCCACATTCTCATTTGTTAGACTTTAACAACTAAAGAGGTAAATCCATGCCTCGTCAGTAAAAAAGTTTTTTTCAAAGACGTTTTCATTATTATGCAAATTATCCATAAACCACTCTGAAAATTGAATTCGCTGCGGAATGTCGTTTGATAACATTGAGGTTAGACAATAAACGTGTATATGCAGGTCAGATTGCAGGATTGTATTGCAGATTATGTAGGATACCAGGCTTAAACGGCGAAAATGTGTTTTTTCTACATTTTGTGCAGTGCGAACTTTGGATATGCCACTGCCTTCCTTTCTATCCACGCCTTATTTATGTTTCTCTAAACAAACAAACAGATCTGGTCAAAACTTGGCCAAGCTGGTCGAAATCCGTGGACTATGTGTGGCAATTCTGTTTGAAAATCCTGAATGGCGTCCCGTGTTGGATAAACGCACTGGCCATCAACCCTTCTACCATTTCTACAGTAACTTTCGATCATAAAAGGTTTGTGTTCTGCCATAATTACCATATTTAATTTCCTTACAAATGAAAACTTCAGAACTTGACATATACCTTATATCTAGGTTACCGTTCAGTAGTAATAATTCAAGACATGCTTGATTGATTCCACAGCATACTTTCATGTTGTTTTTTTCTTAGGATATGTTAATAGGGTAGTAAAAATGCATTATTTTCAAATTGGGAATTTGGCTAAAGTACTTTATTGCATCTTTTAAAAATATTGTTTTTATAAATGAACTAAGTATGCAAGTACCTATACGCACAAGAATAAAATCGTTATTTATTCTTGTAGTATTAGTAGGTAAACAAATATACAGGGTGTCCTAAAAACATACCGACAAACGTAAAAGGGTGGCAGAGGACATCAAAACAAACTTTTTTGTTTAATAAACATATGTCCGCAAATGAGCCGTTTGGGCTGTCGAGCAATAAAATCTTTTAAATCGTATCCAAATAATCAAATCAAGTTCTTGATTTAGTGGGACACCACTGTCTTTCGTTCAACATTTTTTATTTCAACTATGTACGTTTGTTATTGGGGAGCACCAAGATTTCTTTACCGCAATAAACATTCCAAAGATGCGAATTTTAAAACCGTAGTATTATTTGTGACCTTTTTATTGTAACATAAGCTCTGTTGATCGTTTATTCAAAATTTGTATTGAAATGGACGATAATTTCTCCTTTCAAGAACTTACCGATATGTACCTTGCTTATGGTGCAGCAAGCTGTAATGGAAGAGCAGCTGCACGCTTGTATGAACACATATATCCGGAACGCCGCCTACCTCATCATACAACCTTTGCTTTCATTCATCATCGCCTTAGAGAAATTGGGAACCCAAAGCGCCCTGATGGTGGTGGTCGTCCAAGAACAACTCGCACGGTTTAATTTGAAGAAGAAGTTCTACACCGTGTGGAGGAAAGTTAATCCACAAGTGTTCGCGCAGTTGCACACCATATGGGATTCAAGTCGATGGTACAGCGTGTCTTACATGAACAACTTCTCTACCCCTACCATTTACAACGCTTACAAGCTTTAAACCGTAAAGATTGTCCACATCGATTAGCTTTTTGCCAATGGTTTTTGGGTCACAATTTAATAGAACCTCACTTTAGAAGAATATTATTGTTTTCTGCTAAGGCATGTTTCACGCGCGATTGTTATTTTAATAATAGAAACAGCCACATTTGGCATGATGAAAATTCTCACGCTGTGGTCTCTAGAAGACACCAGCAACAATTCAAGAGAATCTGATAGTTCCCTTGCTGCCTGCTCATTTCAACGCAAACATTTACTTTCATTTTTTGCAAAAAGTTTTGCCTCTATATTAGAGAATGTCCCTTTAGACATTAGGAATAACATGTGGTTTCCACATGACGGGCACCTCCACATTTTAGTTTCAACGTGCGCCATACTGCAGTATCTGAACCAGCGGTTTCCCCGCCGATTGATTGGAAGAGGAGGTCCGGTGGCCTGGCCCGCGCGTTCTTCCGATCTGGACCCCCTCAATTTTTTCCTTTGGGGTTATCTGAAATCTTAGATTGATAATCCTGCATATCTCTCCGAAAATTTAGTTTTTATTCATTACATTAGTGCTTCGTTTGTAATACCTACCTACATATTATAATAAAATATATTACATAATAGGACATTATATACCTATAGGTTGAGAATTTGAGAAGTGAGCGTTTATATAGTGAGCGCTTTTATATTGTGCTTTTATATAATGTGCGAGGTATATAATAGCTTTCTCAGGTGAGGTATATATAGATTTTGTTCTACTACTAACACTAAAGTATTATATATTTAATTTGTTGAGATCTTTTTATAAAAATAAATTGCCGGTTAACTTTATGCAACGCGGTATTATACCGATAAAAGAGGCAAATTTGTATTATGTCAAATTGATCGTCGTGTCACCCGTGTTGATGTTGACATTTTTGAATATGAGTTTCCTTTTGATATATCTTCCAATTTATGATGAAAATTCCTGTTTTATTAAAAATGTGATACTATTTGCCAGAATTCCTACAATTAAAATGGTTAGTCAAGGCTTAAAATTAATAACATGTTAAAGAAACGGTGAGTAAGAATGCTAAAATCGTGTGTAACTTAACCTCATTACACAGAAAGTTTATCATTATTTACCTATAGGTGATTATTTGTTATCGTTATTTGCCTAGGTAGAGAAATATTTCTTCTCATTAGAGAAATGGAGTGAGTAATGGCGATTTTTCTAGTTAGTTGTAGAAAAACACATTTGTATTACCGCGGTTGTAAACAAAATCATTGTGCAGAGCACCATAGCTTTATTTTAAGAGATATTTTATTAAAATTTGGGTTACTGCTATATTTGGGTGTTGTCTTAATTTTACACTATAAACCAAATGAACGTCACTTCTGATTTCACCGACACATGAAAACCTGTATATTTTATTGCGTAATCGAATTCGTATTAAAATTACCTTTTCAGCGTCGTACAACAAGGTGGTATTTACTTTTAAATGGCGCGGTGTAAGAGTCATTTAAAAAAACAAACAAAATGGCGTCTGTAAAACAGCTTGTGGCAATTAGTGACAAAATCTGGTCCTTTTATAATTCTTTAAGCAGTGACATTTAAATTATTTTTTCAGGCTTTGAAGATATTAATTTTTTTATTTAAAAATAAATGGTATATTTTACTTTTCATTATTTATAATCAAAATTTAAGCTATCAATGCTTTTTGCCTCAGTAAAAAAAAAGAATTTAGTTGTTAATTATTAAGAAATGTATTTAATATTTAAACTTTATTTAGTTTATACTAAAACATGTTTAAAATTAAAGCAAATAGTATTATGATGTCGTTGGATGATTAAGGGTTCCTTAGATTTTGATATTAAATTGTGATAATATCATATTATTTTAAAAAAAAAATTATATACTAGGGTTGATAATTTTCTTATTAAAGATTAAAAAAATCGACTTCCTCAAAAACTGAAAAAAAAAATTTAAATGTCGGTGCTTGAAGAATCATAGAAGAACCAAATTTAACAGATTTAATCACTATTTTTCCCATGTAACTTGCATACGTTATTTTATGGACGCTATTTAAAAAAAAATTGTAAGTAAATGTCAGTCTGTTGTATTTCTTTGAAAAGGTAAAACTCGATTGCGCCATAAAAAATACTGGTTTTCATTTAAAAATAAAAACTTGACGGAACCTTCGGTTAAATCGGAAGTACGTTTATGTGGCTTTTTAAACTTCAAAACCATATGAACGTAAGATCCCACTTAGACATAGTATTAGTAACCCAAATTTTAATAGTTGTTTTTTAACATAACGCTGTGATGTTCTGTATAATGATTTGGTTTACACCCGGTATTCAATCATTTGCAATACATTTCTAACTCAATGTTCTCACAGAAACTACACCATTGGTGTTCATGATGCTCTTTGATAGAACTAAGCAAAACTCAACAGCATGTATTTATTAGCAAAGGGTTTTTGAGGTTATAAAACCGCTTAAACTTTGCAAGATATAGGTAGTCCAGTAACATCCAAGAAAAAGGGAAACTAAAGAGGGGACAAGATTAAATCGTGGGGTCTATCCGATGTTACGTAACGCTTTCGGCGAAGGGCCGCTAAAAGGTATATCTCGAAAACAGGACTTAATAGGATTTCTTCATTAGGCTTTTTGCCGGCAGCTTTCATATCTCTCCAATCACGTCTCCATTAAAATCCCCTTTATATATTTATCGATCCCCCTGATCGTCACTTTATATAGGAAAAAATCTATCGAGAGCCATTTGATAAAATGTAGAAAATGCTTGTTAGTGATAACATTTTGCTCTTCTGTTAGCGGAGACAAAGCCGAAGCACTAACGAAACAAAATCGTTCGTATACATCGCTTTGATCCTCTAAAAATGAGCTTGGCGAATAAAAAATAAGAAATATATATCTTTCATCCGAGCGGGCAATATTTTGAATAACGAGACGGAAAAAAGAGGATCTCTGAGTCGATATGAAGCCGAATACAAAAGAACAAGAATCCACCGTGGGACGGTGGACGCGAATGACATACAATTGTTTGTATCGCATCGTTGCCAATGTAAATGATCTCGTAAATGATCATCTTATTAGGGTTCTTATTTTTCTTAAATTATTTTAAAAAATCTCAATGTATGTTAAACTTCTTTCTGAACTTAAAGTATGCAAAAGAAGGTATTATTATAATACACTAAAATAACAACAAAAAATAATATAATCTACAATCAAACTGTCTGCCTGTGCTAATACCTGTGGTAGCCATTTTGTTTGTAAAATGGTAGCCATTTTGTTTGTAAAATACGTAGGTGAAGCAACAGCAATGCCTCCTACATTTTATAGATGTGACACTTCTTAAAAAACTTTATATTATGACAATTTAAAGTCTTTAATTGTTCATTATAGAAAAGTTAATCCTATTTGGCAACGTTGTAATGGCGGTGGGCAAATTACCATCTCTGAGGTCCTAAAGAACCGAATGCGGGGCCAAAGTATGCCGATACCGCTCTTCCTCGACATGCTCGTGCCATGTGGTCCTTTCGTTATTTTATAATAATTAAAAAGACATTGGAGGCTTTTTTTCCTTTAGATATTTTAATTTCTCTTTTGTGAAATAGCTTTATATTGATACCTACTACTACTCTGACTGATACTTAAGGTCTACAGTCCTGTTATCTTAGGACAACAAAATAACACAAGGTAGCAACTACAGCATTTTAAGTACACATAAGGTTATTTTAAAGGTGGCTTTGTCTAGTGATCAGCCAATACTTATACATACAGCGTGTAACAGAAGTATGGAACGCTTTAAATATCTTTAATACCGTTTGTCCGATTTAGCTAAAATTCGTTATCCGTATATAAGAGGTTATCGCGGAGCTGCTAGTGACATTTGCAATGTTGCCAAATTTACAGTTTTTTAGCAATTTAAAAAAAAAAATTTTAATGGAACACCCTATATATTACAATATTTTCGAATTCTACATAAAATTATAATTATTTTTTTATAAGTGCATTATAAGTCTAAACTTAATAGTTTTAGAGATATCGAGTTTTGAGAAATGATATTTTTGAAATTTGACAGCGTCTAGCTTTCTAACGATACGCCATATAGCAAAACGGCTTACATGTCCCTATCTTACTTTTTTGTTATCTTTCCAAAAATGCCAACTTTCGGTTAAATCGGAAGAACCTACAATATTTCCGGCTTTTGAGCTACATCCGGTTTAATCAGAAGTTGACACTTTTAGAAAGATAGTAGAAAAGTAAGATAGGGACATGCAAGCCGTTTTGCTCTAAAACGTACCGTTAGAAAGCTAGAAGCTGTCAAAGTTCAAAAATGTCATTTTTCAATACTCGATATCTCAGAAACTATTAAGTTTAGACCTATAATGCACTTATAAAAAAATAATTATAATTTTATGTAGAATCCAAAAATATTGTAATATATAGGGTGTTCCATTTAAAAAAAAATATTTTAAATTGCTAAAAAACTGTAAATTTGGCAACATTGCAAATGTCACTAGCAGCTCCGCGATAACCTCTTATATACGAATACCGAATTTTAGCTAAATCGGACAAACCGTATAAAAGATATTTAAAGCGTTCCATACTTCTGTTACACGCTGTATAAATATCAGTGCATCGGTATTGTATCGGCATATTTAAGATTAACTATTTTATTAATTGTAAGTGAAAACCCATTTTTAACACTTTTTTTTTAAGTAAAACAACTAAAGTATTTCCAACATATTATTTTTATTAGTTTTGGACTATTTACATATTATAAGATAAAGTTAAATAAGGCATACTTATATTGGACAACGAAAACCAACACTTTTTAACTAAACTAAACAACAAGTAGTAGTTAACTTAAAATGACATTAAAACCATTGTTTTAAGTAAAATTTAAAAATAAAATATTTACAGGAGTTACAGGACGGAATACACAAGTAGACAGCATTAAGCTTTAAAAAGAAATAAAAGTAATTCTTGTTTGTTAAAAAAAAAAACCAAACAAAAAAGAATAAGGTATTCCAACTACTTTCAGCAAAAATAAATATAAATACATAGTTTGTTTAAATAAAATTTGTCAGGAATGCAAGACACTAATAATCAAAGTTTAATTTCTTTAAATAGTGGTGCAAAAATATAAAACTTTTGCCACGCTTAGGTATCAATTTAATTCTTTTGAGCAGATAAAAAAATGTCTGCGTGATTTTGTAGGGTACAGGCTAATTTCTTTTTCTAGTTTTTATTCCTTACCACTGTTGTTGCAAAAGGTAAATCTTCATCGCTGCTACTGGACATCTGGTTTTCTTCCTCAGTATTATAAGTAAGTGGCTAGTCACTTGAGTTATGTTCTTTACCAATAATTATTTGCCTAATTGTACATAATGCGCGATCTTCCAACTTATTGTCATAAAATTTAATTTTCTTTTAAAGCGGGGTCGAGGAATGTAGAACTGTCAAATGTTGTTTGGTTCGCATGTCTCGAAAACGTTGTTCCAGGTTTTTCTTTAATTCATCTTTAAGTGTACCAACACCAAACAAATCTTTACTCTTCTTTGATAGATATGTTTTCAATGTAAGTGGAATGATTTTGGAAATACTACTGACTGGTAAATTTTGTAATTTCCTCAAAAGGTTTGAGAACATTGTACAGTTGTACGAGTTTCCATTGA
The DNA here is from genome assembly GCA_963920685.1 of Polydrusus tereticollis. Classification (NCBI taxonomy): domain Eukaryota; kingdom Metazoa; phylum Arthropoda; class Insecta; order Coleoptera; family Curculionidae; genus Polydrusus; species Polydrusus tereticollis. The sequence continues at coordinate 60,124,559 of OY987335.1, forward strand.
TTAAAGTTATTTTCTGTTACTCCAGGACCAGGATTTTCAGGAACATATAAGTTAATGGTTTGTTTTTCTTTTAAAGGACGCTGTATCAGACAAAATGTAGAATTCCAACGGGTCTCTTTTAATTTTTTATTTTTTTACAAGTATGTTTGGTCATTTTCCCTCATATATCACATATCAGTATGCAGGTGTAAAGAGATCCGTAAATTTTGAAACGTGACTAGATCTGTATTCTACCACTTGTTTTATCAAAATTTATTTAGATACTGTGTATATAATTGCCTTATTTAGTATTTAGGGTGCATGAGGATGAACAGCAAGCCCAAAAGTGTAACAATCTTTGCGATACTGATTGGACTCCAATGAATACATTAATATATTACAAAAGTGAAAAGCATAGAATTCTGACATACTCTTTTCTTAAATTAATACTTATTGCAATTCATCATTAAATTAGCATGTATTTAAATACTGCCGGCGGCGCACTTTTTTAATTAAGTATAAAAGGAAATACCAAAATCCATTTTAAACGTATAACTTAGCCCAGGTAGAAACAAGAAAAGAAAATAATTTGAAACTTAACTTTAATCCCGGCGGACCTTAACGATTTTCTTAACGCTTGTTTTGTTTTTTCTTTAATTCAGAGGTATAAATATTTTAGTGTGAATAAAAACAAAAGATTTGAAAACACATGCAAGTAGGTTATTAAAATGTAAAATATTAAAAAAGTGATCAATGATCATGGGGATTGCCTGGCGGTAGCACTAGATATTTCCAAGATCTTTGTCTGGCATGAGAGCTTCTAACTAAAGATCATGTGGTATGACGGTTCAGATTTGTTTATGATTGCTGCCAAGCTTTCTTAAAGACCATTCTTTACGAATGGCGGTATATAGATGGATTTATTTCAGACATCTTTACCAACAATGTTGGGAGTTCGCCAAGGGTCCATATGCTCTCCCAAGGCGTCTTTATACATTAACGCCTTTTTGAAGAAACTAAATAAACACTGGTTTAATCTTTTACTTTGGTTTGGATACTCCAATATTGGCGGGCGATGCGCATCTCTTCAGACAACAAGAAGTCTCACATCTTAACAGAGACCTGGAAGAATTTTTTTCTTGGAGTGACAGTAACCAAGTTGAATTTAATGCTAAAGCAAGGTTTTTCTAAAAGAGATAATGTAAAAGTGCCCGATATAGTTGGCGGAAGCCCCTAGGTTGGGCTGCAATTTGGATTATCATTTTTCTTGGCAGTCACATTGGGCCATAGCTAAAGCAGCCTTGCAGGAACTTGGGGAACCTTTCCTAACTAAGAACCTCGATATACCCAAGCAGCTTTTGACCCTATATTAAGTCGAAATTCGACCATCGCTGAAACCTATATACAACTCGAAAACTTTTAATGTTATACAAAGCTCTGCCTTAAAATATATTCATAGACAGCTGAATTCCATCCAAATAAGAGCCATTCGCGTGATCCGCGACCAAGAGCTGATAAACATCCTTGAAAACTTAGTGTTAATGCCGAGGTTAATGCATTTTAATTAAAGACAAAAATAGCAATAATTTTAGAGGACTAAACGTGGCAACAGTGTATAAGTTAGTTCAGCGCGAGAACGAGACTTTTCTTGACTTCTTCGACAACCAGCCGAACCGAACAGACAGTGTTACTAATGAATAAAGTAATTTAAAAGTGTTTATTTTATATCTCACAAAAAGTATTATTTTGTCTTTGTATGCATACAGGGTGTTTCAGAAACCATGTGCCATCGCTCGTGTGGTGATTCCTTACCCCAAAATAAGGCAAATAGTTCCTATCTACATAGGTCCGGAACCGCTTTATTTTGAGATACAGGGTGTTACAATTCTTAAGCGGAGCAAAAAATATGTACACCTCTGCCGTTGATATTTTTTTTTATTTCGGCTTTGTTTAGGAGATAAATGCAATTTTAGCAAACTCTGATATGGGCATGCCGATATGCAAATAAATATCATTAACTTTTTTAATCGAATACCGTTGGTCACACGAGGAAAGGTCTAGGGTCCATTTTTGCTAAGTAATAAAACGCAATTTTGAAAATAATCTTTATTTTGTGGCGTATCATTTTTTTCGTTAAAAATATCAAAATACATGTTACGCGGGCCGCACTGGTAAAAGTAGAGCAAATCTTTTTTATGAAATAAATGTGTTTTTATGCCTAGGTATTCAGCCTACTAAAGTTCAAAATGATATCTAAAGCGGTCTCAAACCTATTAAGAAAATATCGTTCTTTGTTTTTAAATTCTCAACACCCTGTATCTCAAAATTAAAGCGGCTGGGGACCTATGTTAATTTGTCTTATTTTTGGGTAAGGAATCATCACACGACCGATGGCATATAGTGCTTCAAGAGTCAAGACGCTAAATGTAACCACAGGATTAAAATCTAAAGTCTTACGGTAAAACTTGTCGGATATCATTTTTAACGTTTTCTGTTGTAGTAGCACAGATTTACCCACACTAAAAATCTGTGGCAGTTGCTTTAGTTGCCATTACTTTTTCTTTCAACCATCAAGCTAATTGAGTTAAATTATTAGTTCGCCAGAGCCATTTTCTTTACCTAACCTGGTGGAAAAACATTTTTTAAGTAACAAATAAAAATGTTCCTGGTATGGTCTAAGCTTATACGACGTGAGTTTAAAAATATGTTGAAAAAGCAGCGACGCTTACAACCAGAAACTTAGTTTTAAAATAAAAATTTTAGGGGGGTTCCAAACAACTAACCGTTTAAAATATTGATTTTAAAATGACCTTATACATTTTAACATTTTCCAAAATAACATATATTTTCTCTTCGTTTCGTGACATGGACATAAATAGTTTTAATTTCGATGGCGTCACCAAAAAATTCAAAATTTTGAGGTATACACCGTGGCGTAACTATAGGAACGGGGCCCCATAATATATTTTTTTTTAGTGGGAGGACCTTTATCTAAAACTATTTAACCTATAGATTATCTTTAATGCTCATTAAATATGCAAAACGCATACCGGGGTATCAAGAACAATTTAAACACCATCCCTTAAAATCTATTGTGTTTACATTAAACGATCCAAATAATGAGCATTCTTTAGGTAGGTAGGTCTACCCTAAATTTATCGCAAGGTATTGTTATATTTGAGGATTTACCATTGTCCCTTAGCCAGGAGCGTGTATTGGAAAGTTTTTAAATTAAAAATCTTAAAAATGCCTATTTTCCTAAAATTGTATTATATTACATTCGTAGGTATTTATTACATATGAAAACATTTAAAAAATCGTATTAACTAATAAATAACAATGGGTGGTACTATTTTACATAATATAATTACAAAAACAAAATATAATATAGAATCTTACAAACAACGCATTTTCAAAAATCGAATAATACTTTGTCGTTATTTCTTCATCATAGTCCGATTCGGAAGATGAACTTTTATTAACATCAAATAAAACAACGGCAGTCTACCTCCACAATATGTATTTCAATGTTTATTTTTATATCCTACATGTTTCGGACATAGAAATGTCCATCATCAGGGATACAGTAGTTGATTACGACAGCTCTATCTTGCATAAGCGACGATCAAAATTATGTTAAAATTGAAATTGTAGGTTCTAATGAATGTTCAAGACTGAATGAGATGTGATATTTGAAATTTTTGGTCAAGGTATCTTTGAAGAAGGGAATTCCCAGTCTGCAGCCACTGAGACAGGTGATGAAGCAATTATGTCATTTGTAGCTATTTAGAGGAGATTAATTTAAGTGAGGTGCTCAAAGATGCTTCATCCAACCATGCCTGAAGGATTGGCTAACAAATTGTTAGGTTAAAGGGGGGTAGAAAAGAACATAATGTTATGATTGAAAAAAGTGAGATATAGAAAATTAAAATTGGATTTTTACCATTTTGACTAGAAGTGAAGTATTTATGTTAAAATCACATTATTTTAGCTAATTGGATGATATTACAGCTCAAAGATACTTCACTTCACCATGCTGGCGTGCAGGAAAAAAAAAATGTAATCAACTACTGTATCCCTGATGATGGACATTTCTATGTCCGAAACATGTAGGATATAAAAATAAACATTGAAATACATATTGTGGAGGTAGACTGCCGTTGTTTTATTTGATTATATCAACTCCACTCTAATGGACTACTTCTTTAAGTTTTATTAACATCGTTTATAATAAGCGGTTCAACCATTTCTTCGATTATTATATATATCTGCCACATTTTGACTTCTTCTTCCATCACATTATCGACACACTTTTTCCACTTTTTCACACTGACTTTACCCAAAGCTTCATTAAAGATTCTTTTTAAATTCACCGTTTTATAAGTCGTGTTTTTTCTGGCGACATCTGTCTTTATTTGAGCCCATATAAGTTCGGGTTTAATAATTTTGAATTCATTTTTATGTAAATTGGCTAGTACCAATAGTTATTTTTTTAAGGAATCTAATGGAAATTCTATTTGTCTTAAACTGAGCCATTCTGTTAATTCACTTTTACGCCACGCACTTGTCGGTAATTTTTCCGTCAGCCTAGAGTGATAACTTGCATTATCCAATACAAATATTGCATCTTTTGGTATAAGATCCAACATTTGCTCGAACCATTCTTCAAAGACATCGGCATTCATAACTTCGCGATAGTCTCCTGTATTTTTAGATTGGATCATCAGTAGACCACCTTTAACGAAGCCTCCAGAACTTCCAATATGGGTTATGATAAGTCGATGTTCTTTTCCAGATGGCGGCCTTAATCCTGTGGACAATCCTTTCATAAAAGCTTGCCTTGAACTTTTAATATTTTCATCCTGCCAAAATTTAGTCACATTGTGGCCTTCATTTAGTCATGTTTCGTCTAAGTAAAATATTTTTTTGTTTTCTTCTCTGAATTTTCGGATGCTTCTTAAGTAATTTCTTCTCCAACAGACGATATCGCTTCGGTTTATTAAAATCGATTGCCTATTATGTTTTTTCCACCGAAAACCCATTTTTTTTAATAATCTTCAAAGCGTATTTCTACACATAAATGGGTAGTCCTGGTCTTCTCGGATTGAGGACAAAATTTTGTCCAGCGTGGGAATCTGTTTTCTTAAAAAGTAAATATGAACTTTTCGCCTTATTATCTGCATTGAAACGTCATCCAGCTTAAGTTTTGGTCGTCCAGGAGAAGTTTTTGGACGTTTGACGCCAATACTTTTTCTTCTTTTAAAAGTTTATATATTGTTGTTTTCCCAACGTTAGGCATATCTGCTGTAAATTGCACTTAATTGTCAACACTTAAATCCGCATTCTTACTTTGAATATAATCGTAACAGTTAAGAATTAAATTTTTTTTTATTTACTGTACAGGGACCAACTTTAGGGCGCTTAGGCCATTGTTTAAAATTTTCCATATTTAATTAAACAAACACTGGCACTTCATACTTTGACTAGTTTCACTGAGAAACAAACACACAATTTATATCTATACATACCCACGTATGTATAGATATAAATAGGCGTATTATTCCAATAGAGGCACCCATACGGTATAATAGCCACATAATTAGCAAACAGGTAACCAGGATTAGGAAAAAAAAGGTATAAAATGATTAGAGCAGAAACGGAATAAGTACCTAAGACTCTAATTAATTTTGATAAAATTGCTTTCTAAAATTCCAGATAAATGGTACGGCTGTACATAATTCTAAGCTTTAAAAATTTAATATTAAAATATATATTTGAAGACAAAACTTGAATTTAATGTCGATACTTGTACTAATTCTGCACAAATTTAAAAATTCAGACCTATTTAAATCTATACATTCCAAGAAATCTTGCACGCTCATGGAGAAGACGGTTTTGATTGATTTATTACTTCGCATCATTTAAAGATAGACTATAACCTAACCTAATAATTATATTTATACTTGAAATAAGGAGTAGAGTCAAGGTACTCGTATAAATAAACATTTTAACTTCAACATATTCAATAGAGGCTTAAAAATTATTATCCATGTAGGTAAATGAAAAATTCGTCAAAATAAACGAAAAACAAATAGGTACCTACTTATAATATTTTTGAAAATAGACCATAAGGTAGGAATCTAAAGTAAATCATTAATCCTGAAAAGAATTTGAAAAAAGAGAAAATGCTGGTAAAAAATTAAGCGTCCACTATTTTTGATAGGCCCTGGTGTCACGGGACCGCAGACAACAGTAGTTTCGCCACTGGGTATAAATCATACCCTAAACAGATGAACATTTAAGGACAAAAATAAGTATTTGTTTATAAATATTGTATATTGTTTTTAATGGACTCCATTTAATTAACCGTTTTTCTAATAAAGATAAAGTATTTTATAATGAGTCGTCAAAAAATCTCAAACGCGTTTATAGTGTACCAACATTTTTGAGAAAGTCTTTTATAGAAAAATGTCTTTTATAACGTTATAAAGTTGAAAAACTAAATTCGTTAATTCTATAATCTTGAATTAAGCATTATTCTTGGACGTTCCTAAATCAAGCTTGTGCAAGATGAAAAAGAATGCATGCACAATCTCCGAACGTGCCATCTAAAAATACTCGTGTAATTTTTTTAATGAAATGAATGGTAGTCTTACAGGTATATTGTTATCTCAGCTCTTAATAAACCAAAATAATTCACGTTTCCGTGTTTTTATGGCCATATTTTCTAAAGTCAAGAACATAGGCGTTATACAAATTTCTTATATAACTAACATCTGGAGTGCTAATTGTTGATGGGGAATTCTCTTGAAGTACACGTCGGATTATTTTGCCAGGACTCTCAGATATATCTTCCACAGCTACTCTTTTTGTTTTGTAACGGCTATATTGATACTTGTGAGACCCAAAGTGAACAGAACTCGCTGCTGACTTACAATTTTAAATGACACAAGTTCAGCGATTCTCACCACTTAACTTGAAAATGTCTACCACTGGTAACTGTTTTTCTTTTCGACTTAATATCACTTCCACATTCATTTTGACACATCTTAATTATTATCAAGACTTATTCAGCAAAAATTTCAAATAAATTACGTTAACGTTATCTGTATATTAATCAACGTATACCTGGTCAGGTACCAAAAATATAATAATTGAAATTGGTCGTTTTGAAGAGTTTTTAATACATAATAATATATATAGAGTAGAAACAGAAAGTGGTGATGTTGTTACGAGACATCGTAAATACATTGAACCAATCTCGAATAACTTTTATATTAATGTAAATATATAGCCTGCAGTAAATAAGGGTAACCCGGAAATTGTATCCATTGTAAGTGATAGTGACTCTGATGATGATTATGGACCTGACAGTAATCAGCTTTATCAAATAATGTTTAGCAAGGGTAGAGTTATTAAGAAAACATATGCGAGATGTTGCACGTGGCGACATCTCGTAGCAATCGAGCTGTCCACCCAACCAGACCAGCGAGGTCTTAAAGAAGACCAAACGCTGGAATGGATCCCGCATAAGCAGGCATCTAATGTCAGGTGGCGCTGAAAGCCAATCGTCGGTTTCAATGAACCGAAAACATGATATAAAGAAAGATGTTAACATCTTTCTTTATATCATGTGAGATGTTAACATCTTCCTTTATATCATGTTTTCGGTTCATTGAAACCGACGATTGGCTTTCAGCGCCACCTGGCATTGACGAGCAACTAGACTAAAATGAGCTGGGGCGCCGTGTTGCATGAGCCACATATTAGTTCTTATTTGAAGATCGAGGTGGTAAAAAGTATGACCCAATGAGCTAGTCGCCAAGGGCGGCGGAACTTTCGGCCCCATATTGGGTAAGGTACCTGCTAGAAATTTTAGGTCAAGTAATCTTGCAAGAAATTTCGGCCCCAAACATTGCAGGTAACGCGAATTGAACCAAAAAGGTGGATTAGATGCCGTGTTAGCGCTGTTTAACCAATATAAGTCTATGAAAGGGGCAAACAATTAATAATAATATTCCCCGGTGAACTTGAAAAAGGCGAATTGGAACCAAAAAGGTGGATTAGATGCCGTGTTAGCGCTGTTTAACCAATATAAGTCTATAAATATAAAAGATAAAAGATCATAAAAAAATTAAAATGTTATAACGTTAGACCATTGGGGCCGAAAATGCCTGTAATAAAAACATGACCCTTCCATTCCGGGGCCGAAAGTTCCTGTCAAAATCGGGCTGCTACCTGGCCGGGGCCGAAATTTCCTACGCCCGTCGCCAATGATCCCTGCCCATACATTCACCGAAAAGTGTTGCTGAAAACGACCTTCTCTAATTTTATGAGGATTATCGTCCGCCCAGCAATGTTCGTTATGAAAATCCATAATGGCTTGAAAAAGAGGCCTCGTAAGTAAATAAAATGTTCAGTAAAAAAGTGTTGTTATGTGCTACTGTATGCAGCACCTACTAAAATCAAACATTGGCTTACTATATTGAATATGGTATAGGTATAGTTGATAAAGATGCAAAACCCTCCAAACAGTTAATGCATTTGTTTGAAGTTGCACTGCTACCTCCTGGCACTAGTTGAAGGATCGTCTTCTATCTCTCGAAGTATAGCCTCTTCTAACTCCGGCGTGGCTATTGTTGCAGGTCTGTCAGGAAGTTCCATACTACGTTTAAAACTCCCAGTTTCACTCAATCTTGCATAGAGCTGTCTAAATGTTTTGGCACATGGCACATTTTTTTGAAAAAACACCCTGTATATCAAAAACGGCGCAACTCTGGACACATGATCATATAATCTTTTTCTTTTAGAATATGATAATGAATCACCTCCTTAAGTTATATACCGTACTTCTGAAACACCCTGCATATTTTTGATACATCATAAACGTAAAAATGATACAGAAGATAAAAATGCAGATAAAAAATTAGTTAGTTAAGAGTGTTCTAGAATGTCCGAAAAATAATCAGAATTTTTTTATAGTTTCACAATTTTTTAGAATTTCTTAGAATTTTAGAATTTTTGGTGTACAAAATTGGATAGGTGGTTTTCCCCTCGACAGTATCTTACAAGAGTATTAAAAGAAAAGTACAGATCCGTATTTAGAAAAAAAATGGTGGTTCTGAAAAATGAAATATTGATAAGAGTCATATTTGTTCCCACCTGTACATACGTTACTTAAAGTTCTTGAAGGACGGCCTATGCTTCAGAAATTGTGCGTAATATAATAGTTTTAAAGGCTATGATATAATATTATATATTATATATTATATACGAACGTTGTAGCTTTGCGATTTAAGAGAAAAAATTCTGCTACAAATAAAAAAGTTATTACATCAAAATGCAAGACCTGGCTCTAAAACTATATTAAGGGTAGAGGAGCCGAATACAGCACAGGAAGAAAAAAACATTTTATAAATTTGATTAATATGATTCAGACACGCAAAGAAATTTGTGTAAATTGCTTATGAAACACCACAAGTAGCACTATCGCCGAGGTTCGCAATTTGGTGTAAATGCAGAAAACGGCGTTTTTCTGTTATTCATAAAAGGAACGAAGTATTTTATTTCGAAATCCATCACGCACATAAAATAAAATTATTGATAAATAAATTAATGACAATTTAGCTATTTATAGCAGTATAAAAGTAAACAGAAGATTATATTCTATCACGAGGGTAACTAATTATAGATAAACTTAACAAATAATGAAAAGTATAAAATAACCTTACCACACCCCACTGAAAGCAACCAAACCTGAGGTTCATATTCTTAAAAGTTTACACTTTAAATCAACAAGGCAAAAAATAAGAAATAAGTCACATGAATTTTAATAAGGCAAGGGCCTAGCGACACTTAAAGCACCGGTTCCCGTAAGATCACCGAAGTTAAACAGTGTCGAGCGCGGTTAGTACTTGGATGGGTGACCGCTTGGGAAACACCGCGTGCTCTTGTCTTAGGGAAGAGTGTAAAATGAATCGACATCAAAACCATCCTATTCACGCCGGACAGGCCGGATGAGATCGGATATCTCGTAGGATGAAGATGCCGTTTCACACTCCCCAGTCGGTAGACCGCACGATTAAAAACCGTTCGGTCGATGACCGGTTCAAGATGGCCTCTGATACGCCGACGACCGTAAAAAATAGTAAATAAAAAAAAATAATAATTTTAATATTACAAAATAAATAGACCGTAATTTTTGCCTAAAATGTCAAAAATTATCCATTTATGGCAATTTACACGGGGCCAGTAGCTAAAGCCAGTCACTACTAAAGCAAGTTACTAAATTTAGTGAATAATCATTTAGTGTCTCTACACGGAGTTTAGTCCGCATTCTGTTCTGAAGAAATTATTGATGTAATAAAACGGGAACAAAACAGAAAAAGCATATTTGGGTCAGAAAATGGTTATTTCGTGGAAATATTAACGGTTTTTCTGCTCTGCTGCTAAAAGAACTGGCTACTGAGAATCTGGTGGAATATAGAAATTGTATGAAAATGCCTTAACAAGCATTTGACAATATCAAAGTGCGACACTTTTATGAGAGATGTAATTCCTGCCAAAATAAAACGAGACATCATTTTATCATATTTAGCAACTGAAATAGCCTTAGAACTTTACAAAGACAGTTTCGTGTGTCCAGACCAGCAATCTCTAATCCAAAGTGTGCGATGATCACATTGTAAATGATCTTGTGTTGGTCTTTTATTATACATGGTGTAAAAATGCATGCATTTCTTCAAGCCACTTTACATGCTATCTGTGCCAGCTCCCGATTTTTTGGAGTCTTTATTTTTTTAAATTCTCGTGAATAGGTTGACCGCAGTACCTTTATCTTCTTTTTAATTTTTTCTACACCAAAATCCTCTATTGCCCTTACTTCTTGAAATTCTTGTAGGGTTGTTTTACGGGAATCCTTGTTATAGCCTTTGTGTTCCACAAACGTTCTCTTGATCTATACTCCTGAACAAATTTCAGTGTGGTATCTTCATTTCAGTGAGGCACAGATGCCATTTTTCTCGTTTTTCAAATTTAAACAACGACATATGCCACTAAACTGCTATACCAAAAGGATCTGTCCAGACGTGTTTAGGGTGAGTTTTAGTAAACAAGTCACTACTCGCTCCAGTAAATAGAATCCCGTTCTATCAGATGTTTACACAATTTTAACAGCTAAATTCAGTTAGTTGCTTTAGTTACTGGCTTTAGCTGCTGACCCCGTGTAAATTAGCCATTATTCGAAATTGAAAAATGCTCCTTTTTGTTAAATTTTTTATCTCTGTAGTTAAAAATAAAATCCAGTTTCAACACCACCAATTGCTGGTAGCAAAATGGCTGCTGTTATTTAAACCTGCGCCTTTCACGAAAAATAGAAGAATATATATTTTTTTTAAGCTTGGGATATATCTGTATAAAATAATTTTTGTTGTAGCCTATTTTAATTCATATTTGTATAAAAACTGTTTGTTTTTTGTCTTGATGTGTAGACTGGCTATCCCGAGGTCTATCTTTAGTCGAGGCGCAGATGTTTTTTCAACCGTTTAAATAAACAATAAACTCAACGCATTATTTGTTTAAAATTATTGCTTAACTTTGTTTCAACCAGTGTTTTAAACTAGCTTAGATTCTTTAAGGACTTTCTAAACTTCATCGAAAATTAGAACAAGACGACATTCAAAAAAGTATAATTAATTTATAACAATAATAATAGTAATAATAATGACTTTTATTAACAAAATACATAGCAAATTAACAAAGGAATTATGTGTAAATATCTATAAATTATTATTTAAAAGTGAATAAAAGAGGCAGAGCCTAGTTTGGCGAAGTCTAGCCTTCTGGCTGCTCTTACTTAACCAAAGGTAGGCTCATAGTATAATACATATAATACAAAACACAAAAACACAGAAAAAAGTAGGATAAGCATGATGAATTCGTTCAAAACAAGAAAATTATCGAGGTTTTCAGAAGCATATCATTGTCAACAAATGATTACGGAGTTTGAATTTAAATTTATTAATGCTATATAATCTGAATTCCTCAGGCAAAGAGTTATACAAACTATTGGCATTAAATGAAAAACTTCTCTTAAACATTGCTGTTCAATGTTCTGGCATTGTGTACCTATTCCTAAATCTGATGTTCCTATTATGTACAGTTGTTCTAGGAATAAATTTACTTTTTACCAGATTAGAAGAGTCGGGTGAGTTAAGTAAGCCCTGAGGCACTCCAGAATTGATGCTTAATCTGCTGGACTCAACACCGTTACATGAAAGAAAAATGCTATCTTACGCTCTCGGTCTAAATGCTTTCCTCAGGTGGGGATTTTTTGCTCTGTTCGTCGGACCGAGTTTAAACTAACATGGCCAGAACCCGACTTGATTTTACTAATTTTTCTGTGATTCAATGTGATCTGCCGATAACTTTAAAACTTCGTAGTTTTATGGTTGGGTGTTAATGTTTATATTAGAATATAAACACACATAACAGTAGGGTTTTTATATTTTAAAAAGGGGATTGTCGACTATATTTTGTTGTTTTTATTTTGTTTGGTTGATGTTACGAAACATAAAAATAAAAACATGGATTATCAAACATATTTGGTTTATATCTTTTACAAGAAATAAAAGTAAATTTTCAATAAATATACGGAATATCTCTGTTTAGTCTACTTTCGGCTCCTTTGTTTTTTTTTGCTCGATTTGTTGTTGATATTCACGAGTTTCGTTTATGTAAACAGTATGAGTTAAGGTTGGCGACGGTGGCGACAGACTAGCATACATAATATGTGTCATACATGTTTGCCATACATGTGTGACGTACATGTTGCTGCGACAATCGGTCACCCACAGACTTACACACTTACTAGCTTGTCAAAAGTTTAGTTTGGAAGCGCACGATGAGTAGTGATAACGATTACATTCTATTAGCAGCGGCGTACGTTGCTTTAATTAAAAAGAAAATAAATAAATTAGTTAAACAGCCACAGATTCGAACAAAATAGGTGTAAAGAAGTAAAGTTGAAAATACCTTTGGCATATTGTCTAATCATTTTCGATGATTTTACACAACAATATTTGTTAATTTAAAAACAATTGACAACATTGTTATGGCAGCCTATTTAAGCAGAAAATCTGCAACTGTATATGCACCAGATAATATATTGTACAGATGAACTGCTGATACGGGCACAATTTACTTTGGTTTACAACCAACAAATTTTGTTTGCTTACAACTAAACTAACCCAAACTAACCAAAGAGTCAACGATGATGCCAGGCAAGTCAGAGAATTATACGCGCATTACTTTAATAATGAAGGTGACGTAGAATGACAGCAAAGAATGGCGCATTAATTTCAAATAGTTTTGACAACAATTTTTGAAGTTTTTTAAGCTATAAGCGGAATTATAATAAATAATGTGTAAATTGCAATTTTCTTGCCTCTCCTTCATTATCAGTTTCCTTCTCGCTTCCACTCTCTCCTTCCCGATTTTCAACTAAATTGCTGAGCGATTCTCGAGGCATTTCTTGATCTTTTAAAAAAACCAGTCATAATAACTATAAATGTGTATCGTATATTTCATTTGCTCCTGCACCTCATCGTTTGGAATCTTCTATTTTCTTGATTTCTCTTCGGAAACTACTGCGTATACTATTTATTCTAGCTTTCACACTTTCTTTGCTTGCATTTGGTTCAATTTCTTGTAATTTTCAAGTTCGTGCTTGCGCGTTGATGAATTCCGGTCAAGCCAGAATGCTTGTGTGACGCACATGTTTGCGATTTATTGATTACACACTGGTAAGCATCAACGCGCAAGCATGGATGACATACATGTTTGACACACATGTATGCTAGTCTGTGAGCACCTCTAAAGTTAGTTCAACAAGGATAAAAAAAAGGGTAAAAAAGTATTTACTTCACGGATTTTATAAAAAATATTAAAAGAAAAATTGATTTGTCTAGCATTTCGAATAATTAGAAAAAAGAAAAAATCATCGGAAAGAAAACCAATTGATATTGATGAAGCTGTCAATTGGCTTAAAAATTCCTTTCGGTAAGGGCCGCAAACCAATAATAATAAGTAATAACATATATTGGGAGTGACAAAGAATTTGTAAATTGTGATTTACTCTAATTTGAGTCAAAATCGACCAAAAATTACATTGGTACAATTTATTCCAGAAACTTCCGTTATGTTATAATTATAGTCAAGAGTCAAGACTATCAGAAAGATTGCCATCAAGCTCGTGGAAAGGTAGATATTATAATATATAAACTGGTTGGCTGAAGTGATATACCCTATGGAGGCGCCTTGCTAAATAAGGGACTTTTAAAGTAGCTACAGAACCTAAGTCAAAATTTTGCTTCAAATGTCACCATATCATTTATTGCATTTAAATGAGGATTCTGTGCTCCCAGGAATAAAGAAACGGATCACAATATAAAAAACCGGGTATTGGAATTCCTTTCGATACATGTTACATATTATTTCAAGAAAATGTAGTTTTAAATGGAATAAGGTTCAAGGTAGTCTTTACTATTGACTCAAGAATATTGTGTTCTAAAATAGTTAGCTGTTGCGGGTTAGAATAACGGTCTGTGTTAGATGCATGGATGTCGACTGCTGATAGCTACGGTGTTATAAAATAATAGATGTCTGGATTTATTTGCCTTATCAAAATTAAATGCTGGCCATTTGATCTCATTACATTACATATTTGTATTTCGTTATTCTACATAAAAATATTTCAATCAAACATCCAAAATTTAGTATTTACGAGTGTATTTCCCGAGGTATTTCCCTTCCTTTCTAGTAAATAAGTTATTGTTTAAAAATGCCAATATTAATATATGGAATAACGATCTAGGTTGCATTTTCGCTTAGTAATTTATCAAGATCAGTGGGTGTTGAGATTCGCTTTTTTATAAATTACCAAATCGTAATATACACCGTTATTCGGCCGACGCTTCAATTGTATATGTACGGGACATTTTTTTAAGTGTCTCACCCGATTGGCGATTTTCCTGCTGACTATCATAAAAAACAAATTACATATTTCTCAATGATTTTTGATAAGGAAGCCAAATTTAATGTCAAAAAATACATAGATTTACGAATTTGACAGATGAGGCGCCATTTTAAATTTTCTTAAATGGCAACTCCCATAAATAACCACACGATTAAATTGCGTTTGGCGATCCGATTCTAAAACTATATAGTTGTTGACACTTATTTTCAGCCGTTTCGAAAATACGGGGGTTCCTAATTTGCCGCCATCGATTTTAACTTTTAAGTGGCTCACCCCTTTAATAAATAGACCTTCTAAGCTAAACACCCTAATTTTCTTCAGAGTGACATAATTTCCCGTTAGCAAGCGATCTACGCTATAGTCAAGTCCGACGGATGTCAAAAAGTGACAGAGACGACGCCATTTTGAATTTTTTTAAAAGGCAACCCTCATAAATAACCACACGATTGAATTGCATTTGTCGATCCGATTCTAAAACTATATAGTTGTTGATATTTATTTTCAGCCCTTTCGGAACTACGGGGGTTCCTAATTTGTCTCCATCGATTTTGTCTTTTAAGTGTCTCACCCCTTTAATAAATAGACCTTCTAAGCTGAACACCCTAATTTTTTTCACAGTGACATAATTTTCCGTGAGCAAGCGATCTGCGCTATAGTCAAATCCGACAGATGTCAAAATGTGACAGATACGACGCCATTTTGAATTTTTTTTAAATGTCAGCCCCCATAAATAACCACACGGTTCAATTGCATTTGGCGATCCGATTCTAAAACTAGGTAGGTACCTATATAGTTGTTGATATTTATTTTTAGCCGTTTCGGAAATACGGGGGTTCCTAATTTGCCTCCATCGATTTTGTCTTTTAAGTGTCTCACCCCTTTAATAAATAGACCTTCTAAGCTGAACACCCTAATTTTTTTCACAGTGACATAATTTGACGCATTTCCGAAACGGCTGAAAATAAATATCAACAACTATAAAGTTTTCGAATCGGATTGCCAAATGCAATTGAATCGTCTAGTTATTTATGAGGGTTGCCATTTAAAAAAATTCAAAATGGCGTCGTCTCTGTCACTTTTTGACATCTGTCGGATTTGACTATAGCGTAGATCGCTTGCTCACGGGAAATTATGTTACTGTGAAAAAAATTAGGGTGTTCCAGCTTAGAAGCTCTATTTATTAGAGGGGTGAGACACTTAAAAGACAAAATCGATGGAGGCAAATTAGGAACGCCCGTATTTCCGAAACGGCTAAAAACAAGTGTCAACAACTATATACTTTTAGAATCGGATCGCCAAATGCCATTGAATCGTCTAGTTATTTATGAGAGTTGCCATTTAAAAAAATTCAAAATGGCGTCGTATCTGTCACTTTTTGACATCCGTCGGATTTGACTATAGCGTAGATCGCTTTCTCACGGGAAATTATGTCACTGTGAAAAAAATTAAGGTGTTCAGCTTAGAAGGTCTATTTATTAAAGGGGTGAGACACTTAAAAGACAAAATCGATGGAGGCAAATTAGGAACCTCCGTATTTCCGAAACGGTTGAAAATAAGTATCAACAACTATATACTTTTAGAATCGGATCGCCAAATGCCATTGAATTGTTTAGTTATTTATGAGAGTTGCCATTTAAAAAAATTCAAAATGGCGTCGTATCTGTCACTTTTTGACATCCGTCGGATTTGACTATAGCATAGATCGCTTTCTAACGGGAAATTATGTCACTGCGTTTTAGAATCGGATCGCCAAATGCAATTCAATCGTGTGGTTATTTATGGGGGTTGCCATTTAAGAAAATTCAAAATGGCGTCTCATCTGTCAAATTTGTAAATCTATGTATTTTTTGACATTAAATTCGGCTTCCTTCCGCCATGAATTAATACTTAAGTTTAGTGGGAATATTGTTGGCATAGTATGAACTTACCATTTGTTTATTGACTGATAATATTTGGCTGTATTTTCTGTTTTTTTACTTATATCTTTTGTAGCCATCTCCCTGTTTAGGCCTTCGATATTTAGATTAACCATTAGAGGTTGTATGAGCAGCTCTGCTAAATAACGCCACGTATATTTATGATTTTTTTTTTGTAACTTATATTTTATTCCTAGTAAAGGACATCTTTATTATTTATTTATTTATATTTTCTTTTTCATTTGATGGTATTATAGGTTTCGTTGCCGGCAATAAATTAAACCGTATTTTAGATGAAATTTTTATAAATAAATCAGTCTGTGTAGCTATGCATTTTGTAGTCGCTTTAGTTGATGTCTTATCGTTTTTTATGATCTAAGTTTTTGATTTTCCCCTTTTCATTTTGAAGTGTTAACTAAGTGCCCCATTTTTTCCTGTTGTTTGCATTCTAGCTCGAGTGTTTAAATTTCTTGAGAGCTGATCAGCTGCCAATCTATTACACAGGTTTATATTAATATTGGTATTGTCACTTGTATCTTCGGTGTATATTATAGTTAGATAGACATTTTGTACAGTTTCGGTCGTATGTGAGCCATTGTTTTAATGAGTTCGCCGCAAAACTGAACTTTGCGCTAAATAATTTACAGCTATATTCAGGAACACAGTGCAAATTGGGCCCGCGGAATGCTAGGTTATCATTTATTAACAAAGCTTTAAAACATAGTTTTTGGTACATTTATCTTCGAGTTATTATTCACAGCATTGTCCGTTCGTCTTTAGAATCTCCACTAAATCTTTTCACTCTAAGTAATTTTTCATTTATTTAGAAAGTATACACTATTATTTCGACACAAAAGTGTTGTACGTCATACTTGTGACTAGTTTTTTTTTCAATTGCTTAAAATAGGCGAACGGTGGAACTGAAGTCTGTAAACCTAGTTACGGCGCCGGCGTTACATTGAGCTGGTCTGGTTGCGGCATTACGTAGAATGACTGAAATTCTCAGCAAACCTTGTAACGACGGAGGAGTTACGGTACTTGCCGACAATACGTGAAATGACTAGTCATTTCAGAAAATAACGGATTTCAGTCTTTGCCGCCGACATATTATTATTATACTATCCCACCGGAAGAAGCTGTAGACACTGACTTAAATGATGATCTCCGTGATGACGAATATCCAGGCGACCTGTACTATAAAATAATAAACTACAGCGTGTCCCATTTAAAATTCCAAAGTTGATGTCAGTTATCAATAGATCTGGCACCACTGCAACCGCGAAATTATTTTTAAAAGCTAGAGCACAGCCGTAGTGAAAGTTTCAAAATTATTTTTCTTTTCGTTCTCCAGATACTTCTAACGTACCATCGAGTATGGAATACCCTGTATAACAGACCAGCTATCCGACACAGAAAAAAAAAATTTTGAACGTGCAGGCCGACGAAATATACGTCACATTTGCCGCTTTGTTATTCTCTATTCTATTTTGGTTAGTCCAGATACCCCAATAAAAGAATGTACTTGTCATCATATCTCCCTATGATCCTTCAAAATAGTATCAGGCTCAATATATTTGAATTCATTTTGAGTAACCTGAATTATAAGAGTAAGATTTAAAACCAAAGTAACCGATTGTTTGAATCGGGGCATTTAATTAACCACTTGAACAGTGTTTTCCAAAAGCACGGTGGTTTAAAAGAAAATATTTCAATGGATAAAAGCATATTACCGTACTATAGGAAACTTAATGCTTAACAATTTATAAAAGGCAAGTCTATGTAATACGTTCTAGCTTTAAAGACTAGGCTGTTTACACAAGTTTTGGATACCTTCTGGTATTTAAAATATATACAGAAAAGTTCGACCAAAAACAAAAAGTTTTGAGGCAAATATTCCCCCCAAACCAGGGCTTTGTCAATACCGAACACGTGCTTGCTTCATATGCGACCCTTAAACATTGATTATATTAAAAGAAAAATATGAAAACGGGCCTGTTTTGATTTTCCATCGATAAAAAAAATTCTGATCTCACCGAGAAACAATAGGGTTCTGTAGGTCAACGTTCTCAACAACATCGAAAGGTTTCAATCGATAATTTCCAGTGGTGGGGTCCCCACGTGGTGCGTGTAGTTTTTTTTACTTTGGCGTTTAATAACTTTTTTCGGAATTTCCGTATATTTGAATTTTACCGTACTATTAGACCCTAAATAATAATAATAATAATAATAATAATAATGGTGGTTGTCTAATTTTTCTTGTTTGGTAGATCTTCGTATGTCCAATACATGGCTTTTAATGCGAAAAGTTAAAAGTTGATCCAGAAGATCCCTATTAAACTACAAAAAAGTTTTAGTAGGATCATTGCTTCAGATTTTCTGAATATATATGGAATGCCATCCTCCAGAGGAAATAATGTTTAACCCCCAACCGAAACTACGATTTATTAATTATATTTATTTGTTTACTGACAGGAGAAGTAAATATTGTACCAAAAGGACACACTTTATATGCGAGAAGTGTAGCGTTGAATTGCATCCCTAAATTTGTATTTTGGATATTGTAACTAGGATGTTCTGCTAGCATAGCGTCCGTTTGATCGGTCAATGTTTTTTTTGAAAAATACAATTTTTTTATGATAGTCTTTTTTACTTAAGCTATCCTGGTTTGAAAGTGTTGGAAAATTAAAAATCATTTTCTATTTTAAGCATTAATAAAAATGTAGTAGTACGTTATATATTTTTAGAATGTGGAAATTAAGTTGATTTCAAATTAACCTGAACTAACCTTAATTTAAACTTGATCGTTCGCGTACAAAGTCGAAAAAGTAAACTCCGCTTGCATTTCACTATGGCGGGGGACTCACAACCTGGACGATGGCGCAAACCGCGTTCTAGACTCAGAACCATCTGAAATTCAATGTGAGACTTTTTTTCAACTTTGCACCCGAGATTCCCTATATAGTGACTATACTATTCTGTCCTTAAAAGCGTAGTACGATTATACCTTATCCTTATAGCTAATCTGAACTAACCCACTAAATTTCAGTTAGCGCAAATGAAGAAAAAAAATTCCTAAATTAGTCATATAGGATGGGCGGGTTGTTTGTTGTACATTTTTTATTTAATTTCCAACTGAATATGCCATTGTATGCATTTTCTTATATCTATCTCTTGGTGAATTTAACCAATTTGAATATTTTTTTTCTACGAGAAAAGTTGTGGAAATATTACGACCCTTAAAGAACTAATTTATTTTGTATATATTTGTTTCTCATATGCTCATCTTTTTTTTTTAGGGCGACGGTGTCATGGCCTGGCATGGAAAACTTAAGCCCGGTTTATTACTTTTGCTCTTTTCGTTCGTTGTTATATCGGAGGCGACGGCAAAAGCTTTAGGTAAGTCATCCATTAATTTACATAATATGTAGTTCATAGTTTTTAAGTTCTCGATTACATAATAAATGAACGTTTTACAGCGCGACCGCAATATTATCAATAGTAATAATATAACATGCAAATAACACTGTAGATCATATATTTTAAATGTACAAACGGTATTTTGTGAGAGAATTTAATGAATTTTATGAGAGAATTTAATGAATATTTATCCCGTTTATCAAATATTGTTCACATTTACGATTTTGGCTCTACGTAGTAGATTCATGTTTTGGTTGTTTTTGACACGAGTGTTCTGTCCTTGCTGTAAACAAACTGTGTAGTCAAGGGTCAAAACGACCTCTTCTAGTAGTAAAAATTATTTTATTAACCCTGACCATCAGTGTAAAATGCCAGCAAGCAAATCCATAAATAGTAGGCCAGACTTGTTGCCAGAATCAAGTCGTGAATAATAAAAATCATCTGGTAGGATATTATTCACGGTCATGTATAATGAATATAGCTATATTCATATAATAGACAAAAAGGCACCGATAAAGATTATTAAATAAGTAGTAAAATTTTTTTTTGATGGCATAAATACCAGTCTTCCACGTACACGCTTTTTTTTTAAATAGATTTAATTCTGGGTTGATTTTCTTGGGATGTTAGTTCTTACAATTTACTTTAAATTGTTTTCGTAAAAGTCTATTTGGACAAAATATAAACGTTTCAATTAATATACGTCTGGGACAATGGGATATATAGTTTTAACCGAGGTTTTAACAAAAAAAAAACCTGTTCCTAGATGTTTATAATGTGTAACATACTATCCAGGCAAAATACAATTTTTAGAAAGCTTTCCATGACAGGGGTTATTCTATTATCCTATAAAAACATTTATGACACGAATTTACTACACATTAAAACGTTTTTGATTTAAATCACAGTTTATACACACGACTGGTTTCGCAGTTAAAATCTTACTATTTAGGCACGTCTTTTTTGCTTATCGATAGGAATTATATAGATATAAAATCTCTAGTTTTTTTTTCAGCCAATTACGTTATAATAGATCTTACTAAGGCTTTTGATGTCTGAACTGTCTGTAATGTGTAATGTAAATTCGTATCATAAATATTTTATAGAATAAATGGAATAACCCCTTTCATTGTTAGCTTTCTAAAAATTGTATTGTTCCCTAGATACAATCATATTAAGTATTTTACTCATCTACGTACAGATTATTTTAAATTAAAACTATATATCCCATTATTTTTGTAAAAACCAAAACGTACATTTTTGAAAAAAAAAATATATTTCTTGAAGATAAACAATTACAAAAGTATAACAAAATGTACTCTAATCAGTGCCTTGAGCACTGGCCTCGAGAATACAATTTTAAACACAGCATAGAAGCATATTTTTACACTAAAATATTACATTATAAGTCTTAAATTTAAATCAGCTTACACGATGTTACAATATGTTTTTAGTTTCCTAAGAAACAATGTATATATCACAATTTCTTTAATTTCTATTGGAAGATGATTAAATACATACGACAGCTTAAAAAAAGGATTGTTAGTACCTATACATGTTCTGTTTTGTATGTGATAGATGTTGTTTTGTGTTCTTGTTGGGTAATTATGTATTTCATTTGTGACTGAGAATTGAGAATTTGTCTTTTGTTGCCCATACATTATTTTATGCATTAATTTGCATTGCTCAAAAGCCAAAATTTCGGGTAATCTAGCTATTTTCAATGTACTGTATAAGGTGTCTGTGTGAGTAAGCCTGTCAAAATTAAATAATATTTTTAATATTTTGTTTTGTACAATCTGCATACTCTCAAACACACCCTTTCCACACATCCCCCATACTGTTATAAGGTATCGAAGGTGTGACAAGAAAAAGGCATTGTATACCAGTCTCTTAGTTTTGTCCGTAATGTAATTTCTAATCTTAAATATATAAGGAATCATAGGGAGAATCTTTTCAGTAAGCTTGGTGACATGTTCCCTCCAATTCAGCCTATCATCCACCATCAATCCCAAATACCTTACACTTGCGACCCTTTCCAACATTGTTTTAGGTTATACTGATGAAGGCTAACATTATCGGAAACGTTTATACTGTGTCCAAATAAAGATTTTTAATAAAGCAATTAAAAGTGATTTGTAATAATACGAGAGCCTGATGGATTTTTATACCTTGTCATATCCATAAAACGGCAACTGTGCCGACGCAAATCGTGCGGGAAGTAATGATAATTAATTAATAACCAGGCGCGGTTTTTTTAACATCTACCTTTATTTTCCGGACACAAAAAAGAATCACTAGATTGTTTATTTCAATGAGTACTACCAGGAAAACTCACTGTGCCGCGTCTCATCATGCCCCAACCCTCGGCACAGCGGCGGTAAAGGAATGGAAAAAAGGCAGTTTACTACCTTTTCGTCCCGGACAAAAAAACCTTTAATAAAAATTATAGGTAAGGATTAGATGTACCCAAAAAAACAAATGTGCCAATTTTCATGTTGCCAGAAACCCCTAACACAGTGAGGCAAATCAGCAAGTGCTCGGGTAAATTTTTTCTATCATCGCGCTTATGTACTTGACTAAACCGAAATTTTTTAACGGGAAACCAATTACAACTACAAAAGAATGTTAATAAACAATTTCTAGAACTTCTGTCTCTCTAAAGCTGGCATATTTTTGTAATTTTTCGATAAATTGTCGAAGTAATTTAAGTTTATTATTGCAAAATGGATTAGTTAATCATTAATTGTTAATTGTTCATATGTGTGTCTTTCTGAAGAATACGTAATAACAATAACAATTCGTCAAAGCAATTGTTTACACAATCTTACTTTCTTTGTCTCCTTTATTTGAGATTCTAGGAAATGAAGTGCATCGTTTTGAAATCACTTGGTTTTTGACTATAGTGTGGTTCTGAGTTAGTGGCTAAGCGACGATAAGGGGTGGGGCGTGTGAGAAGGGCGGAGGGGCGTGGGTTGTTAATATCAAAAATTAGGTCAAATCAAATACTTATTTTATTGAAGTTCTGCTAATCAGTCAAGTGTGTCAGTCAATCACTCCCTTAAGCGTAGATGACATTTTGAAAGCCTTCCAACAACTCAGACGTGGAGAGCGATATTTTGTATGACTCTGACAGCAGTTCTGATTGAGATGTTGAATGGATTTATCATTGACTTGTATGTTGTTACCAGCTGTTATTTGATTGTAGTAAGTATGTTGGCATGTATGATTGTTTCAAATTCTTATTGGCAGAATTGAATAAAATGAGTATTTCATTGGACCTTATTTTCATATTGACAACCCACGCCGTACCCTTCTCCTCACCCGCCTCACCCCCTACAGCGTCGCTTGGATACTAACTCTTTCTTGAAGAATCACACTATAGTCAAAAACCATGTCATTTCGAAACGATGTACCTCCTTTCATTCATTCTTTCTAGAATCTTAAATAAATGAGACAAAGAGTAAGATTGTGTGCACAATTGTTTTTACGGATTCTCCAGAAGGACACGCAGATGAAAAATTAACAATTAATGATTAACAAATCCATTTTGCAATAATAAACTTGAATTACTTCGGGAATGTAACGAAAAATTACAAAAATAGGCCAGCTTTAGAGAAGCAGAAGTTGCAGAAATTGTTTATTAACATTTTTTGTAGTTATAATTGCGTCGCATAATAACGCGAGGTAATAAATGATTGGTTTCCTGTCAAAAAATTTCGGTTTACTAGAGTACATAAGCGGAGTAAAAAATTGACCCGAGCACTTGCTAATTTGCCCCACTCTGTCGGGGGTTCCCGGCAGAGTTGGCACAGTTGTTTTTTTGAGTACATCTAATCCTTACCTATAATTTTTGTTAAGGGTCCTTTTGTCCGAGACGAAATGTTAGTAAAATTCCGTTTTCCCACCCCTTTACCGCTGCTGTGCCGAGGATTATGGAACGCGGCACAGTGAGTTTTCCTGGTAGTACTCATTGATATGCACAATCTAGTGATTCTTCTATATTATGTCCGGGAAAAAAAAGGTAGATGTTAAAAAAGGACGGGTCTGGTTATTAATTAATTATCGTGCCGGACGATTTGCGCCGGCACAATTGCCGTTTTATGAATATGATTTCATGTCGAACCGTGTAGAAAACTTAAGAACCATCCGGAGGTTCAAGGTATAAAAATCGCCCCTTGGACTATACAGTGTATACAGGGTCGTTGGTATGTATGGAAACGGTCGATTATTTCCTTAAGTATAATAGTTAGCAAAAAATATATTAGACAAAAGTTTTTGGGTTTTTAAAGGTCTATTAGAATTGAAAAAAATAATTATACAGGATGAGTCAGAAAACCGTAGAGAAGCAAAGTTACTTTTTTTAAATCGAATACCCTATATTTTTAGATTTTACATGAAATAACAATTATTTTTTATTAAATACATTATAAGTTTAAACCTAATAGTGTTTGAGATATCGACTTCTGAAAAATTACATTTTCAAACTTTGACAGCTTCTAGCTTTCTAACGGTACGTCTTACAGTAAAACGACTTACATGTCCCTATCTTACTTTTTTATTATCTTCCCAAAAACATCAACTTCCTGTTAAACCGGAAGTACTGTATTTCCGGCTCTTAAGTTACAGCCGGTTTAACCGGAAGTTGACACTCCTAGGAAGATAATAAGAAACTAAGATAGGGACATGTAAGCCGTTTTACTCTAAGACGTACCGTTAGAAAGCTAGAAGCTGTCAAATTTCAAAAATGTTATTTTTCAAAAGTCGATATTTTGGAAACTATTACGTTTAGACTTATAATGCACTTATTAAAAAATAATTGTTCTTTTATGTGAAATCCAAAAATACTCTAAAATATAGGTTGTTCCATTTAAAAAAAAGTAACTCTGTTTCTCTACGGTTTTCTGACTCATCCTGTATACTTATTTTCTTAAAATTCTAATAGACCTTAAGAAACCCTGAAACTTTTGTCAAAAATACTTTTTGCTAACTGTTTTACTTTAAAAAATAAACGACCGTTTCCATACATACCAACGACCCTGTATATAAGAACCAACATCCAATCAACCCTAGAATTAAAAGTAAATGGTTCAAGAATTCTATCCTTTAATTGTAAAAATAGGTTTAATTTTATATTATGCACCCTGAAAATACAATAGTGCAATTAGATTTGATTTGGATTTTCAGTCACACAATAAATTTGATATTCGATATCGCGATATTTATTGCCAATATTTTTAATTTAATATTTTTCGGTGATAATATTTTCTCCTAGTAAAAATTGTCGAGTTAGACCGGTTGACTGGATCGGCATATAAAAGGCTTACATTAAAAATTGGGTTTCACTCTGCAAACTCCAAGGGTCTAAACGATGCAAAAAGTAATTTCATCGAGTTAGATATTTGCTATGCCATAAACAAACTTTAATATCGCTAAAAATAAAATGAAAGTGTTTACCTACAGTTATTTAACCATTGGGTCGGTGGAGGGGAGAAGGAGGAAACCGTAAGTCCATGTATTTGGGGCATGCATAGGAATGAGTGGCGTTTAAGCGCATGCATATTATTAATGATAAGGTCTCGGATAAGGTTTTAAAAAATGTTAAACGTTAAACAAAGCTGTGGCAGATTTTTCGATGCGCTGAATTGACTAGTATATAATGTAAATATAAAAAGGTAAAAAATATAGGGTGTCCCATTTGAAACTATTTAAGTTTAAATTATCCCGCTTTTGTGGAACACCCGAGGAAACACCCTATATGTTTCAAAATATTTTTAAAATATACATCTTCAACAGTCCCTTGATTTTTATATTCAAAGGTTTTCCTTATCTGTAATAGTATATGAGACATCGAAGAGTTACACACTAAATTGACACTATATAATATTTTCGGTTTCTGAAAAAAAAACCACAACAAGGATCCTTGGTGTCCGTCACTGCGATCTGAAGATCTCTCACTTCCTCGATTTCTGGGGTAAGATTCAGTAAGAATTATACAAACACCTGCTTGAACAGAAGAGGATTTGGAAACTAAACATATTTCATGTGGTGGTACCTAAACAAAGCAGTTTTCGATTATATACGTTTAAAGTTTAAAAACCCAAGAAGCCATTTTATGGTCAGTTGCATCTATAATTGAGTTTCTTCGGAGTCAATCTTTGACCCTATTTTGCAGATCCTGTTATTGTTGTCTTCGAAACCAATCTGTGAACATGGAACATTTTATATAAATACACCGATCAAAACAAAAAAAGAGCCACTTATAAAAATGTTCGTAGTTTTGAATAAATTCTTTTTAGGATTATTATATCATGTTTTGCTTTTTTATCGAATATAAGAAAAACAAAGATAAGAACTACTTTTTTTCTTTCATTTATAAAA
This sequence comes from Polydrusus tereticollis, assembly GCA_963920685.1. Taxonomy (NCBI): domain Eukaryota; kingdom Metazoa; phylum Arthropoda; class Insecta; order Coleoptera; family Curculionidae; genus Polydrusus; species Polydrusus tereticollis. The sequence continues at coordinate 60,151,286 of OY987335.1, forward strand.
ACTATATGTGTATACTGGGTGGACATACATTTTTAGTTTCTACTTAGTGCAATAAACAATTTATATTAAATTAGTTTTTTTTTTATTTTACTATAATACGGTTCGTCGGCGTATCTGAGGCCATCTTGAACCGGTCATCGACCGTACGGTTTTTAATCGTGCGGTCTACCGACTGGGGAGTGTGAAACGGCACCTTCATCCTACGAGATATCCGATCTCATCCGGCCTGTCCGGCGTGAATAGGATGGTTTTGACGTCGATTCATTTTACACTCTTCCCTAAGACAAGAGCACGCGGTGTTTCCCAAGCGGTCACCCATCCAAGTACTAACCGCGCTCGACACCGCTTAACTTCGGTGATCTGACGGGAACCGGTGCTTTAGGTGTCAGTGGCTCCTTTTTCGCTTTGATCAGTGTATATTGAGATTGTTCTGCTCCATTAACTGGGTTAATGTTATACTAGCTATTAAAAAATATATATTTGTTTGCATAGATTCAGTTTAATTCATATCTGGACACAAGGATATTAGATACTTATAGTTTGTTAAGCCCTAAAAAGCATGATAAAAAAAAATGTTTTACTGTAAAGATAAAAAGGTTTTACCGAAGTGGCCGTATCTATACTAACTGTAAAACATGTATTTAGTTTTCTAATTTACACCACGTCTATACAATTTGCAACCAATAGGTACTATAATATCTTGTTATTTACAAACATCTATATGAGAATTTAAAATATATTACTTTCCATTGTACCCACCTGTTTTTGTTGGAATTTTCTTAAAACAGCATAACAAACTTGCGGGTAAACATTTTTAAGTTGCTTACTTATAAAATAAATTAATTATGAGTTCTTTGTTACTACTGTCGATTGTACTATTTATTGCTTTAGCACCAGCGTCATAAAGAAGTTGACGATGATAAGGCCTTTAGGAGACGTTCCGTTTTACCTTGGTTGGAACTTGCCTGATGCTAGCGCAGTCCAAGTCTTAATATCCAAGTAGCCTTAGTTCGATTAAACGTCGTGTTCAGTTTTTAGTTTAACATCTCTGTGTTAAATATTCTAATGAATTTTTAGATCTTGCACACTTGGAATTTAAAATTTTTTGCGATATTTTTCTAAATCAGTGAACACAAAATACACTCACGAATAAAAATATGGTATATTACTGTAAAACATTGTTGGTGTAAATTTCAGTTTCTGCCTTGAAATGGGTATATAATAAACTGGACTCTTTAAGTCAAGATGATACTAGACTTTGGTTTGTGTTTCAAACGATTGCTGTAAAAACCTTATATGGAGGACATTGGCTGTAGCAAAGTTTTATCCTTTCTTGTTAATTCCTAATTTATGTCCATTTTCAGTGGAGATACTTACTACAATTTCCATCAACAAGCTTTTATATTAAACAAAATATGCATCTCCATGAGTGTATAATTTTTTTCTTAGTATTAAGTACATATTTTAGAAATAATTTAATAAACGATAGCAAATTAATTTAGTACGGAAATATTTGTTATTAGGGTGCTACCCTTTGTGTTTGGTATAGCAGACAAGTAAAAAAGGTATAGCTCAGCTAGCTTCAGGGCTTGGCAAGTATCAAGATAAGACATAAAAATACTATATCGACTGGACAACGGTTCTTTTAGTTCTGGTTAATTCATTTTTATCAAAATCGAAGTTATTTAAATCGATGACCATCCTTTGTATTCTTTTTGTTATCAAAGATAATTTAAAATTGAACTTGCGTTACGTGTCATTATTTTTAAATGGATTGCCTTTGTTTAAAAGCAACGAAAACAATGAGATAAGGATTTTAATTTGAACAAATACAGAGTCGTCTGTGTGAGACTCCAGTGTGCTTCGATTGATGCTGTAATCCAGTAAAATTAATTAATTCTCTGACAAAACTTTTAAATCATTATATTGTTTAAAGGGTCGCTTTGCAGGACAGTTTACAATGAATATTTAATGTAAATATTTGATATTTAATTTACGACAGCTATACACGCTATAGTTAGTAGTTATAAAAAGTATTGAAACTTATCTGGAGTTACAATATATCCAATGTACAGTACCGACCTTTTCTTTTAACGTTAAGAGACACAGTTGCGTATTTAGAAGAAAAAGTATATCAGAATATCGGATCAATATTGGGAAAAGGGGAAACATCAAGTAACTCTAAACATGAACAAAATATTACTTAGGTAAAATGAAACAGTTTTATTTTAAAATTAAGTGAATAATAAAAAAAAAATCTAATTTTATGTCCATGGACTTATTATTTAATTCATTTTCCTGACACGTGTTTCAACCCTTGCGGATCATTATCAAAGGCATAAGACAATAATAAATTCTACATGTCATTAAAATAAAAATTGACAGATGATGGGTTATATTGGTCCTTAATTTACAGGTATTGGCCAAAGGTACAACTAAATTACAGGTGTGATAATAGAGATATTTACATCTAAGTAATAAAATTAAGAAAATGATATTGTGTATATAATTATGGGGTTTTTCGTTCGTAATTATTAACAGTGTTTATTGCATATTTATCTTAAGTTATTAGGCTATTAAGTATTAGATTGGCACCTGAAGGTATTTCAATTTGATTGTTAACAACATTACATCGATTTTTTAAATTAATAATTTACTAGTCTGTAGTTACTGTCTAGTAGAATCACGAACCACAGGAGTGATTGTAGACACCATCCAGAGAGATGTGCCCTTCCTGAACATGCTAATAATTTTGATCACAACATTAACTTTAACTCAGTTGAGATTCTAACCACACAAACTAATTATAAAAAAGGTTGTTTTTGGAAATGACATTTATTGCTCAAGAACCCAATTGTATGAACAAAAGAACAGATATTCAACATTTAAGTGTAATTTATTCATATCTTCTCCACTTAGACAATAATTTACTTGCAATTAATTCCTTTGATAACAACACTTGGAACCTCATAATATAATGTGATGTTTCAGGTTTGCTGCATACTAACATTTAAATGAAACAAACCTCAGTTTAATACTAGATTTATTGAAAACCGCATTAAAATTTATGACATACAGAATGATAGATGACAATGACAGTATTTCCTAACCTATTCAGTCACATTAAAATTGCTGCACGCAGGACATGGTTTTCCGCGTAATATTCGCATAGACTTTTGAATTATATAACAACTTTTTCAAAAAGTATAATCAGTTAAATTCGATTTTTATTTTAAATTGTGTGTTTCTTCGTCCATATGCAATGGTTTTAATAGTATCTCCAGACGTCAGCTGAAATTGCAATTGACTTTGACTTTCAACACATTTTCTTCTCACGTGTCTCTTATTTTATACGAACATCTTTATGAACAATCTCAAGAAAGTTGTAAGTAAACACTTTGATTATTAATCACAACAATTTTCCTAATCTCAATTTTTATATAGATTTGTAGTCTCCCTGAGGATGGAAATGAAATATATGATTTCCGAAAGCTTGGAATAACTTTAAAGAGTTTTCTTTCATTTGCTGCACTACCCAATATTCGCTAGTCTATACATATTTATATGTCATATTATGATTACCACATGCCAAGTAGTATTATTTTACTATTTGTTGTGTTTATAGTACCATACGGTATTTTTCACATCAGATTGCTAGAAAGTTCTGGAGGATGGCGCCACCTGTATTGTACTGCCTAGGCAGAATAATATTGTGGCTTTAGGGTGTTTCGATTTTTCAATGGTAGGTGTGCAGGGTGTGCTCGCTTGTCATGCTTGCCCTGTACTGACGAGAACCAAAGAGTTCGAAACAGGGTTACCAGGTTACTGATTTTACAGTAGATCTACTGATTTGCCTTGCCATCTACTGATATACTGATATCATTAGCAAATCTACTGATTATTCTGTATACTGTATTAATTACGTAAATAGGTCAACAAGCAAAATAAACCTTGGTCGTCGCGACCGAAACCGACAGAACGCAGCCAGGCCAGTTCTCAACCGCTCCGAGTTCCGCGCCCCAGTTCCAGCCGACGCACGCAGCAGCAAGCAAACGTCGAATGATAGGTTGGGATTCTTCGAATTTATGCAAATTTAGCTGTTTTGTGATTCAGTTCTATTCTATTGTATTCTATAAACCTTTATCTATGGTTCTATTGGCTCGGTAATCCTGTTAAGGTCAAGTTTGTTTGATTTGGTACTTTTTTTTATAGTTTTCTAGTGTTCGATTAAATTTGAAATAATTCTAATCCAAAGATGAGGTAATGTTGCTGTTTTTTAGTAAATGATTTGTTTTGTTTATGTTGCATATTGTTTACAGTTCATCAAACGAATCGCATAGTGATTCTGGCTCTAGCGGAGAAGGGCCTTCAAAACAAAAAAAAATTGAAACATGGGCAAAAATTTAAACTTAATTAGCTTAATGAAGAACAATTTAAGAAATGGCTCAAACAAGGCAAAAACGAAAACTAAGCAATGTGTCAACAACTTGCAATAAGAAGATTTTCATTAAAACCACTGGACGATTAGCAATGATTCGACATCAAGATAGAAATATGCATATTAAGTTAGCAAAATCCATGAAATAAATATTTATCTTCGTTGAATCATTTTTTATTACTTTCTCATATTCTGAGCGTCTACTGATTTCTACTGATTTTCTTGGCAGCAAACTACTGATGAAAATATATTTGACCTGGCAACACTGGTTCGAAACCGGTCTACAGGTAGCAGCAGCGTAGCAGCATCCTATCATTGGAAATAAAGATTCATTTTTTGCTTTCCCGGTAGTTTCTGCAATCTGAGTTTGTATTTTAGTACTAACAGTGTTAGTCAAAATACGCCAAATTTTGCTATATAATTCAGCGCTCGTTGGGGCATGTAGCCCAGAGAATAGCTGTTTTAGCATAGTTTGGTTAATTATTATTGTATAAGGTCTCAGCAAATGGCTAGAGAACAAAGTTCTCACAAATATACATATTTATATGTCATATTATTGTCATATTATATATTAATATTAAAAGTGCTGATGCCTAAAGCAGTTATTATTTTAAAAAATTGGATAAAATAAAAATCTGTTCCGTGTATTTACAGAGACAGCCAATTGGTTTTTCAATACCTAGTGGCAAAAGTGCCAGTAAGTTAGTAAAGGTCTTAGAAATCCAAAACGAAAGAGAACTACGCAGGGTTAGTTTCCTCCGTAATGGCCTAGAATCAATTATTTACTAAGCTGCGCCCTTAATTTTTTATCTTTAAGGGTAAAATTACTAGTTTATTATTATGATTTGAACGTTATTATTTTTTATTCTTAACTTCTAAATTTATTAATTACTAAATTAATTGTTGTTAATTATTGTCTAAATTTGTTAGTTTTAATTACATTTTTAGGACTGCCCACTATAAGTTTATACCGAATCATTTAAGTTCATTGTTTTAAGCAAGCACAGTGATGCCAAATTTATAACATCCAACCAATCAAAACGCTGTAAACTATCAAATTCATTTTTGAGATTGATAAAATAGTCCATAGTGGGGTTAATGTAATGTAAATAAAACAATGCAGTCTTCCCTCACAGTTTAATGATTAAGGTAAATAAAAAGCTCTCTACATGTTTCAAGTGCTTAAGCACTCATCATCAGGGGATACTAAAAAGGATAGTACGAAGTTAAAAACGACCAATGAATATAAAAAAAAGTTTAAAAAGGACTTACCCAACATCGAGTTTAGTAGAAATGTACCTACGTTGTGTCAAATTAATGAGTACAGCTCATAGGATAATACTTGTAAAGGTTGAAGACTTGGTGTATGAACTAGTTAGTTGTATTGAGATATAAATGAAGTTTTAATTAAATGTAAATAAACTAACCTGAACTAACCTGAAATTTAGATCGGTGAATAAACATTGTGAATAAGATAATAAGTTAATTTAATTTATGGCGTATGAAGGAGAAAGGTTTTCTTTATATTTTAATTGTGAGAGTTTTAAAGATTTTAAAACATAAATTTAATGTAAACATTTTTAGCTGTTAGAAATGAAAAAAAGAAATTGTTATCGTAATGTCGACATTAGCTAATATGGTGATATGGGGCTATGCACCATATTTTAGAAAATTTGTAATAGGTGATCATAATAAAGATTTGAAATTTAAAAAGTGGCTATAAAGGTAAATACTATAATCTGTGCTCAAACACAACCGCGTATCTGCCGCAACGTAGAAGTTGAAGTGAGGTTAATTCGACGAGAGAAGTGACATAAATGAACTTGGCTTAACTTGGTTATATGTCTTTTATGTCACTTCTGTCTTCGAATTAACCTTACTTCGACTTCCACGTTGCGGCAGATATGCGGTTGTGTTTGAGCACAGGTTATACCTCGGGTTATACTCTTTACCTTTATAGCCACTTTAAAAATTTTAATTTTTTTAAAATTTCAAAATCTTTATTATGATTACATTTTACAAATTTTCTAAAATATGGGGCATAGCCCCATATCACCATATTAGCTAAAGTCGACATTACGATAACAATTTCTTTTTTCATTTCTAACAGCTAAAAATTTTTACATTAAATTTATGTTTTAAAATCTTTAAAACTATCACAACTAAAATATATAGAATGCCTTTCTTCTTCATATATTATAAATTAAATTAACTTATTATCTTATTCACAATGTTTATTCACAGATCTAAATTTCACATTTAATTAAAACTTCATTTATATAAATTAAATATTGGTTTTAAAATTGTGTTCAAACGTGTTGGGGTAAATTCAACTTGCATCAAATGGAATGTAAAGTAATATAATTAAAGCTGAATTAAATACAGTTACATAACTGGTTTGAGGTACCCAAGTAACCCTGCAAAATAAATCCCCTTTTACCATAATTAATTAGTTATAGGAAGTGTCGTAAAAAGATATTTGTCACCAAGTTGTACCTACCCAAACAGTATCTACTTTCCTATATAAGACAATTAAAATTAATTTATTAACACGTGAAAGTTATATATTAACCTTACGTCAGCCTATAAATAACCCTTAAACTTTACATTAAGATCCGTCTGTGTATTGTATGTGTGTATAAGGGCAAACAAATGTTATTATTTTAAAATATACGAAGAGTGATTTAGCGTCTGTAATAATTTTTTAATATTAAATAAATTGGCAGTGGCATCAGACAAAAAATGAAAATTAAAAAAAAAATCGAGTTGTAATTGAACCAGAAACCTTCGGTTTGCTAATACTAATTAGGCCGTCACAGATATATACAGGGTATCTTTATAGGTATGGTAAATATTTGGTATCGAGTAGATTGGGTCAAAATAGGGTCAGAAGGTCATGTAACAAAATGGAGCGACTTTTTTTTAATAAGAATGTCAAGAAGGAATCAAAGAAGTAAATTTCAACTTTTTTAAAGAGAAACATAATATGTAGGAGGAATTTAGTACCTAATTGATATTTTTATTAAATGAAAAATATTAAAATTTGGTTAAACAATATTAATTGTTTTCTTTTTCGCATGCAAGGTAGTTTTTAAATCGATTAATCTCGAAAACAATGCTTTTAATCGTCTCTTAACTAGAAATACCTCTTTTCTACGAATCTAAATAAAAAAGTTAGGTGTATTTTGACTTCGCCCTCTCCTATTTCTGGCGCCACTGTTAGATTTTTAACATTTTAACTACAATAGTTCGATTCAGCTTGTAAAGTACTGTAAAGCTTACTAGAATGACTAAATTTCATGTTGGTATCTTTGTTAGTTTTAAAAGCATTAAGAAAAAATCATCTTCAGGGTCTCCCCTTATGAGCCTCTAGCTCGGTTATGGGGGGGATATAGAACAAAACGTGTCATTTTACAGAGATCTGAGAGAACTGATATTATAAATACTCATTCCTCTTTAAAAAAAGTACTTACTCTAGATTTGTTTCGATAAAATTAACCGTTTTCGTAGAAAATAATTTTTTTGTAAAACACTAGTGAAATAATAAATCAGAATACTAGAATAAAACCAGTCGTTTTTATTTTATTTTTACGCTCCCAAGAGTATGCCATGTACTTACCGGTCACCCTGTATGTACAAGGAAGCTGACTATAATTTCGCGTAGAATTATAATACAAATTAAAACCACACCTACTATTTCATTTAACTTTCTTTTTTTCGAAATATCGTTGTGGTCCAAGACTTTTTCGACACAGGATATACTTAATTCTCCACAACTAAGCAGCCACTTAAAACAATCCAAAATTATTTTTTAAAAATTGCTTTTAATAAAAAGAGAGCATAACCGGCAAATCAAATTTATAATGCAAGTATTAGAAACTTAAATTTTCTCTATACATTGTGCTCAGTTTTGTCGTTTATTTATACATTGAGAAATATACAACATCATATTAAATACACCCACCTTGCAAGACAATATACAAATAGTCACTCACACTCCCCAAAAAAGCAATAAAAATATAAATTTCTATTTTGTTATTTTCTAAGCCTCCACAACTACTACCTTCCAATAATATTAAAACTATATGAGCTGCTAATACTTTTGAAGTCGGCAAGAAATGTAATATCTATTTTATAATATTGGTATTTTCGGTAAGATCATTATTTTTTTATTGTTGGTATTTCTTCTAATGGGTATTTGTATATTTGCTATACTTTTATGTTACTCTATGCCGCCAAATACGGATGTTGATTAAATTAGTAAGCTAGTAGCATTTTTCCCCCCGATTAAAATAGAAAAAACAGAAAAACAATGAATTATTGAACATCGCGTTTTTAAATTATTATACAAATGCACCTTTTTAAATAGGATAACCTGTATACTTCTCTACCTACATGTCGGTCGTAAATAATTATCTAAACAAAAAAGTGCCTATACACTATTGGCGTAATGTTTTAAATAACGAAGTTATGATCATCAGAATATGTATATATACAGGGTGTCCAAGATAAGAATGGTATAGCATTGGAATCTTGGAAACGGTATGAATTAGAATGTTGGTTAAATTAGGAAAAAGTTGCACAATTTAAATACTTTTTACATGAGCTGCGTTCGGCAAATACATCTGCGATTGAATTGATTTTTTGTCACGTGACCACAGATCAGTCGGAGAAATTTGTAATAAAAGAACGGTAGCAAACGACTGATCTCTGTCAAAGTCAAAAATAAAAACTGCTTTGTTTTGATTCAAGAAATATAATCTATTTTTCCCCTTTTCTATTAAAAATGAGTATTCCACAAAACAGATAAGAGGTCAGTGGTGTATTTAGGGGGGGGGGGGGTCCGGGGGGTCTGGACCCCCCTTCGTGGACTCAGTAGTAAAGAAAACTGAAATTCACATTCATTTATTTGCAATAAATAACATGAAACATTATTTCAAATTTTCCAGATGTTTGGGGATTTCCACAGTCTTTTAGTTTAATAATTGTTGAATTTTATTTTTTGTTTCGTGTTTTCTAATTTAGGTGAGTAAAATAGTATAGGTACCGTTATACATACCTTCAAAAAACTAATATTTCAAATGCAAATATTGGCGTTTATATTTAAAAATTGCTTTATTTCTACGTTTTTTTTAGCCGTGCTATCAAAACGTAAAATTTGTAAGTTTAGACAGTCCAAAAAAGGGCGTGGCACCTAAAAAAATTTTGTCTGCGGCGCATTTTTTTTGGGAAAGATAAGTGGGCCCACCCCGTGTCACAATCCTAAATACGCCACTGTAAGAGGTTGTCCTCGCCAAAGCAAATTTCAAACCAAAACTAGGAACAAACTTCAAATCAAACTTAACCTCACTAACTCAGCTGGCTAAGATTTGAGATCAATCGCTTTCATCCGATCAAAAACTCCGAGCAAAAAGATCATCGTCAGAGCGCTCAGATTTTAATTGCCGAACGGTTGACATTTGCTTCCCCTACATCCAGATGTCATAAACGAACGATTCAGATCAAATCTAAGCGGTCTGATGTATTTGCCGAACACGACTATGGTGTTTGCAAAATTAAACTATCTAACCGATTTCGATATTTAAATAAAAAATTATTTTTTGCTGTATTATTTTTTATTTATTTGTTGCATTATTTTAACAGATATAAAAAAATTAAAAATACTTTTTCATTGTCACTTTTTAAGCTGAACAGGTTAGCCTTTACAGATTTTCAGTACGACGTTTCGTTTTCGAAAAAACATCCTCAACTTTCTTTTTTTAAATACGGTCCTGTGTTTTTCTTTTTAATCGAAGGCTATTTTGAACTCTAAAATAACTGATCTATCACTTGAACAAATTTTCAGCTTTTTCTCTGTCATAGATTTTTATTATGTAACGAAAAAAATCCTCATATCATAAGATCGTGCACTAAACATAGTGGGCTTTGAAACAAACGTTCGTCTTTCTTGACAACTTACTTCTGTCATAAATACAAAATTTAATTAGGTACGAGGTCTTTCACTTCGTTTAAAAATGGTTGTACATTTCTCTTTTGAGGAAGAGTTTGATATGTTAGAGTGTTACATTTTATGCCAAAGAAATACTCGAGAAGCTTAGCAAATGTATTTAAATAATTACCCAGAGAAATTACAACCAAATAAAAAGATGTTTGGAAGAATTGTTGCCAATTTATTGCAGTATGGGTCATTTAATAAAGCAGTTGTTACTAGAAACAAACCATGTAATGAGGAAATTCAAAATAATGTGGCATTAGCTGTAACGGAAGACCCTACAACATCAGTTAGAAACATTGAGAAAGTAAGTACGCCAAAATCTACGACACATTTTATTTTGCGTAAGGACAAATATCACCCGTACAAATTTCGAATCTGCCAAGGACAAAAACCGGGAGACGACATAAGGCGAAGGGTATTTTGCGAATGGTACACTGGGCAATGTCAAAACGACGAAAATTTCGTCAATAAAATTTTATTTTCTGATGAAAGTATGATAACCAACAACGGAATCTGTAAGAGAAGAAATACGCATTATTGGTCCACAGAAAATCCACGGTTGTACAAAATGGCTAGACACCAACATCGTTTTGGTTTCAACGTGTGGGTAGGAATTTCGGGAACAAAGATAATTGGGCCAATTTTTTACCACGGAACACTAAATTCGGAGCGGTATCGAAATTTACTGCAGCATAATTTGGAAGAAGGGTTCGATAACAACTTAAGTACCACTAGCAGAAATCAATAACTTTTGGTTTCAACAAGATGGGGCCCCCGCTCATAATTTGAGAATTGTCAAAGGATATTTAACAGATAGATTTCCTGACAGATGGATAGGTACGCGTTCAGCTGTTTCTTGGCCTGCACGATCGCCTGATCTAACTCCTTTGGACTTTTATCTCTGGGGGTACATCAAAAACTATGTGCACCAACGTAATTTTCAAACGGAGGAAGAATTGCGCCAACTGGTTTTAGAAGCATTTCAAACGATTACCCCAGATGTACTTAAATGAATTCCACAGTTAGACGATGTTACCTATGCTTAGAAAATAATGCCATTTGTTTAAACACTGTTTGTAATTAAGTTCTAATTTGGTATTATGTTAATAAATGTTTTTCGAGCATTCAGTGCCGAACTATGGAGATTTTTCTTGAATATTTTTAAACGATAGCTAAAAAGCTAGAAATATGTTTAAACCAATGCAAGTGGTACATCAGTTATTTTAGAGTTCAAAATAGCCTTCGATTAAAAAAAAAAAACACAGGACCGTATTTAAAAAAAAAAGTTGAGAATGTTTTTTCGAAAACGAAACGTCGTACTGAAAATCTGTAAATTCTATCTTGTTCAGCTTAAAAAGTGGCAATGAAAAAGTATTTTTCATTTTTTTATATCTGTTAAAATAATGCAACAAATAAATAAAAAATAATACTGCAAAAAATAATTTTTTTTTTTTATATCGAAATCGGTTAAAGATTTTTATATATATATATTATAGTTTAATTTTGCAAACACCATGTAAAAGGTATTTAAATTGTACAACTTTTTCCCAATTTAACCAACATTGTAATTCCTACCGTTTCCAAGATTCCAATGCTATCCCATTCTTATCTTGGACACACTGTATATATATTACTTTCAGTCAAGTGGACTTGTCAGGTTATAAGTTCAGTCCAATAACAGAAAGTGGAGAGTAAACACATTATGTCTAATTTAAATAAACAATTTTTAAGTAAATTTATAGAAATCTATAAAAGCTTTCCATGTTTATCGAAAGTAAAAAGTGAAGTTTACTCTGATAAAAATAAAAGATCCACAGCTTACGAAGCTTTACTGGAAAAAACTAAAGAGATCGACCCAGAAGGAAATAGAGTGGTTAAAAGGAAATCACCTAAGAAGTTCTTTTAGAAAAGAACTAAAAAAAAACAATTCTGTTTTTTAAATTTTAACTCTGTTAATAAGTTGATTTGCGAATAACTATTTCTTCTACGTAACCAGCCTTTTGTCCTATTAACTGACAGTTGCTTTGGTTTTTTCTTCTTCATTGCACAAGCACTCAAAATACAAAAAACTGTGTCGCGTTGTGAAGCCATATTGAACTGAATAAATACCTGTAAAAATAAACTGAACGTGTAGAGTTACAAGAAACGGATAGGCCTTTTTGTGCCAACTGATCTGCACAGTCGGCCTGAGTTAAAAAGTAAGCGTCTCTGGGGGCCTTTAATGTGTAGAAAAAATACTGCCAGAACGATAGAAGGGGACAATCGGAGGTTTCGTGTAAGTGATCTGCCCGATATGTGATACTTTCTAGTTCTTTACTGAAAATTAAGAAGTAACGAAGGTGTGTTTCAAATGACAAGGACAAGAAAACAAGTTATAATAACTGAAAATACCGAAATTATCGTCTCGGCATTGTTTGAGGCACATAAAGAAAACTCTATAACAGATTTAGTAAGAGACTTTGGTGTCTGTTAGTTAAGATATGCAGGATCTTCAAAAATATAAGTACATACCATATAAGTATCGTTCAGTTCAAACGTTATTGCCTGGTGATCATTAAAGAACACTTTTAGAAAAAACAATAATATTTTGAAGTACATACATACAGACCTAACATTTCGTGTAATCTCAAAGCCCTTAAAATGTAAATGTTTGGTATGGTTTGATAGGAAGCAGGATAATCGGACCTGTAATTTATTGATTATATGATATTATCTGGTGTGCTGGAAGAGTATTTGGACGATATTAACTTAAAGGCACGCCAACTAATCTACTGTCAACGGGATGGGGCACCGGCATGCGGCACCACCTCATCATTCGCGACGTAATAAGTGGAGAGGATGTTTCAAGGCAGTTGGATGGTGACAAACTACCTAATTTGTTGGCGACCTAGATTCTTAGACATAACACCGCCTGATTTTAATTTTTGAAAAACTTCAAGAAAGTATCTGAAGAATCTATCGACGACGCGACGGTAGGACTATTTCAAAAATTGCAAAGCATGTGCTAAAATTTGCCCAAAAATCATTTACAGTCGAAACGGTGGTTCTTTACCGGTGCGTCATGGATGAACGATCAATAGACAACGTGATTTACAACACCCCATCTTTATTTATTATAGCGTTAAAAGTGAATAAAAACTTAACAGAGCGTCTCCCGGGCTGCGCAATACGTCCTGAATTTAGAGTAACGTGCTAGACAGAGACAAAATATATTTGGAGAATTGTTTATTGATGTCAAAATCATCGTTTCGATCTGTCAACTTTAATTTATTTTTAAATCTTTTTTTTGCCTTGAAATTTAATTTATTCTTAAACTGTTCTTCTCGGAGCTATTTTTATCGTGTTGCTGACGTAACTTTATTTCTGAAGCACACAACCATGCGCCGAATCGTAATATCTTTTCGGTGACACAACATAACTTCAAAAGTCGGATTCTGTAAATTGACAGCTTGTCATTTTATTCGTTTTCTAAACAAAATGATATGAACATAACATTTCCTACTTGTTTTAGAAATTTAATATCAATACGAAAAGTACATGTGTTTCGATCGGACGGAAATCGTACCTAAATACCTTCATTTTGAGTTCATCTGTTGATTTTCATTAATAAAATGGTTTAACATGTAATAAATGCTTCATTAGATTATTTTACTTTTATCCATCGACATATACAAAATTCTAACAAAACAAGAACTTTAAATAGTACTTGTTTACATAAAATTGCTGTTATCAGATGTGACAGAAAAGAAAGCGTGTAATCTCATTTTTTTCCTGTCGGGTTGAATGGTGCTAGATAGTTTTCTTAATTTTTCTCGCGCATGCGCACTGGACGAAATGCCCCATACTAGACAAGGGCTTCACTATATTTACATTTGTTATGGGCATGGCACAATAGAGTACTAATACAGAAAATGCATAGAACAAGATGGTGTTTGCATATTTGATGTAGACTGTTTTTCTTAAAGTTATTTATTTTATTTTTGCATTCTTCGCTGCATTTAAATAGATAAATTGCTTATAACATAAAATAGTAACTTTGTTACATTTGCTTCAATAATTATAATTTGTACAAAAATAATACAAAAATATATTCAGGATCACACTGGCAAGTAACCCACAAGCACAATATCTAACATGTTTTTTAAACACTAATGGCAACATTACAGAGGTATTATGTACGATAGAAGGTAAAACAAGTATCTAGAGAACATGGACTCGCATCGATTTGAAAGCTCGCGCATGGCAATAAGCGTTTGGCTCTTGACAGTTTGGAAGTAGAATTCGGTTTATTCGAAATTATCGAAGGACAGTTTGTACGTTTGTCGTGGTTCCATTAGGTTTTTTCCTGTTTTAACTGACCTGAACTAACCTAAACTGAAACGGTAGTTTTGAATACGTAGTTTTTTCGTGTTTCGTGCATTTTATTTCAGTATTATTTTCTTGGAAAAACAGTATTAAGTTTTCGTGAATGTGTTTTTGATATAATAATATTTCAGGGTGTGATTCTTGGGGTCATTTTAAGAAAAAAACTTCATATAAACAAATGTCCTAAGCCTCTAACTTTTAAACTACAGGGTGTTAAAATTTTAAGAAATTTTTTTTTTATAATTTTGATACGACCGTAGATATTTTTGTGAAATTTGGTACGAATCTATGAATCTGGTACGCAACTGTTTTTTCTTCAAATGAAAATCATTTTTAGCCTCCTTATTCATTTTTTAGCTAATCAGGACTTTGTTTTGTTGGATGCACGGTGTTCGCGTAAAATAATAAATGGTATTTTTCTGCATGGTCATGTCGCCAACTTCTGATGTGGTAATTGGTTTACCCAAAAGTCTTTTTGATTTTTTCAAGGTATTGCGCTATTTAATATTAAGCATTCGGAAGTGTTAATAATTGTTTTTACTTTTGGAAAATGTTAAAATAAGCAACGCACCAATTACCGGATCAAATATTTGCGATATGGCCATGCAGAAAATGGATTTTATTATTTTACGCGAAAACGATGCGCCTGACAAGAGAAAGTCAAGAGACCAGATTTGGTAAAAGATGAATGAGGATTGAAGGTAAGGGATGAACCACTGGAGAAAAAAATGCGACAGTATTTCGCAAATAGGAATATTTCTCGCGATTTCCGAGAGATTTCGCATTATTTGTAAAGATTTCGCAAAATTTTCAATGATTTCGCGGGATTTCGCATGATTGCGACGGATTTTGCATGATTGCGACGGATTTCGCATTATTGTGTGCGATTTCGCGTGATTTCAAATGTTTGCGCGGATCGGAATTCGCTCGGGAATCTTGATAATACAACGAGTAATTTAAGGTGTCATATAGGTAATAGCTCAATGTTTTAATGGATATTTTGTTTTTACTACATTAGCTTTTAATATTATTATTTCTATTTGTACTATTATGACTTGTGTAAATTGTAATTACAATAATAGCACCAATAAAGAATCAAATCAAATCAAATCAATGTTAGAGCTGCAATCGGCCGCGGCGACCCAGGTTCGATTCTCAGGACGGGTTAGTTACTATACCCAACATTTTAGAAAGTTCAAGAATGCAGTATGACACCGGTGGACTCCAGGACGACACACTGAACAGATAAATCTGCCTTTGGAATTGGGGGATACCTAGTACATACTTAAGTCCAAAAAAAAGAATACTTATTCTTGAAAGCCTTTTATTCCACAGCTAAATTATTAACATGTGATATCCTAACCAAGTGTGTGATGGTTCTTTTATGTGTAAACCTTAATGCAATTTTAACTTTTTTATATTTTTTTATCCTGTAAATATGTTATGTCACTTTAATAATATCTTATATATTTTTTTATATACTATTGACCTCGCTGTTGACATTATGCATGTCTGAATATTAGCAGCAATAAAACAATAAATATGAACATGAATATGAAATTTAACATATTAAACGTTACCCACATTATAAAAAGTCTTTAAAATTCTTTTTAGTTATTTTAACAGCTTTTTCGATTCTAATTCTGTCAATTCTTTTAAGTTCAAAATGCCCAATACCTAATAATGAAAGGGGACCATAGAATATAAATTTATTTTTTACGATTTGTTTATCTTCTTCTTTAGGCCAAAAATATTTATCAACTTCTAACTTAAGAAATTTTATCTCGCTGGTTTCATTGTCAATCTGTTTTACGACTCGCCCGATATACCAACTTTTATAACAGACTGCATAATAGGCTTCTCGTTTTATGTCAATTTTGGTCAACATTTTGCCGTTATACGTTAAAATTTGTTCTTCCGCATCGTCCTCTGGGAAACTTTCATTTTCGTATTCGCTCTGAACAGAATAATTAGGTAACACTTAAAGAAGAGTCCGAATTTGATATTATTCACAATCAATACCAATATCAATGATAACATTTCGAACCTCGTATAATACAGTAGAACGATTTTTCAAGTATGCTGCATGATAACACTTAAATCCGAATCTTCTCAATTCAATATTATCTTGATACAAACCGCATTATAAATAATTCTGACAAATTTCAATGACATATAAAAACGACAGTATTTCCTAACCTATTCAGTCACTTAAGATGGTGACACGCAAGTCATGTTTTCCCGCTTAATATTTCCATAATTTCAAATAATTAACGAATTTTTTAAAAATGTGAACAACTAAGTTTGATTTTATTTTAAATTGTGTGTTTCTTCGTCCATACACAATGTTTTTAATATTATCTCCGAACTGTAGTTGTATTTATGATTGACTTGGATTTTCAACACGTTTTTCTGCTCGACCTATAATAATTCGACCTTTTGTTCTCTTTTCAGTTTTTTTCGCAAGATTCCTTTTGGATACATTAGACTTTATCTTAATTTTCTTTGCATTTAAGGAACCAGCCATATTTTTGCACCGTACTATCCTATCACTAGACAGGCGTCCTTTTGTGTTAAAAAAAAAACCAACATAAAGTCGATTTTTTCTCAACCATTTCTTTTTTATTAATTTTAATTCTTTAAATCTGTCCGTTTCTGTTTTTTTTTTTCGTTAAAATCTTTAACGTTCAGTTCTTGTAAATTTTGCTCTAATTTTTGAAAAATTAGTTTTTCTTCCTCGATATCATGCTGATCTTCTTCATTCGCTTTTAATATGATTTCTGATTGATTTTGTGTTGCCCCTTCCATTTCTAATTCCCCATCATTAGATGCTTCTGAAAAGTTGTTTTCATCGGAATTATCTTTTGAACTATCTAGCTGTGGTATTGAAACTTCGTCTAGGGCTGATTCACACTGATGTTCCGGCAAATGAATGCCTAAAGATTGACAGTCTTTAATCACCTTGTCTCGAGCCTCTGATATAACATCTCTTACTTCTTCAATTGTTGGGAAATATGTGTTGGTATTTTTTAAATTGGCACCAAGCCCCTTATTCCTTTCTCGGGGAAGGATAAAGGTATCTCCTAAAACACATGTTATGTTACAGCTGAAGAGTTAATAGTGAAAGTTCGAAATAACTTTTTATTAGCGTTTAAAGAACAATTTTACTACCGTTATACCTCGCGTTATACTGTTTAATAATACTTTATCATCTCGATGTCAGTATTGTTTAAAAAACGCAATATTATCCAATCACTGAAAACATTTTGTTTCTTTAAAAGGTACTTATGTATTAATATGTACCTACCTGAATTACTAATAATTCTGTCAATGGCCTCGATTCTGTGTCTTCTTCGCAGTAAATCGAGAATATCAAAATTAACAACAGTTGACCATGTTGACGTCATCGATCGTGTCTGTCTAAAAAATTTTTCGCACGGTTGGCTACTGAACAACCATGGCAAAAAATTTTCGGGATTTGCTCTATGTCTTTCAAGTAGTAGTAGTAGTAGTAGTAAACATGCTTTATTGTCCAAAGATACAAATGATCATTATTGACAAAGCTTTCCTACAAACTAACATCTAACAACAATCTAACACCCAATTTTATGTTTTTGGTAGTAACCTATTTCTTTAAACATTAGACCATTATAACTCATTAGAGACCCATAGACCAAGGTTCAAGTCTTAAAAAGAAAGATTTAGGAATTCGTCAACCCTGTAAAAAGCATGCTGAAGTAAAATTTCTTTTAATTGTTTCCGAAACTGTGAGATATCCGAGACGCTCAAAATATCCGCAAGAAGATGATTATAGAGCTTTACACTGTTATACCGGGTGTCCCACTAAGAATGGCTGTCAGCCGTATCTCAGAAAGTGTTAGTCGTATGGCTCGCGGAAAAAAAATATATTAGGTAAAATGGTCATGAGAAATTGCTGGAAATTATTTTCAAGTTTCACGAAGTTTCTTCAAAAGTCGCATCGTTAAGGTATCCCGAAAATAACATTTTTGTATATTTCGAAGATTTATTAATAAAATTCACCTATAGTACGTGTTCGTCACTTTTCAAATAAAGAGCTGGGGGAAGGTTGAACATTATTTGTAATAAATGCTGATAACTCCGGTCTGGGTTAACATAATTTAGTAAAACTTAAACTTAGTTTTGTTAAAAATGTTAAGTCAGGTGATCTGAAATAGAAATTACCACTTTCATTAACAGTATCACAATATATCCTATAATATTACCTGGCAGGCCACGGAATTATACTCTTCCTATCCACCTTGCAGGAAATTTGTCGTCAAGAAATTGACGAACGTTTGCCGCAAAATGTGCAGGACATCCATCGTGTTGGAAAACCATAGTTCTGCGAATATCCGAGGGCACGTCTTTGAGAAGAATTGGTAGTTCGCAATTTAAAAAATGTAAATATCTTTGCCCAGTAAGCGACTCATTAAATACAAACGGTCCAATTATTCTGCCACCCAAAATGCCGCACCAGACATTGACACTCCATCTTCCTTGATGCTGCGCCTCCCGCATCCAATGGGGATTATCCCGCGACCAATAATGCATATTATGGCGGTTTACTCCTCCATTACTATGGAAAGTAGCTTCATCAGTCCACAAAATTCTGGAGAGGAGATTTCTATCTTTCAATATCATATTGAGCTACCAATACCAATAGCAATGATCCAATCTTCTATCATATTCTTGCGGGGTCAAAGCCTGGTGGAGCACAATATGGTAGGGATGTAGCCGAAAGAAAAACAAAATACTTATTACATTGACTTGAAAACTATTAAGAGAAATATTGGCATTATTCTAAATTATTCTATGTAAGAGTTATAACATATATATATAATTACTTACCTTTCTTCTAATAAAATCCTATGCATAGTAGAGCGAGTAACGCCCAAGTCTCTAGCAATTAATCTAATACTAATTTGTGGATTAAATTCCACATATGCCAAAACATTTACAATGTTTTCCTCGGTTCGACCTCGGCGGCGTCTGCGATATACAGGGCGACGAATACCTCCAGTAAGTAGTACGAAAACGGCTAGCTAAACGATTAAACATTCTACTGTCGTATCGACGCCTTTGGTGGTATCGTACTGCGTAAACCCGTTCAGCAATTGTTGCATTTCCCAAACATTCAAAATACACCTCAATGATGTCAACCGCTTCTTCAAGTAACAGAGGCATTTTGAAAATCAAATACGACACAGCACTGTTGGCACGACAACATTTTTGACGTAATAATGAAAGGTGACACGCGTGCACAGTTTCAATTCATATTTTGTTTTTCCAAGGCCTATTTGACTCTTAAAAAAAACCTTTCCAATGGCAACTTGAAAATAAAATCATAATGTTCCGTAATTATGATTATTGTTGTTGATATCTCTGGATTGAAAATAGATATTAACTTGCGGTTTTCGCTGACTTCTTAGACTTTTAATCATCCTTGTAATCAGGTAAAATTGAATATACTATTATATTTACAATTATGGAAAAAACGCGCAATGTTTGTGAAGTTGTAAGACAGCGCCCCCTAGCGCCTAGTGTAAAACACATATTGCCGTAGTTTATAAGAGGATATATAGAGTGCGAAAAGCCCTTTTTAACAAAACTAAGTTTACTAAATTATGTTAAGCCAAACCGAAGTTATCAGCATTTATTACAAATAATGTTCAACCTTCCCCCAGCACTTTATTTGAAAAGTGACGAACACGTTCTATAGGTGAATTTTATTAGTATATCTTCGAAATATACAAAAATGTTATTTTCGGGATACCTTAACTAGGCGACTTTTGAGGAAACTTCGTGATTCATATTTACCGTTACTGTTGCGCCCTCTAGCGCCAGTCTGAGAAACTTGAAAATAATTTCCAGCAATTTCTCATGACCACTTTACCTAATATATTTTTTTTCCACATTCTTAGTGGGACACCCGGTATATGATGGACCTCAATAAAACGAAGTGCTCGCTTCTGGAGTTTAAACACTGACTGAAAAAGGTATTTGCTGCAACACCCCCAAAAGAGTAATCCATAGTAGAGGTATGAGTGGATTACAGCATAGTATACAGATTTTGCGATTGACCTATCAAGATTTGTGGCCACTGCTCGCACACAGTAACAACCGGAAGCAAGTTTTTTATTAAGTGCTGTGATGTGTGACCGGAATCTAAGGTCAGTGTCCAGTTGCAGTCCAAGGAACCTGATATTTTAGGAGGATTTGACGGAGAAGTGATCACAATCAATACTGTCAATGTTGCATCGGAATCCAAGCACCCGTGTCTTAACGAAATTTAGAAGTAATTTATTCGCGTCACACCAGCGCTTTATGACCCCGATGTCGTCAGAAATATCCTAAATCAGCCTATCAGGCTCCCCCCCATGCCACACCACCGTTGCATCATCAGCGAACGCAGCAAATACCCCAGATATATCCAGATTTAGAAGATCATTGATGTAGACAAGAAATAAGATTGGTCCAAGGACCGATCCCTGAGGAACCACATAGTTAATTGGTTGGTCCAAAGAGCATCTGCCACTCGCCACGACACGCTGGCTGCGCTGGGTTAGGTACGAACGAGTTTCAGGATCACCCCACGGAAACCATAGACCTCTAGCTCCCGCAGTAATATTCCGTGACTCACACAGTCAAAAGCCTTTGAAAAGTCACAGAATACCCCTGCGGCAGCAAAGCCGTTGTTGTAGTGTCTAAGAAGCTGTTCCATCACACGAAACATCATCATGTGTACCAACCTTCAGGAGAAAACCAAATTGGTCAGAACTGAGGACTTCACAAGCCTTTCCACCACCTTGGATATTGTTGACAGCAATGATATTGGGCGATAATTTGATGGTTCTTTTGTTTCGCCACCTTTATAAATGGGTACTATCAAGGCTTTTTTGAGATCTGGTGGAAAAGTGCCAGAAGAGAGAGACAGATTAATTGCTCCCGCCAGAACCTCAAGGGCCTGGTTAGAGAGTTCTTTTAAGATTTTAACGGATATACCATCAGAGCCGGCAGCAGATTGATTTTTGATAGATTTGAGAGTGGATCTGATTTCACAGGTATTTGTTGGTGCAAATGAGAAATCCTCACAGACATGCAAGCCTTCAACATATTTTATTGGACCAACGTCAGAGTTTATAGCCGCAGTAAGATTGTTAGCAATGTTGCAGTAAAAGTTGTTTAGATTCTCAGGTTCAATTTCAATAATCTGCGGTTTAATAGTCGCCCTACCAGTAATTTCCCTTACAATATTCCAAGTTTCTTTAGATTTATTATTTGCATTGGTTAAACGGTTTAAGTAAAAGAGGGTTTTTGCAGCTCGGATTAATTTTCTGTATATATTTCGATATTTTAAATAATGATCTGAAATAAATTGGCTACACAAAAAGTGTTTTCTTATGACATTTAAGGATCGTAGGTTAGCTGCGGATATTTTTAGTCCCCTGGTTATCCAGTATTTAGTTTTAACTTTTTTACGTAGGGGTCTAAGAGGAAAAGAATTGTTTATGATTTTGTTTATGATACTATGAAATTCTTTAAGGGGATTCGCTTTAGAGAGAATGGGCTGCCAGAGAGTGACGCTGCAGGTCTGCCTGAAGTGGGAGAAGTTATTCCTGCTAAAGATTCTACCAACCCTTCGATGTAGCTGAACGGATTTAATTTTTAAAGGCAACGAAGTCAGAACTGCATTGTAATCAGAGCGGCCAGGATCGATCACACTACAGTTAAGGTCGACGTCAAGGTTGGAACAAATGTAATCGATTGTCGTAGCTGTGGAATGTGTGATCCGCGTTGACCCCTGAACGTGCATTTGGAGGTTATAGGACTCAAGGAGGCTCAGCAAAAGAGTAGTGGAGTGCGCCTCGGGGTCACCAAAGTCAACATTAAGGTCTCCAGCAATAATCAGCTTAGAATTAGATGGTATATTTGATAAGAGTATAATCAAATTATCTATGAAATTCACAACGCTAGTACTCGGTGAGCGATAAATGCATAAAATATAGGTTTTCAGCCTTTTTGAGGAAAGTAGGGAGAACTAAAAAGTTTTTTCGGATATCAGAAAATCGAATTTGTCACAGTTACTGAAATCCGATCTTGATGAAAACTCTGAGCTTATTAAGATAGTAGTACCTCCGTTTTTAAAACTTGTGCGACAAAATTTTGACAATATATGGTAATTTGGCACATAATCTTTAGGCCAGTGTTCTGTTAAAAGAACTAGGTGAGGAAACTTCTTACCTTCCAAAAAAACAAAGAGTTCGTCAGCTTTATTTCTTGCTGATTGAATGTTAAAAAGTATTAATGTTACATGATCTAGACCAGTGTTTCCCAATTAAAATAGACGGCGGAACACTTACAAGCTGACACAAGAACGCCGGAACAGTACCTCTTATTTTTCTGCATACCTACTTAAAATGACTGGATTTATTTACTTAAAATATTTATTACGATATTTCATTCATATAAAAATGAAATGAAAATAATTAGAAGCAAGTAATTTATAATACATTTTGTTTACAAATGTAAAATAACGAAAATTGTTAAAAAAAAACTGAAAACATCACTAATCAACGCAGAAAGAACTAATGGGAACAGTGTGATTTTTTTTTATTCTTACAGATTTTTTTTATATCAGGCTTAATGGTTGACAACTACTTTAAACGCAAATCAGGAGCATCATTCATCCTATTTCTATATTTTGTCTTTGTAAAAACATAATGGGAAAATCCAGATTCGCACAGGTAGGTGGTGACAAAAGGCAACATCACAAGCATGGCACGTTTTGAAAGTTCTGGATATTCGTTTCCTAAATCTCCCCAGAAAGTAATAAGAGGAACTTCTTTAAACTTTTGTTTTAATTGGCTATCTGATCCTATTTCAATAAGTTCCTCAAAATTCAATCCAGAAAAGTCATTAGGTTTTTTTTCTACTTGAAAAGGATTTTGGTTAGTTAATCGGTATTTTTTTAGTATTTTAGTATCTAATACGTAAGATATTTGGCGGAACACCAAGCACGTCATCGCGGTACACTAGTGTACCGCGGAACACCATTTGGGAAACACTGATCTAGACTATCAGTGGAGGGCCCCTTCTCTGAACCTTGAATACTAGAACTAAGCACACCCGAAAAATCCCAATCACAAGCACCATCGTCGTCGTCACATTTATCAGATTCATTATTAGTCACCAGTTGTGTAGCACTTTTCACAAAAGAACTTCTCCCCGCTTTCCGCAACGTCCACACGCCCGGCCGCACTATCCAGATTAGTCAAGAAGACATCCTCATGATAAAGACACTGATTAACATTACTTGGCTTTTTGTTGACCTGACAATTTCGTTCTGTTGCTTGAGACTGAGATTTTGTGACGGATCGACTAAGGGCCTTGAGTCTGTTGACGTAGCCCTGATGCTGTATCTTGACTAGCTCTTCCTCATAATACTTCAGGACAAAGTACGTATATATAAAAGTGATTAGTTGTCTTTTACCTGAGTAATACCTGTCATATAATTTCGGTCTTCATACTGTATCCGAAACATACCGGAATCAACAATGTATACATTTTCAATTGATTGTGCTGCATGATATAGGTTCTGATTGTGATGCTATCAATTTATTCAATATTTGTCTACTAGGGTGTGCATATGGCGAGCTAATCAAAATGAGATTGGTTGTTCTTGCATAAGACATCAGCTGAGCCAGTGTTTCTTTCCTGATGGGCGGGCTTTCCCTGAATGCAATTCTGTGGTGCCGTGAACAGTATCAAAAAGTCATTCTTTGTTAGTTTATCGTTATATAGTTTACATAGTTCTGCGATATCCTGAATAGAAGCCCTCGTGGTATATTGCACATTGACGTCAAAGCATGATTGAGTCTGTTTTTTAAGTAAACCAAAGCAACCTCTAGCCAGAACATCACCGATAAGAAGCAGCTGCGGTCTTTTTCTGGACAAAACGTCACGAGTAGCAATGCTACTTGTATGTGTTTTTGTTGTAAAAATTGTTTGTCTTACAGCGCTATCTTTAGGTACCACGCAGCTGCTTTCTTTCTGGTTAGTCTACGTAGACCTATCTACGTTTATACGCATAAGTGACGCAAAGAGTAATGCCTCTTTCACTATATCGTTTTCGATGACCATAACGTCGGTTTGCACCTCAGTTGTGACGACCTTGTGTTCTGTTGTGGTCTGCGTCTCTTGGTTCCTGTAGAAAGTGGTAGATGTTTGGGTAGATCCTATTTCTGTTTGTTTTGGCGTTGTTTTTGTGATAAATCCTTGATTTGTTCCTTTAAAGCATCCACTTCCAGAGCTTTTTCGTTAAGTTGTTTTACATAGTACTCTTTCATATCAAATACATCACTCTCAAAAGCCGTAGATCTTCTTTGTATTCTGCCCAGATAGCTATCTTTTGTTTGAAGTCTTTGCTGTAGCTCCTCGTTTTCTTTCCTTAGTTGTGCGATGATTGCTCTAGCGAACTCTTCGCCATTTCCTATATCCTTACAATGTTGAGAGCAGTAGATCATATGTTGGTTAATAATGCACCCAGTTCTTTTTCCTTTCCCAACACGATTTATGCACAATTGAGTAACATGTGATGCAGCAATATATTCTCAGTTGCAGCTGTTTGCCAATGCAACATGGGAATATAAGGCCTTTACTATTATCCGGCATGTTGACAAATACAAACTAGTAACTCAAAATTCAGTCGTTAAAATATCGTAACAATTTCTCCAACAAATATTCGTCTAAAATAGCGTATGTTCTTGCTAAAACTCAATAATTCTGCCAAGACTAGGATTGCAGAAAAAAGAGATAAGTGTTTTTGGTCGGCCTTATCAATGCAGGTATCCTTTTTTGTTTATTATATGATTTAGTATTGAAAACAATACTATACAAAATACAAAGGTATACTAACCTGTAGTAGTAGTAGTTTTATACGGGACTCCAGTTGACATTGTTGGTTAAGGGCAGTTGTTATTAGGAATTTAAAATATCACAAGCAATTTTATTGCTGATACCCACTGACAAAGGAACGACGATGTATTCAAGTGCGCGACCAAAATACTGTTCAATTCAATCAGAATCATTTAGCTCTACGTAAGTATAAGTGTTAAGAGTAATCCAGTTTTTTGTTAGACTGCAATCTTTTTGTTCCCTGACCCAGGCTCTCCATAAGCGCAGAAAAAGTGTTGCATACCAAATTAAGTAAACTCTTTCCTTAATTAATAATGACTTGTCGAGAAACGAATCCAAAATATACCTTGTTAAAATAAGCAATTGTCCAGTATAATAGCTTTGGACTCATCATTTTTCATTATTAAGTCTGTTACACTAGTTGCTGATAGTTTATCAATTGCATTGAAGTTTATTTTGTCCATATCTGAAAGAGATATTTCCACTTGAATTTCTGAAGTCACAAATTCTTACACATATATTTTTTTTCTTTGCAAGACATATTTAAAACCTATTTTTGTTAATTAATTGATTTCATTTCACTATGGTACCATTAATACTTATAAAAGAAAATTTCTGGGAAAATCTTTTTCATGCGTACCTAACTATTACACTGAGCAAAAAGGTACTTGCTTAATTAGGCCTTAAAACAAAGATAAAGGTAAAAAGCTATCAAAATACAATATTTCATCATCATAATAATTGATACTTACTATCAAAATGATGACCTACATATACGACCTATACATACTTACCAATTAAATAACTTTGACACAACAGATGTTTATCTTCTGAAACAGTTTTAATTAGGATATCCAAATGATCCTTGGACACCTCGTAGTCTCCCATCTTTAAGACAACATTCGGGTTTAATAATCTAGTTTTTATTTTTGTCCCAATGTGTACAGTATCTTGTATTACCACTGGCGTACTAGTAGAAAATTCTGCCTAAAACAGTTAAAAATTATATTAATTTGTAACTTAATCTGTTGTAAATCATAAGCCATAATAACACTACTCAAGGCTGAGTTAAATATTTTGATATCACTGGATTTTACTTAGAAAAAACCTTTAAAGAAAACGTGTAATGGATAATTTCTTCTTTCTAAATATTGGTTTAGTTTACAAAACGCTAGTTCTCCTTCGGCAAATTTTTCAAAATTATCAGACAAGCTTCTGCTTAAAGTTGAAATTGACGAAAGTCCTTTGGGGACGTTGGCTACTAGGGTTTGATATGCAAGGCGCCCGGAAGTTAGAAATAGGTAAAGACACAATTTCTTTAGTTCGTCTGGGAATCGATTTGCAGCTGAGCATTGTGACGAATTTTTAGCAACCGCTGCTTTTATTAACTCAAAGAAGGATGAAGATGTCAATGAAGTTTGGATATCCTTAGTCAAATCCGATGTGAAATAAATGTCCCTATTCTCAGAAAAGATATTTGCAGACGTAGAGAGTTCCTTGTTTAGTATTGGGTTTGCAATAATTTTACATTTTATTTGCTCACATATCTCATAAAAGTCTGTAATTTTTGCTTGGCTGGTGTCAAAATTTAATTGTCGAGATACATTTTTTTTTCTAACCTTGAACGAGTTACAGTCGGATTTACCTCGGGATTTACATCACAGATTTCGAGAGGTGTTACTGATGTCAAATCTGAGGTGAAATCATATACATTTTCAGTAATGATCTCTGATGTGATTCTGTTCGCAGAGAATTCTGTATCGAAATTATGAATTTGTGTCAGATCTATTTCCTCCTCGATGTGCTCTAATATTTCTCCCGAGATTTCTTCTGTTGAAGGTAAATCCGTATTAGACTCGATCCTAGACAATATATCAATCACAGGCTGAACTTCGACCTGAGTAGTCGATTGAACATCTTGACAGCTTGTTTGTGTTTCTCCATCGCTTGCAGATACATTATTTTTAAATGACTTAAAATATGAAGTTATTTTCAAATCTGTGTTTTTCTCGATTTACTTATTAGAAGTAGATCTACTTCACAGTACGCTTTTGACTTAAACTTGCACATACTGCAAGTAACGTAGGCAATATCGTATATGATTTCTACATCAATCTCATCTGTAGATCGATTTTTAAGAAACATATATTTATTTTCCTCTTTTAAATTACTGATAAATTTCTCTTGGTAAGACCTAACAATAAGTCTGATATGATCTGTTGCACGTTCATGACTTTCTTTACCTGGTAATAAAGAATCATCCGAGGAATTATCAGTTTCCTCTAAATTTTCGTCTGTGGAGGTTTCACAAATTTTTCGCTTTTTTGTCCTTTGTGATGACTGGTTTCGTTCCTTACGGGTTTTTGCTGTTACTTGTCTTTAAATAATTTACATTTTGTTATTAAAATTTGCAATAATTTTTTATTCCCGTCAACAATACAAAATATAGGAATGTTTTTGATAAATATTCCGTAAAAGTTATTTTTTTCTTCTTCTGAAAGTAAGGTTGGTAAAATATTTCGGGCAAATTCTTCAAGCCTTAATATGTCATTATTACTAATCAAACCGATTCCGTCATGACTTATGTATCCGGTGTAGGCCAACAAATCGGTAAGATAAGTTGAAAATAATCCATCTAATTTAACTTCTTTTAAAATAGCAAACAGTTTATTTTCGCATTCTTGTATACGCTGCATCTTTTCTCTAAATATAGATTTTAAGTAAAACTTATGAGATTAAAAATCAAGAATAACAGCCACCAACTCTGGCAAAAGGTGTGTAGTAAGTAGATATTTTTTAGCCAAATAACAGTACCTAAGTACCAACAAACACATTATTTTAATAGATTTTTCTCAATATGTTTATTCGGTTTTTTTAGTTTAAATCTACGCTATGGAAGTGTCTTCAACGAATCAAATCAAATTTAAAAAAGTCGATAAACGGCAAGTAGTTATCATGAAATCGCAACGACTTAAGGCATGGCGATTTGAATGTTTGACAAAAATCGCTCAGTACAGAAGTGAGAACAGACCTATTATATACTTAGATGAAACCTGGTTTGATACCCCATCAAAAGGTTGGGTTGATTCTAGTGACAGGTGTAGAACAAAGGCACAATTAAACAGAGAAAAAAGAATAACCATAGTACATGCAGGGTCCGAAGATGGTTGGGTACCAAATGCACTTTCATTGGCAGCCAAGAATATAAATGACTTCGACGTAATAATGTATCACCCACTATAAACGCTAGTGTACTAGATATCACTATTACTGAAGTGGACAAAGTGCCTGTGAGTAGCTTTTAAAATTGTGTTTCGCATACTAGAACTGTTGAAAATTCATACATTCAAATTGGGAATATAACAGAAAGATTTATTATTAACATATGTGTTGGTAGTGACAGTGAAAATGAATTAAATGAATAAACTGTAGTTGCATTAATTAATTATAATATATAATTATAATATATTCTATCCTCGATTCTATCTAAAATTGTTTATTATTTGTGTCAAATCATCCATGATTGAAATACAATTCAGTGCGGGCCTGTGTAGACCCCAGTCTGGGTTTAAACACGAGTCGGTAAGTCATTCTCTTAAATCTGTGAGCGGACTATACACACACTTCAAATACACAGACTGAACGAGTATGGTTAAAATTTTAAATAAAAAATGGGTAAACCCGCTTTTTTATTTCACAAGTAGTAAACGTTTAAACGCAAATATTAGGTAATTAGATAGGTATCTCTTGAAAATATTTGTTCTAATAAAATATTTAGTAAAAGAGTAGTCAGTAAATTATTTTAGTGTTGCATTTAACATATAAAAAAATCTCAGACCACATAAGATTGTTTTTGCTGAAATAGTATTAGATTTAAATTTTCGTCCAATTTGAAATACACGTCTGAATGTTACATATTATTATTATTATAACTCATTGGTCATTTTTAAATTCGTTATAGGCATACAGGGTGGTCCAACGAAAACTTAACACCTCGATTTTCCTGCTTTAGAATGAAAATGTGGAAAGTCGCTCGGAAGATCTTATCGAGTACTATCTGACCCTAAAATTTCGCTTCAAAATTTTCATCTTTAACGAAATGACAGCTAAAATAGTGGAAGACTACTTACTTTTGTGATTAGTTTATTAAATGCTGAAAATGGCCACCATTCACTTGCATGCAGTAAAGAACGCTGGTGTATGAGTAGAGAATGTGGAATTTACCTCGAGGATATTACTCTTATCAGACGCATTTGAATTATTTATTTATTTGTTAATTTTTTTGTCCAAAAAACTAGACGGACCATGTTTTTGATTTACCTTAGTCTATCGTGAATTTTTAAGAACGTTAAAACTGTGTCAAAGCGATTGTAACTGTAGTAGAATTAAAATGGTGTATTCCGTAGAAGAAAGGGTGGAAATGATACAATTATTTTTTAGAAATAACGACTCTGCGCGAGTAACAGCGGCTTTATTTAATGAACGACATCCTGAAAAAAATGTATCCGCTGCTTACGTTGTGCAACTGGTTGCCAAATTTGACGCTACTGGTTCAGTCGGAAACAAAAAGAGGGTGTATGAAAGATAGTTCAATAAACGGAACGCTTAAAAAGGAATTTTAGTTAGAAAGCTGCTTTTTCGATTGAAGGTACATTTTAATGTTTGAAAAGACACTTCAGTGTTATTTTGTGTCCAGTCCTTGCACGAGAGCTAAAAACCCTTCAATTGGGGTTGAAAATATATTTTTGGGTTATAACTTTTAAATGAAAAATAATATGAAAAAAAGTTTTTCCTAAATGTTGTAGAGCATTAAATATTACACAAAAAAGGTTATTACTACTTTTTTCTAATCCATAAATCTAAAAGCCATTAGAGGTTCGCAAATTTCAAAAACAATTTTTGGTCAGGTCTTTAATAAATGGGACCTAAATATCGATATGGCATCACTGTCGTCTTTGGAAAAGAGTTGCAGGGTCTAGTGCAGTATTTATCGGGTTTTTAGATGCCGAATGATTTTTTGCTGATACAGGGTGCGCAAATAACATTTATATCTATATTTTAGGTATATGTGAAATTTGGTTAGTAGATAGCCAATAC
Source organism: Polydrusus tereticollis (assembly GCA_963920685.1). Taxonomy (NCBI): domain Eukaryota; kingdom Metazoa; phylum Arthropoda; class Insecta; order Coleoptera; family Curculionidae; genus Polydrusus; species Polydrusus tereticollis. The sequence goes on from OY987335.1 coordinate 60,182,116, forward strand.
CTCGGAACATCACATAGGGTAGTTTTCATTTCGAAAATTTTAAAAACAAAAAATATTACTTTACTTTAGAAAGACAATGTACCTAAGAGACGAGATCAAAATCTGAGTAAGTAATAAATTTCACTGCACAGTTCTTAAGTACTTCATACTATTTTTCATATAGGTGATACCTATTATAGGAGTGTATATTAAATTGACACACCATCAATTATTGGCACCCAAAAAGTTGCTCTAAAAAAACTGTTTAAAACTGATTTTTTGCTTTACTCTTTTAACCTACAAAAATTGTTTGACCTTAATTTCTTCACAGTTGACTGGCAATGGGCAATATTATTTTTCAAGATACACCCTTAATAAAAATATCATATTATATAAAATAATTATAAACCATTCAAAATTTTTGGCTTAGTTTCATACATACCTTTCACAGGGGTATTTAAACAATATTTCACAAAAATGTTTCACTCATAAAAACCTTAAAACAGTACAAAAATAACAAACTCTAATAAATTAACGTACCTACCAAAAAACTTTTTTTTCAGACACCCGTATAGAGTCTCAGCCAGACGATGGGCAGTGTTGCCAAGTTGAAAATTTAATGCGTTTGTGAAATTTTGAAGACGCCGACCAACCCTCAAAGTTCACATGATTCTAAGGCGACAACTATTAGAGATATCGTAAAAATGATCATAAACGTTTTTATTCCGATTTAAATGATCTACAACTTTTGTCTAAAACCTTTTTTTCTAGTGTTTTTTGTTTTAAAGCCACGGGTCAAAAAAATATTTTAAAGTAATTTTCCATCCCTTATGCAAGGGTTGAATACAAAATAATACCGAAGTATCTTTTCAAACATTAAAATGTACCTTCCACCAAAAAAGCAGCTTTCTAACCAAAATTCCTTTTTAAGCGTTCCGTTTATTGGACTAAGAGATGAAGCGAGGGAAGTGGCTGTCCTAGGTCAAGTAGCAATGGATCCGACCCTTAGTACTAGGAAATTGTCCGATGTATCTGGTGTTTCACGCACAACAATCATGAGAATCCTTAAACAACATAAGTTCCATCCTTTTAAGATACGACTGGTTCAGGAACTGAATGAGGATGATTTCGATCGCCGACTCCAGTTCTGTGAAGTGGTCAGTGGAATTATTAACAATAATCCTAACTACATGTTCACTATCTGTTTCTCGGATGAGTGTTTATTTTACCTTAATGCCATTGTAAAGTAAACAGGCATAACTGTCGGTATTGGTAAGATGAAAATCCAAGATTATTTCTTGAAGTGCATACTCAGCATCCCCAAAAGTTAAATGTTTGGGCGGGTATTTATGGAAATCACATAATCGTCCCTTTTTTTATACCCGGTAATCTCACTGGCCAAATTTATTTAGAACTATTAGAGAACGCTATTTATCCAGCCCTCGTTCAAGTATTGGAGAATGAAGAAGACCATGTAACGATCATTTTTCAAAAAGATGGCGCACCACCTCATTTCGCTCAACCTGTGCGTCAGTTCTTAGATAAAAATTTTCCTCAGCCCTGGATTGGAAGAAGGGGACATACTGAGTAGCCACCCAGATAACCTGATCTGGCTGCACTGGACTTTTTTCTATGAAATACTGAAATACTTTCTATTAATACTTTAGCCTTACAGTTGAAGGGTGTACACGTCAAATAGGTATATATATACAATGGCATATACCTACATACAATGTTTAAAACAGATTTAAAATATTACATAGTTAACAAATACTTACATTGTAGTATAAAACAGACTGCATATATCACATTAAAAATTAAGTCTATGAACCAATCAAGGTATCAGTCATAAATTCAGAAACCGAGTAAAAAGCCCTATTAAGCAAAATTTGCCTAATTTTTTGTTTAAAACTAATAAATGACAGTTGTCTAACCTCCCTTGGTAATTTATTGAACAGTTTCCTGCCAACATATGTTGGACATTTCTCGAACTTAGTAAGCCGATGCAGATCAGTTACCATAAGATCATTCATTCGTGTGTTATAAGAGTGAAAATCTTGCCCAATTGGATGAGTGTTCTCATTATGCTTGATATATAATAAGGTCTTAAAAATATATAAACAAGAAAATGTTAAAATGTTTTTCCCCACAAAGTGAGGTCTGCAGCTGTACAATAATGGCACACCAAACAACAGTCTGATGACCCTTTTTTGAGCTATAAAAATTCGATTACTCTCAACAGAATCTCCCCAAAATATTACATTATAGCTTAAGTGGGAGTATATTAATGAATAGTATATAGACAGAAGTTCTTTTGTTTCCAAAGAGTCTCTTAATCTATTAATAGCAAAAAAACCAGAATTAATTTTACTCACTACATGGTTGACATGGGCATGCCAGGAAGTGTTTCATCCACACATAATCCCAAGAACTTAGTATTCCTTGAATGGTTTAAGTATTCTATTCCAACCACTGGGATATTTGAACGAGTTCTAAAGTGTATGTATACAGTCTTTTCCAAGTTAAGTACTAGGCTGTTTGCCCTACACCACCCATCGAACTGGTCTAAGATGGAGTCACCTGAAATCTAAGATTTACGCTACCCAGCCTGAGTCACTGGATGATTTGCTAATTCGGATCATTAATAAATGCCGTCAAATTACACCACAAATGTTGAGTAATGTACGTGAACGTTTTGAGCAAAATTTATTTTACTGCATGGAAGTGAATGGTGGCCATTTTCAGCATTTAATAAACTAATCACAAAAGTAAGTAGTCTTCCACTATTTTAGCTGTCATTTCGTTAAAGATGAAAATTTTGAAACGAAATTTTAGAGTCAGATAGTACTCGACTCGGTACTCGATAAGATCTTCAAAATGAAGTATCGCAACACCCCTCATCCCTATTCAAAATCAGGGGGTTGTGCTCACCCCCGTTAGGGGGTTGAAGTTACGGAGACGAAAAAAGCGGAAAAGTTATTTCCCCTCGAATCAGAAATCGACGGGTCCGAGCGATTTTCCACATTTTCATTTTAAAGCAGGAAAATCGAGGTGTTTTCGTTGGACCACCCTGTATATCTTGCCTAATAGAAGATCGACATAATATTATGCGCTCGGTTAGTTCTCCACGTTTTGTTTTTTTTTCTAATATTAATATACCATAGTTCTAGAACATTTGTATTAGAAAAAAAAATACATGAAAATTATGTTTTATTTTAAAAATCCTAAAACGAATTTAGTTGACACCCAAACGCTTATTGCCATGCCATCGAATCGATACGAGTCCGTGTACCCTAGGCACTTGTGAGGGTAAATGGTAAACAAATTCAGGAGCAAATCGTATTTGTTTGTCTCGGACTTCCATAGTCTACTTGCCTGACAGTAACCTTCGTTATATTTAAGTTTGGGCCTATAGTGTATAAAAACTTTTTGGTTATGAAATTTATTTGCCACCGACATGCATTTTTAAAAATAATTTAAAAACTTGACGTTTAATTGTTTTTCGGTATTTGCTATTTTAATCGGCACGAAAATACTACTAGTTTTCTAATTTAATCCACATCGTAGTTCTAGTAATAACGGAGTTAGCAATAGTGCCGACTTAATCGGAGGCACCCTGTATATCTATGATGACCCAATTGGTATGACGTTTGTTTACAAAGATTGTGTGTAATGACGTCATGCACAAATAAGTATGGCGGCTATCGTTTTCGCGCATAATTAAAAAATTGAAATTAGAAAAATTAGTAGGGTGGGTCATTACTGTACCATAACCGAAAAACAGTGAAACCCCTTATATGTTTAATAGTGTTTGCTACTCGCCTAGTAGAAAATGGTTGTTTTATTGATCTTTTGTTACGACCATGATTTTATAACATTGTCACATTAAGTAATATTTTGTTTCATTTTTTTTTAATAGGTTGGTATAATTAAATGTTTCTTTGTTTAGTGACTAGAAAAGGCCTTTTGATTCTCGTATATACAGGGTGAGTCAGGAGGAACGGACCAAACTCCAGCAGTGTATTATACACTTGAAAACAACGTGAAAAAACCCATACGTTCTTATCCGATTTTCATTCGTTTTCAAGTTATACCCTAATTAAAAATTTTTATCTAGCGTATCGAAATTTTCGCATAATCAAAGTATGCCATGTTCGAGACACAAAAACATTTGATAACTCTGATGTTTTGACAATGTATCAGTGTATTGTGACAGTAATTGAACCTTTATTTCCAAGTTTGAATGATTTAAGTGTTGCAAAATGCCAAACAACTATTCAAATTTAGAATATGGAAATATGGTGTTTGTTTATGATTTCTGTAATGGAAGTGCTACAGCTGCTGTTGAAGAATATCGTCAATGATTTCCACATCAGAGAGATCCTAATAGAAACGTACCTATTTATCAGAGTTTTCAACAAATTGTGCGATTTAGCAGAAGAAGAAGTAAACAAACTAAAAAGATATATTATTGGTGCATAAGTTATTTATTTTTTGATTTTTGAATATACATGTATATATAAATGGTGGTAGTTGCTAACTGAGAGTAACAAAGCAGTACCTTCGGTACCCATGCATCTTGCATTGTTTTGAGGGTAACCTTAATTTGGATGTTATTATTACTATTAATAGAACTATGTTAACAAAATGTTTTCATATTGTCTTAATAAAGGATTGTAAAAAAAAAAAGATGCAACGACCAGCTCACGAAGTATTGATACCTACTCAATTGGGCATTCCACAAAAAGAGTAATAAACACACTCCACGAGCAAGGCTTATATCCATACCTTCTACAGAGAGTACAGTACCTAAAACCGGAAGATTATGTTAAACGTATGGAATTTTGTTGGTAGATAAATAATAATCACCGTGTTGTATCGCGAATACTTTTTACGGATGGAGCAACATTCACCCGTGACGGTATTAATAATATTCCTAACTCTCTTGTATGGTCAATCAAATATCCCCACTCAATAGCCGAAAGTATGTTTTTACAAAATGAAGTACAAGGACTACTAGGGGATGTTCCTGTAAACATCAGAATGCAAACAATGTACTATCAGCACATTTCGCTCGTCGGATCAAGCAACATTTGGATGAAAGATTTCTAGGGCGTTAAATTGGTCGCGGTTGTACTATTAATTGGCTTCCAAGATCTTCAGACCTCAGCCCTAGATTATTGTTTATGGGGCTGATTTAATAAAGTATAAAGTAATAGTGGACACTCGGGATGCACTGATTCGACGTATTAGAAATACTGCAGCCAATATTAAAGAAGGAAGATATATGAAGCAATTAGCAGAGCAACAGACGAAGCAGAAAATGTTTAGGGGTCAATGGCGGTATTTTTGAATATTTATTAAAAGAACGCTATGATTAAGAAAATGTTAATGTATGAAATTTTGTTAATTTATTATTGCGCTATAACTTGAAAACAAATGAAAATCAGATAAGAACATATGAGTTTTTTACATTGTTGTCGCGTGTATAATATACTCCTGGAGTTTGGTCTGTTCCTCCCGACTCACCCTGTATAAGTAGCATACCTACAGGACATACAAACTTAGTAAATCTATGGTTCAGGTCAGGTTATATTATATTACAGACTAGCTTGTATCCCCCGGGCTTCGCTCGCCGTTACATACATATTATAATATAAAATTTGAAATTCTCATGACCCCATTAGGGGTTACATTTTGAAAAAATCCCTTTTTACTACATAATACATAATATAAAATAAAACTATTGCCCTAATTTGTTTATTGCTTTAGAGGTTTTGGCTCGGCAATGATGAATCAGTCAGGACAATGATATGTTACTTTATATAAGTATATAAATGATTTATTTAATGTATAATTGTTAATAAATCCTCACAATATTTCCCGTTCCACAATTTGCTTTAGACTGTGTGCCTTTAAGGGTTTCTAGTGAAAATTTCGTATATGTGCGAGGGGTGAAAATATACAGAGGTAATCACCCTCATGTTTACGGTGGGCTTCACCCCTGTAGTTAAACTTTTGATGTATTTGCCGATTAATCTTAGTAAATAACCAAATATATCAAGCTACTTGTTGGTTTTAATTCCCGCAAGATACCTAAGTGCTTTTCCAATAATCGGAAACATATTAAGATTAGTGAAATAAGGATTTTTTAAAAAAATAACTTTTCCACAGTTCCTCTTAACATATTTTATGGAAAGTTTTTTAAATAAAACTAAGATTACAATTTAGGCGCAAATCTGTAGCTATATTCATTTAGTGTCATAAGCTATTTAGTGAACATTAGAAACTTGAGGAAAATCATTACTTTCTTTTAAACTAATATCTAAATTAAATAAAACTAATCAAAAATTAAATACAACTGTTAGATATTAAACTTTTACCGTTAAATAACCTGTGGTATTTCGAGCCACCAACATTTATATTCGGACGTATCTGTAGTGTGTCGGGAAGTTTGGATGACCAATTTCTATATAAGAAAAAGTTCATATTAACTTATTAATAAATAATGACACTTTTTGAAGTTTTAGTTGATCTTGTGACGTGTGCATTTTACTATTTAGGAATTTCAGTAAAAACTAAAAAATTGATATTCTAGCAAATGGCACAAATGCATTTTCTTTAAACGAGATTACTCAACTGGTAGAGAGATTCCAACGTTATAAGTAAAATATTTTTTACTAATGAGGCCGGAGGGACGGAATTATAAATTTCCACAACAATCACATATTATGGGCAGACGAAAACCCGCATGCGATTTTTGAATTAAAGTACCAAGAAATATGTTCCGGGAGTCTTTAATAGGGCCGTACATTTTACCAAATGGATTAAACCCTGATTATACTCAGACTTTCTACGAAATGTGCTACAATACCTGCTTAATGATGTGTCTTATGCTCTAAGGACAGATATGTATGAAGGCACATTTAAATTAAGTTTATCTTTGGATAGGACGAGGGATTTTGTAGGTTGGCCACTAGGGGTGGCGATTATTAAAAGTCATAATCGATTTTTCGATTAATCGATATATCAAATAATCGATTATTCAATATAATCGATTAATCGAAGAATCGATTATTTGATAATTTCGATTTAGTCGATAAATGGGACAATCAAGTGATTAGATTATTTGGTCCGGTTCCATTAGGCAATTTTTAATCAAGTAAAAATATCGAGAACGCATCTCTTTGGAAATATGTAAGAACAGAAACACTTAATTTCAACCAACAAAGTCATTTACTTCATACAGCGTTAAAGTATGTAGATGTAATTAAAAACTATATATATGTATGTATAAAATAACAAACAAAAATAAATTAAACATGGTGTAAAGTTAAGGTGCAGAGTATTTTATCTAAAAAAATATTTAGATAAGCCCGTTAAAAATGAAACTAATGTATGGAACCAAAAAAAGCATGTCTACGAGTAAGGAAAAAGTTATAATCAGTTGCCGTATTAAAAGTAGTGGTGAGCGAATATCAAAAGTTATCGATTATTTGGTTTAATCAATTATTTGAAAAATCGATTATTTCGATGAATCGATATTTCGATTAAAAATGTACTCAAATCGAAAAAAAGATCATTTGATTTATCGATTAATCGAGCATAAATCGATTATTTTGCCCACCCCTATTGCCCACCTCTTTCTTTAGATTTTAATCCATTAGGATATTTATTTCCTTAATATAAAAAAAAAAACTTACAATTGGGGATATCTGTAACCGTGCAATTTGAATAAAATATAAGTTGCCCGAATATAAAACAATCCTCCGGCATTTACTGAGATTAACGTGATACATACCGTAAGATCAAAAAGAAACATTCTTCAATGGAATCAATCACGGCCCTCTTGAATTATTACTCTTGAAGGGCAACCTAGGTAAAAGGAACCTAGGTAAAAGGAACCTAGGTAAAAGGTAAATGCGAATCAAAAATAGAAAGTTCTGAAGTGTTTATTTTTAAGAAACTACATTATTGGCATTGCATAATACATAATTAAAAAGAAAATATACAACAAGGAATCTTAAAAATAAATTTAAACTGATTAAGAGTGTCCACCTTCTACTTTTAAACAAGTTCTCATTCTTCTTTTTACAAAATCGAAAATATTGGTGAGCGTTTGGAAGTTGTTAATCTCCTGAAATTTATTTGTTATTCTAGTCCGTTGATCTTCCAAATTTTTTGTGAAAACCGAGTTTTTAAATAAGAAGTCGCAGGCGTAAGACAACTGACGACATGAACATGAGAACATGCGTGAGTAACTCTGAACAAGTCTCAGATCTATAATAGTATAGCGAACGAAAGATTGCATGCGACGATAGGGGGAATCGAGGGGAATTTTGGTCAGCATAAAACTATGTTCTAGGAACGAAAATAAATGGTTATATATTTCGCAATCGTGTACATACTCCCTCCATTTTTTGAGGATGCATTCTCTTAATATAATCTTACTTTAATCAAAACTTGGCGGAACTGGTCGAAATCCATGACTATGTTTGGAAAGTCGGTTTTAAATCCGGAATGGCGTTCCATGTGTTGCATAAACGCACTGACCATTAATCCTTCTACTATTTTTAAATTAACTTTCAATCATAAAAGCTTTTTATTCTGCTCTAATTACCTTTTTACATTATTATAAAAATAACAACTTCAGAACAGTTCTATTTTTCATTTACATTTAGCTATTACCGAGGATACCCTTCAAGAGTAATAATTCAAGACATAGACTTTTATTTCATCTTACGATATGTATTTCTAAAATGCTGCATTAAATAAAGGGCATGTGAAAGTGTGAATTATAAGTGATTTTAGCAGCTAACCACATTTTTTTAAATAAAGTCAATATTGCTAAATCCAGAATGTTTATTAAGGGGAATCTTTAAACAAGACTTTTGATAATCGCTTTTCCGGTCCCCTTGCCCCGTGTACAATTTTAAGTATATTATATAGACAAGTAAACATATTTGAAAATAACATTTATTTAATATAAAATATTCTCTAACAATTATTAATATAATTATGAGCCCTAGGATACTTTCAGAATGTTGGCGGATTCTTTTGTTTTAATTTTTTGGTTGTGTGCATTTTGAAACCATATAAAGCGATAAAAAAGCAATATTCGGTAGTCGTACTTAATTTAAAAAATGAAAGGAAGTAACTGAAAAGAGCGAAAATCGAGACCGTTTTGTAAATGCAATTTACAGTTCCGTCGATAAAAATTTGATAAAACCAAAAAGCAAAGGAGGCTTTGAGGGTGACGCGAGGTGTTAGGGAAATTCCGACCGGCTCGCCGCAGATTTTATATAGAGCTGAAGCGATGACTTTGATCCGTGTTTTTAGATAGTCGTGACGAGAGAAACACCAGGACCGTATCTATACTTTAATTTGATTCATTTGTTCATAATAAAATAAAAATGTAAGGTCATTTCCGCCGCCCATTATTAAGAATAGTTAAACGGAAAGTGCTCGTCTTCCATAGAAATTTAGCCATCTTTTAAATTCCCAGCCATCATATTTTTCAATCCCCTATGGCATGTGTTACTGCAAACACCGTTAACTTTCATATATATGCACATTTTTGAGTACTGAACACTGACGCTATAATAGAACTCGATATGACATTATAGTCTATCCCGGCTGGATGTGTTGTGATGGGTGATATCTATCTCTTGCTATAATACAAACCGACTATTCCGCTCCAGTTTGCTAAGACTATTATTTATTCAGCTACATTATGTCTCAGTCTCAATACTGATTAAATTAATTATACTGAAAGCATGGATTACCTACTATTTTTTTTTTTTTTTTATGGGTAAATAGTCTAATCAACCAAGTCACACGTTAAAAATCTAACAATAAAGTAAAAGGCTCCATACACACTCGAATATCTTGGGCTTGGCAGAACTGTGTACAAACCTTTTGGGTGCTCTGCTTTTGTTCGTCAAGTCGAACTCCGAGCTGAGTACGCCAACCACCAACTATGCTCGTCGCACCCAAAAACGTTCAAGCATGTTGGTCGAACCAGTTACGTGCTTTTATGAACATGCTACCCCAACATATTCTAGTGCGTTAGTTTGAAAATAAGAGATACACCATTATTTTATTAATAATATACGAAAATTATTACTTAATTTAGAAAACAATATAGGAATGAAGCACATCGGCGACATCCCATAGTAATCGAGCGTACCACCGAGCGAGCCGGTGAGGTTCTATAAAGATCCATACACCAGCACGGAGCCCATAGTAACAGGCATCTAACTACTATGGGCTCCGTGCTGGTGTATGGATCTTTATAGAACCTCACCGGCTCGCTCGGTGGTACGCTCGATTACTATGGGATGTCGCCGATGTGCTTCATTCCTATATTGTTTTCTATATATAGTGATGAAAGTCACAGACAGTCCCTTCCTTTCCGTCAGACCCTATAGCTCTGCTGATGAGCTGTTATACAGCGAAACGCGTCCAGAGATTGGGTCTGATGGAAAGAATAAGGGACAAACATTTGTTTGTTGTAATTATTACTTAATTGCTTCTTATTCTACTTTGTTAATATATTCTTTACTTTAGACAATTTTCCTTTATTGTTTATTGCCATATAACATAATTTAATTTCGTTACAAAACAAAATACAATTTTTCGGCATTATGCTGTTGCGCATTGTAGTATGCTCAATATTGACGGCAATTCCAATAAATACTTTTTGTTGCGATTTATGTTACTTTCATTTAATTTAAGACTTTACCTAAAACCTGCACACCGTGAGTGGCAAGTATGGTCAACTTTCTAAACACCCTGTGTTTTTCCGGATTTCGATAAACTATATGGTGCATTTAGAAACCATGTAATAAAATAGATTTAAGTACAGGAATATAACAGGATGTTCAGTGTTTGTTATTATTTGTGTATTATTATTTTCATCGTCAGTCATCAGCATTTCTGGGTACTTACTTATTGTGTTATTTTTGATCATTTTCGTTTGTGTTATATTGGGTGCAATTGAAAATACCTTCTCTTCGAATGGTTACTTTTTGTGAATTAATTTAAATCTCATTGTATTAAAATCTAATGCATTAATTAACGGGCTTCCAAGAAATGACGGCTTAATACAGATTTACCGGTAATAATTTTTCTATCGTAATTAACCTTTCTTTATGGCAGGTTTGTGTCCTGTACCGAAAATAGGTGGTGGGTCTTGAAGTCCTAACGGCCCTGTTTCTGAGGGAGGTATGAGAGCTCTCTGTGTGCCGCCACGCTTAGGTCGTTAAAAAATCAATAGAGACCCCGTTTTGAGCAAAGTGGCTTACCCACACCAACCGCTTAACGCTACTATATACAGTAAAATATAAAAGGTGTTTCGCTTGGGGATTTGTCTTTCTGGTTTTGTTGTCAATCAACAAACGGTTAGCTTATAATATCTTTTATATTAAATTAATTGAAATAGGTCTAAACAGCATAAGCAATACATCAGTTGATATACATATGGGTAAAACTATTTTTGTGTAGGTATATTTTCTTGGTAAATTTCTCTAAGACAAATTATATTACGTATAATCGTATAATTTATAAGTTATGTTGGTTTTATATTTGTGTAATTTTTCGTGAATTTCTCCATGTATTTTATATGTGTATTTCTACACGTAAATCAGCTCTTTTATATTTCTTGACAAAATTCGATTTAAAATTTTAGGACTGCCAAACCTAAAAACTTGATAGGTTCGAAAACACAAACATATATTATTATTTACTTAATAGTATTTATTATTTAATAATTCAAAGGCCTTTAACTGTCTTCGTTGCACTAAAAACCAGTATTTTCTTTCAAAATAAGAAAGTCAGGTTATGGAGATAACACAAAAATTAGGACAGCTGTAAAACCACCAGAACCTAATTATTAAAATGTTTATGTCAATCAATGCTATTCTGCCTCCAGTCGCGGTTTTCATCGTGCAGAAAAACTTAGGTCGTTTCTATAAACTTATTCATAACCTGAGTTTCTTGTTTTGAAAGAAAATACTGTTTTTCAGAGTGTTTCTGGCAACGTAGATATATAGCTCGACACACGAATCTATGGCTACCAAAGATTTACGATTTTGCGACGTACTGTTACTTAATTATAATTTACCATTTGTTAGCAAGGAAACTGGATTTTAATATATTCATTGAATATAAATAATAATTAATTTACGAAACTAAGAGTATTTTATTATAATTGCAAAATCATTGAAAATGTCTTTTTATTCTATTAATGTTGATATTGAAATGGCATGCTGGCATGCAAATATGGTCTGGTGGTTCACTCGCGCCGTGTCAGGGAAGTAGTAATAAAACGGGCGCAAGCAATTCAATTTTTATAAATACGTCGGCGCCGGTCGCAAAACTTTAATAAATTCATCTTTAACATTAATACAGCCAAAACTAAAGAATCAAAAAAATTGATTAATTCGTCTTTAACATAAATACAGCCAAAACTAAAGAATCAAAAACTTTAATTAATTCGTCTTTAACATTAATACAACCAAAATAAAGAATCATTATCACTGAATCAAGCATAAGGCTGTTTTTTTTTTTCATTCCGAAATATAATATCCTATTTTTATTGCATCACGTCTAGCACGCGCATGATTCCGTTTCCCGTCCCCTTACCAATTCCCCGTAGCCACAGACTGGTGTGTCGACCTGTACGTTTGATTCGAACCTGTCAAGTTACTCAAGTTTTTAGGTTTGGCAGTACTAAAGTTTTTAAGCAAATTTTGCCAAGAAATCCACAAATTTAAAACATCTGATTTCGTGCTACTTATACTTTTTAAGTATCAATTCTTTACTCAGTTTTCAAGGATGGTGGTAGGGCGCCATTTGAATACATTTTTTACAAGGCGGGTGGTGTCGAGTGGATTCCTCGTTGGAAAAGCATAAGTATTCAATCTACAAACGATCAAGTGTAGTAAGATGTAATGGAACTTCTTCCTAATTGTTGTAGTTATTCAAATGTAGAATATGATTTCTTGGTTCGGTTAAAAAATATAAGATTAATCATTATAGTCCCGATATTTTCATATGGTCACTAAAAGTACAGAGCTTATAAATCTATATTATGTACATCGTAAATTTGTAGTAATGAATTAAAAAATACTTGGTATATGGAGACCACAGAGACAGTAATTTACATTTCCGTTTACAATTTTGTTATGAATAATAGACTAAAGTACCTACCCTGCAGTTTACGGATTGTTAAAAATATTTTTAAAATGTGTGATCCAAATCTACTGTGGCATATTTTTAATGGAAACATGAAATCGGAAGTAGTGACCGTATATTACGGTTGACATTTTGGCTTTACTTACGTTTTACTCTCGTTACACTGAGAAAAATGTTTAATTGGTATAACCTGAAACGAATTCGAGCATTAAAAATATTTAGTTGAAAACGAGCAATAATAGTACATTATATACCTAGGTTAAGAAGTGAGCTGTTATATAGCGAGCACTTTTTATCCTGAGGCGCGAACCGCCGAAGGATATAATGTGCGAGGTATAAACCAGCTGTCTCAACTGAGGTATTACATATTTAATTCGTTAGAGACCTTTATATTAGCCATTTCTGCCTTTTTTTTAAATATTTTGTAAATCAAGTAGCCTGGGAAAAACAACTACAGAAATGCGATTTTAAATGTCAATTTGTAGAAATTTTGTGAACGTGTTGACATTTTTGAATAGGACAGTTTCGTTTTGAAATATCTTCCAATATATATATATATATATATAATGGTTATTCAAGGCCTTAAACTAATTACATGTTAAAGCAACGGTAAGTAAGAATGCTAAAATCGTATGTCATTAAACATAAAATTTTTCATTATTTACCTAATTTATTATCGTTATTTACCTAGGTAGCGAAATGTTACTTTTCATTAGGGGAATGGAGTAAATAATGGCGATTTCTCAAGTTTGTTGTAGAAAAACTATTTTATTCAGCATTTTAAGCCCGTCATACGATTATAATTCTAGTTATAAGATCTGATAAGCTGCAAGAATGTTAGTCAAGGTTACATAGTATATTTTTCGGCAATAAGGTAATGTAAGCAGACTAGAAATAATAATAACAATGTTTTTCATAATAGCAATTTAATGTAAAAAGAAATTGTACACAATGTATAAAAAATAAGTTTTCCAGGTATTGCACACGCTTTTGTAGATATTGAAAACTTAATATAACTAAAACCAATCTTTGTAAAATACAAAAATCTTAAAAACTAAATTCTTACTCAACAATAATTCTTAGGCTCTAATATCACACTATAAGTATCTGATATCTGCCGTGCTATAAGATTAACGTGTAGAGCTGCGCACTTTATTCTGCTATGCACTGAAACTATTTCACTATTTCAAGGGATTTTACCCTCTTGGTTCTTCTTTTTAAACCCTTGTTATCGATGAACTGTGGATAGCCTCGACATTAACATACTACAAGAGTCGTTCTTTATTACTCTTGGGAAACACTATATTCCTTATTATTATTTAAAATGGCTTATTTTGTGCGGACTTCTTAAATTGGAATCGAAAGAAGCATAACTTACCTATGTTTATATCTAAATATTTAACGCCGATAAGAGAAAAAGAAAACAATTTTACATTTTCGTATGACTAAAACAACGAAATGATCATAACAAAGGGGTTTCATTTTTTGAAACAAGAACTTTGATGTAGGCATTGCTTTTCAACATTTACATATCTACATAATACAAAAATGTGTGTACCTATTACGATTCAATAAGATTTTAACAATGTACCTATGATCTAATAGAATTTTAACAAAAAAAATATCTTTTTATTAGAGAATTTGGAGTTCTAATCACATTGGTTATTGAATGTTTTTTTACGTCAGGTCTAAAACCTTTAACATCAATTGATTCTTCGTTTAGCTTTTACACCTTATCATTTACAAAAAATGTAAAATTAGCATTTCTTGCCTTGATGAGTGTGTCTTGTTATCTGGCTGGAAGTATTAGTTATGCAATAGTATGGCGCCTCAAATACGTTAAATCATAACGTAGGTACAGTGCCTCTCTACTATTCTAGTGCCTCTCAACTGTATTTTAGTGCATCTCTACTATTGAATTTGATCGATAATAGGTAAAGGTAAATAGTCTTTTGAGAGTTTGTAAGTCGAGTCTGGTCTTGCTCTTGTAAGTGAGTTGGTGATTTCAGGGTTTGTCGATACATCTGTGCGTCTGTAATAGTCTGTAATAAATTTGAGAAAAAATTCGTCTAGAGTTGGAATTCGAAAATATTGATGCAGTATCCGATTCATCGTGTAACGGGGGACATCTGCGATCAGTTTCAGAGCCCTATTTTGAATAACCTGGAACTTATTCAGCTCAGTCCTGCTTATGTTGCACCACGAGAGGGCGCACCATAAGTCAGAACCGGCCTGACCAGTACCTTGTAGAGATTAAAAGTTCTAATCAAAAAAGTAAGAAAATAATAGCGTGCCATTTAAATTACGCAACCTAACCTCACTTCTGGCCAAACCTTAGTAAACTATATTCATTACCGAGATATCAAAAATTATCTTGGTCAATGGTGGTCATGAAATAAAAAAACGACTGTCTTAGCTTATATATCTATCCTCCTTTTGAAATAACTTTTCAATTTAAGTTAGTTTGAGTGACATCATTACACGAAAAAAAAAACTTTATAAAAATAACCAAAGAAATAATAAAAGTAACTATATTTTTTAGTTCTGTAGGAGAACTATATGGTTTATTGAGGAAGGCTTAAAATTATAGTAAAAACGAGTCCATTTTTTTAATAGTTATTACAAAAATGTATAATAATAAAACAATGCATTACAGTAAAAATTATTAAACAGAAGTGCAAAAAATATAATATTACGTTGTTGTTTTTTCTAGCCTCAATTGTAACGATAGTAATAATTATATGTGTAAAAACTACTAACCAGCTTTGGACATTTTACTAATGGTTATTGTAAAAGGATATTGGATTTCTTACCACCAACTTTTGTTATACTGATTAAATAATTTAGTAAATATTTGAAACTTCTTTTGTATTTCTATTTAAAGATTTTCGTAACATTTATTTATTTGCTTTTATACACTTTATAATCAAGTATATTTGGTCTTGGAAAAAAAATTAGATAAATTTACTTTAAAATCTTTTGTCAATAATTGTACTTACAGGTTAACAACAATATTAATGAAACGCATATCAATATACATAGTAGGGTGGATCGAAAATATACTTTTTTCATAATTCGAAAATCGCTGGGGTGGCAAAAGTGGTCTTACTTATAGAGTAGTAACCACCCGAAATTTTTAAAATTTTAAAGAACTTTAGGTGCCTACACGCTATTTAATTTAACATGTATTTCTACTGGGATATATTTCCAAAAAGGCAATACCTATAACTATTTTAAAAAATCCGCCAAATTCCACTTAACAGCACCGTAATATAGTTCTAGTTTAAAACACAAAATCAAAGAGAAAATTAACAAGTTTAAACTAAAAGCACAAAAGAGTAAGAGTTAGAGGTACAACCCCTTTGATGGCATTACTGTTAATGCGACGTCGGCGACGGACGGCGCAGCTTTGACTATTCCTGCAACTTATTTAGGAGTTTCTACTATATTCTTTTAGTAAAAATAGGGGTTTTCCGACGGGAATTTTATAAGCGTTTCTATATTCTTTTATATTTTGTTAATATAGTAGGTACATATCATAAAAATTCAAATAGTTTATTGTTAAACTGTCTTACTTTAACTACACCCTGCTAAATTCTATTAAGCATTTTAGTAAATAAATGTAGTAATTTTTACTAATTTTCCATTATAACCATTTTTATACTTACCTGTTCACGTAATAAAAAATTATAAAAGCCACAAAAGAGGTTAGTAAAATTCACAATACAGTTACTTACGTTTAACTAGAAAAAATAGTGATTCAATTTAACCAAAGCGCTTTTGTAAAATCTAATATATACCTTAGTAGTGGCATAATAATAATATGTTGTGTGAAAAGGCTAACCATATTTTTTATAAATTTATTTTACAAATTTATTTTGAAAAAAACTGATATTAAACATATTTTTAGTTATTAAGAGGTTTTATAGATATTTTTTAGAGGTTTTATAGATTTATAGATTCTATAAAAATTCTTACTGAACTAAATTTACAATACTATTTTTTCCGCGCAAAAACACGGAAATATAACTATTAATTCTAGAAGTAAAATAATGAACTACAACTACATTAAAATACTAATGACGTTTTTAACTCTGTGTTTAATAACAACAGAAAGGTAAATCAAAGTAACTGTTGGAAATGTACCCCGCCTTGTTCGATGCATAAGTTGGCATGCCTCATCATGCTCTCAAAGGATTTTTTTAGCGTTTGTGGCGTAGGGTTGCATATTCTAAAAGAACTCTTTGTTCCAGTCCTTGCAAATTATATACTGGAGTTCTGAAAATTCTATTCTTCCAGTAAGGGAACACAAGCTAGTATCTAATCGTCACATAAAGTGACCTATGAGGAATCTCAACTTGTGCATGCAAACTTATTAATTGATTATCAAAAATCTGGCGGAGAGAAGCTAATGTCTCGTGTCGTATCTGCTGTTTTAAACCATTCTGCTAAAAATAGCCATGCTGAAGTTCATCATCGAGTAGTTTTTACACAAATTCACTTAAAATTGTTGTTTTTGTACCTCTCTGCATTGACGGTAAAATTACAAAAAGTTGGCCGAATTATTCTTCTACGCACGAAACTGCCATCCAAACGCTAATGTTTTGAGCATGTAGAAGAGATTCAACAAAAAAAAGCGGATTGTCAGTGCCCTACATTTTCGTATTTTGAGAATTATTGATGTGCCCCGAAAGATAATGCCACGCTTTGTCAGAAAAAAATGTTATGTTTTAACAGGTCGTTATTCATTAAATTATTGACAAACCATTGGCAGGACGTAAGGCGTCCGACGTGGTCTGCCGGCAAAAGGGCTTGATATGACTGCATCTCATAAAAAAGTCGAATTTCCTAAACTAGACGTTTTAAAGGATTTGTAGGCACTTGTTCTATACGTTGATAAAGTCGTTAACAACATTTCTGTACGAGCGGTTGGCCTATACCAGCACCTTTTTTGAGTCACAGAGCTAGTTGTGCAAAATACACCAACGCAATGTGTACGGCATGCATAAAAATGTTTTGGAAATAATGTTTAATCTAGGAAGTGCTCTCGAAAATCGTCCCAATATAAATGCTGATTGTATTCCCAAATTCCATAAACTAACACACCAGTTTGAAAATAGGCGTCAATCATGTAAATCTTCTGCTCAGTTGTGAAAGCCATAATTAAAGATGAGCTTAAGATTACAAGAGCAAGAAAACTTCACCAGAACTGCTAGACAAATTTTGAAAATCAAGGAATGATTGAAATCCAAACTAACCTAAACCTGAATTATTTCAAAAGGCGACATCCGTTTTTTATTCCATCACCACCTTTAACCAAGATCACTTTTGATATCTCGGTACTAAAGCTTCAGATTCCTATATTAAATGAAGTCGTGCTAGTTCAGGTTAGCTCGGGTTTCATGATTCCATTGTCATGCGGTACAGTGCATATGCATTAACGGCACTCGACACCGGTCTGGAAATTATTGAACGAACTGTCTGCGAGTGCTATTACATATATATTTAATATACAGAATTTTATTACGATTAATCTGAATTTAATGATTTCTGGAAGTCATAAGTTTTATTTTTTTTTTGTAAAATATTGCTTTAATTATTGTCAATTAATACTTGAGATACAATACCTATATCCAAGCCTATATCAATAAAATGGTTTATGGTCTACAATTGCTTTCAGTGGATACTGGTTTATATCTATAAGTTAAACGACGATCGACGAAAGTAGGAAATTAGGAAAATATAGATTGCATTTTTAAAACTTTTCTAATTTTCCCGGCCAAACGAACGACTTTTAAAACCATCTATCTGAAACCATTCGACTCTATATCCATTAGAAGCAGTATCCAAGGGGAATTACCATTGAAATTTCCATGAATACATTTATCGCCCCGTTCGTTCACAATTTTAATCAGGGACTCGATAGTTTTATAATAATTTTGAAGGGTCTCCCGGTCTTAGGATTTAGATAAATCTGCCAGTTTAAGAAAGTTCCTCATTTTATTATTCGTAATCGCGTGAGCCGTTTTATGGTAAAAAAGTTCCTGTAAAAAACACTTTGGTGTCTGGTCCGTATTTAGAATCGATTTTATGAGTCGCCAAAATATTCGTTATTGTTTTATTGACGGATATAGCTATTTAAATTATTTAGTAATAAGCGAGGTAATAAGTATAAATATTTCTTAAACATCTATAATTTACGCAGAAGGCAAAAATAAAGAAACAAACATGGTTTATTAATATTGTACTTACTTACTTATTCCTTACGCCTATTTACTCGCTTGGGTGTAAGGCAAACCAAAAATTGGATGGTGTTTAGATTTTCACTTATAATCTTCCCAGTACTTCAATTATGACCGGAAATATTTTTTGAGTGGACGACCTTCGCCACTCGGGATAATTTTCATAAAAAATCGTGTGCGAAAAAGTATATCCGGTGATTAATTAAAAAATGAGGGAGATTCGGTAAGAACATTACACCACCATAAATATTAAAAAAGTTTCAAAAATTTTAATATCAAGCCAAACACCCTCTAAACTGACATATACCTTGATTCACTAGTGCCCAGTTAATTGCAAGTTATTTCGCGTTAAAATTCAAAATGTTACGTTTCGGAGAAAAAAAGGTAGAAAATATAAAAGAAGTAGAAAATTCAATTCCAAGCAATACAAAGCGATCCACGGAAAGCGTGTGGAAACAACTTTTAGAATTAGTACAATTATGAGTTTTTCCTATGTCTCTTTTTCTTGGTATTAATAATACTTTTTCTGAGGTTGAAAATATAGCTAGGGTTTTATAAAATATTTTTTAAAACAATCGCCTAACCTGAGCGAGAAAACCATACCCCTGACAAGAGGACACAGGTAGACGTTACTTTTACTTTGCTTTTACTTTCTAAAGGTTTAGGTACTAAGACCTGAGTTTAAAGTTTGTAAATACATATGTGAATTTTAAATGCATAAGGCTTCGCGCTTACTAAGATTTTTTAACCACGCGATAGTCTGGTAGCAGGAATGTGATCTATAGAAATGTGCAGTACTGCGTGCACATACTAAAAAAAATCATGAGGAACAACACAAGTGACCTCTATTTCAAAATCGTGCTCTAAAAAATCGCCCGGTTAAAAATCGTGTATCAATATATTTTTTTTATTTTTTTAGTTAGCGGTTTTAAAATTTGATTATTAATTAGATTTATGAAATCAGAAGATTTTTTTTTATTTCATATCCCGGCGTAATTAACGAATTTTATAACTTAATTAATAAATGTTAACTTTGGTTTGATTGAGGTGTTTTTTTTTGGAATGTGTAAGCGTAAAAAATATCTTCAACAGTGTACCTACACATTCTTGGTGGATTTTCCGATTCTTTACTTTTTATACTAAACCCTAAAATATCGGCCAAAACTATTATAGAAATCGGTAGTAAAGGAGCTTAACCTTTCCTCTTCCCGCCAGCTATAGACTGGTAGTTCGCGCTGTTGGAAAATTACACTTCTAACAAGCCTGGAATTAGTGGGATTAAAAGAATAAATATTCCGAAAACGTAAAAATGTCAGTAGTAGGTACCGGTCGTATCATTCCAGATAATAGCGCCGACGCCGGCGGTATGAATATAATCATACGGCAGGCAGAGAGTAGTGTCAGGTAGCTAAATACCCTCGGGCATAATTCTTAAAACCGAACATCTGAAAGTAGTGGAAATAGCAAGAACAACCCGATTAGAAATAAAAATTAGAGCTATTTTATAACACGAACATGTGTTAATTTCATTAGTTACCGTATTAAAAGTGTCTGTTTTATGCTATGCGACATGATGTGTGCATGCATTTTTGGCAACACTGGTTGTGTTTTATGTTAAGCGCTTTCAGAGTTCAGAGTGTATCCATCTTTTTTGCTCCAAAGTAACAATAAAATATGAAAATATTCTCCTCGGAGCAAAGACATTGTCGCCAAGGTGAATTACCCTTGAAACAATTTTTTTTAAATACTCGCCATTATTTACACATATTTTATGAATCCCCCAATGTTTTTGTCACAAGCCGCCACTGTAGTAGAGTAACACATTAGGTCCCAAATATAGGTCTTACACACATAAAAATAATGTCTTAAGGTAAGGCCGTTGGCTTCTAATCAAGAGCATATTAAGTATTGACTCATATGTGGCGAAGAAATAGGACCTGAAAGGGACAAAAAATTTTTTTCGTATTTGTGCACTGAGATAGAATATCTCAAACGGAAAGATAATTTTCTCCTTTTAAGAGTAAGAATATTTTTAATTGTGAACTTAAATCAAAAAATAAAACTATTTTCTCTCTGTATCAGTGCAAGTGTATTTCACTGCGTGTGCAATATTAAATCTTCCAATGAGATCGTTAAAATCTTTTATGGAAACCTTGATTTTCTGATTTTAAGCAATTTTATTTTTTAAAAAATGTACATGTTGTTCCGGATGTTTTTATGATTTACGTCTACCTTACAGTTGTCGATTCTTACAAAATAAAACTGCTTAAAATACAAAAATTGTAGTTTTCCCTAAAACACCAAAATTGTTTTCTCAGATTTAATGAAAACATCATGGCGTTTTAGGAATACTAGTAAAATTTGTAATTTGAAGTGTTTTTTCTATGCAAAAATAAGAACTGTAAAAAAGAGTAGCATATTAGGTTTTTTATTACGTGTATACAAAAACAGAAACGATCACATGTACTAGGTATAATATATTTTACTTTGTATAAAATAAATCTACTTAACATTGCTTTATTAAAATGGTCTATTCCTCAGAAGTTCAGGATCTCACCAGACCAGATCACAACCGAATGACAAGCGGCTGGAAAGGAGTGAAGATAAAGAACAGATCACTTACTAGTTATTCCGTAATTGCGATCGCTCCGTCTTTTTCGCTTGCACGTACACAAGTACTCAAAACAGCATAAACGCGTGTCGTATTTCAGTGCCGCTGTGGTCACTGTAGTTTTAGATTTAGAACTAGGCGATTTCAAAATAACGTAGATTGGCATCAAACTAAGAATTACTTTTTCAAATTAAGTTCCTACAGTTTTTAAATAGAATATCGTTGCGATTTCAGCGAGAGCGAATAATTTTTTTGTTTTAAGCTTCTGCTATCTTAGCCTAAGAAATCTGAAATCTTAAACTATAACTTTTGAATTTCTTAATTCTTAAATATGATGTTTTTAAAGAGATAATTACGGTTTTTTCCTTTTGAGGAAATATCTTTAAATTGAACAAATAAGTTGAAATATATTTTTTCTCACTTTAGATCTTACTGTTTGTTTAAAATAAAGAAGTTCTCTTTATTTAACATCTCAAGTTTTCCAAGTAAATACATACTTTTGAAAGCAATTATTTATTTCAAACAAGACTTCGTTTATTTTTATGTGTGTAGGTAATTACTCAAATTTGTAGCGCCCTGTATTATATGTATATATTTCCCATGTTACATAATTACATGCTAATACTTGAGGTTCTTAATTAATGGGCGATTTTAAGAAAAAAAAACTTCTACAATATAGGTCCGCAACCGCTTTATTTTTGAGATACAAGTTTTGAAATTAGAAAGACAACCGGACCATTATATTAACTTTAGTTTTCTAAATATTTACCTGAGTTTTTGGCTATGTCTCTATCTAACGTAAAATTTACATTGTTTTTTTGTTTATTTGTTTGTTTTCAGGAAGTGATATTTGGCATCATTTAAAATAAGGAAAACGCTTAAATTATTTTACGTTTCAACAATATCCAATATTTTTAACTACCATACATACATTTGTAAAATCATTTAAGTAAACCACACAAGAAATATCTTAGACAGAAGATAGAGCATACCTACCAGAAATATTTGACTGGAATGACTTTCTTGATTGTTAGATGGTTGATTGTGATACATCATTGATTTTGGGAGATCAAGAGCTTTTCAAAACCTAAATAAAAATCTTAGCTCAGTATTTAAAAAAAAAAGTTGATGATGGTCGCCCATAGATAAAACGTCGGATTCAAATTTTGAGGAAATCAACTTGTAAAGCAGAAAAATTTGTCATGCCAAAGTGCAATTTATTTCCAAAAATCCTTCAAATAAACTATATTTTACAATTAATATATGATAATTAAGTTAAGATAATTATTGTCTGTACTAAAAGTAAAGAGCCTATTTTATGTCATTTCAAGCACTTAAAAATAACCTTCTAAAAGTACATTAAAAATATTTTATGTCGTTTTGTTAATATCAGAAAGAGCACCTGACTAATGTGTCATAAAGGTGATACGTACACAAAGGAATTAGAATTAGTATTTATAAGCGGTGATAATACTGTCAAGAGTAAACTCAGCATTAACTTTGGCGTACATTATGCACTTTCGTGAATTATACACTAATTAGATCAGCGACACACACGTAATTGGTGTGAAAGTGTCCACAGATCCGTATAATACTCAATGCATTATCCGATTATGCTGCTTAAATGCTTACTCAATGCTTTTATAAGCGTTTTGTTCTATACCTCGCGTGCGTGTCGCCCGGATTATCCGCTTATTCTATTACTTTACACCCTTTCAATAAGAGAGGAAATTGGAGCAGAAATATAAACTTCCATACGTGGGAGGTGGAGCTATGCAGATTCGAACAATACTATAATAATTGTCTAATTTCCATTTAAACGAAAATATGTTATAAGGCAAATTCGTTTATTATATGCCTGTTATCTTACTTACATATTATAATATGATCATTAACGTAATAAACAAAGAGCAGAAACAGTCAGTTATCAGTTTATCAGTTTAACAATAAGATTTACCAGAATATATACCCACCATATATTTTGTTACATAGAATAGGTTTCTTGAAAGGTTAGGAGTAATAAAATATTGTACACGACATTGTTACTGTATCTTGAGTAGGTATTGTTATTTTAAATAATTACTCGTATGTAGAGTTTATTAAGTTGGAATCTAAAATAAATGATGAAATGCTCAGTTTCGTATTTTCTTTAATAGGGTTGCTATTTAACTTTTTTTTATTTATAACACATTCATTTGACACCAGTGATATGTTCTTTCATAAAACAAAACAATTTTACCACATTCTGAGATCATCATCATCACACAGCTCATTTTTTAATACACTGTTGGATATAGGCCTCCGCCAAGCGTCTTCAGTTATCTCTCTTAATTGTTGTATTCCAGTTTGTTAAAATTCTCTTCATGTTGTGCTTCCATTGAGTAGGAGGTCTACCACGGCTACGTTTGTCAGCTCTTGATTTCCACTCAAGAAGCTCCTTGACCCACCACCTGGAGATAGGTCCAGCCAATCTCCACCTTGTTTAGCAATGCGTTCAACGATGTGGTCTACTCCAGATCGTCTGCGGATTTCTTCATTTCTTACGCGATCTCCTAAGGTCCAACCAAGCATCGATCATTCCATTCCCGCTTGCGGTATTTTCTGTGTTCCTGCTCGCGTTGAGTGTCAATAAATACCAGCATTATCAATCAATCAGTTATGCCGTCATCTTTCATCTTTAATAGTTGTTACAAGTAATCCAATTTCGTGAAGAATTCACGCAATTGGTTTTACGGAGCAGCACAAAAAATTTACGGTTGAAGCGTATTTTCTAGTGGTAATACTATCAGTGCTTGTGCATAGACGACTTTCGCGAAAATTTTCCTAACGTCGCTTTTAATGCTGGGGATTTTGATCATTGTCTGAGAAAAACCGTGGCTTTGTTTAGGGAAATAGGTTCTATACAATATAAAAGAGGAGCTGGAAGACCATCTGTAAGTACAGAAGAACTTGTTGCAAACGTTCGCAAAATACGCCAACATAATGTGTAAGACGCCTGTCTCAAGAAGTGGGAAGATCTTATGGAACATGCAGGACTATTCTTAAAAAACAGTTAAATTTGTTTCTTTATCAAGTGCAAGTATTCCAAGAAATACGAGCTTCAGATTTTGAACGACGCAGGAATTTCTGTCAGTGGCTTACCCAAAATTTATTGGAAATAAATGATTTATTAGAGCTTTCTTTCTTTTTCCGATGAAGCCTGGTTCCACCTCACCAGTTATGTGAATTCTCAGAATACACGCATGTGGAGTAGTGAAAATCCCCATTCTGTCGTAGTCCATATTGCACCCTCAAGAAATTGGTGTTTGGTTGACTATTTTCCAAAGAAGAATTGTTGGTCCTATTTTATCCATGACACAGTTACAGCACAGAGGTATAGGGACAATATTTTACATGTATTTGTGGAGCAATTACTTGACGATGAACTACGTTTTGGTTATTTTCAACAGGACGGTGCAACCGCCCATACATCCGCCGAAACTATTAACTACTTACGCAATTTTTTCGACGACAAATTGATCGTTTTCGAACAGACATTTATTTCCAACCAAATCACCTTGCTTGACGTTATGGATTACTTTATTTTTCCTCATTTGAAAAACAATATATTTAAACAGTTGAAAATTTAGAACAGTTACAAGAAAGGATTATCGAAGAATGTGATAACATATCTTAATATTTATCAAGAATGATATAATGTTCAAAGTACTGGACAAATCACCACCAGAAGACACACTGAGCTGGGTAAGTGTTTCCATAGGGGAAAGAGGTACAAAACTGAGTTTGATGTATAAACCACCTTCCTATATAAACAACCAATTTCTAGCCGTTCTTGAATCTATTATGTCAAAATATCCTGCACAACATATAATTATTGGAGATTTTAATATTAATTTGTTAGAGAAAAAATCACAGGTGATGCAAGATTATAAAAATACTCTAACAATAAATAGTTACAAAATCATAAATAATATAGAGGAAAAAGATGCTACTAGAATTACTGCCAACACACGTAGCATATTGGATCATGTGTTATGTTTTTTTTTTGAAAATTTCTTTATTAACTAAGTAAATTTACATTAGATCGTAAGAAAAATCCCCTAAGCAGTGTATATAACACTGGTATTGAGGATACTGACTAGTACATAAACTGTACAATAAAAGTTAAATTATAGAAAAATCAGACTCTACCACAGCAACAATTTGCATTTGTTATTGTAACGTGTTGTTTTAAAAGAATTTTGAATACTTTTATATTCCTAGATGTTTTTAAGTTTTCCGGCAAAGCGTTGAAGGTAGCGGAAGCCTGAGATACTGGATTATATAAACCTTTGTTAGTGTTAATATTGTGTTGGTATATATTGTTTTGTGTCCTAGTGTTGTGTTCATGAATGTTGTTTACAAAGAAAAATTGTGTATTGCATTTCTGTGTTTTATTAATTACCTTATAAATATACTTGCACTGTTTTAATTCTAATAGCTGGTTTAAATTATGTATTCGCAAGTCCCGGTATAGATCGTATGTGTGCATCCGCCATTTGCCACATGCGCCTCATACCGGAAGGAGATATCTTAAGTGTGTTGCGAAGTATGCATTGTATATCATAGTTTTTACATTATTGGTTATGTAGTTTCGATATCTATAGAGAGCACCGACCATTGAGCTCATTCTTTTAATTATATAATTAACATGTTCCGACCATTTCAAGTTTGCATCTATAATTAAACCTAAATATTTTATACATTCTACTTTTTGTAACTCTACATTTCCTATTCTTATGTTTGGTAATTCTGTCTTTTTATTTTTCTGTTTAAAGAACATATATTTTGTTTTCTCTATATTTATTTTTAGTTTATATATAATAGCCATTTAGAATATAACTCCAGATCATTATTTATCACAGACTCTAAGTCTTTCACATTTTCGCCTTCATATAGAAGCACAGTATCATCTGCGAAAGTGAAGTATCTACCACTTGAATTTGCACATCTTAAACTCAACACATATAGCGAATAGAGTAGGGGCCCGAGGACCGATCCCTGTGGTACTCCACAAAAATTTTCCCTATCACAGCTCTTGTTATTATTAATTTTAACATATTGTTTCCTATTGACTAAGTATGACTTAATTAAGTTATAAATATTATCTCTAAATCCCAAGGCCCTAAGTTTTTTTAATAATAGCTCTAAGTAAACTACATCAAACGCCTTGCTGAGATCTACAAACACAGCGACCACTATCTTGTTATTGTCCAAAAATGTTGCTATTTTATCGGTGAGATCTATTGTTGCACTCAGTGTATTACTATCTTTAATAAAACCATACTGATATTAGTCTTTTTTAACATATTTGTCTATAAATGCTAACATTCTAGTCTTTATTACCGATTCGATAATTTTTGAGAACACACTGATTACCGAAAAGGGCCTATAGTTATTCATAGAGTCTCTGGTACCTGCTTTGAAAATTGGGGAAATCTTGCTGACTTTTAACTCATTTGGGAATCTGCCTTTTATGAGAGTACTGTTTACTAGTCTCGCAATTATTTTTACTAGGTGCTCTTTTAGGTTTAGTAAATCACGTACTGTTATATAATCATGTCCTGGAGCGGATGATCTTTTGAGCCCCATAATAATTTCCATTATCTCCTTTTCCGTTGCTTCTTGCACAATACAACTATTATCGCAGTGTATTTCATTAAAGCTAGAATTAAATCCATTTGTATGCACTTCTGTATTTATTTGGTCTACTATATTCTTTCCCACTTCGGCAAAATGTTTATTTGACATGGGATTTAGAGATAATATTAATAACTTAATTAAGTCATACTTAGTCAATAGGAAACAATATGTTAAAATTAATAATAACAAGAGCTGTGATAGGGAAATTTTTTATGGAGTACCACAGGGATCGGTCCTCGGGCCCCTACTCTATTCGCTATATGTGTTGAGTTTAAGATGTGCAAATTTAAGTGGTAGGTACTTCACTTTCGCAGATGATACTGTGCTTCTATACGAAGGCGAAAATGTGAAAGACTTAGAGTCTCTGATAAATAATGATCTGTAGTTATATTCTAAATGGCTTTTATATAATAAACTAAAAATAAATATAGAGAAAACAAAATATATGTTCTTTAAACAGAAAAATGAAAAGACAGAATTACCAAACATAAGAATAGGAAATGTAGAGTTACAAAAAGTAGAATGTATAAAATATTTAGGTTTAATTATAGATGCAAACTTGAAATGGTCGGAACATGTAAATTATATAATTAAAAGAATGAGCTCAATGGTCGGTGCTCTCTATAGATATCGAAACTACATAACCAATAATGTAAAAACTATGATATACAATGCATACTTCGCAACACACTTCAGATATCTACTACCGGTATGGGGCGCATGTGGCAAAACTATTTTCAAAAATATGCAAATTATGCAAAACAAAATTTTAAAGATTCTTTTTAAACTTAAATGGCGGATGCACACACGCGATCTATACCGGGACTTGAGAATACATAATTTAAACCAGCTATTAGAATTAGAATAGTGCAAGTATATTTATAAGGTAATTAATAAAACACAGAAATGCAATACACAATTTTTCTTTGTAAACAACATTCATGAACACAACACTAGGACACAAAACAATATATACCAACACAATATTAACACTAACAAAGGTTTATATAATCCAGTATCTCAGGCTTCCGCTACCTTCAACGCTTTGCCGGAAAACTTAAAAACATCTAGGAATATAAAAGTATTCAAAATTCTTTTAAAACAACACGTTACAATAACAAATGCAAATTTTTGCTGTGGTAGAGTCTGATTTTTCTATAATTTAGCTTTTATTGTACAGTTTATACTAGTCAGTATCCTCAATACCAGTGTTATATACACTGCTTAGGGGATTTTTCTTACGATCTAATGTAAATTTACTTAGTTAACGAAAAAATTTTCAAAAAAAAATATTTCCAGAGATGCTGGTCAACGCTTTCGAGAATATAAAGAGACATGTGAATTTATACTTGGAGCAAGGCGGTGGCCAATTTCAGCAATTTCTACAATTTTTATTTTCCTTTCTGTATATTCTTACTTTGTTAAATTTGTAAGCAACAAAAATAAATTTGTATTCGTTTACTTATTTTAATATTCATCAGTTTGGCATACCATATCATAATATGCATTAGAAAAATTTTATTCCAGATATGGTTAGATATATAGTTCCCTTTTGATTGTAATCTAAACCAAGCCCTACGTTTCTCAGTCCAAGCCCATCTTGGATGAAAATAATTTCTGCTCGCACGGTAAAAATATGTGTGGTTAATTTTGAACAAGAAATTTTTTTTAGTTCTCCTGAGGTCTCCAATTCGGACCCAAACGGTTTTGCATCTCAACCGACGATATACTGTCTAGCCCACCTCTGCACTTTGATTTTTAATTTATATATACTCGCTAGGGACCATATTCGCAATGATTTACTTTTTTTTTTAAACATGTCTTTGGCATCTATTAAATTATCTGATATAATGAGATTGTCTTCTTCACGGACCTGATCGACTCCATCGATAATGCCTTCAGCGGTGGCTTAGGGCATAAATGCGTATAAACTAGTAAAAGTTATTGCCTTTGCTTGCATGGGAAACTATTAACTATAAACGAAAATCGTATGGTTACTTTTGGCAAAAAGAACGTTTTTTGGCCTCTCATTTAGCGACTTATTCATTTATTTTTCGTTAGGAATTGCCCATAAGCTCATGTCAAAAAAAGGGATGAATAAAAATTTCGAAAAATATATTGGGTGCTTTGACGGACTTCCTCCTGTCAATCTATAACAATGATGCTGTCCATTTGGTATCAACCAGATCCATAAAACAGAAAAACAAAAATATAACTATGTACCTACTTCTGTCCCAAGAAATTCTCAAGTCCGATTATGGTTGTGCCAAAAAGAAGCATTTAGAAATAATCCAGCGATTCTAACTTTTCTTCCTGATTTTTTGTTTTCTTTCTGAGTCAGCTTTTGCTCCGTTTCCATGCACAACATACATATTTTCCTCGTCTTCTATTAAACTTCTTGGCTCCTCTTTCTCCTCTTTTTTTAAGATCAACATTAACTACCTCCTATTTGTTTTACGCCTCTTTCACATCTTTGACAGGCGGTGTCACCCGCAGAGGGCCGGGTGTTGTCCCTAACCAAATAGCAACACACATAACGCCGTGGTTGTAAGCAATTTAATAGCTAGACACGCACGAAGGAGATTTTTGAAAGATTTGGTCTTGTGGCGATCAATCCCCGCTGCAAAGTTTACCTAATTAAATATAAGTTGCCACACTTTACGTCGGCACTTTGATATATTGAGTCACAAGCGTGATCCCGCCACTTGCACCTTGTCGTTAAACAGCTCCGTTACGTGGGACTTCGAAACGTAGTTTAATTACGCCTGGAGAATATGTGTCTACCTGAGGCTGTCCAAAAATGCTATATAGGGACAGTTATTGTAGAATCAAAAGCTATTCAACTAGTAATATAAGCATGTAATTAAAGAGGTTTATATGTCATAATCGTTACGCAGCATAACAATAGGTTTATGGCACCCAGGTCAGAGATTACTATTAATTAATTCAAAAATGACAGGGGTCCGAACAACACAAAAGGAAATTTCATTATTTATACCCCACTATGCTACTCAGGATTCAAATGAAGCCTATGACAATTCGTTAAAATAAAGTTAAGTAAAACAAAATTGATGATCAAATATTGAGGTTAACCAAAAGCATTTATTTATATATTTATATCTATAATGAAATCATACAGATTGGGATAAAGTATTTCTATATTTATTTTATTTTCTGTTGTGTAAAAACCTCGGTAAAAACCCAAAAAACTGCATCTGGTTGTTACGCGACATTTTAATTTATAAGGAAAATTAAATCAACTGAATGTCTAGGACACCGTCTACACTTCCTCGTAAATTAATCCACGCCACACAGTAAACCACTCTGGGGCGCGTTCATAGTTTTTACCAAATTGGTAAATATTACCCAGGTAAAATTTAACCGACGTCCATCAAGTTGCTATCTACGAAACAAAAAGATCTACTCACTGTGAACGGCTCGGGCATGCGCCGAGAGCAACCCGAACAAACGTCAAACTTGTCAAATTATATTTTGCAATTTTGAAATGCGACAGCAACAAAACTCTTTTAAGCAAATTGTGGGTATCTTTTGAAATCGACATTCTCAAAAAGTTTTGGCGTGCCCAAAAAACTTTTATTTTAAAAACAACCTAACTTTTAACTTTCACCATAAACAATAAACAAACTTTATCCGTCTCCCGACTTGGTTAAAAAGTTGTTTCGTTCGGTAAAAGTTATCCACAACCGTGAACGAGTATAAATGTTACCCGGTACAACCGTGAACGAATTTTCCTATCGCCGTGTGCAATCGATGCGCACCCGACGAACGTCCGACGTCAATCGTGAATGCGCCCCTGGATATCGCTCAGCGGACGTCTATATTACTCCTGCCAGTGTACTGGCGGGGCGAGAGGGAGGTCGTTTTAATAAGTCGACGAAGTGACGCAACTTATATTTTATTCTGTAAACTTTGCCCGTTGTTTATCGGTAGACTAATTATTATTGCCGACGTCCTCCGCGATCCCTCAAATATCAGGTCTCTTGACAGCCGGCTTGCCGGTTTTATTCCGCCGAGGAAATATCAGTTCATGCACACGCAATAGGGATTTCGGGGCGACCAGGCATTTGGTCCCCGCAAAATATGTAAGAAATTGCAACTAAGTAACTAGTAAGAGATCTGTCCCTTTTATGTCAAATCTGCGAGATTAATAAGCGATGGCATATTCACGTTTGTATGCAGTGCAGGATGCGATCTGTCAAGATAGCGATTTAACGTTTTTTTTAGCGGTTTCAATTTTTGAAAAAACTAAAATACAATCTTAGCTCATATTTCTTAAATTTCTTAGTTCATATACACGTTAATCGCGAAAGTTAAATGTTTAAGCTTTAAAATCTGCGAATTTTCGTGTATCAAACAAGGATTCCCCGACCGTCGATAGATGCATTATGCGTCGTTTTGGTGAAATACCTGACGCAGATGCCCAAACTAGTGAAAAATAAAAAAGAACGAGAGTTACTTTCCAAATACTGATAAAGATGATGATAAGATTTCGCATTGCCTGATATAAACATTTTAATAAAAGTTAAAATGCCCTAAAAGTGATTTTTATCTTACTTCACATATTATCACATATGTTAAAATTTCACATTACGATATTTGCTACAAAGTTATTAAAAATAAAACTTAAACTTGAGAAAGGTTAAGTAATCATTTAAGTTTTTAGATCTTTTTACCAAATGCTTCTATTTGGAATATTAACGGAGTTCTTGAATTTAAGCGGGGGCGTGTTATAATAACCAACACTCTTTTACTATACTAACGGCTTAACGCAAAATCAGAGAAGTGTACTAGTGTATACGTTAATATTAGTATAATTAAGTTATTAGAATCTAGTGCGTCCTTATAGTTTTAAGTTTTGTACTAGTAATTTAAGTATGGACCAAAGTATTGCTTAGAAACGACTTTACTGTTAATTCCTATGTTATACTGACACCATTAATTTCGCTGACCGAGAATACATCACAACAAATCATCTAGACTCAAACATTTTTTGAAAGTCCTAATCAAAGTTTCATGTTTCGCCCTTAAGACATCATCAGACATAATTAAATATCTGAACAACACAATAACAAATTGCAAACTTGAACTATAAACCTATAATATTAAACAGTGTAATTACGATAATTCAAATATGTCCTGTTGAGAAAAAGAAGATTTTCTTGATTTGTTATTCCTTAAGACTTTTATTTATGTAGGCACTTAATATACACACATCGCCAAAATTCTTGTACTCCCCTTGTAAATTTCACAACGAAATAATAATCATGGCTGCTTTTTTGTACATTTAATCTTTATTTATTTCACCGTTGCTAGGCATCTAAAAATGTTGACAAGAACAATTTCCCACAATTTTAGATACCAATGTTTAAAAAGTGGTTCATATTGATTTAGCGTCTTGAAATAATTGTTGAGTTTTTCTTTGCAATTATGCCTGGCAATAGAATTTCAGTATTCAATAGAGCAAGAATAGTGGCTTTGCATGATGAGGGTCTGCCGAATCATCGAATCGCGGATAGACTAGGGATTCCCCGCGCTTCAGTTATTCGAATAGTGCGTTTGTATCAGGAAACTAACAGCGTTGACTGGATACGTGGAACTGGGCGTCCTAGGGTAACTAATGCAAGAGAAGATCGGTATGTAGCAGGTTATGTACGTCGGAATCGAACCATACCAATCTCAGCTGTTCGAACACATTTTAGAAGAACGTATGGTCGATTCATTTCCAGTACCACAATACGGCGAAGACTTACTAGAGCCAATTTGCGATCTAGGAGACCATTAAGAGTACCTAGGTTACTTCCTAGACATATAGCCGCTCGTCTACAGTGGGCACAGGAACACAGACACTGGCTTTTAGCTCAGTGGCGAAATGTCGTTTTTTCGGACGAAACCAGATTTGGTTTAGTTAGTGATAGTCGGCGACACAGAGTTTAAAGAGGGCCAGGGCGACCAGAAAGACTATCTTTTGCCAGAGAAGTCGTTCCATATCAAGGAGGAACAGTAATGTTTTGGGGAGGCATAATGCATGGTCGTCGTACGCAGCTTATTCCCATTCCAGGCACTATGACAGGGGATAGATATGTTCGAAACATTATTGAACCTATTATTTATCCTCTTCGAAATGAAATTGGAGCCAATTTCATTTTCATGGATGACAATGCTAGGCCCCATCGCACGATAGGAGTACAAAATGCACTAGAGATTGAGAATATTGAAAGATTACCGTGGCCAGCCAATTCGCCAGACATGAATCCCATTGAACATATGTGGGATTTCGTTGGACGAGCAATCTCAAATAGAATTAATCCTCCTATCACCCTTCAGGAACTCACACTCGCGGCCCAAGAAGAATGGAACAACATCCCAATGGATACCATTAACGCGCTTATTGTTTCCATGCACAGACGAGTTAACACCTTACTACAAAACAGGGGAGGACACACCGAATATTAATTAATTTTGATTTCGCTCTAAAGTGGTTTTCTTCTAGATTTAAAATTCTCGTAATGATTTTATTATGCACTATTTTTCCTTTGTATTTTTTTTCTTGTTCAAATAAATTTTAATTCAGACAATTTGCATTGGATACATAACCAAATTAAATGTACTTTGTAATACACTTCTTAACTTATAATAATAGTGTCTCATTTTGACAAACTTAAGGGGGTCCAAGAATTTTGGCGATGTGTGTAAATACTTTTAATAAGTTAAAAGTTGTGTTGTGAGTAAAAGCTACTACTTTTTACGTTCTATAATTATACACAGATCAGCCAAATTTTTAGGAATCCTGGAAAATGAAAAGTTTAACGGTTACGGTATGATAATAAATGTAGGAAAAAAAAATTACTAAAAAACTAAAAATGTAAGCGTTTTGTACTGCAAAGTAGAATATTTAAAGAATATTTTATACAAAAGTTTTTTTTAAGAAATACTTTCTTTTAAATTCTAAAATTATAAATTTGGAGAACATAATGGGAAGCACTATAATTGTTTTATTTTGCATGTGACAACACTGTCCTTAGACTTTGGATCGACAAACGCGGTTTACATGACTCATCCGACGACGCGCTCCGCAGAAGCCGGCAGTGTTGCGGAAATTTATAGGAGACTAAGGAGACTAATAATTTTAGTAAATTAAAAGTTGTCAATGATGATATTTGTAATCATGTCCTATCTTCACCTTCATAGAGGGGGTGAAAATGCCAACCTTATTTGTTTTTCATCAGGACTTTTTGGACGGTTTAGATTTTACAATTAGAAAAATAGCTTTTGAGAGCGTAATATATTTTAAAATTTGTTTCAGTCTGAAGGCGTTTTTGGATTTTTTTTAATGTTTAAGACTTACTTTGCATATTTAGTAGAGAGGTTGAAATTGCTTTTGTATTTAATTACGTAACATAAATACGTAACATCTACTGAAAATATTTTATTAAAGCTGTGAGAAAATACTCCTTAATAAGCCAAAGCTCACTCACGTCTTTAATAATCCGGGGTTATTTAAAAATATGCGCTGGGGAACAGCGCCGTGGGCTTCAATAAAAATAATCACGATTTGAACTTGTGTACATCGCACGGTACGAATGAACAAAGTTAGGGTGTCAATATAAGATGAAACAGTGGTGAATTTGGTAAAAGGAATCCCTTTTCCTGTCGGCATCCCTGGATAAATCGATAATTCCAAGTCTTTCTCTGTGTGCCACTTGGCGGCCCCAAAGGACCGTATCAAGCTTTAATTGCCGACATCTATTATTAGGGTTTTCTGAAATTTTGGGCAAAACGTAGATGAATGACGATACACTGAAAACATGTTTATCTTACGTCACAGTAACTTGTTTTAAGTAAATGGATACTCGTACTGCCTGATAGTGCATACAGTGTGTCGCATATAAAATGACAACGAAATACTTCTTTTATTGAAATTAAAAGAAATTATCTGTAATTAAGAAAATATTGCCATGATTTGTTTAGATTTTATTCGGGCTTATTCAGATAATAATTTCATATAGATAGTAATTTATGTAAGATACTTTTTGAATCGATGCATTATCATAGCGTTGCAACTGCATTGCTGTCTCAATAAATTTGTAAACTAAATTTATTAAAAAGTATGGTTAGCCTTTTTATACAACATAGTTTAATTATGCCACTACTAAGGTATATATTACATTTTACAAATGCGTTTCGGTTAGATTGAATCACTATATTTGTTAGTTAAAAGTAAAGAACTGTATTGTGAATTTTACTAAACTCTTTTGTGGCTTTTATAATTTTTTATTGCATGAACAGGTAAGTAATATAATGGTTATAACGGAAAATTAGTAAAAATTACTATATTTCTTTACTAAAATTATTAATAGAATTTAGAAGGGTGCAATAATTATGGTAAGACGGTTTAACAAAAAACTATTTAAATTTTTATAATAATATGTACTATATTTACAAAATATCAAAAAATATAGAAATAATTATAAAATTTCCGTAGGAAAACCCGTATTTTACTAAAAGAATCTAAAACTCCTAAATAATTTGCAGGAATAGTCAAAGCCGCGCCGTCCGCCGCCGCCGCCGTCGCATTCACAGTTACGCCATCAAAGTGTTCGTACCTCTAACTCTTACTTTTATGTGTTTTAAGTTCAAGCTTGTTAATTTTTATTTTTTTTTTGGTATTACGGTACTGTTATGTAAAGTTTGGTGGATTGATTAGCAGAATGGACTCTGGAAGATCAAATGTATTTCATACCCCATGTAAAAGCAAATAAAAAAAGTTACAAAAATATTTAAACAGAAATATAAAAGGATTTTTAAATATTTACTGAAATATTTAATTAGTATCACAAAAGTTGGTGGTAAGAAACCCGACTAACATAAATAGAATTTACAAAAAAATATTACAAATTTTACAATATCCATGGGTAAAATGTCTAAAGCTGGTTGGTAGTTTTTACAAATAATTATTACAATCGTAACTATAGAAGCCAGAAAAAACAACAACATATTATTATATTTTTTGCACTTCTGTTTAATAATTTTTTTATTACTATATATCTTTGTAGTAACTATTAAAACAATGAACTTGTTCTACTATAATTTTATAGCCCTCCTAATATACCATATAGTTGTCCTATATAGAACTATAAAATATAGGTAGTTAGTTTTATTATTTTCTTGGTTATTTTTCCGTGTGGAGTACTGTTCACATATTTGGGGCTCTGCTCCTAAACATACCCTAAGATCGCTGGATTCCATTGAAAGACTAGCCATTCGCTTGATCGGTGACCATGATCTGACAAACAACCTGGAGAGAGCCCTGCATGGTAGAAATACACGATGAGCCCCTGCAGCCCACCCGTACGTGGTTGAGCTTAGTGTCCCACGAACGACACTATTTCAAAATTCTTTCATCTGGAACGTCATCACTCTGGAACGACCTCCCTAAAGCCGTGTTCCCCAACGAGTATAATCTCCAAAGATTCAAGACCAAAGTGAATAGTTTCCTGCGCATACGCATCGCTGGAATATGCCCCCTTATTTCATTATTATTTCACCAAAATTTCGTGAAAATATTTCAAACGGTTTTCGAGATATCAACTTGTAGCACTTTAAAAAACTCACCCTGTATATTGTTATGCTTTTCATTACGTAGACAGCTTCCGCGTAATTATTTTTGTGGGTTGGTGGTTATATTATTCTTTATGTATTCAACATTTTATTTTATTAATGGTTAAAGACTAGCCCTATAAAAAGTAAAAAATGTTTTGCAATTTTTTACTTGTGATTAATATTTCTTACTTTGTTTTATTACTTTTACAAGGTTTATCGTCTTCTCGATCTGAGCATAAAATTGCCAACGTTATATAGGCAGCTTACTAATGTATTTATGGAAATTTCCCCTTTAATTTTAGGCTTATATTGCCTTCTAATGGGCTCTCTATTACTAAAGCGTTGGTTCTACACCAAATAGTATTTTCCGAGGTATTTTCTAACCGAAGAAAATTGTTAAAAACTGACTTTGTACATAAATCCCAGGCATTATTATATTGTTTTATATACTTAATAACGTTCTCAATCAAATATACCGAACATTTTTATTCTAAAGAGTTTATTTATGATTTTTTTTATTCGTAACTTTCTGGGCGTGTAATTTCCAGGTAACTAAATTTTCTTTTAATAATATATTTTTTAAGGACTACTGGTTTTTTATTTATATTTAAAGTATCTATAAATCAGACATTATAAAAATAATAGCGCCATAGGATTTCTAGTAATTTCTATTAAAAAGGATAACTTACTATTATTTAGAAGTTTAAAGCTAAAATGTTGTGCGTGATCTGTGTAAATGACACTGTTTACTTAAATCAAAATTCAAATATATTTATTGTGTAAACACGATACAAAAAGGCAAGGTAAATAAATTGTTATTAAAACTTACCCTAATTTTTTTGGGCTATGTATACTATGTTAATGTTAAAAAAATCAATGTATAGGCATTTTAAAGTGGTTAAAACGTCATGTTAAGGTTAGAGTAATATATGGCAAGCAAACAATAATTTTTTAGGTGACCGTCTTGTAAACTAGAAACGATTCAAATCGATATTGCGAATAAAATTAGCCGCCATATCTTAAATACCATAGCATGTAATAAAGTTTACCCAATAAACAGTCAAAGTGAACCCTGTCAAAGGACTTGGATATATTTAAGAGAGTTGCTGAAGTAAGATTTTGGTGTTAGAAACCTTGCAGGCACTGATCAACGATAGGGCACAGACTGAAGCATGCTTCAAACGAATGAAGACTGATAGACCGAAGGTCACAAAGGTGGTTAATACTGACATTCTGCATTTAATTTGAAAAAGAGGTAGATGAAAAAAAGGTAATTTTAAAATACAAATCAACAACGCTTAATTCAACCTCTAATAAGTAATTGTATGTAGTCAGTTGATTTACCAAATTAGACAAAAATGGTAGAAATATGAGTTTGGCTAGGTTAAATATTCCATTATTACAGCACAAAAGTTGCAAGTCTTTTACATTCCGCTTTATATAGATATCTGAATAACTAAATTTTTTTTGTAATTTTTACTGTAATATATTGTTAAAAAAAAAGAAATTTGGAATAAACAACCAGACAGATACATATAAGTATTAACAAATTTTAGGTTAGAATTAGTGATGCTAACAGCAATAAAATTGGTACTTATATTTTGAGAAATAATCCCTAATAAACACAAATAAAAGAATAAAAACAACATCATCTCAGACTTACTGTATTATTAATAATTAAGTATTCCTAATTTTGAATAAACCTTACAAATATTTCACATATTTACTTTTTACTGAAGCTCATTCAATGGATGTTCGTCTTGTTTGATAAAAGTAATCTAACTTATTTGTTCAAAATCCCACAACATTTAACACCACTTTTCATAGTTACGAAGCTTGTCTTGGACTGGCGAGCGATGTAATAGTATGCCACGGGCACACAATTATTGGATAGAGATGTTGTACAGTGTGTATGTCTCTAAAAGGTCGGTACAAACTGCTACCACAAATTCTTAAGGCTAAAATATGACCGTGGCCATTTATATTTAAATGTTAGTTTGGAGAACAAAGTCAAGACAAGAAAAATATAAATCGAAATACATACCTATAAAGGTATATTTTTTAATATTCAAAATTTTTGGTAATAAAGGAGAATATGTCTGAATAGATATCGTTAAATCAAAATGTTTGAAGATATCCTTCCTTTATGCTCAATGATTCAATGCCCAAAATTTTTCAGATATATTTTAATATGAAACGGCCAGTCATTACGATAACGCAATGAATCAGAATCATCAGTATGGCCATCAACACTAAACGCTTAAATTATATAAAACCCATAATAAAATTAAAATAAGTAGGAAGGATTACTTTATCTCGATTATTATTTCTTACAAATATTTCGATATTAATGTGGCTATGTTAGAAAGGTCATTTTTGCCTGGTCTTTGTTTATTCCATCCCATATTAAATATTATGTATTCTAACTAGTTCTTAAAATTGTTCATTCTTAAGAATAAGATGAATAACAAGAAATTTATAGCTATAACCAAACAGCTTGTCCGATTATAGGTAAACGCTTGTTTTCTACCATGTTTTTATCTAGCCAAAAATAAAAGATAGATGTATTAAACGCCAGTTTTAATAGGCCGCCATAATATGTAAATATATTAAATATCGCGTTTCTAAATTACCATAAAGAAACAACTGACTTTTTATATCGTATCCGCACAACAGGAGCGGTCAAAATATTCTCTTTTTAAATTTATGAATATTATGAATATAATTTAAAACCCGTATCTCTCTATGGTTTGCAAATTTATTAGGGATCTATAAAAACCTACCATTGTCAGCCGAAATTATGTCAGTTGCCGATGGCTATAGTTTAAAATATTAGGTTTCTGTCAGAAGCGTGAGCACATCTATGTTAGCATATCAGAAACTCAGTGCTATTTTGCACTTTATTGACCGTTTCAACAGTAATAATTTTGATAACATAACCTAGCTTTTGACTGTCTTTTCCGTCCCATTTCTATCAACTCAACAAAATAAATGTCTACACAAGTGCGAGTAAAAGTCGCCCTGAGTGTTCCGTAACGATATATCATATGGCTGCCAAGTAATAATTTCTCATAGAACTAGAAATTAATGATATTTGGATAGTTTTCCTCTACTTGTGCAAGGAGAGTTTCCTTCTTTCTCTTGGTAAACCGAGACCTTATAGGTTTTGATGCATGCATCAGTATCAAAATACGTGGTTTTTGCTGCATCTCTTCATTGCATTGAGGTAAAGCCTAAAATTTTGTACAGGATTACGGGGTTATAGACCCGAGCATTTGATATTAATTTCAACTTAGAAAAGAGTCTCGACGGACAGACACAGATAGATGAAGAAAAAAACACTAAGGTGCTAAGTAATCCTAATGTCCTGATAAGCAAAAGTCAGGTTTTGTAAGATCCGGCGATCTAGCTGGTCAGCGGTAGGTCCGTTTCTACTAACCCATTGGTTACGAAAAGTATCATCAAGATGATTTCTTACATCCTGTGAAAAATGTGCTGGACCACCATGTTGCTCAAGTCACATCCTATTTCTTATATATTAAGGAACGTCTGCCAATAAAGCTGATAAATCATTTTGTAAAAAGTTTAAATACATGGGCCCAATAAAATTGCAATCAAAGAAATGTGAACTAATTATAGTATCACCCATAATTTCACCCACACATTGCCTCATATATCGCGGATTTTCTGTGGAATAGTAATGAAACTTCTGTCTATTCATATAACCGGTGTTATGAAAGGTTGCTTCGCCGGAACATAAAACATAATTGAAAAACATTAAATCCTCTTGTATTTTAATTCTTGTCCAGGCACAAAACTCGGATCGATTTTAAAAGTCTCTATTGCTGAGCGCTTGATACAGATGAATATGATACGCATGGAATTAATGCTTTTTTAAAATTTGTTATACAGATCTTCCACTGATATCTATTACTTCACCGCTTTTATTTTGATCTACGTATGGATCTTCGGTTACTATCAACAACACCTCAAATTCTTTTTCATCGTTGGTCACAGGACTCACAGGCTTTGATTTTTCTTCTTTTGGGTATAACATTTCCTGTTTTAACAAATCTTATGAACAATCTTTTCAAACTTTTTTTCTTCCTTTTCTTCTCTCTGGACAACGTGCCGCATACATTTTACTTGCTTCCGCCAATCTCAAAGATCATACTAACCAGTTCATCTTTATTAATATCCATTTAAATTACTTGCAATTTAACTCGCAAAGTACTATTTGCCCGAGTGTTTACCTTAAATAACAAACTTTTTAAATTAATTAAAGAATGTGTCAAACTATAATAAATAAATGAATCTATATTGTATGTCAAATCAAAGAAACTGTCCATAATGTCAAAGAGACAGCTGAAAGTCACGGTCTGAAGATATGGATTCCAAAGCCATCTGTGAATTTTAGGCACAACACTACCTAATGAATCGCTTTGCTAGTATTTCAGCTGATATGTTAAGGGAAGTAAGTAGATCGTGCATAGATCAAAATAAAAGACATTTTGAACATTTATTGTAGTATTGTAGTTTACAATTATTAGTCCAGCACTTATGTTTAATAATAATTATGGATTCTACTTTACACTAATTAAAAATATATAGGGTTTTCCATTTGAATTTTTTTTTAACTGTTTTTAAAATGTGTCAATTGCGAAACCATATTTTAAACACCCTATATAAAATGAATAATCATCCTTGATTTCCATAAGTTTCACATAATGGCGTGGTTAAAAAAATGCTTTTGGATTGTTTTCTTGGTTTTTTTCCACACCTGCAAGGCTTGTTTTAAACTTTTTAATTAATTTCTCTCAAACCACCAAAGCCAATTAAATAAATTTTAGGCGATTCTAAAGGACAATAATACCAACCTAAATATGCAAAAGAAACCCCTATTTAAAAAATACAACTAAATGTTATCACACTTTTTTGAGGCACCCTGTATATTATGCGAAAATATTTTCCTGAAATAGCATATGAATAAAATTCCTAATTTAATTCGTATAGGAGCTATGGAAGCCCGACGCAGTCTGCGGAACCCTGTATATTTGCAAATATAGCCCATGTGGGCTTATTATATTTAAAAAAATGGTTTTCTGCTGCTCGCGTTAATGAGACATACTGTATACTAGAAAATATCTTTAAAATGTGCTTTTCTACGAATCTGAAACCTTTTTTGTATGTAACATTTTTCCATATTTTGATTAACCACAGTACCACAGAGATATTGGACAATTTCGCACTAGTGGGCCACCCTATGATTTGAAATTGAAGTTATGTTGGTGACTAAGCTAATTTACCTTTATTTTTAAATATCCATAACTATATAGGTGTATCACATTTAGCAATAAAAACACATCACCTTAACAGACTTCACCGCTAGCCTTATTTTGTTACCATACCATAATGACGTACTTATACAAAACTTTTGATAATAATTATGATTGTTACAGTAAACGATCCAAGGAAGTACCTATCTACTTTAATGTAGAAAAGTGTTACTACAAGTCTAATTAAACTACTTCCCAAAAGATGGCGAGATGTCCAATTGGGTTTTCCCCGGCTCAACCTGATACTGATCTATAACGACGTTACAATCCTATTTGTCACCAGCCTTGTTCGAGAAGTAACGCGCGTGTTTAAAAAAACGTCACATTTTGATATAGTTCGAATCAGGGAGGATACTTTTTAAAGAAAAGTGTTAGAATTTCGTTTATAACAGTGTTTGTTGAGCGAGCCAAG
This sequence comes from Polydrusus tereticollis, assembly GCA_963920685.1. NCBI lineage: Eukaryota > Metazoa > Arthropoda > Insecta > Coleoptera > Curculionidae > Polydrusus > Polydrusus tereticollis. The sequence continues at coordinate 60,225,196 of OY987335.1, forward strand.
TGTTATTATTTTACTTGCGTCAACAGTTCATGAGGCTTTTATGTTCCTCGATTGTAGGTTAATTTCACTGATTCTTTTATGTACTGAGTGAAGGAATTAAACGAGCTTTTCACTATTGTAATTTGGCGTTTATTTCTCCAAATCACACAAAACTTCTTTAGTACATGATTTCACAATAACATACTACAACACAACAACACTACTGATTTATAATCAAATAACTGGTAACTACATTTGTTTAGTACCTTTACTGGGTGCCTTTTTTAGGCAATGCTAATTTGTTTCAATCCGACGGAATGAAACCACGTGTGTTTGTTGACATGCAACTTTACTCTTTTACAGCTAGAAGGAAAACTATATCATCTGACAGCAAGGTTACGCCCCCGCTGTCATGACAACCAACTAACAAATGCGTTCTGAGAGGTTACACAGGTGGCCATGTTTTCTTTTAACCAATTGGACGGTATAAACAGATATACCACGCTGTGTCACCTTACTCGGGCGCCGAAATGCCGTCAAAGGCTTTTCGGACAGATATACTCTTAACATTAAACTTAAAATGCCTGATCCGATTGGTTCAGTTGCTGAGGGTACTGAAAAATCTAAATGTTTACACTGTAAAAAAGCTGTAGTTACAAGTATTGAATGTTTCAAATGTGGCGGAAATTTTCATCCGGCTTGTATGGCGCAAGCAAATGAGGCGAAAAATCGACAATGTCGTCACATGGATGGAAAGGGTTTAATTAAGGAGGTTGAGTCTCAAAACAAAGTCATCCAGAGACTGATAACAAGAATCAACATACTTGAAGATGTTCTTGCTAAAAAATCCGAGAATTTGGAAAGTACCTCTGAAAATTTCAACAAATTGCCAGAAAAGGTTGAAGTGCTGGAAAATGAAATACGACAACTCAAGACCAACCATATTAATGACGCTGCTGAAAATGCACCCATTTTGGACTGCAATATCAGTCATTCTTAATGGACGACGAACTATAGGGCCAGTCGGAGGCAATAAATACCAAGCTGGATGGGGTGATCGAAGCAATAAAGTGCACTAATAAAGAGTTAATAGCATTCTTAACAGAAAATCCACGGCTTATTAATAACACACACCAACCAATTAACAGAATGGAAATAGTAATTGCCCAGGAGGTGTCAACAAAAAGAGATGCGGCATCTCAAGATTTGGACTTAAGTATTTTGCGGCATCCTTCCTCTGGAACAAGTAGACTAAGAGTAGCTATAAGAGGTACAAGCAATACTGCTACAGACATTGCTGCAGCAACCGAACGCAGATGGATATACGTGGGAAACTTAGCTTCTGGGTGCACTGCAGATAAAGTAAAGAATCACCTATCAAATAAAAGCATTTCTGTGCTAAGTTGCGAGAACTTGGGAGATCATGACGATTATGCAGCTTCCTTTAAACTTTCAGTGCGACCGGAGTTGGAAAGTGCGATTATGAACAGCGACATATGGCCAACTGATGTGGTGGTCAAGCCATTCAAGTTCCGTAATGCTGCAAGGAGATTTAGTAGGGGACGTCCACAGAATTTTCAAGGAAGAAGTTTTCGTCAGGAAAATCATCGCGGACAGTGGAAACCGGGAGTTCCGTCAATGTAAATAACTCTTTGAATATAATTTATCAAAAGGTGCGAGGCTTGAACTCAAAATTGTCTGATTTTCGTAATAATGTATGGGCTACAGCAGATGAATACGATATAGTTGTTTTGAGTGAAACTTGGCTTTATGAAAATGTTACTGATACTGAAATATTTCCAGATATGTTGAATGTATTTAGAAAGGATAGGAAATTTGATACATGTGGTAAGTCTAGAGGGGGCGGAGTATTAATAGCGATCAAAAGTAAATGTGATGTTTTGGAAATACAAACAAGTTTTGAAGATGATAATGTAGAGCTTCTTTGTGTAAAAATTAATATCAAACAAAATAAATCTATTTATATTTTAGCTGTATATGTAGCACCAAATTATTGCCTGCAAACGTATCAGAGATTGTACGATTTTATCGAGGAACAAAATTATCTCTTAAATTCAGATTTTATAATAATAGGGAATCTTAATTTAACAAATCTTAAAAGATATTACGATATTAATGAAACTGACAAGTTTATGGAAAATTTTATACCATTTCTAAGTTTTTACGATATTGGTCAGCATAATCGAATCGTCAACTCTATGAACCGTTTGTTGGATGTTGTGTTAACTAAGGTTACTTGTGATAGGAGTGATTTTGGTCTTGTTTCTGAGGACAATCACCACCCCACTCTAAAAATTTCCACATCAGTACTTAATGTAAAAATTAAAGAACTTAACTCCACTGGGGTAAATTATATTTTCGCAAAGCGGACTAGTTGTTGTTGTTTAGGGAATTCCATTAAATTGACTGGACATTTCTTGAGTCACATACCGATATCAACATGGCTGTTAAGGCTTTTTATGAAAAAATTTATGATGTTTTCAATATATGCATTCCTAAATCTAATAAAAAACCAAAAAAATATCCTACTTGGTTTGATTTAAATATAATTAATACGCTAAAACATAAGGAAAATTTAAGGAAAACATATAAAAGAACCAATGATATAGAAATACTTTCAGAGTTTAAAAGAATAAGAGCCGTTCTGAAGGAACAAATTAGAAATGCACAGAACGACTATATAAATTCAATCCAGCGTTGTATCGGTGCGGACTCTAGGAGGTTCTGGTCCTTTATTTATAGTAGAAAAGGATCAGTACACATACCCAATACAATGTTCTATAATGGCAAAGAATATAATCAAGGGGATGAAATATGTTATGCTCTTGGGGATTTCTTTAAAAGTGTATACTTAGAGGGTACAGGGAATAACCCTCAGATTCTAGAACACGTTAATTCTCCTCTTGTTGCACTGAATAGCGTTGATGTTGATGATGTAATGGAAGCATTGATAATTTTGAAGGATGGGAAGGCAATTGGTCCAGACAGCATTCCATCTTTCATATTTAAGGGCTTTGCAGATATATTATGCCGCCCACTAGTATTTTTGTTTAAGTTAAGTCACAGATTAACCTAATACAGGTACGTAAGAGCGGCGATTTAGCGATTCGCACTAGATTTAATGGACACATGCTGGCCGCATCAATGCATTTATATATTCGGGATGTCTCAGGAGAAAGATTAACCGCACCAATGTGTTCAAAATATGGAATGTTTTTATATTGTTATACTACATACATTTTGATTGTTATTGTATTGAACTAATTTAAATAAAACCTCATGAATTGACAACGAAAATATTTATTTAGACATAATAAACAAAAAATGTTAATATTACAAATAACTCAATATTTTTATTTTTCGCTTCGTTTTATCTGTTTTTTTTTAACTATATACAGGGTGTTATGGAAATGACTTATTATATTTTAAGGGGCCACTCCTGAGGTGGTCTAGAGTTACACTTGATAGTTTTTTTTTCTAAAATCGGAAGTATTTTGAATTTTGTAAAATACCTTAAAACCGGACTATGTGCGCCTTCCATGATAGTTCAATGCCCCTGAACACATGTGTTTTTGACAAGACAAACTGCTGGAATGGTAATTGTTTAGTTTAGTGCAATTAATGTTGAATTTTGTGCTAAAATTTCGTATATAGACTAATTGAGGGTAGCTGATCACAATTTTCCTTTTGCGTTTTTACGGCAAATGCACTGGTTTTGAGAAAAAAATGTTAAAGTTTTTCACTTACAGGTTAGGGTATTCTTTCCTTTCAATTTCCTAGATTTTATGGTTTTCCCTTCAAAATATGTGATAAAACTTTCACCAAACTATCTGTTCATAAAATAAGAGCAACATTTTAGCAAAAAAACAATGGAAAAGGCACAAATTTAATTAAATTCGTTGTTAATACGCCGACAAAGTAGAACCATCTCTTTTCAGATTCATTGCACTCACGTTGCCAGATTGTTCTTCTTTTTCTTGTAATTATTAATGGCTTCCATCCAGGAGAATGATATGCTAGCTCGAGCCAATAGGATTCATTCAATTAATAAAAATGAATTGACAAGTATAGGCAATTTATAATACACTAACAATCTGACAACATGGGTGCAGTTTGCTTCTGCTTTTTTGGCCAGCTGTCAGTGAGCCCCCGTCTTTTTCCAGATAACGTAGAGTTTTCTGTTCGCTTACAAGTTATACCGTTTTTCAGAGTTTCCTTGTGGCATATTTCGTTTATTTCAACTCAGAAGTGTATACTATGACTCCGACAAGTAATATTTTATTGGAAATAAGCAACATTTTAGGATTACATGCAAAATAACATACCGGTGAGTTAGAAAAACTTTAACATTTTTTTTCTCAAAACCAGTGCATTTGCCGCCTAAACGCAAAAGGAAAATTGTGATCAGCTACCCTTAATTAGCCTATATACGAAATTTTAGCGAAAAATTCAACATTTCCACTAAAGTAAACAATTACCCAAATCAGCTGTTTGGGTCATTGGCGCGTAGGTGTTTTGGACCTAAATTTTTGAAGGCATTTTTCTCGAATTTCTAGCTTCGAGCGCCATTTATAGCAATTTTTCCCCAATTCGTCTCGACCTATATATTTACGGGTTAAAAAATAATAAGTCATTTCCATAACACCCTGTATATTACGATTTGCGTATTTTAACGTATAAAATATCTTTAATCTAGCAAATAATTTAACAATATATATAGTGGGAAAGTTTCTACATGGATGAAAGTACGTTTCTTCGGCAAAACTAATAATTTTTCAAAAAATCTGTAGGCTTTCGAACTTAAAAAGTAGAGAGTTAGCGCAAAGTTTTTATATTCTTGAGAGTATCGTCTCGCCTTTGGAATTTTGTTTTTTAATGCAGCTTGAACCTTAACAATTTCAGCTAGTGGTTTATCAAGAAATCTGTCGCAATATTTTTTAAAACACTGTAGGTGACCTTTTTCGGATAGTGCTTTTTCAGATTGCCTTTTATCTAATAAGATTTTTCGTTTCAGTGACTTAACCTGATATTTTAATTTGCTCTTGCTAGGGGTATTGCAAGTGAAATTTTCTGGTGTTTGTGTGTAAGCTGTTGGCGATAATAAGGGACTATTGCTACTTCGGCTTGTTGGTACATTGTGAATATCAATTTCAAGCAGGGTTGGCAAATATCATGATATTTATATAAATATCAAATATCGGATATATATCCGATATATATCTAATATATATCAAATAATTTTTTTCAGCCAAAACAGATAAAATCATACTTATAGTAGAGCCAAGTAAAATCAAGGAAGTAGATATTTGAGTAAATATTTTTATTAAAACATAAATATTATTTCTAAACAGAACAAGCCTCGGAACAAGCATAAAAGCTAACAAAATAATAATAACAGATATTCACCTAGACAACAGATATTTACCTAGGGTGAATGCGTACAACAAAAAACAATCCCGAAAAAAAAAATATAAATAACCATCTTAAATCAGCCTTATCAATGGTAAGTCATCGTCAGATTCGTCAGAATCGATAGAACGTCCCTGTAATTCTTCTGGTACAGGGTTTTCAGAGATATTTTCGGTCCTATCTACAGGGTTCCATATAAGAGATGCAAAAAAAAAATTAAATGTAGAAGTTGTGGGGCTTCATCTGAACCGCCAGAAAGTTTAAAAAAAAATAGACAAGTGACGTTCTAAAAGCTAAGAAAAAGTTAAAAATTGTTTTTTTTTTAATGAAACACCCTGTATATTTTCTATTTTTCTGAAAGATCTTTCTTTCCTGATTCCAAAAATATATAGTTTGTCTATATTTGCATGAACCGTCATTAAATTATAATCGATTCGTTATTGTAAGCGGCACCATACGATAAAAATTATTATGAGTGGAGTGCCTTGGAAAACAATTGTATGGCACAATTTAGTTTTCAATAAGGAACTACTGTCAATGTAAGAATCTATAGTATAGAGGAAAAAACATTCGCATATTTTTTAAAATGGGTTATTCCACTGAAGAAAAATCAGATATGACCCGTTTATTCTATAAGCATGCTAATAATGGACCAAGAACTCAACGCCAATACCGTATTACCTATCCAGGAAGACCCACGCCATGCGTTGACATAATAAGAGACGTAGTGCGGCAATTTGAGTTGAGACACAGTCTCGAACGTAAGAAAAGGACAGTTACAATAAATTTTGAAGAAGATTTAGATGTCTTACTCTTTTTTGAAGGTAAATTTTAAACTCCTTTTTTATGGGTAAAAGAGGCTAAAAGAAGAACTTCCCATTTATGATTATAATAGTCTAATTTGGCAGCAAGATGGCGCACCGGCCCATAATGTCATAACTGTCACCAATTACCTTAATGACAGATATAATTTATGGATAGGAAAAAGGGGTCTCATTCCATGGCCAGCCAGCAGCCCCGACCTTTCACCCCTGGACATATTTTTGTGGGGCTATTTAAAAAATCGCATTTATTATAATAGGACGCGAAATATCCAAATTCTCGAAGATAGAATTCGTGATAAATCCGAGAGTTAATTTAGTTTATTTATTTATTTGTTTGTAATTTGTTTGAAAGACTACAATGGTTGATTTATATTTTTAATACAGAATGTTTATAACCCCTTTAATCTTATTTTTAAATTGACTGTTCCCTATTAAAAATTAAACACTGTCGGGCAATAATAATTATTGTTTTCCAAGGCACTCTACTCATAATTTTTATTACTGTATGGTGCCGCTTACAATAACGAATCGAAAATAATTTAATGACGGTTCATGCAAATATAGACAAACTATATATTTTTGGAATCAGGAATGAAAGATCTTTAAGAAAAATAGAAAATATACAGGGTGTTTAATTAAAAAAAAACAATTTTTCAATTTTTCTTAGCTTTCAGAACGTCACTTGTCTATTTTTTTTTTAATTTTCTGGCGGTTCAGATAAAACCCCACAACTTTTACATTTAAAGTCTTTTTGTGTCTCTTATAGGGAACCTTGTAGATATGACCGAAAATATCTCTGAAAACCCTGTACAGTTCCTGCCCAAATCCAATCAATATTTTCTTTTTTATTTGTTTCTATTTGATTAGAGTATTTAAATAAAAACGTTATTTTCCAGCTTTTTCATTTTTAAGCCTATTGCGTTGTCTATATGTTGTATTTAGAGAGTTGCTGTTGTGAGATCTCGCTACAATAGTGATTAAATGTTCAGGTTTTAAGTGAAATTAATTTACAAAAAGTGCATTTGTGTTTATAAGATGCTGTAAGAAGTCGATACACATGAAGGTAGGATTCAAAAATACCTACAACATAATTAAAAAACGATAATTGTTTTCCATATACCTTCAAATGATCAAATAAACAACCGAATTAACAGTTTATCGCATGCGCTAAAAAATCATTTTACAAACCAGACTGTGTGGCGCTGTCCTACCCAAACCGGGGCAATCGCTTGATACCACATTTATCAGTAACTCGTAAAATTTGGTACGGGTACTTGCTGCTGGCTATTCTCTGGCGCCGTTCAGAAGATCGCATAAATGACCGATCACGATAAAAATGAATTATACCAAATGCTTCTAAAAGCGAACACAAAACAAACTGAAGACATTAAGGTTGAAATAAAAGCAAGTGAAAAAAATGTTACCGAAAAAATTATAACCATTCAGGAAAAAGTCGTAACACTTGAGAGAAAATGTTTGTTTTTTGAGCGTAAAATACGCAGGAATAACATTATAATATTTGGGTTAGAGAGAGAAAATAACGAAAACCTGGTCCAGAAAGTGACTGCAAAAATTAACGAATTTCTTCAAATAAACTTAACTTCTGGTGATATTAACAATATTTACCGTTTAGGACAAACGTCAAAATCGCCCGTTATCGTCGAATTTATTTCGTATCTGAAAAAAGCGGATCTCTTTAAGGACCCTGAAAAGCTGCGAGCTTTAAGAAATACGCCTGTTTCAATTTCAAATGACTTATGCGACGAAGATAGAAAGGAGCAGAAAATTTTAAGACATCATCTTACATTAGCAAGAGAGCAAAATAAGGAACCGAAAATAAAGGGTAACAAACTTGAAATTGACGGTAAACTGTACACTACTGCTGATTTAAGATCGTCTGACATTGATTCAGAAGAAAGTGTTGCCAGCAGTGATGAAAGCGATCTAGATGGGGATAAGAAATCTGACGGAAAAAGTGAAGGGCAGCAGGACAATCTCGGTACTATAGTGGAGAAGGATAAGGGTAAAAGGCTACTTCACAAATCACCAACACCACCGAATTACAAAAATACAAGAGGCAACAAAAAGAAGAAAAAATAAATGAACGCTTCATATTTGCATTGTTTCTGTCGAACTCATTTATTTTGTTTTTTTTTATAGTTATTCTCATTCTTTTCCATATTGATGTTGTTTTTGTATAGGTTTCATTTATTGATACGTAGGTACTATAATTTGTGTGATATTGCATTTGTAATTTAAAAAGTATAATCTTGATACATAGAAATGAATAATTATATTAAGGTTTTAGCATTGAAAAAATTGATACTTATGTAACTGATAATCCGGTAGAATGTAACATAATACTAAATCAAAATAAGAGGCTCAATACCTTTGAAATGTTCCATAATAATATACGTAGTTTAAATAAAAATATCGATGAATTGAGAGTTGTATTAGCTGAATTGGACCGAGATTTTGAATGCATTGTCTTGACAGAAACTTGGAGGCTTACAGATCTATCCCTGCTTAAACTTCCCGGATATAACCTATTATATAATGAAGCTAGCCTTAATCAAAATGACGGAACTGTTATTTATATAAAAACGCATCTAAATTATTCCTTTGAACTCGTAGATTCAGATGTTACAAAAATTATATCTTTAAAAATATTTTACCCAACTAAAACAATACATGTAATATCGATCTATCGTTCCCCATCAACGTGTGTTTTAACTTTTAATAAATGTCTTTATACCTACTTAAGCTCAATTTCGCAAAAGAACTACCAAATAAATATATTAGTAGGGGATATAAATATTGATTTGGCACAAAGGACAGAACATTGTGAAGAATACTTAAACGCATTAAGTGAATGGGGTTATATTTCAACCATTAATGAATTCACTAGAATACAGGGTGCTTCCTGTTCGTGTATAGACCATATCTTCCTAAATTCATATCTTGATGGCAATCATTGCAAGCCAATCATCCTAAAAACCAGCATAACCGACCATTATGCCTTAGTGTTTCAGCTTGATCTTGATTGCCCATTAAAACTGAAAAAAAATGTGATAAGGGAAAATTTTAAACAATACCTTGACAAGACTAAGCTGAAAGCACAGTTTGAATTAGAGCTTTGGAGTGATATCTATGATCATGACGTAAATGCTGGTACAACAAATTCTATTAAAAAAATAACAGAAAAAATTACTGAATGCACACAGACAAAAAAAAATAACAGAAAAGAAATTAAACGAAATGACTGGATCACACCTGGCCTAATTAAATCTGTTAACAAAAAGAACAAGCTCTACAAACAAATGCAGAAAAACCCGGTAAACCCTTTATTTGTTAATCAGTTTAAAAAATACAAAAATGAATTAACAGAGCTACTTCGAGCAGCTAAAACAAATTACTTTAGAACACAACTAGAGAAAAATAAAGACAATCCAGCCAGGTTATGGCAATGCATGAAAAAAATTAATAATGAAAGTCTTGAAAACCAGGAACTCAAAGAAATTAAGGATCAAACGGGTTCCTTAATAAATGATAGTAAGGAAATGGCTGAAATTTTAAATGATTATTTTAGTAATGTGGGACGTTCTCTGGCTGAAAAAATAGTGATTGATCAAGAAGTTCAATTTAAAGAAACAAAATTACCCAACTCGATATATTTAAGTGAGACAAATCCAGATGAAGTAAAAAAAACCATAATGTCATTAAAGTGTGAAACTGCACCTGGACCCGACGGGATAACGTCAGATGTTTTAAAAGAAATAGCACCATACATTATAGAGCCGCTAGCTTTTCTAATAAATAAATCCTTTCAATCCGGAACCTTCCCAGAAGAATTTAAGATGGCCATAATAAAACCATTATTTAAATCGGGTGATAAAACCGAACCTGTTAATTACCGACCAATATCCCTAATAAGCAACCTATCCAAGATTTTTGAAAAAATATTGAAAACGAGAATAGAATCATATTTGGATAAATATAGAATAATTTCAAAAAATCAGTATGGTTTTAAAAAGGCGGTGTCAACCGAGGACGCAATGGCGGCTTTGATTGCAAAAATTTACAATAGTCTTGATAAAAGTAAACCGTCTATCTGCGTTTTTGTTGACCTAGCCAAAGCCTTTGATACAGTCAGTCACTCAAAGTTACTACTTATTTTGGAAAATATTGGATTCCGCGGTAGGCCGCTACGACTTTTACAAAGCTATCTAGTGAACAGGAGACAATGCGTGAGAGTAAATGATGAGGTAAGTGGGAGTAATTTCGTTGAATATGGAGTTCCACAAGGTACCGTTTTGGGCCCAGTATTATTTACAATTTATATTAATGACCTTTTTACTATCAACTCAGAATCAAATATAATAAGTTTTGCTGATGATACTGCAGTTTTTTATCAGGGTAATAGCTGGGACCAATTAAGAACACTGATTGAACGGGATTTCACTAATATTGTAAAGTGGTTTAACTGTCGCTTATTAAGTATAAATTTAAAGAAGACTTTATTTGTGCCATTCACTTCATATAGCAACTCATTACCTCCTTTTAATAATATTTCTTTTAATTTTAATAACCAGGTTGTCCAAATAAAATCATGTAATAAAATAAAATATTTAGGAGTTATTATCGACTGCCACTTGCGATGGAATTTCCATATAGATTATGTAACTCAAAAGATTAGATGTTTATTATCAAAATTTAGGATATATCGAGTTATCTTTAATGAACAACACCTTAAAATATTATACTTTGCACTTGTTCAATCTCATCTGACTTACGGTATAATTGCATGGGGTGGAGTCGTGAATAAATATTTATCAAAGTTAAATGTTATTCAAAAATGGATTTTGAAAATTATGCTTAAGAAAAGCGTCCTCTATCCAACGGCTAGTCTCTTTAATGATTTTAGAGTTTTAGATATAAGGCAGCTATTTTTTGAAATAATGGCGTTAAGATTGTTTCATAAAAAAGATCATTTACCGTCAGCAGAACATGAATATTATACGAGACACAGGGAGGACTTTGTGAGGAAGCCTAGAATTATCAGAACTGTGGGACAAAGATGTTTCAATTACTTGCTATCCAATGTTTTTAATGAAATCTCCGGAATTGTCAGGACAGTGCATTCAAGGGGACTTTTCAAGAAGTTGATAAAGAATTACTTATTAAATGTAGCAACCACAAACTCTATACATCAACTATTAGATGAAAAAAATTCCTACAACGTAACCCTTGCATAAAAATGAATTTTTATAACGGTGATTAGGTATTAATTGCACTAAATTTGTCTTGATTGGGTACAATTGATTGTAAATAGAATTGTTAGTTTTGGTTTTTTTTTTTTTTTAGGATTTCGGATAATTATTATCCAGTAAATTAATGGTGCCTTTATTTTATTCTATTTTATTTTATAGATTGGTTTAGGTCGCTAAAAATTATGCTTTAGCTATTATTGTTTTTTTCTTTGTATATGTATTATAATATACTTCTTATACCGACATTATTGTTTATGCCGTTCTATGTTAGATTTAGATATAATATACTATTTAAATATAATATTATATAATATTTCAAACCCACGCACGAGTTTTCTCCTGTGGGTATTGTATTTATTGTTGAACTCTTCAGTTCTTTTCTTAATGTATTTTTCTTATAATGTCATCAATAAATGCTTTTATTATTATTATTATTATTATTAGTTTCGATTGCACGAGTCCAAATGATGAAAAGGTTCTCTCAATGGACGCGGTAGACGCAACTGCAGTAAGCAGTTGTTCACATAAAGCCAGGAAGTCTTTTTTATTTGGCCAATCCTCATCCTCAATAACAATTCCTTTCCACCACACCATAGGAACTGTATTTTTAAACTGAGATCCAAATACATATTTGGGGAATGGTGTTGATTCAACTAATAGGGCCATTACAAATGGAACGAAGTCTGCATTAATTTTACTTAAATAAGCATATGCTTGTTCTCTTTGATAGTTAGTCAAACGTTTCCCAAAAAATCGATGGTCAAGCATATTAGCTAAGTAATGTGGAGCATCTAAAGCCATGTCCCTCCTTCGATAAAAATGCTTTTTAATGTTTAAGGGTTGCCCTTTAAGATCCAGTTCCAGTTTATGCCAAATTTCAACTACAACGGCAATCGTCGCTTTATCCCTTTAAGCTCTGTCTAAAGCGACTGCTATTGGCTTTAGGTAACTTAGCATATGTTCAGCATTCGTTACAATGTTTATGTCATTTATGATTTTAGTTATGTCAGGATCTATGTGATTTTTGTGATCTTGACATAGCTGCACCAGCTTACCTCGATTTTCTAAGAACGACTTGATGGCATCGGTCATCGTGTTTCAACGAACTTCTTGGAGGAAAATAAGTCTTTTTCCAAGCGTCTCCTTTGCAAAGGCAGCGGGTAAATGTTTATTTCGAAAATATTTTATTACACGTAAAATGTGTCCAGTAACTGCAGGATTGTCCAAGTCCAATGCTAATAAGTTTAATATATGTGCCGAACACCCATATTGTATTATGTTATTATCACTCTCTAAGTATGATCTCATTTTAGCAACATTACTAGCATTATCTGTGATTACGCTTCGTACTGATACTCCAAATTTATCAGATGCGTTAGATATTGATTCCAAGGCAACTTCTTTTAAGTACTCTGGGAGTAGTAGTATGAGGTTTACCGGTTGTATCAACAGTATCGATAAGGACAGGTTCACCAGATTGGCTGACAAATGACATGAATATTATTGGTTCGTTATGGATGTTGCTCCATCCATCTAGCGACATGGAAACACTTTCACCTTCATACCTATTTTTGCAATTAACCATCGTTTCAGCATAAACTTCATCCAGAATTGGTCCTCCAATTTGACGTCTATTAGGAGGGACATAACCTGGTCTCAGTAGACTACATAACTTTAAAAACTCTTTATGCTCTACGTGAGAAAATGGAGTATTAGTCGAGTAGAAAAATTTCCCCATTTGAATGTTAATTTGTTTTGTGTATTTTTCTGATGTTACAACAACCTTGGAATCTCTAGATATATTAAGTAGACCCGATTTTGATTTCTTGGCAGGATGGTCAACTACATCTTGATCTTTCCCAAAATCAACTAAAATTAAAAAATATGTATATTAGATACTCTTCTATTGATTAAATTTCAATTAATTTCTGTTAAATTTTAAAGTAAAATATAGGTAGAATCTATATCTACTTGCTCATTGTTCTTGGGTTTTTCAACACCAAACAAAAAATAAAATGAAACGACTGAAGGAACCCTGAAAAACTCTATTAATGGTTATTAAAACTATCCGCCAGGAAATCTATTAGAGTGCTAATTTGTGGCAACCTCTAGGTTGCCTGACGGGAATCTTTAATAAAAAATTATTATTTTTTCAGGTTTACTACAACTTTTTTTATTTTATTTTTTGTTTAGTAGTGAAAAGCCAATAACAATGAGCTTAGTTTGTTAGCCGCCACACCGAATTTATTAACATCTATATTTATATTTACCTTGCTGACTTGTTGAAGGTCCACTAGCACTTTCCACCTTTTTTTCACTTTCCGATTGCCTGGCTTTATGATGCCCTATAGACTCGCCTATAAGTGATGATAATATTTCATCTTCATGTTGCTCAGTCTGAGTTCCTGAACATTTAACATAATGATCATTTAAACGTTTTGGTATGCCTTGCATTTCTTTCTTACACTTCTTACATTTTGCCCATTTTCCACTGTTTCCAACCTTTTTTGTTTCTTCAAAATGTTTCCAAATATTTAGCTTACGTTTTGGCATTTTAAATTTAAAAACAGATTAACGTTGTAATAAAAAAACCACACACGATGCACAGTTGCATCGACGAACGCTTCAGTAATGAGAAATAATAATGAAATAAATAGGGGATTCCTAGAAGCGAACCCGAAACAAATTCGGAGAATTAAATATGTACCAAGCCAGTTAAATTACTAAATAGTGTTACCAACCGTAATACCAACCTAAACCATACAAAATTTGGCGGTAAATTAAAATTTATTTTTTAATAATAAATATCATGATATACGAGCCCTGTCTCAGTGAAGTTGGCCCAACGCCCCAAAACATGATATTTGTGAATTTATTTGAGGGCAAATTAAGATTTTATTTCAAATGTAATACTCTTGGTCTCTTTAAATGTTAATGGAAAGATAACACAACCGACGCGGCTATTTTTAAAGCGTTTTTATTTCGAAATTGTCTTTGGAAAACGATTTGTGTATATAGCAAAATACATGATGGAGACAACTTAAATTGAATCAAAGAATATCTAGATATTCTTTGGTTGAATGGTATGTTTATTCGCTTCGATAAGATGAAACCTGATGAACTGAAAACCAATGATAACATTTTACGTTGCTAAGAAGCCGGTTTTGACGTTTAAATGAACTTTCAATGCATTGGTGTTGTTGTTAACAATTAAACATGGCTCCTGGTAAAGCTGTTTTTGACGAAATAAGGAAAGTGATCATTCACTTGCATTTAAAAGGCCAAAATGCTTCCCAGATCGCTGACAGTGTTAACAGATCGAGGTATACAGTTCGTACAATTGTACAAAACAACTGGATCTGTGGCTCATAAACCCAGAACTAGAAATCGCCCGCGTTATTCCAATACCAACTTAAGAGCCTTTAAACGGATTATCAAGGAGAATCGGCGTGCTAATTATAACGAATTGAAAATATAATGGAATCAGGCAACCACAAAAAAGTTTTCAAGAGCAACTTGTCACATAGCTGCCCAAAAACTGGGATTTAAAACTTACAAGGTAGGTAAGTTTAAATTATTTTTTTATTATTCGTTTTTAATTCAGTAATTCTAGGCAAAAGAGAAGCCCTTACTGACAAAGATTCAAAAAAAAAACAGACTAGCGTGGGCCAAAGAACACAAATTATGGTCTCCGAACCAATGGAACTCCATTATTTGGAGTGATGAAGCCAGATTTGAAGTATGCGTTGGTGATAGTAGGAGTCGTGTCATAAGAACTAAAGAAGAAGTATTTCAGAATGAGTGCCTTAAAAAAAAGTTAAGTTTCCGGCTTCTGTTATGATTTGGGGATCCATGTCAGCAAGTGGAGTGGGAAACTTACACTTTGTGGAAGGTATTATGGATGGTGATAAGTACATTAATGTGCTTCAAAATAACTTAGCACTCCAAATTAAACAAATGGGTTTAAACAATATTGAATGTATCTTCCAACAAGATGGTGCCGCTTGCCATACGGCTAAAAGAGTAATAGATTGGACGTTAGGAAACAATATTCCAGTTTTAAAATGGACGTCGAGTAGTCCAGATCTATCGCCTATTGAAACCTTGGGGCATCTCATGAAGAAAAAGCTCCGATCGAATCCCGCAAGAACCGTTCCAGAATTGCGAACCCGTCTCCAAGAAATTTGGAACAGTTTTACATCAGATGATTGCCAAACATTAGTTGACACTATGCCAAGACGTATCGAAGCAGTAATCGGTCGAAAAGGCGATGTAACGCAGTGGTGATTTGCTACTATTTGGTTACGTTGATTTTTATTAATGGGCAGTTCTTTTGGATTTGTAAGATATTTTTTTCTCTGTTACAAAAAAATGTAGTATTTTAGGTTAATATTAAATAAAAATATCGTATGTTATCAGAAATACATTTTACTTTTAATACGTTTTCGCTAATATGACAAATTTCATAAAAAAACCTAGTTTTGATAGTTGGGCCAACTTCACTGAGACAGGGCTCGTATATCGAGCTATTAATATCATTGATATATATCGTGATATATATCATGCCAACCCTAATTTCAAGGGTCAAGGGATCTGGAAAAAGAAAGATTGCCTTTATGATATGTTTTCATTTTTCATTCATACATTAGTTCTGCAAAAGTGCGTCAGATTTCCGTATTATATCTTATCCCAATTGCGTTAGGTTAGGTTAAAAAACGCCCACTTTTATGTGATTACACTTTTTTGTGAAACCCTGTATATGAGAAAACATTTTCCAGAAATACACCTCATGATAAAGTATAAATCAGCATATGAATAAAATTCCTAACTTAATTCGTATAGGAGGTATGGAAACCTGAAGCATTATTGCAGAACCCTGTATATTATTAAACAAAAATTTTGAAAAATACCTTGTACTTTCTGCGATACGTCTTTCACATTAATGGGATTACCTAATAATGGGGCATCCGGAGTTAGGGATACATCTGCAATATAAATACAAATTATCGCTAACTTTTCCATAAACCAAACATAAAAAATCTTCATTTTCATCAATTTGCCTTCTCATGGTCTCACAAAACTCCATTCGCCTCATAAAATCATCTGGAAAAATTTCTTGGGTAGTTTTCATTTTATAGGATTTATACCCATGCTTTTTTAAAACATGTCTAACTGTGCGGTCTGGAATGCCAATTTCTTGAGAAATATGGGTGCTGGAACATGGCTCACTTGCTTCCACAAAAGCGCATACATTTTCGTCCCTCTCGACTCTTTCTTCAGGAATAGGACGGGCTTGTTGATCCTCGTGATAGCATTTACCACATTGGTTAATGCACCCGGATTTTTTAAAACGATTATAAATATTAATAATCGTTTGGCGGGCAGGAACCTGTTGATCAGGGTACGCAAATGCAAAGTGCCCAACAACACCTTCGGCACTTTCAGCTTTGGAATACCATACAACTATATTAATTTTCTGTTCACGCGAATACATTTCTTTTAAATATTAATTTACTCCTTTCTATGCAAAAGACTCTGTGAATATGAGCCTTGCCGTAGCCGCCCCCACCAGTCCTTACAAGTCTTGCATAGTACCGCCACCCGCGAAAGCAAAGGGCAGGGTTTCGATCAACCAGTAAAAATGAAATTATTTATGTTGTCTTCCCCAATAAAATATTAAAAACTTAGGTTCGAAAAGTCTACGTGACAACGTCGCAAAATCCAGCAGTTCCGAGGCCGCGCGAAAGGAATACTCTCGTTTGTTCTCGTCGTATTGGAAGGGGAATAGGGGAAATCGCTGTCGTTCTCTTTTTAATCTTAGGCATTTTATAACCATACTATTCTATTGCATTAAAATTGGCCTGCAAAGTTTTACTTTGCCGATAGTGTATATTATGTTTTAAAAGATGATATTTGCAAGTTTTTATGCTTATCCCGGTGATAACACTATTCGTTCCGCAAACATTGATACATTTTGCTCCTTCACTAAAATGATATTGAAATCAGATGTTTAACAGTAGTATTGATTCTAAAAACATTTGTTGCATTTAATTATATTATTTTTAATACATTTGGATGATCGTTTCCCCAACATTGTTTTTTTCAAGTAAGTTAAAATTTAAGATATATTTTCTAAATGAGGGATATATTTGAAAATGTTGCTAGCTTACTTAAATTAAAAATCAAATTAATTTCGCTAAATAATGAAAAATAATACAACATTTTGACTTTGCCTTTCAACCTACATTTTAATTGCATTGTGTTTTATTTTAAAATATATTTTTTAACATTTTTGTTTATATTGCATTACGTTTATTAGAATTTTTAACAATCTTGCCATTTTTAGTTTCTTTTTATGTGTCAATATCTGTTATTTTCTATGTTTGACTTTGACTGAAGGGTCTCGTAACCTAGCTGTTAAGGCGGCGGTTACGGATACACAGGGACTAGTGTACGCGGGTTCAATCCTCGGGCCCGGCCAACTTTTTGACTAAGTTTTAATTTTAGTGGTTCGACATGGCGTTACATCTGACGTCGCGGTCGTGCAAAAATAAGGGAAGAGTGAAAAATGTATCGTCATCCAAAAATCCCCCATTCACGCCGGTTAGAGGCCAGATGAGATCGGAAATCTCATGGTGGGAGGTGAAGTTACGCACTCCCAAGTCGGTAGGTCACAACTGACAACTTAAGGTCGCACGAAACCAAGGGTTGATAGCCCTTGAAGGGTGCAGGTCGGGATGGATGTCGTGACTGAGGATCGTGGTTCAGAGCCGACGCTAAGCTGTAGGTCCACATATAACCAGGCTGGCTGGATGTCTATAAAGATAAGAGGTCATCGCAACCTAGTAGAACTAGAACTTTGACTGACTTTTTAATTTTCAGTTTTGTCTGCATTTAACTACTTCAGCTCCTTTGAAAAGTGTGTTTCCTAAATATCATAAACAAGCATACCATTTTTCGGTTTAATTGGGTTTAGTCTAATTATTTAGATTATAATCTGGGAGCATTATTAGGCCAAAGTTATACTATTTAAACAATATCATCAAAAAAGACACATAATATAAGTACCTTTTTTACAAAAATTAAAATGTAAATAGAAATTACTATTATATCCTCTAAAACATTCTCCTAAGGGAAATTTTTAACTAATTTTGTATTCGATGTACGTTTTAATGGTTATTCGGCATTTTGTTGCTGTTAATGAGGGTCCAATACCGATAATAGCTTTAAATTTTAAAAAAATGTTTATTCCTAAGAAATGATCTGAGGTACTAAACAAGTAGGCAAAATAATTTTTACAGATATTTCACAAACTAACAAATTAAGAAAAGTTAAATTCCTGTCACTGAACAAACTAATCAAGTAGAAATATGCAACTAAACAAGCCCAAAAACATTTTATTTTTATCAACCACGGCGTAACTTTTACTTTGTATTCTGTAAATACATCAAAAATTTTATCCCAACTATTCCTATTTCTGGTAGAATTTTAATAAATTAACTAAAGTTAAGTAAACTTTCTTAAACAAAAAGTTCATTTGATACTATATATGTATAATACCGAAATAATAATACCCTAAAAATAATATATTTAGTCTGCGTCAAAGGTAAAACTTTTTCATATTTTATGCCACCTTTGTTTGAGTGCAGAAGAATTTGATTGTTGGTTATCTATACAGAAAGTTTTCAACAATGTCTGTTATGTGCATTTCATCTAAAGATGTTTCAAACTTAGGTAAGAGACGGGTGATAGTTATGATCCACAAGACAACACCATTTGACTTACTTTATGCTAGTTTTAGTTTGTCTTTAAGTGAAAAAGTAAACCATATTTAGTATGCATTATGCAGCTTAAAATCTAATTAATTTAAATACGAAATTCAAAGTTTCAGCTTTTTCTTTTACCTATGACAGATTACTTTTTTAAGATTTCTTAATTTAATGAAATTCCGAACCCTAGATATACCTACTACTTTAAACTAAATCTTCGTGTCCATTTAAAATATACTAAAACACCAAAAATAGAAATAGGTCAAATAACATAACCAAAAACATACATTTTCCACAAATACTTTTACTAAGCTGGTGATTCGGTTTCAACCAGAGCCTTAACCTTAAAACACACAAACACTTTGACTAAGGAAAATTTATTGCACGGGTTATTCTAATTTCATAGTAAGTTATACAGTGCGCGTATAAAGTCTCTCCCCCCGATATCTTTTTAAATGTGAAATTTTAATACGTTCAATAATAGAAGTAGGTGAGGGAAGGCACACGGACCTGCCAAGTAGACGAGAAGCGATCCGTTTTGCCCATCTCTGAGTCTTGCCCCAGCCACCCAGGCCTTCGCCAAACCTGCCTGACGTTCTCATGATGGTCAGGACGTCATTCCAAGCAAGGGTCATGACTTCCTCCGGTTGTATCACCACTGCCCCAAAGACTTCTCGTCTGAGTCTTCCAAAGGCTTTACAGGCGCACAGGAAGTACACTTGTGTCTCTTCATCCTCTAAGCATCTGGGAACTAATCGGGTCCTCCTCATTCTGCAGTGTGATGTTAGAAGTCCAACCAGAGGATTCAGGTTAGTTGTCTGCTGATTCGGATCCTAGGTAGGGAGCCCCGGCTCCAAGTCTGGCGAGCTCGTCGGCCCTCTCGTTAAATACCTCTGTTTCCGTTCTGCAAGCCTTCCAAGTGCGTGCGCACACTTCTGCACGAAGGTCGAACTGTTCCTAGGCTAGCAAACTGCTCTGAGGGCGGCTTGGCTATCAGAGCGAATATATAATAATATGGTCGGTTCGTGACCTCTCTCATACTTGCCACCGAGAGGATCGCATAAACCTCTGCTTGAAAGATCGTCGTGAACCTTCCCAGTGGGTAGTCTTCATATTATGTTGTTTTCCAAGTATCCTCCTGCGCCTGATGTTTCGGTTCGCACACCAGATCATTTTCAGGGAACACTACCTGCTGTCCCATGCACTGCTCCTGGTCAGTGATTGTGACGGTGTAGTTCCTGTTCAAACTCAGTACTCCTGCGAATGGTATTGCTGTGAAGGGCAAAATCGGGATTTCCGTTTCCACCCTCGCAGCAATCCTTGTGTATCCTAAATCGTCCACTTTTTCAAGCATCCGGTGACCCGTATACAGGGTGACAATTTGAAAACGAACAGCATTTAATATTGCCTCTACCAATGATAGTATGAAAATTTGGCGAAACACGTCAATTGATATATCAAGGGGGAAATTTTTTAAGGCATTTGTTGTCGTGTTACTTTCAACCCCCTGACCCCCAGGGCACCTACCCCTAAAATGTTAAATGGCAACCCCTATTTCTTTTACCATTTTTGTGTTCCTTATAAAATTCTACATAAACTGTATTATTTTTTTTTCGAAATTGTGATTATTAAGCACAGGTACAGCCGGTATTCAAACTGGTTTCGGACGTTTTCAAGAGTTTCAGGTGAAATAGCTCTACACTCCTGCACAATTCTTTGTTGTAATTGTTCAATGGAATCTGGTTGAGTTTCAAATACAACGGATTTCAAGTGACCTTATAAGAAAAAATCCAGCGGTGTCAGATCTGGTGACCTAGGTGGCCATTCTATGGGTCCCCTCCTACCAATCCACTGCTCTGGGTAATGATTATCCAACCTCTCTAACTGGGCGTACATAATGCGGGGGCGCTCCGTCCTGTTGGAAGTGGAGCAAATGTTCATCTAGAGCAACATTTCCATTGGCGTCCCTTTGATTTTCCACCTAACGAATTATAAGAGGTTCTATAGCTGTGTCTAACATTTCTGCATAAATTTCACCATTTAGATTTCCATTGATAAAGAGGGGACCGATGATACTATTCCCTAATATACCCGCCCAAACATTTATTTTTTGAGGGTATTGCGTATGCCCCTCTCTAATAATGTGAGGATTGAGGTCGCTCCAATAACGACAGTTTTGTTGTTGACCTTGCCATTTAAGTAAAAAGTGCATTCGTCACTGAAACAGATATTCTTTATTAACCTGGGCTGAGTAATAATCTTATCCGTCATAATTTCGCAAAACTCAATACGTCTGTCCGGGTCATCGTCCCCTAATTCTTGAGTAATTAGGAGTTTGTATGGATGAAATTTGTGAAGCTTCAATACTTTCCTGATCCTGACTGACTCACGCGACAGTCCAGTTTGATCTGCAACTTTACGAAGGGACGTAGTGGGAGCCATAGCAACTTCACCAAGAACCTCAATCTGAGCGGCCTCATTGAGCAGTCTTGGCTCATTCCTTTTCTTATTGCAAACAGATTCTGTTTCTTTAAATTTAGCTGCTAACTCACGGATGTACTTGCGTCCAACATTTCTTTCACGATGTCTTTCGTTGAATACGGCTGCCGTTCTTGCAAAGCAACGATTTTCAGCTCCGTAAATGAAAATCATTTCTACGCGTTCAGCAATAGTGTAAACCATTTTAAGAAACGACACTAATAATTGAAAACTATTGAAATGTTTATGAAATTAACTTTCACAGCTTATTTCACTGATTCTAGAAGAACATAAAATAAGTAATGAACACCAGGAGTCGGAAAATAAAGTACCTACTAAGTACTTATCATTTGTTCGAAATATCAGAAATAAGCAAATCGAGAATCTTGTTTTGTCGAAAACGGCAAAAAAAATAAATTATTTTATGTTTTCTAGTGGCGATATCGAAGACGAAATGTAAATAAATAAAATAATTTGGAATGTAACTATTGGTAGGTACAAACAGTTTTAAACGAAGTGCTATGAGGCGGTGAATGCAATCCGTTTTAAAATTCGGTATTAAATACATTTCATTAATTTGTGAGGTTAATAATCACAATTTCGAAAAAAAAAAATAATACAGTTTATGTAGAATTTTATAAGGAATACAAAAATGGCAAAATAAATAGGGGTTGCCATTTAAAATTTTAGGGGTAGGTGCCCTGGGGGTCAGGGGGTTGAAAATAACACGACAACAAATGCCTTAAAAAATTCCCCCCCTGATATATCAATTGACGTGTTTTGCCAAATTTTCATACTATCATTGGTAGAGGCAATGTTAAAGGCTGTTCGTTTTCAAATTGTCACCCTGTATATAGCGTCCTTCTGTATCCAGATAGGTGGGCTCGGCAGCCCAGGCGTGGTTCTCATGGACCCAGGCCTGCAAGTCTTTGTACTTCTGCCAGCCTTGTGCGCACGGTGATATTTTCCACCCCAGGCCACTACACCACCGAGCCATAAGCGACCCTAGGTCTGATGACCGTCGGGTAAAGTCAACGCATAATGCAGGAGTTTTCACCTCAACTGGCTCAACTGGCATCCACCGCGCCTCGGTGCTGCTAAAAGGTCGCTATTGACTTGTTCCATTCTATAACCGCCGCCGGTGCTTTCCTCATTCCTAGAGAGTCGCAAATAGTGGACGGTTTTGCCTTATCGAAGGCTCCTTCCACGTCACAGAAGATCGCCAAAACAACATTTTTGTAGTTTAGAGTCCTCTCTACCCTTGCAGCCACGGTATGGAGTTCTGTCTCTTTTGACCCTCCCCGTCGATATGTTTATTGACTTTCATACAAGGGATGTGCATTTTTTGGTTTTTATCAGAAAAGAGGTTAAACTTATTGGCCTGAAAGCCTTGGTGACCGAGTAGTCCGTCTTTAGTGCTTGGGAATGAAAGTGACTCTTACTGATGGCCAGGCTTGTGGCGTATACTCCAATGCAAAGCAGAGCCCCAGATTATCGCGGCACCGATCACTATTTCGCGGGCCACTCTCCAATCCGCCCTCGGTATCGGTGGAGCAACCTTCTCAATAACCGGTGTCGGTCCGCTAATCGGAAAGTGAAGCTCCAGTAGAATATGATTCATTTCATATTTTAATTTATAATAATATGTGAAATTAAACCACTGATTGAAATGTATTATATATAAATATTGATTTAAATAATAATTAGATTAAATATCACATAATAAATAAAAGAACAAAATATTATTATTATTCTCTTTATATTTAACAATTAATTTCCAGTAGAAAACTCTTATCAAATATTCCCACTGTAGAATCGACAGTCTGATATTGTTTTCCGGAAGCACCCTGTTAACGAATCTTGAAGGGTCTTGACACTAAAGAAGATTCTGGTCCACAAATAACCCCAGTTAATCAATTTTCTATTTTTTTCTGAAATACTGTTCTGAGATACGAGACCGTTTTCGTACATAAGGACAACCCTGTATATCTTTCTTTATGATTTATGTAGAAAGTTTTTCTCTTCGTTTCAGTTTTTGCAAAAAATGCTTTTTATTGTCTCATAAAGAAAATAAATTACAAGCTATCAAAAGCAAAAGTTAGGGAAAAAAATCACATTTTTTCCATATATAAATAAATAATAACGTGTATGGAAAAAAGTAATCTTGGTAAGGGTCTTGAATTTTCTTTATTTCGTAATATTTTATGCTTGTTGGTTATATAATATGAAAAATAAAATACATACATATTTGGTTTTTTATTTATTTTAAAAATGTATTTGGTGATCTGTAGCTAATGCTCAATCAGTTGGTATAACTTTACGTCTTTTAAAATATACATGAGTACATTATGCACTATATAAAAACAATGAAGAGATGAAAAACAGAACTAAAAAGAATATGGACAAAAAAATCCGGACCCACCAAATTTTGTTCAAAGTCAATCTTAAATTAAATAACTTAAGTTTTGCATCGACCTTGATAATTTTTTTCTCAAGTTGTAGGCGTTTTTATTTTCATTATTATCTGATATTGATTTTGCCAACATTATTAATGGCTTTGGTGTTATACAGTGTGGAACCAAAAATTGAATTTTGTCCTAAATTGCTAAACACTGTGGAAGTTGAAAAAGTAGTCCATACTTGCAGTGGAGTTTACGTAATGTAAATAAAACGACAATGTCTTCCTCCACAAATTTAATAAAAGTAAAATTCTTGTTCCCTACATGTTTCGGGCGTCTAGACGTCCATCTTCAGGGGATACTAGAAGGAATTTCATCTTTACAAAACTAGTTTAGAATCATGGTGAACATTGACTTACCTATAATCGAGTTGACTATAAAAACTTTAAATGGTTGCCTCAAATTAATGAGTACAGCCAAAATTGAGTAGGAACCTCAGAAATTGGGTGGACATGTGAAAAATTATAATTTGTATATTTATAGAATGAAAATTTTTGTGAAAATATAAGAATTGAATAGCAAATATATTATTTTAAAAGGTGCATTTTATTTTTAATGATGATTTTCTAGAAAAACATTGTACTTAGTTGTGAAGAAAGAAATTTAAAATAAAATTTTTGGAGGCATGCTCCGTGTTACTGTTACTGTGGAAGTATTTAACGAGACAATAATGTCTCTTTGTATTTTGTAGATTTTTAAGCCTCATCATTTCTGAGTATTCGTAAAGAAAACTATGCAATTTTCAACAATAACAAAAATTAATTTATTACATTTCAATCAAGCAACTCAACAAGTCTAGGGCAAAGCCGAGAGCACCAAACAGGGTGGCCCATTTGTGCGATAAAACTCTACTATCTAAGATAAAAAAAAAAGATTTTACGAAAGTTGTAGGATGTAAGCAAATATTATTGTGTATTTTAAAATTATTTGCCTTTTACATTTATCTTGATTTGCTTTCGTACCTGCTCGTTCAATATAGCTATGACATCTTTTTCCGGTGTATCAACGCTATTATGCTTTTTCTAAGTTTTCTACGTTTTTTCTTATGAGTGTGAGGAAATATGTCCTATTAAATGGAAAAATTCCACATGGTCCAGAAAAGTAGGAAAATAAAACGATTGATTTTTTTAAAATGGAACACCTTATATATTTTAGCATTTTTTTCGAAATTATCCATATAACCCCATATTTGGTTTTTACGAGGATTTTTAATTTTTTTACAACCGTGCCAAACAAAACAAAAAATTCTTAAAATTTAAGGAAAACCGTGATAGTATAGAATAATCTATATAGGGGAGTCTGTTCAACAGTAAACCACATTTTTTTAAAAAGTATGAAAGTTTTTACTTTCATCAGTATGAATTTTTTTTTCAGGAGTTCATTGGCAAATACTTAAATTTAACAAAAAAATGGCATTTGGTTTACTTCGCACTAGGTTTGGTACCACTTTCATTTAGTTAACGAAAAGGTTTGAAACCTACATCTATTTTTAGTTTACAACGTACGAAGAATGATTTAAAAATAAAAACAAAACAGTAACTCTTCTAGAAATAAGGGAATATAAAGAAAAAATTCTCCTACACATTGTAACGCATAGCATGAAATGCTTGAGTAGCCCTGAGATAACGTCTTAGCGAAAATGTACTAGAGGCAAATTGACTTTAAAAGTAAATGTTTCTCGTCTTCTTTTGGTGCTTATGATTTGGAGTAGAGGAATGATGAACTTAATATCAAACTTTCTGATATCTGTGGGAAGCACGAAGTTCTGGTTTTCTTTTTGTTTAATTCTAAAAAAGGAGAGAATAATCTTCAATATTTTCGTTCGGCTGTAGAATTTTCACTTAAAACTCCGCACGCCAATATCTCGAAAACGAATATGAATATTTAATTTCTGTAAAAAGTAGTCAATGTATGGGGTCAAGCAGATATTTTTCAAAGCTTAAAAAATTTGACGCCTACTAAGAGCTAAGCGTCGCGACGCGTCGAAACTATAAATCGATTGCATTGACTTTGAAATTATGCGCATGCGAAAGTACATGTTATTTATAAACTTTTTTGTTATTTACTCGAACTTATTTATTTTACTCGTTTCTGAGTTGTACCGGTTTATAGTAAACATTTCTTGATTGACAAAAAATGCAATTACGGATGATTTTTACAAGAATGCCATGAATATTAGTTACTATGGCAACCATTTTAATAATATAATTTGTATAATTGATTAAGAGTTTTTTGTTGTATACAGAACCAAAACATTGTCACCTAGGTACCTGAAGATTTCGTGGCAAATTCTATAGATTCGTCTGTCTCTGAATCAGGTTTCTTCCTGCATCTTGATTTTAAGATCTTAGTGTGTTGTGTGGTCCTGTAGAATCTTGCAACACTTGCCTTTTACATTTATCTTACTTTGCTTTCGTACCTGCTCGTTCAATATAGCTATGACATCTTTTTCCGGTGTATCAACGCTATTATGCTTTTTCTAAGTTTTCTACGTTTTTTCTTATGAGTGTGAGAAAATATGTCCTATTAAATGGAAAAATTCCACACTTGGAAAAAGGCTGCAGCTATATTTGTTGGATGTCATTGCCCTTGGATATAGGCACACCCGGTAAACTCAGCAATTTAATATACAGGGTAGGCCAATAAGGGCGCGTCGGTCAATAGTTGCTAAACCGTTGAACTTATGGAAACATTTTCTTAATAAAACTTATAACGTTTCGCCTCTGCTATAACCTAAAATTATTTTTAAGAATACAGGGTGTCTTAAAAAAGAGTACCTAATACCAAAAACTATACTTTTGTTAAATGGAATACCCTACCTTTTTATGTGGCATATAAAGCCTCTATCGGTTGTGTATTCAACTTTTAATTTGTATGTAGATCGAATGCAGCGTTGCCAAGTTATGAATTAAAGAAAGAAAAATCAGTCAAAAACATACTTTTTTTAAACTGTTATATCTCCGCCACTGCTTCTTAATTTTCCTGAAAAAGTTACATGTAATCTAATGCTGGCCTAGTTTATCCTAGACCGTCCTCACTTTTCGATTTAATTATACAGGGTGTCAAGAATACTTGTTCAAACATCTTTATTTTCAATTCGATTTTAATTGAATTTCTTGAATACAACACCCTGTATATTATTTTGCCGTCGAAAAGCCTAAAGTGTCCCCTTTCAGAAAATATTATGTTTGCCGTATGTATCTCACTATCATTTTGAGATATTAAGGTTTTTCCGTAACTTTACAAAGAAAATTTAAAAAATCGTAGGCGGCATGGCCCAAGAAATCGAAACAATTGCTATTCGTTGGCATGTCGCTGTCAGTAATTTTACTTTTGTAATCCTGTGACATTTTGTGCATAGTATCTTCCTTCAATAAGAAGTGTTTTGTAATAAAAATAAAGTATACGAACCAAGAATCAATTGATATGATTTATATCCTTGGAGAATGCTTAAAGAATTGTCTTCTGGCATCCCGAGTGTACTGCGAGAGGTTTCCTGATAGAACGCATCCAGATGCAAGATCATTTTAAAGACTGATGGATAGATTTGATAGAACTGGGACAGTTAAGTACCAAAATCATGAAAGAATAAAGCAAGTGGTAAACGAAGAAAATTAATTTAACTGTTGTTTATCTGTTTATGAAGATCCACATAGAAGTACAGTAGACATAAGTGATTTGTTGGTCTTAGGTCAAACTTCTGTGAAGAGAATGTTGCGTAAGAATAAGTTCCATCCATATCGTGTGCAATTGCATCAAGCACTTGATGGAGAAGATTTTGAGAATAGAATAAGTTTCTGTAATTGGGGTCTTGCTCGAATTCGAGAGGATGTACGATTTTTTAAAATTGTATTGTTTACCGATGAGGCGACATTCTACAATAATGGTCATGTGAATAGACATAATTTGCACTTCTACGCCGATGAAAATCCACATTTTCTAAGGTCTATTGACCAGCAACATAGGTGGAGCTTAAACGTCTGGGGAGGCATAATTGGAGACCACGTAATAGGACCTCATTTTTTTGATGGACAACCTAATGGGAATATTTTAAAAAAATTTTTAAATGAAGATCTTGATAATCTGTTAGAAAATATACCACTAGGACTATTAAGAAGAATGTGGTTCTAGTTAGATGGGGCGCCTGCTCATTTAATTATTGGAGTTCGAAATACTCTGGATGAAAAATTTCCTGGCCGTTGGATCGGAAGCCGCGGACCTGTTCTGTGGCCTCCAAGGTCGCCAGATATGACAAAACTTGATTTCTTCCTATGGGGATACGTTAAAGATCTGGTCTACGGAACACCTCCAACTATAGCGGCAAACATGCGGGAAAGAATAAGAGAAGCATTTAATTTAGTTACTCCCTTAATGTTACCAAATGTAAATAGATATTTAACAGACAGGTTATATATGTTTGCATCAAAATGGTAGAGTGTTTGAATATCTAATAAATTAATTTATTTAAAATAATTATGTTTATGTTAATTATTTATTTATGTTGCGTTTATTGATATTTTGTACCTAAAAAATATATTAAATATAATATTATATTGTTATAAATATTTTTATGCCAATGACTAACAATTGTTTCGATTCGTTGAGCCATGCCGCGTACAATTTTTAAAATTTTCTTTGTAAAGTTACGGAAAAACCTTAATATCTCAAAATGATAGCGAGATACATACGGCAAACATAATATTTTCTGAAAGGGGACACTTTAGGCTTTTCGACGGCAAAGTAATATACAGGGTGTTGTATTTAAGAAATTCAATTAAAATCGAATTAAAAATAGAGATGTTTGGACAAGTATTCTGGACACCCTGTATAATTAAATCGAAAAGTGAGGACGGTTTAGGATAAACTAGGCCAGCATTAGATTACATGTAACTTTGTCAGGGAAATTAAGAAGCAGTGGCGGAGATATAACAGTTTAAAAAAAGTATATTTTTGACTGATTTGTCTTTCTTTAATTCATAACTTGGCAACGCTGCATTCGATCTACATACAAATTAAAAGTTGAATACACAACCGATAGAGGCTTTATATGCCACATAAAAAGGTAGGGTATTTCATTTAACAAAAATATAGTTTTTGGTGTTACTCTTTTTTGAGACACCCTGTATACTTGAAAATAATTTTAGGTTATAGCAGAGTCGAGACGTTATAAGTTTTATTAAGAAAATTTTCTCATAAGT
Organism: Polydrusus tereticollis; assembly: GCA_963920685.1. Taxonomy (NCBI): domain Eukaryota; kingdom Metazoa; phylum Arthropoda; class Insecta; order Coleoptera; family Curculionidae; genus Polydrusus; species Polydrusus tereticollis. Next base: position 60,254,603 of record OY987335.1, read on the forward strand.
TCAACAGTTTAGCATCTAGTGACCGACGCGCCCTTGTTGGCCCACCCTGTATAGTCAAGTCAGTCAAGTGCGTGGATGCAGAGTAAGTATTGTAACTGCAGAACTTTTTGCTAACTCTAAAGCTTTAGTGGATAGATGAGACTCGTGATTATCCACGATTAGCAAGTATGGATTTTTTGGTGTTGAAGAGGTGTGTGCAATGAAGTGTTTCATTACATCAATAAGTAGATTATAGTTTATCCATCCGGTAGGTGCTGCCAGTCCTAAGGATCCGGTAGGAGATCCATGCATCATTATGTCCCTAAAATTTTTCCTGGGGAAAACAATAGCTGGAGGCAATGCATGCCCAGTGGCACTGACCATCAGCGACGTTGCAATGACCACCAACTTTATCGCCACTAGTCACCTTCCCGACGTTCGATTATCTAGTTGGAGCAATAACCTTTTGGGGCTTCTGAACTGGGCTCTCTTTAGAATATCCGCTAAATTATCAAAAAATGTTTTCACATTTTCTTGATTGAACGCTGTAGCCCTTGCAAGGCTACAGCATTCTGGTTTTCTCAGCGAAATATCTTGATGCCTGTTTCGAAAATATCGGAACCATTCCAAAGCCTGCTATGGAGTTTTTTTCGAGGATTCTGGCATTTTAATATTGTTCAGTCTTGCCACGTCATAAGCAACTTGTCTACAATCTTTGATGGCCAATCCATACTCGGTCCTTTTTTGTACATAACGACGAAGAGTGGGATAGGGGATATTATTTTGCTTGGCTGCTTGACGTCGGCTTATACCTTGTTCGACCATTTTTACAGCAGCTCTCATTTCCTCTTCTGTGTGTGCTCCAATTTTTGCTTTTACTTTTTTGTGACGTAGCATCTAAAAACAACATAATTAATGCCTATAATTGTCAAAATGATTAGCTGGTAAGCCAAGGAGGTATTTCCATGATACGAAGATTAGTTATTTGTATCATTGCTCCACAGTGAACCAGCTCACTGTAGAACCACTGGAATTGGTTCAGTGTGTTTGACTATAAAAATATAAAAAAAAACTTAACAAACACGGGCAATTTGGCTTCATATAATGCCCAGTAAACAACATACAAGATAAATTATGAAGACAAAATGAGTCTTGAAAATAATGAAAATCGTAAAACTTAATTCAAAATATTACAATCTTTCACAGAAAAATAAATTTTGTTCTCTACCGCGTGTACGTTTCACAACACACGCCTCTTGACTGAAGGGTCAACAGCGGATCACCTTATAACTGTTTTTACCGAATACATTAATTTGGAACGTTGTCAGATTACTCAATTAGAAAATCTAAAATACAAAATGTCTTGTAAACTCTAAGTATAGGGTTAGAATAACTATTTAAATCATAAAGTAGTTCAATTTTTGTGCAGGGTGTTTTCTGTTGACATCCGAATATAGAAAATTTTAAAATACAATAACTCTGTTTTTTCAAATACAACATCCTATATTCAGTAGACTCATCATATATATAATTTAATTCTCTTTTATTCTTGTTAAGTCATCCTTGTACCAATCTTTGCTAGTTTTGCCAATATTTCGATTTTTATTTAAATTTTCCTATTTCTAATTAGCCGTAACCGTAAAAAATGTAATTACAATTTTTAATGCCGACTTGAAAGGACTTAAACTAACGCATACAACAATACGTCTTTTCAAAATTACAAAAGGGAAAGATATTACACCCAATTATCTATATTATAAAAATGTTACAAGAGCTTCATGAGGAATATTTTAATACAAGAGTAGTTTTTTTTTTAGTGGGTTCAAAATAAAATGAGCGAACAAAAGATTTTGCAAATTGCAGTTTATTTAATCATAAAAAAGCATAATATGAAAACGTAATAAGGCACAATTTTCTTTATTATGCCACTACTAATCCCCATTTTGTTAGAATATATTCTCAAAATAGGTGGTCTTTAAATGTTTGGGGAGTGGTGGTAGCATGGGCGCAACTAGAGAACTTTTCTGGGGTGGGGGGTGTTCGAAATCCCATTTTGTCGCATGTAGGTATGCATTAAGGCATGTGTCTTGAAAATCACTCCTTATCCAGGCGATCAATGAATAAATTGACTTTTTTCTGGGGGCGGGCCATGACAATTGTGGGGCCCCCCCTGTCCCCCTGATGAATGATTTGTTGTAATATTGTCCCGTTTTCTAGTCTCGACAAGATGCGTTGTTGCATGGGTTAGTTTAAGTAATTTCAAGTAAAATTATATTAAATTACATTTGTTTTGGTTTTCCGGGTCATGGCTAACTATAAAAAGGAAAATACGAAAATTTAAATAAAAATCAAAATATTGACATGAAACTAATGAAGATAGGTATAGAATGACTTAACAAGAATAAAAGAGAATTAAACTTTCTATAGGATGAGTCTAATAAATATAAGGCGTTGTGTTTCAAATACAAAGGTATTGTTTATTAAATTTTCTATATTCGAATGTCAACAAAAAACACCATGTACAAAAATTCGACTACTTTATGATTTAAAATATTTCTCCTGTCTCTATACTTAGAGTTTATAAGACTTTCTGTATTTTAGATTTTCTAATTGAGAAATACAGATCATTTTATACTATCATGTTTCTCCTAAAATTTTAAGAATTTTTAGTTCGTTTGACACCCTTGTGAAAAAATTAAAAACGAAATATGGCGTTATATAACTTCGTGGGGAACCTGAAAATGCTAAAATATGTAGGGTGTTCCATTGAAAAACATATATCTTTTTATTGTCCTACCCTGTAACTTCAAAATTAATTTTAAAATGTATATTTGCTTATACCACACAACTTTTTTAGAAAATGGATCACCCCGTATAAGATGCGATCAATTGCTTTCAACAGACCGGTGAGTGCGCATACCGTCCAGGATTAGGAAGACCACGAGCCACATAACAGCGAGATGATCTTTTTGTTCCTCTAACTACTTTACGGGACTTAAAAATGTACGTGGCACAAGAGTTTCTAGACGAACCCGTCCTTCGTAGATTACATGAACAGGGATTGATTTCAAGAACACCAGCTGCTTGTCCACGTTTATTTGCAGCTCATCGCGCCCAACGCATAAATTTTGCTTTAACTGCTAACCGTTATGCATAGGAATGTTTAGCGGACCACGTCATTCCTTTCCCTTCATTTCTTCGTCAAAATTTTTGTTTCATTCATGTCGCAAGAATTGTCAGTGTTTATCTGGATGAAATTGACATTCAACGATTAGACTGGCCTCCATCTAACCCTGATCTAAACTCGATTGAGCATGAGTGGGCCATGTTAGGGAGGCTTATTCGTAAACGACAAGTAGAAACTATTCCAGATTATGATCAAGATAAAAGCTCATACAACTTGAAAAAAAAAATATCTAAATCGGTGCAAAACTTAAAAAGATGTTTAATTCACTTTGAACTAAGTTTCGTTTGTCCGTTTATTTGTCTGAAAAGCTATTAAATGTAAGTTATTAAAATTTGATATGTTGCTAAGTTTGCTATTTTTCCTTATATATCTGAATCTGAACCTTTTGTTCTTTCAAGCAAAGACCTGCTATACCAACACAGATAAAAATGATATCTTAATGTAAAGTAAAACGAATTTAAAATAAGGCCGCTATATGAAGTCTTTAAATCTAAATGTACTGTGTACAAGTATTTACCGTCAAGAACATAACCAGAAATGACCAAAGACACACACTGATAAAATTAATTATTTGAATTAAAAAAATTTTCCATTGACTCAAATAAATATTTGTTTCCTATTAGCCAAACAATTATGTATTTGAAAAATACCAAGGAATTATTTGCCTCAATTAGTATTATCTGATTTGATACAAATTACTTTTTATTTGGAATTAATCACTGAATACAAACTTCAAGCAAATATTTATTTCCTAAATACTAACCTAACTTAAATAAGCCGCTTCAATGACTTAAAGTAAATAGGTTAAAAGTTAAGTTAACAAAATGTTTATTTGGTTGATATTTATACATATTTTATCAAGTAGGTATATATTTGTTTTACATGTATTTGCCGTAACAACAACGTTATATAATGAAACAATTTAAGTGATTGGATTTAAATAAATCGGTAATTTTCATCAAAGTCGTTGTTTTTTTATTCAAGTACATAATTGTTTAACTTGTCTCTTATATTTATTTAGACCAAGTATGATTTTATTTGGTTTAAATACCTTTTTTAAATTTTAAATAATTCAGAAAGTTCCTTCAAATCAGTTCTTATTTTATCCAAGTACCCTACGTGTTTATACAGACGTCACATAGAAATAAGAAATAAGCAGATCAAATCCCCAATCTTGCTATTGAATATGGTTTAATCAGTACCTATACCATAATAATCACAAACCTTATCAAATTGTTTAGAGTGTTCAAATAATAAGGCAAACCAACAGAAAAAAACACATTTTTGTCTAAAATAAAGGTTATAACAAATTACGCGCACGCGCACAACGATTTTCGCATAAAAATAACATAAACGTTAAAAAATAACCATCTCTTATTTTATTTCTTATTTTTATGTTTGTTATTTGGTTCTATAAACGTCTTATGGCAGATCTGCAGATTCAACTCTTATTTTATTTTTATGTCATGTTATTTTGCTGTGTAAATCCACCATTAATTGTTGTTCCCCTTAAAATATACGTAAATAAAACATTATAGAGAAGTTAATAACTTTGATAAAAAATTAAATACAGGCAAATTCGCAAATATTAGGTACCTGCAATAATTAATAATATTATATTAATCATATTATATCTTTTACGTTAGAAACCTTCTAACTAACTAACTAACTAAACGATAGGTATTGAAATATGGTGCAAATTGAGAAAAACTGTCTCATTTGTAACACGATTTAAAAAAATACACCTAGGTAGCTATGATTTACAAATACCTGGCTACATTTTTCTAAAAAGATTTTGTGTTTAAAATTTTAAATTAGGTATTATAAGTATCTTTTCTCTCTCATCTATTTTTTTAACTCGTTTCATGCGTAACTAAAATATTCAAATATAGTTTCCTACCTTAAAAAGTATCTAACAGATAGGATATAACCCAATCTTCTAAATAATTAGTCATATTATGTTTATCCCCCATATTTTATTTTTAATTTTTGCTGGAACCACTAACTTCTGTGCCACTAATAAAGAAGATTTCACTCTCACTCATAAATTTCTACAAGACAAGATCGAACACCAATAACCTAAAACGCGATGATGATTTATCAGGCCTCTTTTGTATAACCAATCAAATTACTCAAAGCCCCATAAAATGTTCGGCATTGAATGATTTAAATTATTGTAATAATTGTATTTGTAAATATTTGGTTGTTTTATATTAAGGATTTAATGTAAATACATAATTATTTAGTTTAAATGACCTGGACATTTAAATAGTATTGGGTGATTTAACTAGCGATTAACGGAATTTAGTTCCTAAATGAAAATTAGTTCGATTAAATAATTAGTTATTTAGATTTTGTTATTTTAGTTGTTTTTTGGTAAGATATTTGTTTGAAAGGTTCCATGATTTGACACAAATCCACCAACAGTCAAATAATTTTACAAATAAAACGAAATACTCTCATTTATTTCAGTTAAATAAAACTTAGTTATTTAAAATCACATTTATTTATTACCAATAATTATTCACCAAATAAATCAAATTATTTGATTAAGCGAGCACAGTTTTATCAGTGGAGAAAGTCATATTATTATATTAAGAACACATTCAGTCTAAATAAGATTATTACCTTCAGATTAAGTAATTTGAAGTCAAGATAATTTATTCTCTTGTGGCAACTGCTGCCTTTTATCAGTGAAGGCATTTTTAAATTCCTCGTGAAATTTTAGATATATTTCATGGTACTAAACCTATCTTTAACTGTTTCTGATCCCTTGCCATACCACTGCATATTTATATGGTTTGCCTTGTCATCTAACAACAATTGAATTTATTATTGTTGACAGCTTGCAAGTTTTTTTAATGGCGTTTTCACTCGCCAGATTTGAATCCCCTTAATTTTTTTCTTTTAGGTAATCTTTACTTTTTTTGTTTATTAATTTATTGTAGTCGTTATTTTGTATCTAATTTATAAAATCTTTTAACAGACATACGCATAAATTCTTAGAATGGCCAGTAATTTCATTTATCGATATATATTCGCCGTATTGCTTTATATTTTCATACAAATGCCTTATACAATGCCGTCTAGTTTTTATTTTTTATTTTTTTGGCGTCTTTTATTGGCTGGTGCCACAGGAATAACAGCAGTACAGTTTTTATGTACTATTAATTCAGAGAAAATATAAAAATGGACCGGGACACCAAGGTCCTACAACCTAGCACCAAAAAACTGTACAGTGTATGTCAATATGCATTCGTCAGCATAGAAACATGATGCGGAAGAAAGTCCTTTGATGGCTTGAAGTCCATAAAAAATCCAGCAGCGATCGGAACGTCTGCGTTGAATTTGATGAAAAGTTTTGTGCAATGTACGTTCGTACGTCTATATTTACAAAAATCAGTTCGTAGATACAAAAACGCAATTTTTTTGTTAATTTGAACGTGACCTAAAGGGAATAAACCTCACACCCTTCGGTTGTTGTCTGCATACTCAAACGGTATGCCACATGTAATTTTTTAACATTTTTAATGATTTAAGCTACCTTCGTGTCTCTATAATTTTAAAGTTTCCACAAGCTGGCGTTATTCTTCGGAGAAACTTGATATGCCGCACACAAAACTTTAAAGTATTATTTTCTTTTGAAGTTAAAGTTTTTTTGTTTGTTTTATGGCTTTGGGTAATCCCAAATGACATTTGTAAGAATAAATATAGGTAATTGAAAAAATTACAATTCTGGTCATCCCTTACGGAACAGGGATATTTTTAGTAATCTCTGTAGGAAAATCTGTTGGGAACAACAGAAACTAAGCATAAGACCGGAGAAAGACTAGGTATATTTTCTTCCAGATACTTAAAATTCATTTTTCCCGACAAACGGATGAAAATTTATCGTCAGGACGGGTGATGTTCAGCCTTATTTACCTTGGGGGTTTTTACTTTGTATCTTTGTAACAAACATATTCTTTAAGCTCAGGGACATGTTAAGTTTCTTACTCGGATTCGTTTGTTTATGGTAAATTCCGAACGTTTAAGAGAAACCTAACAATATACAATTGGGAATAATTACCCTAGGTACTTTACAGTTCTAAAAAAGTAATTTATTTAAACTGGGATATTACGTTATTAATAATATTAATAAATAAATTTTATTTTTTTATTGAAAATAATTTATGTATTTGTTAATAACTTTATGACATAATGGCAATACTCTACCTACCTTCTCAATAGTGGTAAGGACATATGTTCGAACATAATTTTAGTCTTAAGTCTAATTTATTATATATTTTACGGCAACTAACAAATTAAACTCTACTTATTCTACTGCTATGCTACTAACTTTCTTTCCTACTCGCAACCTTTAAAATAAAATCCTAAAGAAGCTTTTAAGTTTCTAAATCTTTATTCGTTGTCAACTTGAAATTTTGTTCTGTTTCATAGAAGTTAGAAAAAGTTTTATTTTAGATATAAAGTTTTGCGCATTTTTTAATACAAAGTTTATAAATACACTTACGGAAGCTTCGTTAGAAGTGACATCATAAAATTGAATTCACAAGTATTTATTTTAAACTTTGACATCATGTGTGTTTTCTCGCTTTTACTATTTATAAAATATATTAGAGGAATAATTAGCTATTGTTTATTCCCGGTATGTAGCAACTCGATAACTATACAAGTATTAGCTATATTATGCCAAGGCCTTTCACGTAGTAAATCCGCAGTGACTAATTTTGTTACGACCTTTCGAAAAAATCTTGACAATTAGAATTTATCGAGTTGCGTTTCCCATGTATTTATCTGTACTTATTTTATATAATACAGAGAACAAACAATCTTGCGTGGGTTATACCTTAATAATGGTGAAAATCTATCGATTTGAAAACTGTCGATTTCTGTTGTATATGTGAATGCACATTTATCAAGGTAAATGCAAAAATCAACATACAGTGACAGTCAACACCCCCATTAATTTGCATACTTGCTATAAATTTTACCGCTCGCTTTGGATATACTGAATAAATTAGTCAAGAAAAGTGACAATTCGTAAGTAGGAAAAGTCTAAAATTCATAATTGATTGTTGTTTCTACATATTTCTTGGAAATATAAAATATGTAACAATTAATTTTTAAAATAGGAAACCGTATGTTTTTTAAATAAACATAGAACCTCATATTTGGCCATTATAAATATTGTATTGTTATTCTACTTCCATATTACTTTGAATATTGTTTTGTGTGGAAAGATATTATAATAATATATAGTAATAAACGCACTTGAAAATAATAAAAATAGATTATCGTTTTAAAATTTCGAAAATTAGTGAAATTTATTAATAAGGCTTAGCTACATATAGCTACAAAAAAGATTGATTAATAATGTGATGGAACGGAAAGGACAGGAATACGTCTATGATATTAATGTTTAGTTTAAAAAAGGTTTTTTTATGTTGTTTTTAAAATCCTTTTACCTTTACCTTTTATAAATTGAGTCGTATTAAAAATGCATCATTATTTAATGTCCACTAATGCAATACAGTGGTATAACATAAAAAGGATTAGCACATTAAAAACATAATACAGATATTATTAAATAGTTATTTTAAAGAGAGATGACAGATGACACACATTTTGTGCGTGTTATTTAATTCACATATTTCATATTTTTTATATTATGAATAGTGAAAGTTCTTACTCTAGGTATTACTTTAAAATCTATTGTGTGGTATAAAAGAATCATTAGTTCTGACGTTACAAAGAAATGATGAAATAATACTAAACCATAAAGACTGAAAAGTTAATTTTACTTAGGTTACATAGTTAAGGTTCATTTGCTAATCGATATAATTAATTCATTAATACAACAGGGTGGTTTGGTTTGTTCGGGTTTTATTAAAAGTGCCCTGAAGGTGTCTTTAAATCGTTTCTGCTAAAATTATTTTATTTTGAAAAAATCAAGGGATTTACCTTTAAGGAAAATACCTTTAATTTACAGCATTTAAAAGTAAAGCGTCGAAGCTGATGACATTTTCTTTGACTAGCTATTTACTAGTTAGATACCTACACTTGTCATAATTATACCAACTTATTTTTTCTTTACTAAATTTTTTTTATTTATTACTTTGAGTAAGGGATAAAGTCTTAAGTCTTACATAAAACACACATATAATTTTGGTTTTTTCTTAAACACTTCACACTACATTTTCATAAAGCTTCGTCACTCGTGACATGACATAAAGGTGACATAACCTCGTTCCGCGCAATCCTACCAACCTAAGATTTAAAAAAAAAAAACTTAAAATAAGTTCGTGTATAGAGTTGTCCCTTATCCGTTCCACGGCCGTTGTACTGATTTTAAGTTTGATTTTTAATATTCAGCTTCCGGTATGCTAAATCGTAACATTGGCTTTCAGCACCACGTACTTTGCCCGCAATGGGCCGCCTTGCCAGCGTTTGAACCTATATGGATTCTCACTGTCACTGTCCTAGTTGGGTTGATGTGTGTGTAAGAGGAGGCGGTAGATTGAGCACCGTGCGGTGACGTCACTTGACTTTTGATAGGTGATGACGTCACTGCTAGGAAAAGCGGTGCTTTTAAATCATTGAATCGATACATATAATATACAATAGTTACTTTTAACTTTAACTCGTTTAAAGACGTAGGTATGTGTTTAGAAGCACTATTTTAAAATAAAACACATTTTTTAGTTTTTATACAACTGAAAGGTTCTAATTTTATAATTGAACAATATAAAGCTGCCGAACTTGATTGTGCGGTGCACCAGAAAGATATTCAGGTGAAGCATTAATTAAAATTCTGATTTATAATAAATGTATCTGTTAAATAGCAATCTCCGTCGTTTCACTCTAGACAGAAACTGAGAAACTTCACCGACAATTTTTATATTGTAGCAAATTATCCATAAGTATAAAAGTTCAAGTAAATATAGTATAAAGTTAAAAATAAACGGTGTATTTCGCTTGTAAGGTCCAAATTACCAATGCCCTGGTATCTCTAACTACAAGATAACTTCTAAGAACACCATTGTTGGAGCAGTTCTTATCATGAAAGTTATGTGACTCTTATCACAACCAGGACATTGATGATTTGGACCAGTGGGTTTAAAGAATTTCTAATATACCTATATAGGATATATACGTACTATGTATTTTGCTCTACTATAGTCACTTCTGAGCTTTTGTCACTAACTGGACATTGATAACACATTGTAACAATGTGCTGATAGTGATAACAGCCACATAACTTCCATGGCAACAATTGTTCCAACATTGGTATCCTTAGAAGTTATCTTATAGCTAACATAAAAACATTCATAAATTGGATCTTAGTAGTTCAATGTCCAATAAAGTCAGGAGAGAAATAATGGAAAATTCTTACAAGTATATTTTTTAAACAATAATACATATAGAGTGCATTATAATAATAATAATAAGTTTACTATACATTCACTGTACAAAATCTGTAAAAGTAGATTCTAGTAATTGACAGGGATAATAGGAGATGATGTACTGCGTCGATCCTTGATCCTCTTGATCTTGTGTCAAACTTGAATCTAAAAAATAAATACTATAAGTAATTAGACCACTACCTAATTAAAATTACTTCCATTTCTTTCAAATTTTTTTAACAACCTGTTTATGACATTTTATTAATTAGTGACATCATTATTATGACTTTAACCCAAAACTTACCTCCAATTTCTAAGGTCAGCTCTTCTAAATTTTTACTTAAACTTGGCACTTCTATTGTACTTGTGGGGTCATAGATAAGCCTAAAATTAAAAAGAATTAAAACAGTTTTACAGGGTGGTCCACTGTCAACGCAGGATATGCCTGCAGCAGGTCTCTTTCTTTGTATTCTATTGGTTATGGTTAAGTCTTGTTTAATAAATGTTACCTATTAATTATTTTATATTATATAATAATACTCACTTGCAACATCACACAATGGTTAACTTGGATAAACTATATTTGTCTCCAGGCAAGCCAAAGATTTTACTGATGAGGAACCTAAAATATAGTTAAAAAAACCTTAAAATTTCAGGCAAATGTAATAATTTAGAATTATTTTATCTGAATTGACCAATGTCTTATACCTACTAAGGCATCTTGACAACAATTTTTCCATCAATCTAATGCATTCGTAAATACTTACCTAGTTATAAAGATTAAATAAAAACTAACCTGAAAGTTCAATAATTTTTAATAGAGTGTTCCACTGATAGCTTCAATAGATTTGTGCTGAGAAAACATTGTAGGCAAAGCTCGTTCAATCAGTCTTACATCCTATATATACTCTTTGGTCATGTACTTCTCATTAAAGTGTTTCTCACAAACCCTGTAGTTAATATGTATATCCAAGACATCCTTCTACAGCAATTCTTCTCTCTTACAAGCGATAAGCCAGGCCTTAGTTCTAAAAATATATACTTAGGTAATTAGATTTTAAAAAATGTACTTAATGTGTTGGCCTTCGTGCTTCGTACAACACTGCCCCTTATTAAAAAGTTTAAAGAAAGACAATTGTGAGCTATCAGGTGGTTTATTTTGGGTACAAACGAGAACATCCGTTTATTTTATTTACAGTTAGCCATATAAGACACCAGGTTTTAAATAAAAAAGTAGGTAGCGGGGTAAGTACATACTATTTTATTTTTTATACACCAACACCTAGGTTTAGTTTAAAACCAGCCAAGAGTTTTGCTACTAAGTTGCAGGTAACTAATATAGCATAAACCAAGTCTTACTACAAAATTGATATTTTAAAAGCTATTCAACATCTTTCTATTACCTATTGGTATTAGAATTCGGTTTCTGCTTATTTTGTTTTTAGAATAACTTTATTTACAATCACCCGTGGCTGTAAATACCTAATAAATCCACATAAACGTTATGTTTCCAAAAGCACAATAATATATTGTTTTATTGTATAATATAGGTACATACCTGTGATAGAATAGATATCCTTAGCAAATCTAACATGATATTCCTTCGCCGGTTTTAGAAGGGCGTTCGGGGTAAGCTCACCATATGCCACTTTTCCGCTTCTTTACTCCCGACAGTCCCGACATTAAAATCAAAAGAAATCGTAAAAAACTAGAAAAACAAATCACTTTTCACTTTAATAACAAAGGTTAGGTGCACAACAAAAGTTTTATGAACTGTCAAATGTCAAGCGCCAATGACGTCACGGCTGCTGTGACGTCACCGCACGCCTCCTGTTTTAGGAGCTGTCAAATGTCAAGCGCCAATGACGTCACGGCTGCTGTGACGTCACCGCACGGTGCTCAATCTACCGCCTCCTTGTGTAAGTGGTCTAAACATCTTGTGTGTTCGCTACGAAATGTAGCCACGTGCTGCAACTTCGTAACCTAAGTTTTGCCGCCTGAATTTAAATATTTAAATTCCTTTCATTTGCTATTAAATGAAGGTTCGCTGCATCAAAAAATATACTTTAATTATTTTATAATAAATACTTTAACCTGGTTCTAATTTGAATACAAGTAAGGAGTACCTTGACTAAATATTAAATATATCACCCCCATTTGTGACATTATGATTAAAATAAATTTGGTTATACGCATTTTATGTACATATTTCTCTTTAAATTAATCTTACTTCTTTGATCATGTTTAGTAGTTAATAAGGTTGTGTCAGCACAGGCTATATTTTTTAGTGCTTCTCTTTTTATAACCACCTACTATTTTTTCCCTCTATATAGTCATGTTAAACTTACATCTAATACGGGGCACAGCCCCATACTTCTTAGAAGTTAATCCAAGCATTACTTAGAATTTAAAATTTTAATTTTTAAAAACTTTGGCTTAAATTTCAATTTTCTGTAATTTAAAAATTTTACAAAAAGTTTTTTCTCCTCAAATAATGGTTTTTCTTAATATAAAATAATTACAAATTTTACTTCATTTTCAAACTTCACTTTATTCGAATATGTTTCTCGTCCATTAAATAAAAATAATTTTTCACACCTACAAATTTTATAAAAAAATGTTATTTTACTTTATTACAATCTTTATATAACCAACATGTTAACATAAATCATATGACTACTTGTTACACTTCACCTTCAATTCTTTTTCCTCACTTTTATAAGTTGTACTCAGTCAAAAGTCTCACCTTTAACTTTGATGTTTCCTTTACTAATATCTTTTAACAATGTACTATCCTTTCTAGTATCCCATGAGGATGAACTTTTAAACGTTCGAAACATGTAGGGACCTAAAAAAAATAATAAAAAGAAAAAAAAATTATATTAAACTGTGGAGGAAGACTGGATTGTTTTATTTACATTAAAATTAATTAATTAAAGGTGAGGGGTGCTGTCGCAACAATATACTAAATACTTAAAGATATCACTGTTTAAAGCTTTGAAACTGACGTTAATTACAAGCAAATAATTAAAACACGTAAATAAGTGCTTCGCTTTCTAATGCATATACAGGACCTCGTACAAGGACCCTGTAAGACTGCGTAAGGCTTCCATAGCTCCTATACCAAGTAAGTTAGGCATTTTATTCATATGCTCACTTATACTGTATTATAGGATGTATTTCAGAAAAATATTTTCGCATATACAGGGTGGCCCAACGAGGTGTGATAACATAATGTGGTAATTTTTTAAATAAGACACCCCGTATTTTTTTGCATATTTAGGTTCTTATTAGTGCCCTTACTAGTTACCTAAAACTTTGTTTCATTTGTCTTGGTAGTTTAAGAGCAATAAATTAAAAACTAAAAAAAATTTGCAGTCCTTGCAGAAAAAAATTAAAGAAGTACCTATATTTTTTCAACCACGGCATAGTGTGAGACTTATGGCAAGGGCCTAGAGTTACTATGTGTCTAATAGTATTTATCCATTTATATAGGGTGTTCAAAAGTGACACATTTTAAAATACTTTTTCTTAAGTTTTTTAAATGGAACACCCTCTATATTTTTATTTAATGTGACGTAAAATTTTTCTACAATTTTTTTTCTAATACAAGCCACTAAGCTATTTGCAGCCGTTTTCAAAGCATTGCAAATTTCATGAATTATGTTGTTTGAAAAGAGCTTTTATTTTTAAAATTAGTGTGCTAGTAGTGCTACACTAATGATAAATATCTTCCATTTTGATCTGGGCATAAGTTAACACGTTTTTGAAATGATCTATTTACATCATGACTAAAAAATTGTTTATAGATTCTACGTCACACTAATTAGAAATATACAGGGTGTTCCATTTAAAAAGTTGAGAAAAATTAGTTTAAAATATGTAATCTTTGAAATTCTATAATACTCTATGTAAAATGTATAAATACTATTTCATTATTTTCTAGACCCTCGCCAAAATCTCACATAATGGCTTGGTTAAAAAAATACTTTTAGGTATCTTTTTCAATTTTTTTTGAAAGAACTGCAAAACTTCTTTTTAGTTTTTAATTTATTACTCTTAAACTGTCAAAGCAAATCAAATACAATTTTAGGCAATTAGTAAGCGCACTAATACGAATGTAATAAGGCAAGCAAAAAAAATCCGGGTGTCTCATTTAGAAAAATACCACATTATGCTATCGCACTTTTCTGGGCCACCATGTATAAATATGCGAAAATATTTTCCTAAAATACTTCCTATAATCTATAATACAGTATAACCGAGCACATTAATTAAATTCCTAACTTACTTCGTATATGAGCAATGAGAGTCTGACGCAATGTTGCAGGACCTTGTATAATATATACAGTATACAGAATGTCTCAACTCTATTTATACACGAAATATCTTCCCTGTCCACAATATAAAAAAAGTTTCAAGGGAAATAGTTTTTGGTTTAAAAAAACACTTTTACTGAGAGTGCATTTAAGTATACAGGGTGCCTCATAGGTACAATTTTTAATATTAACTTAACTTTTAAATAGGTCACTCTATGTTTGAGGTCAAATATTGCTTCTTCAATCAATTCTCTATTAAAAATCTATACTGTGTTATATGCCTAATGTTGTCCGTTTTCGAGATAATGACAAATGCAATTTTCTGATACGTTTATTAATTAGAATAGGTACATTTAAAATTAACATAAAATAAAAAAAAAAAAAATAACAACGTTCTTCTAAGAGGTCCTCAAAATGACGGCCATGTTCGGTTTGACATATCTCGTATCTTCTGAGGAGTTCCGCAGTGCAGGGAGTCCCTAAAAATTCTGCCGGAATTGGTCTACAGGCACGTGAAATTTTATTTTTTAAATCCTCCAAATTGTTTGGTTTTTCAGTATGCTAAACTACTTGCTTTAAATGTCCCCACAAATAAAAATCTAAAAGTGTTAATAAATAATTGTGCTGGTCACCTGACAGGGCCTCGATCCCCAATCCAATTTCTCCCATAATTATTACCTAAAAAATCTAATACAATCCGGGAGTTACGTGGCGAAGCACCAACTTGTTGAAGCCAGATATTATAACGTTCGTTTATTGGAACTTCTCCCAAAAGCTTCCTCCCCCCCCCCCCCCCCCCCCAGACATTTTGGAAATGAGTTTCTCGAACCCAATGTGGATTTTCCACCGACCAGTAATGAATGTTATGATGATTCACGATTCTGTTATTGTGGAATTGTAATTCGTCACTCCATATTATGTAATCAAAAAGACGATGAATCCCAGTACTTAGTATTTCATAATCATAATGCAAAAAATCCGTTCGCATTTTTCTTTCCACATTTGCAAAAGTGCATAGCGATGATGTTGAAGGATCTGGAAACTGCTTCCTGTATAACTGTTGTGCATCCCGCGACTTTTTCTTGCACTCGCCGTAGATTAACAGCAAATTCGTTGGGAGTAAAAAGTGACCCCGTAGTTATAAGAAAATACTACTTTGCCTTCTTAGCATCTAGTTAAAAATTTAACACTGTCAGAAATCTCAAAATTTATTTTACAATGTCACTAATTTGTTACTATAGTAATAGAAAATTATTGTTTACCTAATATTTAAAGCATTTCGCTTTTAAAGTTTTAATACTAACTTAATTTAATTTTACCATTATTTCTAAAAGAGACAACATTAGGCATAGAACATAGTATAGATTTTTGACAGAGAATTAATTGGAGAAGCAATATTTGACATGAAATACAGGGTGTACTAATTAAAAAAGGAAAGTTGATATTAAAAATTGGTCTATTGAGGCACCCTGTATACTTAAATGTACTCCTAGTAAAAGTAATTTTTTAAACCAAGAACTACCTCTCTTGAAACCTGAACACGGAAGAAGATATCTCGTGCATAAATAGAGTTTGGACACCCTGCATAGGTAGTAACCTATAATGATAGTTGCAGTGTGGCCGTTTAGTGCGCGCGAATAAAAGATATCTAGATTTTAGACGAGATACAGAAAAACATTTTATGCAAAGAGGTATAACTTAAAAATGTTTACGTTGCACACAATGGTGGGGCAGATACAAACTTATGTTTTTATGTATATGTACAGGGTGTTCCTTAATGACGTGCTAATATTTTGGAGTGGAGTTCTTCGGGTCATTTTATGAAGAAATTGTCCGCAACGGTTTAATTTTTTGCTGTTTTTTTTTTTTTTTAACGCGTTATATTGTAATATCTCCGAAAGTACTGTGCGAGCAAAAAATATTGTCATCAAAGTATGGTTTGCATCTAAGGCTGTACTGTTTAGCGGTAGAGCTTAATACCTGTTGGGAGTCAGTAAATACCAGCATAATCAATCAATCAGTTATGCCGTCATCGTTAACAGTTGTTACAAGTAATCCAATTTCTTGAATAATCTACGCAATGAGTTTTACAGAACAGTATAAGTTCATGGTTAAAGCGTATTTTTGAAACGGGGTTAGAGTAAATGTTGAGTGGCAATACAATCAGAGTTTGTGCATGGATGATTTCGCGAAAATTTTCATAACGTCGCTTTTACTGTTGGGGATCTTTATCATTGCCTGAGAGGAGCCTCGGCTCTGTTTAGGGAAACATGTTCTATACAACATAAAAAAGGAGCTGTAAGACCATCTGTAAGTACAGAAGAGCTTGTTGCAATCGTTCGTGAAATAATGCAAAATACGCCAACAAAATGTAAGTAAAGAAGATCTTATGGAGCATGCACTATTCTTAAAAAACAGTTAAATTTGTTTTCTAATAAAGTGTAAGTATTCCAAAAAAAAGAAACTGCAGATTTTCAAATACAAGGGATTACTGTCAGTGGTTTACCCAAAATATATTGGAAATAAATGATTTATTAGACCTGACATTTTTTGCAGTTGAAGCCTGGTTTCACCTCACCGGTTATGTAAATTCTCAAAAGACACGCATGTGGAGTAGTGAAATCCCCATTTTGCACCCTCAAAAAATTGGTATCTGGTTGGCTGTTTCCCGAAGAAGAATTGTTTGTCCTATTTTTTCCGTGACATAGTTACGGTACAGCGGTATAGGGGCAATATTTTGAATCCATTTGTGGAGCAATTACTTGACGATGAACTACGTTTTGGTTATTTTTAACAGAACGGTGCAACCGCCCATACATCCGCCGAAACTTTTAATTACTTACGCAATTTTCTGGACTACAAATTGATCAGTTTTCAAACAGATGTCGAATTTGCACCCAGATCACCTTGTTTGACGGTTATGGATTACTTAATTTTCCTCATTTGAGGAACAATGGTTTTAAAACGCCAGTTGAAAATTTACAAACGGTTAGAAGAAAGGATTATTCAAGAATGTGGTAACATTTTGCCAGAGATGCTGATCAACGCTGTCGAAAATGTGAAGAGACGTGTAAATTTATGCTTGGAGCATAGCGGTGGCCACTTTCACCAATTTCTTTAATTTTTATTTTCCTTTCTCAAAAAATAAGTTTGTATTTGTTTATTTATTTTAATGTTAATCAGTTTAGCATATCATATCATAATATGAATTTGACACAATTTTAACCTAGATTTGGTTAGATATATCGTCCCCTTATAATTGTGGTCTAAACCAAGCCCTACGTTTTCCAGATGAAATAATTTTTTCCCGCAATGTACTATAGATACTATTTTTAATTTTGGTATGTGTTAATAGGATATAAAACCACATATTTTAGTTAGAAAAATTATTCTTTTGCTCCACTAGTGGCATCCCTGCAAATATATCTCGAAATATATCCTCTGATGTTTTTACAAAACCCCACTGCCATTTTTCTATTTGAATATTTTTTCTGATTATCCTGATCAATAACTACATGAAAACGATTCCTTGCGCTTTTCTCGTCAGACACCGTGTTTGATTATAATAATTAAATTAATATTACTTCATTTAGCAGTAGGTAGGTGACCGAGATATTGACGAATAATTTTTGACACAAATCTAGTAATCCTCGAAAAGTAACGTTCTTGCAAATATCATTTTCTAAACAATCCTTATTGACATAAAGTAAGTTGTTGATGTTCAAAACCATATCATCGTATTACTTCTTCGATTTTTAGCGATTCATTGAATTGTAATAACTGGATTGCCATGTAAGGGCCGTAGCCTCGTAGGGTGGTTCGAACTCAGGTTACATGGGGGAGAACAGAGAAAACCCTCTTATACGTCTTTAGTGTTTTATTACTTCTCTAATAATAATGTACATCAATAAAATTAATTACAATGAACCCAAGTATGACCTGGTTCCATTGCTGTTTGTTATTGTATTGTTTATTAAATATTATAATAACTAACTTTAGATATAAACTAAGTAGAGAATGCTGCGTTGGATACTTTTGCAATATCTGACCCTATTAACCAATTGAAATTACTTAATGTGCCTAAAGTATCCATCACACCTTTCCCGCCGAAAAAATAAAAAAATATTAATAAACTAATATTTTTTTTTTTTAAATGCAAAATTGATATGTTCAACTAACTTAACTAAAATACAAATACAATAGCCTTAATTGTAATACTTTTTTACCCTATTTTTGTGTACTTCTCTACACTTATTATTAACTCTTAAAATTAAATTAGGATCTTTAACTTCTAAAATAGTATAAGGACCTGTAAACAGTAAATCCATTTTACTTTCCATATTTTTATTATCTAATAGAACTAAGTCTCCGACCTTATAATCAATAGTTTTACATTTTGTATCGAATCGTTCTTTTCTTTTTTGTTTCGAATCTATTAAATTATTTCGCGCATCTTCCCATGCTGTTTGTAACCGAAATTTTAGCTCTGTTGGATAATTATCGAAATTATAGATTGGATCAATTTGCTTTTTTAAATTTGAAGGGATTCTACCTGGTGAACCAAATACTAGTTCAAATGGACAATACTGTGTTGATGTATGCACCGAATTGTTGTACGAAAAACACCAAAAATTTATCCACGAACTCCAGTTGTTGGGTTCCTTTGCTACTCGCATACGAATATATGCACCCAAACTCTTATGAGAATTTTCGAGACTACCTAGCGTTTCGTGGTGGTGCGCAGTTGAATTTAATTGGTTTATTTTAAGAAGTTTACAACAATCTTTGAAAGTATTTGCCATAAATTCTTGTCCTTGGTCTGTAGCTATTTCTGAAGGAATACCAAAGCGTAAAATAAAATTTTCTACGAAAGCCTTAGCAACTGTCTCCGATTCTTTATCCGGTATGGGGTATGCTTCGATAAACTTTGAAAGTTCACATTGCAATGTTAGAATATATTTATTATTCTGCAAATCTACTGGTAAAGGTCCCACTAAATCTAAGTATATTTTTTGAAATGCTGACGTCGCTGTTGACGTTATTGTCATAGGATTTTTGTTTAGTCTAGAATATTTACATTTTTGACAGTCGTCACATTTTTTCACAAAATTTTCAATGTCCCTTTTTAAGCCTGGCCAAAAATATTGTCGCTTAATATTATTAAACATACGGTTTATACCCGCATGACCTCCTGTAGGAAGTGTATGAAAGTCGTTCAAAATTAGTTGTTTTAGCTCTTTACTTTCAATACGTTGTAAATCTCTTACCACGCATATTTTAATGTTATAATTACTGGTTAGTTCAGGTTAGTTATGGTACCAGTTATGTCTTTTTTATTTTTATTTAACATATTTATAAATTCAATATTGCTAGCATTTTTCATTATGTATAATTCCGGAATATTATAAATTTTACATAGTTTATTCAGATCCCTCAACGATTTTCCTAAGTCAAACGCTGATCGGGTAATCTGTCTAAGAAAAATAATTTGTGAAGCTTCATCATATAATATATTATTATTAAATGTCTTACATTTGTTTATGTTTATGTTAAGTCGACTATTATTTATATCCTCAAATTCGTTTTCTGCAACCACGCGTAATTCAATTGTATTACTCGGTCGCTTTAATACTTCCGCAACTACAGGGTGATCAAGCCTATTATTTACGGTCGTACTCTGCGTAGATCTTTCTTTTAAAACATTATTTTTTGATTTCTCTTGCGCTCGTGTCATTACATTTATTCGTTCATCCAGTCTGGTATTCATTTCCTTTAATTCATTACAATCTATCACTATACGAGATAAAGCATCCGCTGTTACATTATCGCAGCCTCGAACATACTCAACAATAAAATCATACTCTTCCAGAATTAATCTAAACTTAGTAAGCCTACTTGAAGGGTTGGTCATATTAAACAGATAAACTAGAGGTCGATGGTCTGTCAAAATCTTAAACTTCCTACCATACAAATAAGGCCTAAAATGTTTCGCACTCCATACGATACCTAAAAGCTCTTTCTCGATTGTGCAATAATTTTTCTCGGCTTTATTTAATGCTTGTGATGCATATGCAACGGGTTTGTCATTGGAATTTGACAAAACAGCACCCAAAGAAAACCCGCTCGCATCGGTTCTTAGTATAAATTGATTTTCATCTGAAAAATCCGGATATTGTAGAATTGGAGGACCCATGAGCGACGCCCTCAATGTCTCAAATGAGTCCTGACATTCTTTAGTCCAGTTAAAACTTGTTCCTTTTCGAGATAGTTGGTTAAGAGGATAAGCTATTGCCGCAAAATCTTTTATGAACTTCCTATAGTAATTAGCAAACGCGACGAATCTTTTTGTCTCATCCGCGTTTTTAGGTATAGGATATTGAGAAATTGCTTTAATTTTTTCTGGATCTGGCATTACACCTTCAGAAGAAATTATGTGTCCCAAATAAAGAATTTCCTTTTTTAAAAAATCACATTTACCGGGATTGAGTTTTAAATTTACTTGTCGAAGTCTTTCAAATATTTTGATTAAATTTTTATTGTGATTTTGAAGAGAATGTCCAAAACAAATTAGATCGTCCAAATAAACAAAACACGACTCATAATTTAGCCCAGCCATTGCTATCGTCATCAGCCTTGAAAAAACCGATGGACTTATCTTCATCCCCATTGCTAAACGTTTCATTTGATATTGACCTCTGTCAGTAGTAAACGAAGTACAAGGTCTACTTTCAGGAGATAATTCTAGTTGGTAATAACTTTGAGCTAAATCTAAATGACTATAATAAACTGAACTACCTAATGAATCTAATATCTCAGATATATTTGGCAAAGGAAATTTACAATCTTCAATTTGCCTATTTAGTAACCGATAATCAATAACTACTCTAAACTTTTTAATTCCGTTATTATCCGGTTTTTTCGGTACTATTAATAGAGGAGACGACCATTCTGAACTTGCTTCCTCTATTATTCCGTCTTGTAACATTTTCCCGACCTGTTTGTGGATTTCCGCCTTTTGTGCGTGTGGTAGCCTATATGGCTTTACATACACCGGTTGTGCCCCTTCTTTTAATTTAATTTTTTGTTGGTATAAATTTGTAACTGTCAAAGGATCATTATCTAAATGAAAAATGTCAGTGTATTTAGCACATATTTTTTCAATTGAGGTTTTTTCCTCCCTGTTCAACGACTTTAAATCTATTAAATTGAGTATTTTATCTACCCGTTCTACTGAAATATCATTGTCACTGAAATTATATACATTATAGTTAAAAGTACTCTCAACTTTAGGTTGAAAATTTCTTAATCTTATTTCACGCTCATTTACATTCAATATTCTTACAGGAATTTTATTCCCTACAGGTTTTACTATAGCACTAGCAACAAACACTCCTTCACAAATCTCACTATTCATAACTACACATTCATCCTTTCTATTTGTGTAACAAAACTTAATTATTTCACATCTAGGTGGTATTATACTGCATTTATCGTCTTTGGATTCTAAGGGAACCTGTATCTTTTTATTATTTAACCAAAATGAAAATGAAAATTGCTCATAATCAATTACAGCATCAAAGTTAGTAAAGAAATCTGAGCCTAAAATACCTTGTATATCCGAGTCAAAATTGTCAACAATTGAAAATTCATGAGTAATCTGTTCACAATTAATTAAAAAAGAGATATTTGCTGAGCCGACAGTAGTCAACGAACCGGCTACTCCTTTAATATTTAATTTCTTGGTAGTATCAATAATTTCTGTACCTTTTAAAAAATTTTGAAAAAAACAACTTATACTAGCACCTGTGTCGCATAAAAATAAAAGTTCACTCATTCCGTAGCTAATTCTTACATAATTTAAACCATTCACACAAAAAATGTTATCTTCGAGCCTACTATTAGGTCCGAAAAAACGTGCTGTTATCTAAGTTAATAGTTTCACTATTACTAGCAGTTGTACCTTCCACTTGTGCAACGTAAGCTCTACGGCTAGCATTTCCTCTATAAAAATTATTATTAGTCGGTCGCCTCGGCGAATTTGAATAATTACCTCGACCTTGACCTCGGTGTCCTATATTTTGACCCACATTGAAATTTGATCTATTATTGTTTACACTCCTATTTGTGTTAAAATTGTTGTAACCTATCCTTCCTCGATTTCCGCGATTATAGTGCGAATTACGTCCTCTATACGAAAAATTAGAATGGGTTTTCTTACCTCGCATGTAAAACAAATTCGAATTACCGCTAGTGCCTGAATTTCGAGTGGTTTCTTCTTCTTTCGCAGCGATAACTGCATCTTTTAGTTCTTGATAATTTCTAGCCTTAATTATCGTCCTAACCTCGTAATTACGCAACCCATTGGAAAATGCGTTAATAGCAAGCCTCTCATTTACTCTACGTAACACTGGCACAGCTCCATCATCACCCTCTGCCTGAGCCAAAGTTAGGTCAAGTAAGAGCTGCTCGATACATTTCGCATGTTCGTCAATGGATTTATTATCTTGCCTAGCATTGTGAAGCTGTGTGGATATAGACGCAGCTGATTTGGCAGTTAACAACCGAGCCTTTATATCCGCGACTAAATCCTGAATCGTATTATAAGTTGATCCCAATCTTAATTTCGCACTTTCCGATAGTTTGACCTTCAAAACGTATTTTATTAAAAAAATTTTTCCCGCATCGTCAAGAAGTTCGGAATATAATTCAATAGCATCGATAAGTTGCTTTGTTACGCTCTCAGTGCCATCCAAACACGGTAACAGAGACGTAGCTGTTCTAATATCAAATTTTTCACCCATATTTAATGTAATACTATCACTATTATTAAAGTCAATATCGCTTACCCTATCTAATAAAATTTTCCTACACAAACTAATATTTCCTTCAATAGCTTTAAAATATTCTCTAGCTTCTCCTACTTGTTCCTCTTTAAATTTTTTGTTACTCTTTGTTTCTTTAAACCTATTTTCTAATTGTCCTAGGGTTAAATTTAAACTCTGAATCCTATCTAAACTTTCTCTACGCTCCTTAGGTTCTTTTTTTAGATTACTATAAAACCCTTTTAAATTTTCATATAGCTCTTTTAAGTCCTTCATTAGAAGTAACCCAACAGTTATACTTAAACAATAAATATTTTACTTAACTTAAACTCTGTTGCCTCTTTTCATAACGGCAGCTTGCGTGTTGGCATCCCAGTTTTCCAGCGGTGAGTACTAACGGCATTGCGCCACCTTAGCACTGTCCAGCGTTGCTGACCCCTTTGCGGAACAGTCAGTAGGGCCCAAGGAATTCCGATGACATACCATTAAACCAGCTCTTGACTTCTTACAATTTCTCTCCGTATTTTTTTTTCCAGTGTCTTTTTTCCACGGTAACCGCAATATAAAACAATTCCAACTATTGTAAACGCGATAACCACAATTTTAATTATTTCACTTAACGTTAGTCCTTTCTCTCCGGACGCGGTAACGCCTCCACTGTTGCCCGCCTGTGCAATTATAATCTCTTCTTTCGATTGATTTTTCCCCATCACTAGTACCTTACAAGTCTTCGTTTGTTTCACTTTACTTTTAAACTTTTCACTTTAAAAAATATACCCATGTAACAACTGTCACGGTCGCCATGTAACAACTGGATTGCCATGTAAGGGCCGTAGCCTCGTAGGGTGGTTCGAACTCAGGTTACATGGGGGAGAACAGAGAAAACCCTCTTATACGTCTTTAGTGTTTTATTACTTCTCTAATATTAATGTACATCAATAAAATTAATTACAATGAACCCAAGTATGACCTGGTTCCATTGCTGTTTGTTATTGTATTGTTTATTAAATATTATAATAACTAACTTTAGATATAAACTAAGTAGAGAATGCTGCGTTGGATACTTTTGCAATATCTGACCCTATTAACCAATTGAAATTACTTAATGTGCCTAAAGTATCCATCACAGAATTTATTTAATTTTTTTTTCTCTGTTTTTATTGGAATGTCTCAGTAAACATAGCTAATTATACGAGTGCGGTATAGCGGCATAGCCAAACCATTTCGAATATATCTTTTGCCTTCTAAGTGGAACAGTGGAACTGGTAGTTTCTATAAAGGTAATTCGGGAGGTAGATCTCGAACTGTCAAATCAACCGAAATTGAGGAAGCGCTACTGCAGGAAATCGACGAGCATCCTGAGACGAGTATTAGGAACATCGCTTGAGCTCTGAATATTTGTCATCAAATTGTTTGGCTTTGTGAGTTGGCATAACCTAAACCCATTTCCAAGTATGGGGATGAATTATTGGCAACAATCCTATAAGCCCGTTTCTTTTTTTCCAGGACGCCTTAAGGTACACATCCACTAGGCGGGTCGCATTGCATCGCAATAATCCGCCTGCCATAGATTCAAATGGGTGCGTCCACTGCCAAGCGGAACGCACGGAACGCGATGCTAATAAACACGTTTGTAAAAAATTGCGACTCGCTCTGATGCGATGCGGCCCATCTCCAATGGACGCCCACCTTTAATAGACACTAGTGGACAGTCTTACCTGCATTTCCTCCCCGAAGAACCACCTGTGTCACTATGTGTTAAGGAATCAAATATGGGCATGCATGATGGAGCTCCTGCTCATTTTATTGTAATTATTCGCGACCATTTATATGCAGTTTATTCTAATTATTGGATAGATCGCGCAGGATCTCAGCAATGGCCAGCAAGCTCCCCCGATCTCAATAGTTTGTACTTTGGATTTCTTTTTATGGGGCCAAGGTACCGAATAGTTGCCTCGTGTGAACGAGTGCGCAATTCGATGCGAAGACGGGCGGAAGCATGCCCATTAAGTGAAGGTGGCCATTTCCAACAGTTTAGCTGTTCTACCCAACATGATGAGTTTCAATTTTAATTTAATTATTTTAATCAACAACTGTGCGTCTGACGAGAAAAACGCAAAGGACCGTTTGCATGTGGAATTGACCAGGCTAAAAAGAAAAAATGCCAGTGGGGTACCTACTATTTTTGTTGTAAAAAATATCAGAAGACATACTTGCAGGGACGCCACTGGCCGCTGGTAAACTAATAAAATAGCTTTTCTTACTAAAATATGTGGTTTTATATCCTATTAGCACGTACCAAAATAAAAATAATATCTAAAGTACTTGCGGAGATATTAGCTACAACTAATTTAAAAAAATGCGTTAGCTCTAACGTATTAATTTTAATTACTTTATGATTAAATTTAAGGCAAATATTATTTTGGAATAGTAAAAATTATATTTCTTTCGGTTTTTGTTAATTTCGTTCACCGCATTCTTGGTAAAAAAAAAAACAAGATTATTGGTAAGTACCTAATTGCATAGCTTAGGATAAACTTTAAAATATTTTAAAAGGATAAGATTTATACAGGGTCGTTGGTATGTATGGAAACGGTCGATTACTTCTTAAAGTACAACAGCTAGCAAAAAATATTTAAGACAAAAGTTTTAGGGTTTTTTATAGTTTATATAGTATTTAGGATAAGTCAGAAAGCCGTAGAAATATAAAGTTACTTTTTTTTTCAATGGAATAATATATATCTTAGAATATTTTTGGATTTTGCATAAAATTACAATTATTTTTTATTAAGTGCATTATAAGTCTAAATCTAATAGTTTCCGAGAAATTGAGTTTTGAAAAATGACATTTTTTAATATTGATAGCTTCTAGCTTTCTAACGGTACGTTTTAGAGTAAAACGGCTTACGTGTCCCTATCTTAGTTTTTAACCCTCTTTCCAAAAGTGTCAACTTCCTGTTAAACCGGATGTAGCTCAAAAACCGGAAATATCGAGGGGTCAACACCTTCTTGAAAATGTGTACACCTACTGCAGAATCTGTATAAAAGCAAATACTGCAAGTACTGCACAAGTATTGCAAGTACTGCACAAATATTGCAAGTACTGCAGATAGTGCGCTAGTACTTGCAGATACTGCACTTGTACTGCAGACTCTTCAAGTAGTCCTGCAGCTATTTCGAGAGGTACTGCAGCTATTTCAAAAGGTACTGCAGGTATTGCAAAGTACTGCAGACTGATATTTTGGTCCTGCAATAGTACTGCAAAGTGGATTTCGCGGACTTAAGCATCATTGAAAAAAAAAATGCAGGCCTTATTACATCGAAAATCCAAATTTGTATTTATTCGAGTATTTATTATAATTTAATTTTTAAGCAGAGATACACATGTTCTCGAGCATGTTCTATTTCTTTTGCTTTGTCACTTTCGATTCAATATAGAAAAGATTCTCTCTGTAAAAGCAGAAGTTGCAGGAATGGAAAGAAAGTACAAGTTAAATAAATAGGGTAGCAGATTATCTGCATTTTTAATTTTTTTTTGCCATTTTTGACTGGTTTTTTTATATTATATATAGGTAGGGTGCGATTGGATTTCTACTCGCCAATAACGATTTACAAATGTGAGACATTGTAAAAATGTAATATACTTCATAATATACTTGCGTACTATATTTATTTGTTATTAACAGAATATAGAAACCTAAATTATACTACATACGGCTGGCAACTTTACTTTGTTATATTTTAAAAAATATAATATTATGTAGGTATAATATATATCGTTTTCTGTAAATGGGTCAATTTCAAATTTTAGGTCTTTTAGCTGCAGGCTCGGCTGCAGGCAACTTTGTAAGAGTTTTAAATTTATAATTATTAATTTATCAATATTTTAAAATTATTAGTAGATTCAGCACTAAGTAATTACCTTCATAACTCGCTTGATATAATTACTTTAAAAAATACGGTTTTAGAAAAAGTTCGGCTCGAAGTTCGCTATTGCAGATTGCAAGTTAGAACCTACTTTTAAAGGACTATAGATTGGTTATGTACAAAATTTTAAAAAATGCAGAAAATACTTTTACTTTGACAATTTTCAAATAAGTAGCTTCTATTTTGAAAATGACCCAAAAACATAAAAAATCGTTTTTAATATTACGTTGCTGTCGAGGTTGCTGTATTTTTTAGCTTTTTATCGAGCTTTTTATCAAACTCTTTATATTTTTTATTTATACCCAGTAAATCAGATCTCGTTAATTGGAAAGGATATGATTTAAAGTGTATAGGTCCATAAAAAATATAAGTTGATTTGACCAATGCAATGTCTTCAGTTTTGGGCCATGAAAAGTTGCCCATAAAATCTTCAAGAAATTTTACTTGAAACAGGTTGTTTTCTATTTCAGAAATAACTCGACCAATATACCATTTCTGGTCATAGAAGACGGCATAATATTTTTCCTTTTCAATAATTATAACTTCATGTTGCATTTCATCAGTACTAGAAAAATCTTCCGTCAGAGTTTCACTTTCGGAGATGTAACTTTCAGCCGTGCTAGAGCTTATACTCGAGCTTATACTACTTTCTGTTTCTGTATCACTTAAAGCACACTTTTTGGTAGCATTTTTTTTGCGTTTTCTAGCCGACTTTAAGGCTTTTGATCCTGATGTCTGAATTTTCTTTTTTTTTCTTCCTTTTTGCTTATTTGCTGGCGTATTTGAAGCGCCATTACTTCCTCGTACTCTTAAAAGCCGATCGGTAGATAATCTTCCTTGTTTTTCAGAAAACAACCAACATATAGATGACTTTCTAACTGTGACAATTTTACGATTTTTTAATGCAACTTCTAGATATGGACTGTTTTTATCTCGGTTTTTATTTAATCTGGACTTTAAATTTCGTTTTAAATGCTTTTCTGAATTATCGCGAAAAGACAGGTCATCAAGTGATGAAAATATTGATAAATCTTGTTTAATTCCTTCCATTTCACTATCCGAAATGTAAACATTTTCATGAATGTCAATGATTTCATTTTCTGAGTCATTTTCACTTAAATTTTCATCTTCCACGTCATAAACTTCATGTAAATCTGTCGGCAAGGTACCTTCAACGCGAGATTGCTTCAATGAAATACACGTAACCGCTTGCTCAAAATCTACTCCTTCCATTTCTAGCGCCTTTGCATTACTTATTGCATCGTCTTTTGCCCTTTCCAATATAATTTTAATTTCTGTTTAAAGTGGTAGGACATTTTCTTGTGTATAGTCCATTGTTCCCAACCTTCCCTCTTCTTCCCGTGGGAATACAATGACTCCATCTAAAAAAATATTTGGTTAGTGCTATAAGCGTTAAGTTAACCTAAAGATAAACTTTCGCTAAATGATATACGACGGTTATGTTTTAGTACTTAAAATAAAAACTTTAAAAATTCTTGGTTTTATAAACCTAACTTTATTATATAACTACCGAGATAACTAAGTACTTATAAATAATTTTTTTCTACCTAGATCTGTGCTGATTTCATTTAGAGCTTGTATTCTGTTTAATCTTTTTACCATGTCATAAAAAGAATAGTTGACCATGGTGCAGTAGGTAGTTGTCATAGATCGTGTTTGCCGAAATATTTTTTCACAAGCCTGACTTGAAGAAAACAACCATGGTAGGAAAATATCTATCCTATTTTTTTCTCGACATTTCTCCAACATTAAAAGTAGACCATGGGCATTTAATTCTATACAAGTGTAGGTATTGGAGGTAATGCAGTTTTTTTCGATGCTGTATTTATTCTTTTTCAGCCATTGTCGCCATATGCGAATAAAAAATAATGAGTGCCAAACATAATAAATTCTGTCCGAGATTGAGGTAGATTTTGTTAAAAATGCCTCTATCATATGATTTGTAAGTATTAAAAATTGTTTTGTGGCATCTGCGTTGGGAATTTCATTGCACAAATTAATAACATTTTTTGAACTTATTTTTCGTATGGCTTCATAGTTCATTTTGTCGGCATCTAAAAATAAAAAAAATCACATCAGTGCATTGACAGAGAGAGAGAATTTTACGATTTAAGTTGTCAACTTAGTTGAGTATACTAGAGTCTACTAGAGAACGCCTAGCCCTCGGCCTAGCCCTATAAGAACACACAAGGTGGCTAAACATTACAGTTTTTAATTTAAACTTGTTTGTATTATAGGTTGCCTACCAGTGGTAGGCAACATTTATACTATAGAACGTCTAGTCTTATAAGAACACACGAGATGGCGAGACATTGATTTGAACTCTCGGGGATTACCGCTTTTATTTGAAATCCCGCTGTAAACCCCCGACACGCTTTCATGTGAAATCCTGCGGTGAATCCCCGGCGTAAACTTATAAACGGGACAAAATTACAATTTTTACACTTCATTAAACTTCTCGTTAAACATTTATAATTTGTTTCTTTTGTTCCAAAATAAAATCGTGTACCTAACCCGAGACCTAACCTAACAGTTAACCCAAATTTGTTTTATATAAGCTGGTTATAGTCGAGGTTATAGTTAAGCTATTTAAAGGTAGGTGTAATTTTTTAGTTAAACATATATTTTTCTTGATTTTTTGTAAATAATACACTATTTTAAAAAATCTTCCGAAAAATGCCGATTTGCTGCGAAGCATCTACCAAATTCGTTACAAGCGAGGGTGGCAACACTGCTTTCAAGCCGCATTCACATTTACTATATAGGATTCAAATTTACGCTATATGTGGAATGTCTGTATAATTTGACCCAAATATAAGCACTACACCCCAAATTCAAAGTTGTAATAAATATTAATATCGTGCCTCTGTTATGAAACGGTTGTGGGGAAAGCCACTAAACCGAGGTTTTAACGAGGTTTAACCTCGGTTTTAACTTGTTTTTATATTTTTGGCTCTAACATTTTTTGAACCGAATTGTATAATTTAATGAAATTTTAATATTTTATAGAGACCATAAAGAGTAATTAAACCATACTACAGAAGTTGTTTTACATCGTCAGGGAAGTCAGGAACGGACTTGCCACGACACTCGTTGGTCCAAAATTTTGACCGGTGTTATTTGACAGAGCTAAAAACCGATTTTTTAAATACTCTGGTCATTCCTCTTCAAAAA
The DNA here is from genome assembly GCA_963920685.1 of Polydrusus tereticollis. Taxonomy (NCBI): domain Eukaryota; kingdom Metazoa; phylum Arthropoda; class Insecta; order Coleoptera; family Curculionidae; genus Polydrusus; species Polydrusus tereticollis. Next base: position 60,285,438 of record OY987335.1, read on the forward strand.
GGCACTTTTAATTTATTTCGATCAAACTGGCGGTTTTCGAGATAAATCGGTTTTTATATTAATAATAATAATTATTCTTTATTAATGTTACGACACAGAGGTTTACACAAGTCGATGAATAAATGATAAAATACATAGTATAACCAAGTTATTGTATGAAATTTAAAATTAAAAATTTTCATAAATATACAAGATTAAAAATATATATAATATACACACCCACTACAATTTGTGACAAAAACAAACACGTTAAAAGTTGTTGCACTCCATAAACTCATCTATATGATAAAATGGGTTTCTTAACAGCAATCTCGGGCCCGGTCCCTAAATAATTTAATGGGAAGCAATTTCACGTCTCCAGGAAGCTTATTAAAAAATCTAACTGCCCAGTAGTCCGGGCCATTCCTCGATCTATCCAGTCTCCAGAACAGCACAGAGAGTTGCCCCCCGAAGCGAGTGCCATGAGGGTGATCCCGGTTATTCGTTGGGTAGTGATTTAAATTTTTTTTTAGATATAAAACATTCTCCAGAATGTACAAGCAAGGAAAAGTCAACACTCTTAATTCAATAAACTTTTGCATACAATAATCACGATATCCCAGACCGGAGACTACCCTCAGGGCCCTACGCTGAAGGGAGAACACCCTGCGCCAATGTGAAGCATGCCCCCAAACCAGCACGGCGTAAGACATCAGAGAATGAAACAAAGCAAAATATGCAACACGTAACACGCTCTCGGTCACCGTCCCAGATGGGCCTCTCAGCATATGAATAGCAGTTTTAAGCCTTTTCGTCAGGCACTCTATATGGACGTCCCATCTCAGTCCCGAATCAAGCCACACGCCCAAGAATTTTGCTGGCTTCGAAGAAAAGGAGCATTCCGTCGTGTCCCTCAATGAAAATATCATTTGTTGTGTTTTGTTCTCATTAAGCAAGAGGCTATTGTTCCTAAACCAATGTCCCGCCCTCGCCTGTGCCTCCCCTGCATTCCTTTCCAAATTGTCCAGATTTTCCATGGTCCCCGAGATTGTGGTGTCATCAGCAAACAAGACGTAGTGTTCAGTATCTGTAATGTGAGGTAAATTATTGATGTAAAGTAGAAACAATAAGGGGCCTATCACAGAACCCTGTGCCACCCCCACATCAACCAGCTCTTTCCCCGATGACACCCCACCTACAGTTACCTGCTGCCTCCTATTTTGCAAGTATGATTTTATGAGACTCATACTTGCATTGCTAAAGTTATAATATGACAATTTTTTTATTAAAAGTTCATGGGACACTAAGACTAAGGACTTTACTAAGGTCACAAAATATTGTCGCTGTATGCTGTTTATTTTCAAAGCCGTCAATTATATATGTCACAAGACTGAGAATACCAGCCACAGTGCCCTTCTGCTCTCGAAAGCCAAACTGCTGTTCGCATAACATTGAATGTTCCTCCAGGTACTCAGTCATCTGTAATGTCATACATTCTTCCATGATTTTAGAGAATATTGGGAGCAAGGATATTGGTCCATAATTAGATACATCATCTCTGTCTCCCTTTTTAAATACTGGAACAACAATGGCTTCCTTGAGACACTCAGGGAAAACACATTCAGCAAAGCATTCATTTATTATTTTTGTTAGAGGTACCAATATTAATTCACGAATTGTCTTAACTAACTCGACATTAAGTCCAAAAATATCCCTGGAGCGTTTATTTTTCATTCCCATGACAATATCTCTCACTTCATTAAAACCAACCTCCCTAAAGGAAAAAGGCGGGTGGGCAGCCCAGTCAGTCCGAAATGGAACATCCTGTATTGAAAAGTTATTACCCTGAATCAAATTCTTTGCTGCATTTGCAAAAAAGGTGTTGAACTGATCAGGGTGAATGTTACCACTCCTATCTTGTTTTTGAGCGGTGGCTCGGTTACTATTTATGATATCCCACACACTTTTAGACTTAGTATTAGAATTCAAGATATATCTATCATTGTACTCTTTTTTTGCTTTGATTATTAATTCTTTATATTGTTTTTTATAGCGATTTCTTTGGTTCAGTGAAGCCCGCGAGGGATATTGTCTGTATACCTACATCCTGCAGAAAATAAAGATGTTCTCTCATATCTCTCAGGTTCAATGAGGTGGACTGCCTCATTACTGGTGGTTCCAAAGAGAACATTAAAATCACCCATAAGTATTATCCTTCTCTGATGTCCCACGCTCTCAATGGCCCGAACCAGCTGTGCCATAAACACTCCAAAATCGCCCACAGGGGACCTGTAAATGATTATTAAGAATATATTAAGTTTATTTATATAGACCCAACAAAGTTCAATAGTCTTCTCAATTGATAATTCATTAACCTTTTGAACGCTACCAAAATCAAGAGATGGGCGCATGAGAATTGCTGTTCCTCCACCACGTGCTCGCTCTCTGCAGTAAACAGAGCCCAGAGTATACCCAGGAAGGCGGAACTCCTCTGACATTCCCCTGGTGAGCCAATGTTCACTCAGGCAAATTATTTCAAACTTCTTGTTTTTAATGTATGCTTCAAATTCATGCTTTTTATTGTTTATTGATCTTACACTCTGGTAAAATATTGTAAAAACAGTTGACTTGTTTACCCTGTTCCCTGATCTGTGCCCCTGTAAGGAGTGTTCGTGTTGGTGGGACGGCGTTGGAGGTTCAGAAAAAAATTTATTTTAATACCTTCAGGCCAAAATGGATCCATTATTTTCTTAAGTTTTTCCTCTGGTACCCCCAGTTTAAATGATCCTACTTGTTTATTTTTTGTTTTCATGGATTCACAGATGCATTCAGTGCCCAAGTTTTTATCATTCAGAAAGTTCAATATATTTTCTGGTTCTGTTTTCTTCGCTAAACCTGACACAAAGACCCATCGCATTTTCTCCGATATATTCGATTCATTTATGCGAAACACTCAAAAGTAACTAATGCTAAACACAAACAGGTAAAAATAAAATACGCAGGGTATGCTGATGTGCATTTAATTTTTGGGAAGCGCTTTCCAACTCTTCGAAGGCAAGAAAAGAGGACTTTATCGACCGAAGCTTAATTAATTTACAATGTTATTAAAATACAAAAATAATGAAAACGTTTAAATGTTATTTTAGCAAATGTTCAAACTGCTCTCCACGTACTGCAATACATTTTCTTAGTCTTCGAATATTTTCCCGCTGCACTGCAAATAATGTTCCGGCATTATTACGGACTTCGTTCGAATTCTGTATACTTATTTACTGGTGTTGAATAAACTAGTGCTCTGAGATATGTCCAGAAGTTAAAGTCTAAGGGATTTAGGTCTGGAGACCTTGGTGACCATAAAACAGGCCCACCTCGACCTATCCATCGAGGGCCAGAAACGTTTGTTAAGTGTTGACGTACTATACGGTTATAATGAGGTGGAGCACCATCATGCATGCACCACATTTGCATTCTTCTATCAAGAGGCATGTCTTTCAATAAATTATTCAAATTTTGCTGCAAAAATTGTAAATAAATCTCACCATTGAGTCTTTCTTCCAAAACAAATGGACCTATAAGGTTAAAATTTTGAAAAGGAATGACCAGAATATTTCAAGAATCAGTTTTCAGCTCTGTCAAATGACACCGGTCAAGATTTTGGAGTGTCGTTGCAAGTCCGCTCCCTGACAATGTAAAACATCTTTTGTAGTATGGCTTAATTACTCTTTATGGCCTCTATAAAATATTAATTTCATTAAATTATACAAGTCGGTTTAAAAGTTGGAACAAAAAATATAAATCGCTGGATACCCCTTTGGGGCTCTGTATCTCCGTTAAGGGGCACTTTAAGACATTTTTTTCTATGACAAATAAGGGTTATTTTTACCTCCTCTGTATGCTTCCGAGAGATTAGGAGGTACTTACCGGACACGCTTCATACAGATGTCGCTGTGGCCTTCACCTTAGTGTGCGAACCAAGATACTTATCGAACGACCCTTCTATACAGGGTGTCCCAGAATATGTGGGCAATCTCCCGGATTTGGATACAATACGAAAAAATAATATGACAAGTTCCCATAAAAAAATTTATTTCCTACAGGCCCTCCCTACTGAGATATCAGCCCCTGAAGGACGCCTCAGGGAATCGGTTTATCTTGAATAATACTTAAAGTACTTGGTATAATTTAATAATTTTGATTAATAAGTATGATGGTTGCTAGGTAAGTCTCCTCAAAATGAACCGTTTTAATTTTATTCGGCTTATTTAGTTTTCCAGGGACGGACTAGCTTTAACAGCATAATGCTTATTTTTTTTACATCCTGTATGATAGAGGCATATCAATAATACTATTGAACAGCTGAAACCTTAAACTAAAAAAAAAGTACTCTTCATCGACATCGATAAAGTAAACCGTTTACGAGAAAAAATTTTTTGTTCCATATGCCTTTTTTTATGAAATATTCGATAAATACCTTATTTTATTGATATGGTTTAGTTGATATGTACCAGTTAAAATAAATAATAACTACGACAGTGTCAGTTGGAAATTAAGTGTGTTTAAGTTTTTGATCTTATTTCTTCTGCTTCGTTTTGGTATGGAATTTACGTTTAAGGAATATGCCGACATGCATTTAATGTATGGGCTTGCATCATGTAATGCCTTAGAAGCCCGAAGGCTTTATGAAGAACGATTTCCAAACAGAAGAATTCCTGACAGAAAAACCTTTGAAAGAGTATATTGTCGTTTAAGAGAGACAGGTAAAAACTAAGTTGTTTTATTTTTAATTTGTACTTATCGGATGATAAAGATTTGATTTAAAGTATTTAGGACGTAAATAATTTTAGGAAAGTTTGATAAAGCCAGTCACAATTGTGGAAATCAAAACCATCGCGTTGATGGTCTTGAAGAAAACATCCTTAATGCCGTAGAAGTAGATCCTGCTGCAAGTGTTCGAAAATTGGCTGCCGAATTTGATTGTTCAAAATCCATGGTCTTTAGAATCCTTACAGAGCAACAGTTACATCCATACCACCTTCAAAAAGTCCACGCGCTTCTTCCTGAAGACTTTCCGCGAAGGATGGAATTTTGTAACTGGGTTTTAGATCGGCACAGAAACGATGCAAATTTCATTGGTTCAGTTCTCTTCACGGACGAAGCTGAGTTTTCCAAAAACGGCATCATAAATTCTCATAATTTACATTTATGGGCAGAGGAAAATCCCCATGCTTCTATTGTAACGCATCATCAGCACCAATTTGAACCCATCAACGTGTGGGCCTGAATTATCAGACACCACTTAATTGGACCATTTGTATTGCCAAGAAGGTTAAATGGAGAAAGGTATTTGGAATTTCTTCAAAACAATCTGCCAGAACTTTTAGAAGATCTACCTCTGCAACTACGACATAATATGTGGTTCATGCATGACGGGGCTCCGCCACATTTTAGTCTAGTAGTCCGAGAACACCTAAACAGGGTCTTCGAAAATCAATGGATAGGAAGGGGAGGACCAGTGGCTTGGCCTCCTCGATCACCAGACCTAAATCCATTAGATTTTTTTTGTGGGGCTATCTAAAATGTTTAGTATACGCCAATCCAATACAAAATCGGGAACACTTATTGGAACTGATTAACTTCCATTGTCGCGGATTAAGGAATAATGTTGGCGCATTGTGGAGGATCCAACAATCTACAATTAAAAGATGTAGGGAATGCATTGCAGTAGAAGGAGCTCATGCTGAACCGACGTACAAAATGAATCAGTAAAAATAAGGTATTTATCGAATATTTCATAAAAAAAGGCATATGGAACAAAAATTTTTTTCTCGTAAACGGTTTACTTTATCGATGTCGATGAAGAGTACTTTTTTTTTAGTTTAAGGTTTTAGCTGTTCAATAGTATTATTGATATGCCTCTATCATACAGGATGTAAAAAAAATAAGCATTATTCTGTTAAAGCTAGTCCGTCCCTGGAAAACTAAATAAGCCGAATAAAATTAAAACGGTTCATTTTGAGGAGACTTACCTAGCAACCATCATACTGAAAAATTATTAAATTACACCAAGTACTTTAAGAATTATTCAAGATAAACCGATTTCCTGAGGCGTCCTTCAGGGGCTGATATCTCAGTAGGGAGGGCCTGTAGGAAATTTTTTATGGGAACTTGTCATATTATTTTTTCATATTGTATCCAAATCCGGGAGATTGCCCACATATTCTGGGACACCCTGTATATAAATTAAAAGTCGCATAAAATAATAAAGGTACTTTTAAAGTTTATAATATTGTAAAAAAAATGAATTTTTATAATCCAGAGATTGACAGTAAGCTCTTTGAGGATACCAAAATTTAATTAAACTGCAACATAATTTAAAAACAATATCGTTTCTCTATATAGTTTTATTTTTAGAGAGAGAATTAATGACTTTATTTATATGAAGATCTCTCGCCAAATCCATGGCTAAACCGTAATATTTGATCCCCCTTACCCAACGGACCATCGCAGCGTTACTAGGTGCCCCCTCTGTAGCTGGGCTAGCGGGGGTGTGAATACGCCACCCTTAATCATGTTACTCCTACTAACACAATAATTGAGATTTACTTTATTTTTTTTATAAATTAGTACGCCGGCCTCGGTAGTCTGGTATAAGCAACGATCTCTCTCGACAATCGGTAGGTCCTGGTTTCGAATCCCGGCTAGGGCATGGATGTTTGTGAGCGTTTGTAAATAATTTAAAAATGTATAAAAATATAAAATACTACTGCGGATATTAGTATGCAAAGAAAGAGAGATGCTGGCTATTTCATATCAATCAGTGCCATAAATAAATTTAAAAAAATATGTATTAATTCTAAATAATGTATTTATCATATTTGTTTTAGTACAAAATAATACATGTCCGAATAATAATTTATGGTTGTTTAGTTATTGGTGATACATGATAATTTAATTTAAATAGAATTTTGGTGTAATATAAATATCGTATCAATAATTACGAGCCGAGCTGGAGTCATTAGTATGACCCCGACGTGACCTGACCTTTCATTCGTATCGAATGTTTCTATAAAGTTTAATCAAATTAATGATTCTCAAATTAATTGGCAATATTGAAATTTGCTAATTACTTTTTTTTTCGTCACTCTTCGCTTGTTTCAGATTGGAATAAGGAATATTTACTAAAAATCAAAAAAAAGTAAAAGCTTTACCCTGTGTATCGAAACCCAAGCATTTGTTTGTTTATATGAATATTTCGACTTAAGATTGGCCTAAGAATCACCAATTAAAATTAAAAAGTACAGGGGGTTTCCAAATATTTTGGAGCACCCCTAGAGCCTTAATTTTAGTTTCTCCACGACCATTACTGAATGAAATAATTCCAAAATCATTTTTGATAATAGAATGTAAAAATTCTCGCTCTTGAGTTGGAATATTTTTTCTGAAACACTTGCTTCTTATGCGTTTTGCGTGTATTTTCATTCCATAACAAGATACGGAATGAATATTCTGTAATTGATCTAAACGACATAGGTTGCCATGAATTTCGAAACTGTCAGTGTCAGATAAAAATGGCCGCGTTGTAATAATTATTTTCAGTCAAATTTTAGTGCAAGTCAAAAAATGAGTGAAAAATCGGATGAATCAGATATGGAACTGGATAATACTCCACCTGAAATTACGAATATTGCGAATAAATAACTTAATTGCTCTGTACAGATTTTATTTGTTTTTATTCGTACTTTTTGGTCGTGGAGAAAATATAGTCTGCTACTCGGTTAGAATGAGAATTCGATACTCATGGTTCCTCACGCTCGCTACGCTCGCGTTCGGAATCTTCCACTCGGATAGAATTTTCATTCCAACCTCGTTACAGAATATACCATTCTAGAAAGAACTTACGAAAGCTGAATGATTTTTCAGGAACCGTCAAAATTTATCGTGGGATAAAACAACATGAACATCATAAATTTGTTTAAAAACACCAAGTTGGGTTTTTTAAATGGAAAACCGTGTATATTATTGTATATTTTGATAGGGCATACAATTTCCTTTTCAAAAATATGTTGACTATAATCGTTTCAGTCGTTTTTAAAATATTTAATTTAATCATTTGGTTTCTTTCTAACTAAAGTAAATATGGAGACTGACCGATAGAAGTAAACAAAATATGCATTTTACTTAATAGCATTTCGGATGCAAATTTTTCTTCACATAGTAACTATCTTTTGTATATTTCGAAAAAACCTTATTATTTTAAATTAAATATTTCAGAAGCGACTGAAGCGATGATAGTCAACATACTTATATACTGAAAAGGAGTTTGAAGCCCTATCAAAATATTCAGTAATATACAGCGAGTTTCATTAAAAAAAATTGGTGTTTTTAAACAAATTTACAATGTTCATTTTACAAATTTTGATTGTTCAAGAAAAATCATTGAATTTTCGCAATTTAAAGATATTTCTAGTGGTTAAAATAAGGCTCTAGGGATGCTCCAAAATATACGGAAAACCCCTGTAAGCACCTACGTAGCAATAACCTGTAATAGAGAATAGAGTGTATTTGTAACCTGAACCTAACCTACCTATTTATTTTAGATGCGCTGCCGGCCATTATTTCATCAATTATCCCTCATAACCTTATAACAAAAAAAAATGTGGTTACATTTAGATGTTATTTTATAAAATATATATGAATATATTTTTTTGTAGAAAACACTCCAGGATCAATTAACCTTATTTTGGTTGTGTAATAAAACATAATTGTTGGAGGTAATGATTTTGTAGGTCGACATTATAATTGACAGTGTAGAGCGTGTTTTTGAGTAATAGAGACTGCTAAAAATGATGATATGCGTATGTTCCTGACATGTTTCAGTTAATGCGAGGCTGCTGCAAAAACAAACATTTTAATCTGGGCAAGACTCGACGTAAAATACAAACGACCTAATTAATTAAAACTACCAAAGCACAAGTATTAAAGTATTATACTTTAACAAATCAGAACCAGGCAGCACCCGTAGTAAATATTTAAAACGAATGCCTTTCGGTATACGTAGTTATTTCGCAGACTCTAAAAAACTCTACCTATTTGTTTTCAATACATTAGTTTTCCAAACAGGTACCGACTGCCCTGATTAGCAGTACCTGTTCTTCGATAGTCGTTTTTATTTCGAGAGATACATTTATAGTAGGTATCCGATATTATGCGAGTTGCAAGTTGTCTCCCGTGTCTGTAGATCTGGCGAACTATCGATTGCGCTATCGATATGTTTTAGCCATCAGCCCACACTGCTAAATAGTTCGACAGCTTACTACATCATTTATTATTGAGCGTTTTATTTTCATGGCATAATGTAAAGAATTTCTGTTGTTTAGGGGGCTAGGATAGGATGAAGATAATTGAAATACGTAAAAACGTAAAAATCCAGAAGAAATTATGATGTGCTAAGGGCGGTTGAGGTATTATTAATGGACTCATGCGTAATAGGGAGCAGACAGGCCCGGATTAAAAATGTTTCTCTGCCCTTATACAGTGTGGTCGATTAAGTGTGCAACCAATGGGAAACTTCTTTTATTATTAGTTTTTCAGAAAAATTTATTTTTGTTAAAAGTTTGTGCATGGCCGATAACCATTTCCGGTGCACTTAGAATGGCTTAACGTCAAATAGGATACAGCGTGGGGCAAACAATATGAAAATCGTTCAAGAGTAAAGTACCCTTATGTCGAAAAATATAGAAAGACATTAGTAAGAAAAGTTGTTTAGAATTAAGAAATATGTCCAAATACAAAGTCATAGCCTTGTATAAAAAAAAAGTAAATACATTTTTTTTTATATTTGGGTATAATATCTTTTTAAATTAACTATAATCTATTTTTTAATGCGAGAGAGTAATAAATCACTATTGAACTTTAAAACCTAATGGTCTTCGCCGTATTTCATAGGCGTAGTCCAATTATTATTTCATATAACATTCGGAGTTGCAGAAATAGTTGAAATGTGTTCGAATATGACTGGAGTCGGCCAGTCAACAATATACCGACTTGTGCACGAGGATAAACGCGGCCACATCAGGTCACCAAAGAGACGTACAGGAAGAAAACAAACTGTAATAAATAAGGATTAAAAGACTGCCATCAGAAAAATCATACACTCGTTTTACTTAAAAAAAATACCTACCTTGCACAAAATAATGTCTGAAATGAAAAAGGATAATTTCATTCCACCCATGGGTAAAAACGAGGGTAAAAAGAAACTATGAAAAAATTTAAAGGAAATGAATTTTTGTTATGAAGTAATTCAAAACAGAAAATCACTTTTAATAGAGAAAGACGAAATTATCTGCTGGCGATGACGATATTTGAGGGCAGTTAGACAGTTTCGAAGGGAAAACAGGAATATCTATTATATAGACCAAACTTGGTTAAATGAAGGTTGTTATACCGTTGGAAAAATATGGCAGGATAAACATAAAAAGCGCGAGGCAAGCTTTCATGGAAAGATGGTCCACTGGAATAAAGGCACCCTCGGGAAAAGGTAAAAGATTAGTAATTACTCACATTGGTACTCGCATTGGTAGCAAAAATGGATTTGTCGATGGCGGCTTACTAGCATTTAGATCAAATCGGACTGAAGATTATCATGAAGACATGAACGCTGATGTCCTTGAAGAACACTTCCAATAAATGCTAGATATTATTCCCCCTGAGTCTGTTATAGTCATGGATAATGCCAGCTACCGCTTAAGAAAATCCTAAAAATACCAACGTCTTCTTGGAAAAAAAATAACATCATTCATTGGCTTACTGTAAATAAGAAGCCATTTCATAAAGATATGCTGAAAAGGAGCTACTGGAGATTGTAAAGTTAAATAAACCTCTTTGTACGAAATTTGTTGTCGACGAAATCGCTTCAAAACGAAATATAACGGTACTTCGCCTTCTGCCATATCACTGTGAATTGAACCCCATAGAATTGGTGTGGGCGCAAGTAAAAGCGTTTGTAGCAAGGCATAACATCACTTTTAAAATGAGAGACGTTGGAAACCTCTTGCAAGAGGCAATTTAGGACAGTGGATTGTGAAAAGTGGAGTAAGTGCGCCGAACATGTGATTTAAATAGAAGAAAGAATGTGCGGGAAGCTGATGACATGTTAGAAAACACTGTAGAGCCCCTTATTATTACTCTGGACCCCAACGACAATAGTTCATCGGACTATTTGGAACATGATGACTAAAATTTAAAAATTAAGTTGTTGTATTGTACATAGTAGATTTTTTTAAAAATATTAATATTTAAACTACCTGTAGTAACGCCACTGTTACTACAGGTAGTTCAGATTTTATTCACCAAAGTTGTCTTTCTATTGTATGCAAATTAGGGTGACCTTAATTTAGGACCGATTCGGGGTGTGTGTCTTAAATATCTGAAATACGGAATTTTTAAAAACTATCATTGCAATTTACCTGAAATTTACAATGCAACCTTTAAGTTATCCACCCTGCTTAATGGGTCCTGTCATTGCAAATTTACATTGTATTGCTCTCTCGCATTAAGAAACAAAGTATACAATCAATCACTTCGGGACAGCTTTCATCAAATTGAAGCAAATTTGTTTAGATTTATATTTTTTTAAACAACCAAAAACTTCATGATTGTTGCAAGGATACTACAAACAAATTTCGAATGTTCCAAATATTTCTAAAAATAAAATAAACACTCTTCTAATATGAATGTACCTATAAAGTAAAAAACTAAAGACTATAGAAGTCGATCTCGTGTGAAATAATAAAGAAATACAAATATTAATTTTAAGTTTACAATTTATTTTTTTTTTTTGGATGGAAGGCTAACTTTTCTTAATAACGTTTACTCTTGAACGATTTTCATACTTTTTGCCTACCCTGTATCCTATTTAACTTGAAGCCATTCTAGGTGCACTTGAAATGGTTATCGAACATGCACCAACTTTTATCAAGAATACGATTTTCTGAGAAAACAATAATAAAGAAGTTTCCCATTTGTTGCACACTTAATCGACCACACTGAATACCCCTGAGAGGACCTGTAGGGACCCGTTAAGTTAGCGTTGCCAGTTTACTAAAAATACATTTTGAATCACTTAACTATTGATATTTCCACAAAAACAAAACAGACTAAAATATTAATCTCAGAGAAATGTTTTTTTTTTAAAGATAGATAGATTATAAGTTAAAATACATTTTAAGAAAGATCTGAAGCTCAAAATTATGTCAAATTATATATGTTGGTTAACTGATGGTGTATTTAGGTTGGTTTAGACGTGATGGAGGAGCAGCGACAATACTGGAAGTTTACATTTCTCGTTTTATGAGTAGGTACACTCAACAATTTTATACATATATAATATACATAATTTTTTTTTCTTATTTATAGACGGGCGGCGAGGTGCCATTTGCGTTCACCAACCCAATATTTTGGTATACCTTTATGGGGCCCAAACCATCGAATTAAGCAATTAAGCATGCACTTCTACATAAAAAAGTTAAATATGCCGACATTTAGTTTTGGTCGAGACTAAAGTTATAGCAAAAAAACGTAAAAAAATCGGAAATATTAATTTTAATATTTAAATTCCAATAACTTTCAAAGTCATTAAAACAAAAATTAAAAATGTTTACAGATTTAAAGCCTAAACATTTTTCTTTAATACTTAATATCACTTTTTGCATAAGCATAAATATTAATCTAAAAAATTTCTCAACTTAAAAAAGGTAACAACATTAATATTTTTCGTTTATTTTTAACTTATCCCCACTTGCTTATATAATGAGCTGTCAAATATATTTTTACACCAGACTGTAGAAATTAGTTGACTTTATTTGGTCTTGCTTAATATTGGGGTTATCTGTAATAATAAAAAAGTTACCGCCATTTTAACGCAGCGATGCACGCCTCGGCGGCGTACATGCAGCACTGCCCTACTCCCACCTTGTACAGTAAAATAATAACATGCCTTTAAATCTAGGATAACTTAAACGAAATACGTTGTAAAGAAAAATGTTTGTTTTAATTAAAACTTACAACAAGAACTTTCCTGTTCCTTAAATATATTGCTTTTTTATCTGTGCTATTGGATTTCTAAAATAAAAAAGAATTATTGTATTAATTGTTGCCACAATTCATAGCACATTTGTATTCGGGGGAGCAAAACATATCCTCATTTTTGCGTGCGCATTTATTGGTATTGCAGTTTTTTTCGGTGCAATATAGACTTATCAACTTTCTAATTTTATTTGGAATGGGTCGTTTTGTGGAACATTTGCATGGGCATTAATAGTTTATCTTCCATTGCCGAACCATTATCTCTGGGATCTAATTTTTTAACAATACCAATATGGCTTTGTATCTTAAAAAACATATTATTTAAATAATTTGTGACCACAATAATAATATAAGCACTATGCATTTTACCTTTCAACGTGTAAATTAAATAAGTCATCAGTAGGAGGAATTTGTTTGGCAGACTTCGCTGTTTCTTACATCATTTTAAGCCTAATATCGTTTAGATTGATATACTTTCCTTTATATGGTACCAGTTTTCTAGCATTGTCTAAACTTATATCAAATCGGTTTTTTTTAAAACCACACAAATCAAATTTATCACAGTTGTGGTAATAAATATTCCAAGCCAATTTTTTTTCCTATTTTATAAAAGTTGTTTTGTCGCATCTGGTCAACGTATGAAAGATTGGTAGGCCATCACAAATTTGCTTTCCCAATAACTTTGCTATTATATTATGAACAGAGACAAACCTTCTTTAATTCTGGGCTGTTGCCCTTTAGCCTTTTTCCATAAATAGTTCACTAAATTTTAAATTTTCCTCGTTTCAATAATAATACTTTATAATAGAGTAGTAAAATTAAAACATCAGTACCGTCTAAATTTACCATAATATTTTTATCTGTAGTTTTATTGATTTTATTGATAATATAAAAAATTAGTCGGGTGTCTGCCCTTTCATAGTTAGGTACACCGTAAAGAGTAATCTTCAGTTTTGTAACACAATTTGATACCTACAATTATTATTAAAATATTTACAAGGGTTTAATTTTTCGTTATAAATAAACGTTTTACCTTTATACAAGAATTTCCATCGTGAAGGCCTCCCGCAAGTTCCACTTCTTTGTTATTAGGCAGTTTTTGTCTTAACTCAATTACATGTTGGGTTATGAATCTAATCAAAGACATCTTGGTAAAAAAAAATATGTAATAGCTTAATTTACAGGTGAGAAGCAAAAAAATATTGACTTTGTGCGCTCCATCATAAAATGTTATAACATATGTTTTAAAATTTACACTTTTGCAAAGTGCCCTGCCACAAAAATAAGACACATGTTTAGGCTCTAAAGTCGTAAAAAAATTTCTTTTGTTTTAAATACTTTTATAGTTATTTCTAGTTAAATCTACAAATTAATAATTATCAATTTTTCGTGATTTTTGGCTATATACCTAATCGGTCTCGACCAATAGTAAAGGTCGGCTAGGATTTTTGATGTGAAAACTCATGCTTAATAAAATAGTATCGGTCTCATAAAGGTATACCGAAATATTGGTTGGGTTTCCCTTTAAAACGACATATTTTGATGGACTGGCGGCCGCCCGTCTAATAATATAATGATTCAAAATAATATCGAGAATAATTTTATTTTAGTATTTTAATCTCGATCTCAATATTATTAATTATATTATAATTATCAACGGATTACTTTTTATGAAAAGTAAATACAAACATATACTTAATTAAAGAAAATATTTGGAACACAAATACAAAACCAAGAGTTGCAGCCCCCCTTAGCTTAATCAGAGAATAGCTCGATGCAATTACTACGAAGCTTAACCACAAACTGAAGTATGCAATATGCAGTTATTGGCAATTACCTGACGGCGGTATTACCAAAATTATTAAACAAAAAATTCAATTAGGTATTGCAGCATATTGCTCCTTGAAGGATTCCGCTTGGCTGTTTCCGGGTGCGAAGAATATCATCATATTTTTTTTTGGATATTCAAGTTATTGTATTGTAGGTAAACAGTAGCTGCTTTAAATTTTTTAAACGCATTTATTAAATTAATTTAAGGGATTATTATATTTTTTTTTATGGATTATTTTTATCACTGTTATTGTTTTTGCTACTTCCAACTTCCTCGCAAATAGCTTTTAGAACCTACGTTGCAAAAATCACAAAGCGGTTTTAAAAATTTGTACAGCTGTTTTCCCACGTAATCTAGAATAATTAAATTGTGATAATCAACTTGACTACATTGTTAACATTTAAATTTAATAATTTTTAAATTGGGTTTATTTATAATGATTTAAAAATGGAAAACAAACACCAAAATTATTGTGATGTCAAAGCTGTCCCGAGGTCGCTATTTGTGCGGTAGGTATGTATCGACAGTTTTAAACCCGCTATTTTCTCGTACCAAACCAGACCGGTCTAACCACAAAACGTCATCTATTTCTAAGCGATCTTGCTACTATATTTCTGCTAATACCAGAGTAAAAAAATGCACTATATTATAGAAGCAGCCACTAAAAGAAAATACTTGTTAATATTCAGTTACGAGCGGAAACTTGAATTACGTGTCAATATTATAAGAAGTTTATCAAACATTTAGGTAATTTTCAAAAAGTCACATTACTTTCAAAATATAAATTGAAATTTTATAGCTGGAGCAAATATAGCCTGTTTTTCTCATATTTTTAGTTTTAATTAAAAATGATCGTTATAAAACTGTTTTTCTTTTATTTTATCAGTATGCTAATTAAATTGGGTACATTCTGCACGTTTTAAAACCAGTGGCGGCTCGTGGGTGTATAAGGGGGGGGGGAGGCTATAAAATAGCGCCACAGGCGAAAATTTTTCGCGATTTCAAGGTCATTGGCTTAAAATGAATAGTTAGGAATTCAACCAGCAATATAATTACTTTGAAATACTAGGTTTCCCGAGAAAAATATTCAATTTGCAAGGTCATGGTCAACTTCTCTCAGTGCATCCGCTATTGTGTCTCTATTTTGCTCTACTCTCGTAAGCTCCACAGAATTCTTAATATTATGTTCTTTGGAACTTTCGTGTGATTTTACCGCCCGTGAAAATTTTTTTTAATCAGAATACCCACCCCCTGAACTCCAATTGTTTTTACGCTGCCTAATAAAATACAAGGCCAACAATATAAGCTTTCCTTATAAATACTTCCGCACAGCCACTTATAGGTTTCGTACCAAGTTATCTGAAAAGCTCTTGAATATTGCTTACCCTGTCTCTTATCGTTAAATATTGCCGAAATTTTTGGTGTCGGACGACTACATAATATCTGTCTTTTTTCCGTTTCGTTTCTCCTTAAAAATAGGTATGAGAGAATAATATACAGGATTTATATTTTTTTAAAACAATAAAATTTAGCGTTTAATAATTAATAACATAATAAAGAAATCTTAAAACTTACCGGATCTTGAAAATATAACCTTAATTTCACTTTAAGTCTTTTATAAACAATTTATCGTCGTAAGACAGTCGACTAAATCTATATTTTATCAAGTATTCGACGATATCTTTGCAATTTCGAACATTTATTAGCATTACAGCTTCTACTATATTCCCCAATTTCAGTTACCTCCATTTTTATAATAATATAGAGATAAAATTAATAAATAAAATAATAATAACTTACATAAAAATATGATTTGTGCACAAAAAAAATCGCTAAAATCAAACTCGAAACACAAATAAACAAATAGTTCCGTATACTGTACCGGCACACACTACGGAGCTTCCCGCGAAATATTTGTGGGCGTTTCTGCCTCCTCGCTATCAGTTTTTCACGTGACAAAAACAACTCGCGTCGTAGTGACGCTCGGTTCTTGCAGTGTTATCATCCGTGCTGAAAAATTAAACCGTCGGAAACATGCCTCCGTTGATAATAGTCTAGGCGCATATTCGCTGATGCGGGCAGACACCACCTAATAGTACTAAAGCTGAGCGGCAATAACAAAAATATTATATTATAAAGAAAGTGTTTTTCTAGAAGTAGCTATTTCAGAATTTTTAATACACTAAGAATATAAGAATATGAAAGTATCATTTTCAAAAATGAATAAAGTTATCTTTAAAAAAATAAAATGTTATTCCGTAAGTTTTTGTTGGGGAGGCACTGCCTCCCCTGACGAGCCGCCACTGTTTAAAACTATAACTAAACACTGACCGGTATAAACGTACCTATATGATTGAGACACAATGGAAAATATTTTCTATTTTATCAAAGTTTTTAAGAAGTTAAATAAAAAAATAGCGAGGTATAGCTCAAAATAGCTTGATCTACTCAAGCGTTAGGTATAACATAACTTTTTAAAATGGGTAGAAAAAATATTCTACAATTATTGGTAGATGACAACTTTAAAAACCAATCGGCTTAAAGATGACATATTATGCTCAATAGATGTCATTTTTAATATATATATATATATATATAACAACAAGTCTTTTTGTGGGGAAGCAGCAAATGAAACTGCACTCTTTTAAGTTAAACCGAGCTTTCGGAAATGTTTATTTCCATCTTCAGGGTATCTTAGATGAGTTTGTTCATAGTTGATGTTATCGTATTGTTTTTCAGGAGATATATATACAGCATTACAAACTGAAGCTTCTAGTTTAGTTTTAACACAATAAAATCCATAGATGGAATCATGATTCAACTGTCGACATCATGATGTAGTACGTTGTAAATTTTAAAAAAATTTTAATAATTTTAATTTATTGTTGTTATGTTAGACCATCTATGGATTTTATTGTGTTAAAACTAAACTAGAAGCTTCAGTTTGTAATGCTGTATATATATTTCCTGAAAAACAATACGATAACATCAACTATGAACAAACTCATCTAAGATACCCTGAAGATGGAAATAAACATTTCCGAAAGCTCGGTTTAACTTAAAAGAGTGCACTTTCATTTGCTGCTTCCCCACAAAAAGACTTGTTGTTCCTAACTAGTCCAGCAACGACTACCCTTCTTTATAACAAATTCATTGTCTTTAACATGCCCCCCCCCCCCCCCCCCCCCCGCCTGGAAAGAACTGACTTTCAACGTTTAACTAAGAACTGTTTATTGGCAAAAGGCAAATTTTTGAAAATGCGCGTTGAATTACTCCGTTCACTGTTCGAATTGACGCTACACGACACACACCATCGTTTCCAGGATGTAAGTCTGTTATGCGCCCGAGCTTCCAGTAGGTAGGAGAAAGGTTGTCATCCTTTATTAACACCATGGATCCCTTTTGAACTTCGTTTTGTGTAGTTTTCCATTTTACCCGCTGTTGCAGCTCTGACACATGCTCTTTGGACCATCTTCTCCAAAAATTGTGGCGCATTTGTTCCAACAGTTGGAACCGGTTAAGACGTCCAATTGGTTGCTGAGTGATGTCTGGTTCTGCGATTGATGTCATTGGCCTTCCAATTAAAAAATGGGCAGGAGTTAAGGGATTCATGTCATTAGGATCGGTAAGAAGTGGTGAGATAGGTCGAGAGTTTAGTACTGCTTCGATCTGCGCAAGCACCGTTGTCATCTCCTCAAACGTTAAAATGTTATTGCCTACTACGCGTTTGAGATGATGCTTGCATGACTTCACACCGGCTTCCCATATTCCACCGAAATGTGGTGAATGAGCTGGGATAAAATGCCACTCTATATTTTGGGATGCGCACGACTCTGTAATTTTCTCATCGTTTTCCTTTATAAATTGACCTAAAGCTTGCATCTGATTATTAGCACCTTGAAAGTTACTGCCATTATCCGAGTAAATTTTAACCGGTTTTCCGCGCCTCGCTATAAAACGCTTTAAGGCCAAAAGAAACGTATTTGTTGTAAGGTCGGAGACAAGCTCAATATGAACAGCTTTGACCGCAAAGCATACAAACAATGCTACATAACATTTTGAACTTTTGCAACCTCTTCCCTTTCGATCTTTAATTGTCAAAGGTCCGGCATAATCAACCCCGCATATTTTAAATGGATAACCAGCATCTAATCGAGTTCTCGGCAAATTACCCATAATTGGGGCTGTCGTTTTCGGGTTAAATCTGAAACATGTCACACATTCGCGAACAGTCGCCTTTGCAAGATTTCTTTCTGAAACTGGCCATAATGATTCGCGTATTGAATTGAGTAATAACTGTGGGCCAGCATGTAGTAATTTTACATGTTCTGCTTCAAAAATCAATTTGCAAAGGCGATGTTTAGAAGATACAATAAGAGGATGCTTCTTGTCATACGAGTATTCTGAATTTTGCAGTCGTCCCCCAACTCTTAATAGTCCCTCATTGTCAATGAATGGATTGAGATTCAAAATCCGACTTCCTTTGTCTATTTCTTTCTTATTTAACAATGCATTAATTTCATTGGGAAATGAATCTTTTTGAGCTAGACCAATTATGAATTTATAAGCATTTTCTAACTCGTGAACCTTAAGGATACCGGTTTCGCGTACGCGTTTTAAAATACGAGATTTATACCTTAATATATAAGCGACTACCCTAACAAGTCTGGTAAATAAAGAGAAGTTATTAAAATTTACTATTGACTCTTTGCTTTTAATAATTAGAGATGTAGTCGCAGACTTAAGTTCTGGTAAACTTTCTGTAATTGTTATTCCTTTCGGCCAGTTAGATTCGTCTTCAACCAACCATTGTGGACCACGCCACCACAAGTCGCATAATTGTATTTCAGAAGGATTTACACCTCGCGACAGCATGTCTGCTGGATTGTCCCTTGTAGGAACGTGACGCCACTTACAATGACTGGTTAATTCTTGTATTTGTGATACTCGGTTTCCAACAAAGATTTTTAGTAAATATGGTTCCGTTTTTAACCATCCCAAAACAATCGTTGAATCTGTCCACAATGTAAGGTTAGAAAATGAAATTTTAAGCGCGTTCGTGACTGTGTTTATAAGTTTGGCTAAAAAATAGGCAGCACATAACTCAAGTTTAGGTATTGTAATTACCTTTAATGGAGCCCCCTTTGATTTCGCGCATAACAGTTGAACAGAGATTTGTTGGTTTTCGTTTATAGAACGCAGGTATACGCATGCGCCGTATGCTTGTTCAGAGGCATCTGAAAAGCCGTGGAGTTCTATTAATTTTGGATTCTGACAAGTTACGTGTTGCGGAATTTCTAAATTGTTTAAACTTGATATTTGACCTCTAAACTTGAGCCACGCCGTATGTAGATTTGTTGGAAACGATTCGTCCCAGTTTAATTTTTCAAGCCACAATTTTTGTAAAATGATTTTTCCTATCACAACGCATGGACCTAGGAGACCAAGTGGATCGAATATTTGCCCGATATATGACATAATAACGCGTTTAGTAACTCTTCCTTGCGGTGTTATTGGTTCAATACTAAATGTAAAAGTATCGGTATTACAAGACCACCTAAGACCTAATGTTTTTGTATTTTGATCAAGTCCAAAGTCGACGATGTCTTCCAAGTTAGCTGTAGCTTGTATGGTTTCTAACACCTTAGAACTATTAGAATGCCATTTACGCAATTTAAAACAACACGAAGATAGAATCTTAGAAACCATTAAGCCGATTTGCGCCGCTTTATCAATGCTATTGGCTCCGGTAAGTAAATCGTCAACGTAAAAATCATTTTCAATTATATTGGCTGCATCAGGGTACGTATTTTTATTATCATGTGCCAACTGGGTAAGACACCGTATCGCTAAAAATGGTGCAGACGCATTGCCATAAGTGACTGTGCTTAGTTCGTAAGTTTCAAGAGGTTCGTTTGGGTCACTACGCCAATAGATGCGCTGTAACGCTCGCTGCTCGGGATTAATGACTACTTGCCGGTACATTTTTTCAATATCGGCGGTAATAACAAATGCATGAAGTCTAAATCTTAGAAGAATATCCAGAAGACTATTTTGTATTGTTGGTCCCACCATTTGCAGGTCGTTAAATGAGACGCCTGAACTTGTCGATGCCGATGCGTCAAAGACCACGCGAAACTTAGTTGTGATACTTTCTTCGCGCATCACGCCATGATGCGGCATATAGTAATAAATCTTGGGTTTATTCGTATCAGTTACTTTAATCATGTGGCCTAAAGCCTTATATTCGTTCATAAAATTTAAATATTTTTTGCATAAGTTACTGTTATTTTTAAGTTTGCGTTCTAAAGCAAAAAATCGTTTTGTTGCTTGTTCCTCAGAGTCACCTAGCTTATTTATATCGTCTTTAAGAGGTATCGACACTACAAATCTACCACTAATAGTATCGCGTTTCGTGTTTTCTACAAAGTGTTGCTCGCATAAGATTTCTTCCCTTGAATAGGGTGATTTAGGCAAACACTCTTCAAGTTCCCAGAATTTTCCTAGCTGGGTTTGAGCGTCGTGATTCAAAGATAGATTGCAGTGCGTTTTGTTATTTATATTAGCCGTTTCCGAGACACAACCCGAAACAATCCATCCGAATGTTGTTTTTTGTAAAATTGGTAAATTTGGCCCGAGATGTTGTAACGTGTAATTTTCGCATTAAAACAAAAGGGTATAGTGTAAAAATATTCAAGAATGCACTAGTGTGTAATAACTTTTAACTCTATAATTACACTGCCCTCCCCTTACATTTTATCCATAGATGTTACTTACAGCATAGTGGTTGATTCCTCAGTTTTATCTTACCAAATAAATACCGTCCTGATGGCTTGAGTTTGGTCATTAATTAGTTTTCTTGTTGGTTATTTTATTCCAGGTTTCCTGCCTGTTTTGGCGTCGTAGTTTGCCATAACAACTACTGGGGCTTTTGGCCGAAGTCCCTGGTTTAGCCTAAAATAAGTCAATGATCTGGCTTTGTTTGTTTTGTGGCCCGAAGCTTTTAATTAGGCTTCGTAATGATTGAGTAAAGCAGAGACGCTTACCAATTTTTAACATGTAACTTACTAAACACTAGATATGCTCCGAGTGTATAAAATAAAGAGTGTCGATACCCTGGCAATAGCACATTGTCCTTTGGCTTCTAGTTCTAGTTCTAGAACTAGTCCCACCTTCTTGTCAACTGACCTCTGTATCACCCTTCCCTCTTCGTTTTTCGTCTATCCCGAGGTCTATCCACTTTGTTTCGGTACAGCAGGACGTTCGAAAACTTGTTTAGGATTTGATCAAAAGGAATCCTCGAGAGGTCTTTACTCGGTCAACGTAAGGAGGATCCTTCTGTATGTAGGTTGTGTAGCTCAAGAGAGCACTCTTCTATGAGTTTTAGTATAAGTTCTTTGGGTTTTGAAGCCCTATTTGTCGTTTCTTACACTGAAATGACACAAGTGTTGTTGGTTAGTTTTTGTGTGGAATTTATGAGTTTTCTAGCATATATTCTAGCAAGAATAGTAAAGTAAGAGTTAAATGATCTATGCAAGGCTCCTCTCTCACAGTTTTATAGCGGATTATCTAAAATATTCGCTTTGGAAACAAACGTATTTTCGTAGGTTTTTTTTCTGGTTAGGAAACACATGACATGCAATGTATATATTTGTTCTAGGTAATATGTCATAGGAAATCTAAAAAGGAACTTACTTTTGTTCGGTTATCGTTATTTAGAGATGGTTTTCTCTTCGATTGTTTTGTTGTTGTTTGTTTAAATTTACAGGTTCTGACGTACGATTGTTGTCAAATTCTGACGTATAAGCATACAGCGGACGGTGCAGTAGTTATTTGCGATTTTCTGGTACAACTGGCAACGAGTTCGTTATTTTAGGATTTTTATATTACACTCAGTTATGACGTCACGAGGTGACACTTATTGATTAATGTTGGAAACAATGAAATTCCTGGATTATCCCGGTAGGTTTCAGATCCGTGAAATCATATTTTAACTTGGAAACTTCTAGATTGTGCTTTTAAAGAAACTAGTATTATCTCAGTTGATTTCTGTCCGTGCAGTTTGAATCATGGTTTATGACCGATCGTTAGGTACGGGTATTTCGCGGGTATGTGGCAACACCGCCAGCCGCCCGTTTTGACTACAGGGAGTGGCAGACATCTTTCTTTTTACTTGTGCAAGCGTGGAAAGGAGAAGCCCTTTTTGTACCAGGAATAGTTTGCTGATATGTTTTAACCGTAAAAAGTTGTGCGGTACCCTTGAATATAGGGATTTTCTATCAGCAAATATAGTGGAATTTGCCGGTTTAAGCGATTTGATGCTAGTATTGGAAACCGTTTTCACACCCATGTGGATTTAATTTTCCTGGAAGGACGCTACCCATTCACCATAACCCCGCCTAAGATCTAAAGGTATGTTTAACTAACTTGAGTGTTAATTTTGTTTGCAGTTCTGCAAATGTATATTTGATTGTATATTTTCTATGTTGTGGAGTCACCCTAAATTAGGAGATAAGTAATTATCTTCTTTTGTTTCAGGGGTTTTGTTTTTACGTTTTACTTTTTATATTTTGGTTTTAATTCCGAATTGTTAATCGTTGACTTGGGTTTTATTGTTATCCCTGTCTGCGGTACGCTAATTGCTGCTATCCACCCAGTTCCTGTTGCAAGGTCCAGAATTGCTCCATGCTGTAGCTCACGAGCGAATCATTCGATCAAGGAAGAAGGTTAACATTGGTGCAGCCGATCACACCTGTCGCAGCTCTCCAAGTCTGGTCTTTGAGAGGCCTACGAACCAGCCTTAACACAACACCCAGGAATAGCGCAAGTTTTTGCACATATTATGTTAATTTTTGAATAGTACTGTGAATATTAGTCGTGTAAGGAATTACGAGTAATGAATACAAGCACACTAGTCTGTCTTAATTTATGTTGAGTTTCAACGGTTTAGTTGAACTATCTCCAAAGAGGCTACCCATTCAATCAATAACAATACTTTTTCTCTCCGTAACTATGAATTTATAAGCTCAATGCACCACTTTTTTATTTACATAACGAACCATTTAATTTACATAACCAGAGCCATATTTTATGAATTGGGTAGTGAAAGCAACGTCTTTTCTTTGATTTTATAAGTAGTTTATAATTTATTTCTAGTTATTTTGGTAACGTTGCATTGTAACACTCCAGTCAGAAGAAGTATGTCCTACCGTGCGATTGTAACGAAGCGTGATCACGTTTTGCGCTGAAGGTATAGATAATGATATGTCTCATTCATTGCAGTAAATAATAGTAACTACTCAACGTGGTAAAATAATAATAAGATATTTAAATTTCCTTAATCTAAACTATATTACATGTACATTTGTAACACCATTGGTTCACATTTCCATACATAAATAAAAAACATTATTTATGTAACGAGTCACAGAAAATATAATTTGTTTCTTTGCACCCTCAGGTCGAATTACATTTTGATTTTGGTTTTTATTTTCAGTTAATAGTTTATGGAACCGGTTGTAGTCGTGAGTAGACACAATTCGTGATTTATTGGTTAGCTCACTATAACATCAAGACAACAGGCTTGACGTAACTTAAGTCACGTGGCGCCCTCATAATTACTTGGTTTATTTAACCCCTCCTTTCTCCACTGTCTAAAAGCTGGCAGAGCCGTCAATGTCCTGGTACTAAACTATTTACAACCGTGCACTGTAAACTTGGCTAATATAGTGAATTTTGGTTTGATATGGTTAAATTGTTATAATTGTTGTTCCGGTAGAGACAAAGATAAATTAAATAATTAAGGCCGCCATAATGTATTTGACCAATTGACATTAACTGCCAAAATAAATTAGCGCCAATTAGCAAGTCTATCGGTCCAGGCTTATGAAATGGATCTGCCAATATAATGTTGTTCGGAATATTTAACTTGTCAATATTGATCGGAGTACTAGGCTGCGCCGTGGTTATTTCTTTTATAATCAAGCATGACAATGTAACAGAATATGCACTATGTTGTGACTGCAGGGTAATTTCGCATTTTTTGGTAATCTTAGAAGCAGAACTATTTAAACCCACGACAGTCATATTTACGTTTTCAGTTTTAAGATTTAAAATATCGCATAATTTTGACGTCATAAAACATGACTGTGACGCTGAGTCCAAGAGTGCGCGTACCGTGTATATTTTATTATTTTCACCGATTACCTGTATTAACGCAGTAGCAAGCAAAACGTTTTCGTATTTCCGATTACAAGTTGCAAGTGACAATCTTTTATTATCAGAGGCAGCACCGCTTTCAGGATTATTTTCGTTTTTATTTTGTTGCCTCTCGCTGTAAGGAATGTGAAGCAATGTGTTGTGCCGACCATTACATTTTCGACAGTTGCTCAGCCTGCAAATAGTATTTAGATGCCCGAATCGTAAACAATTTACACATAATTTAAGCTTTTTTGCCTTTTCGTTTCGGTCAACCGGCGATAATTTAAGATATTCTGCGCAGTTTCGGATAAAGTGGTTCTTTTTACAATATGCGCAGATGGCCTTGGTTTATGGGGATTTTTCAGTATCTGAGTCATAGGAGCTATTATTATTATCACTAGAATAAAACGTTTTAAATTTAAACTGCTTATTATTGTTTTGATTTTGAAATTTTGGTGGTTGTTGCTTTGACTCGAAAGTTTCTAAGAAATCAGCTCGAGATTTCAGAAATGTTTTTAAATGTTCAAGTGTAGGGACATGTTTATCAGATCTATATTTTTCCCACTCTCGAGCAGTTGCATTATCCAATTTAGAAGCCACAATGTAAATAATCAAAGTATCCCAGTGTTCCGTGGGCTGGTTTAATTGTTTTAAAGATTTTAGATGTTTTGATACTGAGTCAATAACAAATCTTAACATTTTCGAGTCTGTACCCTTAACCTCCAAACCAAATAATGCTTTGACGTGATTATGCACAAGAAGCCTCGTATTATCGTATCGTTCACATAGCAAATCCCACGCTATTGTGTAGTTTGACGCAGTAAATTCGATAGACGCGATTACTTGAGAAGCATTGCCTAAAAGTGAATGTTTTAAATAATGAAATTTTTGAAAATTGCGAATCGTGTTGTTCGTATGCACCAAAGAACTATACGTTTCTTTAAACTCCAACAATTTTCAAAATTGCCATCAAATTTTGGCACTTCAATTGGTGGAAGTCTAAAAGGACTTAAGTCGGCATTCACGACTGATTGCTGATTATGACTACCAGATTCACTACTTGCCTGTTCGTTTTTCGGGCTTAACCTTGAAAGTAACTTTTTACCCCCTGAAGTTTCATTATAAAAGGTTTGAGAAAATTGTTCACGTTCAGTATAGCATGCATCAATTGAATCTTCATCTACGGAGGACTCTAATGTTGACTGAACTTCATCAAACTCCTCAATTATCGTATACGCCTGAGTAGAACGCGTTTCTAGATTTAAAAAATCGTGTTCTTTAATCTCTACATTATCGTTGATATATTTATTTTCTAACGAATTTAAATAGTTTGTAAAATGGGTTAATTTCGCTTTAATAGAACCGCGTTTACGCTTTAGAATTGTAATTTCTTTTTCAGACATTTCTGTTTTGTTTTTAGTTCGAACGCATAAGTAATATAGAATAATAATTAATTAATAACCAAAACAGTAGTTTAGATACCAAGAAAAAATGTTTTCAAAATATTTTAATCGTATACGCATAGAGATACCCGAATAACAACAGTACTTGAACAGAACAAAGCAGTACGCATTTATACTTTTATACAAAGGGACTGAATGGAAAAAAGGACTCACCCAAAGACATTAGGACTCACCCAACTGCAGAATCTAACGTTGGCCGGTTTGCACTTCTCCGCCGATTACAAATGCGCGCTCTGGTTTTCACCGTCAGCTGGATGGTCGTCTGCCTTTTTCTCGGGAAGATGCAATGGCGCTGCCAAATACCGATGATTAATTTGAATTTTCGCCGATTTTGCACTTTGACTTGTTACTTGTGTCTGATATTATCGGGCTCGAAGGACCAAATGTTAATTATGATATACGTTAATGAATTAAATTGATCGCATTTGATTTGAACACTTATATTTCTAAAAGATACATAATTTGGATTTTTGAATACCATGTAACGTAAGTCTAACTTTAATGGCTTCGCCTCGAAGAGTCATGATGAATGCAGCAACGCAGTGCGATGGCTGTTCTTCTCTGGCGATGATGCCGCTTGCGCTGTTGCCAGCTTAAATTCTCTGGAACCCCGCTAACAAATTCATTGTCTTTAACAAATGTCCAGAACCGAATTTTTTTACTCTTCTTTTATTGACGAAAATTTGACTGCTGATAGATATTTAGAATTATTCAAAAACTAACCTAATCTAGTACCACGACTTGTCAATGCAGAAGATCCTGACACACGAACAATTTTTCATGTTGTCAGCAGAATGGACCTTCGGTCCATTACCCCTGTCCCGTGGCTGAGTACCCCAATATAGTTTTGTCTAAAAAAATTCATTGACCGTTCGGGACCAGTCGAATGACCGGCCAGATCTCCGGATTTGACCCCTCTGTGCTGTGGGTTATTTTTTGTTGGGATAAGTCTAAGGTCTATGTTAATCGCTTATTTTCAACCTTTGCTAAAATAACTCTTATATTTTTATGTTGTAAAACGCAATTTTCTCGCCAATCTATAAATTTAGGTATATATCATGATACGCAATAAGTACATATAATATGTTTAAAATTTCATGCAGAATTTACAAATGAAATAAAAAAGGGATACATACATTTTAGAAAATAAGAACGAAGTGTCATAACGAATCCAATCCTGAATCCACCATCTCAACTGATAAAAATGGCTGTAATATTTAATAGCTATAGGAATTATAAATAATTGTTTTAGGGTATAAAGACACTTCTAACTAAACGACTTAGAAGTTAAGATAAATTTGGGTATGAAATTGAAATATCGCGCATAAATAACCATTTCTCGAAGTGACATCATTTTACAATTTCAAACGCTGCGCTAGTGGTTTTAGTACCCGAAATTAATTAGCGAAATATCTTTGAATACGCGCGATCAATCGGTTTAGCTATTTTCAGTTCACAGGCTTCAACAAATATGGCTTTTAATTAATTGTACAATTTCCATGATTGCCAATACCCTTCCTGTTGCTTCAAATGAAAAGAATAATATCATAAATACGTACAATTGATAAATAGCACACTAAAGCAAATTTACTAAAGAGACTTAACATTTTAGAGCGATTTCTATCGCTATTAGTATTCAAGCTAAACATCTTGCTTGACATTACTTTTGTTTTTCGCACTTATATCATTTCTGTTTGGTTTATATATACTATATATATATATATATATTATTTATTATTATTATTATTATTATATATTTTTGGGTTTAGCTTGTTTTGCGTATGTAGTTTTGTACTGGTAATTTATTCCAAAAATAATTTAGTTTTTTTAATGAGCACATTAAAGCTGCAACTGGGTATGGATGAGGGTTGCCATTAAAAAAAATTCAAAATGGCGTCATATCTGTCACTTTTTGACATCTCTCGTACTTGACTACACAGCTTAAATAGCTTAGCCACGGGAAATTATGTTAGGTACCTACTGTGAAAAAAATTGGGATTTTCAGCTTAAAAGGTATATTTTTAAAGGTTGTGAGACACTTTTTTTTTTAAATTCTTTGTTTCACTAAGCATTTATAAAGTACAAAATATTCTTATTATGTATAATCCTCTAAGCAGTGTTTATAACACTGGTATTAAGGACACTGACTAGTAGGTACACGCTGTACGTACAATAACAATCATTTCAACGTAAACCTATTCATATCTAAAGAACAAAAAATAAAAACCTATGGAAGATAAAAATCACAAAAGCAACAATTTGCATACATTGTGGTAACGTGTTGTTTCAAAATTTTTTGCAAAAGCCCTTACACTCCTGGATCTTTTTAAATTTGCCGACAAACCATTAAAGACATTCGAAGCCCGTGGTATGGGATTATTTAAGCCTTTGTTAGTATTAAGTATTAACATTGTGTTGGTATATGTTGTTTTGTGTCCTAGTGTTGTGTTCATGAATATTGTTTGCAAATAAAATGTGTGTATTACATTTCTGTGTTTTATTAATTACCTCATGCATGTATTTGCATTGCTCTAATTCTAACAACTGGTTTACATTATGTATACCCAAGTCCCGATATTACATATATATTATATTGTATATCACATGTTTGCATCCGCCACTCAAGTTTAAGCAGAATCCTCAAAATTTTGTTTTGCATAAATTGCATATTTTTGAGAGCAGCTTTACCCATACGTGCCCCACATTGGAAGGAGATATCTTAAATGTGTCGCGAAGTATGCATTGTATATCATAGTTTTTACATTATTTGATATGTAATTTCTATACTTGTAGAGAGCAGCGATCATTGAGGTAATTTTTTTTATTTATATAATTCATGTGTTCAGACCAGTTTAAATTTGCATCGACCATTAATCCTAAATATTTAATACAATATACTTTTTGTAACACGTTTTTTATTTTTATGTTTGGTAATTCAGTGTTTTTATTTTTTTGTTTAAAGAACATATATTTTGTTTTGCCTATATTTATTTTCAGTTTATTACATAACAGCCATTTAGAATATATTTTAGATTATTATTTTCCTCAGTCTCTAAGTTTCTCGTATTTTTACCCACGTAAAGCAACACTTAAATTTGCATATTTTAAACTTAACACATATTAAGTACAGTAGTGGCCCAAGGACAGACCCCTGGGGCACCCCACAAAAATTTTCCATATCACAGCTTTTGTTATCATTAATCTTGACATACTGTTTCCTATTGACCAAATATGACTTAATTAAGTTATAAATACTACCTGTAAATCCCACATCACCAAGCTTTTCTAACAGTAGCTCCAAGCAAACCATATTAAATGCCTTGCTGAGATCTACAAACACAGCTAATATTATTATCTAAAAATGATGCTATTTTACTTGTGAGATCCATCGTTGCACTTAAGGTATTACTGTCTTCAACAAAACCGTATTGATACAAATCGTTTTCTATATAATTATATATGTCTATAAATGATTACATTCTAGATTTTATCACAGATTTTACAAATTTTGAGAACTAGCTGATCACAGAAATGGGTTTATAGTTATTCATTGAGTCTCTGGTACCTGCCTTAAAAATGGGGGTACCTTACTGACTTTTAACTCATCAGGGAATTTGCCATTCATGAGGACATTATTTACTAGATTTACAATTATTTTTATCAGGTGCTCTTTTAGGTTTATTAAATCACGAAATGTAAATGAAAGACAAAATCGATGAAGGCAATTTAGGAACCCCCGTATTTTCGGATGAAAATAAATATCTACAACTATATGTTTTTGAAATCGGATCGCGAAATGCAATTCTTTCGTGTGATTATGGATGAGGGTTGCCTTTTAAAAAATCCAATATCATATTATATAATATATATATATATATATATACGTGCATGCGTATCTCTTTGACCTCCGCATACGGGACAGGCGCCCAAGCCTCCACCAGAACAGGTATGTTTATGCATGTGTATTTTTCACTTTTGGACTCCATAATTAAGCACAAATATGGCCACCATGAGAGGGGTAAGCAAAAAACAAAAAATGTATATCTAAATTTTTGCTACATTCTTAAACGTAATGGACCTCCAAATACGACATGGTCATATCCCTTCCCCGCTGTATATCAATACAGATCAGTCGATCGCACACGCCACCAGCGATGTTGCCAATTGTAAACCATTACACCCCGCCTAAATTTGGCCTTGGTCTATTTTTAGCATAAGACGAACAATAGGCCAATATATTATGTTGGGGCTTGGTAGAAATTTATTATTTTAGTGAGCTTTTAAAAATATAAATAGACACCTTGGTATGCAGAGAAATACTGATATGCAGTTAGTAGCTTTTTTTCACCAGCCCTTTTGAAGAAAATAATTTAATATGGTGCACTAAATTGATTTTTTTGCCAACGTTTCGCTTTATTAGTTTAAAGCTTCTTCAGGGCTTGCATTTAAAAAGAGTGGTGATCCAATTCGATGCGTTGAGTCTATTTATCTTGTAATTGTTTTTGAGGTTTTTTTACAGAAGTTTTAAAAGTTTGTGAAAGTTTAAATTATTGTTTTGGAAAATCACACTCAAGTTAATGTCTTCTTATCCTAAAGAAGTTTTTTTTTTATGTTTTTAGTGTCGAATTGGTTCACCCCTCTTTTTTAAATACAAAACACTGAAGAAGCTTTAAACTAATAAAGCGAAACGTTGGAAAGCATTTGTTAGAAACATTTTTTATTGTCCTCTCTAAACTATCTACCTAAATCAAATAACATGCGTAAAGCGAACTACCAATATTTACCGAAATCCTCGCAAGACCAACTGGGAAAACTATAAATGAGACCTTGATGCGAAGCTTGCAGGGATCAAAGATACGGTAAACAATACACTAGAAGTCGAGTTAATCACAGATCAAATAGAAGACGTGCTGCAATCGGCTTTTATACCAAACTGCCCTCCAACCATAACAGAATCTACCAGGAACGTGCCCTGGTGGAGCAAAGATCTGGAAGTGAGAAGAGAACAAGTAAGAAGAAAACTTTAATGTAGCGAAAATTTCAGGTTATTGGCATGCATACAAGGCATCCCTGACTGAATACAAAAGGGAGCTAAGGAAGAACTAAAAGAACATCCTGAAGGAAGCACTGTGAGGCTATCGAAATCACTCCAGAATGTGCCAGACTCAGGAAAATACTCTCTAAGGATCCACAAAACTCCATCAATTCCCTAAGAACAGCTAATGGGAGTACACTAAATCCGGGAAAGAAACAATGACCGAACTTTTTCAAGTACACTTTCCCAATTCAAGAATTTTAGACGAATCACCGCAGACCTGGAAGCTAAGGGAGGAAAATAGGACTCCTAACAGAGCTCGCAGGGAAAATTGGCAGATTGCCAAAATAGTGGTGACAAAGGAAAAGATCAGATGGACAATAAACTCATTTGAATCATTCAAGTCACCGGGACCAGACGGAGTATACCCAGCAATGCTTCAGCAGGGAACGGTCCTGATAATCGATCGATCGAAGCTTTGCCTCATACTAAGATCCAGTTTGGCCATAGGACACATTCCGAAATCTTGGAAACTGACAAAGACGGTATTCATACCTAAACTGGGACGACCAGATTATTCGGTGGCAAAGGCATTCAGACCCATCAGTCTTATGTCGTTCGTACTTAAAACACTTGAAAAGCTGGTTGATAGGCATATAAGGGATGACGTCTTGGAACACAGACCATTTTATCAAGACCAGCATGCCTACAGAACAGGAAAATCAAAGGAATCTGCCCTTCACCAAGTGATCAGCAGGGTGGAGAGGGCTTTAGAACAGTGAAGTCTTACTTGGAGCTTTTCTGGACATAGAAGGAGCATTCGACAACAAATCCTTCGCATCAATCACTAGTGCAACCAGGGCTCTCGGACTGGAGGAAACCTGCTGCAGGTGGATAGAAGGTATGCTTCAGGGCAGAATTGTATATACGGATCTGCTTGGCGAGACTTTGGCAGCACGGGTGACAGGGGGGAGCCCGCAGGGGGGGGGGGGTACTCTCCACTGCATTCTGGAATCTTGTCATGGATGGGCTGCTATGCTCACTTAGCAGAGGAGGATACCTTATATATAGCTATAATGACCCAAGGCAAATACAACTCGACATTAAGAGAGAGAATGCAAAGGGCTGTCAATATCGTGGAAAGATAGGTAGGGCAGGAAGGACTTAACATCAGTCCCCAAAAGACTGTCATTATCCCCTTTACATAACGCAGGAAAAAGGAGGGCTTAGGACTCCTTACCCTGCAGGGAGTAAACATTCCACTGTCGAAAGAGGTCAAATACCCGGGAATAACTTTAGACTAGAAACTGACCTGGAATAAACACGTGGAAAAAACAATCCGGAAGTCGAAAGTAACTCTGATAGTTACTAGAGGGATGTATGGAAAAACATGGGGACTGTCACCCAAGCTGGTGCACTGGCTGTACACCAGGGTAGTAAGACCTGCAATTACGTATGCAGCACTGGTATGATGAACAAAGACACTGCAGAAAACCACAATATCAAAGCTAGGAAGCCTACAAAGACTGGCTTGTTTGAGCATCACAGGGGTCATGAAATCGACCGCAATGGAAACCATCTTGGACCTTCCTCCACTTCATTTGCTGATCAGAGGAGAGCCAAGAATGGGACTATACAGGCTATAGAGTTCTACGTCACTTTCTGGGTGGCACAGAACTGGACACGTACTTCCATGCGATATCATAAGGGCATAAGAGGGCCCGAGTTAGAAGTGAGATCAGACCACACAAACCCTACATATCGCTATGACATACCACTCAAGACCGTAATCGACGACCGGGATGTGTGGAACAATAAAACACCAGATACTCCTGGGGCAATAATCTGGTACACCGACGGCTCAAAAACTAAAGACGGTACCGGAGCAGGGATACACGGAGTAAAACCGAAGAGAGATGCCTATTTCTCCCCGGGTAAGTCTCTCACGGTGTTCCAAGCAGAAATCTACGGCATTCTACAGTGTGCATATGAAAACAATAGGAGGACTTATCTTAATACGTGGATCCACAAATACTCCGACAGCCAAGCAGCCCTTGGAGCGCTAACATGCAATAAAGTGACATCTAGTCTGTTATGGAAATGCCTAGAGGAACTAGTGGCCCTGGCAAAAGCCAAAAAAGTAATAGTACAGTGGGTACCAGGACATAAAGGTATTATAGGAAACGAAAGGGCCGACGAACTTGCAAAAAAGGGGTCAGAGAAAACATGCATTGGTCCAGTACGAGATGTCATAAAACGATGGACAAGGAGTCAACACAAAATCTACTGGAACAAGAGACAGGGATTAAACCATAGCAAATCTTTCATTGGGAACACAGACCAGAACCTAACAAAACAACTACTTCTGATGAGCAGAAATCAGCTGAGAATTACCACAGGAATTCTGACAGGACACATGGCCGTCAAGAAGCACCTGCACCGTATGCAACTGTACAACGGAGACCTAAGCTGCAGGTTATGCGGGCGAGAAAGTGAAACGGTACAGCATATTATTTGCCACTGCGAGTCATTGGATGGGAAAAGGCAACAAATACTCGGGCAACCAAGACTAGAACCAGAGGAAATTCCGACACTCTCCCCAGTTGACCTACATAAACTAGTGCAAGGAACTGGAATCAATGAGTGGGTTTAAGAATAAACTAAGGTGAGCACAATAGGCCAAACCTGGCTGAAATGCATCCGGCACTTGGACGGACCCCTGGAAGAAAAAAAAAATTATCTACCTGTTTAAGAAATACTATCATAGGACACAAGTACTTCTATACTAAATTGTTTTGGAGTTAATATAGGTAACCCTTTTCAATAATATAGGTAAGACTAGGGAGTAGTAATTTTAAAACGAAGCTATGCATAATTACTAGATCCCTCCCCGTCAGTATGAGGTGAAAGTCACCAGCTACATGAAATAGCTATTTACATAACGAGAGCTAAAAGTGATACTTCTGCAAGAGACTGCAGTTGAACGACCGACGCGAAACGGAGTTCGGTCAACAGTGCGGAAAAGACACTTTTGGCACATGTACATACAATGTTTTTTGCACGAGAGCATGCGGAAAATGATCTAGATTTGCTATTATCAAAGTGGAAATACAATTCAAAACTCAAACTTATTTTAATTTTTTATTAACAAAAGGTATTAATGATGAAGAGTAACTTGCATTCAATAAATTAATTTTTCAGTTCCTATACCCAAAAATTAGATAGGTACATATCGAGTAACCTTTGTAATTTTATTTGAACGTCTTTACTGACAAACAAAAAATTAGCGGATTCCACACGTCAGTATTGAAAAAATTCTCAGCCCTAGTGAAAAAATTTTTTTCAGCACTATCATCAGTGCTGAAAGTTGTCACTTTTCGCACGCTCGTAGAAAAAAATATATTCTTTTCTTAGAAGCCAATAAAGTGCACTAGGTATAATATAATTATTTTTTGAAATGATGGTTACTAGATAAGTTTTCTTAAAATGGGCCCTTTTAATCACATTCGGATTATTTATTAGTTTGCCAGGGACGGACTAGCTCTTAACACAGTAATGCTATTTTTTTTACCCCCCATACGATAAAGGCACAACAATAATATTTTTGGACAGCTTAAATCTTAAACTAGAAAAAGATACTCTTGATCGGCATCGATAAAATGAACTGATTAGAACA
Organism: Polydrusus tereticollis; assembly: GCA_963920685.1. Taxonomy (NCBI): domain Eukaryota; kingdom Metazoa; phylum Arthropoda; class Insecta; order Coleoptera; family Curculionidae; genus Polydrusus; species Polydrusus tereticollis. The sequence continues at coordinate 60,320,705 of OY987335.1, forward strand.
AAAAAATATTTTTTTTTCATGATTTTCATTGAATCATTTGGTACGTCGATGTCGGTTCAATATGAGCTCCTTCTATTCTTATGCATTCCTAGCCTAGCTCTAAGAATTGAAGATTGTTGGACCTTTCACAATGCCTTAACATTGGTCCTTATTTCGCCACAATGAAAATTAATAATTTCCAATAAGTTTTCTCGATTGTCTATTGGACTAACGTAGACTAAAGTTTGTAAATAAAAAACCATATTGAACAAATTTTTTTTTTGTCGTAAACAGTTCATTTTATCGATGTCGATCAAAGTTGTCCAAAGATATTATAGTTGTGCCTTTATCGTACAGGGTGTAAAAAAATAGTATTACTTTGTTAGAGCTAGTCCGTCCCTGGCAAACTAAATAAGCCGAATATGATTAAAAGGGCTCATTTTAAGGAGACTTACCTAGTTACCATCATTTTAAAAAATTATTAAATTACACCTAGTACCTATTTCAAAAGTTATTTAAAAACAAACGATTTCCAGGGGCGTCCGTTATGGGCCCGTATCTCCGTAAGCCATTGGCAAAAAATATATAGGAACTTGTCAAATTATTTTTATGTCTTCTATCTGAATCAGGGAGATTGCCCACATATTCTGAGACACCCATATTATTTAAAATAAGCAAATTGAGATCGACTTCCTGTATAACCGGAAATGTCAGATTCTTGAAAATATTTTAGGCGAATGGCCCCCATCGACATTAGTAAGCTACCAAACTTTCACATTTTTCCTAATTATAGTTTTTCCATAATCGATTGATGGCCATCCTACGGCATGTCGAATATAAGAAAATGATTGAAAAATATCAAAACTAACCAGTAAAATTAATTTCATTTATCAATGGAATAGATGAAGTAAATAACAAACACAAAATAAGTTGTCAAAATTGGAACAGAACTATATTTTGGTCATTTCCCTTCAAGAAACACCAGATCTGTATAAATTTGACGTCGCCTCCAAGTACAACTCGATAAGCAAATCATTTGTATTTTATTTTTAAAATATGATAATTTAAATGTTTTATTAAATATAGTCGTCGCATGTATGCGCCTCCTAACAGTGTTGTCGATTTTCTGGAGGTATAATAGACCGAGCGATGGTCGGATAAATCGAAGCATTGCCCGTTAGTCGGCGGTATACAGTATAAAACAGCAGCGCCACGTGGTGGAATTACGCTGAACTCATTTGTGTAACTGTGCTTGTGTACCGTACCGATATGCCTCCACCAAAAAATTTGCCAACGGACGTCTCTTGACCTTGATGATTGTTTGGGAAGGTTATACATAGGGATTCGTTTTCGCCTCCGATTTTTCGCAAGCGCCTCCGATTTTGGAGGCGTCTGCGACCACAGAGTATATGTTTTGGTGGTGTATAAGTCAAAATGCATGTATATATATATATATATATATATATATATAACAAATTGGAAGGGTAGTCTTTTTGACTGACTAGTTGGAAAACAAAGTTTTTTAAAGTATTGGGGTATCAGTCATTGGAGGGCCATATAAGTAAAACCTCTTTTTTACTACGCCGAGCTTTCGAAAATCTTTATTTTCTTTTTCAAGGCTACAAAACAGAGAAGCAATAATTATTATAACATGAAAAGTGACAATTTTTTTATAAATAAATCTATTACCTTGGGTGCAAATTGGGTATTAATTGCAAAGTTATAAATATATATATATATTCGGCTTGAGGATTACTTTTTTCAGAAATATAAATAATTGTGTGATTAACACAAATAACTTTCCCTTTTCTATATATATATATATAAATTAAATTTGGCTTCCATGGGGAAAATCATTGAGAGACGTATAATTCGTTTTTTATTATAGTCAGCAGGAAAGTCGCCAATCGGGTGAGACGCTAAAAAAAAAGTCCGTTTAAAAAATTTAAAAATTTGTCATATTTTACGCCCCACCGTATCTCGATTATTCAATAAGATAAAAACGGGTTATTATGCAGTTTTTTATGTAGAATTCAGTGACGTAGTTAGTTTCTTTCGAAAAAGTTGTGTTTTTGAGTTATGACCAAAAAGCTAATAATAGATAACAATAATGATTAATTTTTTTTTTATTTTTGTTAAGAATATTAATGGTAAATACCTAACAAATAATTTTAAAACTTACCTATTAAAATACAGCTCCGAGGCGGGGTTTGCGTCTTCATTAGCTTGGATAAAGCAAACGTATTATTTTGTGCCATGTTGAACAATTTTTCACAGAAGTAAAAAATAAACTTACAAAATCAAACAAGTACCAGTAATATTTGACAACAATCCATAATGGCGCATTTACAGAATTTGGTTTTCTGTCATGGCTATCCGCGATTGACCATGGCATGGCCTTCTGTACAAAAAATGATTAATTTTACAAATAATGTTAAAATTATCCCTTTTTAAAAGAAATAAATATGGACTATTCTATATTTTTGAACAGCTCTTGACAAATGACAAAGAAATAATATATAGGGTGTCCCATTTAAAAAAAAAAAAAACACAAGTTTGGGTCATAACTCAAAAACAAAACCTTTTAGAAAGAAACTAACTACGCCACTGAATTCTACATAAAGAACTTTTACCTTATTAATGAGTTATAAAATAATCGAGATACAGGGGGGGAGCGTCAAAAATTACAAATTTTCAAATCGCCCTGTATGTCAGTAACTGAGAGGGCTGAGTAACTGAGAGATATTTAGTACGTAGCAACAGTTGATAAAAGTGCATATTTTTCAATACGAAAACAATTTACAGCTTTAACAGTGGCGTGCCTACGGGCACTGACTTCGATATTTTTGAGGAGAAAAATGATACGCCAATGTTTTTTTCCTAAATAAAAAGTTTTTTTTGAATTCACCGTTCAATTTGGAACATAAAAGCTCTCCTGAGTTGTTTTCCGTCGATGCGCCGTTTCTGGGTAAAAAAAAAATTGCAAAATTATTATTAATTTAATTGGAAAAATTAAACGCATTATGGGTTGACATCTGTGTATAATGAACAACTGATAACATACAACATTCTGTTCTATCACATGCTGTAACTATTATTTTTATTAATTCCTCTACAGTGTTAAGAGGACGTGTGTACACTAGCGTCTTAAGGTAGCCCCATAAAAGGAAATATAAGCTGTTGAGGTCGGGGGACCTTGATGGCCATTCTTGAGGCCCATCTAACGATTTGGATAAACAGTTTGTAAATAATTGAGAGCCACTATACTGAAATGTGCTGGTGCATCATCGTGCATGTACCACATATGGCTTCTAATTGCTATCGGAACATCCTCAAGGAGCAAAGGCAGTTGTTTTTGAAGGAAGTTGAGGTAAGATTGACTGTCAAGTCGTCTCGACAATAAAGTGGTTACCAATAATTCCTGCCCATACGTTAATCGAAAATTGGTGTTGGAAGTGGGTTTGGGTTACGGCATAGGGATTTTTTTCCGCTCACAAATGATTGTTATGGAAATTCTGAATGAAATTTATTGAAAAAATAGCTTCGTCCGTGAACAGAATATGTGTTTGAAATTACGGATTTTGTGCAATATTATGAAGATACCACTGACAGAAGGTCACACGCCTTGGAAAATCTCTACGAAGTAATGCCTGTACTCTTAAAATATGGTGCGGATCTAATTAAAAAATCCACTGAAATTCTCCAAACAATTTCCTGGCAAATATTCACGTTTCCAGCAATCTTCCTTGTACTCGTTTCAGGATGTTCTTCGACTTCGTGCAGCACCGCTGCCTCAATATCAGATGTTCTCACACTTAGAGGTCTACCTTCACATGTACCTCTTCGGACACTACCAGTTTCAACAAGGCGACGATGAATATTAAAAAAGGTTCGACTATCTGGCGATTGGGATATCTCAGGTGATAAATACGTGTGGCTTGCTCTCTATTTCCGTCGGCGAGGCCATACACGTAATGCATCCTCCATTTCTGCATTTTAATAATTTACCATTTTTAACAAGATGGTAAAAATAAAATGAAATAAATAATTTACAACGCACAGACTTAAACGACAGACAGTCACTAGAAAATGTTAGATGTAAAAAGCAAGTGACATACTCCATGGCAACTAGATTTATAGCAAAATTGTATTCTTCAATAAAATTAGATTAATTTTCTCGGACAATACAACGATTTCTATATTTTTACTCGAAAACGGCAAATCCAAAAATTTTTATTTGTGAACGCCACTGTTAAAGTTGAAAATTATTTTTGTATTGAAAAATATGCACCCTTGTTAACTGTCGCTACGTACTAAATATCACTGAGATATCTGAAGTAATTTCGAAAATATGAATTAATTTCCATTTTTTTCCTAAAACTTTAATAGTATTTTCGTAATGGAACATTTTGACCAAAGTTTATGAAGTAAACTATGTATCATTAATTCTTCATGTAGATTGACACCCTTTAATATTCGCATACCATTAAGAAATACCCTGTATAGATACACTTTTCCACCTTATTTTTTTTACCTCTTTTATGTCTGTTATTCTGAAACAGTTTGCCAGCTCACCTCTATCAAATTTCGTTTGTTCGTTCAAATGACCTCAGCTTCTGGGTATTACGATTTTACTAGGTTGATTCTCACTATATGTTCTGATTCCGTACCATATCCACACGTTCAGTTAAAATAAGTATAAAATTCAGGTTTTGCATTCACAAAAGTAGGTAAAATACATGGTGTTACTTAACGTTATGAACTTATTTTAATAGGCGATTTCTAGACCACTCAGTTTTTCCTTAATATGTTTGAGACTGCTTAGATATTAGTTTGACTTCTAGTAGGTACTAACGAGACATAAAAACACATTTTTTTCATAGAAAATATTTGGTCCACTTCCACCAGTGACGTCCGCCCTAACATCTTTTGATATTTGTAACGAATATAATGATTCTTTACTGTAGTAAATATTATTTACATAATTATGACCTTATCATTAAGCAAAAATTGTTCCTAATTTGTTTTTCGTGTTGCGAGCGGTTTTTGATTAAAAATTACATGTTTTATTATTTATTTATGCACCTATCAGAGTTTGACAAAATTGCATTTATCTCCTAAACGATGCCGAAGTCAAAAAATATTAACAGGTACTTTGCATTAAACATTGCACTGTCTACATAACTGTGCTAGTGCATAGTTGTTCTAGGAATAAGCCCATGAAATAATTACATACCATTAAGTAACACCCTGTATATAAAGTTTTCTTTGGCTTTGTAAATTGGGCAATGCATCCAATGACTTCGATTTGTTTTGGTTATGTGTTATTCACTTTCTGTGTTTTCTCGTGACACAGCTATGGAGGCAACTAGTATTTCTGTGTCACATTAACATTAAGGTACCGGTAATAATATTGTAAGTAATGGGACGCAACGGATATGGAACGGAAACCCAACGTATTGTGAGAAACAACGTTTATACATAGCAATTTGGACAGCATGCACAAGCACAACGACAGGTTGTACCTGGTATTAGAGTAAATTTATTTTGCGTCTGTGCGCACAACCCGTTCATGAGGGTAAATATGATATTAATTTAATTATATACGCACTTTAGAATAATTTTCTTATTTATGTAACAACAAAAAACATTTTAAAATCGGAGCCGCTTAGGTTAATGAGCAAAAAACAACCTGTTATTTGATGATCATATTTTAGAGATAATAGGGGCGTTTCACTTGGGGCAATGTAATTAAGCATAATGTTATAACGTCAAAATGGAAGCCGTTAAAATTTAACTTTGAATTGCGGAGCGTTACCGGTGGTTTTGTGTAAAAGATACCGCATAAACGTTGATGCCAATAATTTACCATTGCCAGATTATTTTAAAGTAGCATAGACTATACCTATTGGTCTTGAATTCTTCGATTAAAAAAATGATTTTAATATGTGTGAATAAGTTTGTGGCCTACTAACTAATGACCCACCATTAACACCCCTCTATAATACACAAAAATAGTTATAAATAACCCTGTGTTTTTATTTCATTAATAAATATTGGCACGATACATTAAACTATTAACTAGATAGATAGGAAAATAACGACGAATTAACTCATACAGTTGTAGCTATCATGGTCGATTTTAGAAAAACATTTTCACGTAATTGGTATTACTGATGAGGATTATTCTTTTTAAATCCATTTTATTACCCATTATTGGAAACTTCGTAAACATTCATTCAAAAAATATTATGATAAATTTACGTAATTTTAATGTTCGCCCTTTTTTTCTATCCACCTAGTTTGATGATTTTGTTTATGGCCTATGGGGACATACGCGTATGTTTTATATGACGTAAACATACATATATTAAAACTGTATTTTACCACTGGCTTTCAGGCTTTTAGAGTTTATGGACCAGCAAAATAAAGAATATTGATATCTATGACATTCTAAGACACAATGTTGTAGCCTCCTATTTTCCCGCATTCACAGTTACTATTGGTTTTAAGTCCTATCCTGTTCATGTAAGCCGGGTACATAGCATGCAAACTCCTAAGTCTACAAATAGTTTTTATAAAGTCCCTATTTCTCTCTGAGTGAAACCAAGGTTGTTTTTTGTATTTAATGTCTAACGATTTAAAATGTATTCCTATGGTCGCTTGTTGGTATTGTGCTAACCATGATTCAAATAGTTTATTTTTTGCATCCACAAATAGATCGGAAAATGGTATTTTAAACAACGCGGGCGTATCTCCATCTTCTGTTGCTTGTTTGGCCAACGGATCGACTATTTCATTTGCGGCGATTCCAGCATGTCCTTTAATCCAAACCAAGTAAATAACTTTATGATCGTCTAAAAGAGTTTTATTTAGTTGCATAATATCATAAACTAGGTAATTTAATGTGCCTGTGGTCGTGCAGTTTTGAATTTTTTGCAAGGCGCTTTTCATCATCATCATCATCAGCCTTTTTCGGTCCATCTCTGAACATAAGCCTCTCCAATTCGTCGCCATTCGCCTCTGTCGATCGTCTGGCTCATCCATTGTGTACCCGCCAGTTTCTGGATGTCATCTTTCCATCTCGTTCTTGGCCGTCCTGGGTTCCTTTTAGTTGTTCTTGGCCTCCACTCAGTTGTTTTTTTGGTCCATCTATTATCACCTGTTCTCAGTACATGGCCAGCCCATTTCCATTTTAGTCTTGCCACCCGTTCTGCGATGTCTACAACTTTTGTCTTTTGTCTGATCCATTCATTTGTCTTTCGGTCTTGTAGTCGAATTCCTAGCATTTTCCTCTCCATTTTTCTTTGGGCAATCCTTAAACACTCCATGGTACCCTCATTAAGGCTCCATGTTTCTGCGGCGTACGTTAAGGTCGGTAGGACACATTGGTCAAACACTTGTGTTTTAAGGTATTGTGGAAATTTGGAATTAAAGATATCACTAAGTTTTCCATATGCTGTCCATCCAAGCTGAATTCTTCTGGATATCTCCGCTCTCTGACTGTCCTTATCGAACGATATTCTTTGTCCAAGGTACACGTATTCGTCTACGGCTTTAATTGTACTGTTGTTCTCAAGGTCAACATCTGCAACATCATTGGAGTTAGACATTATTTTTGTTTTTGCTACGTTCATTTGAAGGCCGTAGTTTCTGGCGGCACTGTTTAACTCCTGTAGCATGGTCTTCAAATCATCCATATTATCGGCAAGAAGTACAATATCGTCTGCAAAGCGAAGGTTGTTTAGTTTTTCACCATTAATGTTAACACCCTTGGCCTCCCATTCGAGTGTCTTAAAGACATCCTCCAGAGCTGTAGTGAATATTTTAGGGGATATTGTATCTCCTTGTCTCACGCCTCTCCGCAAATTGATTGGATCAATGGCGCTTTTACAGTCTGAAAATACAACAAATTTTTCTTTTCCTTGCTAGTTCAGACAATATTCCATTGCTGTTCTTAGTGCCACTGTCCATCGGTGAAGATGTGCTCGAAACCAATCCATTTTGTACTTAACTGCTGATTGAAATTTTTTCTGTATGCTGATGCTAGATCTAATGAATTTTCCATTGTAAAGTCTATTCTTGGAGGGCTGTTGTAAGCTTCGTATTATGGTATAAAGTAAGGAATGATATCTGTCTGGTGTACATTGTCTTTTATTTGTGTGATCGAGCTATAACTTTCTACTAGGAGTGGTGACTTTTTCTTGTTCCAATATCTGTTTGTATAGACTAAAATTGTAAGATCATTGACTTTTTTAATTAAGGTGCTGTCTTTTGCTATCTGTTTTAGCAAAAATTTATCGCTAAGTAACCTTCTTCTTAGATTTAGTGGGGGTTCCGACGTTTCCATTTCTGTTACATTAGTTGGAGTACTTTTCAGGTAGCCTACGCTCAGTCTTAGGCATTTATTTTTTATTGAGTTAATTTTTTTCAAATGTGTGGTGGCTGCTGATCCGTAAAAAGTGCTGCCGTAATCCATGATTGATTTTATTAATTTATATTTTAACTTTATGTAAGTACTCAACAAGAACCTTATATACTTTTCTGTTTTGTAGGGACAAAAGGTAGAGGATACCTTCACACACGGATATTCGTCTGATAGTTTAAATAACGAAGCCTGGCTTCAGGTCTGCCTTTTTACTGCCCTTTTAACGTATACAATAAATACATATTATTATTATTATTATTATTATTATTATTATTATTACATTAAATTTGTTTATCCATTGACTTTCATCGATAAATCAATACCTTTTGTTAGGATAAAATACATAAACCAAATCAAAAATTCTCTAGGTTCTAGTTATATGGATATATATTTTTCTCATCATTATTCTATAATAAAATTGGCAGACGTGTTGTGTGAAAATTGTGTCTGTCTATCTATTAAACTTCAATTATGGCGTCGAAGCAAACGGTAGTGAATTAAAAACTCCGCTCGAAACTCCGTCAATTTTTTAAAATTCTAAGTTCATTATACAGTCCACTAATTAAGTTTTAGTTTAATTCAATACTAAACAGTTACCTTTACCTATATATACAGTGCCCGCGGAAAAGTCTGCACCATATTCAATTCGTGAAGTTTCTAAAAAAGTGATTTGCTAGTTTGTTTTTGCTTAATTAGAAACCAAAAAATTCTCTAAAATATTAGACATATCGCATTTGCTTCAATCCGTAAATGCCATTTAATATTTTCAAAGTCGGGGAATAACATTATTTGTCCAAATATCAACAAATGTCATGAGAAAAAGTTATTTGTATTTACATGAACATTCTAAATCCAAAGTTTGGTGCAATATTTCAAAATGTTATTTTTCTTCATATTTTGCCCAATAGAAACACAATATTTTTTCCAGTATACATTTCTCCCGAATTTTGGATAACAATCATGACATTTACGGATTGAAGCAATTGCGATATGTAAAATATTTTAAACTATTTTTTGGTTTCTAATTAAGCAAAAAAAAACTAGAAAAATCATTTTTTAAAAAAGTTTACGTATAAAATTTTTTTCCGCGGGCACTGCATATATCTCAAAATTATACCTACATATAGTTATATATTTTAAGTAAATTCTGACTTATATTCCTATTATATTTTTAATTTCTTGCGTTGTTACCTATATTATATTTCAAAATTATACCTATACAGGGTGTCTGTAAAAGGTCTTTACAAAAACCTACCACATATTCTTTAGACCAAAATTAGCCGATCTAAGTAAACTCACCTTTTTTTGTCCTGTAAACCACTGTCCTAAGATGCCCCCATAAGAAATAATCCAATGGATTTAAGTCCGGAGATCGTGGTGGCCAATTTACAGGGGCATTACATCTACCAATCCATTTATTTGGGTACTGCTGATTCAAAAAGTTTCTAACATTTAATGCAAAATGTGGTGGAGCTCCATCGTGCATAAACCACATATCTCTCCGAAGTTGTAAAGGTAAATCTTCTAGCAAATCTGCTAGCGTATTTTGTAGATGTTGCAAATAAATTTTCCCGGTTAATCTTTGTGGAATAATGACAGGACCAACAATGTGATTACCAATTATTCCAGCCTACACATTAATTCTAAACTCATTTTGAAAATATTTTACCTTGATACATGTGGATTTTCATCCGCATAAACATGTTGATTATGAAAATTTGTAATCCCTTTTCTTGTGAAACATGCTTCATCGGTAAACAAAATATTGTTGGCAAAGTTGGGATTCTCTTCTCTCTGCCTATGAACAAGCCGACTAAAAACCAGGCGCATTTCAGGATCATTAGGATTAGGTAAAATATCTTGAATTGGCATCTTATGGTATGGATATAGCAACTGTTCTTGAAGTACTTATCTGAACAATATCTTTGGACACTCCTATTACCCTTCCTAACCTCCTGGTGCTTATTTCTGGATCTTCTGCAACACGTTCTAAAATGTCTTCCTCGACTTCAGGAACTCTTACAAGACGTTGTCTTCCATTATCAATGACTTTAGGAGTAAATTGACCGTTTTCCCGCAGGCGTCTTTCAACAGCAGCAAACGTCGGCGTCGGGTGGCTTGGTATACGACGATTTGGAAACCTTTCGGAGTAGACTCTGACACATTCTCGACCAAATTCTTGGCAATACCCAAATACCAATATCATATCGGTATATTCTGCATTAGTGTATTGCACTGCCATGATAATTCACGACAATTAAAGTTTTCTAATAATTAACGCAAGCAGATAAAATGATTTAACGTTAGCAACAATATTAAATGTTACAAATTTGACAATAATCTTATGTTGTCAGATGAAACTAATAATAACCAACAATAACAATCGTTTGTGAGGTGTAAGGTCGTGTTGTACATACCTGAAAAATACCGTGCGAACAAAAAGCAGATGATAAAAAACTGTTCAAGAGGTTTTTTGTAGCAAATAAGTTGTTTTAATCTAAATTTTAAACTTAAACCTCTTCTCTACCATTGTCGTAGAAATCAAAAACAGAAAAATTCTATAAAACCCAGGTACTACGTGGTAAGAACTACTACGTATTAAGTAATAAAATGAAAATTTCTCGAAAACCGTCAGAGGAATCATGTCTTATCAAGAGTACCTTTTTTGTAGCAAATGAGTTGGTTCATCTGAATTTTGTGCCCAAACCCCTCTTGTTCCATTGGCATAGAAATCTGAAACAAGCAATTAGTAAAAAACCCAGATTCTACGCCCATGGACTGATATTAATCAGAATTGTGACACGGGTTTTTTTGCCCCATAAAGCTATACCAAATTTCGGCAAAATAGTATGAGCAGTTTTTGAATTAATCCAGAAAAAACGCCCAAACTAAGCAACTTTGTACTAAGGTAAGTTTACTTAAATCGGCTAATTTTGGCCTGAAGAATATGTGGTAGGTTTCTGTAAAGACCTTATACAGACACCCTGTATATATGTATATGTATAATTTCAGTAAATTGATACGAAATTTTTATTACGTCAGGCCGCCTCGCAAAAGGTAGCCTATATTTTAATATTTAATATTTCGTGCTTGGATTTGAAATAACTGATGTTGTAGTTTAAGCAATTTTTATTTTTTTTTATCATATCTTAACCTTAAATGACAACGCCGCAGCTCCCCTGATAACAAAATCAGACCATTTGGAAAAAATATTTACTATTTGATTGTATCTTTTATAATAGCCTTTGTAGGTGGGGGAAAAATATACGGGAAAACCATGTACCTACCTAAAATTATTCACCACTGGTTTTACAAAAAAATAATAGCATTTTATAATAAGAGTCTATAAAATGATAATAGGTACTGCTCGTTTAAATTTTAACTGTCAACATTTTTTATTATTTTTAACTTATGTTAAAGCTATCCGAAAATGGCATACTTAATATAACTTTTTGAGAAATTGTTCTCATGATATTAAATAAATAAATTGTGCAAAAGGCATGCAATCGGCATTTACCAATTAAATATTAATAAGAAGAATATAAATATTAAGCTTATATTATGAGTAATTTGTTTGTGGTATAGTATATACAGGGTCTTGCAGCTCAACTCCCTTGGCTCTAAATTCTATAATTTACAGATACATACTTCGATGTCCTAAAAATTTGATAACTTAAAAATAAATATTTTAAAATGGGACACCATATATTTTTACCCGGACTAGTGGTCCTCCTTATTGTTTATTTAATCTCAATTTATTTTTTTCGAATCTGTTTCGGTGTTGCCAAGTTATTATTATTTTTTTGTTTTTTTACCTACAGTCTCAATAAATTTATCGATTTTAATTTAATACATATTTTTTACAGACAGTTGCATCAGGGTTAAACAAGTACTATTTATATGATTTTCCGAGATGTTTTTATACAGGCGCTCTAATTTCCAAATTTCATTTTTTGGCGACTTTTTTAAATGGACTAAGGCGAGGCTCGGCGAGGACGAAGGTGTATTTTGTCAAAAAAAAAAACTGCTACCAAGTCCCCTAATTACTAAAATATTTTTATTGTTGCCTGCGGCGTTGTCAAATCATGACTATTTTCTCCAAGTTTTAGTAATTTATTTAAATAATTTTTGAAAAAAATTGAGTAAAATTAATCCAAACTTAGCAACACCGCAACAGATTAGGACATAAACTTGTATTACATAAACAATAAAGAGAAGCACAAATTCTGGTAAAAAATTGATCATGTCCCATTTAAAAATAGTTAAGTTTAAGTTATCCCGCTTTTGTGAAAGACCCTGTATATTCAATACCATTACACATACATAACTAACCTCTTGTGGAATTATTTTTAATAATTTTACTATTTTAATCATTCCCATAGCCTAGTTCGGTTATCTCGTGTGTTTAAACGGTCCCAAGCTGACTGATGACAAACGTCAGCTCGGAACTCTGTTCGGTTAAGCTTGTGCAGATGATTCTGAGCATAATCGGATGGTTTTCAGCGAGGAAACTGAGGATAAAATCAGCTCATTGACAAATAGCCAAAAAAGTTTAAAAGTTGGGCTAGAATTGAAATTTGTTTCGTAAATTTGGTGCGTTTAGTGTTGAAGGAAAGGTAGGTTAAGGTAAAATGGTTTAAAGTATTTATTTACGAAGAAAAAACAACAAGTGAGGGTATCGTGTTTGTTAAACACGACAAGAACCGTTCCATAATTACCGGATCAACTGATCAGCTGTTTTAAATCTGAGGTGTACTTCATCTCAACCGAACTCTGCTCATATGTTGTTCTTGAAACATGAATATACAGGGTGTCTCTAAAAGGTGCGGAAAAATGCTACCACAAATTCCTGAGGCTTAAATATGACGATCTAACCCAACTTACCAGGCCAAAAGTGGATGATTCGATTCGGAGATATAGAGTGTCAAAAGTTCAATTTTCAGTTCAATAATTTTTTAAATCCAGATGTCTCAAAAAGGCCGCTCAAATAAACTCTTACCACCTATGCCATTTTTAGGTAAAAGACGTTGGAGAATAAGAATTTTTGTTTACAAGTTAAATACAGGGTGGCCCAAAAAAGTTATTGCGTTTCAAATGTGTGCAAGGTAGCGCTGGTGGCGCCCTCTAAATTTTACAATAAAAATGACAGCAGATTTAAATTTTTTACCCCATAAAACTGAAACCAAATTGAACTTTTGACACTCTGTATCTCCGAAATCATCTACTTTTGGACTGAGGTAAGTTGGGTAAGATCGTCATATTTAAGCCTCAGGAATTTGTGGTAGCATTTTTTCCGCACCTTTTAGACCCACCCTGTATTGAAATGACTTTTGTCGTGCCTCACAGCCCAAAAAACTTCGAACCCTTATAATATTTATATCTTTATGTCTGTCCGTTCTCGACAATTTTAAACCAAAATTGATTGACAATTCAAATAAAATGTACATTATGATGATGTCAGTATTTGGTATCTTTCATCATTCACTGGTATATTTTAAAGATTTTTTTTGGCCAAACCAAAATAAGACTAATTGTGGTTTTATCATTCGTCAAGCTAAATAATATTCTATCAAGAAAATGTAGTATGTAGTATGTAGAAAAAGAATAAATTGCCAGTTATAAATGCCAAGAGTGTTAAAAATATCAATCAGAATTTTATATATTTTTTTATTGAAGCCTCTACTCGATTCATTATTTTATTTCTTAAAGCCCGAGCTATGGTATAAGATACTCCTACTATTTAAACTCAGGGTTATCCGAATAAAAGAAACAAATATCATCGACGGAGGAAATTTAGACACCAAATAATATTGGGAAAAGTGAAGTGGAATCCAAGGAATAATTGCTAACATTTTTCTGGTTGCAAATTACGAAAAAATGGTTGATTATACTTTGTATTACCTAACTTAATTTAATCAGACTGTTTAAGCATTAAGCCGTTAAATTAATTACTCGGTACTTAAGTACTTCAATAATTCGATAATATTTCACAGCGTTATATTATATTTACTCTACTCCTCTGCGAAACGTAATGTTTCACAATTCTATTTAAGAGGTTCCCAGCAAGCCGTTAGGATATACCGGGTGTTGCATCGTCGAGCGGGACATAGGAAATCCCATGTAATTTTAAATGGGGTCAATTATTGGCTTCCCTAATTATTTTAGAGAAAAATTCTATTTAGGTTTATTAAAGAGCACTAAAACCCACATTCAAAAGAATAACTTTAGATATTTTTGATGAGCCCGTTTACGGGTTATCGCCGATTTCTTTTTAACTATTTCTCCTTTTTATGGCCCCGTATTTGCGGGCACCAGTCAAGGTAAAAGATGACTGTCAAATAAAGTTGTCATTTTGAAATGTGTGCTTTATTGTTATAAAAACTCGTACATCGAAAATATTAAAGGTGTATTTATGAGTACAAATTAATCTGAATAAAACTAAAATGAAGTATCCAATTACAAGGTTAATTATGGCATTTTACATGTTTCAATATTTTACTAATTAATAGGTAGGTACTATTAAATTGTTAGAACTTTAGGATTTAAGAAGATGTTCAAATATTCCTCCATTGACTGCTAGACAATAACCGAGGCGATCATAAAATTCTCTTCTTACATTCGCTAGTTGGTAAACTGAAATTCTATTGCATTCGGCAGAAATAGCATTTTTTAACTCGTCTAGATTTGGGTATTTTTTATCTTTGTATGTCCTGTTTTTTAAATGGCCCCAGAGAAAGAAATCATTTGGCGATAAATCAGGAGACCTGGCTGGCCAATTTACTGTATGATTTAAGCCAATAACATCCATTAAAAGCACGGTTTAAATATTCCCGGACAGCCAGGGTACTATGTGCCGGGCAGCCATCCATTTGGTACCAAACTTCCTGATTTTCCCTGGCGGCATCATGTAAAGTAGGTAAAATATGATCTTCAAGTAGTTCCAAAAAATATTCTGCATTTAAATTTCGTGTAAGAAATAATGGCCCGATAATATTTTCTCCGAAAATCCCAGCCCATACATTAACTTTTTGTGGATATTGCGTCCTTGTTTCCACAAACCTGTGTTGGTTTTCTTTGCTCCAATATCGATAATTTTGAACATTGGGTTCATTGTTTAAGGTAAATGTGCATTCGTCAGTGAAACAAATGTTTTTTAAAAATTCCCTATCCATGTTTGCTCTTTCCATCATACCAAAACAAAACTTCTGTCGTCGTATTTCGTCCCTATCTCTTAGCTCTTGGTGCTTTTCATATTTGTATGAATAATATTTATGTCGTTTCAAAGCTCGTAACGCTGTGGTGTGATCTAATCCTATGTCATCCTCAAGTTTCCTTGTGCTGATCTTCCCATCATTTTCTTCCACGCACAATAAAACTTGCAAGTCCCTATCATTTCTTGCATCTCTTCTTTGTTCCTGCCTTTCTTCACATCTGCAGTTATTTATTACAGTGCCTTTTGTCTCAAATTTCTTGATAGTCCTTTCGACTGTAAATTTTGCAGGTATCGGTCTATTCGGATACAGAGCAGCAAACATGTCTGACACATTTTGATAACTATTTCCTTGATAATACCATTTAATCATCAATATTTCTTCTTCAGAAGTGTAATTCATGGCTAATATTTTCGATGTACGAGTTTTTATAACAATAAAGCACACATTTCAAAATGACAACTTTATTTGACAGTCATCTTTTACCTTGACTGGTGCCCGCAAATACGGGGCCATAAAAAGGAGAAATAGTTAAAAAGAAATTGGCGATAACCCGTAAACGGGCTCATCAAAAATATCTAAAGTTATTCTTTTGAATGTGGGTTTTAGTGCTCTTTAATAAACCTAAATAGAATTTTTCTCTAAAATAATTAGGGAAGCCAATAATTGACCCCAGTTAAAATTCCATGGGATTTCCTATGTCCCGCTCGACGATGCAACAAGAACTCAGTCAATACTCCAAGTAGAATCACTTGGTAAAAAGATTAAAAACTTAAATTATTACTGAAGTGAGTTACTCTAGTTTTAGTTTTTTTTATAAATTACTTTGTAGCAAATATATCGAGATGTAAAATTTTAACGTGTTTGTGCATTACTATTTTTAATTTTAAAAACTAAATGAATACTAATAAACTATGGAAAGGTCCTCTGTTTCTTTAACTTTTAGATTCTTCTTAACATTTGCTTCTATTTACTGTGCTTTTCTATTTCTCGAATTTATGCTAACTCCTTGCAAACCGAAAATTCAAAAATATTTCTGGCCGGTCGATACCTACACCTACGGCGAGCGCCAGGGAATCGTTATGCACGATTGGTTTTATTCCCGGTTTCATTATTGCTTTTATAATGATATACCTACTTATTACTTTTACACAAGCTGACATTAAAATGCAGCACTTCGTGCTGACCGTAGTATTCCTTGCAAAGTCATATGCTTTTGACTACGCTTAGTCGTTTGCGGTCCTATTTTAAACTTTTAAGATCAGGTTTCCCGCGATAGATTTTGCTGGGACGCACTTAATCTATTTTATCGTTGATCGGATATTTTAGAGAATGTTTTGTAATGCCCAGATTTTCTCGTCCCGCTCCGAGAATTTTAGTTCCTGACCTCCAATAAGACAATAGAAAGAATCTTCTATCAATCTAATAGCTAAAAACGATTCGAAATATTTGTAGGTACATTGATAGAGTGTGTGGCATACTTTTTTATTATTTTCAAGGTAATAACATTAATTAAACAATGTTTTCTTTTTCAGAACAATACCGATACGAAACGGCGTACGCGTGTGAAGGGAAGACATTGAAAATTGAATGTAAGGATGGAGAGTTGATTAAGCTGATCAGGGCCAACTATGGGCGATTTTCAATAACTATTTGTAACGATCACGGAAACACTGATTGGAGCGTTAACTGTATGTCACCGAAATCACTAAGAGTTCTTCATAGCAGGTTCGTTTTTACCGATTTGTATGGTGCTTTGCTTGTTATAACTAACTAACCTTTCATCTTTTAAATTATTATTTCCACAATCTCTCCTGAAGGGTATTTAGTCCCTTTTGATCTTTTTAACATATTGGTTAGTACAGATAATACGTGAAATTTTATGATAGGAGGTCAACATTTTTTATACAGGGGTACAAGCTTATATTTTGATTATTACTAAATTGATTGGCATACGGTTAAATTTAAAAAGAATGAAAAAGTGAAATACATTTATTTCAACATCAAAGTAAAATACATTTATTTCAAAACCAATTATAGCAATCGATTCGGCATCCCCCAAAACTCCCAAATACAATATTTCATAAAAATTACACAATCAGTGGCGTGCTTATGACCAGTTACATGTTTTTATTTTTGTTAGCAATAATTACGTGAAAGTCAATTAGCAATAAAATAGACTGTTTAGCTGCTTCGCCTAAAAAAATATAAAACGTTAAAAAAACTGTATTTCAGCTCTTAAATAAATTTGGATTTTGTAACAATTTGACTTAGAACAACGATTTTTTCGCTGAGGCATAAAATCATATTTTGTTTATATGACCAACAGTTTCAAATTATTTTCCTAATTAACTTTTCAAATTGTTAGAATAAATTCTCAAAAGCCTCAAATACAAAATTCAATTTTATAACAGAAGACACGGTACGTCATTGTTTTTTTTTACGTTTCTCATATACTTTCGTAAAAATACATAAATGGTTAAATTCACTGGTTGTGACAATTTTGTAACATTTTATATTTAGAGGGCTGCCAAATCAATTGCTGTTGGTAGTTTCGAAAAAAAGTTATCGCTAAAAGTACTTTACCCTTTAAATTATTCTTTGAAACCCCCATAACCCCAGACGCTAATGAGTTAGCTGAGATTTTAAGCGTTGAGAAAGGGCGCTCTAGGACAAGTAAAAGCACTATAATTCAAAAATATCAATTCAGTAATAACGAAAATATAAGCTTGCGTCTATTATAAGTGGGATGATTGGCTCCTATTTGTTTCACATACATTAAAATTTGATCTTTAAAATGATGCCGCAAAGGTCGACATACGTAAGACATAATATCTCGAAAATCGATTATTTTTTTGGAAAAATGCTCGGGCATGTATATTGAGTATTGTAAATTCTATTTTTTTTTTGTAAACCATTTGTCACCATTTAAGAAAATTTATTAATTAGATACGTCATATCTCTGATTCGGAACACACTGTATTCATATTTTATAAAAATACCACAACTTAAAACAGTAATTTACGTGTCAGATCATTTTCCCCAAAAAAAAACTCATTTGATTTACTGAATTTATTCCCAGTTACACACTCACACTTTTTCGAAATATATCGCAGTAACCATGGAGCAATAAAAATAAACAAAATTAATTAATTAATTAATACCATTCGAATACAAAAAAATAACCACCCATATGTAAACTGATTATAATTAGTCCTTCTAAACAATAATCGGTCTAGAGATCCAGATATCTAAAAACACTCTGTATGTTATTCCTATAAATTGTGGCATCATTTAAAGTACCCATAAATTCCCTGTAAGTGTAAAAATTTAGTTTCTATCTACCTCGGCAGTTGATACATTTGATTTTTTAATGCTTTACAACGTTTTTCCTTTAAAATTGGGAATGAGAATGTGGTGTCAGCTAAAAACCTATTTCTAATGACAGATAAGTGTTCGGCGTATAGTCAAAAAATATAGACAGTATATACCGGGTGGCCCACCAAGAGGGGACTAGCTGTGTGAAAGAAATATTTTTATTAGAAGTAGCCAGGGGAAGTCGCTGTAAATTATTTTTAAGTTTCTAGGGTGGTAGTTAGAGGGCGTAACGCTAATAACCAATGAGAAAAATGGGGTTTCTCCCTAAGTCGCCTAGTTTAGGCATATTAAAAAACATTTCATTATAATCTCTAGATAATTATAAATTATTTCTGTTCGAATTTTTTTATCTAGTTCATCAAATAAAGTGGTGGGCGGGGAAGGCAAACATTTATTCTAAAAAAATATTGATAATCCCGGTTCGGTTTGGTATCGTTTTTCTTTGTTATCTGAAAAACTGTATTTTGCGCTCTGTACTTATGCAATTTGTAATTTTTATTTTGCAGTAAATACATTTTAACACACATTTTTACAATAACACCGGTTGGAGAAAAAATCATGTGTGTAATTCGAGCGCAAAGTGACATTGCCGCTCTCGCGAGATAGCCGCGCCACGCTCAGAGCGACAATGTATCACTTTGTGCTCTTAATACACAAATAGCTATTATGAAACCAAACAAAAGTTATGAAAGTTTTTTAAGATTTCGTAAGATAAGAAAAAAAAGTAAAAAATAATTAAATGGTAATCATGGCAGAATCAAAAGCTTAAGTGATCGAAAATTACTTTAAAAATGGTAGGAGGGTTACATAGTTCAGGTAAGAGACATGGATTTTGACCAGTTTCGCCTGTGTTGACTGGTGTTGACTAGATCTGTGACTTTGTTTAGAGAAAGGCAGGCACTGGGAGAGACAAAGTTCGCACTGTACAAGGAGTAAAATAATTGATGCAAATTGTAATGAACACCCACAAAGCCCTATTCAAGATTTAAGCCAGCAAGTAAATGTATCCTACGGAACCTGCATTACAATCCTGAAATATGACCTGCATGTATGTATGCTTATCGCCTAAGCTCAGTACAAGACAAACCGCATCGAATGTAATTTTCAAAGTGGTTTATGGGTAATTGCATGATATGCATAATAATAAAAACGTCTTTGGAAACCCCTTTTTACCGACGTAGCATGGTTTTACCATTCTGGCTATTTAAACTCTCAACAAATGATATACTGGAGTTCTGAAAATCCACATTTCTTTATAAAAAAGCCTTTGTATTCTCAGAAAGTTGGCGTATGGGTGACCATATCAAAAAGAAGGTTAATTGGACCGAGTTTTTTTAAGGGATTCTCAAATCGGCGCGATACTGTCATGAAATTTTGTGAACGCATTAGGCGATAAAGAGATGCGTTAAGGCTACTTCCAGCAGTACGGCCCACCAATTCACGTAACTCTTGATAATTTCAATTGTTTGGATGAATTTTTCGAAAAACGGAGCATTAAGCATAATAATATGCCAGTTAGTCCTACAGGCTAGAATAACAAATAATTTTCAGGAGATTAGCAACTTCCCTCAAGTGCACACCAATATTTTCGCTTATGTAAAACGAAGAATGAGAACATGTTTGGGTTAGTTTAGGTTCAGGTCTCTCATTTGGTTTAACCCAAGTTTAATTTTTAGGTTCTTTGTTGTATATGTTTTTTTTTTATTCCGGATGTAAAAATAATGTAATTTTCTTAAAAATAAAAACTTCAGAACTTGGTAGTTATATTTTTCATTCGCCTTCACCTTTTACCTAGATTACCTTTCAAGAGTAATAATTCAAGGCATGCGTGATTGATTTCACTGCATTCTTTGAGGATTTTTTTTAAACTATGCTAAATGTTTGCTCTCCGTCCACCACTTTATTTCATGAGCTACATAAAAAAAATCATTGCTGAACTTAATAAATATTTTGTAAAGATTAGAACGCAAATATTTTCAATATAACTAAGCTAGGCAAATTAAGAAGAAACCCCGTTTCTCTAGTTGGTCATTGTCATTAGTGTTACACCCTCTAGCGGCCGACCTGGAAATTTGAAAATTATTTCCAGCTTATCTTATTGGACCCTAGTTTTGCTAAAATGACTTTGGTTCCCCTGTATTACAATTAGTTTTACTAACTATACATTGTTTTATGGAAGTTGTGTCTGTACAAATAAGTGTTAGCCTACTTTTGGGAAGGCCATTATTCCACGTGCTCGTAGTTTGGTTGACTTTAAACAACTAGTGTATACTGCTTTTTTTGTAAGCTTTAAACCATATTACATGCTTAGTAAAAAATTATAAGTATTTTAGGATTTTCTTGGACTAAATAGGAGAATCACGATCACTAAAAAAATGTTAAATCCAAAAGTTCAAAACCTTTTTAAGTTGTACTTGATTATACAAATAAAATATTTTCCACTACTAATTGTACCATTAATCCTTATTCACCAGCTTGAGAAATTGTTTTTCTTTACCTCTTGCTCCATTATTTTCCTAGGTCAATTATGAAAACAGCTGAATTAAACATTACGTCTGTCAAAGGTAGTGATATAGATATAAACATGATATAAGGTCATAGCTAGGTAATTGCATATTCTTGTTTTGTGTATACAGTTGCCTACTTTGGTAGTTACCCGTCAGTTGCTCAATATCAGTTTCAAAGCAACTTGATTCATAAAGAATTAAATACCAAGGTTTAAAAATAAATTTACATAATTATTGCATGAAAAATCACAAGAAAAATTATATTAAAACGTTATTAGTGGAAAAAATACACCCAATATTATTATGTCCCTCGCATCTTAAGTCCCTCGGTGCTTTGAGCCTCTCGATTTAATATTGACGCTTAGACCATAATGACGTGTGTCTGTCTAAACCTTGGTTCATAATATGTAACGAGTATTAGATAATACAAATTTTTGAAATGTATTAGTTTTTTCACATATACTTAAAAATTAACTTTTTAGGTTCAAAAAGTTATAAATTTGTATTTTACACCAAGTACCGACTAGATTTATTACATATTTATATAACTGTTACTAATCTTCAGAACATTGTTTTTAACAACATATTTTTAAAAACCAAAATCAAAACTATTTTTCTATGTTGTGTCTCTCCACAAAAATGTTTTTGTTTATGCGAAAACTGTTTTTTTTTTATTTATTTTTCTTTCCAATCGGACCTCCGTTGTGCAATTTATTTAAATTTTTTTTTTTATTAGGCAGTATTAGTGGTTTAAACAGAAGCATTTTCGTTGAATGAAATTACAAATAATCCATTTAATTTTTTGTGTTCAGTGTTTTAAAAATATTAAAATAATAAAACTTCACATCCAGTGGTGGCATGTCTAATTTTATGCTTTTTGTTTCTGTCAGTATTGTATGTTATATTGTTCAAAGTTTAAAATGCGTATGGGATAATCGTCGCTTTTCATAAATAAAATAAAGTTCCGTCCCTTTGTTTTTCATCCATTAATACGACTGTTTGCTTTGTTCAAAGTGTTTTTTTTTTTACTTTTTTTGGAAAGAATTAACCGCATGTCGTTTTAAAGGTACAACTTTGCCGTTTTGAAATATCGCACTTAAAATTAATTAATTTTCTCAGGCCAAATCCGGTTTTGCCAAGTAAAATAACGTAAGATACTTATAAGTAATTATAATAAAAATATTATCCTTTGCTTAAACTAATGATTCACAAAATTATTTTATACAATTAAGTTGTAATGTTGTGCACTGTGCACAGGTTAGTTCAGTATGATAAGTTTTTGATATTTGCAGTTGGTCAGATTTTTTGTAGCTACTATGGTTTCACCAGAAGCCCTGTAAATCCATAGAAATAGCGCCATCGTGTATGTTCAGGGAAAGTCACTAATTGTGTTTCACGCTCTTTCATTGACTTATTGATTGCAATAAAGTATGATCCACACCAGCTACAATAAAGCCAGGTAAATGTGCAAGAACTTAGAAAATATGAAATAAAAAGATAAATATAATAATTAAAATAAAGTTAGTAAAGAGTATCAATAAATTATTTAATAATGTTAGCATTAAATATCTAATTTGAACCACCCCGACTCGGGCGCCTTCTAAGATTTTTGAGATATTTATATTTACATTTATTGAGGTAATTACCTTTTGCGAAAAGGCAACGAAAGAGCTTGAATCCACTTTACCTGTACGATTTTTCTGTTTATGCAGGCGACATGAAAAACTTAAAATACTGTTTAATCCTGATCCTGAAACATTGATGGGAAAGGTTGAAATATGTGCGAATTCTGCAGAAAATTCTTTATCTTTGTTCTTAAAGCTATTTTAATTCCTTTTTTCTTCAACTGATTTTTAATTTTTTATTATACAAGTATGTACCATCATCTTTGTAGTATTGCTAAAATTTAAAAATCGCTTTTTTTAATGTTGAATTATTCTTTACCCTTAAGTGCAATAAATAAGAAACTACTCAAAACACTTATTTGGAAAGCTGTATTGGGCTTAAAGGCTAAAATGAAACTGGGCTTGGTAAAATATAAAATTGCAATTTTTAATTATTTTGAAATAAATTAACTAAAACAATCACTATAAATATTTGAAGCACTTTAAAAGTTTTTAAAGTGACCTACGTATTTCGATTAATTTAGAATAATTTTTAAAGTAAACGTAGACGAAGTCGAAACAGTTTTCTTTAAAAATTAAGAATATACAAAACCTAACGTAAAATCTGCAAGACCGGCACTTTTAACCGAGGATTTGTTACAACAGCCAGGCTTTTCTCTGTTTTAGCTTGTGTGTGCTTTTAAAAGGGGAAAAAGCCGGATAGAAAAATGATTATAAAGGGAGGGTTTTGTATTTTCAGATGTTCTTTTAAAAGGGACTGTTCAGTTGGAGTGAACAACGACGTATTCCATGATCCATGCCCGGGGACACCGAAATATATTGAGGCGCATTATCGTTGCGAAAATGGTAATTTTTACAACAAAGCGTTATTGGCTCTACAAATATTTTACGTGCAATATAACATACAATATTGCCAGAAACGAGGAAGTATCATTTTGCAGTTAATTGCATTTTATTGATAAAATAAGTTTGCTGGCTTTAGTCCAACCATATACCGCTTCATTTTAAAGCCTTTATATGGCCCGTAGCGCTTATTCATTCGAAACGCATATACCGGGTGTACAACTAATCGACCAACTGTTTCTGGGAAACCGTTTAACATAGAGTTTAAAAAATGACTCTGTGTTAAAAGTGGCGCAGATAAATGGCTGGGAATTTATTTACAAGTTTTTAAAGGGTTATACAAAAACTGCGTTGTATTTATTCTTACGACAATTTCCAACAAGATTGATTAGGGTGTTTTTATTTCAAAAAACGGCACATTTACCATATTTTCCTAAAAATTTCAAATGGAAAGTATATCTTTTTTAGCTAGGTTAACGATACTCTAAAAACTACAGCTTTTTAATAGGTATTGTAAGGTTGGATTGCGGGCCGAAGATACACCTGAGATGGTAAAAGTCTTTATTAATAAACAATAACAAGTATATGTACAATGTCAAGGTTGCAGCGTGAACTTAATGGTTGGTCCGGATCCACGCAAGGATGCTGGGATAGTAGCTAAAAGGACCCACACAAGGGTGCCGAAGTAGCCGAGTCGGTTCGCAGAGCGTTTGCTTCTTAGTTGAGAGCAAGGATCCACGCAAGGATGCCAAGGCAGAAGCTAAGAAGCGGAGCTCGTGAGGAACTGGGCTCGGAGCGCGCTTTTTGTCTTCTCCGGCGGCCGGGCGTGTGATGTCAGAGGGTGGGGGCGCTTGCTGGTACGGGGCTCAAGCGGGTCGTGGCGCCGGTGGCGACACCGAGAGGGGTAGTACGGAGCGTTTACGTACTACATGGGGTGTCGTGTTACAATCTCCCCCTCAGAGCCTAGGTGACGTCCTCGACCTTGGCTCTGTTGGTTGGGTCTTCCGGGGTCGACCTCGCTTCCTAAGGGGTACCCTAGGCACCGGGGGAGTCATTGGTACGTCCAGGTGGTCGGGTGGAGGCTTGTAAGGTGTCAGGGCGGATACGTGGTAGGGTCCATATTCTTCCTTCGGCTGCTCTGGATGGGCAATCTTGTAGCTGGTTGGTCCTTGGTACTGGGTGATCACGTAGGGTCCATCACGTCGGGGGGCCAGCTTAGCGGCACGGTGCTGGGCTTTGCTGCTAAGCGTGTGGGTGGTGACGTAGACATAGTCTCCGGGTTGAAGATCTGGGGAGGGGTGTCTTCGAGAGTGGGCTTGAATCTTGCGGCGGTCTTGCTCCTGTTCGTGCGTTTCTCGTGCTAGGTGCAAAGTGTCGGCGATTCGTACTTCGGGTCTTCCAACTGAGACTTGCGCAGGGTGATGGCACTCGTGCTAGGAAGGTCGATACTGATTAAGCAAATATCGGGTGACGAGTCTTCGCTATCTGGCAAAGGAGGTCGTGATAGCGTATCAGCTACGACGTTGGCTTTTCCGGGGACATAGCTGATTTGTAAATTATATGGTTGTAGTTGCAAGGCCCACCTAGCTAGGCGACCGGTTGGCGAGCGAAGAGTCATCAGCCATTTGAGTGGCTGGTGATCGGTAATGACAATGACAGAAGTCTCTTCTAAGTATCCTCGGAAACGGTTGACGGCCCAGACAATGGCAAGTGCTTCTCTCTCGATGGTGGAGTAGTTTCTTTCGGGGGCTGTGAGGAGGCGGCTGACGTATTCAATGGGCCTCTCATCATGACCCTCCCCCTGGAGTAAAGTTGCTTCAAGTCCGTACGCACTAGCATTGGTTCGGAGAATAAAGGGTTGTTCATGGACGGCTTGTCGTATAACGGGGGCGGCTATCAGTGCGTCTTTGAGTTTGTGAAAGGCTTGCTGTTGTTCTTCGTCTCATGTCCAAGTGGCTTTCTTGCGTGTTAGCTTACTAAGGGGTTCAGCTATCTTGGAGAACTGTGGTATAAATTTCCTGTACCAGCTACAGGTTTGTAGAAACGTGACGGTCTGTTTTGCATTTTTCGGTGCGGGCAGATCATGGATGGCACTGACCTTAGCTGGATCTGTGTGGAGGCCATTAGTGGATATCACATGGCCTAGATAGCGGATGCTGGTACACCCAAAGCGGCACTTAGTACGGTTGAGGCGTAGCCGGAACTCGCTTAGCATTAGGAACACGCGGTGGAGGGCATCTAGGTGTTCTGCAATGCTGCCCGAGAGCAGGATTAGGTCGTCTAGGTATGCTAGGAGCCGTATGTCTGGTAGGCGACGACGAAAGCGGTCCAAAGGCCATGCGATTGTAGCGATAGGTACCGAACGGTGTCACAAAGCATGTTTTGTCCTTGTCTTCTTCTCTAATCCTGATTTGTTGATAGCCAGTGCGTAAATCCATGGTTGATAAGCAATTGACTGGTCCCATGGAGTGCAGCAGGTCATCCAAGCGTGGCAGGGGGTACTGATCTGAGCGTGTCCCAGCGTTCAGTCGGCGGTAGTCGATACATAGGCGGATGCCGCCTCCGGATTTAGGAACAAGTACGGTGGGGGCGGCCCAAGCACTGTCGCGTTCCTCGATGATTTTGGCCTGTAGTAGGCTTTGTACCTCTAGTCTTAAGGCTTCCCGTCGTCGTGGCGTAAGCTGGTATGGCGGCACACTAATCGGAGCTTGAGTTTCGGTGTCGATTTGGTGTTCAGCAAACGGAGTCAGGGGCCCTTGTAGGTCGAATATGGAGTCGTGCTGGCGCAGGAGCTGATTTAGCGTCTGGCGCTGGGGTAGCTCGAACTCATGTGATTCGTCCTCTCGTAGGTCTAATGTGGCAAATGTGATGCCTGGATCTGGTGCAGGAAGATCGTCCCATATGGCGTCGATAGCTTCCATAGCGTCTTGGTGCATATATCCTTGGCGGGAATAGGCGGCTGTGGGATTTAACGGAGTGATGCTTAGGTCCGGGCCGTAATTGTCGGCCAAGTTCGAGTGGGCGTCACTTTCCATCAGGGAGTCATCGCAGGAGAGCAGCTTGCGCCCTGGTTGGCTTATTTGGTGCTTTAAGGAGGGCGGCAGTGGTGACAACATTGATGGGGCGGCGTACTCCTGTAGGATAGTTTCCACTAGTCCATCCTGACCAGTCTACATACGGCCAAGAGTATGATTTGTCGCGGAATCCTCTTTTGGGGTAAAGAGATGTGGAGCATGCGGGGTGTCTTCAAAGTACCAGTGATGTTTCCTAAAATTGTGCACAAGGCCGGCGGCGGTAATAAAGTCTATGCCTAGGAGTGTCTGGGCGAATGGAGCATCCGGGATTGAACAGAATGATGTCTGGATGGTGCGTCCTTGGAGTGAAACAGGTACCGTGACCATATGTACTGTCTGTGACCGGGTGTTCCCATCGGCCATGGTGATATCCATAGCTCGCTCCTGGAAGGGGTATCCTTGTTTCTGCAACATTTGTCGTAAGGAGGCTCCGGCAAGGCAAGCGCGTGCTCCGGTATCTAAAAAGGCGGAACCAGTTGACCCGTTAATGCTGATGTTCACCGCGGGTCGTGTCCGGTCGGCTAAGGTGATGAAGGAGAAGGCTGACGTGGCGCGGTCGGCTGGCTTAGCGTTGCAGGTAGGACAGTTTCGTCGAAAGACACCGGGGCGTTGGCATCCAAAGCATTTGATGCTGTTTCCTTGTGGGTTTATGTTTACCGGCTGCGCTGAGAGATTTTTCTTGTTCGCTTGGCTGGCTTGGTTTTTCCGGCACACGGAGATGTCATGTCCCATATACTGGCAAAACTGGCAACGAGTTTTTGGTTTCCTTGTTTTGGTCTCCTCCGTTGCGTCTTCATCAATAAAATTGGATGCGCGTCAGTAGGGGACAAAGGTGTCGATGCTTTCACGGGGGATTCTGTCCCGAATTACTTTTGTCAGAAGTCCATAGATCAGATCCAGCTGCATTGATTCCAGTAAGGGTGGATCAATGTGTGTAAGCAAGGCGCGTTTTTCGGCTATGAATTGTCCTGTTGGTGTGTTTGTCCCTTGTCTGCTTCCAAATAGGTCCTGGTATACTTGATACGCTGGTAGCCGGGGTGCGAACTCGTTTCGGATGAGGTTTTTGGCGTCCTCCCAGGTTTGTACTGCTGACTTGACACCAGTTCACCAGGTGTGAGCAAAACCTTCCAATAACAAAGCTAGGCCCTGAATAGCGTTTGCGTCCGATATTCTCTTCGTCCTTTGTTTAAAGAAATCAGCACTGTCAAGAAAATCGTCTACGGCTTCCTGAGTCCTTGTTCCATTGAAGCGGGCTGGACAATGGGTAAAATGCTTGGCTGGGGCTGCTGGAGGCTGAAGCTGGGTTATCAATTCCTGTAGGGCTTCTGCTGTCAGGGCCATGGCCGCTTGCTGTCGTGTGACTGGAATTTTACTGATATGTGGTGTAGATGGCGATGAGATCCAAGGCTTGCTGATAGATTCGCTGATCGTCTGGCTGTTCCACAGGAGTACAGAGGAATTTGCACACACAACCGAGTAAGCACAGTATTCCACTTATCGCGAGAATCACGTATATTATTGCCATTCACTTGAAAAATTGTCTATTTATCTTCGAGCCCCACACGTTGGGTTGCCACTGTAAGGTTGGATTGCGGGCCGAAGATACACCTAAGATGGTAAAAGTCTTTATTAATAAACAATAACAAGTATATGTACAATGTCAAGGTTGCAGCGTGAACTTAATAGTTGGTTCAGATCCACGCAAGGATGCCGGGATGGTAGCTAAAAGGACCCACACAAGGGCGCCGAAGTAGCCGAGTCGGTTCGCAGAGCGTTTGCTTCTTAGTTGAGAGCAAGGATCCACGCAAGGATGCCAAGGCAGAAGCTAAGAAGCTGCCTACACTAGATATCACCGAAACCTCGGAAGCGTTCGGCTCATCGGCTCCTTTCGGAGATACGCTAGCTTTTATTCTACGGTTACTAGATTAACTAAACTTTGTAAGCAATTGAGTGGTCCTGTGGATATAGCATCTGGGGATGATGCCGTAGGCCCAGGATTGATTCCCGTGTCGGGGACGTTTTCTTAATGACTTTATTAGTTTTCTTATGACTTTTTTTTAGTTTTTTATAACTCCTTTATTTTTTTTAAAGTAGATCGACTCAAAAAGGGCTGGTAAATAATTGGCCGGTGAACTTGAAAAAGGTGAATCGGAAGCAAAAAGGTGGATTAGATGTCGTGTTAGCGCCTGTTTAACCAATAAAGTCTATAATTATTAGTTACAGCATTATTTAGTTGAGTTAAGCAATATAATGTTCCAATCCGGTACGTAACATAATATCTTGTTTGACATTTCCGACCGACATGCGCCTATTTCTGACGCCACCAACAAATCCCCATTCGAAATGCCCGCCAGGGTATCTCCGAAAGAAGCCGAATGCATCCGAGGTTTCGGTGATATTTAGTGTCGCCTCTAAGAAGCGGAGCTCGTGAGGAACTGCCATTCAAGATTCAAGGGCTCGGAGCGCGCTTTTTGTCTTTCCGGCGGCCGGGCGTATGACGTCAGAGGGTGGGGGCGCTTGCTGGTACGGGGCTCAAGCGGGTCGTGGCGCCGGTGGCGACACCGAGAGGGGTAGTACGGAGCCTTTACGTACTACATGGGGTGTCGTGTTACAGTATAAGTTATAATAATTTAAAACGGAAACATAAAACTAATTCTATTTTCGCAAAAGTGTGTGGCCTGATATTTTTTTTATAATAATTATGTTAAATACAACACTAAGATAATTTACTTAATATATTATGGGGTCGTGTCGTAAGAGTAAATGTAAGTCAGCTTTGGTTTGACTTAGTTAGTAGTATGCCAATTTTGAAGAAAAAGACAGTTACGTCCTCAAGCGGTCGACTTAAAAACTTAAAAATAATTTCTAGCAACTTTTCTCTGTAGTAAACGGTTTCCGAGTTACTGGCGGGTGCCTTTCTAAAGGTGGATTTTCATGCATACGAAACACGACGGTCCGATATCCGAAATGACGTTTAATTTCGTCCGAAATTCTTGCCAATTTTCATGGCTCCGTTTCTGTTGTTCCGAATTTTGTCAATGGACATACATTTGACGCTTCAGTTATAGGTTATAATTTTGTTTTGGTCCTTTTTGTATTCTCAATTATAGCGTTTAATTACCCATTTGATTTCATTACGTTTTTAAGCAATATATGTGCGACAACGACGAGCATTATCAGCTTAATGTCATCCAATTCACTCCTAATTTTACCTGAGTGCACAAAACAAAAAGTTATGTTTAGTGACCTGAGCTGAGGACCTGAGTGTAACTGCAAGTCTTTCACTTTCTGATATTTGTCCACGTACGTTTATTGTGTTTAATAATGTTGGAGTTACAATTGAAATACTTTTCAGAATCTATTAATTTCATTTCTTGAAACAGGTTTAGTGACCTGAGCTGAGGACCTGAGTGTAACTGCAAGTCTTTCACTTTCTGATATTTGTCCACGTACGTTTATTGTGTTTAATAATCTTGGAGTTACAATTGAAATACTTTTCAGAATCTATTAATTTCATTTCTTGAAACAGGTTGTGATAAGCGCCTTAATTTTCCCCCCATCCTTTTCTTTTTTGTTTATTTTTCATTCTTAATATAATCAGATAGGATATTATAATATTATAATTAATGACACTGATTTATTTCGTTAATATTAGTTTTATGTTAAAATATTAAAATAGAAACAACAAACGCACAAAAAAACGTCAAAAAGTGAGGTTAAAATTGATACGATTGTCGGACAAAGTTAAAAATATTTTAACTCATCCGACGGTCGGTTGAAAGTTGAAATTATTCGGACAAATATTGGCGCGAAAACAATTCAACCAATAGGAACACTTTCGGATCATCGGACCGTCGTATTTCGTATGCATGAAAATCCACCTTTAGCACCGTTATTAAAAAAAGAAAAATATGTCTATGTAGGGATTTTTGGCTCCTAAAATCTCTGGGCAAAATTGGTTGATTAATTGATAAAGAAAACTTTTTTTAAGGAGAATTGGGAACTGGTTAGCCTCCTTTCTTTAATGTAAGTTTACTTTAAAGCTACCAAGTTTAACCCCTTTTGAGGTAGTTTCAGAAAACCCTACAATGGGCCTCAATATACAGAGGATTCAGGAGGAAATGTCAATAGTTTAGGTACGTATTCGGGGACCCAAAATAAACATAAAAGTTCCTATAAAGATGGGTCCTATTCCCGGCCGTTACCGAAATACAGGGGTAAACGATATTGAAATTAAAATTTTTATTAAATTATTTATAACAAGTAGGCTAGGTTTTTATATGTTTTCAAAAATGCCACCGTTTACTTCTAAACACAAGTCGGCTCTGTTATGAATAGCTCGGGTCGCTCTATGAATGGATGCTGGTATGTTTCTTATAGTTGCTGCTGCATTTATTATTCGATAGAGTAATACATCTCTAGTGTTTACTTTACTTGAATATACCAATGATTTAAACCACCCCCAAAGATAATTATCCAGAGGATTAAGGTCTGGCGATCTAGCTGGCCAACTATGCGGACCACCTCGACCAATTCACCGGTTTGGAAAGATATTGTTTAAAAAATTTCGTACTTGTAAACTGTAGTGTGCAGGGGCTCCATCATGTTGTAAATACATGTTCTGTCGTACATTAAGTGGAACATCTTCTAATAGGTTTTGCAAGTGATTCTGTAGAAGATTTAAGGATACTTGTCCTGTGAGATTACCGTCGATTATGAATGGACCGATTAATTGTCTATTTAACACACCACACATTAATACTGAATTTATGTTGTACAGTACCGTGAGGATTTTCATAGGACCATCGGTGTTCATTGTGAAGATTATTAATACCATCGCGAGTGAACTATGCTTCATCAGTGAACAGAACATACTTATACAGTCGATTTGCATTAATCCAATTGCAGAATTGCATCCTTAACGCAAAATCACCATCTTGCAAATGTTGAACTCGTTGTAAGTGATATGGGTAAGTACTCTCCGATTCGGAAATCGACGCTGGTACTCGGCGACTGCAAGATTTGAGCTCCCGTTGCAGAAGCCATAAAAGAATATCATATCTACATATTCACGATGAGAGAATGTCGCAGGCATAATGAAATGAATGTAATGTTTAAATTGTCAGAAAATACAAATGCTGAACACGATTTGACAGTGACAAATCTTATTCTTATTAATACCTAATGAGGTTACTATTGCTAAGCAAAAGTGCAACAGAACATACTTTTTGAAAACTATAAAACAAGCATAAAACCTAGCCTGCTTTTAATGAATAATTTAATAAAAATTTTAATTTGAATATTGTTTACCCCTGTAATTCGGTAAGGGCCGGGAATAGGACCCATGTTTATAGAAACTTTTATGTTTATTTTGGGTCCCCGAATATGCACCTAAAATATTGGCATTTCCTCCTGAATCACCCTGTATAAATGAGGTAATACATATTTGACAGTATGTGCCAAATGAAACCAGTTCCGAATTCGCCTTAAAAATTTTTTTTCCTGATTGATACTGCTTGCATGGTCTTATGTAATTATACAGGGTGGCATTTTTAAAGTGTTACAAGGCAATATCTCGAGTACGGGTTTAAATATTTTCATGAAATTTTGGTGAGGTAATAGGGATATTGGGGGACATATTTATCAATGTTTTTTTTTTTTTTATTTTTACATACAGAAAAGGGGTATTCTCAATTTTGGGGAGTGAGGGGCAAGTTTGGAATTTTATATGAGATGACGCACGATGAAAAACTACGCATGTTATCAAAAAAAATGCCGACTTGCACCCCTGGTTAAGGAATTATGATTAACCAAAATTTGATTCAATTTAAAAAAATAAAAGTTCACTTATGTCGGAATTAATATGGGTTTACCATGGAAATGCGTAATGTTTACTTACGTCAGTTGAAAATTCTGAAGCTTTCAAATTTATTTTTTAGTTTATTGCTCACAACTTGGAAGCGAATTTTAATGTGCAAGTTGATATGTTGTTAATTTTGGAGGAGTGCAATAAAAACTACAGAGCAGCTGCACTAGTGTGAGCAGAGAGGTTTTCTAACAACCCGAAATCTCACCTGGCATTTAAAAGGCTGGAAACCAGATGTCGTACTACTGGCAGTTTGAAAGCGATACCACAAGTTGGGAGTAGAACTCAAACTAACGAAAACATGGTAATTGGTGTTCTAGGAGCGGTAGCTATTGACCGTCATGTAGTTCCAGGCGGCTTGCTACACATGCTGAAATAAGTCAAAAATTAGTTATAACCATATTGCGCTTGTACAAGTTTCATCCATACCACATTACGCTTCACCTAGAGCTGTGTGGGCAAAATTTTTGATCTTTTGGTTAGTTTAGTTTGGTTGTCTTCCTTAAGGTAAACAGACACAATATGCACTACTGCGCGCCGAAAAACCCCTACTGGATTAACTCTTCCAAATCAACATTCCTGCTCAATGAATGTCTGGTGTGAAATTATCGGAGATAGTGTTATTGGTTCGCATTTTTTTAAAGGACATTCAAATGGAGATGTGTACACATATTTTTTAAGAAACCAATTACCCCAATTGTTAAACCAACACATAAATCTTGACATTTTTTGACCCCCTTGACTTATTCCTGTGGGGCTTTATAAAGGACAAAGCGATGACAACTACACCTACAACTTTAGATGATATAAAAGACCGAATCCATTCTGCCTTCATATTAGTGACACCTGAAATGTTAGAGCGGGCACAAAATTAATTTAGACATAAAGTGAGAGAGTGTTTGGAACAAGTTCTCAAGCATGGTAGACATTAAATAATTGGAAATTAGGTTGTAAGTTATTTCTTTATTGCAATACCATAATAAATCATAATTCCGTAACCAGGGAAGTAAGTCAAAAATTGTTTTGATAACATACGTAATTTTTCACATAGATTCGAATTTTAGTAATAGAAATACATCATCTCATATAAAATTCCAAACTTGCCCCCCACCCGACAAAATTGAGCAAGGGGTTAAATGTAAAAAAAACGGTTAAATATGTCCCCCCATATCCCTATATTACCTGGCCACAAAATTTCATAAAAGTAATTAAAACCGTTCTCGAGATATTGCCTTGTAACACTGTAAAAAAAATACTAAAAATCCCCAATAAAAATAATTTAAAAAATATTTTTAATTGTGGCGCTACCCTGTGGCTGAAGTTTGAAATCAAGTTAGCAGACGATACAGTTTTCTTGAACGACTAGCTAAAAAAATTAAATATGCTAATTAATTAGCCTGGAATTCGGCCTGGTATAATAAAAAATGGGTAAAGACGTTGTGACTAGCCGTTTAGACCTTAAAAATTGGGAAAAATAATATTTCTTAAATTAGTTCTAAACACGTTAATAGAATTATGACATGATTTATTGATTCTAATTAACTTATTTTGAGCACATTTTACTACGCGTCATCGATTTCTTTGCAAAGCGCTACCGATGAAGTAATATCGATATATAGTTACCATCCCTATTTTAGGGCGCCTGACGAGACGAGTCGATTTAATTCATACACCATGTACAGATACATTTCCATAACTCATACCTAGTTGGTTTAAACTTTCGTCATTTTAAAATTAACCGAAATACCCAAATATTGTATTGCTTGTTAAATGTATTACGCATTCATTATTTGTTTCAAATTGAGAGAGAACCAGATTTTAGTATTATTGGCCTGGCAGTGGTTTAAATATCCACACCTGGTAATTATACACCCACATTGGCAATCAAATATTAAAAAAATATCTGGATAGGTACTAAAGCTGATTTTTATATCTTAAAAACCAGTTAAAAATACTAAGATATCTGCAAAGCGATAATCTTAGTGCTAAATGGTTTTTTTTTTCAGTTTCCTATAAAATATTCTGGACTTCCATACGGCAAGATGGAGGCAGGTCGGTTCGCCGTATTTAAGTACAAACTAAAAGTAACAAAAGTTTATTAATAATAAAAATTCACAGAAGGTATAGTAAATAACAATATGAAAAATATATGTTTATAATATAAAAAACAATTCCAAAACTTAACAACCCACAACAATGTATAAGAGATTGCACAATGTAAATAGGATGTTACAAAAATTTGTGTAAATAAAGATATAAAAGTATTAGTAACCAAAGATAAAAGATATAGTAAAACAAAGTTATTGCTTTTCTAGCACTTTAGCTTTATTCGCTCTTTTAAGATAATTTGGATCAGTTATTGACTTTATGGCTGCTGCTAGTCTCTTGTAAAGCTGTGGGGCCTGATACAAGAAACCCCCCCGAGACATGGCCGAAATGTGCCTTGGAATCGCTAGTAGCCCCCGATTTCTCGTTTTACGAATGTGGAGGTTATGTAAAGTCAAGAGCCTATTCTGCAGGTAACAAGAAATGGACGTTAGCACAATTTGTGAATAAGTGGCAAAGTGAAGGCTTCGTCTATTACTCATCCTCAGCCAGCGAAGCTCCTCAAACAGGAAAGTGATGTATTTAAACTTTCCCTTACCAAAAACAAAGCTTACACATAAGTTATGACCCATTTCTATTTTTTTTCTATGCGATTGATGAACGGACCATATACAAAATCACAATAATTGAAATAGGAGAGTCCTAATTAAACAACAATATTCACCCCCAACAGTTTTAACGATCCACGTACTGGTATTTTGGTTCCTCCAGTATTCAAACTCAAACAGATTCAAGATATCGTACCCTTGCGCCTCCAATATATTTGGGGTAAAAACAGGGTTTCACCTGTATGTCATCTGCATATGTCTAATATGAACGTGTTTTGATACTTCTAAGAATATCTGCAGTATACATTATGGTGAACAAGAAAAAACCCTAAGAAACTCTTCACGATATAGGCTTAAATAAAGAAGTCATACTTCCCGCAACCACCCTCTTTGACCTACCCGATCAATAAGATTAAACAAATGTCTTTGAAAAGTGGAACAAACCAAGAAAGAGACCTTCCCAGAGTCAATATTCCTGATAACGTCATCCGAAACATAACAAAGGGAAGGAGCTGTGCGAAACCTCTTCCTGAACCTCGACTGGTTTTCATGGATAACATTTTTGTTAAGAGCATAATCATTAATTTGTTTGTATGCTACTTTTCAAGTATCTTGGATAACGCTGGCAGAAGATTTATTGGACGAAGTTCACCGTGAGACTCTGGGGTTGCGATCTTAAGTATTAGCTGAACTTCCGACAATTTCCATGCATCAGGAACAAATCCTCTCTTCATACAAATATTAACGATGTGTGGTATATAGGAATCAATATGAGGACTACAATATTTAAGCATTTGTATCGAGATCCCATTACCAATATATACAGGGTGGCCCACTCTCATTGCAGGCTTCCATAGCATCTAAACTACTCAACTTTTAAATATTTTTTAATAACAGGGTCATAGGGAGACATTAGGCCTACAGTTTAAAATTATTTCGAAATAGACCGAATATCCCAAAAAAAACATCCATAGCAAAGTTATATTTTTTTAAATGGAACACCCTATATCTTACCATTTTTTTTTCGGATTCTACATAAAATAACAATTATTTTTTAGTAAGTGCATTATAAGTCTAAACTTAATAGTGTAGTATATATATATTCTTTTTTTTTAATTAATCATTTTCATTTAGTTTTAATAATATGTACATCAATATTAAAATTAACTAGCACCTATGCAGTCTACGCCGACTTCCTAATTAAGTACCCCAATCACAGCTAGCGTCTAGTCTTCGGCCTAAAATAACATGCGGTGAGAGGGATAAGGGTAGAAGACGATTCGCTTTTGACGACGAGAAAGCAACGACGAAAAACGGTTTTAAGACGTACTGTTTTTGAGATACCTAATCGATAAGTTGAATAATTGCGTAGCTATAATAAGTTTCTTTAATAATACTAAAGACGGTGGTGGTAATACTTAGATCATAATACGACGACTAGGTCGAGACGCGACCTAAAATATGTTGAAGTGTTCTTTGTTGTACTAAAAAAGTCGACCTAAATTATCCAGGACCGTAGATTAAAGTGACAAGGCTATGCATTGTGTTAATCTGTTTATTCACCATAGTGTAACCATATCAAACTTTGTAATATATACTTTCACGAATGCCCTTTTTCTATACCCTAGACTTAGACAATGAAGTAAACAAACCTACATTTTGGGGGCTCAACCGGGATACCGTGTAATAAACAGTGAATAGTGGCGATGCTAGGGGATAAAAGCTACCGAATAAATATTCGCATGTGCTAAGGAGGAAGATTGGACGTGTTTTTTGTTGTTAGATCAAAGCAGTAAAGAGACGACGTAACATAGGGTTCCGTTTTTCCCTGGTGTTCAGAAAATAAAAGTGTGTTGTGTATTTTTGGTGATATTCTGTTTTTCCAGACTGTAAGTACTAATGGTGCATGACAGTTTATTTTGGTTTTAGCAGTTTATATATTATTATTATAGGCTTAGGCAGCGTTGTTGTTATTTATCTTGATCTTGATGAAAATCTTATTACCTGTTGATTTGGAAGGTTGCATTAATTTTTACTTAGGTAGTTTAAAAATATTAAAGTGATGTTTTGTAATTTTTCTTTTAAAAATTTGAAGTTTCCGTCATTACTATACGACTCCCTATATAGAAATATTTTGACTAAGTATAAGAGTTTTGATTGCAAACAGTAAAACAAAACATTTTTGCTGTGTTAGTATTGTTAGTAAGCTAAGTGTAAGTAGTGTTAAGGATTGGTATTGACATGATTATATTGTAAACATTTTATGTTTTTAAGTTTAAGTTATAATTCCTTGGTCATATCTCGATCTTAGTCGTATTTTTGGTTCCGCGTTTCTGATTTAAAGCAGACACAAAATGTCTAAATTAGGAAATATTGAAAAAATTGAACAAAACATCACTAACGGAAAATTAAAGGTCGTAAAAGCGTTACATTATACCGCGTATAGTAAAGCAAGTCAACCGAGACAAACGCGAAAAAATTTAAGAGAATTGACTGGTTTTAATTTGGAAGTTGGCTCTGACCAGTTTACTGAAAAGGTGCATGAAGTAAAAGATACTTTGCCATTAAGTGATGCTATAGCGGTGTGTCACATTCTAGACTTAGACTACGAAGGAACACATGATAAAGTAGTAGAACGCATATGTAGTTTTTTAAACGATTTGACAGTGAATGTTGAAGATGTCAGCGATGACGAAGAATCGGACAAAGACGAAAATGAGTCCAACGACGAAGACGAAAATTACATCAATGAAGAAGACGAAGATGATGAAGAACCTTGCCGAATGCAAGGTCAATTTCAAACAAAAGCAAAACTTAAACACTCTTTTGCATTAACCTTTAGAGATGTCGAAGACAGTATAAGACCTTTCGATGGAAAAGACGATTATCCAGTAAATAAATGGATCTTGGATTTTGAGGAAATCGCCGAAGTGACGGGATGGAACGATTTGCAAAAATTGATTTTTGCCAAGAAATCTTTAACAGGACTGGCGAAGTTGTTCATACAGTCTGAAAAGGGGATTAAATCTTGGCCAATATTAAAAAAGAAACTTTTAGCTGAATTTGAAGTCAAAGTAACTAGTGCGCAAGTTCACAAGTTGTTAATGTCAAGAAAAAAGGCTTATCAAGAGACAGTGCAAGAATATGCCCTAATAATGCGTGAAATTGGAAGTCGAGCGATGATTGAAAATGAAGTTATTATACAATATATAATAGACGGGATTCAGGACGATTCATCGAATAAAATAGTGTTATACGGGGCGAAAAGTTTTGCAGAGTTCAAAGAAAAAGTTAAAATGTACGAACAAATAAGGTCAAGAAAATATGGAAATAGCTCTGAAAAAGGGAGGTTGTCTGAGAAATTTTCGGACAAAAATAGGAGCATGAAACGAGAATTTGGAAAAGGATTTAAAAATGAAGAAAGAAATACCCGAAGAGAAAGGCATGAAAATTGTTTTAACTGCGGACAGCGAGGACATAGGTCCAGTGAATGTCCAGATAAGTCGAAGGGATTAAAATGTTTTAAGTGTAACGACTTTGGCCATATAGCTTCGAAGTGCTCAAAAAAAGTAATTGGAAATCAAAGTACAACGGGACGTTCTAATGATGTTAACATCCATACTATAGATGTTATTCCAAAAAATGCATTCAATCTGAAAATCGATGGCGTGCACTTAACAGCTTTATTTGACACAGGCAGTGATATCAATGCAATGCGACGTGATATGTTTGAGAAGCACTTTCAACACATTCCTTTAATCAAAGAAAGGATCAAAATTAGAGGAATTGGCAAAGATAAAGTTGATACTTTGGGATACTTTCAAAAGAAAGTTAGTATTAATGAGGAAATGATTATTTTAACATTCCATATAATCCCTGCTAAATCCTCAAGCTACAGGGTTATCATTGGAAATGATATATTGGAGCACGTTGAAGTAATCATCAGAGGTGGAACAGTAGAAGTTTATAAGAAGGAAAAGGAAAATTTCTTGATGGAAATTAGAGTAGAGAAGGAAGAGGTCGACATCGAGTTAGGAAATATTAAAAACGAAGGAATTAAAAGCGAAATTAAGAACATGGTAGAGAATTATCAACCTATAAAGACGAAAAGCACAGAAATAAAAATGAAACTTGTTCTAAAAGACAATATACCGGTATATCAGAATCCAAGGAGGCTATCGATAAACGAGAAAGAAGAAGTAGAGAAGCAATTAGGAGAATGGTTACAAGAAGGGATAATTCGTCCGAGTACTTCAGAGTATGCTAGTCCCATAGTGCTAGTGAAAAAGAGAGATGGCGACACACGAATATGTTGTGACTACCGTAAAATAAACCAAAAGGTTGTAAAGGATAGATTCCCACTGCCGTTGATCGAGGACGTATTAGATTGACTGCAAGGCGCTAAGTATTTCAGCACGATTGACTTAAAAAATGGTTTTTTTCACGTCAGTGTTGATGAAGAGAGTGTTAAATATACATCTTTTGTTACACCTAGCGGGCAATTTGAGTTTTTAAAGTGCCCTTTTGGGTTGTGTAACAGTCCAGCAGTTTTCCAGAGATTTATAACACATATTTTCAGAGAGTTGTCACTAGCAAATATTGCGTTATATTATATGGATGATATAATAATTTTGAGTCAGACAGAGGATGAAGGAGTCCGAAATTTACAGAAAGTTTTGGAAGTCGCTAGTTCTTTTGGACTAGAGATCAAAAAGAAAAAGTGCCAGTTTCTTAAGACGCGTGTAAATTTTCTTGGATTTATTATTGAAGATGGAAGAGTTCAGCCATCTGAAGAGAAAACTAAGGCTATAAGGAGATTCGCAGAGCCAAAGGATGTTAAGCAGATACAGTCATTCCTCGGACTTACCGGATACTTCAGAAAATTTATTTTTGGATATGCTGTAATAGCCAAACCGTTGAGTGACCTGCTTAAAAAGGACAGATCGTTTGTTTTTAGACTGGAGCAAAAGTGTGCATTTGAAAAGTTAAAAGAATTGCTAACAAGTGAACCAGTCATTTATATTTACAAGCAAGATGCTGAAACTGAATTACACACAGATGCTAGCAAGTATGGTTACGGGGCGTGCCTCATGCAAAAATCTACTGATGACGACAAATTTCACCCTGTATACTATATGAGCAAAAAGACATCACCAGCCGAAGAAAGATATAGCAGCTATGAGCTTGAAGTTTTAGCAGTGATTAACGCTGTCAAAAAATTTAGAATTTACTTGCTTGGTATTAAGTTTAAAATAATAACGATTGCTCAGCATTTCAAAAAACTATGAACAAAAAGGATTTAACAACTCGCGTGGCTAGATGGGCGCTGTTACTTGAGGAGTATTCATACGAAATTGAACACAGGAGTGGCAGTCGCATGAATCATGTTGATACACTGAGTAGATACCCTGAAGTAATGACGATAAGTGGCTTAAACTCTCAAGAAGATGGCATCATTCAAAGAATAAAATTAGCCCAGAAACAAGATGAATATGCAGGAGCTATTAAAAAAATTGTTAGTTTAGAAGACTACCAAGATTTTTATTTAAAGGACGATATTTTATACAAATATGATAATGGTTTAGAGTTAATAGTGGTACCTAAACCAATGCAACGGGAAATAATAAGGAGAGCACATGAGGTAGGACATTTCGCAGGATCAAAGACTGAGGATATCGTTAAAAGAGAGTTCTATATTCCGAAGTTAGCAGAGAAGGTCAATGGTTGTGTTAAATATTGCGTAACATGTATACTGGGAAGTAAAAAAGAAGGAAAGAAGGAAGGTGTGTTACATCCCATTCCTAAAGGGGAGGGTCCGCTTAGTACATATCATATAGACCATCTAGGACCGCTTCTATCTACCAACAAAAATTATCAACACATCTTGGCTGTCATAGATGATTTTTCAAAATTTGTGTGGTTATACGCAGTAAAATCAACATCATCCAAGGAGACACTTGACAAACTAAGACTACAACAAAAGACCTTTGGTAACCCAGCAAGGATTATTTCAGGTAAGGGGACTGCTTTTACGTCGAAAGAGTTCCAAGAGTACTGTAAAGAAGAGGAAGTCGAGCATATTGTTATTACTACTGGGGTACCTAGAGGGAACGGACAAATAGACAGGATAAATAGGATAATTATCCCAGTTCTGACAAAGTTAAGTATGGATGATCCTACCAAGTGGTATAGACCTATAGACAATACCCAAAGAGCGTTAAATTCGACCATCCAGCGTAGCATAGATGCTACACCATTTGAAGTTTTAGTAGGAGTTAAGATGAAAAATAAAGAAGACTTACTGATTAAGGAAATGTTGGAGAAAGAAGCTTATGCGGCATTTAATAGACAAAGAGAAGAAGTGCGACACGAGAGTAAGCAGCAGATATCAAAGGTTCAAGAGGAAAATAGAAAGCAATACAATTTAAGGAGAAAAAAATCAAGAGCTTATAGAGTCAGAGAGTTGGTGGCAATTAAACGTACGCAGTTCGGTCCTGGTTTAAAACTAAATAAGAAATATCTCGGTCCATATGAAATTACCAAGCTCAAACCCAACGATAGATATGAAGTTTTAAAAGTAGGCAATG
The DNA here is from genome assembly GCA_963920685.1 of Polydrusus tereticollis. NCBI lineage: Eukaryota > Metazoa > Arthropoda > Insecta > Coleoptera > Curculionidae > Polydrusus > Polydrusus tereticollis. The sequence continues at coordinate 60,362,857 of OY987335.1, forward strand.
TAGAAGGTCCTCGTCAAACGTCTACATGTGCAGAGTTCATGAAGCCGTGGATCGACATAAACGAATCCGAGTCGGATTGATAGTCAGGAGGGCCGAATGTAGTATATATATTCTTTTTTTTTAATTAATCATTTTCATTTAGTTTTAATAATACATCAATATTAAAATTAACTAGCACCTATGCAGTCTACGCCGACTTCCTAAATAAGTACCCCAACCACAGCTAGCGTCTAGTCTTCGGCCTAAAATAACATGCGGTGAGAGGGATAAGGGTAGAAGACGATTCGCTTTTGACGACGAGAAAGCAACGACGAAAAACGGTTTTAAGACGTACTGTTTTTGAGATACCTAATCGATAAGTTGAATAATTGCGTAGCTATAATAAGTTTCTTTAATAATACTAAAGACGGTGGTGGTAATACTTAGATCATAATACGACGACTAGGTCGAGACGCGACCTAAAATATGTTGAAGTGTTCTTTGTTGTACTAAAAAAGTCGACCTAAATTATCCAGTACCGTAGATTAAAGTGACCGTTGTGTAGACTACGCATTGTGTTAATCTGTTTATTCACCATAGTGTAACCATATCAAACTTTGTAATATATACTTTCACGAATGCCCTTTTTCTATACCCCAGACAATGAATTAAACAAACCTACAATAGTTTCTGAGATATCGAGTTTTGAAAAATGATATTTTTGAACTTTGACAGCGTCTAGCTTTCTAGCGATACGCCATATAGCAAAACGGCTTACATGCCCCTATCTTACTTTTTTATTATCTTTCCAAAAATGCCAACTGCCGGTTAAACCGGAAGTACTATATTTCTGGCCTTTGAGCTACCACCGGTTTAACCGGAAGTTGACACTTTTAGAAAGATAGTAGAAAAGTAAGATGTGGATATGCAAGCCGTTTTGCTCTAAGACGTACCGTTAGAAAGCTAGAAGCTGTGAAAGTTCAAACATGTCATTTTTCAAAACTCAATATCTCAGAAACTATTAAATTTAGACTTATAATGCACTTTCTAAAAAATAATTGTTATTTTATGTAGAATCCAAAAATATTTTAAGATATAGGATGTTCCATTTAAAAAATATAACTTTGCCATGGATGCTTTTTTTGGGATATGCGGTATATTTCAAAATAATTTTAAACTGTAGGCCCAATGTCTCCCTATGACCCTGTTTTTGAAAAATATTAAAAAGTTGAGTAGTTTAGATGCTATGAAATCCTGCGTTGAGAGTGGGCCACCCAGTATATAGTAAATAGATTTTAAATCTAATTATAATTTACCGAATCAACAACAACAAATTTAATTTTTAAGCCACAACATTTTAAATATTAACAAAATGTAAAAGAACAAAACAACCACTGATGACACTTGCATTTAACCTTGCCTCAATTAGCAGTCACGTCGGAAATCTTCGCTGTTGTGGGCGAGATAACAAAAACTTAGTTAGACAGCTTCTAAAAAGAAAAATCGGAGCACTTTAGAAGCTAAGCAAGAAAACGTCACTCTTTGCTATTTAATGTACTGGCGGATTTATAAGTTTAGCATTTTTTGTTTAAACATTGTTCTTAATTATACAATTTAAATGAGGTAGGCCTGGATCTTATAGAAATCTAGTTTCTATCTCTCGCAATTTAAAACTGTTTTATTTAAATACATATAATATAATTATAGAAATACCGAAACCATATGGTAAAATACTTTGTTGTATGGTAAAGGTGGCTCACTCGGTAATCTCCGCCACCAGGAAATATACTTTTTTCTCCGATATGTTTTTGGTTTGCAAAATCAATCATTCTAGTAGTTTTGACAAAAATATTTATCCTGAAAAACTCTGCCGTACTAACACTGAAAATATTCATCAGGACCATTTCTTCTTAGTGTTTATTTTAAAAGCAGATTTTCGCACACAATACACAACCTAAAAACTTAAAAGGCAGATTAATTCGTTCTTTGTTAACTTGACGTTTTTAAGAAGCAAAAATAAATCAATTTACAGCCATATCTAAATTTTGTAGACATTAAAGAAGCATATAAACTGGACCTGATTAAACAATACAAGTTGCAAAGCATACAAAATCCAACATGTACATTTGTGGTTCTACTGTGGTTGCTGGATTCGGCTGGTGCCCAGTCTGGCATTTTCCGTCGTCCGAACGAGTATGTTCACTTTTCCTACTATTTTATAGAATACATAGCTGCTCCAGTTGGACAGAAATAGAAGCTTATGTTGGTATAAGCAACCCAATAACAGGAAAAATAGTACATGGAACATGCATGAAAATACACTTCCAGACTCCCGTGGTTGCTGCTGTCGCTTTGCCCACCATTGCCACGGCGTCGTATCGTCTGGAAATGTAGGTACAACTTGTTCCTCTAGTAACTCAAAAATGATACCAAGTATTGCTTTAGAATGAGTGTTAATCGTAATGTTATACTGGAACGACGCGAAATTAACAGACCTATGTATTTTGCTACTATACTGATTATTTCGAAATTTTATCGAATTTAACCATAGAACATAATCTGAAGATATATAAGTATTCGACAATAGACTAAGTCTATCGAATAACCGACATCATAGAATAAGGATTGGAAGAAAAACCGATCTGCTCAACCCAATTATATTTCTGTACGTAGCCCAAGCATTTCAGAAAGTTTGGGCTATAGGGTTGTTCCACAGACCAAAGCAAACTGTTTTTCAAAAATACGTACATTTTTTGAACAACAGTTTAAGTTGATAGACTGCTCATAAATAAACTAGATAAGCAATACTCCAACCCAAAAAAAAAAAAAAGTTAAAGGAGATATTGCTTAAGTCTTGGGTTAGTTGTAAGCCTAATATAACCTTGCGCCTGGAAAAATTATACCTTTACTCTACCTTTGCTAATAATGTTGCTCTATTATTAATGTAACCACACATCAACTTTAACAAACCATTGATGAGGTCAACCACAAACTGGAAAACTAAAGTTAATCGACTAAAATATATCCATAATATCAATTTGGTCATCAAAATCAATCAAATCAAATGGTATGATGAGACTACGACCAATATAACATATTATGTTCAATACCTCGGATGCCAAGCTAAGATTAAAGAAGCACCTCAAAAATAAACGGAATGAGCTAGGGCTGCAAATATTGACTTTTGGGTAGGAATTATCAATATTTGCCAGTAAAGTTATGATATGATATGATATACATCTCATCTATCTAGGTGTATGCTATACGCTCGTGCGTAGAGCCATATAAAATGCACACAAACCCTCCAAAATAAAGTACAAAGGTGCGCCAAGCAATACCTATTACAGGGAATTGTTCTCTATTAGATACTATCAACTTCTTGGGAACCAACGATCCCAAATCCGAACTTGTCTTTTTTGGCTACTTTAACGTTCATAATGTCAACTGACAATACTTAGAGGCGAATAAGGTTGCGAAGTTGAATCTTTTGCCATCAGCTCTGTACCTCAAATTGTAGGCGAACCAACTCGAATTTCACACCGAGATGGAGATTTTGCCAGTTTGTTGAATTTATTTCCATTTTCAAGCCCCAACTTACAAGCATACACTTGCCGTAGAGCTTCGGTTAGGAACGTCTGACTACAACCTTATTTCGACACTGTGCCGATCCCAATTAGTGCCAAGAAGCCTTCTAAACTCCAAGATTTGGCATTATACATCAACTAAGTTGGATGACCTAAATAAATTTAAAAAATAAAATAAAATATGTATATTACTATAGGACGCAAGGGCATAGCGACACATAAAGCACCGGTTCCCGTCACAAGGGTCAGGACAACGACCCGCTGGGGCTGCGCCCCCAGTTCTATAGGCCCTAGGGTAGGTTAACAAACCGGTGCTGTAGTTGCACTACAGCACCGGGGAGAGTAGCTACAGGGGACTATCCCAAAAACATGAGGCGATATGTGAAAATATTACTGAGTAATAATAAAGAAATTTAAAATTGAATTGAATTGGTTCCCGTCAGATCACCGAAGTTAAGCGGTGTCGAGCGAGGTTAGTACTTGGATGGGTGACCGCTTGGGAAACACCGCGTGCTCTTGTCTTAGGGAAGAGTGTAAAATGAATCGACATCAAAACCATCCTATGCACGCCGGATGAGATCGGATATCTCGTAGGATAAAGGTGCCGTTTCACACTCCCCAGTCGGTAGACCGCACGATTAAAAACCGTACGGTCGATGACCGGTTCAAGATGGCCTCAGATACGCCGACGAACCGTAAAATAGTAAAATAAAAAAAAAAAAAAGATTAGTGTAGGATGTTATAAAATTTTATCTTAAATTCCTTCAATTTAATAAAGTATATAAGGTGCATTTTTAGATAACTCACTCATGGTTGTATTTTAAGGTATTTTGATACGTATTAAAAACCATAGAGAAAAATCCGGTTGAAATGTCGAAACAGGACCGGAGACAGTGGCGTGCAAACCCGCCCCTGCAGACCTTGCAGCGCGAATTTAGAGATCTATTTGTAAAGCTCAAAAAATATGCAGGGCTTGTTTAAAATACGCGATCTGACCTCACCTTCCGCCAAACCGGAAGTCATATTCATAATATTTTTAATGGAATATTTGCAACTCCATATTTATTACTCATATTTCAAACTCCTATATTGAACACTGAACAGTCATGAAGTGGGTTTCTGTCCAACGATTTCATTGTCACCCGGTATATCTAAATATTAGCAGTAAGTCAACCTAACAGAAACAAATTTCGGATATCGGTAATTTCGACATTCATTGATTACGAGAGACACCGAAATCAATAAAAAAATTAATCGGACCTTTAGTTGAGCAGTTCAATCAATAAATAACTCGAACCTTCATCATTGTCATTTTCTTTTGTCACACATCAGTTCAATCCCTTTTTTGACATTATCGTTAAAATTGCATTGCTTCGCCCTATTTAAAAAACACAAAAAGAGAATGTAGCAAACCAGCCCGTGTGATTTTTAAATCGCCCTTTTGAAGTGGGGCAGCTCAATTGAATCGGCTTAATTAAATTGAGTTTTCACTTTATAAAAATACTAAAAAGGGTTTAAATTAAAACAAAAATGAATTTACTGTATTGTTCAGCATTGTGTAAAATGCCTTTGGCCTCTCTCTTTTTGAAACAGGATCGTAATTTAAGTTTGACCGTATAATATTATGTCGTTTAGGTGTACGCATTATCAAAACTGCAGTATACCGGCAAGTACAAGCATGTTCGGCGACCCTTGTCCTGGGACACATAAATATTTAGAAGCTCATTATCAATGTTTGCCCGGTAAGTTAATTAAACACAACCTAATTAAAATACTTCCTCGATTTCTCGCAATACTTTCGCGCCATCTAACTACCTACGTAAAGCTTTCACCTTTTATGTGGAAACATTAAAATTCTGTAACACAATTAGTCCAAGCGCCGACGGTATGGAAACCATGTCATCGAGCTTTGGTGAAAAAGCTCCCAAATTGAAATTTGGTAATAGGAGATCAGGATACGCTATGTTTACCACCCACAATCAACGTGCTAATAGGGATAACTAAGAAATTTTTTTTATTAATATATGTGATATGCACCTTGATTAAACTTCATCTGGGACAGTAAGTGACGACGTAAGAATTGACCAGCCCCTTCGCCGTAGTACCGAACATTGCTCAAAAAAATATGCTCAAAGGGGTGGCTTTTTATTAACAAACAACAGTCATAGTGCTCTGGTAGAGTGAGGCATCAAATTAAAAGTCGCGAGTTCCTCATTACTCATTTATATTTGCCTACTCCCAAGCTAAATTGCTTTTTTCCTCGATAAAGATGTCAATAAAAAATGTAATATAATTTCTTCTTTTTGACCATTTCATCAGTGGCGTGTGTGAGAGAAAAAATTACATTATTTTAATGAAAAAAATAGTACTACACTACGTTTTCTTAAAATAAAAATTATTTTTAGTTAATCCAGATTTATTGGGTGTCAATAAAAAATGTAATATCATTACCAATCTTGGACACATGGCATATTACAGTACAAGTTTTATAAAGCATCATTTTAGCGCACGCGTCAATGTTAGGAAACGAGCCGCTTGCGTGACCAGTACACTAAAAGCTTTATAAAACATGTACTTCATACTATTTTTTTCTAGTTTGCATTTTTTTCCAAAAAATCCATATTTAATAAGAACATATGTCATACAAATTTTATAAATTTTTATGATTACGTTTTATGTTGGTCTCCTCCTGTCAACAAAATAATTTTATTGTCCGTGTTTATGCAACCAAACATGACTAAAAGAGAAGGTTTTGTTGGTCACAACTTGCCACGCCTACGCCATTAAAATAGAAGACTTGATAAATAATATTACTAACTTTTATAAAATAAAACAACGGTGTCATAGAAAGTCTATTACGATACTGAAAATGGCATCGAAACGGCTCTGTTATGAAACTAAAATAGAAAATAGTATATTAAAGTACATGTTTTATAAAGCATCATCTTATAGCACGCGTCCATGTTAAAAAACGAGCCGCTTGCGGCGAGTTTTTTAACGGGACAAGTGCTCTAACTGCTTAATAAAACACGTACTTTATACTATTTTTTCTATTTTGTATTTTTTTCAATTAGAAAATACATATTTAAAAAGAAAATCAACCCTTCAAATTTTGTAAATTTGTATGTCTAAATTCTATGTTGGTAATACTATAAATTTACTTTTATCATAGTAGCCTTGACAATAAATAATATTTTCTTTGTGTCATTGTCACGAAATTTGTGTTTTAATATTTCATAGAGTTGTTCATAACTATAATTAAAAAAATATGGAGCATGATATTCTAAGGTCGACTCCCCCTGAGTTAAGGGATATTGCTAATAAAACGATAAATCAACTTTTACCAGAGAAATCCCGAAAACTTTCTTTTCTCATGGAGCACAATAACAGGAGACGTCAGACGTCAACAGAATAAAACATTTAAATATTACCAATGCCAACTTTTAAAAAATAAAAAAACGGTATCGTGGTAGATCTGTTTCGATACTGAAAACGGTATCGTAATAGATTTCTTATAAAACAAAATTAGAAAAAAGCATTTTTGGAAGAACTACTGAAAATATTTTTTAAAACTTTGGAGATTTAGGTTTATTAATATGACCTCTTCAACTAAAGTGTTGACATGTTTCTGTCACTTTAGGTTATACCGAAAGTACCTGTCACCTTTAGTTTTCTAATTACAATATGGTACTTTTTATTATATCTTTGTATTTTCCACATTAAATTCTAACAAGAATTTTAAAGAACATAATTTTTGCCCAAGTCTTTGAGTTTTCGAGATACCTGAATACATGAAAAAATACATAGTGATTACTTATAGTACGCCGCACGAGGCTAGCACTACGACGTTTGAAGAGAAAGGGGAAATCAAAGCCATAAATCTGGAGTTTTAAGCAGCGTGTTATAGACGTGCGTCTAACTTTTCTGAATATGATTTTTTTATTATAAACTTAGGTTTTATTAAAAGAAAATACAGAATTATATGAAAGTAAGATAAAGTAAGCGCAACAGCTCGCTAATTTTGTAAACATGAACCAATTACAACGGGTAACGCGTGTACACATTTATTTTAAAAATCGCATTTAAAATGCGATGCTACTGAAGATTACTGACGAACAATCAGCACACCACAAAGCACACAGAAGCCAGACGCTTGTCAGATGCACAGCACACCAAATATTTTTTTATTATGTAGAACCTGTGTCAAGCCGGCCTCGGTAGCTCGGTGGGTAGAGAGCTTGCCGGGCAACCGATAGGTCCCTGGTTCGAATCCGGGCAAAGGCATGGATGTTGGTGTGAATGGGAATGTCTGTATACAAGTTTTAGTAGTGTACAAGTTTTAAAAAAATAATAACTAATAAAGAGAGATGCTGCCAGTTGGTACAAACCAGAGCCATAAAAAAAAAAAAAAACAGTCAATTAAATTACTTTGTATGGTCCACTGCCTTAAACTCGTTGCGTTTACATGTTGCCAGATTTGGATAAATAGATAAAATTATAATTTATTAAGATATTCTACAACAGAAATCATAATTATTTCTTTATTAAATAATATATTGATTTGATCAAAATTTAAATAATTTTGAAATATACCTATATTTTAGTATTCTTACATAGTTTAATAATAATTGCATACCTAGTGTAATATAAATAAATATTTAGATGTCCTTTATTAAAATGTGTACTGGTCAAATCGGAAATATTGCACTTTTTTATTCTCATTATTATTATTTTATTTATTATTAAACATGGTCATGGTGGTCACAATTCAAGGTTCATTGTGAAAAAATTTAAACATTAAAACCTTTCTTATTTTAAATGGAACGTCTGTATATTTTTATTTAATTTGATGGCAAATCAAATTAAACTGAGTATGCACTGTCCTATACCTATATCAAAGCGTTTTATTAAAAAATCGAATTTAAACCAAAATACTACTTTTTCAAGTGTGCCGTGAAAACAAATGAATATAGTACCTATCTCGGTACCTATGCATACTGATGTTCATTCATAAGGAGAAAAATTGCTAACGGCATTGTGTTCTGGTATGCCTAGAAATAACACGAATATTTTAAAGCTTTACAAAATTGAATTTATAGATAAAAAGCAGTTAGGTAGTTCATTTGTAGTAAAGGTGTATTCATGGTTTTCGGGTGTATGTCGTTAATGAATTTAAAAAATATGTACTCGAAAACTCGAGCATGACATTTTTCAGAAGCAGAATAATTGACAGTCTTAAAATATTCAGAAAATAATACAGTATAATTCTTTTTCCTATCAAGACATACTAGAAAACATTGCCGCCAACATTTTTCTCCTTATGGGCATCGGTATACCGTAAGTACCTTAACATATCATCAGATTTAAAAAAAATGTACAGGGTGCTCCATTTAAAAGTGGAGGGTTTTTATGTTTGCATGATTTTGCAATGAACCTTGAGTTGTGACTACCCTGTACAGTTTAAAGAAGATTATTTTAAGATTTGCTGATCTTGCTATGCATTAGCAAAAAAAATGTAGTCCAGGAGCGAAGTTAAGAAATGTATAGGGATAGTTTAGCATCATGCATTTGCCAAATAATTACAAAAAGTGCAGGTATCTCAAAAACTAGTAGACTTGTGCAAAAACTTAACCTTTAAAATTTACTTACAATTTCATGGGAATCCAAAAATATAATAAAAAAATACCATGTTGTATTTAAAAAACCAAAGTTGACAACTACTTCCGGTATAACCAGAACAGAAACATGTCAATCTCAATCACCCTGTATAACCTTTTTTTTTTATTTTTACCTCTAGAACACGTCATTATAATATTTCCCCCTTAAATACCCTATACAATATAATGCTCTTTGGGCGGTCCAATGTTGGGTACCGCGGCAAAGTGACCGGCAAACATAGATATTCGTAATAAGGGATTGGCAACATTTAATTTGATACCTCCTTCGACTAAAGCGCTGTACAAGTGTCGTTTGTTAATAAAAAAATACACCTCTTTGGACACGACAATGTTTGGTATTACGAAGAATGGGGCTGGCAAACAGGTAAATTCATACTTCACTTACTGTCCCTGATGACGTGATATACTTTTTAGGCAAGAATCACACTGAGCGACCATGATCGACCGGTAACGATCAAATTCCAACACCTACATTCTTACCACAAAGATCACACTAAACCATCGTCCTCGACCGTCCGCGACCATTTTTCGTCGACCGTGTTTGAAATTCCAACCTGCTGGAAATTTTGGTCGACCTCGGACCATCCCACTTAATGCGCATGACAAAATTTCTACTTATTTTTTAATTTACACCAAGTGGAAGTGGCGTGCGCGTCCTAACTCTAACCTAACCAAACTTTGTCCCGCTGGTTTTGTTTTTAGCTAATAATAAAATTATTGATAAGATATTTTAATTAGTAGTGTTGTGTGTAAAATACACAGAACAATAAAGGTTAGTTTGTAAACATTTCTGTGAAACATACGTAACCTAAAATCTCAGGTATGACATTTTCATAAAAGCCGTATTACAGTCGGCAACGAATTGCAGCAATACTTTGACCTTGCAACTCTATTGCTGCAATTCAATTGCAGGACTGTAATACATCGTGCAAGTCGTGGTGCAAGTCCATGTTTTTAAAATTGCAATATGAGCATAGATAAAGGTTTATAGGGGGAATATGAGTACCAACACCAACCTCTGGAACTTTATGCGAAATGTCAATAAACTTTCCAACCTCTAACCAAGAAAATCACTAGAAAACCACCAGAATTGCAAACGCACTTGCAACAAAAATCGATCCCGACCGATCTTTTGGCAATAGCAATAGAATTGCCAAATCCGATCAGCTGTTTTCAACTGCGCATGCTTATAAGCAAGAGAATTGCGACTTGCCGATAGACTTGCCGACTGTAATACGGCTTTAACAGCGGTCGGCTGTGGTCGGTCGATCAGTGTGACTTAGAACCGTGAATTTGAACTATTTCAATTGTTGGTCGTAGCCGGTCGATCGCGGTCGCTCAGTGTGATTCCTGGCTTATCCATCCAGGTCATATATGACACATGTTAATAAAAAAAAAACATAAACAATGGCTTAATTATTGCTATTAGTACGTAATATAGCGTATCCTGGTCTCCTATGACCAAATTTCAATATGGGAGATTTTTGACCAAAGCGCGATGACATAATGACTTCAATACCGTCGGCTCTCCTACTACATAGCATATAACATTTCCATATTATCGTTAACTGAGTCGGCAGGGTCGGAAATAAAAGCCAGAATAACGGTTTGCTTGCTCTATGTTCCACCCTTTCAACGAGGTAGGCGCTAATACGTTCAAAAATTAGATTTTAATTATAATTAGTTGAGCTACTTATACTTCGAAAAATGCTTACATCGCTAATGGAAATAGGCGACACTAGAGATCAAAATAGGGAGATTGTACTAAATACAGTGTATCCAGAATTGGCGATGACAGAGATAAAAATAAATGGGAAGAAAAGTTTTAGGTAATTTTCCTAGTAATTTGTTGGCGCTTGCGGATCAATTCTGGTTTTCATAAATTTTGAAATAACATTTTCGGTTACTTTTCATAGTATATGCGTATTTAGTCATATCAACGTTTTGGTTTCTCTTATGATTTGTTACTCATCAGAAATAACTTCCTTTTTTCTATAATAACACCACTACACTAATGCAAAAAAATCATACTCTGAAACTGTCTGAAAAGACATTTGACAATACTGACATGTGGCAAGTGAAACTGTTATAGTTAATTACAAACAATATTCGCCCTACATACAAAGGCTTATTAAAATCTAGGCCATTTTTTTTAATGCACCGCTGACATTTTTTCTCGAGAGATCTGGTTAAAATATTACGGCTAATATATAAACCTAATTCTACCAATAATAAATAGTATGGAAATTCTCGCTGCATTTCAAAAATAAATTTCTATACTTCATTACTCTAAATATCGTAAACCAGCAACATTTTACTAAGGTATATTTAGCTCGAACTGCCTATTTTAATCTGTGGTATTACTAGTCGTTCTATTGCTACTGATAGACCATGCTGTATATTAAAACGCAGTGCTTTTAGCTACTACGACCACCACGACGAGCCGACCAAGTCCGCCGTGGTTAATAACATCACAGCCACCCATGTGGAGCACCATTAAAACTCCATCAGCTCGTCCTTCAACTACGAAGGTTACTATAAGTCCTCCTTCTCCTATTCCTGGGCCCGTTCCTTCTTCTACCTCTGTTAACATTCCTAGCTCTACCGCTAAAGGTCATCACCACGAATCTTCATCTTCGGCTGTCGAAAATGCCCCCAGGAAAGATGAAGATGTTTGGAGCTGGGAACCCATGGAACCCAATCAGTATGACATCACAACTTTGCCACTTACCACCATTACTCCTGGAAATTCGAATAAAAGACTGTCAACATGTAAGTTTTCTTAATTAGGCCCAGTTTTTAGATATAATTATAGGATTTTCCCAAATATGTGCGAAGAATGTTAAGAGGTTATTCTTGAGTTAATCTTAAGCATAAACGTTCATATAAATGTATTATGGTTGGTAATGCTCAGTTTTTAAAATAAATAAAAAAATTTTCAGTGTTTTAGTACCTACCCGTGACAGTTTTGCATTCCCCACAAAGTAAATTTATTATTAAGTAAGTGATACGTTTTTCGTAACCTTTACCACTCAATTTACAACTACTAACTACTACTCGCAGTAAGTTCTAAAAATTTTCCCCATTTCGTTGCTAATTAATTTTATACATTATCAAGTTTTTGACAACCGACAAGAGAACACGAATCAAAGCTTACTGCGAGGTAGTTTTTTTTTTTTAAATCTCACCTTCTGCCAATTTGGTTTTCTGTTGTATGCGTCATAATTTGATGGAAATAAGTGTGATTAATTTGACAAATTCTAAATGCGTTTTGTGTAGGTCGCGGTCAGTGGTCAAAGTGATGAAAAAAAAGTAAGAATACACCAACGTATCTAAAGCTTTTTTGTTGTCTAACATCAATGGGCCTATTTATATTAGATATATTTTTATCAGTCTTATTCAAAAAAACAACCCCGTAGTGGTCAATCGACAGTTATAACGTACCATATGCGAGATTTTTTCAATATTAGCTACATATTATGTTGTACGATAAGAATATCGATGAGAAGAATACTGCTTCATAATAAAATAAGTAATATCAGTGAATAAGCAGGTTTGTCAAGGGGCACGTCGTCTTGTTTCTGGATTAGTTTGGGTGCGTTTGTAGAAATTTGCATAATGTATACCGTACACCAGCATGAAAATTAATCATATGCTCAACGGATTTATGCTGTATTATATACACAACGTAGGTTACTTCATACTACATTTTCTCGTCTTTATCAACGTTTACGAGTAAATTATCATTTTCTGAAACGAACTTCTGATTGCGGACGCCCTCGGTAGGTAAGAATCGTAGCTCTGGAGCAGCGTTTCTATTTTTTGTTTATAAGTGAAGCCCATGTTTAGTGTCCACTTTGAAGTATTAGGGTTGATTGTCAAAAGTACAACGATGACAAATTTACTGGTTTTATGTCAATCGGGCTTCCGGTTCAGTTGAATGTTTCCTTTGGAAAATAATTTAATTGTAAATAACTCGTAATATATGGGAGAAAACATTGTGGTTGTTTTTTTTGTAGGGAATATATTTAGTACTCTACTCTATCTATAAAAATGTCCCCTGTCACTTTGTTGTGTCTTGCATAGTTTTTGAGGTATAGTCAAAATTACGAAAATGGATTTTGTAAAACCGAATTATATCTTGAAATATGCACGATAGGAAGTCATAATCCAGAGACGGTTTTGAAATAAATTAAACGCAGTACAAAAAAAAACATATTGCCATTTTTTCGTCTTGAGCATAGTTTCGTTCTCACAACGAAAATATTGTAAAATTAAAAAACAGTTAACGATATTGCCTTCGAATATATACGATATGCAAAGAAACAACCAATTAACTTTTTTATATAGAGAATTAAAAAATCTCCAAAAAAGGTATCTGGGGTAATTTTAGGAATATAACCAAAGCAAGTCTATTTTTACAATTTTTCAATAGATATAGCACCACTTATTTATTTAAAGGCGGTAATCTTTATTGCTTCAATTTACTTTTTTGAACGCTATGACACTAAAAATAACGTTTTACTAAACCTTTCAGTGGTGTCCACAGAACCCGCGGAACACAGTTTAAAAACGCTGCTCTAGAGGAAGCGTTTCTTAATTTTATAGAAGAATCTCCTGAAATAAGTACGAGAGAAACTGCCGATATGTTAAATGTAAGCAGTTCCACAGTATTTCGAATTTCAAAAGAACAGTTATTATATTCCTTCAATTTTTTGCCGCGTATAGTTTTTTTGCCAGTTCTCCGTTTTTATCTCATTTTTGGTTTACTGATGAGGCAAACTTTTTAAGGGAACCCAGCAGAAATTTTCAAATAGTTACCTTGAGTTGAAGAAAACCCGAAGCAGTTTTAGAAGCATATTTTCAACATTAGTTTTTATTGGTGATTATTTAATTGGTCCATGTTTTCTTCCATACACAAACAAAAGTTTAGTTCATTATAGACTTAATTTTATAGAAGAATCTCCTGAAATAAGTACGAGAGAAACTGCCGATATGTTAAATGTAAGCAGTTCCACAGTATTTCGAATTTCAAAAGAACAGTTATTATATTCCTTCAATTTTTTGCCGCGTATAGTTTTTTTGCCAGTTCTCCGTTTTTATCTCATTTTTGGTTTACTGATGAGGCAAACTTTTTAAGGGAACCCAGCAGAAATTTTCAAATAGTTACCTTGAGTTGAAGAAAACCCGAAGCAGTTTTAGAAGCATATTTTCAACATTAGTTTTTATTGGTGATTATTTAATTGGTCCATGTTTTCTTCCATACACAAACAAAAGTTTAGTTCATTATAGACACAGTAGTTGCATAATCTTCATGATGCAACTAAACAATGCATTTACCCTAATTTAAATAATTACTGAAAAAATTAACGATGATGGGTGGTCACGTTTTCTTCAAGTGACTAATCCTGAACTAACCTTAAATGGGCATGGCCTTAATCAATAAGCAACTGTTCAGTTATCTCACAAATTTCAGTAATTATCTTACCTATAACAACAAGTTTAGAAAATTCTAATAGGTATTTATATTCTTTAAAAAGTTGTACTTACCTAGGTATGTACAGGGTTATTGGTTATAAATGTCACCCCACTCTAGCCTCTTCATTTTTTAAGATAGAAAGCTGATTCTTTTACTGAATTGTAGGGCATCGTCTGAATTTTTTTAACGATAATAGAAATATAATACAAAAACGCACCGAATCAAATTTATATATATTTTAATAGAACGCCCTATATATTATCTCATATTCGGATTCTGCATAAAATACTGATCATAACTCATGTAACATGTCCTATACCTAAATGTAACTGTTTTTCAACTAAAAGCAATCAAAAATTGGCTTTAAAATTACTTCTTTTACCCTATATTATAATTTGTCTAAGTTGGCCATGGTTTTAAATAAAGCAAGGATATTGACACTGACGTTATTTTCAATTATTAAATTTGCTTATGTGAGTATAAGTATAAAAATATGGTATACTTAAATGTCTTATTCAGAGAATGAAAAACGCGAAATTTTCGAACTTTATATCAAAAATGGTTATAATGCCAAACTTGCCGTACGG
The DNA here is from genome assembly GCA_963920685.1 of Polydrusus tereticollis. Taxonomy (NCBI): domain Eukaryota; kingdom Metazoa; phylum Arthropoda; class Insecta; order Coleoptera; family Curculionidae; genus Polydrusus; species Polydrusus tereticollis. Next base: position 60,378,164 of record OY987335.1, read on the forward strand.
GAATATCGAAGACTTTATGAAGGCGTAAGGAGAATTCCTACCAATAAAACATTTTTAAGAGTCTATCAGAAAGCTTTACATGAAGCATCTTTCAAACGAAAGAGGAGAACAATACAGCCAAATGAACAAAATGAAAATAACGAATTAAATATCCTTCTCTATTTTCAAGGTATTTTTTACACAATTTGAACGTTTGTTCTTGTTAATAATTAATAATTATTATTTTAGAAAATCCTTTTGCTTTAATTCCAAATGCTGTTGATATTCTAGGCAAAACGTACTATAAGATACAGAGAACTTTGTCAAAATATAATTTCCATGCCTATAAAATTTTACCCGTTCAAGCGTTGAGCCAAGATAATAAAGCCGCGCGCTTCCGCTTTTGTCAAGGAATGATGGAACGTTTGAATCAACAACATCAATTTTTCAATAAAATTATCTGGACAGATGAAGCAGCGTTTTCAACCTCCGGAAGATTTAATAGGAAAAATGTGCACTATTGGGCTCCTGAAAATCCTTACGCTATTCGGGAAAACGGCATTCTGGTCGAAATTCCGTGCACGTATGGTGTGGGATTCTTAACAATCAAATTTTAGGGCCAATATTTCATAATGGAAATCTGAACGGGCGTAATTATTTAGAGTTAATAAGACCAGTAATTCAAAATTTGGTTGAACATCATAATGATATATTTTGGCAACAAGATGGCGCTCTAGTCCACAACATTGCTGCCGTTACGGAATTTTTAAACGAAAATTTTCCGTTTTGGATAGGCAGGTTTGGCCAGATGAGGTGGCCACCAAATAGCCCAGACTTGACCGTAATGGTTTCCTTTCTGTGGGGACGTCCGCTAACCGTTAATATTATAAGAGAAAGAATAACCCAACAAGTTGAAACACTAAACCATCGCAATCAGGAAATTATTTTGGCAGCTATCGAAAGACAGAAGAGAATTTATAGGAAATGCATTGAGCAAAATGGGGAGCATGTGGAACATTTATTTCAATAATTTTGTTTTTATTACTTTTAAACTTTAAAACTTTCAAAAACTATACCTATCCGATTACTAGTGATTTCATACAAAAAAAAATAGCCAATTTTCGTTTGCTTTTATGCATTTTGCCCTACAATTCAGCAAAAAAATCAGTTTTCTATCTTAAAAAATGAAGAGGCTAGAGTGGGGTGACATTTATAACCAATAACCCTGTACATACATTTCTGGACAATAATACGTTTTTTGCAGTTACCCTGTAAGTAAGAATATGATCAAAATTTTGTTATTTTAACCACAGATCAACTGTAAATATTATTTTTTTTGAGATAATATTGGGTAACTGGAAAATGTTTTCTCACTGTGCAAAACCTGTTTGAAAAAAATATTTTTTGCCACTAACCATACTAATGCAATAAAATGTTGACTTTGGTAATTAAAATAAAATGGAGAAATAATAAACAAAGTTGACTCTTGATGGCAATGCTATTTTATTTTAATCGATAAGAACTATGTGGTTGCCCTGCCTATAAAAATTCCTTATTATCTTAGTGACCTTTTGTTCGGTTTAACATTTACAGAATATGCCTCGAAAATATCTCGATAAACTCAATAATATCCTTAAACAATTTCAAAATATGATAACTATATTTCAAAAACAATAATTCGCACAGCATGCGTAGAGAATGCAAGGAAAATTAATTTTTGTTGACCTCAAGTAAATCAGCTTCATGTTTTGCAGCAAAAATAGTTTTTAATTCCAAAAATTACCAAAGGAAAGACACTGCCAGGCAGCATTTTATAATAATAGATGCGACTACAAAAAAAAACATTTCGGCTTGTCTTAAAGTGGGCCGAGCTTTTGGGTAGAATTTAAGAAGGGAGGGTAAAACAGAATGACCTCTATAAGAATTCAAATATTATCTTATTGTATTTAACATATTTTGCGACAAATATTGGAGCTATGTGCTATTAAAATTTAGTTGTATAAGTACACCTTTACGGTATGCGAATATCAATAAAATTTTAAATTACAAATTATTTTTCTTACTTGTAAAACTATAATGTTCATTTTAATTTAAAATATCACCATTATTAAAACTTGTCAGAATAAAGAATGACAGACAAAACATAGTTAACTTAAATAATTTTTCAGCTGATGCAACATCCACATACTCATACGCTCCGTCAAGTCCCAGCATGTACCCTTGGCCAAAAGACTCGGAGTACCTTCCTTATCATTGTAATTCTACTACAGTTCGAAATATATTTTGGAAAAGTACTTACGTTAACGAGACTGCTGTTCAGCCTTGTCCACCGGGTACTACAGGGTTTGCTAAATGGCATTGTGCTGAGGTACCCTCGTCTCACTATCCCGAATGGATCCCAGTTAATCCTGATCTGAGCGAATGTCGATCAGTTTGGCTTACGAGTCTGGAACAAAGACTGTTGCTAGGAAAAGATCTTTTAATGTCAATCATTAGAGATCTTTCTACTGTAACTGGAAGCAAAACTTTATATGGTGGAGACATGGCTATTACCACGAAAATTATTCAAAAAATGACCGAAAAAATGTCTCAAGACATTCAAACGTTTCCTGATACTCGGCAACGGGAAGAAATCGTTACGGAAATGCTAGGATACGTCACCAAAACTAGCAGTAATCTTCTGGATGCCACTCAGTATTCTTCGTGGAGGGATCTTAGTTATAAAGAACAGATGAGTGTGGCGACTTCCTTGCTTATAGGACTCGAGGAAAACGCTTTCTTATTGGCTGATACAGTCACGAGTCAAAAAACTGTAAACAGAAAGGAAAAAAATATATGTAAGTGATAATATGTCTAAATCCGTTGTGCTGAATTTTATATTTATTATTGTTTTTGTTTTTAGTGCTGTCCGTTAGGGTTTTGGATACCAAATTTCTAAGCGATGAAATGTTTCCGTCTGAAGATAAAGGTAGCGATTGGAAAGCTAGTAACGATTCAATTGAACTACCAAAAGAAGCATTGTTAGAAAACAGTGACGGAAATCTCGTTAGATTAGTTTTTGTTGCTTTTGATAGATTGGAAGAGATTCTTCAATGGCAGCCAGATCATTTCGATAGTAATAATAACGTACCAAAAATATTAAACAGTAAAGTTATTTCAGCCAGTCTAGGAAAAGGGCGACACATACAACTTAAAGAACCTGTTAGATTGACATTAAAACACATTAAAACGGAGAATGTAAGCAACCCAAAGTGTGTATTCTGGGACTACACAATGAATTCGTGGTCAGAAGAAGGCTGTCACGTGGATACCTCTGAGTCAAATTACACGCATACAGTTTGTTTTTGTGACCACCTTACCAACTTTGCTATCCTTATGGATGTTCATGATATATATCTACCTATTTCTCATGAAATTGCCCTTCAAGTTATTACCTACATCGGATGTATCATATCGATAATTTGCCTGATACTTGCCATTGTGACATTTCAGTTATTTCGCGGGCTCAAGGTAAGATAAGCGGCAGTGTTTTTATAATGGTCGAGTTCATCAGAATCGAGCGTTCAAATGTCAAAAATTCATCGGGATCGGAGCAAAGTAGCGGATATTATTTACCTTCGAAAACATGCTCACTGCTCAGGTAGCGATCGCTCGACAAATTTTCCCGTTCAGCAGAACATTGGTGATTGCTATCGTAGCGCTACGTTCTGATGAACGCGCACATTATATTTTGTCTAGCAATATCACGTGAACGAAATGTCTTCCCTTTTGGTATATAGGTGTTTTTATGTAATGCACTTGGCCGCAGTATTCTAGGTATGCGCTAAAACCGAACGTACCAATTGTTAATTTTAAAAAGGGTTTCCCAGTGAAGAATTTTTGAAAACCAATTTTTTTTTAATAAATCGATAGTTTGTAGTGTCTCAAATGGCGCTCTAATAGGTGATTTCAATACGCCAAATATTTTGGAAGTTATACAAGATGCAGACAAGTCAGCGCGCTCAGGTACATAAGTAACTTGTCTGCAAACCCTAAGCTCATTTTGCTCGAAACATTCTTTGCCTACCTCCTGGCACTAATTATACGATGTTCTTCAAATATTTAGGACATTTTTTGCAATCGATTCTTTCACACTATCGATTTTTCCTCGGACAGTCTTAAATTCGGACATGAACTGAAAAACAATTACAGTAATATACGGTTTGCACTATTTTCTTCCGAAGCGAATCATCAACTATCATCGAATTTGATTTCTAGATCAACCGAAAACGAGTCGTGAAAATATCTGTTCGAGTGGTAAAAATGAGTAGAAATTAATTAAGTTAATATTCCAAATATATAGGAAATTGGTAAAAAGATTTAAAAACTTAAAAGGTTACTTAAAACATTTTCTGATTGTGTTTTATCTTTAAATTGTAGAAAGCTTACCGTCCTTTTAAATTTTAACATATCCCTACATTCGTTTTTTTTTACAATAAAAAAATAAAACTAAAGAATATTAGAAAATCATTAGAGACCGGATTTAAGCTTTTTTGATTACACTTAAATTTTTAAGCAACAATCGTTTACATTTATTTCTGCATGAAGGCAAGTTAGGCAAAAGGCGTATTTTTGGTATTTAAACTATAATTTCGAACTTGTTTTACACAAGATATTTATGAAACATCTTTTGCAAGAAAAATATTTTCTTATAATAATGCTCCCTGTAATAAAAAGTAAAGTCTAACATACTTGTGTCTCCTTGATGCAGTTTTTTTTTTAATTCGGTTTAGTAGTTTTTAAGAAAATGCATTTTAAACATACGAAATAATAGACTAGTAAATTAAAAGATAATTTACCTTTTCCGCTTTAATAAAAATGTTGAAAATGTTGACCTTCCGATTCCATGCAGTAGTACAGATTCTATTCAAATCGGTATTTGGCGTTTTGAAGGATCTTTGGAGTAATTTGCTGATATTCGTTAATGATCCGTTGACGTAAATCATTCAGGGATTCTGGTTGGCTTCTATAAGTTTTTTGTTTCTAACTTACCTTAGATCTGGTGGCCTTGCTGACCATTCTAGTGCCCCTCTTCTGTCAATTCATTTACCAGGATAAGTTTCATCTAGATACTGACTTCTGAGGCTGTGGTGGCGCTCCATTTTGTTGAAATATCAATTCGTTTTCATTGTAACGGTCACTTTGTTCAATCATTTCTGTTACTGCTAGATCGCCAGCATCTTTTAACAATTGCGAGTAAATTTCAGTTGATAAATGTCCTTTTGGAAAATAGGACCAATAGCACAATCGCTATAAACTCCAGCCTGGATATTTACTTTTTGATCGACAATCCTGACGATTAACAAAATCGCTATAAACTCCAGCCTGGATATTTACTTTTTGATCGACAATCCTGACGATTAACAATTCCGTTTACAAAAAAACGAACAATTTCGCGATTAAAAAAAATATTTTGATTCCCCCTTCGAAATAAAATACACGTGTCAGTGTTTTTTTTTACTTACGTGACGATTAATATAAAAAATCGGGCTTGCTTCGTTTTTATTGGCCCACCCTGTATAGGGCAGCGTTGAGCCATTTTCGAGAGAAGTAGATTTTTGTCGACTATTTTTATATCTTATGTTTAAATCTATATTTTGTAATGAACAAATAACTTTTTCTCTACCTCTGATACTTATTTTTACATACGAGTTTTTTAGATTACATACACTATATTAATATGACATATAAATATGTATATATGTAAGAACTTTGTTCTCTAGCCACTTGCTGAGACCTTATACAATAAGGATTTACCAAATTATGCTAAAACAGCTATTCTCTGGGCTACATGCCCCAACGAGCGCTAAATTACATAGCAAAATTTGGCGTATTTTGACTAACTAACTAACACTGTTAGTACTAAAATACAAATTCAGATTGCAAAAAATACCGAGAAAGAAAAGAATGAACTGTGGCGCCACCTGTATTGTACAGCCTAGGCAGAACAATGTTGTGGCTATAGGGTGTTTCGATTTTCCAATGGTAGGTGTGCAGGGTGTGCTCGCTTGTCATGCTTGTCCTGTACTGACGAGAACCAAAGAGTTCGGAACCGGTCTACAGGTAGCAACAGCGTAGCATCCTGTCATTGGAAATAAAGATTCATTCTTTTCTTTTAGTAGTTTCTTCAATCTGAGTTTGTTTTTTAGTACCTACTAACAGTGTTAGTCAAAATACGCAAATTTTGCTATTTAATTCAGCGCTCGTTGGGGCATGTAGCCCAGAGAATAGCTGTTTAGCATAATTTGGTAAATCCTTATTGTATCAGGTCTCAGCAAGTGGCTAGAGAACAAAGTTCTCACATATACATATTTTTACGTCATATTTTGATTACCACTTGCCAAGTAGTATTCTTTTACTATTTATTACACTATATTATATTAAAACTGAATGCATTTTAAGCACTTATTTTTTAACCTTTCGTGCTTTTTTATACAATATAAACGTATTTTCCGAATGTTCGTGCTTATAAATACGGTCTCTAGTAATCATTTCAATTTGCGTATGTTTTAACGACATTATTGTTCTATTGAAAAACACAAACTTAAAATAAGTTCGTGTACAGAGTTGTCCTTTATCCTTTCCGTCAGACCCAATCCTTGGACGCGTTTCGCCGTTTACGGTTCTTGGCTCGTGGCACCCACACGTATCAACCCAACCAGGACAGCGAGAATCCATATAGGTTCAAACGCTGGCAAGGCGGCCCATCGCAGGCAAACTACGTTGGGTGTCGCTGGAAGCCAATGTATCGGTTTAGCCTACCGAACGCTAAATGTCCTGGTTGGGTTGATACGTGTGGTTGCCACGAGATGTAACCACGTGCTGCAACTCTCATCTGTATATTTGCATTTCTGTGTTAAAGCACTTTGAGGTCCCTTACCTTTTCTTCGTCAAACCCGGAACCTTGCTAAAGAGCCGTAAACGGCGAAACGCGTCCAAGGATTTGGTCTGACGGAAAGGATAAGGGACAAGTCTATACACAAACTTATCTTAAGTTTGTGTTTTTTAATATTTAGCTTTCGGTAGGCTGAACCGATACATTAGACACTGAAAGCACGGCCAGTTATCAACACGTATACCTATACGTATCGATATGCGACTGCGCACAGGATACGGATAGTTATACGTGATCCTGCGTTTACGTATCTCGTTAACGCAGCGTGTAGCTCATTTCAAAAATAGATGTAAATATGGAGACATAACGTAAAACAAAAAGTATCGATCAGAAAACGAATACATTTTAGTAATGATGACGATTTATATTTACTAAGAGAGGTTGCGGGACAAAACCCCTATGAGGAGCCTCCAAGATGGGGCCTCATACAAGGAAATATAACACAGGTTACTGTGTTACGCTTACGTTTGTAAAAGAAGCGGTGCTTTAAGACTTTTTTACGGAACAACTTTTCTAGACGTAACCCGATTTGATAAGGTATACGTGGTTGAGATACGTTTTTGTTGTGTATTGGCTTTAAGTGTCTAGTGGCTTTCAGCGACACCCAACGTAGTTTTGATGGGCCGCCTTGCCAGCGTTTGAACCTATATGGATTCTCGCTCTCCTCTATGGATTCTCGCTGTCCTGGTTGTTCTATTTGGAACATTAACTAAGCTCTTGAACTTCAGCGGCGACGCCGGCGTGTCTTTCCATATAAAACTTTATACTTTACTATACTCGCGGTTTGTTAGGTTCACTTAATAAAAAATATAAGATTGCCACGTTTCTTGCTAGGTATATTTTTATTTTCCAATTATTTATTTATTTTTTTTTTTAGAGCGACAGAACAACGATACACTGTAACTTATGTACATGCCTCCTCATAGCAGAATTCATATTTTTAGTAGGAATTAACCGAACTGAAAATAGAATATTTTGCGGAGTCATTGCTGGGTTCCTGCAGTATTTTTTCTTGTGCGCTTTCGTCTGGATGTTTTTCGAAGGTAGGTACTGTATAATAAATTCATGAAAATGCATATAGTTATAGTTATTTTACAGATTTTACAACGGCATTTTGTATATGGAAATACTCATTCATACTTAACTTCTATAGTTATTACTGTCGTTGGCCATGTGATAAATTCTATATCGTTCTCTGTAAATATTTATTTATTTATTTAATTACATAATAATACATTTTTATGTAAATATACAAAGTGGCATGGACGAGTATAAAAACATTTAACATAATATCATAACATACTGTTGTATACACACCTAGGTGTGGAACAACTGTGTGTGTCCTTTAAATATTAGAAAATAAGCCTTTAGAGATCATTATGCAGTACATATGTATCTTCACAAACACCACCTAATGCAGAAAGTTAATAGAAAAAAGCCAAGGAAGATTATTTTGAAAATCGTATTACTAAATCATTAAACTGACGTAAAGAATGATGGAAAATTTTTAATGATTTAAGAGGAAAAAACAACATAATACTTATACATACTTCATTATCTTCCGACGAACTTAACCATTTTTACTGTTCGACTGCTTCAAACCATTCTAAAAATATTCATTCATGCATTGATCCACTTTCGTACATGAATGATGTAAAAATTAGTGATACGTTCTTTAGTCCAGCCGATGTTCAAGAATAAAATTAGTCATTTTGGAAATAAAAAATAAAAATTCTAGTGGATGGGATAATGTATGTATTAAAATTTTTTCACAACTATCTGCTTTAAAAGCTTTAGCCAAAGCAGTAAATATTTCTTTTGAAGATGGAATATTTCCACGATGTTTTAAATCAGCTATTGTTATTCCAATTCATAAAGGAGGTGATTATGAATCAGCTTCGCGCCGCGCAAGTGGGCGAGTATACATTTACTTACATGTAACTTTCTCATGCGGAAAAAATATGCTTCGCGACGCGACGCGCCGCTTCGTCCAAGTGAGCGGGCACCTTTAGTCTAAACCAATATGCATTTCAAAAAAATAAAAATTTTAATGACGCTATCTGTTTATTTCTTAAATATCTTTATTTTAAACTTAATGAAGAAGATTTTGCCGTAGCAATATTTTGTGTTATTTTTAAAGCTTTTGATTGTGTTAACCACGAAATATTATTAAAGAAGCTTCAACTTTATGGTTTTAGAGGTATATCTGAAAGAACTCGAGTAGTATTGTTAAATGGTAAAAAATCAAAAAATAATAAAATTGATTGTGGAGTGCCTCAAGGTTCAGTTCTTGGTCCTAATCTATATAAATGACCTTGCGTCAATTCTTATAAATGGTAAATGTGCCATGTTTGCCGATAATACAACAATACTTTGGCATAGTAAATACATATTATATTGAAATAATTCAAATAATTAATGAAGATTTAATAAAACTTAATGAGTGGTGTGACTCTAATCTTCTGATTTTAATATTACTAAAACCAACATATTAACTTCTAAATGTCCACTTATTAATTTAATTTTTGGCAATCTAATTATTAACAACCCTAAATTTATAAATTTTTTAGTCATTTTCATTACTGAAAATCATTCTTTTAATGAGCATATAGAAACGTTACGTAAAAAACTAGCATCAGGTTGTTATGCCCTGAGAGTACTTTCTCATGAAGTAAAAGATACAGTTCTTCGAAATGTTTATTTTGCTTTAATATAATTCCTTTTTAGATATGGAGTTTGCTTCTGGAGAAATTCATGTCAATATCTTCTTAATCCTACCTTAATTTTACAAAAAAGAGCTATCGGGTATTTGTACAAAGCAACCTTTATTTATCTCACAGAAAATTTTAACACTAACTTCAATTTTCATATTGGAAACCGTTTGTTTGATTAAAAAAAGGCTTTTATATAATTTTACCTATTCCTTATTTAAGTCTTGTAAGGAAATCTATAATTTATGATTCTAAAAAAAATTTTCCAGTTTATATTAAAAAAATGTAAAATTTTAAAATGTTTAAAAAAACTGTTTCAAATTTATTATCGAAAGAAGCTTATTATACCATAAATGAGTATTTTGGTGATAATCTTTCATAATTATTAACATTTTTTATTCCAATATTTCAAATTTTACTATATTGTATTTTATTGTTTATTAAAATTTCGAAAAGCTTTGCAGATAAAGATAAATAACTTTCAGACAATAAAGCATATTTTTACTTTTGCCTTTGCATAATATTACCTTTTTTTTTAGAAAAAAAGAAGAACTAACTAAAATATTAAAAATTTTAGTCGAATTTCTTGTTACATATCCCATACCTAAAAACAACAGTTTTAAAGATATAACATAATTTTAATTAACACAGTAAATACTGATTATAACTATCTTCTTCGACAAAAAAGTGTTCAATTTAATGTTAAAAATGGCATTCCTGAACAGCTTGACAACTTGTAATAATATCTATTTATTACGTTTTGAAGCATAATCGAGCTGATATTCTGTCCTAATTCTTAGTAAAGTTAAAATCAGCTAAGAAGAGGCCACGGCGTCTCATATCACTCGAGATCGATAACCCGTAGCGTAAGCAGATGACGAGGTGGCTTCTTCTTCCTTGACATTGATTCTACTTCAATATTGTCTGGTTTTGTTGCATAAACTTTATTTTTGAAATCGCCTTAGTAGAAACAATCCATTGGGGTAAGGTCAGGAGTTCTGATGGCCATGCTATTTCACCTTTCGCGATCTCCGAAACCTCTAATCATGAGCAGCGTAAACCGCTCTTTTTAAGTAAGGGACCTAATTTAAATATAAATTTTATAAAATCAAATTTGACAAAGTCGAACAATACTATCACACAAATATTGTAAAAGTAGATAGATAGACAGATAGATATTTATTGGTATTAATTACACAAGGTGCTTTTACAAGTCACAGGTAAGCGGTAAAACTATTAAAAAGTAATATTACCTTATAAGTTATAAATAAGTATTTATTGTGTTAATAAAGATGGCATTGCATCTTTTAAACTGATGAGTTTAGGTACAGGATATGTAACAAGGAATTCGAGTAAAATTTTGCGTAGAATTAGAAAAGGAATATAAAACTATACCATTCTATTGGTACATAACTCTGTACTGACTTTGTGAAGCACCCTGTATTTTCAAAAATATTTTTTTTTTAAATGGATTAAGGAAGATATAAAAGGTGTCCTAAAAGGTATGGCCAATAATTGGGGGCATACGACAAAATGTTACATGGCTTTCTGGCCCTATTTTGACCCAATCTACTCGGTCCCTAATTATTGACCATACCTTTTAGGTCACCCTGTATAAACTTTATTTGAAATATTTTCGAATTATCGGGGTGGTCCGGGATTTTGAACATTGTGTATGTGTACAATACTTTTCATTCATATTTTGCAGTGTTTTGACCTATCTATATTTTTATGTGTTTTTATTTATTCATTTTCATAAAACTCATAAACTAAGTAAACTACATATTATATTATGCAGCAACAGACCTCTCCATTAGCCATTAGGAATATTGAAATAAACTAAACAATCGTTACAGTTTTTCACAGGAACGGTCCCATATTTTATTAAGTGTTTTTTTTCTTCTTACAAAATTAAAGCAGTTGTTACCTATACCTAAAATATATAATGTTTATTATTTATAAAAAATAATATTAGTATTTTATTTTGTAGTAACTAAACATTTTAAATTTAAAAATTTGTTATTTTTTTGTTTAAAAATGGAACATTTCGTAAAGAGTGTGGGAAAATATTCATGTTTATGGGAAAGAAACTATGCAACACATACATACTACACTATAGATTAAGCTACTTAAAACTTGAAATATATAAGAAAATTAATTTACAAGATATCAACAAAACTTTAGTCCGTCTTACGAGTCTACAGCTACGAAAGAAATTTAAGAAAGGTGGAACATTGTTGCCGTAATAGGTACTCTGTTTTAAATTTCCATAAAATTTTAATTTGTATGGAATTCAAATATATTACATAAAACAATGCATATCCCTGTAGTGTATACACCCTGGAACATAAATCCCGTTTATGTTCCCCCTTACATTGCAAATTGTAATCGTTAAAGCGGTAAAGATAATATTTAAGAAATATTAACTAATCACTTATTTTGGTAAATTTGGCAACCCACGTCTAATAGCTCGCAGATTCCTGGGCCAGGAATGATCACCTGTGCCTTGAAACTGATTTTGTCTCTCTATCGTATATAATATTGAATTTGTGGGAAGGTGCTTGTCATCATGACATCTTCAGAAATTTTAGAGGCATTGGCGGGGTTTAGAATTATATTATTTAATTTATAATTAATAATTATATTTAAACGTATGTAGCTGTGCTTGTCAAAATAAAATCGCACTACTCGACACGTAGTATATAAATATAGAGATATTTTTTCTATTCTTATGTTTTTACGAATTCAATAACTTATAAAATATTAATATAAAACGAAGCAACGCACGCCTATTCCGCTACATTTGAAACTGACTTTTTTTACGCCTTTTACCCCCCCCCCCCCCCCCTGTCTCCTCAGCCGTCGTAGCCACAGACTCGTAAGGCGGACTATACACACTAAAAGGACACCTTGCATGACTGAACTATAAGTAGGGGATCTATAAATATTTTACATGATAACTAGCAACAAAACTAAATATACTTGAATCTATTACCAAAAAAAAATATATTTTCTAGTATTTGTTTTTACGCCAGATTAAGTATTTCGTTATTCCTTTTTTAGGCTTTCAGTTGTACGTTATGCTAATAGAAGTTTTTGAAGTAGAAAAGTCAAGAATACGATGGTACTATATATTCGCCTACGGACTGCCATTTTTGATAGTTTTTGCGTCGGCCACTGTGTATTCCCAAGGCTACGGTACCGCCAGGCATTGCTGGCTTAAAACAGATAACTACTTCATCTACACATTTGTGGGGCCCGTCCTTCTGGTGATGGTGGTAAGTAAATTTGTGACAGCTGGATTCTTTTAAAAAATACGTCTTTCTTTTTTATGTTGGAGCCGCGTCTGATGATATGGCAATTTAAGATTTTTTAATTTCGTTTTCAGCTAAATGTCATTTTCTTGACAATGGCAATAGTAATGATGTGCAGGCATGCTAGCGCTTCTGTGTCCATGAAAAATAAAGAACATTCCCGGCTTGCTAGCACGAGGTAATTATTTCATACTATTTTTTGTAGAAGAAAGCTTTTATGGCCCGATTTAAATGCCTTACATACAACCAGTGGCGTACAAGGGGTATACAAAATCTAAGCAACAAATAAAAGAAATAATCCTTCAACACCTTATTGTAACTAAAAATACTTAAGCTCAACCGAATTTAAAATCCCAAATAGATTTAAAGATCGACGATGTTTGTACTTATACCTTACATAATACCTTATCGATATTGAATCCAAGCCCTTCTTTTATTTGCTTATGTAACACAACATTTGGGGGCTTCTTTTGTACATGTTCAAAATTTAATTTTACGATATTACTACAATCTTTCATCATCTTATACGTAAGTTTTCTTCTGAGTCTTACAAATGATTGTGTAAATTAGTCTTTTCAGTGACGCCCAAATCTGCAATATTGAAGTAACAAGGTAATAAGATTGAAGATGTATATATTATTTTTCAACTGTTGCTTGGTTTATTTTTGTGCCTTAATATTATTTATTTAATCCTTGTGCATCAAAGGGAGTTAATCTGAACGTGATTGTTGCATAAATGTCAATAGCATGATAGTATTAACATTCCTTGGCATATTAACACATTAATTGTAACGAGTAAACACAATAGTTTTGGTTCAGATTGCTTAAAATGAAAGCAGCGGGTTTATCAGATTCGCAGGTATCTTAGACATTAAAAAAAAAAAAAAACAATTTATTAACTAATTAACTCTAGCTTAGCACCGTTATCGCTTTCACTTTTAGTAATCTATATAAGTACTAGAAACGAATGTAGTAAATGACAGAAAAATTTAACAAATAATTATTACCATTTTGCCACTTTGAAGAATGTAATTATGTATGATTTAAACTAGCAACACTTTGTGCCTTTCTCTCTATATGTATAATTTTATTGCATATTATGTTTAATTTTTATCGTAGCATGCAATTCTGTATTCTTATTCTCAATTAAGTGAAATTAAAACTAGAAAAATACAAACGTATTTTCCAGAAATATCGGGAGAACAGTAACAACATTAACAAAGTTTTTCTTGTGAATAAATAGGGTTTATTGGGGATTTAATTTGTTAAAATGTTAACAGTTTTTTCACATAAGTTCAGACTGTGTGGGAGGGGTTAATTGCGCTATAAAGACCCTACATAAAGATGCGTCTATCAGAAACTTGTGTAAAACTATTAAAACATTTTTATTATTGTATTATTTTTACATATCTGCTGGTCCTATTGTTTATGTATTACTGCATTTATCGCTGCCTTTTTGGACCTCAAATATCCAAGATAAGTCAAAACAAAAAAAAATGTTGATTAAATTCCTACCATAAACTAACTCGATATTTTTGGGCTATCCTAAGATGAAAAAAAAAACGTCGTCAAAGTATGACATGGAATTAATCACGCATGTCTTGAATTATTACTATTGGAAGGTAACCTAGGTAAAAGGTAAAGGTAAATGAAAAATGGAACTGTCAAGTTCTGAAGTTTTTATTTTTAAGAGAATTAAATATGGTAATCACGGCAGAACAGAAAGTCTTTATGATCGAAAGTTGCTTTAGAAATGCTAGAGGGGTTCATGGCCAGTGGGTCAACAGGGAACACCATTCAGGATTTTCAAACAGAATGTCCACACATTTCGCCAAGTTCTTGAACTAGATCTGTGGCTTTGTTTAGAGAAACAGGAAATGTGAATAGAAATGAAGACAGTGGGAGAACCAAAGTTCGCACTGCACAGAAAGTAGAAGAATTGATTCGGCGCTTAAGCCGGCATGTAAATGTATCCTACACAACCTGCTATATAATCCGAAAATGTGGCCTGCAAATTATGCGCGCTTATCGTCTAAGCTCAGTACAAGGATTGTTAACAAACGACAATCCGCAGCGAATGTAATGGTGTGTGGGCGCCCATATCGAAAAGAAGGCTAATTGGACCGATCTTTTTAAAGGGATTCTCAATTCGGCGCGATACCGTCATTTAGAAAATTCGTAAACGCATTAGTAGACCTCGAAGAGATGCGACAAGGCCACGTAAATCTTAATAATTAAGATTTTTTGGAAACCTTTTTGGAAAAAGGAATCATTAGTCCTAATATGCCAGTTAGGCGGCCAAGTAATTTTTCGAAAAGAAAACCTTTACCCACCTTTACCTTTTTCCTAGGTTACCTAGTAATAATTTAAGACATGCGTGAGGCATACTTTGAGCACGTTTCTTTAAATCTTACGTTATGTGCAGTGGTTAACGATTTCTCAGTGCATACAGGGTGTTTCTTAAGCACGGTTGCAAACTTAACGTGCAGTAATATTTAACTAAGTATGTCAGAGAATTTTAGAAATATTTAAGAAAACGTAATTATTTTTTTATTTGCCTATCTATCTCGTTTCTGGACACATGTTTTTAGAAACTTTTTTTCTTAAAATATCGTAAAAAATTTCTTAAAGATACTGTTGGTACTTAGGAAACACCCTGTTTATAGTTTACATTTATTTCGGCTGTCTTTTTTGATGAACTTAGTAGTGGTAGTTAATAATTTATGTACCCTTCTAATATATTCTTTTTCTTGCATGGCAATCTTACATTGGTAGTGGAAAGGAGGAAAATGCACTTCGAATGAAATTTGACTTGTAAGAACACACTTTTTTTCTAACATACACTCTAAAGAATATATCAATGGCGATATCAAGAAATTATGTGTAATTATATGATTGCAAAATCTTACTAATACTTTATTTTCTCTGGTCTTTCGTCCTCTGGTTAGTTTTGACGAAGTGGTCCTGTTAGGTAAGTTTTAGGAACTGCAATCCCGAAGCAAATTAAAAATCGTGGAATTTAGGGGATATCTTTATGTAAGCCTTGGATTGAATTAAGAAAATTTAGATATAGTATGTAATTAATTAACTCATAAAAAAAGTAACGTTTACAGAACGTTTAAAAATATAAAAGCAGATGGAATATCAAACGTTTTATTTTAAAAGGTTACGCAAGAACACGATACCATCAAGGCTATCGTGCTTAAACGAGTTTGTAGATATCATTCCGGCTGATGAGAAGCATCTTTCCGCCACAACTCCTCGACACTCGTCAGTGGTGTAGTACCTACAAGTACAAGACATAAAGCATTGCAGAATAACTTACTTGCTCTTATTGGTACGGTTACAACTCCCAGAAGCCATTCGATATGAAAAATCGTTTTAACTATAATGAATCCAATATTCCATAATTTTATATTATTCCGTGTTTGTTTGTTGCGTTTCCGACAATTCTGCTTACGACCTTGCACATAACGCCGCGCCTTGCGTCTACGTCTGCATTTTAGGTTCAGTATGTTAGTTCAGGAAGACATTGAGTTTGCTTTAACATAATTTCTCTCGATTCGAATTCGATGTCTAGGTACCCGGGATGATATTTTTCTCTCCCGGCATCCCGGGGTTGCAATCCCTAATAGGTTTACTAAGCGCAGTTTAAAATGAATAGAAAATATTTTATAATGCTTTATACTATGTTTAACTGCTAGCATAGCACAGGTATAGCAGAGAAAAGAAATGGGGTAAAGTACACAAAAAGGCCCTAAAAATGTTGACTGTTTGGTATACAGTATGTCTCACTGTTCATGACTCCTATATTATAGCTCCTTTATTAACAATGTGATGTTTTGGGTGAAAGGTACTTACCCATCAGGAGATTGTGGCACGGTGGAATATTTTAAATTCCACCAGTGGCGTTCGTGGTTATGAAGAAAAAGGGACCTAGTTTTCGGAAAAAAGATATTGGGCGTAATTTTAACTGTGAAATAATATCATAATCTCATTCGACGTTACCAAAAACACTCCAATACCGAATTTCAAAAGTATAGTGTACAGGCACAGCTTCCTTTACTTCCAAGCTATGAAGGACAAAGTCTGGCAACGTTGCAGGTAGACCGATGATTCGCTATTTTTTGTGTTCTTGTTAAATTTTTGAGTTCTGTGGTTCTTTCAGACGAACAAATAAATAGAAAGTGGTTCTTGTGCTTGTGATTGTAATATTGTGAAGTGCATCGACAAGTCTTGACGCATACGTTGCTTGTTATTTTCCCGAGTTATCAATGTTATCATTATAGGAAAATCTTAAGGTTAGTTCCAATGTTTGTTTAACTGGCAAAATGTTTTTATTTGCGTACGGCAAGGTTTAAAAAGGGACGATTGAACTACCCCAATATAATTAAAAAATTATTTGAAGGTAAACTAGCTAAAGAAATTTGTGACTTGGCTTGATATATGGCATAACGATTCAGAGGGGGTGAGTTTAACTTGGGACACTTATGATGCTATTAAACGTAGTAGGTACCAGTACCACAGTTCTAATAGAAATTATAGAATAATCATTTATCCATTTTGAAATAAAATACATTTTAGTTGGTAAATTTCAAACAGATACCCTTGAAAAAAGATTTGGCCGATATAGGAACCTTTCACCTTTCTGAATGTAACTGTAATGTATCATTTAAACAGATCCTCGAATCAGAAAAAAAAATTAGACTTCAAAGTATTGTAAAGTCAGGGTTAAAAAATTTTACAGTGTTAAAATCAAATACTCTGTTAAGCATGATATTGAAAGTACAGAAATATTAGAGTTTCCTTACATATTTCAATCGGATTATCTTAAGGATTACCAGTTGGATGAGTCTGTTTAAATGTATATATATGTAGTTATATCATTCTATCTACAAAAATAGGAAATTAAAATGCATGGATTACAAAAACCTTATTATAAATAAAACAATGCAGTCTTCCTCCACAGAGTTTAATAATTAAACTGTGAAGGAAGATTGCATTGTTTTATTTATATTACATTGACTCCACTGAAAGTATGAACTATTTTTTCAACTTTGAAAACCTTATTGTTCGAGTCATAGGTTTAAATGTGGGGGATGAATATTTTGATTCTTTGCAAAGGGGGGTTTATGTCTTGCTACCAATGAAGTAAATATTATGTACTTTCATATATTTGCAGCTTTTCAGTTTATTATAGCTACTAAAGAACTTAAGCTTAAATTTTTCAATCGGCAAAATCACCAAGTTCTTTCAGATAAACTAGGTTTGGCTAGTTTAGAAAGTGGTAGCTTTCTGATACCGCTTAATGAGACATGTCCCTGTGGAGAAAGCTATCGAAATGTTTTATAAAGTAGCACTTACTCTTAGCAATATATTACTAAACAATTACACAAAAAACGGAAATGACTTTCAACACCAAAATACATCATCAAAAAAAAGAAAGCTTTCCACTTTAAAATAGGTTTTAAAATCACTAATTTTTTTAAGTTAATTTAAATTTCCTATTATTATATTCTTGTTACTTATTAGACATATCTATACTGAAGTAAAATGCAAAAAGTTCAATAAATAATTTGAAATAAACCGCCTAAACGGGCGAATCTGCACGGAATTTGCGTTAGTTACTTATTAAAAATCGGTCTACTTCTGACAGGATTTGCGACGTTGCCTTTCTTACTTCACGGCTTGGAAATGTAGGGGGCTATGGTACAGGGTATTCACGTTATAAGAAAATAAACTTTTCACTTCTTACAGTGCCAATGCCATTAGATTTTCTCGACATTTACCTTTAGTACGTAAGTTGGCCATGACACGCGAACGTTTAATAACAATTCAAAATTACTTTGAAGTTTAAGTGACATTTCACATTCTTTCGGTGTTTGCACAAATTTGTACTGTAAAAAGTGAAAAGGTTATTTTCTTATAACGTGAGCACCCTGAACACTATACTTTTGAAATTCGGTATTGGGGTGTTTTTGGTAACGCCGAAAGAGATTATGATATTATTTTATAGTTAAAGTTATGCCTACAATCACTTTTTTGTAAAATAAGATACATTTTTCTTCATAACCACGAACGTCACTGTTGAAATTTTTAATATGCTACCGTGCCGCAATCTCCTGATGGGTAAGTACCTTTCACCCATATTTTTCATAAATCGCATTGTTTATAAAGGAGCTATAATATGGGAGTAATGAAAAGTGATACATACTGTATAAATAAACAAAAACATATTTTATCGGGGCTGTGTTATGTAGGATATTTGGTTTTAAATATTAACAAAATATGCATGTCTAAACTAGAACTAAAGAAAGTACATACTGGCTTTGCTTTAGGTAAATGTATATAAATATTGTGTACATATACTATATTTATTACATTATAGGTTTGCGCGGTGTATTTCAGTTTTCTTAAAATATTCATTGTTTTGTTATAGAAGGAGAAACAAATGATATGTTTTTAGACATAAATTTTAAACATCTTATCGGGAAATTGGGCAGTGGGATGGATAACATTCTGATGTATTTTATTTTGAAGCTGTATCGCTTCTAAACTTTATCGATATTGATTCATCCCGATATGTATGTACAAAGGAGGTATAATTTTTAAAGAAAGCCCTCTCTCATGCGTTTTTAACCTAGAACAATGATTATATTATCTTCCGTGGGAAGTGTTAACTTTTTGCATATTACTAGGGTAATTCGGGCATATTTGGAAGATTTGAATAACGAAATATCAACCTAGGTTTCCTGTAGGCCTGTAATTTCTATCAAGCATGCATATGACATACAGATCCTTTTCAATTTTTATCTCTTCTACGTGGTGATATCGAAATAAATAAAAAAAAATTCTGTTAGGAAAATATGGGGGTCTTAAAATAAGATAATTTACAACTTTGTCCCACTGTCCAATTTCTCCACAGGATGTTCAAAATATTTCAATTAATTTTGTTCCTCCTTCTAAAACATTTTTTGTTTCCGGTTTTTATTAATCAGGAGTGTATAACCAAATTTCGCGTTGCATGCATGATTTTTGTAATGTATAATGTAAATAGTATGCGAGCTATACTTACTTCAATTAGATATCTAATTTTTAAAAGCAGTATAATCGAGATATCGCCATTGATTAATTTTAACAAATACAATAATATATTAGTTTCGTAGTTTAGCCGTAAAACCGAGCATGTTATTAAATTCGGCATGCAAAAAACTCCGTCACATAAGTAGGTCTTAGCGAGAACAAACACTTTTCCCGAGTTTAATAAAAGGCGGATTTGTAACGTGTGTAAACATTTCAGGGCATGGTTGAAAGGCGCTTTCGTCCTAGTTTTCCTTCTAGGATTGACTTGGATCTTTGGATTTTTATACATTAATCAGGAATCGGTAGCCATGGCTTACTTGTTTGCTACTTTCAATTCCTTCCAGGGATTTTTTATATTTTTGTTCCACTGCGTTCAAAATGAAAAGGTAAGATTGTGTTTTTGTAAATATAGTCTTGAAGGAGGTATTTACAACTATTTACGAACCTACACAGAAAAACCTCTTTAAACATGGTGGTATATTGTAATTTTTAAACAATTTTGCTCAGAGCCCAAAATATTTGCAAGGTCTTTGCTTTAAAGGCAGTTAGAGAGTAGTGTATGCCGTGGTTTAGATGCAACACAACTGAAATCTTATCCGTTGTCGATTAGTTAAAGTTGCTAGGTTAGCACCGTATTCAATTCATTTTATTCCGCATAAACGTCTAGCCTGTCAGAAAAGGTAGGTTTAGGTACCTATATTGAAAAACAAAACAAAAATAGAGACCTCCAAATTATAATCTGTTGATTTTTGGAAAAGAGGCTTATTATATTTTTATTTTTGCATAGTTTACGAGTGCAAAAATAAATATATGAAACTGGAATATGTTAACTTTAAAATATTAAACATACAATGGCATATAAGTCCTTATTTTAGTTTACCAGAATAGCAAGAACAAAACTTTAAATACAGGGTAGAATTTTTTCCAAACAGATGAGTAATATGGTAATAGTACTTTTGAAGTAACGAAAACTTAAAAACAATTAAATTTAGTAAAAATAGAATAGAACATTCAGTAGAAAACGGACCCCGACAAGAGAGTGAACCGATGTATCTATGATATAAAACTATCTAGTTATCCATTTTTCTAAATTTTCATTCGTTGTCTGATATGCCACTTATTTGAAATTTAAAAATTATCACCAACTCTAGTACCCTTTGTATATTAGATTAAATGTATTATACAAAGTATATTCAAACTTTTATTGTTTTGTATTAAAAATCTCTAAATGTACAGAATATTCAGCAACAAGAATAAATTTATTTTTTTGGCTCACCTTGTAGGTTACATTATCAAAATATGCAAAAATTGATATTAAATTCGACATGTTCGGCTTTTTTCGAAAGTTCGATAGGAAGAGTGTGACTTGGCGTGTTTTTGGATATTACGTTCTCACTGTGTATAAATAATTAGAGGCTTGTTTTCCAGTAATATGGTTAGATTTCTTGCATCTATGAAAGAAACACCCCCTACAAACTAGTTTAAAGCGTCGAAATTGTAATTTTGCTTCAAGCATAATGCCCTTATTTGATATACAACCTAATAACTTGACAAACATAAAATATTTACCCATTACCAATAAACACGTGCACATGATATAATAAAAGTGTTCTAGTTATCGATAACGGACAGAATCAATTTCTGGTCTTCAAATGAATGCGACTAAAAAAATTATTATTGCTATATTTAAAACCAAGATTATTATTATGTTATTAGACAATTTAATTTCGAAAGGATTTAACCAAAACTTTCATAAAATTATCCAGTTAAATCTCTTTAAAAAAACACAATATATTACTAATCACAGATTTCATCTTTTACTTTGGATGCTCATTCATCGGCGGCCGATGCAAATCTCAATACAGACCTGTAATAAATTCTGTTTTGGCGTGACAATAACCAAGTAGAATTTAATATAGATATATACAGGGTGACAATTTAAAAACTTGAAATGGCCATATCTTAGGAACGAAAAACTGAAGAAAAAAACGCAAAAAACAGTTTCTATAAAACGAAGGGGGAACAAAAACAAGCGTATTATCCCACCCTTATCTGCAACCCCTTGGACAGGGTGAGATACACCCTAAAATCTTAAATAGAAAGGGGGGTCGAGTGATACATCATTTTGAAGCTCTTGAAAAATGCTTTCCAATGGTACCATAGAAAGCTACATTTCAGGAAATTCTTCTCTGTTTATTAAGGTAAACAACAAATGAAAACACAATTTTGAAATTTTTTATTATTATTTAATTAAATGTTCAAAATGATTGCTACCATTATCCTGGCATATTAAGAGATATCTCTTAAGAATTCTAAACATTTTAAGCCTAGGTATTTTGTTTTGGTTTATTTGCTATGGTTTTTTTGTCGAAAAAAAAAATTTGAAATATTCGCATTTTATTATCACAGAATTTACTTTAGAAGTAACTTGTACTAGTACTAATATTTTAGGAACAGTTGACTTTCGGTTCAGTTTAAACGAAAGGCAGCACCTCTTATCTTTAACAATGGTGTACAGCACAGCTGAACGTGTAGAAATTATTTTCATTTATGGTTCCCAGGATCAATGTTTCTTAAGGACAGCTCAACGTTTTAACGAAAGGCATCCAGGTCAAAATGTAAGCCCGGAGTATGTTCGCCAACTAGTAGCCAAATTTGAAGAAACTGGTTCTGCCGCGAATAAAAAGAGAAATCAACCGAGGCTAGCCAACGAAGCAGCGCAAATTAAAATTCTGGGGCAGTTTGCAATGAATTCAACTTTATCAACTCGTGAAGCAGCTGTAGCAACTGGATTATCTCGTGAATCCATAAGAAAGGTACTTAAATTTCATAAGTTTTATCCCTATAAACTGCACATACTGCAAGAACTTTGGGACGACGACCCGGACAGAAGAATTCAGTTTTGTGAAATAATGACAGATAGAATTACGGCAGAACCTCGACTAGTTAAAAATATTTGCTTCAGTGATGAGTGTACCTTTTATTTAGATGGGCATGTTAATAAGCAAAACTGTCGTTACTGGAATGACGAGAACCCCCACGTATTTAGAGAAGGGCATAGCCAGTACCCCCAGAAAATTAATGTTTGGGCTGGTATATTGGGAGATGGTATTATCGGCCCAATATTTATACAAGGAAATTTAAATGGCGACAGGTATGCTGAAATGCTACCGAGGTCTATCGAACCACAAATAGTGCGAGAATTAGAAAATCAGAGGGACATACTCGGAAATTTATCTTTAGAAGAACGCTTACTACATTTCCAACAGGATGGAGCACCTCCGCATTATGTAGTTCCCGTTAGGCAGTGGTTGGATGATAATTATCCCAACCAGTGGATTGGAAGAAGAGGTCCTGTTGAATGGCCACCTAGATCCCCGGACCTAACACCTCTTGACTTCTTTTTGTGGGGTCACCTAAAATCTGTGGTTTTTAAAACGCAACCTGAGTCACTAGAGCAACTTCAGCATAGAATAGTTCAGGAATGCCGTGCTATATCCAGAGAAACATTTGCAAATGTACGTGAAGAATTTGAAAGTAGGCTTTATTATTGTCTTCAAAACAACGGAAATCATTTTGAACATTTAATTAAATAATAATAAAAAATTTCAAAATTGTGTTTTCATTTATTGTTTT
This sequence comes from Polydrusus tereticollis, assembly GCA_963920685.1. Lineage (NCBI taxonomy): Eukaryota > Metazoa > Arthropoda > Insecta > Coleoptera > Curculionidae > Polydrusus > Polydrusus tereticollis. The sequence goes on from OY987335.1 coordinate 60,401,821, forward strand.
CCTTAATAAACAGAAAAGAATTTCCTGAAATGTAGCTTTCCATGGTACCATTGGAAAGCATTTTTCAAGAGCTTCAAAGTGATGTATCACTCGACGGGATAATATGCTTGTTTTTGTTTCCCCTTCGTTTTATAGAAACTGTTTTTTGCGTTTTTTTCTTCAGTTTTTCGTTCCTAAGATATGGCCATTTCAAGTTTTTAAATTGTCACCCTGTATAGTCATGGCCAGGCACTCAATTCCCTTGGCTTCATTAATTAATTTATTATTTATTCACTCCGGGTGATTATATGACTTATAATTTTAGGTCCGAAAAGAATATCGAAAATTCATACGAAGACATTCATGGCTTCCCAAATGTTTGAGGTGCTCAAAGACAAGTAGTGCAGCAGGAGGCAGCAGCAGTGCTAACAGCGGTAGCTGCACAACTTCTGGAGGCGCGGGAAAGGAGAGGAGACCTAGCCTCTATGGTTCTAACGGGAACCCTTCCGGAGGAACCAACTCTCATTCGACGGATAATTCCGTGCTGACACCTCACGGAACAAGTGTGGGTACCAATAGCAACAACAGTATAGTGATCTCGAATAATCTAAATAATGCGCGGCCTACGGCACTAGTCCAGATATTGTCTCGGACTGATCTCAACAATGCTAGTACCACCATGACCAACCACAATCGGCTGCATAACGTGTCTCAACAAGGTACAAACCAGTCGTCTAAATTCAAAACCCGACAAGTCCATATTAAATTCAATTTTAAATAAAGCGTAAATAACGTTTTTTTTTTTACTTTTTCCCTGAATATCATGCAACTAAATCAGATTTTTTTTGATAGTTAAAATCCCAAAATCGACTTCAGTCCAGTTTGTTTAATAAAAAATCAAATTTTAGACTTGTCTGGGTTTGCATGTGAACAGCGGCGACTAGTCAACAAATCTGGCAATAAATTTTATACAAATTACACAAATCAGCCATTATATTAATCGTTGTAATTGTAATGGAAAACGGAAAAAAAGAGAATATAAAGTTTTTTTTTAATTTTCAAACGTCCAAAGTTTCTAATTTACAAATGGGCTCATTTTGGAAGTATAAGAGTTCGTGAACGGCGCACAGGCCATAAACGAGATTTTGATACTCAGCTCTCAGTGATTTAAATCAGTTGAAAAACCTTATTTTCTCTGTGGAATAATATTAAAGGGCATGAATTTTGTTTTGTAGGTTCCCAATGGCATCAAACTTCATTATGCAATTTTCACTCTAATAAAAGGTACTATGAAATATACATATCTAAACAGTACCCATATAATTTCATTTTATACAGGTTTCGAAAACAAATATTTTATAAGCAATTCTGGGCTAGTTGTAAAGAAATTTGTATTGCTTTTTAATAGACTATATTCGTATTCACATCCGATCCGTGTGGCACTGTTGGCAGCTTAATAACAAATGAAACGTTATTTATTCTCATTTTTGAAATGACGTTTGTTCTATTGTTAAACTGTCAATATTAGACGTCGCAGCAAATATAGTCACTTGGAGCCGTTGGTGGCGGATGGAAAAACGGGGGCGTTGATGGACTCTTCTCATTATTACACTCAATCCCAAATAATAACAGGGAAACATACAATTGCGTGTATCATCCAAGTGCTTGCTGATATAAACGTGTGGAGTGTGGATTAAGTGTTTAAGGGTTCCTACTTTTAAGGTTTATTTTTTATATTAAATGTATTATCTGCATCGTCGTTTTTGCAAATAAAAGTATTAGTAATTTAGTATCACCTTAAAAAACGAAATAATGTATGAATTGTATATTTCTAAAAACATATGACTTGTCGGGTTTTGAATTTAGACGACCAAAACGATTTTTAACGCAGCTCGTTGTTTTCGTCCTTTCTTCATAGTTTGTTTTTGCTTTACTCCTTAACTGTCTGCGTGCGTTAAATTTGTGTATTTCGACTTCTCTTCATTTTCTTTATGTTTAAAAGACTACATTACACTCGCAATACAGCACGCATCTCACTAGGAAAGTTTTTTTTGTCTCTTTCGACATTTTCGCATTTCTTTTAAACAATCGTAATTATTCTAATAAATTTAAAATACAAATTTTCTCGAAAAAAAAATTGATGTAGATGTGTAGTTCTTAATTTCCGCTCTTAAGTTACTTTACAGTACAGTCTCTTACTTCTTAGTAAATTTGGTTATACTTTACCCATGGTCTTCATAATTATGAAAAACATCAATTCATCATTATCAAAGTAATATGTTTGTTCACAAAAAGCCGATACATTATAAGTTATGGCACATCCATAGGCGTAGCAATGTTTCTTTCGTAGTGGGGGCCGGATTCTACAATTCGTAGCCGCCGGCGAATTTTTTTTTAAGGACCCTTCTTGACCTATTTCATGTTTTTGTTTACTAACATTTTTTTAAAATTTATTTCATCAGGTCAGATTACGTTTTTTTTTTCATGACACTTAAGATTAATAAAATGATACATTTGATTTCTGGGGTGAGACAGAAGGATTCTGTGGGGGAGGGGGGCGCTCCTTTCTACGCCTATGGACACATCATTATTTATCTCGCTTATACATATTGATACAACATTAAATGATGGTTTGTTCTATTATTTTCTCTAGCTATCATTTAAGGAACTTTGTTTAATAATGTCCTACAGCCAATTTGTGTCAATGTTGACATACAGAATTATTGCTTCGGCACTCACAAGTAGAATTTTATTAGAATTATCTTTTAGAATAATAGATAAAACTAGAAATTAGTGTACCTACCTACTTAGGAAGATATGTACGTACACGTTTACACATTCATGGTAAGCATACTGTTACTTATAAATCGCCGTGTTAATGCCAATAGAGATACAAAAACTTTCCTATTAAGACAAAAAAACTCGCTTCTTGCTCTTTTGTCTAACGTTATTTGCACAAGTAGAAAAGAAATATACATAGAGACATGTCGTAGCGAAAACACAATAGATACTTCATATATTAGTAAAGTTACGTTAAAAATATTAGTAACAACACCTGGATTGTAAAAAAAGATCAGTTGACTTTTTGAAATTTCAACGTCATCGGTTATTGTTGAAGTTACAAAATTTCGGTAGCATTTTTTTTTAGATCTTTAGGATCAACGAACACGTAACTCGACTAAACATATAGGTATCGTTATAAATCGTGCTGCTTTACTAACTGTGGAGTGCTGTGGTGGTGCCCGCATTGTCGCCTTCTCTTTCTGGCATGTCTCTTTAGGTGGTACTCGTATTGTGGAACTACTAACGCTTGCGCTTTTCCTAATTTGCCCTTGTCAAAGATCGGTTAGTTGATCGGTCGAGTTATGATTAATTGGACTGCGGTTAGTTGGTGACGGTTGCTCTTTCTTTTACAGTTGCAGCGAGGCTGGAACTCCCAGAGTTGTACGAACGTGAATCGGGCCTGTCGCACCCCTGTACCCACATCTACGTCGGCCAACACGGCTGCTACTCTGTGTCGCCCCCTCCGCCCCACCGATACCATTCCTTCACCAGACCTAGAAGCCCCTAACACTTCCACTCTTCCTTACATTCGTAATTTCTATAGAAACTCTACCATTAATCCTAACATACCTAAATCTATTTCAACTTGGGGGCCCCTGCACAAACCCTTACACTGGAAGGTTCGTAACATTATCTGCTTTGTAGTGTTTCTATTAAACGCATGACTTTACCCTTAACCTGTAGTTTTTAGCAACAAACAGTACCCTTATGAAGTACAATTTTTAATTTTAAAACGAGCATTTTTTAAGAATCGGTCTTCAGGTAACTTGCCCTTGTATTTTTATTAATATGGTTTAAGATTGGTTTGATTAGTGTCGATGGTAGGCAGTAATATAACTTGTGTAGGTACAAGGTGGTATAATAATCTCCTTGATTGAAGCCTCAAGTGATGATTCGTTACCCAAGAACTTCTCCACATTTTAGAGGAAAAAAGAGTGGTTCCTAGTGTATTATCCGAACTAGAAACTAATAATAGGTACCTACCTAATACTTGGGACCGTTTTTAGTGAAGCTTTAGAGAAGAGATATTTTTAGCGTTGTTTTGGGTTCCAGATTGTAAAATCGCCAATAAATTTTAGTTTTATGACATAAGACCATTTGCATGCCTAAACATTTTAAATAATAAGGACAATATCAATACATCATAAAAAGTCCACAGAACTATATTTTTACACAAAAAGTAAAGTTTTAACTAGTTGTACCTGTGTTACGACACGTCAGTATTTTTCATTATTCCACTGAAGTTAAAAACCCAGTTTTTAGTTGAATTTGTTTGATTGAGAAAGGTATAAAAAATGCTCTACCCATTGTGTGAAGAAATATTCAAAATACTTCATTGAATAAAAGTAATATGATCTCGAATTCGTATCCTAGTGTTTGACAGAGTTGGCTGAGTTTATCCTAGTAATCGACATGCCAGCACAACAATGAATAACTACTTATTACGTTTGTAGTACAACAAACATGAAAAATAATTCTATATTTCATTCATATTATACTGAACTTGTGATTGAACCATATAATTTTCTGTAATGCTACGTCAATGTTGGGAATGACGAATGTACCAGAACAGTTTGACCTATTTATTGTGTACACTGAGCGAGATGTCGAGCTGATATAACTTAAATATGAGTTATCCTAGACCGACGCGTGTTGCTAATAGGGGACAGCTCAGACCTCTGAATTACGGCAACTAAATCGAAGAAATTGCATCTAATCACTGTTCATGAGTTATAATAGCCCTGAAGATGGGTTGTTTTAGCTAGCTTCGCTAATCGTAACTGGGTTTGACGAACACATGCGACATGGGCTGCAACAATTCATTGTTTAACCTGCCAGAGACCAATACGGAAATTGTGATGCGTTACTACTCGAGCTAGATTAATTCATGATTCGAGCTATCAAAACTGGACCTTTCAGTTGTTCTAGCTTACTTAACGACTATATATTTAATCTGTGCTAAAGTTTGAGTATACTCATTTTCACGCACCTGTGTGAGAACAAACTCTGAACGAAAATAAAAAAAAAGAAGATCAACGATTACGCGGATAGCAAGTCCAGTTATGCGTCCACGCGACGTACACGAGATACTAATAACAATGGGATGAAGTTACCGCGCCAAATAGGCACGAGCGTGAATTCGGAACTTTCCGTGACTTTTCGATCGGTGATTTACCCTCGACATGGGTTTTTAGAGCACTCTTTATGACTTATTTCAACTCAAAATAATTTACACATGGTAATGAGTTAAAATAATGCACGTCTGGGTCAAAGCGATACTTTAAAATCAGTTAGTAAGTTTTTCCAATCGAAAAACTGAGTTCAGGTAACTCATAAAATGGTTACAAAATGAAGGATTGTGGTAACCCCAAATGTGTTTAAAATGTTGATAAAAAATCTCTTTCTGTGTTGAGGCGAACCAAAAGAAGCTGAGTTATTGTAGCGTTTTTAAATAATTTGTGATAATTCGTAGGCTCAGTTTAAAACAGCGCTGGGATTCTATTTGGATGCAAGAAGGCCGCATCGACTCGGTTTCGTTACTCGATATATTCACTGTTTATGTTACAAATATCTTCAAGGCAAGTGTTCAATTTAAGTTGTCCGCTTGATTCCACCCGGAGCGGTGCATAGTAGAAATGCACGACGAACTACTGCAGCCCACCCGTACGTGGTTCTACTTAGTGTCCGTGGAACGACAAAGCAGTGCCTTGCCTGATCCTAAATAAAATACTTAGATTGAGCTAAGTTTAAGAGGCGGAAATTAGCTAAAACAAGTATGCAAACGCCGCCGAGGTATGCAAACATGCTTAAACTTAGTCATAGAATTCACATACAAAGTATCTCTCATACCTCGGCGGCAACTCTGTAGACCAACAATTTGATATTCCTATTCGAAATGGACATTACATGACATGTAGTGTCAATGTCTCATCAACTAATATTATTGAAATAAGATTATTTTGCACGTTCTTCCATCTGTGTCCATAAAGGTCCGCATACACTTTCTTCATTCTTTTTCAGCAGTTTTGTCCATCCGGGTAAAATTATAATAAGGACGAGGACGAGGACGAGAACGAGAACGTATACATCCGCACACTTCTGTTTTTGTACATGAATTCCACAATCACGTTAGTAGTGGCGTCGGCATCAGCCCTATTTTTTTTTATCTCGATCAGGGTACTCTGCAGACTTAAACGTCTAGAGGCACTGATGGCTTCCATAAATGAAATTCTTTACTATACTGTGCTAAATATTTGCTTAAAACAAACCACCTTCCGACGTCATCAGACACTGATAAAGTTCGTCGTTCTTGCGGGGCCTGGATCCCATGCATATATGTATTGGCAATATACGTATGCGCCAAAAATCAAGTAAACGTTTGCTTTAATAGGAAAAAAGATGAGGTTAGTTCAGGTTAGCTCCCTTCACCTTGACAACAGCAATTTAAAAACAAAGATTCTTGATTTCTTGGAATGAATGGAACATTTATTAGATATTTAACAATTTTATAAACAGATTCAAATAAATATGAAGATACCTATTTATGTAGGATTTACGTTTTAATGAAACACGCAATTTTATTTCATTTCCAAATGAATACGTAATGTTAAGTTTAAATTTTTTCTTAATGAAATGACACTTAGGTACATTTTTTTTTTCTAATCAAATATATTAAAATCGATAGCTTTGTATTGTGTATTTACTCACCTTTCTACCTGCGGAACGATAAATGTTGATTTAGGTTTTCCTGCAAATAATACATTTTGTGTGGCTTTTTTTCGGCGTACAAAAGACCCAGAGAAGTAAGTACAAATAGATGATAAAACCCATGAGACAACGAACAACACGACGCGCCGAGCTGTAGAATTACAGAACTAAACTTTTAGGCTTCTGTTGTATCAAAGTTCGATGTTGTCACGTTGTTGCCTTTTAGCTACAGGAATCACACCACACACTTGCTAGCCAACTTGCATGCATGAGCATGTTCAAAACGGACGGTTCAAACGTTGGCAGATATTTTTGAATGCCGGCAAAAAGGACGCTTTTTCGACTTCACTACACACCTCGGTTTTATGATCGTTCTACCCGGACAAACAAAACTACTGAACAAGAACGAAGTCTGCATGGGGGCATTAACGGCCTAAACAAAATCCTTTCAATTGTCGATGTTCCGGTTCCGTTGAGACGAAGACATCATCTTCAAGAAAACAGGGAACTAGTTTTGAACTATCGCAACATTGATTTATTCAATATGTACTATGACTTAGTAGTGTCCCTAAGGTTGGCCAACCAGGCGTATACCACGGATGTCTGCACCCATTAATAAAATAGACTGAGAGACCGATATTCGATGCAACTGATGCAAGTTCTTATATTTACAACTAAAGCTTACTTTTTTGAAAAAATAAATTTTATAATAAATAAAGTTTTTTTTCATCTTTATTAATGTGTTAAAAGTAACTGTTGTGTAATATTGTATTTAAAATTACAGATTGTGTTTATTTATTCACTTGTTTTCTGAGGGCCCCCAACATATTTGTGGCCGGGTCCTCAAAATCCAGTTGTCAGCGCTGATATTGATTGCACAAGGAGTCAGTTCGGTACCTTATAAACCAATTTGGAAATCCATTCCAAATCATATTAAGCTGTTATCAGTCCTTAGTTATTTCCAAACCTATTGAATCTTGCGAAAACTACTAAACCGGACTCCATGGACTTGGTGCCATAATCGTTATCGATTCACTCCATGGAACTTCACTTTTTGACATTAATGGAAACCGTCTTACTTAACGAAATTGCCGACTTCCATAACGGATCGTAGATTAGAATCCTAGCGCTATGCAGTAGGGTGGAGCGATAATTTTTTTTTCTGAAAATTGGCAGGCCTAATAGAAAGTTGTGTAATGCAAAAATAAGTAGTTACCCAAAAAATAAATTTTTTAGCTCAAGTCCTTCCACCGCCCCACCACTTTTATTCTATTTCCTCGAATATGGTCATTGGGGCCGCTGGAAAGACTAATATAATAATTTTTGTTTATTACAAAAAATTATTTTCATTATTGTAATAAATCTTTTGCACAGCCAGCATTTGTTAAAAAAAAATAAAATAATATCCAACATTATTTGGCACACGGCATGGGACCTCACTAATCGGCCACTTGTCTGTAAATTAGCTTGTTCTTTGTTACGCGCACCTCCCCACTCCATTGTCGATCTTGTTAGAACTTGTATTATACCGACTGCTATCGATCTTTAGTCGGTCGTTATTAAGCCAGTCCGCAGGACGCACGTATTTGCTTTTGTTTTACATTCTTACTTGTGATAATTAAAATGTCTAAAAACACAAAAAGTGCAATAGAATGTCCGATTTTTGGTGCACCAAGTTATATTGGTCATCTGTCCCCTGTTTCTGGAACTGCCTCAAGTATTTTGGATTCTTTAACTGAATTTTTAGACAGCTCTTCAATTTCGTTCGACTGTTTAGAAGTGGTTGGTTGCGACAGAACAAACACTAACGTAGGAGCCAAGGGAGGAGTATTTCATCACTGAAAAACAAAAAGAAAAGCGTCCCCTGCAATGGTTTATCTGCCAGTTGCATGCGAATGAGCTTCCTCTGCGACATTTACTTCAACACCTCGGCGGTGAAACAAGTGGTCCTCGAGCATTTCGTGGGTCCATTGGAAACCTCTTATAGGAAATTGCGAAAAGCTACCAATCGTAGAATTTTCTAAAATAGCGTGTGAGTTACCTGACATTGATACTAACTTCCAATTAAGTACAAATCAAAAATATCTTAACGAAATGTGTTTAGCAATTAAAAACGGTTACTGCCCCAAGGCACTCTCAAAACGTGACCCAGGCCGACTGGTCAATTCCCTCCCGGTGGTTGACTACTGCAAACAGACTACTACTTTTATATATTAGCACCGCCAATCCAACTCAAAATTTAATTACGTTAGTAACATTTATAATTAAAGTTTATAGCCCTATGTGGTTTTTCATTAAAAAAATGCCTTCATATATTTATGGCGCATAACATATTTTCAAAACTATTGAGCTACTCAATCAGATGATTTAAAAAATATCGTTTACAAAGTGATTAATATAAATGGTTTTTTTGGACACCCGGAAAATATAATATTGTCTATGTTGTGGGATGACCGCAGTTGTGTAAGGCAAGCTAGCCTATTGCAGAATTTTAAAGGCCAGAGCTAAAACCGATCTTAATCAACTAAAACTTTGAAATTTTACCGTTCCGATTTTTAATTTTAAAGCTCACGAATACTACGAGCTAGTAGACTGCCAAAATGTATTTTGGACCGAACCACCAATAACAGCTGAATTAACGGGAGTCCAGCTACAAGAAATCGTAGAGGACCCAGAACATTCAGCGAATTCATGTGTAAAAGATTACCCTTGCCACACACAAGCTGTGGAAAGAGCCGTCAAAATGGTGACTGAGGCATCTGCTATAGTTTGTGGTTATGAGAGACGAGATGGGACAATAAAAAGTAAATTAGAATCACGGTCCATAGTGCCAAAATTTGACACTAAAAAAGATTTTCCTTCAAAGTAGCGTAATATGTCGCAAAATTATTATATTTTTTTTACTGTTTAAGAGAGAAATAAACGCTTGCTTTAAAAACCATATATTCTAATTTATCGAGAGGGTAGTCGTTGCTGACTAGTTAAGAAATAAAATTCTAATTTATTTATGATTCTTTTTGGTGTTTTTATTTTTTCTGACTGGTAATATCCTCTTTACCGCCACAAAGTCTGAAAGGAAAACATAAAATGTACCTATGTATTTTAAAATAAGAATAATAATTTTGTATTATGAATGGCAATCATAAAAGAAAATTATTATTATTTTTTTCAAATAAATACTATTTATGCTTTTTTTCGGACCCTGTGGCGGTGGAGGGGATGCTAGTAAAAAAAAAAAATAAAAACCCCAAAAAACTTCTTATTCCCAAACACATCTTTCCCAAAGTCAGGCATCTTGATTTTCAAAAAAAAAAAATTCAGACCCTGTGGCGGTGGAGGGGATACTAGTGAAAAAAAAATAAAAACACCAAAAAACTTCTTATTCCCCAACACATCTTTCCCAAAGTCAGGCATCTTGATTTTCAAAAAAAAAAAAAATTCAGACCCTGTGGCGGTGGAGGGGATGCTAGTAAAAAAAAAATAAAAACCCCAAAAAACTTCTTATTCCCAAACACATCTTTCTTCCCAAACACATCTTTCCCAAAATCAGGCATCTGATTTTCAAAAAAAAAAAAAACTTCTCCACCCTACTATGCAGTTCCCATTTGGATTGAAACCCGATTTCGAATGTCAATTGCTTAATATCGGAAACATTATCGAGTAACGAAACCAAGTCGATTTGGCTTTCTTGCATCGAACTGGAATCCCAGTACGGACCTCGATTATTCGAGCCGACTATCATTTAACATGTCCCGGTAGTATACATCGACACATACACTGACAAAAATGGATTTACCGATGTCGTTGGTTGCAGAATTAGAGCTACTTTAACGCACGTCTATCTATGTTATTCAATCTGAGCCTACGAATTATCACAAATTATTAAAAACGCTACAATAACTCAGCTTCTTTTAGTTCGCCTCAATACAGAAATATCAACATTTTAAACACATTTGGGATTAACACAATCCTTCATTTTGTAACCATTTTATGAGTAACCTGAACTCAGTTTTTCGATTGGGAAAACTTACTAACTGATTTTAAAAGTGCCGTTTTGACCCAGACGTGCATTATTTTAACTCATTAGCATGTGTAAATTATTTTGAGTTGAAATAAGTCATAATGAGTGCTCTAAAAACCCACGTCGAGGGTAAATCACCGACCGAAGGGTCACGGAAAGTTCCGAATTCGCGCTCGAGCCGATTTGGCGCGGTAACTTCATTCCATTGTTATTAGCACCTCGTGCACGTCGCGTCGTCATGGACCACATAACTGGACTTGCTATCCGCGCAATCGTTGATCGGAGGGATCTTTTTTTTATTTTAGTTCAGAGTTTGTTCTCATACAGGTGCGTGAAAATGAGGATACTTCAACTTTAGGACAGATTAAATCTATAGTCGTTAAGTAAGCTAGAACAACTGAAAGGTCCAGTTTTGATAGCTCGAATCATGAATTAATCTAGCCCGAGTAGTAACGCATCACAATTCCCGTATTGGTCTCTGGCAGCTTAAACAATAAATTGCTGCAGCCAACGTCGCATGTGTTCGTCAAACCCAGTTACGATTAGCCATATACCAAGCTAAGCTAGCTAGCTGAAACAACCCATCTTCAGGGCTACTATAACTCATGAACAGAGATTTGATACAATTTCTTCGATTTAGTTGCCGTAATTCAGAGGTCTGAGCTGTCCCCTATTAGCAACACGCGTCGGTCTAGGATAACTCATTTAAGTTATATCAACTCGATATATCGCTCAGTGTAGATAACATAATGATATTTCTCATTTTAATAAGTTATTACATATTGTATCGTATCGTATATTGTTACTTTACTAAAAATCGACAAGCATTATACATTTTAAAGGAAACCGAAGCACGGTTTCTTAACATCAATCTGAAGCTGGGCGTTAGCCGCAACTTCAATGATTATTCACACATCTCACTAAATGATTTTTCTTTGCACGATTACTCTCGTCGATCTCCGTTTATCTTTTGAATCAAACGATATATTTAGTTATTTAATTGCATATAAGAATCTTTTGTGGATCCTGAGACTCTGTTGATCATTCGGACCGAGACTCGGACATTTACTTTACAACCAATTTATCCTGGGTATTTGGCAAATTAGATATTTAAGTGACTAGCCAATGCCAATAATAACCTAAAATTGGCTAAAGAATCATCCCTTGACATTTTGCTTTAACTTTTTAACTTTTTGTTGACCTAGCGACTCTAAGATAAGTATGAGACAAAAGAAAATAAGTAAAAATCGATTAAAAATACTTTTGATTCTAAACAGTATATTATTTTGTTATCATTTGGATTTGTATCTTAGTTATTCCATATACGTATTCGTTTTTGAGATAAAAAAAAAACTATTATGGGTACAATAGGACAGCATGTGTAAAGGCAATAAAATATCTAGGCATATAATACTATAGTTCATTGTTGACCGTTGACAGTGCGAAAGTGTTCGAAAATCGATTACGAATCAATTTAAAGATCATTCGCGAGCACGTGTGTCGTAAAGTATGTCAAGCGGACACTCGTTCTTTCCTGACTATTGACGGAGTTGCAAAATAATATATTTCCACTACAACAAAACAAACAAAATTTAACAAACAGTGGGTAGGAAACTGCGTAGCTGCTACCAAGAAATAAGAAGAGTGAAAGAAAAGCGACTAGCTCACCAAATAAAGAGGATGGTAGCTCTAAATTAAGCCAAACAACCAAAACGACCTCTAATATCTCAAAACCACAGAAACCTCTGCCAGTGATGTTAATCAAGTTAAAAAATTACAACGATCTAGAGTCAAAAAAACTGCATTGAAGACAAACTTAATAAATAACAACCAGCTCCGCTGCCGTTGTTTAACTTTTCAAAATGCATGGGATTTAAAAATATTATATGCAATTCAGCATATTTACCATATGAAAGTTAAAATTGAGGCTCCAAGGAATAATACACTAAAATATCCACAAATTTTGTCAACATGCACCTATTTGCGTTAAACGCCATGGACACCATTTAACAGCAGATTGTACCAAGCCAAGAAATGTTACCCCAAAACGCTGCAATTTTTCTGAAACACACCCTGCATCCGTGGGTGTGTAGTAGCATAAGAATTGCAAAAACGAAGAAACAATTCGGGCTAGTTAACAACAACGAAAAATACCCAACCAAAAATATTTTCCCACAAAAACAGTACTGATGAGGTATACAAAAGCAGGCCAGAATGACAATAAAGTGCAATCCGTACTAGTACAAACCGAGGAACAATTCATGATGTAGATGATGCAAAATATGATAAATAAACTCTTAGAAATGCCAAACTGGCTGGAAACCAAAAAAAGACTAAGTAATGTGCCAAAAAGACCGCAGAATTGCAATCGGGAATGCTAATGGCATCTAAAGTAAAAAACAATAAATACAAATACTTCTTGATACTCAAAATGTTGATGTATGCTTGACAAACATATTATCTGAAAATTAAGGGTTACCAAGTGCACCACCAAGAAATTCATCCAAATAACCAGGCAAGTGGAGGAAGTGCCATTTTAATAAAAAATAAACAGACTTAATCATCATGAACGGTGCCAGCTAAGAGTGCAGGGTTCCAACTTACAATAATTGCAATCAAAGCAGTGAAACCAAAATTTTCACTTGGTACGGTGTACTGTCCATCAAGAAAGAATCTTAAAAAATTGAATGAAAAAGATTTTTACAGCATCTAAGTGACAGATTTATCGGTGAAAGTAATTATAATGCAAAACATATGGACTGCATATAACAAAACTTCAGACCTATTAGATTTCTCTATATCCAGAAAGGTTTAACCCAACTTTGTTGATATTGAAGAGAACTTTAACCTCCTGATCACTCTCAATAATTTTGACTTTAAGCAAAACAATAATAAAAAAAGAATAGACCACATTAGTAAATAAAACGACTAATTGGGACAATTTCCTCTGGAAAATATAATCCATCTAAGTCCAATACCACAACCAGAAATAGAAAAGTTCAATTGTTCAATGTCATCCAAAAAGCTGCCCGGAAAAATACAAAAGCTTATACACATGAAAGTGTAGTTACTAACTATTCACTGGAAGTAAGTAACTGGCCAAAGAAAAAACCAAAGCCAGGAGAAAATAGAAACAGACACAACAGCTGATAAATAAACAGATATTTCGCCGCCAAAAATTTGGACAGCTGATTACCCAAATTCCTGAAATAACTCCAAGGAACTGGTCAACGAAATTTAAACTAATTTAAAGTCCAGAAAAACTCTTGGAGTATTTAGACTAAATCAAGTTCCTAGCATTTGGAAAGTAGCTGAAATCATTATGCTACCAAAACCAGGCAAGCCAGCCAACGATGCCAAATTACACTGCTAGCGATTATGTCAAAATTCTTTGAAACACTTCTGTTGAAAAGATTAAAGCCTATAATAGATCACAAAAATATTGGCTTGGGGGTTTGCCAAAGTGCACATACAACCTTTTCAAAATAAAGTAATACGGAACAATGGCAATGCTCATGGGTGCATACGTAAAAGCGACATCTATCATGATCTTCATATCCCGTACGTCTTACGCATCTCGAAGACAAAGAGGACCAAGCGCTTCAAACTAGTGCAGAACTAAAACAGTGCCGTATGCGAGTGTTTGTATACAGTGACCGCACACTAGAAAAGCCTTTAGGACGCGATTGGATGAACTATAGTATTTAAGTTTTTATTTGGTTTTTAATAAGTCAGGATAAATTAATGGTTGGTCTAATAGATCAGTTTCGTACATCAATAGTATTTAATAATTTAACTGCTGACCGATTAACACTACAAAATTATTGTTTATGACTGGTTTTTATTGTATTTTTAATTTATCTTAATGCAGAATCATGTCCTGAATAACGTTACATATTTATTATGCATCATACCTATATTTGTACGTCCCTTTTTAGGAGTGAGAAAGTATCTATAATGTAATACTACGCATATTCCTTATATCCAAGGAACAAAAAAAAATAGAGAAGTCGAAATATAGAAACATTTGGGCAGGTAGGGGGCCGATATTGCATTACTGTCACCACTTATCGGGTTATCTTTTAACTACTGTTGATTCCCCATCAACAAATGCTTCGCACTTAGTTCCAGAATTTAAATTGAAGATGTTTACTGAAATATAAGGATATCCATACATTCTATAGATTTTACTGCATTAATGTCATGATAATGTCATGTAATTTGGCATGTCCTTTAGTAGCGCATTTATGTCTCATATATCTATATTTATACATAAAATTGAACTTTTGATTTCAATCTTTACAATACAATATCCCTGGGACGTACTTATATGGGGCAAAATGGGGGAAAACTTTCATCATACAAATTTAAAATAATTTAATTTGTAAAAGGGTTTTACCTGACCTGTTCCATGTGTATTCATTTTTTATAATTTGTTCATACAAGATATTACTGCAAAATCTAACGAATTCAGTGCAATATATCTGTTTCCAGGCGCAAAATTGTAATTTCAGCTTTTACTTTGCAGAACATTTCTTTTAAGTCGTACAGCCGAGATTCAGGCCACGGAGGATCCGAGCAAGAAGAGTCTCCCAGATCACATATGATCATCGCTGAGGCACACCGCCATTCGTCGACGTTGGCCAAGGAGGTGCAGCGTCAGGTGCAAGCTACTCAGCAGGCTGTCTACTCGGACTACGGGATGCGCCCAGCCGCTCAGCAACAGCACTGCGTAGGTACGGGAAGAAAAAAAATCGGCTCCTTGAAGCCTCTTCACTGGGGGCATCATACTTACACGGAAATCTATGACGGACAACATCCTAGAGGACTTTTAACTGAAGATGATCCAGTCTATGAAGAAATCGATCGAAATGAGATCCAGGTCAGCGACATGAGCGACGAAGACGCCAAACGTCAAAGCGATATGAGTAGACAAAGTTCCAGGTCGTACGGAGACCATAGACCGTTGATTCCATACAGTCCAGGTATTGAGCGCAGCTTTTTGGAAGTTTTAAGCAGCAATAAAGAACTGGAGAACGCTTATAGACTTCGTTGCAATAACGTAGGGCTACCTACGTATCGGGTTCCTCAAGGAGATGCAGCTGTGAGGTCTTTGGCGGCGGTTCTCGACGGAGAAACCGTCGTTTGTCACCTGGAACCTCCTGAAATGTATCCGCACCAGCATTTGGACGTTACTTACGTATCTCGAACTTTATCCCATCTTCCTCCTTATAGTGAAAGTTAGAAACGGCCATTTGCAAGTAATTATCTGTGATTACCGCATGATCAGACTGTTTTGGTCATATTTAATTAATAATTTGTTAGTAAGGCTCAGCTTGAATGAAAGAAAGTGATAATTTTATATTAATCGACTATTTTATAAAGAAGAACTATATTACATTACAGCCTGTTAGTTTATTTCGTGATTCCTTAGTATGAGTATTAGTGGCATTGTCGCTTACTCAAGTTTAAACTTAACGTTTCAATATAATATTTAACAATTGTTAAAAAGAAACCGTAAATATTATTTGAAATTATCAATTTTTTTTTTTTTTTTGGAACATTAAATACAAGACAGGTAATAAATAAACCATAAACCTTTTTAAAAAGCCATTTCATACTTTAATATACTTAAATAAAAATAAATGTTTATTAGAAATGATAAGATATGGGTTGGTATAAGCGACAATACGCCCGAATAATACAACTTGTTGCAATAACTTTTTTGTTTATATAATTGTAGGGCTGAGTAGGCCCATATATATCTTTTCTATAAAATATATGGGATTATTGTAACATTTTATCAATTTGTAATACATATGGACCTAACGTACCCGAAATTTTACCAATGCAGTTAGTTCGATTAGAAAATTTTAAGTGCGTTGTATAGACGACACAACCCGGTTGACTTAATACCATAGGGTACTTGCACGAAATTGTATTAATTGTAATATTTTAATAGTAAACGGATCTTAAGTTTTCGAAACTTTTTAAAAATTAATCAGTAAGTTAAAAAATCTAGAGATAAGTAGGTAAACAAAAATATATCCTTTTGACACTGTCATCAAAATGTTCCTGAAGCCGATTGTAATAAAATTAATTGTTCATTATCAATATCAATTTCGACATGCGTCTAGGATTGTATAAAGTTTGGTAATACCACCGGATTTATCAAAAAATAATAGGTAAATTATATGAGTATGTAAATAATAAAATCAAGAATAAGTACAAAAAAATCGTGCAAGAACTCTATTTAAAATAATCAAATATCTGTTAATTTGTTCATGTTGTTGGTGTACCTGCAATACTTCTATGTCTCCGATTTTTAAATCCCTTTGGGCCCCTTAATAAGTGTAACACAAACACCCTATATATTGGTATTTTTAAGAAGGAAATTTTAAGAGTTTGTTTTATTGTTTTGTAATAAAATTATTGCAAATGTGTTGGTATAATAGGTCCTTGAACTAAAGCAATCCAAATTTTTACATATAACATTTTCTAATTTAGTGGAAAAAATTTTCGTTTTCACTTTATTTATTTGTACATAAAATTTGTCTGTTTTTATTTTGTAGTGCTGTTTAAGTTAAGACTTAGCTAGCACGAAATTTGTAAATATTTAAATAAAAATGGCAATTGCAATGTTTGTTTATGTTACCTAATCCTTTAGGACAATTGGTTTTGTTCTATTGTATTATTTTTGTAATTAGTTTATTTTTCAAAATTATTTTCATGGTTTTCTGCACAATAAAAAAGGAGAAATATTAAATTTTAGTATTTAGCCAAAATTAATTAAAAAATATTTCTTATATAATTTTTGTACCTACACTGGTGTAAAGACGAAACAATTTAAATTTTTTTGACTAATGATAATTTTGCGTCAGTGCCAAGAAATAATTTAGAAAAATAAAAAAAGGGATATAATTTTATTCAAAAATTAGTATTATTCGGATAATCATCGGATTTGGGATACTTGGGTCGTTTGCACTTTTTTTTATTGAATTCGAAAAAATCGCATGGTTACAAGGTCCGTGGATGAAAGATTAGATGTTTATGGCGAACCAGTTAACCGGCGGCTCCGAAAAGGTGTTTTTTTTTGCATAAACGGCATGCTCTCGCAGGATAAAATATTTTTGGCAATTCAGTGTTGCCGCTTCTACTGGAAAGTATCAGCAACTTTGATATTTTAAACCGAACCCATTATACAGGGTCGTTGGTATGTATGGAAACGGTCGATTATTTCTTAAAGTATAACAGTTAGCAAAAAATATTTTAGACAGAAGTTTTAGGGTTTTTTAAGGTCTATTAGAATCTAAAACAAATAAGTATACAGGATGAATCAGAAAACCGTAGAGAAGCAAAGTTACTTTTTTTTAATTGGAACACCCTATATCTTAGAATATTTTTGGATTTTACATGAAATAACAATTATTTTTTAATAAGTGCAATATAAGCCTAAACCTAATAGTTTCCGAGATATCGACTTTTGAAATATGACATTTTTGAACTTTGACAGCTTCTAGCTTTCTAACGGTATGTCTTAGAGTGAAACGGCTTACATGTCTCTATCTTACTTTTTTATTATCTTCCCAAAACCATCAACTTCCCGTTAAATCGGAAGTACAGTATTTCCGGCTTTTGAGTTACATCCGGATTAACCGGAAGTTGACACTTTTAGGAAGATAATAAGAAACTAAGATAGGGACATGTAAGCCGTTTTACTCTAAGACGTACCGTTAGAAAGCTAGAAGCTGTCAAAGTTCAATAATGTAATTTTTCAAAAGTCGATATCTCGGAAACTATTAGGTTTAGACTTATAATGCACTTATTGAAAAATAATTGTTATTTTATGTAAAATCCAAAAATATTCTAAGATATAGGGTGTTCCATTTAAAAAAAAGTAACTTTGTTTCTCTACGCTTTTCTGACTCATCCTGTATACTTATTTTTTTAAAATTCTAATAGACCTTTAAAAACCCTGAAACTTTTGTCTTAAATATTTTTTGCTAACTGTTTTACTTTATGAAATAATCGACCGTTTCCATACATACCAACGACCCTGTATATAAAATTATTTTTGGAATCTCTATTAGTTTCTTACCAACTTTCCTTATTATTTTCCTCTATTTATTTGTTACTCTTTTCCAGAGATATTAATTAATTTTTTTTTTGAAAACCGACCTTTAACACAACCTGATATCATGGAACTCTGAAATTTCATTGAGAGATGGGCAATAACCAGAGGCCCTTTACAGTAGGGTCAAATTTTAGTTGCAATATACAGGATGGATTAAAAATGCATATATTTCAAAACATGTTAAAATTTTTCAAATATATCACACTATTATTACTGATTTGTAATATTGTATTAGTATATATACCATGCCTATACCTAACTAATCAAGTTTTTGACGTATACGAATTTATTTGAAAAAGTGATTCCCATTCAGTTTTAAGTAAGTGTGCCATGCCATTCTTGCCAGCCTGCCATAATAATTAAACGCACTTCTCATGAATGTATTTATTTTTTGTTTGGACAATGTGATAAAATTATAAGCAGAAAGTTTTATGAAATGTGCCCGAATCAACCGCCAATGAACTTCAAAAAATGTATACGAATTAAAAACAATTTCGTCGCGTTTGGTTCAACTTTACAAGTTTCAATTATCATTGTTTCTCCACCCTTTTAAAGTTGAACAAAATGCAACAACATTATTTCGAATCCATCTAAATGTTTTGAAATTGGATATAATTTGAACACATTGTTCAAACGAAATAAATAACGTTAACGGGCCGTTAACTGGTTTGCCATATACGTCTAATATTCCATCCTTATCCAACTTCGTTAGTATTTCTAGTGATCTTGTCTTCAAGAAAAATGGGCTGAAACACTGGAAAAAATGTAAAACATATACATATATTTTTATAAAACATTATTTATTTAAAAAACTTTAAAAGAGAGAACAATTGATTTAAAACGGTCACAGTGAAAAGTAAGTATAACGTCATAAACAACAATAAGAAATTCAAATTCACTTTCTGAAATGTTAAGTAACAATTTCCTTCTGAGATGCTTGTATCTGACTTGGCTCTATTTGTGTAGGTTTAAAATAGTATATTAGTTCTTTGCACAATTCAAATCCCACAAAACAGGCTGCATTTGCCGGAAAAGCTCTTAAAAGGACCGGCGTAATGCCTTTGTATAGAGCCAGGGGCCCTTCAGTCTTCATTAAATTCTTGAATACGTCTCTGATACCTTTGGGATAAGTTCCTTCTGGGGCTAAAAATTCCAAATTTTAGAATTAACAATAAGCAGGAAATTATATTGTGTTTTAGTGTTTTATGTTTATATATTTTGGTATATACGTTTTAATGTGTGGCATGACCTGTCAGAAATTAAAAATAACTGATGTGTAGATAGTAATCGTAAATAATATTAAAAAATCTATATTTTAAGTAAAATATTACATGTTACCTTATAAAAAGATATTACCCCCTTACAGGGATTAAATATAACCCCTTGACCCTATAGGGGGTAAAAAACAGTTACAAAGAAGCTACTACTTGATATTTGCTTGGTAAAAACTATTTTTTAGAAAATAAAAAGGAAACAAAATTCGCAAAAAAAAAATTCTATAATGTGTCGTCGCATATAAGAAAACTAAATATTTCATAGCTGGCTGATTGTCGTTAAGAGAGGTGGCCATTGCATTGCAACTAAAACTAAGACTATAACTAAATATTTTTTTTGTTCCATTGTAAATTTTTATTTTATCAAATGCTGAAAGTGACCTCTATCTTTCACTTGAGATGCAGCAAGTCTATGGTAAATACTATCTACCGCACGACGAACGCTTTCGGCCGGTAAAATATTTATCTCTATCCTTATTCTATCTTTTAGGACCTCAACGTTGTCTGGTCTATTCTGATACACTCTCTTTTTCAAATACCCTCTTAGAAAGAAATTCAATGGAGTAAGGTCCGGAGACCTTCGTGGCAATTTTCAGAGTGGACCTCGTCGACTTATCGAGCGACTTGGAAAAATTTAGTCTAAGCATCTTCGAACATTTACCCAAAGTGCGGCGGTGCGTCATCCTGTTAAAATCATGTTCTTTTATGGGGAATATCTGGATCATGGTCCTATAATTCCAGTATTAATTATTTCAGACCACACATTGACTTTTTGACGATGTGTAGGTATGTCCTTCACGTATACATTGTGGATTTAGATCAGACCAGAATCGATAATTATGTCCACTGATAATTCCATTTAAATAAAATGTAGCCTTATCGGAGAATATAATATTTTGGAAAAAAATGTTGTTTTCTTCACATCTTCCCATCATTTCCTCAAATAATTGTAATCTCATATCGTAATAGTCCTCGAGAAGTTCCTGTACAATATGCACTTTATATGGGTTATACTCCTGGCTTCTTAAAAGTCTCTGTACGGAATCTCTAGTAACATCGTTATTAAGCGCTAAGGAATTTGTTGAAGAATGCGGATTTTCACTTACTGATAGGAGTATATCAGGTTTTTTATCTTCAGTTAAGACGGATAGTCGGCCACTTTTAGGTAAATCATGTACTTGTCCTATGGCCTTTAAATTTCTGAAATACCCCTACTTACAGTTGATTGAGTAATTGGACTCTCAGGATGAAAAGTATCCTCAGACTCTCAGGATACTTTTCATTAAATAACAAACAAACTTCATTCTCAGTCCGTACCTTGTCTATGTACCCAACAATATTAAAATTTCAATATGCTGTACCACAACTCAAAAATACCGAACAGTAGGGAACTAAACTACCTAAATACTAACATTTGCTTATAATAAAAGGCGATGAGGAACAATTATTTTATTTACCACAGGCATAAAGAACATGTTTTACAATTTTAATAAGGTATCATTTTTTAAATGTAATGGTCAAATGTAAATAATGTAGACTTTTGCTACTTAATAACAGATTTTTGGAAAAAACTTATTTGGGTTGGTTTTAGCGTAACGAAATGCTCAAACCCCTACTTTTTTGGTACCATGGGATTCAGTTTTTAAAGATCTTTTCATAGAGCCCCCATGTGACCTAGGTTGCCATTTAAAACAAAGTTAGGGTTGTTAGAGGTTAACGGGTCGAAGGGCTGAAAATACTACAGAAAGACGAACAACAGTTTAAATCAATTTCCGTGCTTCAGCGTTTTTCTCAAAAATAAATTGTAAAAAAAATATGAATTTTATGCAGGACTTTTGACCAACCCTGTATATAAATTTCAGATTCAGGTGGTGAGTAAAATGTAGTAAATGTTTGTTCTAGGGCAGGGGTCGTTTGGAATATATTGGAGAGTGAGCTATTTTTATAGCGAGAAGTGCTTGTCCATTGTGCAATGAATCATGACAAGAATTTACGGAAAGTTCTATTTTAGATCTTTTGTGATATACCTGCTGGCCATTTGGTCTCAGTCAGTGCCATAGAAATATAAAAAAAAAACTGTTACCGGAATTGCTACGCGAGCTACCGGTAGCTCGCGATCGACTGGTTGGCAATCACTGTCTAGGGTGTTCGTAAATAAATAATAGGGATTCGTGGGACCGCAACGGTCTAGAGATCTTACCGATTTCACAAAATATGATATGCTAATATAAAATTAAACTTAAAAATGACAAATTGGCATTCGGAAAATGTCTACCTATACTTAAACATTTTTTGACCCACAAATCAAAACCAAGCATTTTTGCTTGTTCTCTTTATTTTCAAAATATCGGGTGTTTCATCATCGGGCGCGATATGGGAATTCCCATATTAAAGAATATAGAAGTGGTCAAATATTGGTTTCCCTAATTATTTTAGAATAAAATTTCATTATGATAACGAAAAAAAATTAATACCTTAAATAAAAAAAAAAAAAACTATGTTATCCGCGTTGCCGGAATGCGATACTTATTTTGTCGAATTTCGGGACTTTGAGGTCCCCGGAACAGATTTCTTTTAATAAATTACGGGACTGGGAATCCTAGGCGGGACATAGGAATTCCCATATAAATTTTAAAGACTTTAAATATTGGCTTTGATAATTAATTATTCTAGAAGAGATTTAGTGGAGAGGAAAAGGACAAAATTCAGCCCTTTTCGGTGAACCAGTTAGAAGTTAACTGCTAAAGCCCTTTTGCAGCTTTGTAATTTATTATGAACTCTGTATAAGAAGCAATAATAACAATACCAGTAATTTTAGACTAACATTTCAAATGAATAACTTGAGATGTCAATGTCCCAGGTCCAATGTAGGACGTCTTTATTTGGGACATATTCCTCTAGGACGTCATTTGGCCAAATGAAGATGTCTTCAGGACGTTTGTTTTTCGAAGTCTTCAAGTCCTTTAAATAGACGTCTTTAGGTCGTCATTATGACTTATAATTTGGACTTATCCTCGCCATAATTATCAATTCTTATTATAGCATTCATAACAGAAAAAAAAAAGTTTGTTATATAGGTTCGATATTTATTTATCAGATTTCATACCAGCGAACATTATGTGTAATTTTATTATCAAGAATCAAAATAATATCAAGTTCTCATAATACAAAACTTGTTTTTTTACGCAGTCATTTAGTTATTGCGTTATAATAATAAGGTAGAACCTAAACTAAACTAAAATATAAAACATTGTACTTGTATTAAAGTCTATGTCAAATATTGATATTATCAATTTTCAAGCGCGGGAGAATTTAAATCGATCGGCGATACGATGACATACGAGCCGAAGCCGAATTGGTCCTGAATGCAAAACTGCTGCAGGAAGGAACTGAAATTTGCAAATGGCCGACTCGATTGGTCGTTACATTTTTTGTCTTTTTTTTTTATTTCTACGAATTTTGTGTTTTTGTATTAAGGTAAATATTAAGAATAGTTAGCTACAAACAATACCTACTTTAGAAACAGAATTGAAATTTTTTGTTTTCGTATTCTGATTTCGTCTGTTATTGTAGATAATTTTCGTTTTAGTGGAATTTGAGGAAAAAGGTGGATTAGCCGTTGTGTCCAACAATTGGCTAACGCCTCGAAAAAGAGAGGTTTTCTGGCCACCTATTAAGAATCAACGAATATACAGGATGTTCGGGAAAATGTATGATTTAGATAGAACATGAAAAAATAAGATGACAAGTTACCATAAAATTTTTTGTTACGGGCCCTCCCTACGGCCGTTGGAAATCGGGTTTTCTTGAATAACTTTCAAAGTACCTAATATAATTTAATAAAAATTTAATGTGATGGACACTAGTAAGGACCTCTTAAAATAGTGGCATTGAAACATATTTAGCTTTGTTAGTTTACCAGGGGTGGACTAAGCTTTACAACTTAATGCTTCAATTTTTAACACCCTGTATGATAAAGACTTAGAAAAATAAATCTGGGTAGTTTGCACCTTAGACTAAAAAAAATGCACTCTTGTTTATTGTCGTAAAATAAACCGTTTTCGGGAAAAAGTATAGTAAACGAATTCATGGTTTATTATTAATAAGAACGACCATGATTTCTATTTTGTTTCGACAACAAAGTGTGATACGAAAGTCATTGAAACAACAGAAAGTTTCATTTTAAGTTGTTTAATCCGAAAAAATACAAAAATTTAAAAACACGCAGTAATTTAACCTTAACGAAATTATTGAAAAACTTTATAAGAGGGTTCAACATGGGCTCCGTGAAGTCTGATACACTCGCGGGCACGACGAATTTAGGATTGCTGTGTGCCACAATAACTCAGCCTCGGTCCTTATCAAATTACAATGAAATGTGATTCTCTGTAGAAGTTCCTCCCTAGTGCCGACCGGAGTGGAATACACCCAAGTTTTTCAGGTGTGCCCACAGGAAAAAATCCAACGGCGTTAGGTCGGGAGATAGAGGCCAGGCTACCCATCCAACGGTTTGGATAGACGTTATTTAGGTGCTCCCGCACACCAACGTTGAGATGGTGCCCCATCGTGCAAGAAGTACATGTTTCGGCGGGTTCCAAGTGGTAAGTGCTCTATTAAATTCTGAAATGCGTTATGGAGGAACTCCAAATGAAGTTGTCCATTCAAGCGTTCCGGCAATACGAATGGTCCAATCAAAAAATTGCCAATTATTCCTGCCCAGATATTAATTGATTGGAACTGATATTGATGATGCAAAACAATAGTGGCATAAGGATTTTCATCAGCCCATACATGTGTGTTGTGTAGATTGGTGATACCATTTTTGGTAAACCTTGCTTCATCCGTGAAAAGAATAATGCTAGTGAAGTTTACATTATTTCGTTGCTGATCCCATAGCCAGTTTGCAAATGATATGGATATAACAGCTGTTCTTGGATAACTTCATGTACTATTGTTTTCGATGTATTAAAGTGTGGTGATAATTTTCGAGTGCTCGTTAATGGAGTGTCATCTACAGCATTTACGTACGTAAGGTTCTTCTCAGACCAGCATAAGTACTATTTTTACAAACTTTCCTAAAATTATGAAGAAAGTCAATAATATGTATTACTATAAACTGGAATCGCCCGCCATTCTCCCTTGGACGTTGGTCAACTCAGATGCATATCTGCATACTCAATAAACGTGTATTCCATAGTTCCAATTAATTCACAATTATACTCACCACGAAATCCAAAAATCAGTAAATTAATATTGAAGTAAAGGATCAATGTATCAGCGATGTTAAAGATGATAAGTTCTAAAATGCAGGATATTTTATTTATTTTGTACCATAGTAACGTTTGCAACAATACGTTTTTTTGGGGCCGAAATAAATAAAACGCACATATTTTGCGAACATAGGTCTTCTATTTACAACTATTCGTTTATTATTCTTTTTCTCAAAAACGGTTTATTTTATCGGCAATAAACAAGAGTACCTTTTTTTAGTCTAAGGTTCAAGTTACCCAGATTTATTTTGTTCAAGTCTTTATTATATAGGGTGTTGAAAATTTAAGCATTAAGTTGTAAAGCTTAGTCCGCCCCTGGTAAACTAAAAAAGCTAAATATGTGTCAAGGGCACTATTTTAAGAGGTCCTTACTAGTGTCCATCACATTAAATTTTTATTAAATTATATTAAGTACTTTGTAAGTTAATCAAGAAAACCCTATTTCCAGCGGCGTCCTTCAGGGGCACATATCTCCGTAGGGCGGGCCTGCAAGGAAAAATTTTATAGGAACTTGTCATCTTACTTTCTCATATTCTATCTGAATCCGAGAGGTTTTCCACAGCTAAGAAATTATGTTTCTGCAGAAAGAAATAGAATATCAATGTACTATCTTTTAGGATATATTCACATTATCAGTCAAATGAGGAATATTTGAACATTTAATTAAATCCTAAATTGCCCAAATTATTTATGGTATTTTAATAATACAGCTTTTGCCGACAGGTTATTTTTTTTTGCGTACTTGCTGAAATTTGCATTAAAATTGAAGCCGCGAGCACGCTGCAAGAGCCGATATAATAAAAATAATGATAGTGTTGTTAACTCCGTATTTCTGAACCATAATAAACACCAAATTTGACAGTGGCGTGTAAATTATTAATTTCAAACCTCGTTGTTAGAGCTATTGGTATTTTTATTATCGCTCTCCAATACAGGGTTAGTTAACTCCTAAATGATGGTTAACCCAAAAGAGCTAAATTTTGTCCTTTGGGTAGAGCTCGAAGCGCTATTCAACAAAATTTTTTGTTACCGAAACAAATATTTGACTACTTAAAAATTTCCATGGGAGTTTCTATGTCCCGCCCCCGCCCGACGACGCAACATGCCCGGTATGGACTCTTAGGATATTTCGATAATATTGAGTGAACACTATGCTAAAAGAACCACAGTATGCAATCATTTAAGGTGGGATGGAATGTTAAGAGCTGTAAGGTGTGGCGCACGACAAGTTGATGTGAGTACTAACCAATGTGTAATATCCCGGTTGTGGTAACGTTAGCTACAATTCGAGAACGTGTCCAAAGAACATTTAGGCATTCAAAGAACAACAACTGCATCTCAAGAAGGGTTAAGAATCGGTTAGAGAGAACTGAATTAGAAATTATACACCCAATCAGGTGCTCATCTTTATCGCGGTGTGTTAAGAATGGGCTAGGGAACAACACATTCAAAAAAATAACAGTGGGCTCCTGCTTTATTCACCAATAAGTCTTGATTCGGGTAACAGCCAAATTAGAGAAGAGCGAGGGTATAAAGAGGAGCTGGCATGCAACCTGTCCTTGAATATATTTGGTATGGTCATTCTTATCGTAGAGATATAGTAATAGTTTGGATGGCAAAGCGGTGACCTAATCCGATCGAAATTAAAATGATATACAGAAACAATTAAACACATTCATTTGTTTCCATATATCTCAGTATTTGGTCCAGAACCTTATGATAATAATTCATCATGCTACACCACATATATAGATATAGGTAGATGGAAAGAACTTTATTTTCCACTCGGCGACAAGCAGTATAATTGTTTGCTTGACTGAGAATTCAAAAAATAATTACACTTTCAATATAGTCTTTAATAGTTAAACTTTTGTTCGTGAACGCCGAGATGACTGACATGCATTTCATTTACGCACTTGCTGATGGCAATATATTACAAGCTAGGGGGTTGTACATTGCTGATATACATTTCCTGATAGAAAAACCTTTTAAAGTATTCATCATGGTCTTCATAAAACAGGCACATTGAAACGAAGTGGGGGACCAGGAAGGTCAATGACAGTAAGAACGGTAGAAGTGGAGGAGAATGTCCTGAACACAATAGAGGAAGATCCAGGTAGTCCTACTCCAAAAATTGCAAATACTTTGACTGTAAGTAATGGGACTGTTTGGAAAATCCTTAGTGACTATTTATCGTACCCATACCACATACAACGCGTTCAGGCACTTCCTGCTGATTTTTCTCCACTGATTGTATTCTGTCAACGGCTTTTACACACATTAGTTCAAATCCCTTAACTACTGACACTGATTCCGATTAATGAAATTTCTCAGGAACTGCAATAAGACATTTTCACAACAACCATGTGTGGGCTGAAAGAAATCCACATAATGTACTTGAAGATCGTTTTTAACATCAGTTCTCGTTAAACGTTTGGGTTGGAATTGTGGGTGACTGGCTAATTGGACCGGTATCTCTACCAGGAAGAGTTACCGGCGAGGTATATCGCAACTTTTTGGAAAAAAACGCTACCTCAGTTTCTGGAGGATGTACCACTGGCAACAAAACATGCACGATGGTGCACCAGCGCATTTTAGTGTGGTTGATCGCTGGATTGGTCGAGGTGGACCTCACTTATGAGCTGCTCGATCCCCGGACTTAAAACCCCTACATTATTTCCTATGGGGCCATCTAAAGTCATTAGTTTATACTACTCGAGTGGAAAATGTGGAAGATTTAAGAAACCGGATAATTGCTGGGTGTAACTCAATAAAAAACAACCCTGGAGTTTTTGAAAGAGTTCGGCAGTCAATGAGGAGAAGATTGGATTTTTGCATCCTAGCTGGAGGTAGCATTTTTGATAGTTCTTGTAGATTAAGAAACTTTACATGCAATTTTTGGTAATAAAATGTTGTTGTCGAAAATTTTTCTCGCCCTGTATCTTCGAAACAAAGTGTCTTCTCAAAAATCATCAAAGGACAAAATATTCTTAGAATAGTTCAGGGAATAGCCCTTTCAATTTTTGCCGTATGTTTAATAAGCACCCTGTATAATAATTACCATATAAATATCTAAATATAAAAAACACATACAAAAAAGCCTGTTGCAGGATAGGAGTAGTAACAAATTTTTTTTAAACAGTATGAAACGATTTTATTGCTATGGGAAACCCCAATTATCGGGCCTGTTTTCAATAGAGCTTGCGCAGAACATCCCCCAAAAAATAGTTTTAAGAGATAATCGGTCTTAAAACCACCAATAAATTATTGTTCCGAAGCTGGAGATTCTAGACGTGAAACTAATGTGTTTTAACCAAATACGCCTTGGTGATTGTTGCTTGTTAATGGTAGTTAGTTTTCCATCATTCACTTTTCCCCTAATTTAAACAGTTTTCGAGATAAGTATTGACATATTTTTAATATAGGGCAATGATATTTTTTTGCTCGTAGAGGTATGAAGATTATATGATAAATTTTAAAAATATGGAGATTCTTATTGCTCAATTGCTTAACCCTTAAATAACAATTTCTACTTATAATATCACAAGAGCTTAAAAAATTTCCAGGAATAATTTACACTCGTGTGGTATTCGGTAAGAAAATTGTACACCAAAATTTGGAATAAAATTATAGATCAAACCTTACATTTTAAATTAATTACACCAAATGTTAATACTCAGTTGGGTAGTAGTTCAATCTATCGCCCTTTGGCAATTTTAGGTCACTAAAGGTGGTAGAAATATATTTTTTACAAGTAACAGGACGCAATCTCGAAGAAATTTAGATATACAGGGCGATTGATAGTGGATGCATGGCCTATTAGACGTTCTGGCGAACTAGTCAACGAATCACTTGCAGTGTTGCCAATTCTACTAAAAAGTACTAGCTAATTTGATATTTTAAATAGAATACCCTGTATATTAATTTTTTTTTAGAATCCCTATTAATTTATTAATAAATTCTCTTAACATTTTCCTATACCTATCTGTCATCGTTTTTGAGAAAATAATTAATTTTTTTTTTCGCAAACCTTAAAACCTCCGATATTTTTGACTTCGTGACAGATTGGGGCATGAAAATTTGGTGGAAATAAATGCTCATAAGTCAAAAACTGTTCTAGATGGGTATAGAAAGACAGAACATTTTAAGAGCTTTTAGAATCAGAGATAAAATACATTTAAGAAAGTATAATTTTAGTAATTTTTCCAAATCATCATAATAACTGTATTTCTGAAACACCCTATACTATATAATAACTAAGATGTAGACACAAAGTAAAATGTCTCTGGATATTACCTAACTTTCCACCAAATTTCCATGTCATAATCTGTCACGAAGTCAAAAATATCGGCAGTTTTTAAAGGCCATGCTTTGCGAAAAAAAAACAGAAATTAATTATTATCTCGAAAACGATGATAAATAGGTATAGAAAAATGTTAAGAGAATTTATTAATAAATTAATAGGGATTCTAAAAACGAATTAATATACAGGGTATTATATTTAAAATATCAAAGTAGCTAGTACTTCTTAGTAGAATCGGCAACACTGCACAGTTAAAAATATGATTGAAGGAGAGAGCACGTCCACCGTCCACTTATGTAAGTTCCCATATTTTCAAAGTGATCCGTTGACTAGTTCGCCAGAACGTCTAATAGGCCATCCACCTACACATCCATCACCCTGTATTACTAACTTTAGTTACACCAAATGCTAAAGCTCAGATGGCAATTATAGTTTACTATAGGTGGCAGAAATGTATTTTTTTAAAAGTAACTCACAACACTTCTAATTGAAAAAATATATGATTAACATGGTTTGTTGCAGTAAGTGGCCGTAATAATTAGGCGGCCATGCTGTCAAAAAATTTCCACTTAAATATGGCCTCGCCTCGAAAAAATTTCCCGAAATTTTTCTAGTTGCCATGGCTACAATTCAAAATATAGGTATCTCACTGGTTTTAAAATAGAGGTGTGACATTTTCATGTTAATTTCCATAAAACGAATTGAATTACGAAAAAAAATTAATGTTGAAAGGTCAGTTGCAAGTCTCTTAACACCTTGCATTTCATTAATGGACAACATTTCACTTATGCGTATTTGGTTCAAGCCTTATTATTTCTATGTCGATGACGCACTTCTACCGATCACCCTGCATACAGTCTGCACGGTGGATCATTGCCGACGCGTCATTATATACTTGCACGTGACTAAAAACATACGAATCTAATCAAAATTACGAGATTTAAAAAGTTAAAACAAAGTATAAGTTCATAAACGTCAATAATTTCGTGGCTAGCGTTCGGACTTGAATAAATAATAACACATACAGAGTGGCAAAATAGTCGCGCATAATGCCTGTAATTTTTGGATTACCTCGTATATGAAAAAGTGACGTATGAAAGTTGTTCAGTAAATTATTCCCCACATTTCTACCTGCATGAATTTTTTCTGTCATTTCTGGTTTGATTGCCATAGAGACTCTGCATATGATTGCATATTTGGATTCTACTGGGAAAACTCTGAATTTTTTGTATTTCAAATTTTTATTTATTTACAATTATTGTAACAAACTTTATAATAACAAAATAAATAGCCTAGAAAATTGAACAATTTAATCGGAATAATGAACAAGTGAAACCTTTTCAGTGGATCAGGTGTTCAAAATGACCACCATTTTCTGCTAAACAGAGCGCCAGTCGATACCTCAACCCGTCTACAACGTTTAAAAGGAAGTCCTCTGGAATGGCCCGAATTTTAGCACTAATTCTGACTTTTAGAGATTCATTTGGACGGTTAACGTAGACTTTGTCCTTTAAGTGTCCCCACAAAAAGAGGTCGAGCGGGGTTAAGTCCGGGGATCGCGCTGGCCAGTCAATAGCACCTCTTCTGCCTTCTGCCTATCCAACGCCCTGGAAATTGTTCGCTTATGTATTGTCCAACATTTGCCGCATAATGCGCA
Source organism: Polydrusus tereticollis (assembly GCA_963920685.1). Classification (NCBI taxonomy): domain Eukaryota; kingdom Metazoa; phylum Arthropoda; class Insecta; order Coleoptera; family Curculionidae; genus Polydrusus; species Polydrusus tereticollis. The sequence continues at coordinate 60,433,230 of OY987335.1, forward strand.
GGTGCTCCATTTTGCTGGAACCATACCTGTTCGTTTATGCCATTATTTACACCCGATATGAGTATGACCTTGCTGGAACCAGTGAGTTCTCTTAGCAGACCAATAACGATAATTGTGTCTATTAACAATGTCATTTAAATGGAAAGTAGCTTCATCCGAGAAAATGATATTTGTTGCGAAGTTATTATCGTTATTGTATTTTTCTATCATCAGCGCACAAAATTCAGCTCTTTTATCAAAATCGTCCTCGTTTAACTCATGCACCAACTTTATCTTGTAGGGATGCAACTTCTCCTGCTTAAACAAATTTTTCACTCACTGATGAGACATATTAAAATCCATTGCCATTGGCCTGGATGATTGTGTTCGATTTTTATGTATTGAGAGCATGATATCCAAAGCTTTGTCTCCCCCGGTTGCTGTTTTAGGTCGACCTGATCTAGCGGCTTCCCTAACACTGCCTGTTTTTCGAAATTTCTTTACCACTCGACACACCGTTGACTAATTTATTAAAGGCCTATTTGGATATAATTCATTGAAAAGTTAAAAAACCTGATCTTGCGATCTCATCATATTTCCGTAACCGCTCATTATTAAAATTTCAACTAGTTGTTTCTTATTTAGATGAACCATAGTGTAAACAAATTAGAAATAAGACAACAGAAAATTAGACAGGAACTCAAAATTGACACTTCTTAGGTCGCTGACATGAAAACACCTTGACCCAACTGGTGGGTAAAAATATAATTATAATTAGGAAGTTTTTCATTTTTGAGCTGTCATTATCTCGGAAACGCTTGAAGATAGGTGAGAATTTGAAATACAAAAAATTCAGAGTTTTCCCAGTAGAATCCAAATATGCAATTATATGCAGGGTGTCCCATTTAAAAAAAGTAAGTAAGTCTCTATGGCAACCAAACCAGAAATGACAGAAAAAATACATGCAGGTAGAAATGTGGGGAATAATTTATTGAACAACTTTCATAAAGGTCACTTTTTTGTATACGAGGTAATTCAAAAGTTACAGGCATTATGCGCGACTTTTTTGACACTCTGTATAAATACTTACCGCCAACACGAAAGTATACGGTAAAAATAGATCAAATTTTAGGATTAAATTGAATTTTAATGTACAAAAACGTTTAAAAACAAATTAAAGTTAACGTATCAAAACGATGACTTTGAAATCAAAATTCGAAATTTTGTCAGCTTGTGTAAATAATAAGTTCAGGGCATGCAAGTGCAAGTTTATAGACTTTTATCTCAAGAAAATTGAATATATAAGCGTTAATAAAATACAAGACTTACCAGTCTGAAGCCGACTTTTTAAGACGTCTGGCGGCATCCCAATGAGCCAATTAGCTATTCCAGCTGACCCACCAGCAAAGACTGTACCTAATATACTGGGCGAATGCTTTCCATGATCAGTTATATAATCTTTGATAGCTTCGTAAGTCAAGAAATAAAGCCCACTGGCAGGTACATCTAAAATAATGTGTCTTATAATAACGTCAGGTCCATACTATATTTATTAGACTTTCAAATTTAGTATACACTAGACCGATTAATAACTTACGTAATTAATCGGTTTAGGTTTGCTAAGGGGCCGCACATAAATCTCCTGACGCTCTGAGGGGGGGGACAAGCGTCACGTTTTGTCACAGGGGGGGGGGGGTTCTTCAATCGTTACTGGACGATTTTAAAAAGATTTTTTAAATTGCCCGCAAAAAAGTCGAACGGTTGGTACGACAATGCGATTGGAACGAATACCCAGTCGGCGCACAGCGAGCGTGGTGAATTGAGGTTAAAACTCATTTGGCTTGAGAATATGCCTTGTGGTTGACGAATGTCTAATTATTAGTTGACTAATTTTTAGTTCGATATATAAGTACTCCTAATTTGTTTTTAAATTTGCATGTTAAAATCACCAATATGAAAAGAAATAAGTCTATGATTTATTAAAAATGTATTCTTTATTCTGGTTATCAAGTATTGTACATGAAGGGGGGGGGGGTCACCGTCACATGACGTTTAGGGAAGTATTAGGGGGCTCTGGTCAAGCGTCGCGCTACCGTCACAGGAGGGAGGGGGGTCAGATTTAGCGAATTTTAGCGTCACGAGATTTATGGACAGCCCCTAAGGTTGATTAAAAAAATTTAGGGGCTTGGATGAGCGTTCTCTTTTATTGCGTGCTAATAGTCAGTGTGATCTGTGATAAGTCAAATTGGACTTATTGAATTAATTGGGCTTTTGCGATGAAAAGGGTTTTTGTTTATATTTAGACCCCTATCTAGAGCAGAACCTGTAGAGAGAAAAATAAATTAAAATACGAAAGTTTTCAGATTTTTACTGAATCATTAGAATCTTTTCATTTATCATTTTTTCCGATTTCATAATTATACAGTCAAAGGGGCTAAAATCGGCTTTTTTTTTCGCTTCCTTTTTATAACTCGAAAATTAAGGTATTATTCTAAATATTCCGAAAAAGTGTTAAATAATGTGTTTCTGCCTAGTTCAATTACACTATATACTTAAATCAAAATTAATTTTACGCAAATACAATATAATAATCTAGTGCAGCAAAATCTATTAAGTTAACAAATTAGAGACAAGCTTAAATTTTGTATGCTGCTTTGTTTTGAAGTGATAATTAAATCCTTAATCCGAAAGGGGATAACATCGGCTTTTTTACTTTTTCTTCTTGAAAACAAAGTATTATAGGAAAAATGCCAAGAGGGGAAAGTTGAAGAATAGAAAATGTATATATGGATTTTTAAGTTTAGTTTTTTTCTAAATTGTAATATGTTATAATTAGGGCTAATTAAAATATGAAATAATCACCGGGCAAATCAATATTGTCCAAAAATATACAGTGGCGCACAAAAGAGGTTTTGTGGGGAATCTTTATACATGATATAACAAAGTTAAATAGCGACCCTTGAGGAAAATCGCACGTCTATGGCCAAACAAGTAGTACCCATTGTATCTTTTTCGGATTTATCTGCTGTGAGGGTACCAAAAGCAGTTTTTTTTGTCAAATAACACCAACAAAAGCAATTTTATACCCTCGGAAAAATGTTGATTGAAATAGGTCTTAATGCAAAATACTTAGATGATGCTGTCGATATTCTCGTTGTAACGACAGCAATAGCAATTACTCAGAATTCTTCTTAAGGTGCGGTAGCAGTAGTTAGCGATGATACAGACGTCATGGTATTACTAATTCATTATTACCGGAAAATATTGTTTATGGTTCGTTCGCGAAAATCATCAGAGTCAAATAAAATAACCGAAATACCAACCTTACAACAAAAATTGAGAAACCTAAAAGATGTTCTTCTTAGTATGTGTGCCATGTCCGGTTGTGACATAACATCGCATTCTTCAATAGATGAGGGAAGATTAATTTAGTAAATACCCATAGAAAAAAGTTACGTAACCTGCTAAAAGTATATTATAATCCTAAGGCTACAAAGGAGAAATTAGAATAGAAGCAGTTACAAAACAATTTCTTAATATGAATGATATTATGTTAAAAACTCAACAAATACAGATTTGGATAGTATTAGATACCTACCTACATCCTTTGTCAACAGTACCTACCTAAACGAAGCCATAGTACTGATTTTAACTTGGCCACGTTACCACCAAACAGTGCAAAATTACGGATTTAGCGCTTTCCATAAGGTAAGTCAGATTTTTCATGCAACTAAAACTTTAGGTCATATTTGTTTCAACTTTAAGGTACAAGCATGGTTAAATAACCATTTTCCACCCAATATTGGGGTTGGAGCCTACAAAACCAAGAGTTGTAACCAATTCATTCTGACCAAAGCATTGCCTTTACATTTGTTGCAATTGTTCATCAGGAGGATGTAATTATGCACATTTATCGAAGAAACCTACCCCCATCACAACTGGCACTTTGGCAAGAAATTGAATTCACTGTCACGCAGAACAACTCACAGTGATATTTTCTTTTCCATTCGCTAATTCTAAATTAAAATTGGTATATACATTTGCATATGTTATTTTAATAATAACCTAACTAAATAAATAATTGAGAAATTGTCCTGTGAAATATCTGGCACCTATTAAAAAATACCCTGTGAATTTTATATTTTTGATTGATACTGAAAAACTCGCAACCTTACTTAATAAAATTTATTTAAACAAAATTGCTACTCAGTACCTAAAGGAATGGCTCATACACTAAGAACTATTTCTGGGTAACCAGAACACCATTTATTGAAAATTGTTAACGAAGCTCACTATCTATTGTGTAAACTCTTATTTCAACTTGGTCTTAAATTCGATTTAAGGCACAAATTTGGCGACGAAGTTATTAGACATACTAACGCTAACGCCCAACAATTCAACTTTCTTACTAGAAACAAACATGAATTTGTTCTAAGAGTTTTTAGATCGCCTAATAATTTTAAGAAAACCAAATAAATTTAAAAGTAAACTCAGAAAATTTAATTCAGGCTACACAAACAACACTCATAAAACAAACTAAACAAATGAGCATTACATGTTTAGACATAATACCAACATGCAACAATCCACAAACACAAGCCAAAAAAACATTCAGAAATCAAGACTTCATACAATCAAAGGTCCTGGTCTTAATACGAACTAACTTTATTGCTCCATACCACAGAAAATATAATAGCTACGCGTGCCCATGCTTAGGTGCAATAAATAATAAACCCTTTCAGCATCCCTCTCAGAACAAACAAAACTTCGCATTTCCCAGTGAATCTATAATCGTCCAACCTAGACCGATCGAATTTCCCGACTAATCAATCTGAACCATCAAATGCTTTTTCCCAAATACAACGACCTCTAGAGCCACCAAAACCAATGTCCGGCGTAAACATTTAACCGAGACAAAGACCACTACCCTAAAACCAAATTAAATCCCTGGAGATAAAACCCATATATAAACCCCATAGTCACCCCTCAAATAACCCACTTGGTCAACTACCAATCAATTCCACAAGACACCTATTAAAAATGTCTAATTGATGAAGGTACAAAGCAATCAGAAAATTTAGATTATGTCGAGAACGAAGACTTTGTACCTACATGCTACCTTGGTCATCGCCTGCTTGGATAGTCCAAAAAAAATAAGATGCCTCAGGCAAACAAAATAAGCAAAAACTAATCGATTACCGTAAAGTTAACGAGAAGGCGATTGACGATCGATATCCCATCCCTAACATCATCGACTTAGCAGATGCCAATATTTATACGCACACTGTATAAATAATCAAATTAGTATATCAACATCCTTAAAATACAGATAAATCAGTATTTTTGCAAAAAAAACTGTACAAAATGTATTTTTAAATTGAGTGGTAAAATCGTGATTCAATTTATTAGCTTATTCCAATTTCCCTATTCCAAAAATAGTTAGTAAAAGCCAGGTAATTCCGATATCTCTTAAAGTGTGGGTATTTATTTTACCAAGAATGAAATTCTTCTGTGGAATAACACTACTTTAAAACAGATATAAATTGATTATTTTTTATTTTATTTTAGCTTTTACGGAAATATGTGGGAGGCTGTATATCCTGTGAAATATATATCTTCACTTTAGTTCATATTAAATACTTCTTTTGGAGAACATTAAAAACAAATTGTTCAATATGTATTTTTGTATTCTATTACTGGTTTCTGTGAGTTTCTATAATTCCGCTGTAAGTGCTTAAAATAAACAAAAATATTTGTTCAATTCACTATAATTGGAATAAAAAAGTGTGTGTTGTTAAAAATTCAAAAACTTTTCCATATTAATGGTTTATTTAACCTACGCTTTATGATCGTGATTAAAGAGGGAAAGTATTCTCCAGTTTAAAATGGAAAAATAAGTTATTGCAAGGCAAGGAAGAGCTTGCTGAGGTTCAAAGTTTATGTTTACTTTCACTTATATTAATAAGATTTCAAAAACTTTCTGAGTTTTGTGAGTTTTACTTAAAGCAATAAGAGGTCGTCCACAAAACACGTTACGGGCCTGGGGGGGTCGGAGGGTCAGACATCCGTGACAAAGTGCGCCATGGGGGGGGGTACAACTTTTTGATAAACGGTTTGAAGTATATATATTAACCCATATTGGAGATGGTAGGTAGGGAATTTTAAATAGGTTAATGCACTTTTGATTCTTAAATTCGAATTTACGTAGAAAACTACGTAGACAAACAATTTTTTAATTTGCTTTCCTGGTTACGGAATTATGGTTAACTAAATTCTGATTGAATCTAAAAAATAAATTAATTTTACCAATAAATAAAGTTTATTTATTTTAGAATTATTATTCGTTTCCATGTAAATGCGCTCTTTTTACTTAAGTCAGTTAAGAATTTTGACGTTTTAACTACTACTTCTCAGTTTATTGCTCAATCAAATATGGAAGCGAATTTTAATGTACAATTTGGGGGTATGGCAGAGAAAAACTACAGAGCAGCTACACTAGTGTGGGTGGAGAGGTTTCCTAATATCCCGAATTCTCGCACGGCATTTAAAAGGACGGAAACCACGATTTCGACAGCGAACTAAAATGAACAAAAATAACGCAGTTTGCGTTTTACGAGCGGTAGCTATTTACCTGCAAGTAGGTTCCAGGCGGCTTACTAAAGATGCTGCAATTAGTTAAAAATCAGCTGTGATCACATATATTGCTCTTGTACAATTTTCATGCATACCACATTACACTCCACCCAACAGCTGTATCTGCTATATTTTGAAAATCGCGTTACTTTTAACAATTGAGTCACACAGAATGGGTTTATTCTGTCCAAGCTACTATCTTTAACTATGAGAGGGTAAGATTTTAAGTTATCCCTTATCGGTCGATTTTGTTTTCTTTGGTTGTTTTGTTAAAGGTAAATAGATACAATATATGTACTACTGAGCATCAAAAAATCTCCACTGGATGAGAACTCTGCAAAGTCAACATGCCTGGTCAAAAGGGCACGGGAAAATACTGTTTTAAGAAACCGAGTATCCCAATTGTTAGAAACCGAGTACCCCAATTGTTAAGCCAACACATAAATCCTGACATGTGGTTTCAACAGAATGGAGCTCCACTCTATTATACAATACATTTGAAAACAAGTGGGTTGGTTGAGCTGGTCCGGTCAACTGGCCTGCTTGGTCTCCGGATTTGAACCCCAATGGACTTGTTCTTGTGGGGTTTCATAAAGTACCTAGAACTCTAGATGATATTAGTGACACCTGAAATGTTGCGGTGGGTACGAAATGCATTAAGAAAAAAAGTGAGAAGTTTCGAACAGCTTCTCAACCATAACACACGACTTAATGGTAAATATTTTTATTAAATATTAAAACCTAACAAATCCCGTAACCAGGGGGGCAAATAAAAAAAAATCTACACATACGTAGGTTTGTAACTAAATTCGAATTTTAGAAACAAAAGTACATAATCAATTTAAAATTCCAAAGTTAGCCCCCAAATATTTCGAACCGTTTTCGATATATCACTTTGTAACTGAATATCAAAAGCGACCTGAAATTGGTTTAGGAATCACCCATTAAAATAAGTAAGTACATAACATTAAGTAACACCCTGCACTTAGGTTTAAAGTAATTTAATTTTAAAAATATTTTTCGATTTTTTTTCTTGAAAACCAATGACCGACCATGTTAACGTCTGTATTAAGAGCTTTTGCTAATTTAAAATTAATTTATGGCCATAAGAATACTCTAAATGAAAGTATAAAAAACTTCTGTGGGGCTTGCTTGTTGTATCACACTTTAATTTAGCGGATGCGGTCTATGGGCCATGTCTGTTATTTTAAAACGACACCTTCATCAACACATTCAATTCCGCGATTATTCTGGATATTCGACCAAAATCTACAATTACTACACCACATTTTGAAAGAACTCTTCAGTTATAATGTGACAAAACTTTATAATAAGGTCTCTGCTAGTATAAAATTTTCTACAGGCATCAAATTTAAGATGACAGTTCAAGGAATTATATAGAATGTTGTATAACATTTCTCATTTAATTTGATCTGCATTATTCTATAATTAATTGTTGTTAATAAACGCAAATCAGGTTGATTATGTTTTCATATTTTCAATAATGTTTAAAAAGTGCATTTTTGGTTGTTTTCTGCTTTTCCTTTTTATTTGGGACACCATACCATGAAGGTACGCAAGAATAAGAAACCATACAAAATAGCCGAAATTCAATTAAATTATCAGTAATTATCAATACAAAAGAGATAGGGTAAGAGTACGCAAACTACGATTAACGATAGCTTACTTGGATGCCATCGGACAACCTATATTCTCTGTGCTCATTTGGACATAAAAATTCGACTATGATATTAAAGTTTTGTAATGAAATAAAATATTCTGAATTTAATACTTGGCTCCCATTATTTTATGTGGCTTTTTGTTTTATTCCTTTTCTTAAAAATAGTGTTTTGAATTTGAATAACAATTTATTCTCTAAAAGAAAAATTAAAAAGGTAAAAATATTATTTCAAATTCAAATTCAGTAAAATAAGATTGTGCTTAATTGCTAAAAATTTTAGGAACTGGAACTGATAACCCATGAGCTACTTTTATTTTTAGAAAATTTGGAAACATCATATACAGAGTGGCAAAAAAGTCGCTCATAATGTCTGTAACTTTTGAATTACCTCGTATACGAAAAAGTGACCTTTATGAAAGTTGTTCAGTAAATTATTCCCCACATTTCTACCTGCATGAATTTTTTTTGCCATTGGTTAGGTTGCCGTAGAGACCAACTTACTTTTTTTTAATGGAATACCCTGCATATGATTGCATATTTGGATTCTACTGGGAAAACTCTGAATTTTTTGCATTTCAAATTTTTATTTACATAAAATTGTAACAAACTTTACAATAACAAAATAAATAGCTTAGAAAATTGAACAACTTAACATCGGAATAATAAACAAGTAAAACCTTTTCAGTGGATCAGGTGTTCAAAATTACCACCATTTTCTGCTAAGCAGAGCGCCAGTCGATCCCTGAACCCGTCTACAACATTTAAAAAGAAGTCTCGAACGGCCCGAATTTCAGCACTAATTCTGACTTTTAAAGATTCTAAGTCATTTGGACGGTTAACGTAGACTTTGTCCTTTGAGTGTCCCCACAAGTCGAGCGGGATTAAGTCCGGGGATCGCGCTGGCCAGTCAATAGCACCTCTTCTGCCTATCCAACCTCCTGGAAATTGTTAGTTTATGTATGGTCTAACATTTGTCGCATAATGCGCAGGTGATCCATCTTGCTGACCATACTTGTTCGTTTATGCCATTATATACACCCAGTAAAACCATTCTGCAAGAAGGAATTATGTGATTCCTCAATCATTCCTCATCAGCTCACAAAATTCAGCTCTTCTGTCAAAATCGTCCTCGTTTAACTCGTACACCAACTTTATCTTGTAGGGATGCAACTTCTCCTGCTTAAACAAATTTTTCACTGACTGATAAGACACATTAAAATACATTGCCATTGGCCTGTATGATTGTGTTGGATCTTCTGAAATTGTGTATTGAGAGCATGATATCCAAAGCTTTGTCTCCCCGGTTGCTGTCTTAGGTCGACTTGATCTAGCTGCTTCCCTAACAGTGCCTGTTTCTCGAAATTTCTTTACCACTCCACACACACCGTTGACTGATTTATTGGAGGCCTATTTGGATATAATTCATTGAAAAGTTGACAAACCTGATCTTGCGATCTCTTCATATTTCCGTAACCGCTCATTATCAAAATTTCAACTCGTTGTTTCTCATTCAGATGAACCATAGTGTAAACAAATTAGAAATTAGACAACAGAAAATTAAACAGGAACTCAAAATTGACACCTCTTAGGTCGCTGTCATGAAAACACCTTGACTCAACTGGTGGGTATTAGGTAGGAATAATTATAATTAGGAAGTTTTTCATTTCTGAGCTGTCATTATTTCGGAAACGCTTGCAGAGAGGTGAAAATTTGAAATACAACAAAATCAGAGTTTTCCTAGTAGAATCCAAATATGCGGGGTTTCATTTAGAAAAAGTAAGTTAGTCTCTATTGCAACCAAACCAGAAATGACAGAAAAAATGCATGCAGGTAGAAATGTGGGGAATAATTTACTGAACAACTTTCATAAAGGTCACTTTTTCGTATATGAGGTAATTCAAAAGTTACAGGCATTACGCGTGACTTTTTTGCCACTCTGTGCAGGTTTACATACAGGGTCGTTGGTATGTATGGAAACGGTCGATTATTTCTTAAAGCAAAACAACTAGCAAAAAATAATTAAGACAAAAGTTTTAGGGTTTTTCAAAGTCTATAAAAATTTTGAAAGAACAAGTATACAGGATGAGTCAGAAAGCCGTAGGAGAACAAAGTTACCTTTTTTTTAATGGAACACCATCTGTCTTAGAATATTTTTGGATTTACCACTTAATTACAATTATTTTTTAATAAATACATTATAAGTCTAAACCTAATAGTTTCCGAGATATCGACTATTGAATAATTACATTTTTGAACTTTGACAGCCTCTAGCTTTTTAACGGTACGTCTTAGAGTACAACGGCTTACATATTCCTATTTTAGTTTTTTATTATCTTCCTACAGGTGTCAACTTCCGGTTCAACCGGATGTAACTCAAAAGCCGGAAATATAGTACTTCCGGTTTAACCGGAAGTTGATATTTTTGGAAAGATAATAAAAAAGTAAGATAGGGATATGGAAGCCATTTTGCTCTTTGGTATAACATTAGAAAGCTAGAATCTGTCAAAGTTCAAAAATGAAATTTTTCAAAAGTCGATATCTCGGAAACTATTAGGTTTAGACTTATAATAGATTTAATAAAAAATAATTGTAATTTTAAGTGGAATCCAAAAATATTCTAAGATATACGGTGTTCCATTAAAAAAAAAGGAACTTTGTTTCTCTACGGCTTTTCGACTCCTCCTGTATACTTATTTTTTTAAAATTCCAATAGACCTCAAAGAACCCTAAAACTTTTGTCTTAAGTATTTTTTGCTAGCTGTTTTACTTTGAGAAATAATCGACCGTTTCCATACATACCAACGACCCTGTATATAAAATTGCTAATTATTTACCTAAATTCTATATTTCAGCAGGTATTTAACAAAGACATAATGTCTTTAGTACTTAAACAAAATAATTCATGCATTAAAGTCTAGAATATTTAGATATATTTTTACAGTACCGGGTGAACAACTAAGAATGATCGCCGGCTATATCTCAAAATCTGGCAGTCGTAGAGCTTTCAGGCAAAATATTTTTTTGTAAAAGTGCCCAAGAGAAAATGTTGGAAATTGTTTTCGAGTTTGTAAAATGTCCGCAAGGGGGCGTCACAGTCATGACCAGGGCAAATATTAAGATTATTTTCGTGTTTTGACTAAATAAAAGGTACCGAAAACATCTTAGTTTTAATCCTTACATATTTCGTTATAATTTTTATTATGCAGAGAATTCAAATGTTTTTTTACATAAACTACGATTACTCCCATTTGGCAAACCCGATTTTAACAAACATGGTCTCATTTAAGAGAGGAGTATTTTATCTACAAATTGCACTTTTGTTATTATATCCTTGAATTTTGCCTTCGCCGCTAGATGGCGTTAACTGAAATATAGGCGAATATTAGGCTTTTTCGCAACAAATTTAAATACAATGATAGGCATGTTTTAACAGGACCTGATAGAGAATTAATCTCCCAACATTTTCGTCAAAACGTCTTATTTTTATCTTTTATAGAATCGGAATTATTGACCAAAATAAACTAATATAACGTATTCTTCCGTTTTAGGGGCGATTTTGGTTTACATATTGGATGTGTTTCGCACACATTCATTATAAATGAACAGACAGTTACAAAAAGTATTAGCTACAACGATAGAAATATTTTCTTAAACGCCTACCTATATTTTCACTTTTTGAAATATATTATTTATACTGCGATTTACTTATTTAAAAACGCACACTGAAGATTTGATGTAAAATATATTAATGACGGCCCAAGTGTTCAAAATGACGTCCATCATTGGTAATGCAAGCCTGCAACCTCTCCCGCGTAGATAAAAGAGCAGTTTCAATTTCCGCAACGGATATATTTCTTAACGCCGATGTAATTATCTCCATCATATTTTCTCTCGTTGTCGGCCGGTTTGCAAAAACAATATCCTTGACTCTCCCCCACAAATAATAATCTAGCACTGTCAGGTCTAGTGACCTAGCTGACCAGGGAAATAAACTGCCCCGTCCAATCCACCTGCCAGGATATGCCCGATCTAGGAACTCCCGAACGTTCATAGCAAAATGCGTCGGACACCCATCGTGCTGAAAAAACATATCACGGCGAACATCCAAAGCAACATCTGTCAAGAGAAGCGGCAGTTCATTTACTAAAAAATTTAAATACACCTCACCAGTGAGAGTTTGGTGAACGAAAACGGGTCCAATAATTTTACCCCCCAGAATGCCGCACCACACGTTTACCGACCAGCGACCTTGATGCTGCACTTCCTGCATCCAACATGGATTTGTCCTGGATCAATAGTGCATATTATGTAGGTTCACACTACCATCGCTTCTAAATGTTGCCTCGTCCGTCCATAGAATATGAGACAGCATTTCGGCGGTTTCCGCTACCATATTTAATAGCCATCGGCAATGGTCTAGTCGGCGATCAAAATCTTTAGCTAGTAAAGCCTGGTGAAGAACGATATGATATAGATGCATCCTAAAAAATAATTTGGCAAGTGTGAGAACAACTCACGCGCACGTTCCGTAGTAGGGTTGCTTGGACTAAACTCTTTGTTTCTTATAAGGTGTTGATAGACTGGCAAGAAAACTCGCGGAAGTTACACTGTGTCACTATAGTCTAAAGATCTTCCGCGACGTTCATTAAGTGCACTGACGACGCCGTTTAGACTAGTGACACACTGTAACTTCCGCGAATTTTCTTGCCAGTCTATCAGCACCTTTTTAGTTTTAGCTGTATTACTCGCAAACATATATTTTTGAATATTTCTGTCAATATCTCGAATATTACACAGAAAAAAAATAAAATTTTCAAAACTTACTTGTGACCTTCTAATATGTTTACTACCGTAGTCTGGCAAATTCCCAACTATATAACTAGCGTTCTGGTCCCCACATGTGGATCAAATACAATATACGCCAACACATTTATAATATTTTCTTCCTTTGCCTTTTATGCAGAGGAAGGCGAAAAGATCCGGTGCTCTTAAGCCTACGAAAAACTCCGCTCGCATGATGCACTCTTTCAGGAAATTGTATGGGGTAAACCCTGGAAGCGACTGTCTCATTTCGCATGCATTCGAAATAAATGCCTATCATATCGAATGCCTCGTCATTTGTATACCGCATATTAATAAAAAAAGTTTTCCTGGACACAATAAAAACCAACGATCTCAGTGAAAAACTAACTTATTAGATATTTTGACAGCGAGCCATTTTAACATAATATATTTGTTTTATTTTTCACAGCCAACTCTTAATTTAAATGGTACAGGATGCTAGAAACGCCCTTAAAACGGAAGAATACGTTATATTAGTTTATTTTGGTCAATAACTCCGATTCTATAAAAGATAAAAATATGAAGTTTTTACGAAAATGTTAGGAATTTAATTATCTGTCATTGTATTTGACTTTGTTGCGAAAAAGCCTAATATTCGCTTATATTTCAGTTAACGCCATCTAGCGGCGAAGGCAAAATTCAAGGATATAATAACAAAAGTGCAATTTGTAGATAAGATACTCCTCTCTTAAATGAGACCATGTCTGTTAAAATCGGGTATGCCAAATGGGAGTAATCGAAGTTTATGTAAAAAAACATTTGAATTCCCCCCACCACTTTATTTCACTAGATATAAAAATTTGTGCATAATAAAAATTATAACGAAATATGTAAGGATTAAAACTAAGATGCTTTCGGTACCTCTTATTTAGTCAAAACACGAAGATAATCTTAATATTTGCCCTGGTCGTGACTGTGACGCCCCCTTGCGGACATTTTACAAACTCGAAAACAATTTGCAACATTTTCTCTTGGGCACTTTTACTAAAAAATATTTTGCCTGAAAGCTCTACGACTGCCAGATTTTGAGATATAGCCGGTGATCATTCTTAGTTGTTCACCCGGTACATTTCAGTTTAAAAAAAAAAGGAACGCGTTATTTTATGTACAGGGCGGGCGACTAAGCGAGGTATGCTGCTGTATCTCGGAAACCGGTCACCATACAGGTTCCGAAACAGAATTGCTAGTTGAAAGCGGGGTTCTTTACAATTTACCCAGAGAAGGTACATTAAAATAACTAGGAAATACATTTTTCGTCTATTCTGAACAATTTTTCTTCCACACTTTTTTCTCTAACTTTTCAGATGAAGTAGTGGGGAAAAGGTAAACAATGATTTGGAAAAAATACAATATCTCGGAAACGCCCTATCAAAAAATATTAAACTTAGTGGTATTCAAAAGAGTATTTATTGCTACATTGCAAGAAATATTTTTGATTTTTTACTGTAGCCGCTGAATGGCGCTAAAGAGAACAGTCCTAAAGCAAACGGTGAAAACCGCAAGTTCCTATCTTTTTTCTACCAGTGAATTAACGAAAAAGTAACAAACCAGGTATTCAAATGAAATAAGAATTCTACAGCTCTGTTTACAAGAACAAGGTGTTTCAAAATTCACTACAAAGATTTTAAGGACGTATTTTTGACGTCAAAATAAAACATTTTTTTATAAACTATGTCCTAAAATACACCCCCTTCAAGCTACAGCCATGGTTTGCGCGAGAATGAGAAAAAATCTCAATTAACATTGAAAGAACGAATAATGGTTAGAACCGTATACTATGGAATTCGGGAACGAAATCCTGAACTAACCACATTGGATGCTGCAGAAATATGTGGCACTGTAACGAAACTTTCCTTGCGCACTGTGTTCAGGGTTTTGAAACGCCTTCATCAAAGAAACGAGGAAAACGAAAATAGTCGAGGAGCCCAAACAAGAGGACGGAAAAAAATAATCCTGAATGATGACACAAAATACGCCATTCGTGAATTTATGTTTCTAAACGAAGTACCAACGTTCTCTAGTTTTATTCTTAACCTTTAAGTATTGACGTCACTTTTTCTTAACACTACTGTGGACGTGGAGCCTCACAGGCTCCTATATTCAGACGAAACTTTTTTGGAGAAAATTATTAGAAATCGCTTCAAAACTAAATCAATATTAAAATTATGGGGTCTAATAATAAAACAACATGAATATATAATGAACTTTTATTATTGAAGATATAGAAATTTAAAAATTTCACTTCTTAGTCTAAAGTAGACGTTTTTCCTCAAATTACACTATATAGGGAACTAAAAAAACAAAACATCCACTTCAGATAAAAAATATTAAAAATTTTGACAGTCTTATTCATGTAAATTTATTGGCAGTCAATGCACAAAGAACGAGAACATTGAGGCACACAGGCTTGCTGCACCCAAAACAAACATAAGTAGTCATTTTATGTTACTTGGCGGGACAAATTCTACATGCTCTTCTGGTTCCTTGACTGACTGCTTGATCGTGAACATCTACTGTAACCATATCTATCGTTACCTAAAACTTGAGTCAAATTCTTTTGCAAGGTCCTGGCCCTGGTCATGATCTTCATCCTGGTCACTTTCATGATTCTGTATTGGACTCAGATATAAAAAAAATCTTCAAATTCCTCTTCATTTTCAGAATGATCCGAAGAAGCTAACAACTTCACTTCTTGTTCAAAAGATGGATCCGCTACTCTTAAAATTTTTCTTGCAGGGCCCTGACAAAAACTTTGAAATGGTCGTTTCGAAATGGAACTACACGCTTTACTGTTTTCTGCCATTTTCATACTATGAAATCTGAAACAAACATAATCGCTTTTATATGGCAACAATGGACGTGTAGCCTTAGAGGCTCCGGTAAATACTTCGACGGTTATTGCTTACGTGTTATGCATCGAAAAACGCAATCTCCTCCCTCGTTACTCGTTCCGTTACTAAAACTAAAGCTACTGAGCCGCTCAGTCACGGGGAGCGGGAGGAAATATGTGAAACTAAGAAAACGAAAACATCACGGAGCCTGTGATACTCCACGTCCATACTTAAAGGTCAATACTAATATAAATTGTTTTCTATTTTTGGACTACACCTTTACCATATAGTTTTACAACAAGCTTTAAATGAAGTAGATTTTTATAGTGGGATCATTGCCCCTGGCTATTAAGCAGGATCAATGAAAACCCCTAATTTTTTTTTGTTTTATCTCCTGAATTCTTTGCATAGTTGAGGCTACTTTTAATAGCATCTGTCGTGTTAATTTGCATAATATGCATTTCTGATCTGCTGAAAACCCACATTCGACCCAAGAAGTTTAACATCTAGTAGGGTGTTAATGTGTGGTGTGCGATAATAAGAGGTACCCTATTTCTTTGACCATGTAATAACTGGTAACCGGTCTTCGGAGTTTCTAAGAAACGAATTTCCAGTTTTATTCGAAGATGTGCCCTGTAGTAGCAGGCAAACTATGTTCTTGCAGCTCGACGATTGTCCAGCACATTTTTCAAAAATGTGCGAAAACAGCTGAATGAGATATATCCAAACCGATGGATAGGAAGATGAAACCTTTTTTCCTGGCGAGCCGAGTCAACTATTTAGATTCTTATTTATGGGGCCGCTTATCTTTTATCTTCCAAACTAGAACTATCACTAGGGAAGATACTGTGATGAACAAATTCCAAAATGCGGTTCTTTGCTTGCCAACAGCGGATACTACCGTCTTTTCTACTCTAAGCCTGAAGCGATGTGTGGAACATTGAGCATTTGAAGAGACACTAAAGTGCAGTTTTTGTTTCAACCCCTACTTATTTTTTAGATACATATTTCCAGTTAGAAACAAAATAGGGACGGGCGGTTTGTACCGTTGACTTTGGAATTTAGTCCTCTTTATACCGGTTTAATAATAATATAATAATTATTGCATTTAAATTTTTCGAGAAAAATCATAAGATTCCTAATATTTTTAGATAACCCCATCTAGAGATTACAGCAAAAAGTCAAAAACATTTCTTGCAACTGCTTGAACCTGATCTGATAGAGCATGAACAATTCTTTTAAATACCACTAAAACTAGTATTTTTCGATAAGACGTTCCCAAGATATTGTATCTCATTCAAATCAATGTTTGCCTTGCTCCCACTACTTTATCTGAACAGTTAGAGAAAATCGAGGAGAAAATAGTGTGAAAAAAATTGTTCAGAATAGACGAAACATTTATTTGCCAGTAATTTTAATTAACCTTATCTAGACAATTTGTAAGAAACCCCCTTATTTCAACTTACATTGAAAGATACATCTCCTAGCGGCCGTATAACAAATTTAAATTATTTACTTTTCTGTTGGCTGTATTTATTAGCAATATTTTTTTTCGAAAGCTGTACGGTGAACGGTTTTCGAGATATAGCCCCTTGCCCACCTTGTATTTATATAGGGTATTAATTAAGTATATGGCCAAATTAAATTAAGGGTGATATAAAAATAGGTCAGAAACCGATTTTAATAAAAAGTTAAAAAAAAATCGGGTTTTTCTTAATGTTTCAGACTCCATTGAATATTATTTTGAATTTCAGTAAACACTAATTACGGATGAAAACACAAAACCAAAATTGTTTCATCTGACACCCTCTATCGGCTGAACGAAGTAGTCACGGTTACATAAGTTGGCTGAAATAGAGATACTTTGACATAAAGAATCTGCCATCAAACGTTGTACACGTACACGAGCACCCTGTATATTAATACCCAAAACATGCATCATAAAAATTAGCTCAGTGCAATTGAAATCCAAAAGGCCGCCAAAAACTTAATTAATTTTAAATACATTCTTTTTTATTTAGTATAAATATTTCAGTTTATGAAAATTTTAAATAAAAAATTGAATGGTAATGAAAGAGGAACCGGCAAAAAACTTTATCGGTTTCTCTTTTTTGCTTTCCGGTCTAGACCGATAAAGTGATATTTTCCGGTTAAAAAATTATCTAGAAACTGCTTGCTTTCCGGTCGATTTTATAAAAAGATACAATCCTCGTTATGTTACACCGACCGTAAATCATGTACGTGGAAGATCTTATAAATGGAATAATGGGCAGATTCTATACTGAGATATTATAGATACTTTCAAATGAAGGGTACAGGGGAAAACGGGCTAAGTCGATTTTTGACGAAATCGAGATAACTGCGCCATCTAATAGAGAAAAGGGCAACTTTGAATATTAACCTGCACGGCTGGACAAAACCATGTAGTCATCAGTGTCATGAGTTATTAAATATAGGATATTATCCATACAGGGGAAAAACGTGCTAAGTCCGCGCGATATAGGACAACAACGGGTTAAGTCTATTTTAGCCCTCTGTTGCATACGCGAATACGTTGATTGTTTTGGCTAATAGTTCCGATTAGAATTGTAGTTGAGTGTTTTTTTTTTATTAGGCAATCCAAACCACGTGGCCGTAATGGCTGTCAAGATGGCGCTGATGGCAAACATTGTTTTCAGTCGTGTAGACGTTTCATAATCGCTTGTGCTTTCCTGTTGGCTTTATTGGATTTAGGTTATATAAAACGAGTTTTGAGAGTTGTGATAAGGTGTTTTTAGTTGTATTCGAGTAATAAACCTTATTTCATTATGCAGAGTGATTATTTAAAGAAACTATTGCTGGAAAATAGAGATGTTGGGGAGAGGTAAGTTTAAAATAGTTTTTAGGTATTTTATTCAATAATCTCACATTTCGAGTGCTAATTATCTTGTTACCTATGTTTAACTATGGTATTTTGTTTTGTAGATATCAGATGAAGTTAAAGTTGATCCAGGATTTGGATCCTTTTACCCTTGGGACTTGTGATTTGGACTATACTATCAGTGGTATCCCACTCATTACAATTGATTGAGGAACGCACCAAGAATCAACACAACAGCCAGAACTGGTATTTACAACGATCTGGCAGAATCAGTGCGTTGTAATGGCGTTGATGATGGTACACCCATGATCAGATGTGAAAACGGTAATTGTACTATTAAATGGTTTCATTTTAAGTGTGTTAATCTATTAAACACTCCCAGTACAGTATGGTTTTGTAATAAGTGTCAAAAAGGCACAAAATAAGATAATTACCTACACTTTTTTTTAACTAATTTTTAAAGACAATTTTTGGATTGCTGTAAAGTAAAAAATAAACAATTTTGTAATATTAAGGTTGCATTTGTCAATAACAGTTGAATTTTTCTGATTTGTGACATTGTTGTTATTAATGAATTTTTAATTTTGTGGCAAATAAAGAATACCAATATATGTATTATATTGTTTTATTTTAATACCCACTACTGTTTTAAGGGATGGCACTAAAGTTATTCAAGAAAATAAACAAAAAAAATCCTATGAAGTCACAAGTCCTACCCAGCTATGATTTAATGTCAACATCAAATTATTATCTGAAGGAAAAAGAACAACAAATTAATTTATTTATTTGTTTATTCATATAACCATGCACTACCACAAGTTTACATATATATGGTGGTTTTTTCTTGAAATGCTTCCCTGAAACATGATGGAATATTTTTTCTATACACGGAGCGATCTGGCCAAATGACTAATGCTTTTAATCTCACATAAAGTATGTCAATCATATTCACGAAATAGGTTGACGATGTTGTTGGTGAAATTTTAAAACGATAAGCCAAATCTTTAAAGTGTAAATTTAATCGTAACTTAGCTAGGGTAAGCAATAATTGATTAAAAGGACTAAGAACGGTTGTTGACGTTGTAGAACAATAGGGCTCCACTTCTTCAAAAATATGTTGTACAAGTGGATATTCAAATCCTGTATAATACTTCCATTTTCCATTATTTGTTATATCATCCATTAGTCCAAGAGGAGAGTTTTCAATTTTCCGTTCCAAATTAGATATTTTTTCCGAGGCAAATTTTAACTGATCAAATTGTAAGGTCAACATTTCCATTGTTACGTCTGTCTGTGAAGCCACACCATTAGTTTCTTCATCTGTATTGTCAAATTCCAAACCTTCTACCTAAAAAAATATAGGATATTAAAATTACATAAAATACTTAGATATTATACCTAACACCTTAAATATTACATTCAAATCATTTAATTAAAAAAACATCCCACTTGAAAAAGGTCTTGTAATAACAAATATTTATTAGGTATAATATGAGGTAAGTATGAACTAAAAACAAGGATTTATTCAAAAGGATTTTTGAAGCTAGTTATGCAATAGTCATAGGATCATTTTTGATTTGTAGAACATCTAGTTTACCTACCTTGTGGTCCGATTTCGTTTCGTTTTCCCTTCTATCTGCTAATAATAATTTCCTTCTTTTATCTACTCTGACATTCCTCGCCATGTCACTTTTCCTCTTAGATGTGGCTTGAGAAACATGGCCCATGTGCTGAGATGGAGCCCAGTCTGGATTATCAACATCTTCTAGCTTGCTTGGTTTTCCATAAGCCATACATTTTACTTGGTACACTTTAGATTTCATCTTTCTTTCTGTTTCGATATAAAAACAAAACAAAATGGCTTACCAGATATGAAATGCTTGCTACAAACTCTTTGGTCTCTTAATATGGAAGGTGTTAAATCATCCCTTTTAATTGCTGCTATCCATCTTTGGCGTCGTTTCCTTGATAAATCATTTAAATGAGGAAAATGTTTGGAATTGACGACATCGGGTACACAGTGAAAGCTAACCTTGTCCCGACTTCCACGACTTCCGCAACCCACTACGATGCACGTTACAGGCATTTTTTCCAGTAATAACCAATAATATTACCACAAAACAATCTCATAAGACAAATCAAACAAAAATTTCAAAAAAGTTTGCACTAAACGTCTTTAAAACTTAAAAACTTTGTGACAAATGCTGCACTACCTCAATGTAAACAATCGAAACAACTTTATTTATTTGCCCTCAGCGCCATATTGCCAAAAAATTTGACAGGTCGTTGGGTTGCCTAATTGTTCAATGGAGAGTGATTTAGGTTAATGTGAAGATGTCTATGAGGATTCGACCACAAACAAAAAGTGAAACACCGAACTTCCGAGATGTTATCAAAAAAATAAAGATAGTCGGTAGGTACTGATGTGTATTACGAAGCTTATGATGGAAATAAACCAGTTAAAAAAAATCCTTAGATAAACTGGTGAAGAACGGTCATGATAATTTCTTAAAAACTTATCTATCTCGCGAAAATTAATATTCCAAACTGTATTTCAAAGACTTGTTTATATTTCTGCATACCCAATAGTCTGTTATAAGGTGCCGTTCAATTAAAATCTCGATTTTACTGCATTTCATAGAGTTCTAAAATTAAAATTCGCCATATCTCAAAACTTAAAAAACTGCCTAAGCTCGGTCTTCTCCTGTACCCTTCAAATGCAGAATGGAAGATGTCACTGAGATTTAATTTCCAGCAGGACAATGCAATGGCCCAAAACACTTCTCACCTGGTTTAAACGTGGGATAAATAATATTAGACTTTCCTGGTCAATCCCTGGCTTAAAACACTATACAAAACAACCTATGGAAAGAAAACTAGGGTGTGAAACTTTGCAAAATAAATAAGTATTGATAAATAAAATCATGGACATGTGGTAACATTTTCCAGTTGCGATTCTATCAAATTTGGTATCATTAATGCGTCGAATATGACAGTGTAATTGCTAATACTGGCTATGCTATCGGATACTACATTTTATTGTCGTTAACATATAATTTTAATATTTCAGTAAAAAATAATTTGTTGCTTTACTTTCGTCGCTATTCATTTCAGCACTTTGGTAAAATCTTTGTCATGAAACAGAGTAGGGGCCTGGAATAACTTTAGTTTCTTTTTTATAAATACGTAACACTTACACTAACTTTGTATTACAAAAAATAAAAGCAAAATTAAGTTATTAGTTTTTCCTTAAAGTTCCTGATATCTTGCTTCACTTTGTCCGTTAGTACAAATTTTAAATGTGGGCAGTGTTACTGTCGGAAATAATTTCATACAGAATTGGCAAATGGTTATTACAATCAGACCCTTAACGGGAAGAAAAGAGAGGATAATGCACCAGTTATGAGTTACTTAAATAAAGAGAGAGAAAATGCCTTGTCGCCCTGCTTTCTCCGTCTACAAAGTTAGTTGGGACTCGAATCTTACCGATCAGCTTCGACATATGGTCGAGTAGTAGGTGCGCGGAGGAATGTAAGGCTACAGCTTGCAGTTAGGCAGTTAAACTCGGAGAAGTGAACGGGCAGAAGTTGCAGCTAGAATGGGAACGCAGTGCGCGTTAAGACGTGATAAGGTATTTCCACTCTCTCACTCTCTCTTTATTTAACTTATAACTGGTGCATTATGTACTCTTTTCTTCCCGCTAAGCGGCTGATTATAATACCCATACGCCGTTTTTTATAAAGCACTGATCAATACTTTTTTCGAGCCAGCTAGTAGGTTGGGACAAAAATTGTAAATAGAGACTGCACGGGAAAAATAAAATTATCTACAGGGTGTTTCATTAAGGTCGAAGAGCGGCCATATCTCGGAAACTATTGGGCATAGAAATTCAGGAAAAAAAAATTAATGACTAAAGTGGCCATGAGAAAATCCTGGAAATAATTTTTAAGTTCCGCATTTTGCCGCAAGGGGGCGCAATTGAAAAGTAAATTTTTAAATTTTAGATATCTCCGAAAATTGCACGTTAAGGTATATTTTTGATAACACAATTAAAAAGCTTGGACAATTTTGCATAATTTTGGTCCCATGCTTATTGGCGTACCGACTTTAGTAAGAGTGGGGGAAGCTGTTGAATGTGTAATCATTTAAATCGCTGTAACTTATCAACGACTTATCCGATTTTAGCAAACTAAAACTTGTTTGGAAGAGAAATGTAAGTACTTTTAACTATCGTCTTGAGTGGTCCATGATGCTTCTCAATAAAAATACAAGAGGGCGCAATTTGCAATAATAACACATTTCTTAACTTTATTCATTTATTTCAAATCATACGGTATAATTATGATACCATAATCGAAAAGTAGATGAAATTTGCTACAAAAAATGTCAAAACCGCAGTTTGATATCTCCATCCGTTTCAGAGTTATTGCCAATAGAATAATTTTTAAAACTTTAAATGAAGAAGCGGTTGTTTTCATAGTTTTGTGATCAAGCATTCCATGACAAAAAATATTTTTAAACTTTATGGTTAGGTAGGTTTGTTTCTCATTATTCCAATGGCCCAGAAACCACTCTAGAATTAATGGCAATCATGGAAAACGTGTCATTTAGGCGTAACTCTAACAAACAAGTGTTTTAAAAAATAAATCTAGATAGCTGTGAAATAAAATCTGAAAGTTTCCATGGAGATAAGACAAATAATGCAAATAGTTGTCAACTAGTTTCATTTTGAAAGGTGTTGACAAAAGTTTATCCGTAATTCATCTTAAACTTCTTGATAGAAAATTGTGATACGTACCTTTCAAAAATGGCTTATACCAATGCCGAAGCTTACGATATGCTGGCCGTATATTTTGAATGTTTTCAAAATGCGTCTATAGCGGAACGCGAATATGCTCTCAGATATCCTGAACGAAGGCACTATGGCAGAGCAGTATTTCAGCGACTGGCAATATGCGTAAGGCAAACGGGAAGTGTACGACGCATTTCAGTTGCTTTTAGAAGACGTCCAGTAAGAAATGAAGTCAACATTACAAACGTTCTTGCGTACGTAGAGGCCGATCCGCATTTAAGCATAAGAGCAATTTCTTTAGACCTAGGTATAAGTTGTACTGCAGTGTTCCGAATTCTAAGGGATTTTAAGCTGCATCCCTATCATATAGTTTTACATCAGGCGCTATCAGAAAGTGATTATGACAGACGGCTCGACTATTGCTATTGGCTAAGAGAGATGTGTAACGAGAATCCTCAATTCCTCTCCCACGTGTTATGGACTGATGAAGCCACTTTCAGTAGCTGTGGCAAAGTTAATTTACACAGTATGCACTATTGGTCACAGAAAAATCCTCACTGGATGCGCGAAGTGGATCACCAAAACAGATGGAGTGTTAACGTGTGGTGCGGAGTATTAGGACACAGAATTATCGGACCGTTTATTTTTAATGATTATCTAAATGGTGAATCTTATTTAAACTTTTTACAAAATGACTTGCCTATCCTTTTAGAAGATGTTCCTATTGGCCTAAGAACATGCATGTGGTATCAACATGATGGATGCCCGGCACACTTTTCGCATATGGTCCGTGATTTTTTAGATATTGGATACCCAAATCGCTGGATTGGAAGGGGTAGTTTGTTTGCTTGGCCACCTAGATCCCCGGATTTAACTGTGTTAGATTTTTACTTGTGGGGGCGAATAAAAGACATTGTATATAAAACGCGACCAACCACACGAGACAACATGATTGAGCGAATTGAAAATGCACTAAATTCGATTTCACGAGCTGAAATTGAAACAGCTGTCTCTAGTTCTAGAAAAAGAATTAATCGTTGTATTTTGCACAACGGAGGTCATTTTAAACATTTATAAAGTCTCTCAATTGTTTTCCTAAGAAGCTTTCCATGAATATTGTTTCCTTCAATAGTTTCCGATAATTATTTCAATACTGTTTTATGGCCCGTTGGCCTTAAAACACGCTCCAAATTTTGTATTTTACATGATTTGGACTAGTCCTAAGCCTAGATAAAGTGTGAAGGAAGGCACGGAGTTTGACATTGGAATAATGAGAAACAAACCTACCTAACCATAAAGTTTAAAAATATTTTTTGTCATGGAATGCTTGATCACAAAACTATGAAAACAACCGCTTCTTCATTTAAAGTTTTAAAAATTATTCTATTGGCAATAACTCTGAAACGGATGGAGATATCGAACTGCGGTTTTGACATTTTTTGTAGCAAATTTCATCTACTTTTCGATTATGGTATCATAATTATACCGTATGATTTGAAATAAATGAATAAAGTTAAGAAATGTGTTATTATTGCAAATTGCGCCCTCTTGTATTTTTATTGAGAAGTATCATGGACCACTCAAGACGATAGTTAAAAGTACTTATATTTCTCTTCCAAACAAGTTTTAGTTTGCTAAAATCGGATAAGTGGTTTATAAGTTACAGCGATTTAAATGATTACACATTCAACAGCTTCCCCCACTCTTACTAAAGTCGGTACGCCAATAAGCATGGGACCAAAATTATGCAAAATTGTCCAAGCTTTTTAATGGTGTTATCAAAAATATACCTTAACGTGGAATTTTCGGAGATATCTAAAATTTAAAAATTTACTTTTCAATTGCGCCCCTTTGCGGCAAAATGCGGAACTTAAAAATTATTTCCAGGATTTTCCCATGGCTACTTTAATTATAAATTTTTTTTTCCTGAATTTCTATGCCCAATAGTTTCCGAGATATGGCCGCTCTTCGACCTTAATGAAACACCCTGTATAGGCCTTAAAACAGCAAGCAAACTTTTGGTATTCTTTTTAGTGTTTCGCCTGGGAGGGAGATGTGACATGCCCCTTATCGTGTACATGTCAGCTACAACATTTGACGGAGACGGCCATATATAGATTTATGCAAAGGGACAAAACCAAACTTACCCCTGGCGAGTCTGCTGCTGTTGAAAATAATGAGGTAAAATACACACTATTTAAAAAAAAAATTATTAGAAAATATATTAGTGCAGGAATATTTTGAATGTATTTTTTACATGATAGTTAAAAATGCATAATGTAATCTTGGCTCATTTTAGAATTATTCCATATAAATACAGGCCCTAAACTGCGTAGCTTGGCTGTTGTAATATATTTTCTTTTTTGTTTTTATTTTTTTTTTCCTGGTCCAAATATTGCTAGCGAATATTAATAGATAATATTTCAATTTTAAGAGAAAGTAACATCAATTCTGTAGAGTAAAACATACAAATAATTTTTATTCGATATACACAAGCATTTTTTTTTTAATTCTCTCCTATTGACATTTCTTTCAAAAACGAAATTGGTCATAAACTTTCGAAATTAAATATTTGGTGAATAGCAGTTTATTGAAATAAGAAGAACATACACCCGAATAGGTCGATGTACAAATTATTTTTAAAAAGGCAACATTGGTATCAATTCAACATTTAATAAACTACCTAATGCTCGTCAATATATGAGGGAAGAAAAATACCTTGTACAGTGAAAACGTAAAGGTTCGAACAAATTCATTTAAAATTAACGTGTTTCTTGTTCGCTCGGACCCGTCAATTTTTTATTTTTGTTATGCATTTTTTGAAACTTATTTCATGTATATTCATCAAACAAGTTACGACGGTTTACTTTATTTTTTTAAATGGATAACCCTATTTTTTTTTTGTTTTTAATGGTACGCTTAAGTGAAAGAGAGCGAATAGAAATATTAATAATAATTGGTCATGAAAATAGAATGCGCACACAAATGGAAGTTTGCGAACTCTTCAATAACAAGTATCCTCGAAGAGAACCGATATCTCGATCTACTGTCAGTAAAATAGTAAAAAGTATAGAGATTTAGGTCACGCTAGGGACAATTATATGAAAGGTCCGGCCACTGGTATTAGAAGATACATAATTAAATGTGTTATTGTCGGTTCAAGAAGACCACCATAAGGCGAGTAGTGCTATTGCTTTGGAAAATCGTTTGCAAAACCCGTCCTAAAGTATTTAGACACAAATAAATTCCATCTCCACAAAGTCTAATTAGTTCATTAACTCAATGAAGATGATCCGGACAGAAAAGTCCAATTTTTCAAGATAATGATGAATATGTGCAATAATCATCCACAGTTTTCGAAACGAATTGTATTTTCGGATGAGGCAACGTTTTGTTTGAATAGTGTTAAACAAACAAAACTATGGTATTGGGCTTCAAAAAATCCACGCTGAATTATGTAATGTCACACTCAATTTCCTCAAAAAATTAATGTTTGGGACGGCATTGTTGAAAATAGAATTTTGGGACCCTTTTTTATTGACGAAAATTTGACAGGTTGAACATATATACAATATTTAGAAAATAATCTAGTACAGTGCCTTGCCACATTATACCCTAATCGAGAGGATCCTGATGCACCGGACAATTTTTTGTGGAGTTCAGGCCCATTATACCAGCCGTGTGCGTGAGTACCTAAATACAGTTTTTCCCGAACGATGGATTCGCCGACGAGGTCCAATGGAATGATCTACAGATTTTACCTCTTTACATTTTTTTTGTGGTCTAAGGTATATGTTAACCGACCACACAATATCGAAGATTTAAAGAACATAATAGGAGACGAAATAAGATTGATAGAACCTTACGTCGTTAATAACGTTCTGCAAGAATTTGGACATCGTCTCGGGTAGAGTCAGACTGTTGGTGGAGGTCATTTCCAACATTTAATAAAGTAACTTTTAGTTTCTTATGAATTTTCTTTTCGCTAATAAATGTGTTGTTGTTTTAAGTTAAAACGCAGTTTTCTCGCAAACGGCTGAATTTAAGTATATGACATATTTCATGAAATATGTTTAGAATTTTATGCAGATCCCAAAAAAATATTTTAAAATAGGGGCATCTATTTAAAAAAATAAAGTAAACCGTCATAACTTGTTATTGGGGCAACCTGTATACATGAAATAAGCTTAAAAAAATGCACAACAAAAATAAAAAATTGCTCGAGCGTTTTTTCGAAAAAAAAAAACACATGGATTTTAAATGAATTTGTTCTAACCTTTACGTTCTCACTGTATACGACAGTGAAAAAATCCACTCGAATAGTGTCAAGTAAAAAATTAAAAATATGGGCTGTATTTTGCTTGCAACCCGACGAATAGAAAAATAAATTAGGGAAAATTATATGGGTATCATTTTCTTTGAATAAATATGTTACATAAATATTTACGTGTAATAATAAGTTTCTCATAAAAAAGTTAACTACTTAAATTAAAGTAATTAAGTAATTAAAACCCGGGGTAAGGCCTTTTACCAATAGATTGTATGTCTACAGAAAAAATCCGCAATAATTCATTATGAAAAGCGCATTTCCCAAATTTACAAATTGTAAGTTATCACACAACTAAAAAATAATGCTGTAATCTTAGATCAAACCTTTCTTTAACGTACAGTCGGAGTCCCTCTCATTTACTTTTAAAGTTTATAGAAGTTTTTATGCTCTCTAATTTATTTTAGTACTACAATTTTTAAAATGATTTTTGTTAGTTACGAGACTTTAATATTACATAACTGTAGGTTTTGTTCAAAAATGTTGTACTAATTTATTTTAAGACCGCTTTTCTCTGCGAAAAGGCTTTCGTATTAATGAACTTAAGTTAAAATATTTTTAAATGCTTGATGAACAAGCAACTGTCGTTAAATGGCTATCAATATGGGCTGTCCAAAAAATCAATAATTTGTTTTCGAGATAATATTCTAAAGGGACTGTTTAATTATGTGCTACTATAACGAGAAGATTGCATGCTGCCGGGAGGTATAAGTTTATAATGAATTATAATTCGAAAATTAAGTGTGTTACATTTAAGTAGAGTGTGTATTTATAAGCTTAGATAGAGATACAGAAATGCTGTGATATTTATACAGGGTCCTGCAACACTGGGTCAGGCTTCCATAGCTCCTATACGAAATAAGATAATAAGCCACTTATACTATATTATAGGATGTATTTTAGGAAAATAGTTTCGCATATACAGGGTGGTCTAAAAAAGTGTGATTATATTGGATTTCAATAAAGCAAATTTCTCACTAATAAATGATGATTTAAGAACAGTTCCTTGGAAAACTATGTTTAATAAAAATTCGTTAGATAACAATATCACTCAGTTCTATAATGTTTTAAACGACATCATTCACGAAAGGGTTGCTCTCATACTTTTCAAGGGCTACAATAAAGGTGATGAAGGAAAAAAATAAATTTCACAAAAAATGGAAAAATTATAAAAACCCGCTAGATTTTAATACTTTTAAGCTTTTGAGAAGTAGGAGCAAACAACTAATTCATGAGGACTTTCTAAACTATGTAAAATATATTGAAAATGAAATACCAGTCAATCACAAAAAGTTTTGGCAATTTGTGTCTGCAAATAGGAATAGCTCTGGCATTCCATCGAGAATAAAACATAACAATATTGAAGGAAATGAAGACCCTGGTGCAAAAAGGGGATAAGTAACGATATGTAAATTGTTCAGAAGAAGCAAAAAATTTTTTTTTTAATTTAAAATTTATGTTGTTCATGATGTATGGCGAAACTAGTACAATAGCTGTAAATGATTTTAACAGCATTCTACAGCCAAATAACAATGCAATCAAGCAAAACAAAAATGTGGTGCAATAATGGGATAAGTTTATAACTTTTTTATAATGTAATTTACAGCAGGTGCAAAAAGGGGGTACGTTACAATAAACTTTATTATTAAATATGAACCAACAATAAAAATTAATATAAACTAAAGCATTGCTAATTTTAACAGAAGTCAAATATAGGTATAATATATAAGGCAACCTAAGTATCAAAATTCGCAAAAATACATGTTTTAGAGAAACAAAAATAGCGTTATTAATTAATCAGACTTAAAATCGACAGAGCTATTCGAGTCCGTGACATCTGAATCAACTACTACTTCTGCTTTGTAATTTTGTCTGATTTAAGAGATTGATAAAAATACATATAGTTTTCTCGAAATATTCCTGGACTAGCAACATAACATTTTGATATTTTGCATACTTAATAGGTAAGGCATTTTCGTAACATTTTGGCATTAAGGTTAAATTTGGTTTCGAGTTATTTTTAAGCATCGTCAAATGTGGAAAATAAGGGGTACTAGCAGACTCACTACATTCAACACCATCGAAATTTTTTGTTTATTTAAATACACGATATGTAGAAATAGTAAACTTTTCTTTAGATACAGCTTTTGGCACTGAAAGAAAAAATTATTTTAAGCCTTCGACATAGTTATGCATTATGTCCTGCGTCACAGGAATAACAAAAAAGTTTTTTGATGATGATTTAACTATATTCATATACTCCTGTGGTAAGAAAACCCTACCAATAAATTTCTTCTTTTTTTCAATTATTCTAAAGTTACGATCGCAGGGAAAAAAACTATGACCTGGCTTAGGAAAACGATGGATACATTTATAGGCTTCACCTCTGGCTCTTTTCATTTTCTGCACATTCCTTTCCAGCGCTCCGGTTTTCTTTCGTCCACGTTTGTTATCAGCGGGCTCCTGCTCTTCATCCAAATTATTTTCAGATGGACTAGAATTTGAAGGCAGAAACTCACTGCCTGAACTTTGAAATGATTTATCCTGACTGCTTGAACTCCTAATAATGTCCTATGTTTTTTTTTTTAAATAATGACAAATACCCCAATATTTTACTACACCGCACGTACCTCGCTAGGTTAGCTTTACTGTCCAACGATTTTTCGGTGACTACGGGACTCGAGTCGTGTGCAGTCACTGTACAGGGTTTTTCCGTATATTTTGGAGCACCCCTGGAGCTTTTATTTTAAGGCCTAAAAAAACATTAAATTACCAAAGTTGCATTATTTCTCATGACCTGTTAGAATTTGTCATCGAACAAAACAAATAAACATCGTAAATTTGTTTAATAATGCCAATGTGGATTTCTTTAAATGGGACACCCTGTATATTACATAATTTTTTAATTCCCCACTTATTTCTGATTCCAAATATGTATAAATGTTATATGTTTACTTTAGTCGTTTAGACAATATTTTATGTCAAAATATTGCGTATTACAAAATCAAGATTAGTATGAGGAAAACATGCTAGAAACTAAAAGCTTTATTAAGTTACAATTCATATAAATAATGATAATAATTTATAAAACAATATTATGGTTCTATATATCCACCACCACTGTCATAGCATTTTTGAATATTATCTCTCCATTTTCTTAAAGCGTTTGTAACAAAAACCAAATTTTCCCTTTTAAGTAGTAAAACTTCTTGTTCAATTTTATGATGAAGAATATTTATAGTTTCTGGTCTATCATAATAGATTTTATTTTTTAAATAGCCCCATAAAAATGGATCTAGAGGTGTTAGGTCTGGGCTATTTGCGGGCCACCTAATCGGGCCATTTCTACCAATCCACAGATAATAATGATTGTTTAAATATGTAACCACAGATCGAATGTTGTGTGGGGGTGCCCCGTCTTGTTGCCAAATTAGTTCTTGCCGATTTGGAATGTTTCGCAATTCATGCTCAATTTCATTTTCTAGAAAGTTCCTATATCGATCCCCATTAAGTGTTCCTTCAAATATAATAGGCCCCAAGATTCTGCCTCCCAATATTCCGCACCAAACATTTAATGACTGTCTGCCTTGAACCTTAACAACTTGATATTGGTGAGTATTTTCTGTTGACCAATACCGTTTGTTTTTCCTATTGAACATGCCAGATGTTGTGAATGAAGCCTCATCTGTGAATACGATTTTATTTGTCAAACCTGCATCCTCTCTCATAAGACGTAAAATTTCGGCGCAAAATTGATATCTTTGACGAATGTGGTCTTCCGTGAGACCTTGGACTGGCATAATTCTATATGGAAAGTAGTTATGCCTTATTAACACACTGTGAATTTTTTTCCAGGATTTTTGAAAATACGTTGCTGCTTTTGGTATAGAACTAAATGGATTTTCTAAAAATAAAATGGGGACTATTAAAACTTTTGCAAACAATTAAAATCTCTTGAGATCACTTACCAACAAAAAATAACAATATATATAAATCATCTTCGCTTTCTGGTACAGTTCGTTTTTTTCGTTCAAGAGACTTGCGTTCCCGAAATTGTTTAACTATATTTCTTATTGTATTAATAGATGGCGTTTGTCTATTTGGAAATGAACGTCTATACTCTTGCCTAGTCATTTTAACGTTGTTGCGATTCGCATAATATAGTCGTATAACATCGAATTTTTCGTCTTTAGAGTAACCCATTATGACAAGACTATTCAACGTATGATAAATTATTTGTGACATAAGTAAGTTGCCATAAGCGATTAATAATAACCAAATTGTTTCTCAGGGCAATCTTGATTTTCTCATATGCGATATTTTGAAATGAAATATTGCCTAAACGACTAAAGTAAACATATAACATTTATACATATTTGGAATCAGAAATAAGTGGGGAATTAAAAAATTATGTAATATACAGGGTGTCCCATTTAAAGAAATCCACATTGGCATTATTAAACAAATTTACGATGTTTATTTGTTTTGTTCGATGACAAATTCTAACAGGTCATGAAAAATAATGCAACTTTGGTAATTTAATGTTTTTTCTGGGCCTTAAAATAAGAGCTCCAGGGGTGCTCCAAAATATACGGAAAAACCCTGTACACACATACCTTACCTAATCGCACAAACTGACCAGTGCAGTAGTGGCGCGAAGTTATCCACATAAAAAAATAATACAAAATTTGGTGCTAGAACGGGATAAGTTACACAAATCTTATCCCGTTATTGCACCAGACCATACCAGGGGATATGTAGTTTGCTATCATAATTCAGTATCTATTACCTGTACGTATCCCATACTTGCACCAGACAAAAAGAGCAACTTTTTAAACCTAAATATGCATCTATCTCACTTTTGCAAAATTATGTACTTATCCCCTTCTTGCACCAGGGTCTTCAAATAATCATCTCGAGGTTAGCAATTTGTTTGCAAACTATTTTGAGACCATGTTTGTTAAGTCAAATAACGTAAATAATAATAATAATCAGTGTTCCCCATGTAATAATCATATCATTTATGCAGTTTTCTGTAGGGAGGGGGGAGGTATGTGAGGGTCTGAAACAACTCGACCCCAAAAAGGGTGCTGGGCCGGACGGGCTCCCATCGGCCTTCGGAGAGATGGAAATTATCTATTATTATACCAATTTTTAAGAGTGGTCAGAGGGATCTCGTCAATAATTATCGCCCTATAAGCAAATTATGCATATTTGCTAAGTTATTTAAAAAATTACTTTATAAATATCTTTTTAATCTGGTGAGAAGGCAAATCATCTTAGAACAGCACGGTTTTTTTGCTGGCAGATCCATAGAAAGTAATCTTTTAGTTTATACAGAATATATAAAGGAAAGCTTAGATGATCGTGTACAGGTCGATGCTATCTACACCGACTTTAGTAAAGCTTTTGATAAAGTGGACCAAGCGCTGATGATTAAAAAGCTCCAATCAGTCGGTGTGGATGGCACCCTCTTGGGATGGTTTAAATCATACTTATCTAACAGAAAGTTTAGTGTACGCATAGGTGGAGTTAACTCGACTGTGCTCCCGGTCTCCTCAGGGGTACCCCAGGGTTCACATCTGGGTCCTTTATTATTTGTTATTTACATCAACGACATTGGAAATTGTTTTAGAAATTCGGATTACGTCCTTTATGCAGATGATCTAAAAGTATATAGACATATCCGTTCGCAGTCTGATTGTGACCTTCTGCAGCAAGATCTAGTTAATTTTCAACAATATTGCGCCCAGAATAGTTTATTTATAAATGTA
Source organism: Polydrusus tereticollis (assembly GCA_963920685.1). Classification (NCBI taxonomy): domain Eukaryota; kingdom Metazoa; phylum Arthropoda; class Insecta; order Coleoptera; family Curculionidae; genus Polydrusus; species Polydrusus tereticollis. Next base: position 60,466,949 of record OY987335.1, read on the forward strand.
GACAAATGTTGTGTGATCTTATTTACTAGAAATATAAATCCAATTACTTATGACTATTCCATAAATAATAACAATCTCATAAAGCTGGAGGAGGTCAGGGCAGGCGCGGTCATACGGGGGGGGCCATGGGGGCCATGGCCCCCCCCTTGGCGTCGATTTACATTATAAAAGCCCTGCCTCCATAAATTGACCAATCGTGTCAAACCCTTAATTTTTTAAAAATATTTAAACGCAAAAAATATTAATAAAAATAATTAAGTAAGTAGGTAACGAGTGATTATTAATTATTTTGCTGAAGGGCGGCTGTAACCCAGTATACATAGTGTAGCAGTAGCGCGTAGATTAAATCATAGGGCGAATTTGCAAGAAAGCAGCGTTGTCACGTTGAAAACCTAAAATAATGTTTTTTGACGGTATGTAATATAAAATCCTGAGCTATCTTACTTTGAAAGCCTACTTTATATGGCCGCCTCCTACTTCTAGACACCTTCTGATGTTTCTTCTTACCCTCAGAGACACATTAACCAATACGTGTGGAGAATTATTAATTTCGGCAATTTTTTCTGAAATCCTTCGTTTAAGATCATTTATATCCTCAATTGGTGTTCGATAAATGGAGTTTTTTATAAAAGGTCACAAGAAGAAATCGCAGGGTGTTAAATCGCAGGAACGAGGTGGCCATATTTGTTGCGTATTTCGGCTTATAACTCTGTTTTCAAAAAATTCACTTAAAAAATTTAAATTTTCTCTGGTTACATGAGGTTTAGCGCCATCTTGTTGGAAGTAACCTTCCCGCAATTCATCATCGTGAAGCTCATTAATAAATGTTGTCAGAATTTCGATCCGATATCTCTCAGCTGTAATTGTGCCATCAAAGTAAATTGGGCCTACTATTCTTCTAGAACTAATTGCTGCCCACACACCAACTTTTTGAGGATGAAGAGGTCTTTCTACAAAAACATGCGGATTTTGCGTATTCCACATTCGCATATTTTGTGAATTAACATAGCCTGATAAATAAAAATAAGCCTCATCGGTAAAAAATGTTTTTTCAAAAGCACCACTATTTTCTTCTTGAAAATTGTTTAAAAACCATTCACAAAAATTAAGTCTTTGGGGAACGTCATTGGGAAGGAGTTCATGAATAGCCGTAACACGATAAGGGTATAGATGCAGATCCTTTTTCAAAAGTGTTTGACATGTACTGTAGCGTAAATCCGTTTGCTGAATTTGTTGAGATAAATGCCTAATAGAAGTTGAAGGATTATTTTCCATAATTTGTCGCGCTTCTTCAATAACCTCATTCGATCGTTTCGTTGGTCTTCCAGCCCCTTTTTTATGTTGAACAGAACCAGTCTGACGAAATTTATCAATTAGGTATTGTGACCCAGTACGAAAATTATGAAAGGTCACCGCAACATCAGGAAACTCGGCTCGAAATTCATCAAAGCAGTCATGCATAGAGTAATTCCACACACCGCCTATTTTGTTTCCATTTCTAAAAAAACTTTCAACAATAAAAATTTTTTGTGCTTCACTAAACATTTTTACTGTAGAACTTTCAATCCGGCAACAAAGCTTCACCAAAACTTGTTACGCTGAAAAATAAAAAAAAAAAATAAAAAATTAAATCATATCCTGCAAATAGCACTTTATAATAGTCAAAAGACGACTCCCCGGAGAAATATTAGTTAAAGCAATAGTAACCTACCTTCAAATAACTGCAAAAATTACAAAATTTCTCCAATTTTTAAACTTTACAAATACACAAATTCAAATAAGACGTAAATGTCATAAAACAATCATGTCATCTTATCTACGCAGTACGGCCATGATGCTTTTAAAATGCATGGCCTCCCTTGAGCAAAATAATTAAAAATCACTCGTTATAATATAATATAGGTATCTATAATTTTCTTAAAATTTACTTAGCCGTTTTTTGCGTATTTTTCCTACTTGAAAACCAAGAATCATCAACAAAAAAGAGCGTGGCACCCAAAAATTTTTCGCCTGCGGCGCTCAGACTTTTCCTACCACCGCCTCTCTAAATTGGCATAAGCCGCCACTGCATGGCCCCCCCCTCAAAATGTTGATATGACCGCCCCTGGGTCAGGGACCTTGACGTGACCCTGGATAGGAAACTTTCATTCGATCAGCACATTAATACATTGGTGTTGGGTTGTTCCAGAATCCTGGGTTTCATTAGTAGACAATCAAAACAATTTAGAAACGTAAAATCTGTTCTTTGTCTGTTTAATGCTTATGTATATAGTAAATTGAATTTTGCCTCAGTAATATGGAACCCAATCTATGCTGTATATATAAATAGGTTAGAAAAAATACAAACTAAATTCTTACGAGGGTCATTGTTTAGGTATAATATGAACTTTAATGACATCAATAGTCTTAGAATTCATTTTAATATATTATCATTGGAGAATAGGAGAATCTTATCAGATATAATATATTTGTTTAAAATATTTACGAATAGGGTTGACTCACCAGATCTAATATCAAAAATAACCAACTACGAAATTTTAATAATTTTCATATTCCTTTCCGACATACCAATAGTTCTCAAAATTCACCAATTTGTCGAATGATGAGACTTTCAAATCGTTATTTATCGGAACTAGATCTGGACTTTTTTTCATTATCTTTAAATAGTATGAAGAGGAATCTAAAAAGACGACTCCTAGAGCAGTAGAATATAAGTGATTAGTTAATTAATTGGAATTAATTGCGATATAAGTGATTAATAAACTAATTAAGTTAAGTTAGTTAAGAAATAAATTAGTGGATGCTGTATATGGGACTGCCTGTTTATATCCTAAATGAATAAATAAAAAAAAATATAATGTGGTATTTTTTTAAATGAGACACCACGTATTAGTGCCCTTACTAATTGCCTAAATTCTTATTTGATTTGCTTTGGTAGTTTAAGAGCAATAAATTAAAAACAAAAAAAAATACAAAAAATACCTACAAGCATTTTTTAACCATGGCATTGTGTGAGATTTGTGACATGGTCTACCGTTACTATCTAATAGTATTTATTCATTTTGTACAGGATGTTCAAATTAAAGTTTCAAAAATTACACATTTTTAACGAATCTTTCTCAATTTTTTCAATTTAAACACCCTGCATATTTTTAATTAGTGCGACGTAGAAGTCATATACCATTTTTTCTGTAAAGCAAGCAAGCAAGTTATTTCCAGCCGTTTTCGACATAATTGCAAACTTCATGGATAATGTTGTTTGAAAAGAGCTTTAATTTTTAAAATTAAACATAAGTACTACCTACTCTAAGGATTATAAACTACAGTAAATGTTCAAAATATCTTCCATTTTGATCTGCCGGTACTACAGTTAAAACTGACTTTTTACACCTTTTACCATCCTGTCTCCTCAGCCATTGTAGCCACAGACTCGTAAAACGGACTATAACTTATTTGCTTGTATTACGAAGTAAGCACTAATTCGAACCTAAATAGGCAAAAAAAAACGGGGTGGGTGGCTGATTTCAAAAAATACCACATTATGTTATCACACTTTCTTAGGCCACCCTGTATATGTGAAAATGTTTTTCTAAAATACACTATTACACAGTATAAGTAAGCATATGAATGAAATTCCTATCTTACTTTGTATAGAAGCGATGGAAAGCCTGATGCAGTGTTGCAGGACCCTGTATAAACATAAGGGCCAGTTCGGAAAATAGAGGTTGACGGTTTGTCGTTTCTTTAGGTTTCTGAAGTTCGATATTTGTGCGGATCTTGCGATATGTTGCGGTATCATTTTTGTAAATTCCAAATAGCTGTTAGGTGTCCAATTAAGATGAGTATTGTCATAGTTGAGTGGGAATACTCAGTGGCTAATTAGAACGTCACTAAACCTAAAATACTCCAGGCTTCAACAGTATAAAGATGAAAGTGCCAGAAAAATCGCCCGATAATATGACAACGGATTGAACATGCACAGGAAAAGGCCGTTTTCATAGGTTCATCAGCCTACCGTCTTATCAAGGTTGTTGAGAAACTCATATTTTATCACTTTAACGATAACGACATTTTACCGTCAGAGCAATTGCGTTGCGCCTCAGTACAATATCTTTACGAGGGATATCCCTGAACTCGCTTCAACACAATTATGCCTGTTGGTAGTCTCAAAGTTGCAATGCCATATAAAACTTATCGAAACGTGGTTCGACAAGTGAAAAATTTTCCTCAATGATGACAAAACCTAAGCCATCTACTTTTCGTGAGCCAGATATAAATTTCCTAAGACCAGACTGCTAGTCAAAACACCAGGTTCTACTGGTGTGATAAAGTAAAATATCTGGGCCTGACCTTTGATCAGCGACTGGATTGAAATGACGATGCGGACCAACGCTTAAAAAAAAGTGAATGGTCAACTCCATAGGCATCGTAACTATAGATCCGACACGCCATTCATAAATGCTATAAAATTGTGATGCCAAAATCGTTTGGTGGCGAGACGCTGTGAGGAGCTAGGTGGGGCCGAGAGTGGGGATTACGCTGACTTTACATATGCATGCGACAAAACTCCAGGAAAACAACATCCGCTATGCCGAGTATTGTCGAGCCGATGCGGATGGCCACGAAAATGATGAAATCTGGGCGGATCCGTTATTGCTGCGTTGTCATACTACAGATTTTTTACAAGGTTTTAGGCAATGTTACATATTTCCCACATCATGTTTATCTAGTTAATCATAGAAGTTAATACTTTTAACAGAGTAAGCCCAGAAAACTACGTTTTCTGTGGCGTAAGTCTGGCAAACCAAGTGGAGGAGAGCAGCTTGTATGTCGATTTACTTTACACTGGAATACAATGATGACCTCACGTTTATTTGTTATTGTTAGGTCTAATAGTTACGATGTCTATGGTCAACTCACCCATCGATAGTAGAATTACAAAGACCTTGTTGTACAAGACAATCATTCGGACGGTACTAATTTACGGTGTTTCCTTCTAGTGCACCTTTAAGCCTTAAAATGCTGAAGCTGTTAGTGCTCGAGTGACAGTAATATGTCACAATATGGCACAAAGAACGTCCAACTAGCTGTGTTTTGAGGAAACACCAATAGTGTATCTGCACGTCTGCGTCTGTCTTTGGCGTTGAGGGCATGTAGTAAAATTTTTGTGTCGGCTTCTTCTTGACTACTCTTTAGACAATCCAAAGAGCAATGCAAAATTTCAGTACGCCACGAAACAACATATTTTTTTGCTGCTCCCTTGGCATGATTACGCAGTTTGTGTGCAAGGTAGGTGGTTAGTTCAGGTTAGTTCATATTCTTTGTTTTTTAAAAATCAGTGGTGTCCCATATTTCGTACTGCGTTGCTTAATGAAGCCTGTTACCTCTAATCTTCTTGATTTCTTTAAGTACATGTCAAAAACAATATGAAGTTCATCATACTGTCAGTATTTCCTTTTGATCTGTTGGATGAACACGTCAGCAAGATCTTTATATGTCTTCACAGTGATGTTTTTATCAAAAGCCTGCAATTATTCCATTCCATCCATGATTTCAACCCAGCTATTTGGTAGGCCATTTTGAACAGATGATCGTTAAATGACACCACTCGTACCTTCCCTTCATTAACTTTACCCTGATTAAAATACTTATGAACTAAAGTATATTCATTGATGCTCTTTAGATTCTTCTAGCTAGAAAAATACATTTAAAACTGAACTCTGTGTTTTGCTTTTCAAACACAACACATTATTTGAGAACTAATGGTTTAGTTCTCTCACGGTTGATCCAGAAAATCTTAAAAACTGTAAGGTGAAGTTATTTAAAATCTCTAGCAAAAAAAGTTCTGGATAAAAACTCAGAATTCAAAAATTACATGATATTATACCGGGTGTTCGATTTAAAAAAATAAAAGTTTGTTCCAACCCACTCCTTTGGCAAACCGTGTATAGTAATAAATATGTCGGCGAGTCTAGGTCAATAGTTGTTTTGTTGTTTTAGAACTTTAAGTCTTGTTTATGGTTGGATATTGACCCGACCGCTACCAATAAATTTAGAGTTAACAATTTTATAGATTGTTTAGTCTAGTATAAGGGACAAGAAACACAATAGATATTATTAAGAAGGTAATATTATGTCAAGTTGAGTGAAACGGAACCGGGAAGTGAAAATGAGAAAAAGGGGAGAGGAGTGATTGTAAGATTTTGAACGAAGTACGACCCGCTCCGGATCTCTAGTTCTTTGTTTCTTTATTTCATTTAGTTAAATTATTTTACCTTGTGCTAAGTAGTCCATATTTTATTATAAATTAATATCATGTTGTCAAGCGTGTCGTTTGTTGTTTGAAGTTGAATAATTCACATATAATAAGACAGTTAATTAACTGCAGTGTTTAAGTGTTTGTTTTCTGTATTTAACAACAATAATGGCTGAAGAACAGACCCCCTCTTCTCTATTTCCGACATCAGAAGTGGGATTGACCCCCCAAAGCTGAAAACGCCCAGGAAAATAAAAACATCCTTGACAAAAATATGCCAACACGTCAAATGAAAGTATTGTTGAAGAAAATAGTCGATTTACATGGTGTTCCAGAGCCGTCATCTTGGCTATCGATCTCTGTTCAGCAAGTACTGTGGGAATCAAGTTGTATTTTTAACTCACAACATTAAACGATGAGGCTTTGTATATTCCTAAAGTTAAGTTATTTCACTGGTTCGGTTTATATATTGGCTAAGCGAATTAAACAGTTAGATCACATTTAATTTGGCGTTTATTCATCCAATTCGGCACTTGTTACTTGGTGCTTTTTTGTTAAACATTTGCAATTTGTCATGTCCGGCGGACGATGACCTACGTCAATTTTGACGTACGCATTGACCTTTCATTCAATTCAAGGGTTTAATTCGCAGTGTCTGCCGAGGAACTGACAGCTTGCTATGGTTAGAAAATCACGATCCGCTGTCAGACTGACCAATCACAAACATATTTCGCGCGTTGTGTTCTAATTGGCTATTTACTGTTTCGCCATGTTTTCTTAGGACCAATTGGTATTTTCCCGTCTTCTGTATTGCGGTGAGCTTGATATCTTAGCGGCAAAGCATGTCAAACAATACGTTTTTACAATCTCCAAAAATAGACGTTTTAACACTGAATTGTGTTGAGAACAATTTCTTGCTTAAATAACCGTAGCGACAGGCCGCTGTTTGGGTATAATATCTGCACATTTTGTTGTTTGTCTGGACGAAAATATTATTCGTTCTGAAACCATTCAATGCATTTTGTTTCTCTGACCGTTGAGGAATTGTGTTGCTAATGGAATATTTGAAAAGCAGTTATATTATCTAGACAAAAAGTAGTGTTGATTCTGAAAAAATTGGTTGCATTTAATTTCATAATTTTTATTGCGCAATCGTTTCCTCAACAAGTACAATTACCGAACTTTAACCCAAGTTTCAAGATAGCAGATCCGGAGGGTTGGTGTTGTTTAGTGGATAAATTTGTAAAAATTCACCAATTATCTGGAATGGTATTGATAACCAGCCTTGCAAACGCACTTAAGGGAGATGCTGCTGGCTTATTCGTTGTCGACCCCTAGGTGAAACGTGGGAGAATATTCGAGCTGAATTCATTTCGTCCTTTGCCAAACCTATAGACTTGAAAGATCTATTTGATGAAGCCGCTAATGGACGACACCATTCTGCAAGCGAAACCACATTCTTTGATGAGGGTTTACATATCTTGCGTTTAGCGCAACATTTGATTGAAAGCCGAGAAAGTCACGAAGCCTTAGCTACCCTGTTTGCTTGTCAAATGAAAAATAAGTAAGTAAGTAAGTAGTTGTTCTGAAATACTGCGAAAGCGGTAAACGTCCGGCGCTACTTCGGTCAGATCATCATATCAGTCCGAAGCGTCGCGCCTTTACCCCGCAGGATAAAAGTGATCGCCCGTTTTTGGGAAAGTGTCGTACGTGTGGAAAATTAGGTACAAGGCATATATCAGTGTCAAGAAGTGATAAGGCTCGAGCGAAAGCCTAATACTAAAACTTTTAATGTCACCTGTTTTTCTTGTGGAAAAGTTGGCCACGTATCAACGCATTGTCCGAATAAGCAGCGATCAGCAATGGTCAAATCAACAGAAGAGAAGCGAGTTCACTTGGTGGTACAAACTCTGCCAAAAGGACATTTAAAACCTAGTAATGGTAAGATTTTGGCTTTGATTTTTGAGTCTGGTCCTGATTGCTCGTTAGTTAAAAATAGCGTTGCTGCCTTACTCATTCATGGGAGAATCACAAAATTGTTTAATTTCTTTAAAAGGCATTGGCAGTAACTGTATCCTTTGTACTTTGCAGAAGCTAGTATTGGTTAAATTTCAAAATATTTCAGTGAAACGTTTATTGCATGTAGTGCCCGATTATAGTATTTCATTTGATATTTTAATAGGTCGAGATTTGGTTGCTGAAAATATTAGCGTTAAAAAGGGTTAAGTTTCACCCGTGAAAAGTTTGTTGAAATATGTGACAAGTGTACATATATTTTAAAGGTTCCCAAAAAATTGAGAATCCAGTCGTGCCAGTTCATTTTCTAAAATTATTTTTCTTGAAGAAAGTATAATATGACAAATTTATTTGGGCCAGTTTATATGAAAAGGGTTAAAATACCATTAAAAAAAGTATGTTACCTTCAACTTAAAACTTTAAACTAAGCACACAATGACGATTTGAAAAAATTGAGGTTATCCAATAATTTTTTTCAACTAATACACAAAAAAAAGCACGCAAATTTGAAATAAATTGCACGTTGCCAAATATTTTTGTACACCTTAGAATTTCCATCAGTTTAAGTCAAAAGTGTATTTATTTTTCTTGAAGAAAGTATAATATGACAAATTTATTTGGGCCAGTTTATATGAAAAGGGTTAAAATACCATTAAAAAAAGTATGTTACCTTCAACTTAAAACTTTAAACTAAGCACACAATGACGATTTGAAAAAATTGAGGTTATCCAATAATTTTTTTCAACTAATACACAAAAAAAAGCACGCAAATTTGAAATAAATTGCACGTTGCCAAATATTTTTGTACACCTTAGAATTTCCATCAGTTTAAGTCAAAAGTGTATTTAGTGTTTCACATTGGAATGTCTTGTTAATCAAAAATACGCAATAGACACACTACGTGGAATAATTTGTCAATGTAATTTTATTACCTCTTTAAGAATAAACGCGATATTCCTAAGGCTCTAGCCCCCTAAGTTTAAAAGTTGATAGTTTCCAAATATTAAAGATATTACTTTTTCTTGATTTTTTTTTTCAAATACTTATCTTAATAACTGCAGAATTTATACGAAGTTTGGTAGTAAGGATTTTTTGGGATGCGAAATCCAGATCTGATAACAGTTTTGATGTACCTTGCAGTAGGCGCCTCGAGCAGCACTTCGCATATATCTATAGCTTCATAACTTCTTGTGCTTCGGTGTATTAAACTACTAATAATAAATTCTTCTTCCAATGCCTCTTTTGGTAAAAAAACAGTATACCTGGTGGTAGGTTTCCCTACGAGCAACCGTTTCTAAGTTAATTTAATTTAAATGTTTTATTGCGTCCTGAAACTCGTCGTTGCCTTCCTTCACACTTTATCCAGGCTTAGGACTGGTCCAAGAAATTTGGAGCGTGTTTAAAGGCCAACAATAATAAAACTTTAAATAGCAACGCGTTAGCAATGATAGGACTGCAAAAATGAACTTGCGTAAAATAATAGGAGTTACACAAAAAATCAATAACGACACCAATGTTAATTGTTCAAAAAAATGTAAAGATATGTTCAAAATTACTTCCGTTTTATATACACAGTGATTAATTTGACGGAGAACGTTGAATACACCATTTCCATATCTCTGCATCTAACCGTAAAATGTTTACTAAATTTTGTATTCTCAATTAAATTATTTCTAAAAGTGAAAGTAAAGTGTGGAAATGCTCCGACGTGCATTTACCACATATTTTATCTAGTAGCCAGTGCAAGATCTTGCAAATAATTTAACAAATCTACTAGGAGGTGTTACAGGTAATTTACTCCATTTGCACGAGGTGGTAAGACGACCGGGCAAATATTAAATATATCAATGATTCCTGCCCATGTGTTGATTTGAAATTCATGTTGATAACGCCCAACCTGCATTGCATGCGGGTTATCACCAGCATAAACATGTTCATTATGTAAATTTATCATACTGCTTCTTGTAAAACAACACTCATCGGTAAATAATTTTTTTTATGACAATTTTCATCAAGTGCTCTCCGTTCATTAATGAATCGATAGCCTAATCTAGGTTCGAGGTTGAGGGCTAAAAGCACTTGTACTATCTGGATTTAGTATAGATAATAGATACAGCAGCTGTTCTATTAAAATCTTATTTGCTATATCTTTAGAAACTACAACTTCAAAACCTAGGCATCTGGTTCTCAAACTCTTTTGTAACTAATGACGATACCTATCATTATTAACGCGTTGTTATTTAAATTTTTATTGGTGTTGGTCCGTTGGCCTTTAAACATGCTCCAAATTTCTTGGACCAGTAAGTCTGGATAAAGTGTAAAGAAAGGCAACTAAGAGTTTCAGTACGCAATAAATTATTTAAATTCAATTAACTCAGAAACGGTTGCTCGGAACGAATCCTACCGAAAATACCTGTTTTGAACAATAGATGCATTGAAACAAAAATGTATTATTGGAAATTTAAAACACCGAGGCACAAAAAAAGGTTCCGATGTATGCGAAGTGCTGCTGGTGGACCCTTTGCAAGGTAAATCAAAACTGTTATCAGCTTACTAGCAAATTTCGTACAAATTCTGCTATTATTAAGATCGTTATCGTCATATTTTAGCCCGAGGAATTTGTGCTAGTATTTTATATATACGTTTTAGAAGATAACTCTGTACAAAGCATCTTTGCATTTATATCGTATAAATGACACTTTTTTTTAGGTGGTGTACGACGAAAGTGTGGATACCGTAGAGCTATTAGATGAAGGTCATCGTTTCGTTATAGTCAGATCAGCCACTTGTATAATACAAACCGAGACTGATCCGCTGGAGCTGATTGATTCACTTCCGTCGAACATTGAGAGTCTTACTCTCATTCAAGGATACGAATCAGGAAATAAGACTGTTAAATTTAGCTGGTTGAGTAAATTTCAAAAACTAATAAGCTTTGAACTAATAGGACCAAGTATTTTTCGCAAAGACGTTACTAATCACCTGCAATGCCATATTGATTATGCACTACCAAACATTAACTATTTGAATTTAGAAAGAGTTCTTGTTCAAAACTCCAAGGAACAAATTCAGTCTTTTTTAGAAGTACTAAAGGAAAGTGAAAACATAACTTTCGAGTACGTTCAAAAGGTCGACAGTGACTTTCACCCTCTTACAATAGTTCAAAAAAGTAGCTCCGATGAAGTTGTTATTCCATATGAACTTTTTAAAGAGCAAAGAAAAAACAGCGGGGAAATTCCTCTATTTATCGGCTTTAAAAAGCTACTACTTCTAAGAATAACAAACTGTGAGGTTAACAACATCCACTGGGAGATGTTTGACGGTCTGAACGAATTGCAATATCTTATTTTAGAAAGAAATAACCTAAGATTTATTCCATCATTTGCCTTCTATGGAACGCCGAATTTGAAAACGTTGTCCCTTGCTCATAATAAATTACTCGACATCGAAATTACTGATCTGGCTGGTTTGCTTCAATTGGAATATTTAGATTTAACATATAACAATTTCACTCAACTGTCAGAGCTTTCTTTGCCTCCCTTTCCAAAGCTAAAACTGGCTAATTTTGCAAATAATCCTATAGGTATAATATTTCCTAATACTTTTGAAGTTATGAATACTACCGGGTCTCTCATAATAGGAAGTGAAGATATTCCTCTTTCACTTCTTCCAAATTCTTTTCTTGGATTAAATTTATTAAAAACATTAACAGTAAATAACGTTAATGTAGACTTACTAAAACGAGACTTTTTTATAGGAGTTCCTAAATTAAAGCAGCTGGTTCTGACAGGAAACATAAGCAAAATTGAATATGATACTTTTTTTGAAGTTCCCAACTTAGAAACTTTAATTTTAAGTAACTGTAACTTATATAACCTCTCCATGGATGCATTTTTAGGTTTAAGAAAACTCAGATACTTAGATCTTTCGAAAAACATATTGGAGTATATCCCAGCTGGTGTTTTTGATCACTTAGAAAGCATCAAAGAGTTATACCTTAACGAAAATAAATTTAGACAACTCCCACGAGATGTATTTTCTAAAATTCACCCGAAGTTGTTAAGACTTAATGAAAATCCTTGGCATTGTTCATGTGAAATGAGCGAATGGAAGCCCATTATAGCTAGTAGAATAAAGCAAAAGTCCTTAAAACCTAGCGATTTTGTTAATGATAAAGGAATTGGTTCCACTTTAGAAAATAGATTTGAATATAAGTACGTATACGACACTAGAGTGACCCCGAAATGTACTGACCCTGAGCAATACAAAAACTGGAGCGTATTTCACGCTATGAGAAGAATATTGAAATGTCCAGACTATAAACCAAAAGTTATTACTCATGGTCGAATTGACAAAACAAGTACGATAGTTCCAAATATCACTAAGAATGAAGTGCCGCCCAAAATGACCAAAGCAGACAAACTTAAATTAAAAGCTAAAATGAGAAAAACAAAATATCTTAATTACAAATTAAAAAAACACTACCTGCAAATAAATCCACAACAACATAAAACTCTTGAATTAGAAAGTTCAATAAACCAAAATGAGTTGGATAATAATCTAAACAATTTAAAAGCAAGTTCTTCTGAATCTCATTATTTAGAGAATACTAACATTACTACTATACACTCAAGAACAAAAAAAGTTAAAAAACAGCTCAACGAAAATACGGCAAAATCTTGAAACGTTATATTATTATGTATTAATATTTACACAGAAACGCCTTATGCATATTTAGATATTTTACAGGTTTAACCAAGGACGCTTTAAAACTCGGAGACTTCATCTAGAAGGAAGGATATCACAAAAATATTGAATTAAAAACAAACAAAAAATAACAAATAATTATACAGTGACCGGCAAAGAGTTCGCAACATATGGGAAAAAAATTTATTAGCGGAATATCGAAAAATCTTTTCTGGGGGATCGGACATGCATGTCCCATAACCTTAAAATCGATTTTAGTATACGTCACGTGACCACTGGTATGGCGGGAAAGTTGAAGAAACGAATATAAAATCATCAGAAATCAGATTAGTTGATGAGATATCGAAAAAATTCCAAGAATAAAAAGTGTTTAGAATTCCATTAAAACCTTATATACAATGTTTGGGATATCTACTTGAGAAAACATAAAATCGAATTTTTTTGTAAATATTTTTTTACCGAATTAAAAATTTCCATATTTTTCCTTTCTAATAGCTTCATTAAAGTAAAGCTAACTTCTGTTGAACACAACTACAAATATTCTTTTGTTTTTCTGACAATTTGGAGCAATAATTCAAAAAATTCGTTTACACTTGGATGCCAGCAGGTTGCAATAGTCTATTTCTAACCTGATCGATATTTTTTATATCGAAATAATCTGTGATGTTAAAAAATCCTTAAATTAACTAATCCAAAACAAATTTTATTTATAACCGTAAAACAGAATCTTAAATTTTGCAGATAAACTTAAAAAAAAAATCTAAAAATTAATAAAATTAAAATTATTTTATTGAGTCAAATAAACAACAATTTATACATATACAAAACAAAAGATTGACAAAGTAGGCGTTGAAATTAAAACAAGGCACTTCTAATAGGAATCTGCCATTTTGTTCTACATAAATGTATTATTATTTTCACAACTTTATGATATTTCTGTATTTTCGCTTTGTAAAGTATTTTATTAACTCTTTCTACTTAAATATTAAGTTTTGTATTTAAAATGCCCCCATCACTATCCCTCGCAGAAAAAATAGAAGTTATTTTAATTTGTGGGGATAATTACAAGAGTGCTTGAGAGGCAGTAGCAATATTCTGTGAAAGGCACCCTGATAAAACTTTGCATTACACTACAGTTACGCGATTGTTGATGAAATTTAAGGAGACTGGTAGTGTAGAAAATCAGTACAAACTCCCTCACGAGAAAACGGTGACTAATGATGAAAATGCTTTGGATGTACTACTTACAGTTTCAGAAACACCGCAAGTGGCAGTTCGTCATATTTCGGAGGTGACAAATATCGAAGAGCGATCGGTACGAAGAATATTAAAGAAAAACAAGTTTTTCCCGTACAAACCGAAATTTGTGCAAGTGTTACAAGATCGAGACTATGATGCACGTTTTGACTTTTGTGCATGGTTTCAGGATATGGTCGAAGAAAACTTTAATTTTCCAAGGACAATTTTATTTTCAAATGAAGCTACTTTTACTTCTAACGGCACCGTAAGTTCGCAAAATTGTAGGTACTGGGCCGCTGAAAACCCAGGATTTGTTATTCAGTGTTAAGATCAGTATAGTTTTAAAGTAAATGTGTGGTGCGGAATTTTAGATACGAAAATTGTGGGACCCTTTTTTCTACGTGGTAATTTAAATGCTGCTAGGTACTTATTATTATTACAGAATAAACTGTCAGGCTTCCTAGATAATCTTCCATTAATACAAAGAAGGCATCTGTACTTTCAGCAAGATGGCGCTAGTGTGCACTCCACTATTGAAGTAAGGAACTGGTTAAATGAGGAGTTTGGCAATCAGTGAATAGGCCGATCCGCAGAAAATCCCTGGCCCGCCAGATCCCCCGACCTTTCACTTTCACAGACTTTTTTTTGTGGGGGTACTTAAAAAACCAGGTTTACAAAAAGCGGCCTTTTAGAAATGTTGAACATTTGGAACAAATTATTAGAAACTGTGTAGACCTAATAACTCCCGAAATGCTCAGAAATGTTTGAAAAGAAATGGTATCTCGAACAATATTATGTATGGAGCGAAATGACGGTCATACCTCGGTTAAATTTTTTAATTTAAGTTAATTTTGATGTTATTAGTATTAATAAAATTATTTAGTACTCATTACTAATATAGTTTTATGGCTCAAATTGTTGTTTATTTGACTCAATAAAATAATTTTAATTTTATTAATTTTTAGATTTTTTTTAAGTTTATCAGCGAAATTCAAAATTCTGTTTTACGGTTATAAATAAAATTTGTTTTGGATTAATGAATTTAAGGATTTCTTAACATCACAGATTATTTCGATATAAAAAATATCGATAATGTTATTAGAAATAGACTATTGCAACAGCTGGCATCCAAGTGTAAACGAATTTTTTGAATTATTGCTACAAATTGTTAGAAAAACAAAAGAATATTTCTAGTTGTGTTCAACAGAAGTCAGTTTTACTTTAAAGAAGCTATTAGAAAGGAAAAAATATGGAAATTTTTAATTCGGTAAAAAAATATTTACAAGAAAATTCGATTTTATGTTTTTTAAACTAGATAACCCAAACCTTGTATGTAAGGTTCTAATAGAATTCTAAAAACTTTTTATTCTTGGAATTTTTTCGATATCTCATCAACTTATCTGATTTCTGATGATTTCATATTCGTTTCTTCAACTTTCCCGCCATACCAATGATCACGTGACGTATGCCAAAATCGATTTTAAGGTTATGGGACATGCACATCCGATCCCCCAGAAAAGATTTTTCGATATTCTACTAATAAATTTTTTTCCTCTATGTTGCGAACTCTTTGCCGGCCACTGTATATTCCCGTCCGAATTTTAAATAAAATTCTCTACTTTTGGTGTTTGTTTTTATAATTGTGTTTCTATGAAAATATTAAAAATTTATAAAAAGTTTCTGTTAGGTTGGATTGCCCAGTTGTAATTTCTAGCTCGTATTATCCTAACAATTACTGTCAAATTTTCTGATGTCTGTGCGTTTTAAGAAGTCCGATATCGGATTAAATCACCAAGGGATGTTATCGCTTTTAAAACAGTAAGCCGGTTAAGTTACAATATCTTCGCACCTTCGCTATACTTGATCACACCGAACATCCCACTGGTTTACTGTATTCTATTACTGGGCGAAATCAGAGGTTTCAAAACAAAATTATCTTAGAATTACGCGTTGAGCATAAATAATAATTAAATAGATAATTAAATTATTTTGCTATTATTATAGTTAAATCTATATAATAATCGATATTTTCCAAGAACCAATTAAAATTTGCTAAAGTGCGGGATGGTTAAATATGTTAAAGATTTTGTCAGGTATATACTTTTCCGATAATGACATTATTTTGGGATGGGTTTCGAAAAGATGGCAATTTTTAAAGGATTATTTACAAAAAATCGGAATTGTCAAGAGAAGTTGTTTTTCTTGACGAAACATGGGTATTTGCAAACAGAACTTCAACAAAAACGTCTTGGCAGGATGACTCAAAGCATTGTTATTCAAGTACCCGTGCAAGTAATGGAAAAAGGTATATTATATTACATGCTGGTAATGAAGAAGGTTTTGTTTTAAATGCCAGTTTGATATTTTCATCAACAAAAAAAACTGATGATTATCACGGCAATATGGATGCTGAAATTTTTGAGCATTGGTTCGAGGAAAAACTTTTAAAAAGTTTAGAAAAACCTTCCTTAATTGTTTTAGACAATGCCTCTTACCATACGAGACTCGAAGAGAAATTCCCTACAAGCAGCTGGAAAAAGGAAGAAATAAAAGAGTGGTTGTCAAAGAAAAACATAAACCATGAAAATTTATATTTAAAAAGTGAACTTTTAAGCAAGTGTAAAGAGCAGTCATTTAAAAAAAAAGTATGTTGTTGACGAATTAGCCCTCAAATATGGACATCAAGTTTTGAGATTGCCGCCCTACCATTGTCATTACAACGCAATTGAATTGGTATGGGGTATTAGCAAGAACTATTATGACAAACATGCCTCTAAAAATATCGGTAAGCCTAGCGTTATAAAGTTATGGGAGGAGGCGCTTAGCCAAGCGGGCAAAGAAGAATGGCGGAAATGCATAGAACACACAGAAAAAATTATTTTTGAATCTTATGAGACAGAACAGGTTATAGACGAAGTAAGACCGTTAATTATTACGAATGATGATGATGATCACGATGATGTTGATTCTGATGAGTCTGAAAGCATGGGTGAAATTTCAAATTCAGAGGAAGACTACTTTTAGTAGTACCTATCTACAAGTAGGTACGTTCTGTCGCAAGACTACAAAATCGGTTCTTTTTAGAACCAAAACTTTATAAAAAAGAATTCGTAAAACTAATTTGTCTGAATACTACAAAAGCTAAAAAATTATTATTTTTCTTTACCTAAACTAATTTTTTATTTACTTTAAATTATTTTATTTAGAAAATGTAATTCATCAACATCCAAAATTACCTTCAATATAATTTATTGTTTGAGAGCCACCGACATAATGCTCAAGAGGTTTTATGGCTTAGCGGACTTCTTAAAACGCACAGACTTTTTAGTAATATGGCAAACTTAATATGTGTAGTTAATATCGACCTAACATTTTGCGTAGAATTAAAAAACGAACCAAAAATAGGGTCATTCATAAAAAGTAAATAATTAAATGTCTTGAATAATTTATCTTTAATATTCAATTGTTTGTTTGCAATCTATAATAAAAATGTAGATTGCTTTAGCATTCTTGTTTGTAAGCTCCTAAGCAACGGAGTTATAAGACCCTAAAGATTTTGTTGGACTAACCCTGTACATTAAAATAATATACATAATAATATAACTAATTATGGGGTTTAACCACATATAAGTAATATAATATGGTGTCAAAATGTTAAATAACAATAGTATATTCATTTAAAGAAATAGTCCATTCTCGAAGTGGAGTTGAAATATAGGGAAAGGGGAAAAAAAGTCTTTCTCCACTAATTTCCATCCATAAATTAGTGGAGAAAGACTTTTTGACTTTTTTTCCCCTTTCCCAATAGTATATTCATTTCATTTCATTGCATTTAATTTATTTTTATGTTGCTTAATTTTTTTTTTTTTTGTAAAAACCAAATGCTATATTTTATAATTTATAATTTATTTTAAAAAATTTGGGTATAAAGAGTTACTTAATTCTTCGATCTATACTATAAAGAATGCCCGAAAAGTCTTAGTATGGCAAATATCTCGGCTATAAGTAAAGATCAAGCTAAGAACCTTCAAAAACTTTGACGCTGGAGGGTTAAGGTCCATAATTTTAAATGCAAGTTTATGCAGAATAGTACCTTATTTTAAGAGACTTTAAAAAATAAACATTTTACTGCACACCCAAGGAGGTAATTAATTTTTGACCTACAAATAACAGAAAAATAATATTATTAACGAATTATTCATTATAGGTCAACAAAATAATTTCAATGAAATAACTTCCAAAATCGCCTTTATTTCTTGGTGGTAATTGTAAATAACTCTTGAGAGTAATAGTAGAATAAAAGTATTTATTTTTTGCGATTTTTAGTTTTTACAATTTTGTCATTTCAAAATAAATCAAGGGAAAAGGGGAAAGAAAGTCAAAAAGTCTTTCTTTCCCCTTTTTCCTATATTTCAACTCCACTTCGAGAATGGACTATTTCTTTAAATTAAAATAAATTAAGTTACGGTCCTCTGGTGGGAGATAAAATGTTTCTTTTTATTAGTCTATTGAAATGAGGTACCATTCGGCATAGGGTTTCATTTACAATTTTGGACTCCAATCACGTAGCGTCACTCTTCGAGGGGATTGAAAAAGTTAAGATTACATGAAAGAGTAAATTTATTGATCAATAAGATACACCTAAAATTTGGTGGCTCTATCATTACAAATAGTTGAAAATAAGACTTTTGGGACAACCGGTATACAGGGTGTCCCACTTATAATGGGCACAAGATTATATTTTCATTACTGAAATTGTTTGTATTTTGGTGCGTTTACGTAGGACTCACTTTCCAAATGCCTAAAATTTTAGTTAACTCAATGGTGTATGTGCACCTACCGTGTACAGTTTTAAAACAAATAATTTAACGAGTTTAGCGATAATTTTATTTCAAAACTAATATCAGCACCCGATTTCACATCTCCTAAAACCCCTAAATGCAAAATTTCATAAAATATTTAATACAAAAATATTCTTTTGTTAAAAACACCTAATTACGCGCAAGATGTTAAAAGTCAAGTTCCTTAATTTAAGAAACATAAAAGTTGAATGAATTGAAAAAATTAATGAAATTATAAAATGAAAACTTATGTTTAGGGGTTTTAAGAATTTGCACTTACAGAGTAAAAACTTAGAAGATAATCGAATAAAAAAATGTGTGTAAACACTATTAAATCGCCAGTGACAGAACTGTTAGATCCTTTTCTAATTTTACACATTGTAAGGATAAATTCTCAAAACTCCCAAATACAAAATTATATTTTAGAGCAGAAAATACAGTAGGGTAAGGTGAGGCAGTTTCGAATACGTTTTTTCAAATTTATTGTCATGAACTTACCTCTCTCCCAGTAAGCCTAACAAAAGAAATTACAATATTTTAAGCGGAAGTAGCTGTAATACAGGTCGGAGAAATCCACGAAAATAGTCGCTTCATTGCCATTTTTTCCGTCAGTCAGGCAACCCTAAAAGCGCTATACTCTACACAGGTAAACTCCAAGCTAGTGTGGGACTGCGGGCGATCTCTGAATGACCTCAACAAAAGAGGGTAACCCTAATCTGGGGTCCAAGACACAGTGGCCATCCGATATATGAAAAAGCCGACAAAATGGCCAGACAAAGTTCGGAACTGTCCTGTGGCATTGCTAAAGCAAGTCAACAAACAATGAATAACAGAAAAATTCATAAGAACAGGGAAAGCAACGTTAGGACAGAAACAAGAAAAACAGTTCATTAAAAGACCATGGTCTAAACTCACAGAGCGGTCTAAACCTAAACAAGCATGAAGTTCCTCAGAGCAGTTGTAGGTCTACTAACAGAACACTGTAGACTCAACAAACATATAATCAATATGAGTTCGACAGTTCGACGGTTCTGTCACACAGAAGACGACACCCCCATGCGTGTCCTGTGCAAATGCGAAGGTCTAGTAAGGACCAGGTTCGCACAAATAGGGCTAAAATACTCTGAGTCGGAAAGCTACACAAAGCCACCGCTGAAAGGCTACTAGGCCTAATCAGGAGGAAAAAGCTGGAGCAAATCTTTTAAGAAGTAAAAGATAATCACAATAGATCTGAAAAGGTCACAGTGGACCAGGCGGGTGATGCCACCCTAACATACTTATTTATCTATCTATCTACCTCTCGTCCCTACATTTTCGGAGATATTTTATGATAAAATATGAGATACCTGTTAAATTATAATCTGTGTTCTCCAGTGGGTCGTATCTACTCCATAGTGGAGCAGATAAGGACACGCAGTGGGGTAAACCCAGACATGCATCTGGAAAATGTATAATTACTTTCATTAATTAATAATAAAATATACAGAAAAAAAAACAGTGTAGAATTACTTTCTATTAAAAATATTAAATAACTTTTAAATCAAACAATTAGGATTGTAAAATGTGAAAATCTAGATATAAAGAAAAGTCTTCTAACCCAAACAAGTTTATGGGAAATTCCGCTTATTCCACAGGCAAAAACACATGCCGCGTGTCAAATTTTGACGTAATTAAATCCAAATCGGGCACTATCTTCTCCGATGATATCTCTTGTCAACCATAATTATTGCAGTGTCGATTCGAGAATATTGAATGCGTTTCTAGCCGTACGTAATGATATCCTGAGATTAAGAACGTTTTTCAAAAAAATCAATTCAGTAATAACCAAAATGTAAGTTTGTGTCCATTAAAGTTATATTTTACGTTTTAAGATTTTTTTGTTTGGGTATACTGGGTCCTTCAAATTACTAAATATTTATTGCTTCTTGGGAATATTACAGACGATTTTTTAAAATTGTATTCCTATATGTATTAAAAAAGAATATTTATGGAAAATACACAAAAACTATTTAATTAAAAACATGAAAAAAACTAGTGAATAATATAATTAATTGTATATAGATGTAGTATATTAAGTAATAAAATTATAAAACTGTCAAAATAAAATTCTTAATAGTAATATAGGTGGTTTATCTAGTTTAGGTTAGTTGCTCGATCGAAAATTTGTTTCTCTAATAAATTTACACTTACATAATATTTAGTCCCCTGTGCTGATTCGGTCCTATTCTGCTAAAAATAATTTGTTATATAAATAAATTGTTGTGAACCCAAAGTAACTAAATATTCCGCAGCAGGTCTGCCGCCATTTAACGTTTAGCTGAGATTGAGTATAATAAAGTATTTGTACTGAAATTATTTTTTTTTGTGCCTAGCTGTTTTCCTTTGTCTTAAATATGAATGTGACTGCATACTAAAGTGCGCCACACGGCTGGTGAGCTACAAAAGGAATCCGAATAAAAAACCCACATTGTTGCCGTAATTCTCTGTTCAAATTTCCATAAAATGTTAATTTGTATGTAATTCAGATATATTACTTAAAAAATTAGACGTATACATATATCCCGTTGATTTTCTTCTTTACAGTGCAAATTATAATGGCTTAATATAATTTATTATATTCTTAAAGCGGTGAGGATAATATGTTTTGGCAAATTTAGCAACCCACACCGGAATCAAGCAATCAGCGCGAATTTCTGTCCCTTACTACTCGTTTTGTCTCTTTTTATCGTATATGATATTGAATTAGTGGGGATAGAAATTGCATCATGACACCTTGAGAAATTTTACAGACATTGCCGGAGTTTAAAGTTATATTAGATTTAATTTATAATTAATCATATTTATACGTGATGTTTGTAAAATGAAAAAATATATAAAAGTAAAGTTGTTCATAGAAAAGCTAGGGCAGTAATTGCTAATAAATCAGTAGGTAGTTCTATTAATATTTTACGCAATTTAAGACTACAATAATAAAAAAAATATTGCGCACGCCTATACCGCCATCGTCATAGCGACTCTTTTTATGTATTTTACGGCTCTGCCTCCTCAAACGTTGTAGCTCTGGAACCCTGTGGCGAACTATACCTACATTGACTAGGAATTGAAAACAGAACCTATCTGTGTCAAGTTGTAAAGAAGTCCGACATTGGGTTTTATATAGTACAGGGGTTCGTTCATAGTGTACACATCTTAGTTTGCCCAACCGTAAGTTTTCGAAAAATTTGTAAGTAGTCTGTTCTGTACAGACTACATTTTTTATTTAAAACCTTTTTTCGTAGTGCCGTTATTTAAAAAGTTATTATACAAATAAAGTTGACAAACAAAAAATATTGTGTTTATGCGATTTTGACAATTAGTTTCAACTCTACAGCTGAACGCAGGTAAGTCACGAGCCCTAAAGCATTCTGCGCTCACAATTCGGTTTTACATTTTACACTTTGATGTTGGCTAATTTTTCTCACTTGCTTGTTGTTCTCTCCTAATACTATTTTATATCTATTGAAGGAATACCTAACAAATCTTCTTAAAGATTCGGTTATGGTTATATTTTTATTTTTTTTAGTAAATTTTTGTTTATTGAAAAACCGGATTCCACTGTTGTATTGCCATGAGATATCATACTATTTTAATGATATGCCACAAATTTATAAAATCTGGATTGTTTCCTACCAAATTAAAATAAAACTTATCCAGTCTGTGATTTTCAGGCACAACTCATCAAAATACTCAGTAATACATTTTGTGTTGTACTGAGGACTGTCTTTTCAGCCTTGTTGTCGTCAATTATGTCGTGGTCATGTAAGATCTGCAGTAAATTTTCTTTTTATTAGTATCCTTAATATACTTGGGATTTAGGTAAAATTATCGATACAACGCATTTTTTTAGTTAGAAACGAAAATTCCCTGACTGATTAAAAAATTCCCTAATTTTAGAAATTTTATTGAGAATTTACTGTATTGTTAGGTAAAAAAAGAATTCCCTGACTTTTCCAGGTCTGTGGGCACCCTGTATTTGTGCAAGTAGATAACTCAAAAAAACGTGAAATAATATGTCTATTACAATACCATATTTTTACCACAGTGTATAAAATCCAATATCATACTTCTTTACAACTTTGCACGCTGGATTACCTTGTTATGGTTCTAACATTGTAAAATAGCAACATATTGATATTCTATTGGGCAATATACAAACTGGCCCAGCAAGGACGGTGGAAAATTACAGTTCACCTAAATTTTTTTTTAAACATATCATTAATAAAGTTGGTAGAGTTTCAGTTAAGAAGATGCTCTTTTTAATTTTATATCTGGCTTTCGTAGAGATCATAGTTGCGCCACAGCTCTTCTTAAGGTTACTGATGATGTTCTGGAGGCGGCAGATCGTGGAGAACTTACTGCCTTGGCTTTGCTCGACTACTCTAAGGCCTTTGACAGACTAAACCATCAGCTCCTATTGGCTATCCTGAGGTTTCTTGGCTTTGATGATAGTGCATGTCAACTAATTCAAAGTTACCTTACAAGAAGAACACAGTCTGTAAAACTCAACTCGGAACTCTCGGGTCGTGTAGTGGTCTCATGTGGTGTTCCCCAGGGATCAATACTGGGCCCCTTATTTTTCACTCTATATACCTCTCAACTTATCGATAATTTGGGATACGCCACTGCACACATGTATGCGGATGATACCCAGCTGTACTTATCCTTTCGACCTGAAAACATTCTTGAGGCTATTGACAGGCTTTCAGCTGACCTAGATCGTCTCCTAAAAATCTCTACGCAACATTGTCTCGAACTAAATCCTAAAAAGTGTGAGTTACTTCTGTTTGGTTCTGCTCAGAGCAGGGAGCAATGTCGAGACATGTTTCGCGTTGTTCTTGGTGGTCAAACCTTATCCTGTTCAGCCATCGCTAGAAACCTTGGATTGCTACTTGACGTGAACCTGAGGTTTACCGACCATGTCAATAACTGCATAAAAAAGGCATTTGCAAATTTAAAACTTATATACTACCAAAGGCACCTTCTGAATGCTGATCTCAAAAAATCGTTATGTGATAGCCTGGTCTTATCTCAATTCACTTTTTGTGATGCACTGTACGGCCCGTGTCTCTTGCAGAGGGATGCCAGGCGTATTCAGATGATTCAGAACTGTTGTATACGTATGATAGGTGGAATAAGAAAGTATGATAGAGGGGTGAGTGCTACAATGAGAGAAATAGGATGGCTTAACATGAGAGAGAGAAGAATGTTCCATAGCCTAATAATGTTTAATAAAATAATCGTCAAAAAATGCCCGGACTATTTATATCAAAAAATAAAATTCAGATATGACTCTCATGCCTTGGACCTTCGGCATAAATATACTATCACTCCTCCGTTGCACAAAACCACTCTGTTCGAAAGATCATTCAGTTATCAAGTCTCCTTAATCTACAACAAAGTTCCCATTTGTTTAAAATCTGCTTCAACTAATCTATTTAAAAATGCAATTCGTCCTCTTATCAGACAAATATGTTCCGGTACACAATAAAAAGTCAGTCTTGATGTATGGTGCTGTCCCTCAGTGGCCTCCACCTTGCCAGCTATAGTCAACTTATATTTACTTATAATACTTCAATTAGGTAAATTGCGTGTTCTTACACATTAACTGTAAATTTTTTGTTAGTCTATGTCTTATAAATTCAGTCAATTTATTGTTCTCTTAGCGATTACTACTTACGTCATAGAATATTAGGTTATAGATATTATATTATAGAATATTAGGTTAAGTGAGGAAGCTTTGCTTCAACTTCGCCTTTTGTAATTTTCTTTTTCTTAAATTACAATAAAGACATTATTATTATTATTATTATTATTATTTACTCTGATACAGAGTGGTTTTCTTCTCGTTCTCTTGCTATACATGCTGTTCGGGAAATGCGTTACGAAAAAGTTCTTTTTCTCCATATTTCTAACATATTGCAATACTTTTTTAACTAAGCAAATACATATTTCACATACCTTGGTGATTTATATTATTTTGTTTAAAAAATGTTACTATACTGTGCCACCTGTGTGACACTTTACCTGAAATTCATATTTTGTTTTTTATATATTTTTTTTGTTTGGAAAGATATTGAAAAAACGAATATGTTATGATATGATATAATCAAATACTAAACAAAAAAGCTACCCTTCAACTAAGTCGATGAACCTCACCGTTTAGTAGCAAAGTAGGACATTAAAGATTTTATTATCATTAAATCCACTTTTCAAACAAAAGGAAAGAGTCAAGTTACCATGCTTCAAATTCAACTGAATTGGTAAATCTGACAATAGGATGTCTAGAAGGATATAGAAAAATGAAACAACAAAGCTTATTTATTTTGTTATTATTATTTATTTCTAACTTTATTTAATTAGATGTAATTTTTAACACTAAATTAATACATAATATAAAATGAATTGATAACGCTGTTATTTAATTTTCCAATAATTTTGTAGATCTGTTGTTAGATTTAACTAAACTTGAAGCATGATTTTTTGCTTCCGTTTGAAAAACTGATTTAATGATAATAAAAAATATAATTCTAATTTGCCACTAAACGGTGAGCTTTATCGACGATGAATCAGCTTTTTTCTTTCCTATTTTATTGTCTTTAACATCGCGTATGCGTTTTTGCAATATCTGTCGAAATAAAATATGGGTCCTCTGTTAGCACAATGGAGCAACATTTTTATAATAGAATAATAGAAGTAACCAAGTTTTGGTAAAAATTAATTTGATTAATTAAGAAATATGTACGTACGTATGTACGCTTGTGATAAAAGCTCAAACGCAGGCTATTTAAGGCCGTAATGCCCCGAATATTGGAAAAATAAAGTGGCCTCCCCGTATCCCCGACCTAAAACCTATCGAGCATATGTGGGGGATGTTAGAAAGACGTATCCGCAACCAGCAACCCGAAATCATTTTAGATCTTACATTCTAACAACCCTATTTAAAGAATGGAAAGATATTTCACAAGAAGTAATTATTTGATAGCTGCGTCCACGTGCTACGTGGTACAGGCCTAATTAGGGCACGAGGAGGCAACGCAAGTTATTAGTAATATAATAATTAATAAGTAAGTAATGTGTTTGTACGTAAGTTAAGATATTGTCAGCAAAATGGCGGCCCCCATATTACAATGATATTTTCACACCTCTAGACCACTGCGCGTTGAGATATTGGACCACTGTATCGCCCAATGTCAAGTTCATTCATCAGCACTTTCGGTGTAGCATGGGGGGACAAACCACCTTTGTCTCTCCGACTTGGTCTTACCCCTACCTACCCGATCCTCAGGAGCCCCTTGGCATCGGCCTGCCTGAGATTCCCTACCTACAGTCCTCGGGAGCGCTTTGGCCACTTGGCATCAGCCTGCCTGAAATCCCATCCTAGGCCCCAAAGCCACGCGTGATATTTAGAAAGAGACGGCTTCAATAGGGAACATACTGGGCTCCCTCCGGGCTACCGGGTAAAGTGTATAATAAGAGAAAGCATTTTAAAATAGCTGACAAATCGGTAAACAATTTACGTAGCTTATTCTCGAGAGTAAAGGATTCAATTAACGTGCTTGACAAGAGTGGGGTGTATTTGTTGTCTTGTAACTCTTGCACAGCTAAATATGCTGGTCAGACAGGACGTAGTTTTAATATTAGAATAAAAGAACATTTAAACTCTCAGAAATCGCCTAATGACAGAAGATCAGCTTTTGGCCTACATTTAAGAGAAAATTTACATAGTTTTAATACTAAAGACAACTTTAAAATGCTACATAATGCGAATAAAGGCCTTAAGCTGAATTTTTTAGAAAACATAAAAATAGCCAAATTAGAGATAAATAATCAAATTGAGTGTTTAAACGATCCTGTCAACGCCCACTATAGGGAGGCAGCGAGAATTGTGAACAAGTTTAAGTAGTGAATGTTTGTTTAAATAATAGAACCTCTCTTTGTGCAATCTAGATGTCGCTCTGGTTCGGTATATTTTGTTTTATTTTTTAAATGTTTTTTTGGGTTTATCCCTTTGATAAATTTTATATAGTTAGTTAACCTGTGCTCGCCATTGTGATCTTGTGTGTGTCCTTAATGTAAAGTTTGTGTTTATATTATGTAAGTAACACCAAATAATTTTGAATTGAAATTGAGATTATTATATAAATGAACTTTTTAGACAGTTTTTGAAAATTGTTTAAGAAACCGAAACGCGTAGAGCGAGATATTAAATATTTGTGAAGAATTTTGGATTTTTCTTTCCTCTTTAATAAGAGAAAGCAGTGAATATATGGTATCCTGTGTTTCATATAACCCCTGTAGCTACAGCACAACCAGTTGTGACATGATGGAGGCCGATCTCTGAAAAGCTTAAACCACCCATTAAGCCCACACCTCAGCCAAGGAACCCCCTAGGTCAATACGACAGAGTTCTACCCCTAACCAGCAGTAGAAGCTGATAATTTGGCGGATGCGCCAAGAATTCATGGTTCATCGAAATCCTCGACCAAGTCAACATGTTCGCTCCTAGAATTCGTGACAGTTTAGTGGACAAAAATAGAAAGGACCAAGTCAGTCAAGGAATCCTCAGATGTTACCAGGATCCAGGAGGTATTAGGTGAACCATTAAAATAGTTGGGACTGACAGACCAAACACCCCGAACAATAAGCATCACACTGAGAAGCAGCTACCATCATAGAGGCAGGACCTGCTAGAATCAGCGGAGGGGTGGCCAGGAGGACGAAGGTCAACAACCATCACCATAAGCAAAAAACAACACTCCAGAAAAAGAAAGGACATTAAAGGATTTTCCGAAGAAAGCAGCCCACAAGGTGGTGCTTAACGAGCATGGTCAGACGGGGAAAATGTGGCTTTGAATTGAGTAAGAGTCAGCCATCTATCGCTATAAGTCAGCGATCAGCATTGGACAATAGGCATTGAAGGCAGAACCCATCCATTTGCCAGTCGCAGAGAGCCAAGGATAATTAGAAGGGTATAAAAATGTTATTTCATTCTTTTTAAACGTTAAATGCGTACCTGATGTATAAATTTTAGGCCCTTAAAAATTATTTTTTCATATTATAACATTCATTTATTTATTTACAAAATGTTTCCGCTTTATATTCATTGTTTTAAATTGCGGCAAAGTGTATGATTCACTCGACTATTGGATCAAATATCATGCAACTTTACTCCAACAACTACTCATTTAAAGGCAAATATTTAAATTGTAGGTATTCTAGGTAAGGTTACTCTTTGGTGATATCTAAAGATCGAGGGCCGTTCACGGTAGGCAATATGTGTAGATATTGTCAGAAATTTGGGAAATTCTCAGGAAATGTTTAGGGGGCGTCCAGTTGTCGACTAGTATTTTGTCCAGGTGTACCATTTATGTGTTGTAAGTGTTGAATATTCAAAGCAAGTTTTGGTATTTCTATATTAATATCAATAAAACTTAATTATTTATAATATAGGGTGCGTCAGGAATGTGTTCGCCTTAGATACTGCCTAAACTAGACACGTAAGAAAAAGTTTTTCTATAAAGTTATAGGTTATCTATAACTAAAAAAATGTTTTTGAATAAACAGTTGACATTTTTGTATAGAGAGTAAAAAACCAAGACAGGAATGGGAAACTCACTTTAATTTAATACACTGTAACGATATTACAGCCTCCCAAAATCTAAAAAATGTCATATTCAATGATTTAGTCACATAAGAATTATTTTAATTTAGACATTACTTTACCATACAAATAAGTTAAAAGAGTAATAAAACATAGGATATTCAATTTAGAAAAATATATTATTATGTTGTCGCACTTTTTTAGGAAGCACCTATATTTGAAAAGAATTTTTAAATTAAATGTAGATCTATTAATACCTTATTACCAGTGGCGGCTGGTCCCTAGGATTAGGATTATTAAAAAATAATACATAATTATGTAATATACATAATATCTAATGATAAAATTCAAAATAGTCATGAGTCATTAATAATTTCTTACTCTTGATCTTTTGTCGCTACTAGGGGTGGGCAAAAATATATTAATTTAGAATATGCTTTTATGAAACAAAAGCGGGAAAACTTAAACTCTGAAATACTTTTAAATGGGACATCCAATATTTTTTACCCAGAATCTGTCCCTCCCTCTTTATTATTTACGTAAACACATTGTTTTTTCAATCTGTTGCGGTATTACCAAACTATTAATTATTTTCCTAATTTACTTGCTTTTGCACGATTGCGATAAGCAATAAACACGCCAAAATTTATTTATTAATTTTTATTTGACGAATATTTCGTGCATATCGTTGGATCAGGGTTACACGACTACTATTAATATGTTTTTATAAAGGGTGCTTTAATTTTACTTCCAAATTTCGGGAATGAATTGAATTAATTTTACTCAATTTTTTAAATGGATCACCCTGTATATTACGTCAAAAATTAAAATTTCTACTAAATCCCGGTATAACTGAAGAGTGGAAATATCAAAGGTGCTAAGTGCCAAAAACACAAAGTTGAGTTAATTAAAAAAATATGTATTAAGCATTTATTTAAACAGATGAGAGTTGCAGCACATGGCTACATCTCGTGGCAACCACACGCATTAACACAACTAGGACAGCGAGAATTAACATAGGTTCAAATGTTGCAAGGCGGCCCATTGCGGGCAAACAACGTTGGGTGGCGCTGGAAGCCAATGTATCGGCTCAGCATACCGAAAGCTGAATACTGAAAAAACAACAAACTTAAAATAGGTTCGTGTACAGAGTAAGTTTGTTGTTTTTCAAACAATTATTTCTTAAAATACAAAATGATTACAAAAAAAACATACATAATCTAAAGTACTCTAAACAGGACCGTAAAATGTCAACATCTAAAATTAAGTTTTCTTTCATTCATTCTTCCATTCAGCCTGCATGACTCAAGCAAATGAAGATAAAAATCGTGTCTGTCGGCACATGGACGGTAAGACATTGGTTAAAGAAGTTGAAACGCAAAATAAACTCGTACAAAACTGATAAGGTAGGGCTGTGTACACTTTTTGAATTAAGAGGAAGAAACAATCGTTTTTGTGTATTAGGTGTTAAAAATTATTAAAGAACAGAGCGCTTTCGGCGTTAGGCCATCATCAGTGCTTCCTAAAAAGCGAGGAAAATCCAATTT
Organism: Polydrusus tereticollis; assembly: GCA_963920685.1. Lineage (NCBI taxonomy): Eukaryota > Metazoa > Arthropoda > Insecta > Coleoptera > Curculionidae > Polydrusus > Polydrusus tereticollis. Next base: position 60,497,195 of record OY987335.1, read on the forward strand.
GTGGAAATATTATTTGAAAATTTCGTTTTACAAAATGTAATTATAATGAATGAATCAATCAAAATCTGTTGTGTGAAATCGAATAAATGTTACCGTTGTTGAAAAATTGTTCTTAAAAATTATACAATAATGTATTTTGGTCTTTACTCACTTTGTCAGGAAACAGGAACCTTTCTGCTGCATAGTAATGGAAATTGTGCCTGTTTACACTTCCATTCCTATGAAACGTAGCGTCATCACCGAATAGCACCAAATGAGCAAAATTCCTTTCTTCCCTTATTTTGTTTTGAGCCCACAGACAAAATTCCAATCTTCTCTGATAATCTTCAGGGGACAATTCTTAAAGTAGCTAAACATGGTACGGGTGCATACTATTAGTCTTAATTATTCGCTGAACTGTTCTTCGTTCAACATCAACCTGCTGAGACAGGGGTCGTTGTCCAGTATGCGGATTTTCAGTGACTGCTAAAGGTACATTTAATTGATTTTCCTCAGTTTGAGCACGTTTTTCTCTATTATGTTTATTGTACGACACACTACCAGTTGTTCGAAAACGCTCCATAAGCTTTTCAAATACCCTTCTTTCAGGTTGGCGTCGCTCAGGAAATCGTTGTTAATACAATCTTTTGGCTAATGGTGTATTCTTGTCACTAGCTCCCAGAACAAAAATCATATCAACCCTCTCGGCTTGTATAAAATTCATTATTTAATTTTAAAACTCAAATATACTTTATAAAACAGTTTACAACAGCATTACTTTGACGTTTATTTCTCATGGCTAGACAAAAAAGGAGAGAAATGGGTTTTATTACAATTTTGATGATTTAATTCGTAAAAATGAATATACCGCGAAAACTAGAAGAGATGTGTATAGGAAAACCTTAATAAAAGTTATAGAGGACCAACAACTGTACACGATGGAGTAGTCAGATATAGGGTGTTCCATTTAAAAAACCAGAGAAAAATTCGCCAAGAAATTGCACGAAATATACTATATTTCTAGGTCTCTTTGGGCTCATGAGGACTTCAAAATTTACCGCAAAAAATATTGCAATGAGATAAATAATCATTAACAAATGTATACTTGAAGGGGTATTCGCCAGTTGTCTTAAATTACCAAAAATTATTCCTATCCACTAGAAAGGAAATATATCTGAGGTAAACAATTATCGACCTATTGCTGTTATACCAGTGATTGCCAAGGACTTTGAGAGATTACTTAAAAAGAAGTTGTGCAAATTGTTGGAGAAACATAAACTCTTTTCAAATAACCAATTCGGTTTCAGGGCAGAACTCTCTACTGTTCATGCAATAGACTCTAGTGATCGACCGATACCGATACCGATATATCGGCAATATCGGCCGACAGCCGATTATCGGTATCGGCCGATAGATGTAAATATATATCGGCTATATCGGCCGATGTATAAAAACAACCATAGCAGCTTAAAACATTTTTTTTTATATTTAAATTTAAAGTAATATTTCAAATAAGTTAATCTTAAGAAATTATGGTAGATATAACATGAAATAGGCATTTAATATGAATAATGTAGTTTAGGCAAATTATCATGTAAAAATATTAGTTTCTCGGTTGTTTCTGGATTCAGCCGATTCCTTTTCGCCGAATTTACGGTTCCAGCTTCTGAAAACATTTGCTCACTTGCAACACTGCCAACTGGTGCAGATAAATATATAAGAGCTTGATTATATAATAATGGTAGAACTTCTCGTTTTTCTTGCCACCAAGAAATGGGATTCGCTTTTCTTTCAAGAAGAGGATGTTTCTTATATTCTGTAATTTCAGCATTTACTTCTTCACAAATGGATGCCCTAGAAGATGATTTTGTGTCACAAGAAGATGTTGTTGGAATGGTTTTTGTTTTTGTGGAGCTCATCCCTTCTCCGGCAAATTCTTCGTAGATTTCCCAAAACAGATTTTGGCCAGATGTTCGACTAGTCTCAGGTTCAGAAGTTCGAACATACTTAGCAAGTGGTTCGTTGTCATCACTATCAATTTCTATAGAATCTATAGTTTCATTTATTGTATGGTCTTGAATGTAATCCGAAATGTCAGGGGAACTGGAATGTTCTACAGATGTATTGTTTTCTTTTATTTGGGACTTTAGATTTGTAGTTATGTATTCGCATATAAAATCACGGTCTTTTGTAAAAAAATTGTCTTTGAAGCGAGGATCCAAGAAAGTCGCGATGGTATAATGTTTTTTTATAAATATATTCTGAAATCGTTTATTCAAGCTGTTTTTCAATTCTTCTTTCGTTGTACCTACTCCTGCAAAATTAGCGTTTTCTTTGTTAAGATAGGCAGTGATAGTCGAAACAAATGGAATGACTTCAAATATGCAGCAGTCTGAAGAACTTGTAATTTTTGTTATGTCTTCAAATGGCTTTAACAAATTTAAAATGCTTCCAACTAATTCCCATTCGGAAAATGTCAAGTCTGTAAGAGTCCCATGATCCAAAATATATAAATTTACTGCTTGTTTTTGTTGAAGTAGGCGAGAGAGTAGATAAAATGAGGAATTCCAACGTGTTTGTACATCTTGGAAAAGTTTGTGTTTGGGAAGATTTAGTTGTTCTTGTAGTTTACTTAGTTTATCGCAAGCAGTTTGAGAGTGATTAAAATGCGAAACGATTTTTCTTGATCTTGCTATTAAATCACTGACTGAACGTTGACTTTGTATAGCATCCTGTATTACAAGTTGTAAAGAATGAATGAAGCATGCTTCATAATTTACTTTTGCCTTAACAAAACCATTCCTCATATTGGCAGCATTATCTGCTAATACTAAGTGAATATGTTCCCTTTTTATATTCCATTCTTGTAACAAAGAATTAAATGCTTCAGCTATGGCGTCTCCTGTATGAGATCCTGGGAACTTCTTGCAGGCAAGTGAAAAATGGGATCTCTGATTTAAACTTAAACATGTTTTTTCAAAAAAATGGATTGTAAGAGACAAAAAAGAACTGTTTGTATATTTGCACGTCCAAATATCTGTAGTAAAAGATGCTTTTTCCAACATATTTGAAATTTTTTGAGTCACTTGTGCTTTACATCTTGAGTAAATATCTGGTACAACTTTTTCTCTGAAGTATTTGTCAGAAGGAATTTCATAATTTGACATAGCTTTCTTTAGTAGCCGAGTAAAGCCATCATCTGATACAATGCTGAATGGCTGATTATCTAAACATATCATTTCACCTATAAGGTAGTGAAACTCCTTCGCTCTGGATGAATTAATGTCCCACTTTTGCATTTGCTTGAAAGAGTCAGCCAGTGAGACTTGCAATAGCTTAGAGTTAGAGTTAGAAGTACTACTAGAACTACTAGAAGGTCCAGCCGTTTCTAAAAAAAATAGACTCAGGGTGATCAAAAGTCAAAACGTTGAAATAAACGGGGAAATTTGTTTTTAAATAAAATCATATCGTAGGTGTTAATTGTTAATTAAACGATTTAAAGTGATGAAAAAGAAAAATGTCCCCCCTCCTACACAAATTCCTTTAATTTCCCCAAATTCCCAACAAATTACTTAATTCTTCAGATTTTTTCAGTAATTTTTTTACACAAATTCCCTTAAAATTCCCTAAATTCCTAATAAAATAAATCCCTAGATTTTTAGCAAAAATTCCTGGGTGGTTTGCCCCTCAATCCTATATAATAATATAATCCTGAATGAGCAGGTCCTATTGTTGGTAAATATTTTTATAACGTGAACTGGAAAATAAAAATTTAGTACTAACCTAAGCTTGAATCAGTCCCTTTCAATTTATAATATTCTTGAGGATGTTTTTTCTCTAAATGGTATTTCATGTTTGAGGTATTCGCCGATTTTCCCACTCCCCCTAATAAAATGGTTATGTCACACAATTTACATTTTGCGGTGGATTTCTTATCTGCTGGGGATAATTTATTCTTTATGAAATATTTCCAATAAATACTTTTTCCATCCATTTCGCTACTTTGCACTCCACCAAACTCCAATAGGATTATTATTAACTATTAATATTATGTCTTTGTTAAAGATTAACTAAATTACGCCAAGAAATAATCGATTTTAAAACGATCTGCTTTAAGAATGCAATACTGAATGCACGGCAATAAACGCACGGCATTCACCGAGAAATTCAAATTAAGGGGATTCACCAATGACTTGGCGCTGAGCCACATAAATTACCGCCTATTGCTGTGTTGCCAAAGTGCAATTTTTGTTTTTATTTTTGTGATTTTAAATTGAACGTTAAAGAATTATAAATTATATTACAGAATATTCAGATTTTAGACATTAATAATGTTATCAATTAAAAAAGGCCGATATGCCGATATATATCGTTATCGGCCAAGACATTATCGGTATCGGCCGATTATCGGTATCGGCTAAAAAAAGTCATATCGGTCGATCACTAATAGACTCCCTTTGTAATTTCGTCTTAAGGGGCTTTGAGGAGGGATGCATGTTGGTTCCACCTTCTGTGACCTCTCCAAAGCTTTTGATACCATCTCTCATCGAATACTTTTCAGAAAACTGTCGTCCTATGGCTTGGACATTTTACTAATGGAAAGTTACCTTACCGACCGCAGACAGGTCACAGCCTACAATGGGGTCATCTCTAGTGTCAGGTCAACACAACATGGAGTACCACAGGGCTCCGTCCTGGGGCCTATTCTCTTTTTGATTTATGTTAACGATCTGTCGATGACTCTGAACGAAGGTGGACTTATTCAGTTTGCTAATGCTGACATGGGTACCATATATCTGAAGATGAAGGAGCCTCGTACCAATCTGAACAGCTGGTTCGCGGCGAATCGCCTCAGCCTGAACGCGGACAAGACTGAAACTGCAATTTACTCTCCGAGGCCACACAGCTACGAGAATCAGTTTGCAGTTAGGTTTCTGGGTGTTCAGATTGACCGTGGACTAAGATTTGACAAGCATGTTGAATATATCTGTGGAAAGATCTCAAAATCCATATTCCTATTGAAACAACTAATTAAGACTATGGAGCTATGTGTTTGTATGATGGCTTTCCATGCCTTCATACAGTCGCTCAGTTGTCATGCTATTTTCGTGTAGGGTCATTCTGCATATGCTAGCAGGGCATATGCCCTACAGCGTAGAGCCGTGCGTATTCTTGCTGGCTTAGAGTACCATGCGGAGGTAAGGAAAGAATTTGAGGACATGGAGATACTCACTGTTCCTTCAAGGTAGGTATATCCTTGAATGTTTGATGCATGCAAGATGTTCATTAACCTACCAACAGCAGGATGATACTCATGACTATTCCACCAGAGGGTGAAACGATCCGAGTCTGGACTATTTACGACTTCACAGATCGTCTAAGTCTAACGCTACCCTCCATTATGCCCCTGTCCTCTTTAATAGGCTGCGCTCAGGGCATCAAAACCTTGCATACAAGAGTATTCAGGTCCACAATGAAACAATATCTCTTGAACGAGTCTTTCTACTCACTGCAGGAACACATCATATTATTAAAAACTGCTAGGCACAACATCTTGTCAACACAAGATATAGGCGCATCTTTTATATGTTTGAATGTAACTTTACAATTGTGTAATTGTCATTTTATATGCTAAACTTGAATGTGTTTGTGTTGCCTCTAAAGTTTGTTATTTGTTATTTTAAGGGCATTCACCACTTACATATTTATTTAATTTATTTACTTGATTATACCTATCATCCTTTATTTGACATATTATGTATAAACTATTTTTTTAGAGCATGAATAAAGAAATTTCAATTAAATATTTTGTTATAGAGTGTACAAGATGTACAACGAATATACAGGGTGTCCGGATAAGGATACGGAGCGGCCATATCTCGGAAACGATACGTCCCACAGATCTGAAAAAAAAAGCTCTCATCATAAAAACTGCCAAGAGAAATTCATTCAAAATAATTTTAAGTTTCGGAAATTGCTGCAAGAGGGCGTAAGGGCTTATTTATTTTTTAAAGTTCATTTTACGGCAAAAAATGCCACTTAACAGTAGAAAAGCAAATAAATAATTAAAATCAGTAGATTGTTTACTACAACTTTTGTTATTGTTATTTTTTTGAATCTCGCCTAATAAAGGAGTGGGGGAAGCCTTTAGGACATTTTTCAAAAACTGTCATTATGTCGTTATCCTTCAACGGATTTTCTATAACTTGGACTTGTTTGAAAGGGAATTCCTTGGAGTTTAAATAAATGATTCAGGAATTGTCACAAGTTTCCTGATACAATTTTAAGATGGCGCTGTTATTCAATCTAACTTATTTTTTTATTTTTCTCGGTATTTGCAAATTGGATGGTATAATTTTTTTCGGTAGTAATAGGAGACAATTTGCATAGGGAACGATTAGTCCAAACCGCAAATCGATATCACCAGGGGTTTAAAAGTAATTTTGATTTTTCTTTAAAAAATGATACAGTTTCCATTTACCGGTACCCGGTATACCCCTAATAAGCAAGATAACAACTAATTTCATGGCCTACTGTTTAATAAACTATAAAATTTATAATAAAAGTTTAACGAGTCAAAGAAACATCAATAACACTGAATAAAATATGAATATTATGATAATATCATATTATGAGACTTAGACTATGAAAAAGTGCACAAATCTTAGAACTAGAAACAATTTTATTAGCAATTTAGCGACACAACAATAATAATTACAAATGTTCAAAATGTTTTCCGTCATTTTGTAAGCACTTAATTATTCTTCTGTTAGTTGATAATACGGCTGCCTCAATTTCAGCCGTGGATAAGTTTCTAACGGCATTTGTTATCCTTACCATCATGTTTTCCCTTGTTGTTGGTCTCTCTTGGAAAACCAGATCTTTTAACCTACCCTATAGGTAAAAATCAAGACAAGTAAGATCCGGTGAACGAGCCGGCCAGGGAAACAAGCTTCCTCTTCCAATTACCCGATGCGCAAATTGCTCTTCTAGGTATTGGCGTACGTTACGATAGTAATGCGCCGGACAACCATCAAGTTGGATCCACATGTTTGTTCTCGTTTGTAAGGAGACTTCTTCCAAAAGAGGTGGAAGGAAAGTGGCCAAGAAATCTAAAATCTTGCTCCATTAAGGGGTTGGTCAAAAAAATGGGGACCGATAATTTTTCCTTCCAAGATCCCGCACCAAACATTTAAACTCCAGCGGTTTTGAAAATCTACTTGCCTCATCCAATGAGGGTTTTGCTTAGACCAATAGTGCATATTATGCAAATTCACACCCCCAGCGTTAGTGAAAGTGGCCTCGTCTGTCCATAATATCCGTGAAAGAAAATTTGGATTTTCCCTAATCATATTTAATAGCCAGTGACAGAAATCCAATCGACGATCATAATCAGTATCGTTCAATGCCTGGTGTAAAACGATGTGGTAAGGGTGCATACTATTAGTTTGTAAAATCTCGTGGACATTTGTTTTTGGAACCCCCAAGTCAAGGGAAATTTTTCTGGTGCTTAAAATGGGATCGTATTGAACGTAAGCCAAAACGTTGATAATATTTACCTCATTACGTGTCCTACGAATGCGTAAGGGTCGTTGAATGGGCTGCACATTACCAGTTTCTCTTAATCGTCGAGCTAATCTTGAGAATACTTCTCGAGAATAGTGTCTTCTTTGTGGAAATCGCATTGCATACTCTCGCGACGCTATTACAGCATTTTCAAGAGATTGAAAATACATATTCAACATATCATACGCTTCTGCGTTAGTAAACGGCATACTGTTTGTAGAAAAATGCAATATAAATGTAAAAAACAATGCTTAATATTATAAGATGCTTGACGTTTAAAACTCATCAACAGCTTGTCACAATAAATTATTAATTTGTTTTTTTCCATGGCCAACTTGGAACTTGTAATTTAGGCGAAAACTTGATGGAAAGGATATGAAATGCCGTTCGAAGCTTATCCACGGCTGAAATTGAGGCAAGAGGCAAGTGTGTTTTTCACTGAAAGAAGAATAACTAAGAGCTTAGGAAGTGACGGAAAATATTTTAAACATTTGTAATTATTGTTGTCTTGCTAAATTGCTAATTGTTTCTAGATTTAAGATTTGTGCACTTTTTCATAATCTCATATCATAATATTCATATTTTATTCAGTGTTATTGATGTTTCTTTGACTCGTTAAACTTTTATTATAAATTTTATAGTTTATTAAACAGTAGGCCATGAAATTAGTTGTTATCTTGCTTATTAGGGGTATACCGGGTACCGGTAAATGGAAACTGTATCATTTTTTAAAGAAACATCAAAATAACTTTTAAACCCCTGGTGATATCGATTTGCGGTTTGGACTAATCGTTCCCTATGCAAATTGTCTTCTATTACTACCGAAAAAAATTATACCATCCAATTTGCAAATACCGAGAAAAATAAAAAAATAAGTTAGATTGAATAACAGCGCCATCTTAAAATTGTATCAGGAAACTTGTGACATATTCTGAATCATTTATTTAAACTCCAAGGAATTCCCTTTCAAACAAGTCCAAGTTATAGAAAATCCGTTGAAGGATAACGACATAATGACAGTTTTTGAAAAATGTCCTAAAGGCTTCCCCCACTCCTTTATTAGGCGAGATTCAAAAAAATAACAATAACAAAAGTTGTAGTAAACAATCTACTGATTTTAATTAGTTATTTGCTTTTCTACGGTTAAGTGGCATTTTTTGCCGTAAAATGAACTTTAAAAAATAAATAAGCCGTTACGCCCTCTTGCGGCAATTTCCAAAACTTAAAATTATTTTGAATGAATTTCTCTTGGCAGTTTTTATGATGAGAGCTTTTTTTTCAGATCTGTGGGACGTATCGTTTCCGAGATATGGCCGCTCCGTATCCTTATCCGGACACCCTGTATATTAAAAACGATTTATTTAGTATAAATTTACAATTTACAATTTTATACAATATTAGATTAAGTTTGCTTGTTAAGAAGTGCAATTTGTACGCAGGAAATTCTAATTCTTAATTTCTAATAATCTCAAATAACAAAAACAAAACATTTTCGAGTGGTTTTAGGCACGATGTTCCTACCCCACCCCAACCCATAATACCATAGTTTAATATTGATTCTACTAATCCATTATACATCATCTTTAAATGTTCAATTTTCAGAATAGGTCTTAGCTGTTTAAATTTATAAACAAGCCCTCGTAATTTTCGAACAGTTAATTGAATATGAAAATTTCATCGAAGGTGACAATCTATACAGGGTGTCCCAAAAGTAATGGGACACAGAGCAACAGCAGACTCCTTAAGGCGAAATAATGCGATTTATTCAAACTTGCCTTATCCCAAAATTAATAATAACCAAGATACAGGGCGTCAAAGTTTTAATTTTGTTTTCGTTTTTTTGCGATTATTTCTTAACGAAACGACAGAGCAGCACAAAATTAAGGGTTTTGGGGTTTCTTGAGATGAGGAATTCAAAATTATCCATTGGTTTTGTGTAACCAGTAGAGGGCGCTATCTATGGCATACCCCACTCATTTTAGCTGGCATAACTTTTTTTAATGCAGGAAGGCTAAAATAATTAAAATAATTGTGTACTAGTATTAGTGTTATTTATTACAGCTGGCCTTGATTAAAAACAACGACGTTTCTAAGGCAACATGTTACACAAAGTATCATCTGTAAAAGTTATTAATTTTCTAAGTGCAATACGTAGATATTATTCAATTTTTTAGTAATGCCTCGACATAATTTATTTTCCAATGCGGAAATGCGAGATATTTTTTATTTACGCACAAGAAAATTTTAACGGTCGGAGTGCAGGGCGCAGGTACCAAGAAATGTTCCCGAATAGAAGGCAACCAAACCGCAATTTATGACCGACTAGGAGAGACTGGTTGGTTTCGACAAAAAAAAGAGGGTTCGGGTCGTCCAAAAAATATAACCAGAACAGGAAGAAGAGATTATAGTTCGTGTAGCAGAAAATCCAGAAGTGAGTTCCAGGAGATTGAAGGCCTGTACCCATACCACTTTACACCCGTACAGTGTTTACTGCCGCCTGATCTTCCAGCCAGACTTCAGTTTTCTCATTTCTTCGAAAATCTGCAAAATAAAGATCCAATGTTCTTAAATCGTGTGGTGTTCACAGACGAGGCGCCATTTACTCGACGGGGTGTATTCAATTGCCGAAACAGACATGCGTGGGAAAATGAAAACCCGCATTTAGTTGTTGAACGTCACTTCCAACACGAGTTTAAGGTGAACATTTGGTGTGGAATTATCGGAAATCATCTTATAGGCCCCTTTGAATTACCGCCAACTCTAAACGGAGATTCATATTTGAATTTTTTACAAAATGAATTTGGAGGGCTTTTAGAAGATGTACCACAAAATATGTATTTCACGCAAGACGGGGCGCCGGCACACTTCTCCAGACAAGTGCGAAATTATTTAAATGAACAGTTCCCTGAACGTTGGATAGGCCGTGGTGGCCCCCTGACTTGGCCGGCGCGAAGTCCGGATTTTAATCTTCTTCATTTGGGGTATTTGAAAACCATTGTTTATAACAGTTCAATAAACAACCGTAATGAGTTAAATCAAAAAATTATAAATTCTGTTAATCTGCTCAGAAATGATGAAGATCTCTTGTTTAAAGTCCGACAGTCTTTTGTAAAACGTATAGCGAAATGTATTGAGGTCACTGGTGGCCATTTTGAACAATTGCTATCACGGCGTTACCATTTTTATTTCTAACTATTTTGTTACTTTTAAATGTTATTAAACTAAGTATTAAATAAAATTTTTTATTAGAATAAAATTAGTGATTCCGTATATGAAAAAGCGTGTTTATTAGAAAAAAATAGTCAACCTTAAGTATCTACATTAACCTTGACACAAGCAAATGTAGCTGATTTACAATAATTTTAAGGCAGAAATTCACCGTTGCTCGATTTTCCGTTGCTTTTGGGCCAGGTACTTAGTTTAATTGGACATATAAAATGCCATTATCTCGAAAATGGTTGTTCCTAGCGACTTCAATAGGTTATACGTTTTTGATGTACAAGAAGTAAAGTAACTTATTTTTTTATTAGTCGGATCGATCTAAGAAGCCTAAACAAAGTTATGTCAGCTAAAATGAGTGGGACATGCCGTAGATAGCGCCCTCTACTGGTTACACAAAAACTATGGATAATTTTGAATTCCTCACCTCAAGAAACCCTTAATTTTGTGCTGCTATGTCGTTTCGTTAGCAAAAAAATAATCGCAAAAAAACGAAAACAAAATTAAAACTTTGAAACCCTGTATCTTGGTTCTTATCAATTTTGGGATAAGGCAAGTTTGAATAAATCGCATTATTTCGCCTTAATGAGTCTTCTGTTGCTCTGTGTCCAATTACTTTTGGGACACCCTGTATATACATTCCCAAATATTTCATTTTTTTGGTTGAGTGTGTATAGTTATCGTAGCTTTTGATATTGAGCCTTTGATAGTTTGGCAAGTTATTTTTATAAGAAGTTGTTGGTAGAAAATGTGTTTATTTCTGACCGGTATATTATTACCTTATAACGTCTTAGTTACGCGGGAATTATAAGGGTCATAACTCCCTTGGGATATTAAGAAAAATTTGACATAAAATCAAACGATTGACATCTAATGTCAATTTGATTGTCATCTATTGAAACATTTATTCCACTTTAAAAATGAACAAAATGTTACTAAAATCGGTCAGAAATAAAATTATCTATGTATCACTGGAATTTTAAGGGTCTCAATTACCTCGGGCAATTGCTGTCCCTCGGGCCAAAGGCCCTCGGGACGTAAACTTTGCCCTCGGTAATTAAGACCATTATAATTCCCTAGATACATAAATAACTATTTTTCATAGAACAGTTAACTGTTAATTTCTTACTGTCAAGGCACTGTTTTATTTTGTCCATATCTTTCTCTACTTTATTCTTTAAAATGACTCCATAAAATATGGAGGTATCGTCTGCAAAACAAATCATAACTCCCTCTGTCTAAGAATTTCGTCGTATATGGTAAATAGTATTGGCCCAAGTACTGTACCCTGTGGAACCCCTTGTTGCACAAATTCGTTATTACTGACACAATTTGATATTTTTACATACTGTTTTCTATTTGTAAGGTAACTTTTCATCAACTTAAGGCTATGGCCCCTAAATTCTATACTCTCTAATTTTCATAATAGTATATTGTGGTCTACTGTGTCAAATGCTATTGAAAAGTCTAGGAATATTACTAGTGATGGTTCAGATTTATCTATTCAATCATACATTCTTGAATTCTAATAGCGTCGCTTGTTAATTTATGTTCTTGAAATACAAATTGTTCATTTGATAATAATTGAAATTTGTTTTATAAGTTGGTAGTTCTATTCTTTATTTTTTCTAAAAGTTTGTTAAAATTAAAAGTCAATGAGATTGGCCGTTAATTTTCCATTTTAGTTTTATCTCCTTTTTTAAAAAGTGGTTTTCTTCTTTCATTAAATTTGGATATTCTCCTATTTCAAAAACTAAACTAAATGTACAGGGTGTCCCATAACTTATGGGCCGTAGAGCAACTAGAGATACCTGACATCAAACTAGACCGATTAAGTCATATAAGCTCTTTCGAAATGTTACTCGTTCTAGAAATACAGGGTGTTGGAAGTGAAAGTTTATTTTCGAAAATAAGCCATAATTTCAAAGCGGTTCAATGAATCGAATTGAAAGTTGACAGTATTATATTTTTATGAGTAAGAAATAAGAATTTGTAGAAATTTTTAAGTTTCACACTAGAGGGCGCTAGTTACATACACTGGGTTTCATAAATCTATGATTTTTTTTCTTACCTATGATACTAGGTGTGTTTGAATTAAAGTTTCTCAAAGAAGGGCAATTTCTAAGCTAAAAAGGTATACTCGCTTGATCTTAATATCTCTAACCGTTTTTGAGATATTTCCGCTTAAACATCACAAAGCATAAAAAAAAACAAAGTACCTAATTAAATTTATATTTTAATTATCACAACGCAATAAATTAGAAACAATGCAACAATAACAAGAAGCTCACTTTAGTAAATGTTGAAAGTGGCCACCGTTGACTCAGAACGTTATTTAAGTTTCACACTAGAAATAAGAAATATTTAAGAAAATTGTGTATTAATACTTCATCACATGCCATATTTTTGAAAAACACTAATTGACGAGGTTGCCTGTGCACTACAAAATCAATTGAAACAATTGATTATTGGTTGCAACTTTTGCCTAGCAACGAAATAATTTATGTCAAACGAATGTTACCAAAAGTTAATAAGGAGTTTTATGTTATTTCATATACTAAGTTTATTTTTTTCGAATATGCCGCGGCATTATCAATATGCTAACAGATAATTGAGAGATATGCTCTGCGTCTATGCTCAAGAAAATTATAATGGTGCTGCTGCTACGAGAATATATTTAGGGTCATATTCAAACAGAATTCAACCAGATCGAAAAATATTTTAACGTATTTACACTGATTTAGGCGTGAGGGGTAGCTTTTATAGTAAGAATCCTGGTGGCAGACCAGAAACTATAACTGTTGCGCAGGAAGAAGAGATTTTGGTTCGTGTTGCGGACGATCCCTCTTTGAGCACTAGACGCTTGAAAGCTGCTACTACAATAAGTAAATCAACTGTGTCACGAATTATCCACAGTGAAAAATTGTACCCTTACCATTTTACGCCTGTACAAAATTTACTGGAACATGATTTACCATCCAGAATGGAATTTTGTCAGTTATTATTAAATAAAAAAAATGAAAACCCGTCATTCCTAAAAACCATATTATTTACTGATGAGGCGACGTTCACGAGACGTGGAATCTTCTACTGGAGAAATAACCATTACTATGCTCTTGAGAATCCACAACTGGTAAGAGAAAGACATTTTCAGCAAGAATCTTCAGTGAATGTTTGGTGCGGTATCATTGGCAATTATTTGATAGGCCCATTTGAACTTCCACAAAGATTTACTGGTGATGCATATTTGCAGTTCTTAGAAAACGACTTATTTAATTTATTAGATGATGTACCTTTAAACATAAGACTAAATATGTGGTTTATGCAAGATGGGGCACCACCTCACTTTTCACTTGTAGTTCGAAATTTCCTGAATCAACGCTTTCCACATCGGTGGATTGGTCGCGGTAGTGACTTTCCTTGGCCCCCTCGTAGCCCAGATATTAACCCGCTTGATTTCTATTTGTGGGGACACATGAAGTCATTAGTTTATAAGGACGAAATTAATACACGAGATGAACTTTTACAAAAAATTGGGGAAGCCGCTAATGTGATTAAAAACAAGCAAGACACTTTCCTAAAAGTGAGATGTCACTTAGTTAAAAGTTTAACAAAGTGTATAATAATAATAATAATAATAATAGGTAATATCTTTTATTGCCAACCAAATGATGTACACAATCACAAAGCAACGTCATAGAGAAGGCATGGAATACATAAGTAACCTAAGTGTTATACAGTATATAGTATTGAGGTCAACGGTGGCCACTTTCAACATTTACCAAAGTGAGCTTCTTGTTATTGTTGCATTGTTTCTAATTTATTGCGTTGTGATAATTAAAATATAAATTTAATTAGGTACTTTGTTTTTTTTTTTATGCTTTGTGATGTTTAAGCGGAAATATCTCGAAAACGGTTAGAGATATTAAGATCAAGCGAGTATACCTTTTTAGCTTAGAAATTGCCCTTCTTTGAGAAACTTTAATTCAAACACACCTAGTATCATAGGTAAGAAAAAAAATCATAGATTTATGAAACCCAGTGTATGTAACTAGCGCCCTCTAGTGTGAAACTTAAAAATTTCTACAAATTCTTATTTCTTACCCATAAAAATATAATACTGTCAACTTTCAATTCGATTCATTGAACCGTTTCGAAATTATGGCTTATTTTCGAAAATAAACTTTCACTTTCAACACCCTGTATTTCTAGAACGAGTAACATTTCGAAAACACTTATATGACTTAATCGGTCTAGTTTGATGTCACGTATCTCTAGTTGCTCTACGGCCCATAAGTTATGGGACACCCTGTATATGTTTATGGTTTACTTGTATAATTTTGAATTAGTTTGATGGTTTCAGCTTTTATACCATCCAACTGCTTTTCCGTTTTTTAATTCTTTAATGCATTTTAGGACTTCCAAATGGTTGGTAGGATAAATGAAAACATTTGATTCGTTTGTGTAAAGTGGAAAGGATGAACTACTCTTTATATTCTCTGCCAACTTCTTCCCTAAATTTACATAGTAGGAATTAAATAAATTTGCAATTTCATCTGAGTTATAGAGAGTAGCTTCCGCATCACAAATTTTGACAATATTCTATGATTGGGTGGAAACATTTGTTTTTTTTTTTGCCCCTTCCCATATTTGTTTTTTTTTTTACTGTCCATCCTTCCATTATAAATTATTTGTTTTAAATGTCTATTTTTAGTATTTTTTATAAGACTATTTAATTTGTTTCTTAGTTTTTTATACTCATTTTTAAAAGCTAAATCTTCTGGAAATTTTAGACACTGCTGGTAAAGTGTGCTGCCTCTTTAATTCTAGAATCTCGTGTGTAACCCACTCTTTTCATTTTTTATTCTTATTTTGATATTTAATAGTCTTTGTCAAGAAACATTCCATAGCAGTGGCTTGGGTTCGTGTGTTTATAAATGTCATCCCAAGGTTCACTCTTTATATTTTCAATTAATTTGTTTTTGTCATGGAACGAATATTCTTTTTTGAATGGTATACTATCAGGTTTCTTGCCTAAAGAAATAGTCAACGTTGTGGCGTAGTGGTCACTAATATTAGTTTGTATAACTGTCGGTAAGTTTGTCCCGCAGCTTTGAGAAATTTGAGAAATATACGCATACTCCGGAAATAGTCAACGTTGTGGCGTAGTGGTCACTAATATTAGTTTGTATAACTGTCGGTAAGTTTGTCCCGCAGCTTTTAGAAATTTGAGAAATATACGCATACTCCGAAAATATGTCAACATATTGCTGAACATAGAAATCATCAGAAAATAAATTTATACCTATTCAAGTCACCAACAAGCACAGAGTAATCAGCCTGATTTTCATTCATAAAATAGTATTGTAAACCCTCATTGAAATCTTCAATACTAATTGAAGGTGACTTATATATTGCCAATATTTTAATTGTTTTTTTATATATTTTCGTAATTATTTCGAAGCCCAATGTACCTACTAATATTTCTGTTAATTTAAAATCAAAGTTCAGGTCATCCCTAAGATAAACAAGAATTCCATCGTTTTTACTAAACTCACCCTTATTATAATAGAAGAGGTACCCAGGTATCTGGAAAAACGATACATCCGGTATGTTCCATGTTTCACTAAGTACAATACAATCTAATTTTGAAGAAATCTGTTTTTTAATATATATTACCATATTCCAGATCATCTAAACTTAAGGTGAACAAGAAAAATAACAAACCTTTGGAGAAAATAATCAAGATTTGACAATGCTGCAGACAATAATAAAAATATTTTACAGTAATGGGATTTAGTAGAAATTTCAAATTTTGACAAAACATAGAGGGTGTTCTATTTAACTAAATTTAATCTTAACTTCCCGAAATTTGAAAGTAAAATTGAAGCACTCTGTATAAAAAACATCTTGTGAAATCATAATATATATAGTACTTGTATAACCCTGGCGTACCTAACTGCCTGCAAAGAATACTTATCAAATTCAAATCGATAAATAACTAGTGACATATTTATTGCGACTGTACAAAAGCAAAAACGTATGAAAAATAATTAATAACTTGACAACATCCCAATAGGTTGGAAAAAAAATTTGGACTACATAAATAATAAAGAGGGGCACTACTTTCGGGTAAAAAATATGTTCAAGTTGTCCCGCTTTTGTGAATTACCCTGTATATTTGAAAATAATTTTGAACTGTTAGTTCAGGTAAGTTATATATCGTAGGTATATGTAGCTGATCGAAATCTATATCTGAAATAGTATAGAATTTAGAGACCAAGGGGGCTGAGCTGCAGGACCCTGTCTAATTTCGGCATTTTATACCTGAATTAGAAATACTGATTTCAAAATTAGAAGCTAACTCCTTTTCAACTCTTTGAGACAACGAATATAATATCCAATAATTAAAAAAAAAAAAAGATTTGCAGTGCTTGAGCTCGATTACTTATAGAAATAAATAGACACCATCCAAACTGTCCCCATCGGCATCGCCAGTGAATACCGCAGATTACAAAGACACCAGGCAAAAATCTTTATTCTAAAATAACATACCCTAGGACTATTATTGACCCCTGTACTTTTAACGACTTTTAATATCAAAAATAGGGTACCTAAATTATAATAAAACAAGAATGTTACTACTTTCCCAGTTAGATACCTACTTACAACTAAACATTAGATCTCGCATCAGATATAAAATGTCATAAATGAAATAACTACTAATTTTCTTTTTCTTGGTCTATTTAGGTACCTACTTAACCATGATACCATGATGGCAACACACTGCTTACTTTAGATATACCGCCACAATGATGAAAGGGCCACATGTCCCACCAACAAAATTTAAGTCCGTCCAATGACTCCCTATGCCCAAAGTGTCCCCCCACCCCTCCCCTATTGATTTAAATATTTATAATATTAAAATTATGGGAGATCAAATTCACCTAAAAATGGTAGGTTAGCAACACATGGTTGCATCTAAAACATCCTCTTATAACAAAAACAGTAAAAAATTCATACAGGTCGTTTACAAGTAAGTTTAATTTAAATGCATAATTAATGATTCTCTTACAGATTTGACTGTAAACAATACTAGTACCTCCTACCTATAATATGATTTTCTTAACAGTGCCCACAGCGAGGGCTAATTTAGTATAAAAATAATTTACCTCTAAGTAATGTTGCTCCAGCTCCCCTAAAAATGGATGAAATGCCTCCTTGTTTATATAATTTTTTAACTACATCCACAGGTCCATCGTAGACCTTTGAAACTGCCTTGCCTTCCTGAATTTGTAATAAACATTTAATTCTCTCCCCCGGAGCCATGATAGCAGTGGTAAAAATACCAGAAAACGCACCAGCTGCAAAATACTGGAGAAACGTATGATGTTCATCCTTAGCATGGCTAAATATTTTTTTACCGACACCAAAGCCCAAAAAGGATATAGCAAAAATTGGAGCTACTCCGATTAACGGAGCTCCCATGCCTTTGTAAAATCCTTTGGGGCCTTCATTCTTCAGTGTTTTTTTGAAACAGTCCATAGTACTGGCATAAAGGGGGCTTTCTCCTGTCTTTGGCACAGGCATTGTTTGTAATCTTACCTATTAAATAAACAACTAGAATAAACGTGAATCTTGGATAATAATAAGTTTAAGGTGTTAAATTCCTATGATTTAAATATAATTTTTTTTAACAACACTTACCTTAATGGTATCCAAAGGATGCCCTACTAATACTGTACATATTCCTCCAAATCCTCCACATACAAAATATTCAAAAGGGCTCATGTCCCCCATTTTCGAAAACAGCAACTTTTTAAAAATAAAATTTAAACTTTCCAAACCAATAAAAGTAAAAACAAAACTATGACCACAAAACAGATCTATGACATTCGACATAACCAAAAAAAACCTCGAAAGTTAGGCAACTCTTTAAACAAACGTCCTGAATAGGGACTTTTCGTGATTTAACGCTATGGTAATACCGTAACCCATATTGATAAAAAGAGCATTGAATTTTAACCCCCCCCCCCCCCCCCCTTCAAGCCGTCCATGCAATAGATATTACATTTAATTATTATTATTATTAGATGTGAAGACAAAATAAATCAAGCTGAATGAAGAAAAATAATGAACTTATTTATCTACCTTGAGTTTTGATAAAGTTTTCAATCATTTTTTTATTTTTTAATAGATAGCCTACCCCAAAACAATACACAGTTCAAAAATCGATGGTTAAAGCTTAGGGCCGTAGCCAGCAATAGGACCCCCCCCCCAGAAATTCTGAGAAACAATATTGCAAATTAAATTAATTTTTGAAATTTTAGATTTTTGAATGTGGAAGAGTTCGATCAATTTTAAATTTCGAAATTTGAATTAATTAAACGTAAAACGTCGAAAAACATTTTTTACATGTCGAAAACAAAAATGTAGGTAGATACCCAACTTTGTTTTTAGGTGAATTCTTGACAATATTTGGACGTGGCCCCAAAAAAATAAGTGACTGCAAGACCCCCCCCCTCTCCTGCTTGGAAATATCTTGCTTTTGGAGAGCCGGGAACAGTTCGCACTAACGGATTTCGATTTTTTCCCTTTTAATTTAAAAATAAAATGCTTGGCAAGCAAAACAATTTAATTTTACACCACAGATCTAGCTATATAGATCTGTGGTTTCACTCCCCGTAAGCCACACAGTAAACCAAATTCGGTTTCATCAGTAACGTTCCTGAAACCATCTTTTCAAATACTAGGTGTTATGAGCTGACGACAGACAATGTTGTCCGCGCAGCGCCGCAGCTTAAATAGGTTTTCCCTTTTAATTTAAAAATAAAATGCTTGGCAAGCAAAACAATTTAATTTTACACCACAGATCTAGCTATATAGATCTGTGGTTTCACTCCCCGTAAGCAACACAGTAAACCAAATTCGGTTTCATCAGTAACGTTCCTGAAACCATCTTTTCAAATACTAGGTGTTATGAGCTGACGACAGACAATGTTGTCCGCGTAGCGCCGTGTCCTGGCACAGTTCGCCTTCGCTTCCTCCTTCAAGGGGCATATCCCTGGCGGCTCCGCGGCTAGGCTCAGTCAAAATCTCAGGGGCGGCGATCTGTGTAGGGCAGTTTGAGACCGCACCAGGTCCTTTCCTGGGGACGGCCTCGGTAGTTGAGAGCATGTCGTGTTCTTCTTCGTCCTCCGCCGTCCGGGCTGGAGGGGTTTCACTGTTTAGTGCCATAATTCCGGCTAATGCAGTGTTTGCCGTACTTGGCTTCTTCGCTGCCGACCTGGGGCAGGTTATGCCCAGGTGGTAGATTCTTGTTCTCGGTGCTTTGGGGTCGGCACTCAGTACTGGAGGTGTGGCCACACCGTCCAGCTCTTGGCGTCGCCTGTTTTTCGTTATTTGATCGAAAATCACGTTTGCCACGTGGTTTTCGTCTTCCGCCGACCTGGTGCAGGTTATGCCCAGGTGGTATTCGCTTGCACACGCCTTCCTGGCGATGGCGTCGGCTTCTGTAGATGTGGCACAGTCCGTACAATGCTGGCAACGCCGGCTATGTCGGATTATCGTAGTATTTCTTTTTTAAATTAATTCGCCACGTAGTTTTCGCGTCTTGCCGACCTGGTGCAGGTTATGCCCAGGTGGTATACTATTGTAGTCTCCTCCTCGACGATGGCGTCGGCTATTTCGGCTATGGCACGGCTTGTCCAATGCTGGCAACGCCGGCTATATCGGTTTTTCGTATTTCTACTGCTTCAAATTAACTTGCCGTAGGTTTTTTCGTCTTCGCCGACCTGGTGCAAGTTATGCCCAGGTGGTGAACTCCTGTACACGCCTCCCTGGCGATGGCGTCGGCTGCTACGGTTATGGCACGGATTGTCCAAGCTTGGCAACGTCGGCGATGACCGGTTCTCGTCGTACACTTCTTCTTAAAACTAATTTCTCTAGGTGGAATGGTGCTTCTACGATTGGCCCTCCTCCGACGATCGTGAGCGGACTCTTTCCCCTAGGTGCTTGCAAAATCTGTCCGTATTCCAGGACAAACTTCTAAGACGGCCAGGAACCACTGTTTCCTCACAGTATCGGGCTCGACTACAGCGTCTCTCTCGCCGGTGCTTCTTCAGCACGCCTTGCTTTTAATCTTCAGGTTCACGTATGCCCTCTTGACATACCCAGGTCTCCGGAAGCTCCAAGATCAACTGGCAAATTTTATGGTGACGTCGTCCAAAGAAAAAGACTTATGCAGATTTTAAAACCCAGAAATAATGCTCCAAACACTTTTAGCTATTTACTGTTTCATGGTTCTGCACCGACTGGCTATTCCCAGCGAAATCGCGCTTTTTATAGCCGATTTCCACATGGCGAATACCACAACACCCCCCCCCCCCCCCTTAAGAGCATTAATTATGGGATGTTTATTTAACTGTACCCATCTGGTACAATTATACTCTATTTATAATATCAACTTAAAAATACTTAAATCCAAAATCAACAAAAATCTAAGTCCAAAAACAACAATAAAACTAATACTAAGTTCATAACAACAATAACACTAATACTAAGTCCAAATAAACAAGTTTTAAAATCACTTCCTTTCGTAGGATGATTTCTCCTTTTCTCTCGTCCGAGGCGATTCCTCAACCTCCGTAGCTCTAGCTTCGACAGGTGGTTCTTCTCCAGGTGACCTGGCATAGGCCTCCTGTGGACGGTTCTCCGGCGACCTGGGGGACTCCTTGGAGGCTTCAGGTGGCTTCTCTCTCGGCTGCCTCACTGCTGGTACGGCGACCTCGGGCTGAGGGGCCGTAGTTTCTTCCACATCTGGTGGTTTCTCCTTAGGCTGCCTCAATGGTACCTCGGCGACCTCGGGCTGAGGGGCCGGAATTTCAGGGACTTCACGGGGTTGGCTATGCAGCTCTTCCTCCTCACTTGGACTGCTATCTTCCTCCGTGCTTGAGCTGCTACTTTCGCTCACGCTCAGGACTGTGGCACGTCTTAGATTATTAAGATGGATTTTTGAGGACGCTCCATCCTTATCAACTTGATATGTTGAAGATCCCAGGACCTCCAAAATTTCATATGGACCTATCCATTTTGGTGCAAACGGAACTTTTGGGGCGAAATTTCTAACCCAAACCCTTTCTCCAACTCTAAATCTGATAGTTGGTATTCTTGGGGTGGGGGCGTACTTCTGCTGATACGCTTTCTGGTTCTGATTCGCCTTCTGTCTAACTTGAACCATCTTTTCGGGACGTGGGACTACTTCGATTTCCTCACGCACAATTGCCCATTCCCCTGGTCTCTTCAACTCATATCCTAACAATAGTTCTCCTGGTGTCTTCTGGGTAGCTTCGTTCTTCCGCGTCCGTAACGCATAGAGGACCTGCGGAATTTGCGTATCCCATACTGTCGTAGGTCGTTCTAAAATGGCGGCGCTTAAGGCTTTCTTCATTTCCTGCCATCTTCGTTCCGTTGGATTCGCTTGTTGATGATAAATGGGGGAGGATGTCCATTTAATATGATTCGTTCTGCAAAACTGTTCGAATACTGCTCCTCTAAATTGAGCACCATCGTCTGATCTTATCTCCTTTGGATATCCGTATCTACTAAACACTTCATCTTTCAAGAACTTGATGATTTTTGATGCGGTTGCTCTAGCTACCGGAATAGCTTCTGTCCATTTAGTAAATACGTCCATTGCCACTATCAGAAATCGATTCTTTCTGCCAGTTTCTTCATATGGACCCATTATATCACATGCGATTACTTGGAACGGTGCTTCTGCTGGAATACTCCCCAGCGCAGCTTTCTTCTGAGGTGCTCCTGCCTTGATCTGCTTACAAATGTCACATTCTCTTGTATATTTCCGGACTTCTTTTTCCATACTACTCCAATAGTAGTAACGGCCAATAGCTCTACTTGTCTCTTGTGCTCCTGGATGGAGGGCTTCACTATATGAATGATAGGCCTCAAAAACATCTTGTTTATCAAATTTTCCCACTACTAAGCACAATCTATCCAAGTGTAGTCTAAATAGGTAATCGTCCTGGACAATATAGTAATTCCACCATGATGGTTGCTGTTCTGGAGGTTTCTTTGCTTCCTGTAGCCATTGTCTCTTGGTTTCTTTCATCTCATCGTCTTCGTCTTGTCCCTCTTTTACTCGCTCTTCCAGGCTCTGAATCTCCTGGGGCTGGAACATTGCTATTACATCTTTAAGTTTTTCCTCTTCCATCGGTGGGACCATTCTATCTTCATTAAATGTCTCAGGATCTCTCACTGTATCTTCTGGGTTCCGTGATAGGTAATCTGGAAGCGCATTTTCTTTTCCCGGACAGTGGATAACCCGAAATGAATACTCTTGAAGTAGTAATGCCCATCTCGTCAATTTTGCTTTTGTGTCCTTCAGACGGTGCAACCACGTTAATGCCTGGGAGTCGGTCTTTAAAATAAATGGGGCATCTTCTAAATATTGTCGAAAATGTTTAATTGCCCAGACTACTGCCATACACTCTTGTTCATTCGCGTGGTATGCTTGTTCTGCTTTATTAAGTTTATGGGACGCGTATGCTATGATACGTCGTTCCTCTTGGTCATTAAGTTGGTATAGCACTGCGCCTATTCCTATTTTCGAGGCGTCTGTTTGCAAATAGAAAAGTTTTCCTGGATGCGGTCTCCATAGCTGCATCGGTTGTGCCATAAATTTCTTTACATCGTCGAATGCTTCCTGCTGTTTGGCCTTCCAACGGAAAGGCTTTTCTTTTTGCAAAAGTAGCGTTAATGGTTCCAAACGCTCCGCTGCCTGAGGAATGTATTCTCTCAGCCAGTTCACCAGGCCCAAAAATGATTGCAGTTGTCGCTTGTTCGTTGGTGGAGGGAATTTCTCCACGTCATTCAAATGTTTTTTCTGTGGGGTATTATAGTCTTCCTTGACTTTAAATCCCAAGTATTCCAATTCATTAACCCCAATGACACATTTCTCTGCCCCGCATCTCAGCTGATACGTCGAGAGTCTTTCCAACACTTTTCGGAGGTGTTGTCGGTGTGTTCTGTGATCTGGTGAAAAAATGATCACGTCATCCAAGTATACCCTCGTAAACTTCTGCAGTTCTCCACTCAGAACTTCCGACATCAGTTTTTGGAACGTAGCTGGCGCATTCCTGAGGCCAAAAGGCATTACATTAAATTCGTAAGTGCTTCCATCCAATAAACCGAATGCCGTTAGGTGTCTGTCTGCTTCCGCCACTGGTATCTGCCAATATCCGGCTTTAAGGTCCAGGGTAGAGAAAACTCGGGCTTCCCCAATTTCTTTCAACGTGTTTGGAATTACTGGCAGTGCTGCCACTTCCTCTTGGGTTACTTCATTTAACTTTCTGTAATCCAAACAGAATCTCATGGTACCATCTTTTTTAGTTACTGCTACCACTGGTGCACAATATTCAGATGTGCTTGGCGAGATTACTCCTGACCGGAGCATCTCTGCTACCTGCTCCTGAACTGCCACTCTTTTGATTTCTGATAAAGCGTATGGCCTCACTCGGATTGGTTTTGTATCAGTCAAACGGATTCGGTGTTGGGTAGCCTTCGTTGTGTTCTGTTGGATACTTTCTTTAAACAATTCCCCAAAGTCCATCAAAATCTGGGTATATTCCACCTTGTCTATTTCCGGTACATAAGGAATAGTGATACTATCCTCATCCTCCTCGTCTGCGTCCTGTTTCCCCCAGTATACGATGTCTCTGGTGGTGTTTCCAAGGTATATACAGCATCGGTTAATATCCATTACTACTTCGTTATTCTTAAACCATGGCATCCCCAAAATGACGTCTTCGTTTAGTTCGTCCATAATTGTAAACTTAGTTAGCGTTGTCATATTTTTAATCTTCACACGTTGCTGTATATCTCCTCTTGTTGAATGGTGGGTCTCACCGCAGGCGAGTCTCATTTCGCCCCTTGGAGCTCTACTCCTAACCGTCAGGGGTAGGAGCGTGCTTTTAATAATATTTCTGCTGGCCCCAGTATCGAGCAGGGCTCTTACTGGAATTCCTTCCACTATCACATCAATTCTTGGCAATGTCGCCGAATTCATATTTAACAGCGTATTCGCTATTCCGTGTTTTCCATTCCATTTTTTCCTCTTCCTTCTGGGTGTCTTTTTAGGCTCTGTCCGCTGCTCGGGCTCGTTTCTGTCAAAAACATATCGACGATACCCCTCCTCCCAGGGTGGCATCCATCTTTGTTTATTTCTTCCTTTCTTGTCTCGCTTCTGCCGGACTCCCCTTTGAGTTGGCGGAATTTGCCGACTTAACGGTGGCAGCGCCGGACCTCTAGGCTCGTCCTCATAGCTTGGCATTCCATCTTCTTCTTCCCATCGAGGCGGCAATCGCCATTTCCATGACGGCATCTCTTCTTCCATCATTGTATTTATAAATCCCCCAGCCAAGTCTTCCTTAGACTTGCTGCGAATTTCCATGTCCGTTTTATGTCTTTCCTCCCATAATCGGCGCTTCGCTCTTGTATTAACAGCTGGGCATTCCATGGGCAGGTATGTAAATGATTTACGATCGCTTAGGCCAGCGGGCCTAACGTCGTCACAGGGTTCTTTGTTACTCCTTTTATTCGAGTAAGTCATCGAGTTGGGCGCCATGTCCTGGCACAGTTCGCCTTCGCTTCCTCCTTCAAGGGGCATATCCCTGGCGGCTCCGCGGCTAGGCTCAGTCAAAATCTCAGGGGCGGCGATCTGTGTAGGGCAGTTTGAGACCGCACCAGGTCCTTTCCTGGGGACGGCCTCGGTAGTTGAGAGCATGTCGTGTTCTTCTTCGTCCTCCGCCGTCCGGGCTGGAGGGGTTTCACTGTTTAGTGCCATAATTCCGGCTAATGCAGTGTTTGCCGTACTTGGCTTCTTCGCTGCCGACCTGGGGCAGGTTATGCCCAGGTGGTAGATTCTTGTTCTCGGTGCTTTGGGGTCGGCACTCAGTACTGGAGGTGTGGCCACACCGTCCAGCTCTTGGCGTCGCCTGTTTTTCGTTATTTGATCGAAAATCACGTTTGCCACGTGGTTTTCGTCTTCCGCCGACCTGGTGCAGGTTATGCCCAGGTGGTATTCGCTTGCACACGCCTTCCTGGCGATGGCGTCGGCTTCTGTAGATGTGGCATAGTCCGTACAATGCTGGCAACGCCGGCTATGTCGGATTATCGTAGTATTTCTTTTTTAAATTAATTCGCCACGTAGTTTTCGCGTCTTGCCGACCTGGTGCAGGTTATGCCCAGGTGGTATACTATTGTAGTCTCCTCCTCGACGATGGCGTCGGCTATTTCGGCTATGGCACGGCTTGTCCAATGCTGGCAACGCCGGCTATATCGGTTTTTCGTATTTCTACTGCTTCAAATTAACTTGCCGTAGGTTTTTTCGTCTTCGCCGACCTGGTGCAAGTTATGCCCAGGTGGTGAACTCCTGTACACGCCTCCCTGGCGATGGCGTCGGCTGCTACGGTTATGGCACGGATTGTCCAAGCTTGGCAACGTCGGCGATGACCGGTTCTCGTCGTACACTTCTTCTTAAAACTAATTTCTCTAGGTGGAATGGTGCTTCTACGATTGGCCCTCCTCCGACGATCGTGAGCGGACTCTTTCCCCTAGGTGCTTGCAAAATCTGTCCGTATTCCAGGACAAACTTCTAAGACGGCCAGGAACCACTGTTTCCTCACAGTATCGGGCTCGACTACGGCGTCTCTCTCGCCGGTGCTTCTTCAGCACGCCTTGCTTTTAATCTTCAGGTTCACGTATGCCCTCTTGACATACCCAGGTCTCCGGAAGCTCCAAGATCAACTGGCAAATTTTATGGTGACGTCGTCCAAAGAAAAAGACTTATGCAGATTTTAAAACCCAGAAATAATGCTCCAAACACTTTTAGCTATTTACTGTTTCATGGTTCTGCACCGACTGGCTATTCCCAGCGAAATCGCGCTTTTTATAGCCGATTTCCACATGGCGAATACCACAACAGCCGCAGCTTAAATAGGAGAACTTTCCCCTACCACTCGCGACAACCTTAAGGTGGTCGCTCGAATGCCGATACAACACCCCCACAACTAACAGGCGACACTAAATATCACCGAAACCTCGGACGCATTCGGCTTCTTTCGGAGATACCCTGGCGGGAATTTCGAATGGGGATTTGTTGGTGGCGTCAGAAATAGGCGCATGTCGGTCGGAAATGTCAAACAAGATATTATGTTACGTAACGGATTGGAACATTATATTGCTTAACTCAACTAAATAATGCTGTAACTAATAATTATAGACTTTGTTGGTTAAACAGGCGCTAACACGGCATCTAATCCACCTTTTTGGTTCCAATCCGCCTGTTTCAAGTCTCTTTATAGACTTTATTGGTTAAACAGGCGCTAACACGGCATCTAATCCACCTTTTTGGTTCCAATTCGCCTTTTTCAAGTTCACCGACCAATTATATACCAGCCCTTTTTGAATCGATCTACTTAAAAAAAAATAAAAGAGTTATAAAAAACTAAAAAAAAGTCATAAGAAAACTAAAAAAGTCATTAAGAAAAAGTGCCCGAAACGGGAATCGATCCCGAGCCTATGGCACCAAACCCAATTTTTCAATTTTAAAAATTCTTTTATTGTTCTAATAAGTATGTTCACATGTCACCTAACATTGTTTTGGCTTATGACCGCCCGGAGCTAATCTCCCCGACGATACAGTGCATATAATAGCCGGTTTATCAACCTGCCCTGGTTGCCTTAGAACCGGGGACGCAGCCCCGGCGGGTCGTTGGCAGGACCCTACTATGTTGGTGAATGCTTTAATTACACTCAGTCCACTCACGCTCCGGCAAGAGCCTCTACGGGTATTTTAATGAAACCATTACTCAGAGAGTATGACGTTAGGGAAATCGACAATGTTAAAAATCAAGAATTAGAATGCGTCTGGCATTTGGGGAAAAAGCTGCCAAAAAACCCCATTAAAATTAAAAGGTACGGAGTAGCGTGACTTACGACCGTTCAGGTGACTTTGAAGCTTATGCAGGGCAATCCTGTCTCGTTTATAAAGGTAAACGAGTGCCTATATTGAATATTTAAATTTTAAAACCTACTTATGAATTTTACATTAGATTTGCATGGAAGGAAATAGGTGCTGTACCTACTGGACCACTCAATTGCTTAATAGTTTCAGTTAATCTAGTAACCGTAGAATAAAAGCCAGCGTATCTCCGAAAGGAGCCGATGAGCCGAATGCTTCCGAGGTTTCGGTGATATTTAGTGTAGCCTACAACTAACTCTGAAGTTACTTACTTAGTATTGTTACATGAAAGTTTTGTCATTTATGTTTAATCTTCATGAGCATTGTGAAGTCGTTCTACAGGCATTCTCTATATTAATTTTACATTTAACTTAAATCACTTGTAGTGTTATATTTATAAAATAGTACAATTTTAATTTACGTTAATATATTGTTATATGCATTGAAACTTATTCTGAATCAGATGTAACCTCGGTTATGTAGTCGTTCAGATATTTGGGAGTTTGAACCTGGCGTTTCGACTTCTTTGATGTGCCCTTTGTGGTTGCGTCATCATTTTTGCGTTCTCTGCCTGTTAGTTTATTTGCTTGTAAGCTGCCGTCAATACTGGGCTACTGGCTGACCCGGGCAGATTCGCCGTCGAAAGGCTGGTTGTGATCTCCCTGTTTAGTCCCTGCCTCGCCTGAACAACCTGCTTGGGGAAGGAAAAACATTCATTAGTTATACAAATATTTGATTTGCTCAAAATGTCAGAAGTTCACATGGGTTTGTAATTGTCAAACGAGTTATTTACAATGTCATTATCTGGAACAATAGGATTATTGTTTACCTTATTATTTACATGTATATTGCTTGGGTTTTGGCATTCATCGATATTTACATTTACATTGGTATTTTTTTGACTGATATTACTTACGTCATCGTCAAAGTCTGGGTTGGCGGGCAGAGCTTGTTGTGAAAACTGGGGCATGTTAATAAAATAATCATTATCTCTGAAAATAAAAGATTGATTAGCAGAATTATTGCCAAAATTGTGTTCACTGTCACTGTCACCTTGATTTATATATGTGTTATTTGTGTGTTCCTGTTCTGTCATATAACCGCTTTTAATTTGGTCAATGTGTCTTTTCCATTGTTCACCGGAAGGTTTTTGACAAATGTATGTTGAGCGTCCAAGTTTGTGCTTAATAGTGGCATAAGTCCATGTTGGTTTATGGGGGTTTTTATAATCTTTTATGTATACTTCATCCCCTTGTTTAAACTGTCTAAGTTTTCCTCCATATGCGTTTTGTTGTCTTCTCAGCCCTTTTTTCCTGTTACTTTGAGGTTCTGGCTGGTTATTAACTTTTATTCTTTTGATTCTTTAAGTAAATGCCATATGGCTCGTATTTCTCGCTGAAAAATCAAAGATGCTGGTGTTTTGCCTGTACTGCTATGCACTGTTGTTCTATTAGACATTAGAAATCGTGCTACTATAGTGGTTATAATTACCTCTCTATTTCTAGAGCCATCCAAGGCACTATATATTCTGTTTTTGAAGGTTTTTACACATACTTCCGCTGCGCCGTTACTTTTCGGGTTGTAGGGTGGAGTGAAAATATGCTTAATACCGTTCATTTTAACGAATTTTTGCATTCGTTTCGACGTGAATGTTGGTCCATTATCCGATACTATCGTTTTTGGTATTCCGAAACGTGCAAATATTTTCCTTAATTTTTTTTCTGCTTCTGGTTCAGTTATATTTTTCATTTTACATTTTTCAATCCATTTAGAGTAAGAATCTATCACTAGAAGATACATTTTATTTCTTACCGGTCCTAGAAAATCAATATGGATTCTGTCAAAGACTCTGGATGTTAAATTCCATGGGGTTAATTCATTTTTACGTGGATTAGGTTTGTTTCTTTGACAAGCCTCGCCAGTATATAGCTGATCTTGCTAATTTTTTTGTGGTAATTATCCCTGTATGACTGGCATGAAGCTCAAACAATAAAATTTTTCTTAATGATTTCGGAACTACTAATCTGTGACCCCATGATAATATAACGTTTTCAACTGTTAGCTCATACTTGCGTGCAAAATATGGTTTTAAAGTTTCGCTGATGACGTTTGGCCATTTTTCCGATTTTGTGTATTTTATGACTTCTTGAAGTTCAGCGTCTCTCTTGGTTTCTTCTCTCACTCGTGCGTTATCTATTGGCCATTCTTCTACTGTCTCAGTGAAGTTAATATATCCCCCATCAATAATTTCCTCTTCATTGTTATCATAGTCAATAGGGTGCCTGCTAAAATAATCTGCAATTAGGTTACTTTTCCCTTTAACATGCTGTATTTCGTAATTAAACATAGATAGAAATATCGCCCATCTTTGCAAACGGTTAGCAGAATATTGAGGTATGGATTTGTGTTCCCCAAATATAGCTACCAAGGGTTTATTGTCAGTTCTCAAAATAAATTTACTGCCACCACACAAGTAATGAAAGAATTTTGATATTCCAAAAACAATGGCTAAGCCTTCTTTATGACACGTTGGATATGTTTTCTCCGAGGGTAATAATTTCCTAGATACACAACCCACTAGCCTTTCTTTACCATTTATTAAATGAGATATTGTTGCACTTATTCCGATATCTGATGCGTCTGTTTGCAAGACAATAGGAAGTTCTGGATCAAAATGTGTTAAGATTTTGTCCGAGGCCATAATTTTTTTTATTTTATAAAAAGATTCTTCACATTTTTGTGTCCAATCAAATTTCTTTTCATTCTTAAGCAATTCATACAAAGGATTTATTATTTCTGTCAATTTTGGCACAAATTGAGAATAATAATTTATGATACCTGTAAAGCTTCTGACTTCAGTTTCGTTCCTGGGTCTATTTGCTTCCAAAATTGCTTTTATTTTCTCGTCAGTTTTCCTGAGACCTTCCTCATTTATACGATGTCCGAGATACTGAATTTCTTTTTTGAAGAAAGTACATTTTTCCTTCTTCAGGGTGAATCCTGCGTCTTGGAGTACTTTAAAAACTTTTTCCAACTTTGCCAAGTGTTCCTTCTCTGACGTTCCCTCTATTACAATGTCATCTAAAAAATTAACACAACCATCAATACCCTGCAGAAGCTGTTCATTTGTCTTTTGAAAAATGCTTGATGCAGGTGTTACTCCAAAAGCTAACCTATTACCTATTTACATAATATAGACCTTTGTGAGTGTTAATGCACTGTAATTTGGACGTTACCTCATCTACTGGTAGTTAATTATATGCTGACTGCATGTCCAGCTTTGAAAAATATTTTGATTTATTCAATTTAGCAAAAACTTCATGTATTTTAGGTAAAGGATATTTATACTCTTGCAGGTATTTATTTATTGTGGTTTTATAATCTCCACACAAACGAACTGTGTTATTCCGTTTTAACACTGGTACCAACGCCGTCGCCCAATCACTATTTAGGGTTAGAGTTATTATACCTTCGGCTTCTAACCTATCTAATTCGTCTTCTACAATTTTTTTATATGCCAATGGAACAGTTCTATATTTATCAAATACAGGTTTTATATTACTTTCTTTAAGTTTCAAAGCTACAGTGTTATATTTAAATTTTCCCACTTTATCAGAAAATAAACTACCGTATTCGCCAATAAACTTATTCACCTTGTCATTAGTTTTAATACTACCAACAAAATTTACCTTAATATTGAACTTCTCTATCCAATCTCTTCCCAACAAGCTCGGTCCGCCATTACAGACTACGTAAAACTTGATTTCCCGTTCCTGGCCTTTATACATTACAACTGCTTTAAAATATCCTCCTGGAATAAATGTTTCTCCGTTGTATTCCTTTAACAACGTATTGCAAGGAACTGACCTATAATTAGAAAAATTATTAATATATGTTTCATGGCTGCATGCTGAAATAGCTGCGCCGCTATCAAAAATGAAGTTATGCCATTTATTATTTATTTTAATTTTAATATTAAAATTGTTATCACCAGTCTCAATGCATTGATCTGTCGGGCTACAACTGTAGTTTTGTTCTGCAAAATATAATTGATAGAGTGTCTATAAACATTTATACAATTTTCACTACCATCAGTTTCATTCAATATCGAGTTTGAAATTTCATTTTCTTTTACAAAATTTATGTTGTTAAGTTATGGTACTCTTGTTTTAATTGCCAAGGATACTACCATAAGAGTGATACTTGTATTAACTCTAAGATATGTACAAATTGTGCAGGAGACATAGCATCTTTTAGTGATTTTTTACTGCGTATCCATCAGTGCGCCGAAAAATTTTTTGGGTGCCACGCCCTTTTTTGGGTAAAATACGCATGAGACTCTTTGATTGATCGAAAAATAAAATATAAATAAAATATTCCCGATGAAGGCACCAGACATGCTAATAATTTAGGAAAACTTATAGTTTGCACTAAGGGTATATTACAAAAGCTTTTTGTCTCGTTATTGCTAATAAGTCCTCATTCAATGACCACTGAGAGGATTATTTCCCATTACAACAAAATAAAAACGCCAGGAAGAATTTCATTAAATGGAGATACAATGAATGATCGCCTCTTAGTGTCATTGAATGGAGTTGGAACAGCCCATTTATATCGAAGACCGGCAGTCGCGGAGTTTTTTAAGAAAAAAGAACGTAGGTTTAGAGAGCCAACTCTTAAAATATACAAAACTAGAGATTTTATTAGTACATTTTTTATAGATAATCCTAAACTATAATCTATATAATGAAGTGCCTTTTTCAATGACAATGAGTACGTAACGAGTTCCTTATGATTTGTGGTATTTTTTATTTTTATGTACCTGGTACCTAGTCTACTTAAGTATCTAAATCATTATATTTATAGTTTATTTTAAAAGTGAAACACATTTTAATAATTTACTTTTTTCCTGCCGAATAATACCAAAGAGTGTCCTATTTAGTTAGATTTCCAGTCTTTATCGTAGTATGTTATGTTTTTGTATTAGACTAAAAAGAGTTTATTTTTAATTTTGAATTTGTTTTACGTTTCTAAAGAAATAAACATTATTTTTCTCGGTAGTTGATTTTTTTTTTGTATTTATGCATTTTGCATTTTCGTTTCCGTATCCATTTCATGTTTACTGGGTATCCAAATAAAAGGCCTGCGTATCCAAATGGATACACAAGAGTACGTTAAAAGATGCCTTGGCAGGAGATCATGATGTTTCGGAGTGCAACAGTCAAATTAAGGAATGCAATAACTGTATTACAGCGAACAAGAAATTTAAGCTAAAATATCCCACAAACCATTCAGCATCTGATAGAACTTGCCTCTCCACTAAATATCATATTATTATAGACAATTTAAAAACTAAAATTGATTATGCAACAACATAATGGTACAACTCGAACAGGATGTCATACTTGATAGGTAAAAATACCAAAAAACAATGTTAGTAGACAGTGACTTAATACAGATTGAACTAAAAAAATCGCAAATTCTATTTAATCTATTACATTTAAACGTTAGGAGCATGGTTAGAAATATTAACAACTTAATATTACTTTTAGAAAGTTTTAAATTACACTGTAATGACATTATAGTTTTAAGTGAAACTTTTAGGATTACCTCAACAAATAATTGTAATGTTTCTAATTACCAACTGTTTTATAACCATGCTGACTTTAATAGAAATGATGGCGTTGTAATACTTGTAAAGAATGATATTGATGTCAAATTTTCGAGCATAAAGTTACCAATCTCTCAAGCCACTGTTAGTAGGTTATGTTGTACAATTAATAAAATTAAAATTGGAATCACAGCAACTTATAAGCCACCACCAATCTCGAAAACTTATTTTATCAACGACATTTACATGGACCTTGATAATGTTATTAAGAATAGTAATAATATTGAACTCTTTGTGGGTGATATAAATATATACATATTAGATGCAGATAACGATGGCGCAACTGGGTTTCGAGTCATACATAAATCTTGTAACTAGAATCGATACTAATACATGTCTTGATCACATTTTTATTAACCAAAGATTAAAAACTGATTATCTGGGACTACAATCTTATGTTTTGAACTCTCATATGACGGATCATGCATCAACTATGCTTAATATTGTTGCGAAGAATCTGATTAAGAGTGAAAATTATTATACAGAAGCAAAAAAAAGCAGACTTGATCTGGATGAATTTGTTGAATCCTTGCGTGTCTGTGACTGGTCTGATGTTTTGAACGATCCAAATCCCGAATCTTCAAATAATAATTTTATTAAAACGTACTTAGACTTAAAGAATAAATCAACTTCTGCACATACTGTAAAATTTAAGCAACACAAAAAGATTAAGGAGTGGATCACAAATGGTATAATAATCTCT
Source organism: Polydrusus tereticollis (assembly GCA_963920685.1). Taxonomy (NCBI): domain Eukaryota; kingdom Metazoa; phylum Arthropoda; class Insecta; order Coleoptera; family Curculionidae; genus Polydrusus; species Polydrusus tereticollis. Next base: position 60,531,374 of record OY987335.1, read on the forward strand.
ATCAGACATAGAGACAAAATGAAAAGGAGGTTATTACTAAATCACAATATACAATTGGAAAATGAGTATAAAAAATATAGAAATAATTTAAATAAAATAATTGCGAAACAAAAAAATGACTACTATAAAACTCAGTTAAACAATGTTAATGGCAACATAAGAAAAATATATGACATAGTTAGAAAAGGCACCAACGAAAATACTTGTAAAGCTAATTCTATAAAAATAACAAATGATCAGGGTGTTGAGTTCATGAATGATCGGGATATGGCTGACCACTGTAATAGTTATTTTGCAAATGTTGGAAGTAAAATGGCTGAAAGAATCGCAATACCCAGGAGTAGAGGATTATTACACGTTTCTTGTCACCCCCTACTCCTCTGCCGTCACATGACCTTGAACGCACGTGCTCAATGATGCCCCATGACCTCGACCTTGATCTCAGGTATTGGTATCACTTTGAATTTGAAAATTTACGTCATATGACATTGACCTTGAACGCAGCTGTTGGTATCACCTTGACCTTGAAAATTTACTTTAAAGTTTTATGACCTTGATGTTGCATGACTTTGAAAGACATGTTGTCAATGTTAATTTTTAATGGTGTAACCTTGGCCGCTAGGTATATATGTGGGTAGGAGGTGTCACATTTAAGTATTGAACAGAACATTTAGCAAGACTGTTTCAAAATAATTAGTTAAACGAACATGGAGTATGTGTGTGAAGATTGTAGTGAGAAGATTGTAGTGAGACATTTAGTCGTAGTTACAGTATGTTACGACACAGAAGGGAGTCTTGCATGTTTCGATTTGTAAACGCTGAGTCTACAAAGCGACGGAGAGTCGATGTGGCTACACCAACACCTCAGATGCGAACATGTGTAACTTGTACTGTAGCTGTTCCACATAATCAATTGGGTGCTCATCAAAGAACGCTCCAACATTGAAATAATACCTGTTTGCACTTGTCACTAAATTGTGCAAACGGCTTTTAAAAAGAGGATTGCAACATATCGAGTAAGCAGTGAAAATTCCCATATAGACTACGCCATAATTTTTCAAGAAATTAAAGCGCAAGTGCTTAGTTTAATAAGTGAAGTAGTAGCAGTTCGTGGTGCACTAAAAATAAACATGGTTGTGGTGGGATTGTACATTCTTCCCGCACAGGATTCTGATAGTGAAAAATCTTTTACGTGTAATAAAATTGTTACTGTTGCAAGTGACTTGGAAGAAGTGTACCGATCATTTGTTGAGGCAATGAAGGTTCAATCAACGGAATTTCAGGAAAAGGATTAAGGTATGTTATTGGTCAAAAATTGAAAGCATTTTTAATTATAAAATATATATATTTTATCTTACAGGTTGGGCATTAGAAAAAATTTTGTACTTGGAGGTAAACATCAATGAATACAAACCATTTGGGGGATCATCATATATCAAGTTACCGAAATTCAGTGATCTGAAGAATGCTGTTGTTAATGTTTACAATCAAGATGATTGCTGCTTCGCTTGGGCCGTCACGTCAGCATTGTTCCCTGCCAGTAACATGTCATCACAAATGACGTCATACCCCCATTACTCTAGAGTGCTAAATTTTACAGGTATGAATTTTCCAAATAAATTGCGTGATATTTCTAAACTTGAAGAAATAAATAACATTTCAGTTAACGTGTATGGTTTACAAAGGGTATTTGAACATAATAAATTAAAATATGAAGTTGTGGGTCCATTAAGATATTGTGGTAAAAAACTAGGTAGGTATACATGTAAATTTGTTGTTAGTAACCAAAGATTGTAATGTCAGAGATGATGATGATGATGCACACATTTGGGATACAAATTGTATGAAAAGTCATTACTGCTGGATAAAAGACTTATCAAGATTATGTTCGAGTCAGATATCATCAAGTTGTGATAAGCTTTATTTTTGTGATGGGTGCCTTACATATTTTAAATCATCATTCGCTTTGACATTACATCAAGAAAATGATTGTAAACTTAAATACTCAGTTATACCATCAGTTAATTTAAAAGTAGATAAATTTGGGAAAAGTGTAGCGGAAAACATTTTAAAATTTGAAAATATCAAAAAACAAATGCGTGTACCAGTCGTATATGTATATGCAGACTTTGAATCCGTGCTTAAACCATTAGATTCAACTGAACCAAGCCCCGAACATTCTTACAGTACGACAAACGTTAAACATGAACCATTTTCTTTTGCATACCTAATAAAGTGCTCTTTTGATGATTCTATTTCAAAATTTGAGTTATATCGCGGAAATGATGCAGCCCAGGTATTTGTATACCGCATTGAGACAGATCTAAGAAATTTATACAATACGTATTTAAAAGATATTAGACCAATGAACCGTTTAACATCCGATGAAATAAAAGATTTCAATAATGCCAAAGAGTGCAACATCTGTGAAGGTCCGATTAACAATAATGATAAGGTAAAGGATCATTGTCACATAACGGGAAACAAAAGACCTGGTGCTGCTCATTCGATTTGTAATTTAAATTATAAAGTTCCTACATTTATACCAATTGTATTCCATAATTTGAGTGGTTATGATAGTCACATGTTTATCAAAGAATTATGTCGTCATGGTGATAAAATTGATGTGATAGCTCAAAGCAAAGAAAAGTACATTTCATTTACCAAAAGTGTTTACGTTCATGATTATGTAGATTCAAAGACCATGACAATAAAAAAAAAATATTTAAAATTAAGATTTATTGATAGTTTAAAATTTTTATCAGCATCACTAGATACTTCGGGTAAAGGTTTAGACTTGAGCAGTTTTAAAGAAATGCGCAAGCATTATCCCGATAATAAAAAGTTTGAATTAATGCGTGGCAAAGGTATTTTTCCATACAGTTTCATGGATTCTTTGGAAAAGATGAACTATCCAAATTTACCAACTAAAAATCAGTTTTACGATAATCTATCAGAGGAACACATTAGTGATGAAAGCTATGAAAAAGCTGAGGAAGTTTGGCGTTTATTTGATTGTAAGAATTTAGGGGAATATTCAGATTTATATTTAAAATCAGATGTGTTATTATTAACCGATGTTTTTGAACAATTTCGCGACATGTTGTTAAATATTTAAAAATGTATAGTGCAGTACTACACTCTTCCCAGTTTTTCATTTGATTGTATGTTGCGCATGACCAAGGTAGAGTTGGAACTACTTACTGATATTGACATGATTCACTTTTTTTAAAAAGGAATTCGCGGTGGTATAAGTCAATGTTCGGAAAGGAAACATATTGCCAATAATATTTATTTACCGAATTATGATGCATCAAAACCTTCTTCATTCATTACTTATCTGGATGCCACAAATTTGTATGGTCATAGTATGTCACAAGCATTACCATTTGGTGGATTTAGATGGTTATCACAACGCGAAATTTTAGATTTGAATATTATGGATATTGACGACAACAGATAACAGCCCAGAAGGCTACGTGTTGGAAGTCGATGTGCATTATCCACAGGATTCGCACGATGCACATTCTGACCTTCCATTTCTGGTTGAAAATATAATACCACCAACAGAAACAGCAAAATTGTCAAAGTTAATACCAAATTTAAATGAAAAAAAAAAAATATTGTGCATTATCAAACCCTAAAGCAGGCGATTTCTAGTGGCTTAATGGTAATGCAAACTCATAGAATTTTAAAATTTAGTCAATCTAAGTGGCTAAAGACATACATTGATTTTAATACAGATAAGGCAACATCAAAATTCGGTAAGGATACATTTAAATTAATTATTAACGCCATTTTTGGCAAGACTATGGACAATGTCAAAAATCGCAACGATATAAATTTAATTACGCAGTGGGAAAACATGCGGAGTAGAGTAGGGGCAAGGGCTTTAATATCGCGTCCGAATTACAAAAGTTCAACAATATTTACCAAAGATTTTGTTGCAATACATATGGATAAACTAAAAATTATATACAATAAACCAATTTATATCGGATTTTCCATATTGGATATGTCAAGGACCGTGATTTACGACTTTTTTTATAACTTCATTAAAGCAAAATTTGGTAGTAACGTTTTCTTATTGTACACTGACACCGATTCTCTTATTTTAAAAGTTTTTACCGACGACTTTTATCGAACAATAGCAGAGAACCCTGATAAATTCGATACCTCTAATTATGTAGAGGGGAATATTTTTAATATCCGGAAAAGTCAATCAGTAGTGGGTCGGATGAAAGATAAATTTCCAGGTGATCCGATAATGTGTTTTTACGGCACCGGCGCTAAAGCTTATTACATCAGCTCGCTTCATAATGAAGCGAAGAAAGCAAAAGGTGTCAAAAAAGCAGTTATCGAGAAACAACTTCACCTGGAAGATTATCAAAATGTAGTAGAGCGCGGTGGTTTAATATTTCGCAAAATGAAAACGTTTCGTAGTTATAAACACGACGTTTATACGGAAATATTAAACCAGGTAGCATTATCTCACCACGACGACAAACGCTATACAGGGTGTAACTAAATAAGTTTAAACATTTAAGGGGGTGATTCCTCATCGAAAAAAAGATAGGATCTTTCATATAAACAAACTTTATTGGAGCATCCCTTATTAAGATACAGCCCCTTAAAGGGGGTACATAAAATTTGTTTAACAATTTAACAATTAGTATTACTTCAATCTCAAAAATTTACAAACTGACAGCTTGATACCAATTTAATTGTCACTATCGCTAATAGCGGCCTACTAGATAAATTAGTTTCGTATTTTCGTTTTATGGCGATATGTATCTTGGTCGTAAAATAATTTTTTGCTGCGAACTGGTTTATTTTGGGCAAAAAATTCAAGAGACATTTTTTGTTTAGAATGAAACAGGCTATCGGAAATTAATTTTAAATGGTAAACAAATAATAAGGCAAAAAGTTGCATTGGAAATAAATTGTAGGGGTTGCGTTTTCCACCCCTTACAACCATGGGGTAAACCAAATAAATTACTGGCTAAGTGTCTTTTTGGTAGTAAAAAATGTCAGGTTAATTTCAATATTGTAACTTTTTTAGTGCTTGTGAAAAAAATTGTTAAACAAATTTTATGTACCCCCTTTAAGGGGCTGTATCTTAATAAGGGATGCTCCAATAAAGTTTGTTTATATGAAAGATCCTATCTTTTTTTCGATGAGGAATCACCCCCTTAAATGTTTTACACTTATTTAGTTACACCCTGTATAATACCATCAACGACAAAAACTTTGCCTTGGGGACATAAGGATTTAGACTTTTATAGTGCAGACCCAGAAGAAAATTTGGCAAACTTGTTGAAAGTTATTCAATCATATTTTTAATTTTTTAAGTAAATTTATGTCATCCCGATTTATAAACTTTTTAAAATAATTGGAAAATTCATATATAAACTGTTAATTCAATTTTAATATTTATCAACGTATAGGATTATTGTTATGTAGAATTTTAAAATAAAATGCACTACCTTGAGGATGGTAAGATACACCTTGACCTTGATAAAGCTCGTTTTAAAATTTCAAGAGAACGCGCAACCTTGAAAAGTGCCTGTAGTCAAGGGCATTAAGAAGAGTGGTGACAAGAAAGGGGAAAGAACGAAGTGAAGGACGGCGAGACTTAAGGTGGGGGAATAGGCATAAAAGCGAGCATCTTGTATGGAGCGCTTCAGTCTGAAACTTTTAGTGACGACAATTATATCTGTGTGCGAAAAGTGATAAATATTTCCAGATCAACTGAAATCAGTAATCATAAAACCAGTACTTAAAAAGGGATGTTCGGATGATTTAAATAATTTTAGACCCATTAGTTTGCTCTCTAGTTTTTCGAAAATTTTTGAAATGCTTATGTCTTTAAGGGTGCTGGAGTTTATGAAATCATGCAGTCTTATCTCAGTAAGACAGCACGCATATCTAGGGGGTAGGTCCACCATGACAGCAATATATCAATTTGTAACTGCTCTACTTAACCACCTAGAAAATAAAAATCTTGCATTGGGGTTATTCCTGGATTTAAGCAAAGCTTATGATTGTGTTGATCATGAAATACTATTTAATAAACTGAACTGTTATGGTATTAGGGGAAATGTGCTTTCATGGTTAAAGTCATACCTCTTAGATAGGCAACAAAAGGTTGTATTGAAAAACCGAAACATAAAGATAGAGTCTAAATCATGTGTAGATAATATAGGCATTGGCCAAGGGAGTATTCTGGGTCCAGTCTTGTTTGTTACTTATCTTAATGATCTGTACATGGTGGAAAATAACTTTTTGGTCACAAATTATGCTGATGACACGAGCGTATTAGCATCTGGATCTAACACAGGAGCACTTTCTGTGAATACAGATAAAGCACTTTTAAGCGTGAAAAAGTGGTTTTCTCAAAGCAAACTAGTATTGAATGAGAACAAAAGTAATAGTGTATTATTTCGAACTAAGCAAAATCATTTGATCAAACCAAATACTTTAAAAACGCATAACAATGAAATAACTCTCAAGAATGATACAAAATTCTTGGGGCTGTATATTGATGAATTTTTATCTTGGAGCTCGCACATCGATAGTTTGTGTCTGAAATTAAGTAGAATAAGCTACGGAATTAATGTTATAACTAAATACGTTAACATGTGTACAGCTAAAATAGTATATTGCGCTAATTTTGAGAGTGTTATGAGATATGGCATCATTTTTTGGGGTGGCACTTCCGATTTACAAAGAATATTTATGGTACAGAAAAGGGTAGTCAGGACTATGAATAGAATGAAATTTTTGGAATCGTGCAGGGGTGTATTTAAAAAGTTAAACATTTTCACAGTATACGGGCTATATATTTATGAATGTATAATGTTTCTTTTTAAAAACAGAGATATATTTCAAGAAACAAGGAATCAGTTTAACACACGTAATTATAATCTCTTATTGCCAGCACATCGTCTTACTCTGACGGAACAAAGTCCATACTATATGTGTATTAAATTATTCAATAAACTGCCAATGTGTATAAAAAGTGTAAGTAGTATAAATAGTTTTAAGAGAACATTGAAAATCAAAATCATAGACCTAGAACCTTACTCAATAAGAGAATTTTTGGAATGTATTTTTTAACTTTTCCATTTTTTGTGACGTCATTTCATTTTATGTTTTTGTAACCATAACTTGAAATAAAGAAGTAATAATAATAATAATAATAATACACGAAATCGAGAATAACAAAAAATATTATATCTCAGAAGTATATAAATTTAGACCACCGAAAACCGCAAAGAAAATTTGTCTAGAAACACAAACAAGACATGTGCTTTACCATGTCACTAAACTTCTACACTTTCCATGTAAATATTATATTTTTTTCAAATACAATGTTTCACACAAAGTGATAACTAAACTACGATCATAGTCTTTTTTTGGTCCCTTTCGGGACCGGGGTAGGCATGGGGTCGGGGTAGGCATGGGGCGGGGTGTATTACACTTGACATGTAACAATTGTTAAGTAAAAACTTAACTACTGTTACATACCAAGCAGCTCTCCGTTTCCATTATAATGAACACAGGTTTCTTGCACCTCTCGCAGGTTATCAATTTTGGCACTCTTAGAAAGTCTACAAACCTTAACCACGAGAGATGCCTAACAGTCCTAGTGGGACAATATTCCCGAGGAACATGCCAAGAATCCCAGCACGGCACACATGTCACGTAGTCCCTATGTTCACCATAATAATAAGAATACACCCAACCACGCCCTGACAAGTCGCGTTCAATACCTTCATCAGCCATCGTAATGGTTGGAAGATTGAACCAAGTTTGAGCTACATAATTTCTGTCATCGTTCTTATAGTAAAATTTCGGAGTGGGAATGGTAGTGGGGGTTAAATTGGCGCTGTAAATGTCGTTCTAACTATGAGTTTTGAGAGAAACAGAGGCCCCATATGACAACGCCTCTGTTTGTGTACACCAGCCAAAGACCAACTTTCATTGTGTACTCCAGCTCTAGCATTTAAGCAAACCACCCCAATGTCACTTAGAAATGATTATGTCTTACATAAACGTTGTAAGCTCTCTCGGCTTGTCCTAATTGTAATAAAATTTTGATGTTTCAATAGGAAATGAAACAAACTTTGAAAGTTGTGCTGCTTTTATTTCATTATTCCCAACACACTTCTACAAATCTGCTACCATCATACTTATTTTCTATGGGATACAATGTCCTTCTCAGGCAGTGGCGTTGTAAAATAAAACCATAAAAATAATAAAGATCTAAGGTTATTATTATTATTACAAAGTAAGATAAACTACAAAACTTAAAATATGGATTTGTTACTAACTGAACCATTCAAAATATTATAACCTAAAAATGAGTCGTAAATAACCAATGCATAAAATTTAGTGTCTTTGGGAAATTTACTGTTTCGTGTTTCAAACTCGATTTTGACATCAACTGTGGACGATTTGATAGCTTCTGGTTGATGACTGCAATCAACAATGAAAATGGGGTTGTCAGTATATTCGACGAAATTTAACATTGGGTCCACCATCTCTCGTCCGTAGTAGCTACTTTGGAAATTCTCATAGGTGTAGTAAGCTGTCGCATATAATTTTTTACCAAACTCTAGATTCCATCTTTCATATGGATAGACGGTGGAATTAAGGTATGCTCGAATGTCGCTTATATTGGCTGTAGTAAACTGGGTGGCATCTTTGGCTTTATTGTCGCAATAGGTACTATTCTGAAACCCAATAATTAAATATGTAAGTTTTTTAAGACTCGTGCTAGTCCTTAAAGCCCACACGTCTGATGATGTTTGTCTTAAAGCAGGTAGTTCGTAAAGATCTCATTTACGATTTGCCATTGGAATATTGGCGCTATTTACACCTTTATTTATACGAGACATTATCTTCAACTCTTGACGGGAATTATATGACGAATTTTCCATTCGATTTTATCAATACTGATGTCTGCATCCACTTCACCCATATTACAATTGGTAAAATTGCGAGCGATAGTTAAAATAAGTTCTTGCTTAACATTAAAAATTCCTTTCGTATAATCCTCTGCAAAACCCATAAGATACTTTAGGGGAAGCTTTCTGGAGAACACATGACTTGTAGCATCAACAAGAGCTTGATTATTTTCATTTAGACCCCATCCACAAACCATTAGGAAATTATTTTGCTCTGTGCCAAAAGATGCCATCGTTTTCAGTGTTGTAGTAACTCCTGGTTTTTGAACAATAGCGACTTGATCACCACCTATTTCATAACGAATTTCGTCGAAAAGGAAGGCTATAGCATTATTCGATAAATGACATTTCTTTGTTACATCTTTAGGTGTGAAAGTTCCCTCGATGTATACAGTGTCACCATTAAAGTCCGCACCATATGGAACTTTTTTTTATTAATGAGGTTAGTTAAAATTAAATTTCGGCAATCGTTTTTGCTTCAAATTAGACTAAAAATTATATAATCAAATGTCACCATCTGTCATTCGGTATCTGTCAAAAATTACATTTTAATCAAAAAATGCTGAAAAATGGCATTGTTTTACCGAATTTCAAAAAATTTTATTAGAAAAAGTTGTTTCTAGTACAATTCTTGGCCTAAATACAAAGTTTCAGTTTTCTAGCTCAAAGTTGATTTTTTTGCCATTTTTTCTAATTAACTTTTTTTTTATTTAATGTAAGTTCGCTTAATGGATATTAAACTATTTGCTTAAACCATACTCAATATTTTATTTAGTTTGTATGAGCTTTTTTTTACTAGAATGCCATTTTTTTTCGAAATTTAAAATTAGAGGCAAAAAAATTTGACACAGGTGGTGCAAAGTTATCCTAATTTAAAAATTTTAACAGATAGACGTCAGATATTCCATTTTTTTGATAGTACATACACCTAAGAAGTTTAAAAAACTTATAATAAAATTCCCAGATATCAGATTAGTTCAAAATTTAGACACATTTTCTTTTTATCCACAATAAAATATCAAGGCAATTTTGAATTTTATAAGTAGGCTATGGAAAAAAAAACGAATTAGAGTGCCGAATAAATAAAAGAAATGTCATAAATTTGAATATTTTCGCAAGTTATAGTTTTCAGTGTTATCACCAATGTTGTCCATTCAAGAAAAAATAGAAATTGTCTTAATTTGTGGAGAGAATATGCCTCACCGGCAAGTATCTGCCATTTTTAATGAGAGGCATCCAGAAAAAAATTTGCAGCATAGCACTGTTTCAAGAATTATGTCAAAATTTAGAGAAACTGGATCTGTTCAAAATAATTTTAAGAAACCTCACGCGGCAAGTAAATACGATGAAGCAGCACAACTTGATGTTTGTTTAACTGTTATTGACCACGGTCAAACTAGTTTAACCAAGATAAGTGATTCAACAGGGTGCAAGAGGGAAAGCGTTAGAAAAATTCTTCAGAAAAATCGATTTCGGGCATATAAACCCAAGTTTATAAACACATTAAAAGAACGCGATTTTGATATCCGACTTGATTTTTCGTTTTGGTATCAGGGACAATATGAGGAGAATATTCTTTTTCCATACAAGATATTATGGACAGATGAAGTCACTTTCTCTTCGAATGGTACCGTGAGCTCACAAAATTGCCGATGGAGGTCCCAAGAAAATCCTAACTTCACAATTGAATGTCGCGACCAGTATCATTTTAAAACCAATGTTTGGTGTGGAATTTTGAAAGATGAGCTTATTGGACCATACTTCTTTAGAGTAAACTTAACTGGTGAAAGGTACCTGAATTTTCTTGATAACGAGATTACCGAAGTTTTGGATAACATGCCCTTACACCATAGACATAACTTATGGTATCAGCTTGATGGTGCACCCATACATCAAACTGTAGCAGTGAAAGAACGCATAAACCAATTATTTCAAAACAGAGTTATAGGGCGTGATAGAGAATGTCACTGGCCACCCAGGTCGCCTGACATAACCCCACTAGACTTTTTTCTGTGGGGTTATCTTAAGCCGAAAGTTTATAAGAATCGACCGTTTAGAAATATCGAGCATTTGGAACAAACGATAAGACAGTGTTGTGCCGATATAAGACCAAGCTTTTTACAAAATGCTGTCAAAGACGTTTATAGACGGACGGGTGTTTGTATAGAGCGAGAAGGACGTCACACTGAAATGTGAAATTTATATTGCTTTTGTGTTACCTATTTAAAATGATTAAAGTTCCTTTTTGTTCCTTTTAATAATAATGATAGTTTTAAGTATAAAATAAAATTTTTATCAAATATTTAGATGTATTTGTCATTTGAAAAACGAAACATCTGACGTCTATCTGTTAAAATTTTTAAATTAGGATAACTTTGCACCACCTGTGTCAAATTTTTTTGCCTCTAATTTTAAATTTCGAAAAAAAATGGCATTCTAGTAAAAAAAAGCTCATACAAACTAAATAAAATATTGAGTATGGTATAAGCAAATAGTTTAATATCCATTAAGCGAACTTACATTAAATAAAAAAAAAGTTAATCAGAAAAAATGGCAAAAAAATCAACTTTGAGCTAGAAAACTGAAACTTTGTATTTAGGCCAAGAATTGTACTAGAAACAACTTTTTCTAATAAAATTTTTTGAAATTCGGTAAAACAATGCCATTTTTCAGCATTTTTTGATTAAAATGTAATTTTTGACAGATACCGAATGACAGATGGTGACATTTGATTATATAATTTTTAGTCTAATTTGAAGCAAAAACGATTGCCCAAATTTAATTTTAACTAACCTCATTAATAAAAAAAAGTTCCATATGGTGCGGACTTTAATGGTGACACTGTTTGTAACTTTCGGAAACATCCAAAATTATGTCTTGAAAGTGCACAGGAATGCGAATTTCATCAGAGTTCTTAAATATTGGGGAACCATATGGTTTATAAGTATGTTCTTGTAAACTTATTATGGAGTTCTCGAAGATGGGTTCAGTGAACACTTCGATTTTTTCACTTGTAGCCATCATTGTTTAGATTCTCGTATTTTTAGACCTTAAAAAACTGTAATCTTCACTGGAAAGCTGCTGCTGCTGCTGATGAGGTGTTTTCGATCTAATGACTGGATTACGAATGAGTCTGAATTGTTTAGTTTGTTTACTTTTATTGTGTTTCACTGAATCTTTCACAGTATGCAACAAACGTAGTCGACTGTTAAAGCAGAAACCCATATTTATGCAATTTTCTTCAACTCCAATTTAACAATTATCTTCTCACTTCGGGAATCAATCAGATCACCGTCGTCATCCAAGATTCGTAGACTGATGTTGTCTATAAACTGACGTCCTTCTGGTATAATCGGCATATAAATAAGATTCTGCGGCTCTTTCGTTATTTTATACCCGGATTCCACATCAATATCAAATTCAAATAGTATGTGGCATTTTGACGAGTTCAGGAATGCACCAGAAATTATATTACAATCCACCCGTATAATGCGTACTTTCATAAAATCCACATTGTACACTGACTGATGCTTTTCATTGTTTTTTTAACACTTTGGCGTTAAATCCCAACATTTTAGCAATACTGCTTTCTCGCAAATCAATGTCATACTTCGATTTCATCTCACATTTTAACGTATTATTGTTGGCTGTTAACGAAAATATTCCATCACTATCATCATGAGTCGAGTCTTTTAGGCCTGTCAACATAGCTTGACCAATTTCATCAATTTCATATGCTCCTGGTGGAATAATCACCTCATGTGATTTACCGTTCCTTATGTAACGAAAGGAATTGTTCTTTTTGTCAATGTTAAAAATTGAATTATATGTATAAAATCCGATAAGTGCATGACCATATTTACTTATTTGACTCAGTTCAATGGGTGGATAAAAGTCGGCGCTTAAGACGCTCGAGCTTCCCGTTAGTGTGAATGTATGCGGCATGACTGATGTTAAGCAGCTATCTGTGATGCTTTTTATTCTGATTTGCAGCAGCTCAATGGGTTTAACAAACAAATGCTTTTTTTCTTTCCATCTGATGTTGTTTTAATCGAATTTTCAGCTCTTATATTAACATCACTGATTTTGCAGTAACAACAATATAATCTTCTAGGCAATGGCACATCACCGACATCTTTGTGTGGATCGTCACTGTCACTACTATTATTATGTTCATAACAAAACTGATCTTTAACATATCGCGGTTACTTTTCAGTTCATTTGGCAGTTTATCCCAAACTAGAACGATTTCATTTGGTGCCAAAGAAATCATTATTTCCTTCGACATGTTCTCCAACTCTTCTCTGGTCATTCTTAGCAATCCACCAGCCTGTTTATATACTTTAAGTGAATGTAAAATCTTTGTGTAGTTATCACGTTCAATTTGTGGCGTCAAAGACATAATTATTTGTATTATTTTATAAATCGGAGAGAAACTTTAAACACAGATGACCACACCAAACTGAATCGAAATCTTGATGACGATCGTATGTATAGTAAATGTTTCTCGATGTGTTTGGACCTGTTTGCATATATCCCACCAATTCAATGGGTGGTGGTAAAATCACCAAAGCTACCATAGTATGTTACTTCAGAGTTGGCTTTTCGTTATGCCACCCAATGCGTTCCTACCCCCGATGTGCTGTGTCGGGGACCGCGTGCAGGTAACGAATCTTGCATATAAACTCCTCTAAAGTGTGGTATCTTCAGTTTTAATGCATACTTTTCTAGATCAATATTTGATAGCGGCTTATAGGGTAGGACTTCGATTAGTTTTTTGACATATTCCTATGGTTCATGAACAGGCTCATACCTGAACGATATGGTTTCAGATATAATATATTTCCTTTTAGTTTTAAAGGGGCACCCGATATTTCAGCATTTGCCTTCTTTACATCCTTGATGGCACGAACAATGCCAGCGGCGCCACCAGCTAAGGAGCCTAAGGCTGACAGGTCAGCAAATATTGGTATTAATGGTAATACTCCACCAGTTTTAGGAACAGGAATAATCCTAGGTGTGCGAACTTTTCGTTTGCCACATGCTGCTTTTACTGATATACGGGCTGCTGTAACGGCTATTTTCGATGCATTAAAAATATTTTTTTCAAACATTTTCTTTTCGCCACTTTTTAACAACTCTGCTCGAATTGGTCTTCGAACAGCAGAACCGAAAGCTACCTTTTGCACACGCACACGCTTTCCAGCACGTCGCTTTCCAGTTCGCCGCTTCCTCTTGGTAACTTTTGAGCGACCCGTCCTGTTGCTTGATGACACGCCCATACCAAAACGTTGCTTTGTTTTTATAATGTTTGTTACCAACCAAGCAGGAGTCTTTTCACCAACGCTAGCGTCTGCAGATTTCACTCGTTTCCAAGCACTTTGTTCCAACTCGTAATCTACTTGGTGTCGCTCCCTTAAATTGTCTCTATTATGTAAATAAGCTAAATCGTGCTTCTTACACGCCACGTCCAAAGGATTAATTCCCTGGTCACCTCTTGTCACACGTTTAATAACTTTTGTTCCGAGGCCGCAATACTGATAGCCGGGGATATGCAACTTAACTAGTAGGTTATTAATTAATGAATTTACAATTCCTTTTCCAGTCTTAGTCTGTATACGAGACGATCTACTTCGTCCGAAGATCAGCATCTGAATGACCCTTTAAGTGAAAAATTTTCTATAAAGTACTGATTTTATAAATATGCGGATAGTACCTTTAAAACAAAAATTTCCCATCGATAATCTAGATGAAAAAGTTGGGTGTGGACATGAGCAGAAAATATTAAGAAGACATGGTCTTTTGCTTCCATCCTCTATTTGTGGAATAATAATTGGACCGTCGAATTGTGGCAAAACCAATGTTATGATTTCACTACTTACTCATCTTTTGGGATTACGCTTTGGAAATGTTTATATCTACTCAAAGTCACTGCACCAACCAAAATACGAATATTTGAGGAAAATTCTTACATCCATCAAGGGTCTTGGTTACTATGCCTTCAGTGATGCTTGCAATATTGTGGAACCGTCAGATGCAAAGCCTAATTCTATATTTATTTTGGATGATGTTATGTGCGAAAAACAGGATGTCATAAGATCATATTTCTGTATGGGACGTCACAAAAATGTGGATGCATTTTATTTCGCCCAAGCATATTCACGAGTTCCTAAACAGCTTGTGCGAGATAATGCCAACTTTATCATTATGTTTAAACAAGATGAAATGAATATGAGACACGTATTTTCCGATCATGTATCACCCGACCTGACTTTTATACAATTTCAAGAAATGTGCTTGAAATGCTGGGATAATAAATCTGGATTCTTGGTTATCGATAAAGATAGTGATGTGCATACGGGAAGATATCGCAAGGGACTTGATAGCTATATATTTGTTTAACAATGACAAATGCGCTTATTTCATTGTTGATCGGTACTTTGTCAACATCATGAATGAAGAAATTGACTTAAAAAGGAAACCAGTGGAAACTACCAATGCTGTCTGAAAAAAATTTAAAGAATTCAAGGCGGCGAAGACACAAAGTGCGCTTGACTTGGATAAATATTATGAACCAATCACTAAACCGCTAACATCTATATCTAATTTAGTAAAGCAACGCCAGCAGCAGCAGCAGCAGCAACAACAATCCAAAACCCAAGGAAAAAAATACAGTCGTAGTACTAGCACAATGGAGGAGCCTGAGGAAATATCCGATATGACCGATCCCACGTCATCATTTCAATCATCTACTCCGATAGGCCGAAAAGTTCACATTCATACAACACCGAAACGTGATATTGATGTTACACCTTCCACCTCAAGTTATACAAGTTCACCGGTCGACGAGATTCACGCCTACTTAAATGGATTAAAAAATAAACCATCCCAATACGATACCATTTATGGTGTATATTTCGGTAAAAAGCCGAATAACCTTAAAAAATATAGTGTGTTTTTTGGAAATGTAAAGACTTTTACACGCTTTTTTCCAGTTATTTATTAACACATATCACATAACATGTTTCGCTACACGGTAGCTTCTTCAGATGTACCTACTATGTATATATATGTGTTAATAAATAACTGAAAAAAGTGTGTAAAAGTCTTTACATTTCCAAAAAACATACTAGTTATGGATTTCCAGCAAGTATCGGCCAAGTCAATAAAATTCTTAAAAAATATATTGGTAACTTAGAAGTGCGTTTTCCAAATGGCAAAATTTGTTTATATAAAAACGGAAAAAGTGTTGCTGTATTTGAAGCAACACCTCAACTTTACGATGTGCTTTTTTTAAGAAATCCACCATTTCTAACAAAATATGATGATGGTGTGGTGCAGAGCTACAAGGATATTTTAGAACTGACAAGTGCAGCATATAAAGATTATGATAAAAATGGAGGTCTACGAGAAACCAGATTAAAGAAATATTTGCATTTTATAAAATCCCTACTGCCGGCAGATCAGGTGGTGCTCTTATAAAGAAAAACAACATCGCTAAAAAAATAAAAGTACCCAACAAGAAACTACTTTCTACCAAATCACATCAATACGTTTATTGGAATAAACGTTTATTGGAATAAACCTACGGAATTGGTTGATCGATTACGATTGCTGTGGAGTTTAAAAGTAGCTGGCAAACTGGACATGACAATGAAATTTTGTCAATTGTTGAGGAACTTCGCGAGGAACGAATAATATATTACGTTATGTATCTTATTACATTTGCTCAGTGTCTAATGAGACGTGTACGGTACAAAATATGGAGCCGAGCAGGGGGAAAATAGAAATTGTTAATGAATTACAGCGCACCGCTAGAAAAAAATTTATTAGAAGACGGACGATTATTAAAGGATACAAAGATTTATGGCAAATAGATTTAACTGAAATAATCTTGAATCTAACGTCTCCAATAACTGGCATTTATTTTTTAGGCAATTTAATAAATTATCCAGTTTTGGATTTTGTATTTTTGCTGCCGAACTTTCCCATTCTTTTCGCGTTTGAATGTCCAATTTAGACACGATTAAATATATTAGCATGGTGCCCCATATATCAACCGATTTGCCCAAACTTTTCAAAGCACGAGTATTTTTTTGAATATTGTCAATTAATTTTCTGAGGGCCACATGAGACTCTCTTGGAACACCCTGTTCCTCAAAAATATTTTTTAAATGAGTCATGAATCATAATTCTTTTGTTTTCCTAGCGTTCTTTTAGTAAATTTATTGCGACATCATAATTTTGTTCGTTCAATTCTAACAAATGCAATAGTTGAGCTGCATCTCCCCGTAAGGATGACTGCAAATAATAAAATTCTTGAACTTTTGTTAGATCGGACCTGTCATGTATGACAGACTCAAATATGTTAAAAAAAGGTATCCATGCCTCGTAAGAGCCTGAAAAAAATGGTACATTCATTGCCGATAAACTAGGCATAATATTCGTGTTTAAACTTTGTTGTGGTATGTTTGCTGTTTCCAAGGAGTGCGCTTGCGGCCTAGCCTCTGAAGGCCTTTATTATTATATTTGCGTTGGCAATCACTCTAAAATAATTATCCTTAAATAAGTCGCGTTTTTTTATTTGTGTATTAGAACTGTCCAAACATTCGATTTCTGTTTGAATTTTTTCGAAATCAAGCCATACGCATTCAATTTTCTCTAACCGTAATTAATTTCGTAAAAGTGCCTTGAGATTCAAACGTGGGTAATCATTTTTCGAATTTTGTTATTTTTGTTTTTAACGTACCCCTATGTCCAATTACCATTTTTATTTTATCCGCATCTGATTCTGCAGGTTCGGTCATTTTGCAACACGATATCTACTTTTTTACCATAAAACCCGTAACACGCGGTATAACAGAAATCGAAGTAGGATGAAATGAAAAGCAAAATATACCTACTGGAAGGACCTTACTCGTATTTTGTCTTCGTGGCTTAAAAGTTTGATTGCTTCGCTTCTGCCGATGCAAAAATGGCGGCTTCACCTTCAAAAGTCTCGTCTGGTTCTTGAATTTGGCTCCATGGATCAGAAATGGTGGGTTTATTTACACCTTCTATTGTTACACATACAAATTAACAAGTTGTACAAAGAACTAAGAACATAGGAGTCTTTTTCAGTTAAATATTGCTAGTTTATTTCGAGTCCGAGGGAGTAGCTTGTGTCTTCTCTCTGCTCGGCGGGGAGATAATGAACAATGAAGACTAATGTTAAAGAAAGCAAATGCCCATGTTATTGGATCGATGCACGCATGTCTAACTAAATGTCAAAATCAGCGGCCATTTTGCCCTGTAGCTGCGATATGCGCATGCGCGAGACCGGTTCTTTCAAAAAAGGTTCTTTCAAAAAAGGTTTTTTTACATTTTTATTAAAGCTTATTAAATATTTTACGGTAATTAAACACAAAACTGGATGGTTTAAAAACATCTTTTCAACATTTAATAATATAAAAATAAATATACTTAACAATACAGTTGAATAAATAAATCTATACTACATAAAATAGAGTAACCTTGTTATAATAAAAAACAGCCCCACATAAAAACAACATACATTATTTATATAATGAAATAATTTTTTTTAAAACATAGATACCACATGAGAACACTCAAAATCTGTTTTTTTTATATACCTAAGTAAAAATAAATGTTGTAGCACGATGATTCTCTATACCAAACGGCAGTAGTACCAGAGCGCACCGCTACTACGCTTGACGAGTGCCACCGGTATTACACCGGCAGCTCTTGCCTCGCTCCCTACCCCTCCGCTTCATCAGCGCGCCCTGGACAGGATAAAAGCGGCCCGCCACCCGAGGACCGACATCAGTCATTCAGTTCGAGCCAGCGAGCGGTCGAGAGCAGTCGATCTCCGAGCATCGCCGAATTCCAGCCGACTGCAGACGAGTCCAGCGATAGACGGAGTGTATTTCTCAATACACTTAGTCTAATGCAGTCTTTGTACTTCTCAGCATAAAGACGGTTGAAATTCGTGAAATTCCTTTTTCTGAAATAGTGCTTGCACTATTTTGGCTAGATATTTTACTAATCAATTTTATTTTTCAGTTAGCAGCCACTACGTCAGAATTTTGGAGATAAGCCATCGACTATAATTTGTATTACAGGAAGAAAGGCAAGTACAGCTCAAGCTGATGCATTAGTGCGACTGTCTTGGTGCCTCCTATACAGGGGTTCCTGAATAACGAATCGGCGTGGCTTCCAGCCCAGCAGCACAAGTGAGTATAAACAAATACAAATTTAGCCCATTTCAGCTATCTAGCCCTTGGTAAAGCTAAGATTGCAAATTCATTGTATTCTAATACGCTGAAGGCAATCAAGCTTTCATACTCCCCCCCCCCCCATTTTTAAATCATGCCATCTCCCAAAACTTCCAAACCGTCCAAAATGGACACAGACCCCCCAGCCCCGCCCTGCTAGAGCACCTGCTTGAGCAAAACAAAGCTCAAGCTAAACAGCTCAAAGCATTGACCCGTCAAAATGCTGAGCTGGTCAAGCAAGTAGCAGCCCTAAATAAGACGCTTGCAGAAATGCAGCGTAACTCTGCTCCCTCCTCAGCCCCTGTCAAAAAAGACACCTATCAGACCCTAGTCTGAGCAACACGGCCATCAAGGCCAAAAAGCCCAGAGCCCCTATCACGGCCCCCCCAAAGCCCTCCGCCCCCTTCAAGGTCCCTAAGCAAGCTTCCTTGCCTAGAATATCCAGAGGCCCCGGCCCCGGCCCCATCACCGTGTCCATCCTGGACGATTCCAAAACAGCCCCAAAACCCCAGCCAGCCAAGGCCCAATCCCAGGGCCCCACTGGCCCCCATTTCCCAGCATTTGCATCAACAAGTGCTAACCCACTTGCCACGCCTTTGGCACACTTGTCAGTGGCCAAGCCGCCCGCCCTCTCCAAGGATCCAGAAATGGATCCCCAGGCCCCCCCAAAACCGAAATCCCCGCCCCCAGTCGTCCTACATTCAACGGACAACTGGGCCAACAAATCCGCTACAATCAAAGCAGCGGGTATCAACTTTCATAAGGCGTCCCTCACTTCAGAGGGTATCAAAGTCTTCACAGATACCCCCAACGATCACCGCGCCCTCACCAAATTCCTCGCGGCTAATGACATTAAATGTCATAGCTACAACCTAAAGGAGGATAAACTCCTTCACGCCGTGCTCCGCGGCCTCCCGATTGACCTCTCTCTCGAGGATGTAGCTGCCGACCTCGCAGCGCAAAACCTCCAGGTCAAATCGGTGGCTCGCATAAAAAGCCGAAAAACAAAAAACCCTATGCCACTCCTCCTTGTGACGCTCCCGCTTTCCCAAACCGCCATCTTTGACGTTAAATACGTCTGTTACCTCTCCATCAAAGTGGAGCCCCAGTGTAAATTTAATAGAGTTTCGCAATGCCACTGCTGCCAACACTTCTGGCATTCCCAGCACAACTGTGGCGCGGACTACAAATGCGTTAAATCCGCGCAACCCCACGCCACTCGCGATAGCTCCAAATCCCCCGACACCACCGCCACCTGTGCAAGCTGCAGCGAATCACACGCCGTCAGCTATCGCTGGTGCGCCAAATTCCCCAAACTGCGCAGACCCGCAGCCCCCCAGACCCCGGCCCCAAGAGGCCAAGCCCCCCCCACCCACCTCCTATGCTGGTGCAGCCAAAGCGGATACCAAGCCCCAAGCCAAAAGCAGCCCCCTCAGCACAACAAAACCTACTCGAGGCGCTCATGCTCCTCCTCAAGGCCTTAGTAGCCCAGCCACATATTATCAGCCTTCTCGATGGCCTCACAAGTACATAAGCCCACCAACCTCGTCCTGGCCTCCTGGAACGTTGATGGCATAGCGGCCCGAAAGCCTGAAATAAGAATATTCCTATCCAGGCATGAGGTCGATATCCTTGCGCTCCAGGAAACAAAACCTGCCCCAGACAAACGCCACACTTTTCCAGGCTATCACGTCTACAGAACAGATGGGCCCATCCCCCGCCAGGGGGGCACAGCCCTCATAGTAGGTATAACAATAGCCCACGACATCTCACACCTCTCCAGACCAATAACTTCACATTGTCTAGCATCCTAGTTCACACTAGGTACAATGGCACAATAACTATTCACTCCTGCTACAAAAGCCCCCTACTTCAAATCACCCAACTCGATATTTCTAACATCATGCCGCCCGGCAATAGCACGGTGGCGATTGGGGACCTAAATGCTAAACACCGAGCCTGGGGCTGCAGGCGTAGCCTGGCGGATGGCAACACCTTGCTAGCCGTGACTGAGGCCCTTGGTGCGGTGATAGCGCCCCCCCAAACTCCCACGTTGTACCCTGGCAACCCCCAATACAACCCCAGCACAATCGACTTAGCCCTTCTCCAAAACATCAATATGCCCTATGCCATTGCCTCCTTGCAGGAAGGCACCACTAATCACAACCCCATTATTCTAAGCCTAGGCAACAACCCACCCCCCGACATCCTTTCACGCAACAAACTAGACTGGCCCCAACTCAACAGACAAATCCAACACCACCTCTCCTCCATCACCCCCAAGAATGAACTGGATGAGGCGGTCTCCAGACTGAAAAACGAGCTCACCCAAGCCATTCAAGCCAGCACCTCCCAAATCCCCCCCACCGACCCACCCCTCAATACACCATCCTACCTGACAACATCAAACAACTCAACCGCGACAAACGCAGAGCCCGCAGACTATCCCAATATACACGCCACCGCCAAGACATTCACACATACAACATCGTATGTAGACAAATCAAATCCGCCCTTCTCAATTTCAAACAAGACCAATGGACTGATAGACTTCGCGAACTCAACCCCCAAGACAAAAGCATTTGGAGAATGCAAAAAACCCTCCGCCTCACAACAGCCCGCAAATTTCCACCCATTAATTCTGCCCAAGGCCTCAAGTATGTAGAAGCAGATAAGGCGGAATCGAAAGGCACAGCAGATTAAACGACAACCATGATATTGACCCTGATCATGAAGAACTGGTGGAGCGCACCGCCAGACTAGTCAGACGCTCCGACGAAATTGAGGAAATCCTCAGACCAGTTTCCTCCCGCGAAGTCGCAGAAATCATACTCTCGCGCAAATCCAAAAAAGCCCCGGGCCCTGACAACATGTCCAACAAGATCCTCAAATTCCTCCCCCGCAAAGGCATGGCAACTTTGGCCAACATCGCCAACGCCACTCTCAGGCTAGCCCACTTCCCTAAAAAGTGGAAGGAGGCTACTGTCATCATGATCCCCAAGTTGGGAAGGACCTCTCCTTTCCTCAAAACTATCGACCCATATCCCTCCCCAACTCAATGGCCAAAATCATTGAAGTCATAATCCTAAATCGCCTCAAAGAGAAGTCCACCGAACTGAACGTCCTTTTCCTGACGAACAGTTCGGCTTTCGGGAAAATCTCAATTGCGAACTTCAAGCCCTCCGAATCACTGAGTTCATAACTCAGTGTTTCAACTGGAATCAGTACGTCGGGATGATCCTATTCGACATCGAAAAGGCCTTCGACACCGTTTGGCACGACGGGCTGATTCACAACATGATAGCTCTGGGTTATCCTTCAAACTTGGTACGTCTCATTCAATCATACCTCGCCCGCCGCAAAATTAAAGTCCGCATAGGACAGTCACTCTGAACCCCCCCCCCCCCCGCACCCTCGAAACGGGAGTCCTACAAGGAGCAGTCCTATCCCCGCATCTCTTCAATATCTTCACCCACGATATTCCCGGCACCCTAGCCCTCTATGCCGACGATACCGCCTTCATCGTAAGGTCACTGCGTCCCTACCTGGTCACCAGAAAGCTGCAAACAGCAGCGAACGAATTTTCCAATTACTACGTTAATTGACAACTTCGCCTCAATCCCGACAAAACCCAAACCATCCAGTTTGCCCGCAGAAGGTAGCCCCCCTTCGACGCGGTTAATCTGAATGGACGCGATGTCCCCTGGTCCGACGCAGTGAAATACCTCGGTATCACCCTTGATAAAACCCTCCACTGGCAACGGCGTATCCACGGCAACCTCAACAAAGCCAGAATGACCTACTCTCTTCTCTACCCCCTGCTAAATCGCCACAGCACACTAAGTCACAAAACAAGACCCTCCTTATCAAATTCATCATTAGATCCGCCCTCACTTACGGTTCAGTGGCTTGGGGTCACGCAGCCCCCTACCACATCAACCGCCTCCTGTATAAACATCGGGCTAATCAATGATGATTGACCATATTCCTTATAACATCTTTATTTAGTATAAAATCTATATATAAATATTAACTATGACATATATCGACAATTACTATCTGACAGTCTATTAAAAAGAGAATGACTTACTACCTGTCTAGTCAGATTTGTAGGTTGAATCTTACGTCTAAACATGCCACCCACCTTAAAAGGATATGGGTCTTTCAAAAAACATTTAAATCAAGAAAGTAAATTAATTTTACAATACATTATTTAAATTAAATCTAGTATAGTGTTCCTTAACATTCAATCGGTAGCATACATATTTTATTAACTGCTCGCTTTGTTTCTACACCACGCAACTGAATAGTTGCTACTCTTGCTATCTTATCTGGACCTGTGTGGATGAATATAATACGTCCGAGAGGCCATTGTAGTGGAGGAGCTTTATCGTCTTTGACTAGGACCATTGAACCAACTTTTAACATCTGCTGGCAATTAATTCTCCATTTTTGTCTCATCTGTAGCTCGTTGAGGTAATCAAGCTGCCATCTGGACCATAGCTGCTTGATCAAATGTTGAACTCGTTGCCATTTGTCTAATCGATTTTCAGGATCGTGAGAAAGATCAAATTCTGGTAGCATAGTCAAAGTGCGTCCAACTAAAAAGTGGGCTGGCGTTAAGGCTGTGTTATCATCGGGATCGCTAGACATTGGACAGAGTGGGCGAGAATTCAATATACCTTCTACCTGAATCAACAATGTACTGAACTCTTCAAAAGTTAAAGAACTACAACCCAACATTCTTTTTAAATGTGATTTAATACTTTTTATTCCCGCTTCCCAGAGACCACCGAAAGTAGGAGAGTTGGCCGGAATAAAATACCATTTGATTCTTTCTACTAAGAGATTTTTAGATATAGCGTCGGATATTCTCTAAAAACGTATAAATAGCATTTATTTCGTTACTTGAACCCAAATAGTTAGAACCATTATCAGAGTAAATATTACATGGCCTGCCCCTTCTACTAATAAATCTTTTTAAGCTGGTCAAAAATGCATCGGTAGTTAGCTCTGATACCAACTCAATGTGGACAGCCTTGGTACTCATACAAATAAAGAGACAGATGTAAGCTTTGATTAATTTTGCACCCCTTGTTTTCCGATCTTTAACAAGAAACGGACCACCATAATCAGTACCTACATTTTCAAATATCGAAAAACCATCCACTCTAACTTTTGGCAAATCACCCATTAAATAGTTCATAGGCTTGGGCTTAACTTTGTAACAACGCAGACACCCATTAACAATACATTTACAACAACTTCTAGCCGAAATAGGCCAATATTTTTGCCTTATTAAAAACATCAATTGTTGAGAACCGCAATGAAGCAAACGTTTGTGCTCGTTACGTAAAATTAGTCTGGTCAGAGTATGACTGTTTGGTAAAATAATTTGATGTTTTCTATTAAATGGAATAGTATTATTTCTTAAACGTCCGCCAACTCTCAATAATTTATCATGAATAAAAGAATTTAAAGAAAGTATCTTACTGCGACTTGGAATATCTTTATTATTTACAAGATTCTTATATTCGTGCGAAAAATCAATATACTGTTTTTTCAACTCCTAATTTTTATTTAGTCTTTTTTTTTTAGTAAGTCAAATCGATGTAATGCTATAGTTTTAGAATCGCCTAATTCATTTACTGACTCCTTAAAAGGAATTTTCACTATATATTTTCCTAATATATCTTTTTTAACCGTGTCCCTGAAATAATCCTCATAATACTTTTTTTCTCTGGAAATTATTTTATTGACTGAATCTACCTCTTCAACTTCCCAAAATTTTATAATTTCTTTGTCCACCGACTCAAGCTTGCTATTGACATTCAAGAATGTAAAAGACTTATTTTCGCACGTTAAGGAATTTAAATATAAATTTCCGGCAATAATCCAACCAAACTCAGTATTTTGAAAAACTGACGTCATTGAATCCATTTTTCTGCGCTCTGGAATTAAAACTGTCCAAAATATTCCTTATCCTAGTAACAAATCAACGTCACCAGGTAAATTAAATTTTGGATCCGCCAAACTTAAATCTGAAGGAACTTTTAAAGTGTTTTTATTAAAAGACTTAATCGGTAACTTTCAGGTAATACAAGGTATAACTAAACAGTTCGTTTTTATACTAAAATTCCCCCGACGAGAATTTACCGTTATCTTAACTTCATTATTAATTTTTTTCAACGCTTCACCTACGCTTTTCACTACATGATTTACTTTTTTACGTTCCAATCCTAACATGCTGGATACCTTTTCTGATATAAAGTTACTCTGAGAACCGCTATCCAAAAGTGCACCACAAAGAACTGACTTATTTCCATTAACCACTCGTACGAGAGCAGTTGACAGTAAAACTTCTAAAATCTCACAACTGCTACTAACATCGTTGCATTTATTAGTCGCGTGAAACGTCGTACTCTGGTGAGCACCACTTGTGTCCACTTCGGAAGACACCCTGGTACTATGGAAATCATTTTCCCTTGCCTGAGAAAAGGTACTTGCACCAACGGTAGTTACAGAATTATTAATATCAGAATGATTGTCCGAACCTAAATGTAGTAAAGCTGTGTAGCTTGTGACATTTATTACATTTTTGTAACTTGCATTTCCACGTAGGATGAGAATCTCTTAAGCAATTCAAATATAGTTTAAGTCTTTTTATAGATGAAATTCTGTCATTTACGTTTAACTTTAAAAAAGATTCGCACCTATAAATCGGATGCGCTTTTTGACAAAAATAACATTTTAGCTTTGAATTTCCTTGAAAAGAAGCAAAACTATGGCTGCCGACGTTACGAGCTCTCACTTTGTTGTTTACACTAGATGAACTTATTTCAAGCTTTTCCAACATTTCACACTTTTCCTTAAGAAAAACATTCATATCTCTCATGGTGGGCAAATCTTGCTTACATTTAAAACATTCCCAATCCCTTCTGGTAACGGTGTCAAATTTGGAACACATTATGTAAATAAATATACTGTCCCAACTGTCAGTGTCCAAACCTAAACTATTTAATGAGCGCAAATGTTTCGTGACATTATCAAAGAAATTTCTTAATTCTGAATGAGATTCATGTATAATACACAAATGATCAAAAATTGCCTTTAAATGATTATGGATAATCAATTTTTTATTCTCAAAGCGTTCTTCAAACATTTTCCAAGCTATTTTATAATTAGCAGAAGAAACTTCTATAGATTTAATTACTTGTTGGGCATTAATTTCGAGAGATGACCTCAAGTAATAAAATCGCTGTATATCTGACAAGGCGTTATTATTATGCATTAAGGCAAGAAAGCAATCTTTAAACTCAAGCCATAAGTCGTACTGACCATTAAATGTATTTAATTTAATAGGGGGTAACTTAACGAAAGACTGAGCACCGATCCCGTGAGGTGACCCTCCACTCTGAGTTGAAACGCCACCACCTGATGCAATATCTGTGTTTTTAAATTCAACGCAAAAAGATTGCATTGAACTAACAAGTTTAAAATAAGACGATTCAAAATTGAGAGCTTCATCGTCGCTACTATTTGCTAACAATTCTATTTCCCCTTGAATATCATTAAATTCATCATATAGAGGCAAAACCCTTTCCAACCGCATCTCTACTTCTGTTATCAACCTCTCATCAACATTAGCTTTATCGATACTATCAAAATATCCTTTATATCTGGTCAGTTTTCCTTTAATCTGGCCTCTTTTTGCCCTTAAAACCTTTATTTCGTCGTCAGACATTGTTGCTCAGAATAAAAAATAAAATATTAAAAAATATGCCACTTACCAATGGTGGTAACCTCTTTTTTCACACCGACACCGGCCGCGTCAAACTATCCGATACACAGCACTGAATGTCACTAGCAAACCTTACTTTTCTTTAATGGATATTTTTCCTTATTTTTCTTCTTATCCGGCAGTGAAGGACTAACTTATTTATGTATAAACATCGGGCTAATCAATGATGATTGACCATATTCCTTATAATATCTTTATTTAGTATAAAATCTTGAAATATTAACTATGACATATATCGACAATTACTATCTGACAGTCTATTAAAAAGAGAATGACTTACTACCTGACTGGTCAGATTTGTAGGTTGAATCTTACGTCTAAACACCTCCAATCCCTTGAAAATCGTTACATCCGCACCGCCATGAATATCCCATGGTTCATCCGTAACGTAGATTTACACCGCGACATCAAACACACACCACTTTCCCAGTTTCTCCACGAGAGAAATACGAAGATTCTAACTTCGGCCCCAGATCACCCAAACCCCCTTATCAGACAAGCCTCCAACTATGACATCGATGCCCCTTACCGTCATAAAAGACCCCGTCACCAACTTCTCTAGGTGCGCCATGTAGCCCCCCCCCACCGATACACCCCACAAAACCATAACTAACCCCTCCCCCAGATTCCAGAGGAAAAGTACCTTAAGTACTTTTTGGTGAGACCCTGCGGAACTGGACCGCAGGGGGGCGTGGAAGGAACTCTGGAAGGAGTCATTGAGACTCTGAGCAAATAAGCTCAGGGTCACAAGGACTCCCGCCAGACGGGCTCACCTTTCCGCGTGTGTGTGTGAGTGAGGACCGACATCCTAAAATATACGTTTACGTGCTGTACGGTGCATGCTTTTCATTTGTGTTGTTTAAGGTATTTACTACCTATAATCTTGTAAACTACAGATATTTTTTGGTGTTTATGTGTGCTTGTATTTAGGTAATGTGCTTTTATTGTTTACTTTTGCTTGACACGTAAAATTGGTCTAAACATTCGAAAATCATTGAACCAGTGAACGTCAAGGTTATGTTATTTTGATTTTTAATGCAACTTTTAATAAAAAATCGTGCCGGATCGTTGCTGTGTTCCAAACTGTAGGGAAAAATTATGATACCAATGGGAAAAGTGACAGTTTTTGGATTTCCTCAAGACCCCAAACTGCAGAAACAATGGTTATGAGCAATTAAAAGGAAATATTTTGTTCCTACTAACGCAAGCAAGGTAGGTTTGTGTCTATGGATATTTTAATAGCTTGTAATTATTGAAAATAAAATTATTTTTAGATGTATGAATTACAGTTTCAATCCAACTTCATTGAAAGAAAAACAGCCCTCCAGATTAAGGCAACTGGTGAAGTTATGGAGGCACCACTAAATCTCCACGATTAGTTAAAGGTAAGATAGATATTAGAAAATATGGTTTAGGTAAAATGTTTTATGCTTGTTGTTGTCCAAATAATTGGTAGGTACTGTATTTTTTAAAATAGTTCTTATTTATTTTAGAAGCTGTCCCAACCGAGCTGTTCTTGTATGTCCATCGTTCGTGTCGAAAGATAATATCCCTATGCGAATCTCTTCAGAATCTAATCGCCTCCAAATGGAATGTCGAAAAACTGTGACAGAAACTATGAAAGCATCAAGCAATTTATAATAAGTCGATTACTTTCCCTAACTTGGTGAAAGCTTCTAACAAGTTGACAGAACCAGGCTGTGGATGGGCGAGGGGAAAAGGCAAACAAAGTATTTGTTTTTTCTATATAATGAATCACGGAATGACCTTGCCCAAAAGTTGTTAGTGTTTTTAAAGGACGGAACTTAATATAAAAGTATGTTGTGCTAATACTGCTATTAATACTTTAAAATCTGTGTCGGAATTAAAAGTGTCTTTGTTAGATTATTTACAGGACAAAAGTTCAGATAAAGCAAA